>OZ024872.1:6777500-8148403 GCA_964017185.1 Rugalucina vietnamica
CCCCACATTGTCCCCACTATCCCCGTCCTTAGGGGAGGCCAGGGATACAATTGACTGATGCATAAACATCCTAGTCAACAATTTTTCAGTCCTGTCGCGACGGAGTCACCAATTCCTGGGTATGAACCAGTACTCTAGGGAATGAATATATCTTGCTCAAGGACACAACATCGTGACACCAGGACGTCTCGATTTGGAATCCGACTACCACTAGCATACTGCACTCCCTTTTTTCTGTATTTGCAATTGATTGTAGGATGAAGACCTAGATGAGAATGCTTCAGGAAATGCACAGGCTGGTCCTGTTCATCATGATGAGATCCTCACACACCATGTTTCACATCAAGATTTTCCAAATACTCAGAGCTTACCAGGATACATGAAGGTATTAACTGACAAGACTTTACGAAAACTTGCCCATGCAATATACAGAGATTTATTTTGGCATTAAAAATTGAAAATTTCAATGCTAAATTTTGATATTATGTATATCTTGCTCAAAACATTTATTGTGGGTACACGATAGAACCGCCTCGACAAGGAGGTTGTAACGAGTACCCACATTCTATGTTTTGCATCAAAAATAAGAATGCAAAAAATAAGAAACATAGGTTTACCCCTGCATACCCCAGTTTTGCTATATAAAAGTGGTGTATAAGGGGATTTACATTACATGGACATGTTTTCCTGATGTGCTGCCACTTTATCTATACATGCAGTAAATGATAAAACATACAGGATATCTAAATGAATGATGAATGGTTATTTAAAATTACGTGTTTTTAGCTCACCTGAGCCGAAGGCTCATAGGTGAGCTTATAGTATACCCATGCTCCGGCGTCCGTCCGTCCGTCCGTCGTCCACAATTTCAAAGATCTTCTCTGAAACCGCTGGGCCGATTGTTCTCATATTACACACACATATGGTTTTGATCGGATAAGGACTCTGGTTGCTATGGCAACTTATGCTTCCCATAGACTTATAATGGAAAAAAGTGAAAATTGCCAGTTTTTGCTGTCTTGTTGGAGATATTTGAATTTTGTTTTTGCAGAAATGTTTATTGAGTAGTCCTTTACGTTTCATGTGACTTTTGTCCTAATCCTTCATTTTGATTGGTTGCAGGGGCCCCATATAGGGCAAAATTTCGAAAAACATTCAAAAATCTTCTTCTCAGAAACTGTCAAGGGGATGAAGCCTATACTTTGTATACATGTTCCTGACAGTGACCTCTACATAATTTGTGTTTTTTATTCCAGGCGGATAAGAATTCTGGTTGCTATGGCAACTTAAAGTTTCCATAGACTTATAATGGGAAAAGTGGAAATCAGCTATTTTTCCGCTAAAATTGCATAGATTTGAATTTTGTTTTTGCAGAAATGTTTATTGAGTAGTGTTTGACGTTTCTTGCGAGTTTTGTCCTAATCCTTTATTTTGATTGGTTGCTGGGGCCCCAAAAAGGGCAAAATTTTGAAAAAAAAAACATTCAAAAATCTTCTCCTCAAAAACTGTCAAGTGGATGAATCCTGTACTTTGTATACATGTTCCTGACAGTAGCCTCTACATAATTTGTGTTTTTTATTCCAGTCGGATAAGAACTCTGGTTGCTATGGTAACTTTAAGTTTCCATAGACTTATAATGGGAAAAGTGGAAATTAGCTATTTTTTGAAAACTATTGCAGCCTGAGATCTGAAAAGTGGTAGATGCAAACAACTAATGGATTAGATGAAGGTATATGATTAATTTAGGTCAAGGTCATCTCTTGACCTTGGCCGGTCTGTCGTCCATACACACTTTTCAAAGATTTTTTTCTCTGAAACCACTTGGCCAATCAAAGCCAAATTTTATATGAAGCATCTATAGGAAGTGGGAACCAATGTGTATATAAATAATCCAGGTCACATGACCAAGATGGCCGCCATGCCCATATATGGTAAAAACCCTTAAATATCTTCTTCTCCAGAACCGGTGAACCGATTTCAACGAAACTTTGCATGAAGTATGGGTGACTCAAGTACTACAATGTGTATATAAAACATGACCCTGTGGTGACCTTGATCTATTTTATGGCAAGGTCAACATAGTCAACATAGGTCGTCAATGCATTTGAATGGGGAAAACTTTTAAAATGTCATTTTAAGTGAAAGTCTTGCAAGAAATGGGCAGTAGGACTGAAATTTAATGATTCTGAAAAAAAATGGACCCCAGGGGCTCATCTGCTTTTAAAATGTTATTTGAAGGGGAAAATCAGCAGGAAATTGGCAAATGGACAAAATATTGATTATTCTGAAAAAAGAAAATGGCCCAAGGGCTTCATCTGCCCCTGCACTGGGGTTAAATACCATAATATTCAAATATGTTTATTGGTATATGAAGCAGATCTCAGGTGAGCGTTTACAGGACCATTGGTCCTCTGGTTATTAATGTATGCTGGAAACGAGGGTTGTGATAAAGGGGGGGTGTGTGTGGTGGGGGAGTGCTTATCATGTACATTCAGCTCAACAACTATCCTGGTGTGACTAGAGATGGCTATTTAACTTACAAATCAGTATCCTTTGATGCAAGTTTAATAGTTATCAGCATCCTTTGATGCAAGTTTAATAGTTATCAGCATCCTTTGATGACATCTGCATGTCATAGGAGTTTGGACAGGTTTATGTGCATATTGAGTAAAGGCTTTTGATTATTTTGTATAAGAACAAGCTGTTTCAGCAGCATCAGAGAGAAGCTTTGGTGGAAATTTAAGAGACATGCTCTTACAATCCAATGCATGTATGTGTATCTCTTTTCTTGTACTTCATAGGTTCCTGACCTGCCACGGCCTGAGAAGACGGATTTATTGTGGAATCAGCCAAGACGATGTAACATGGGAATGGACCCAGGTATAGATTAATTAAATGAGTCGCCTCATAAGAAAACCAACAATCTGCATATGCGAAAACAAAGACGCAGATCAGCTTCGCGGTAATCGCGGTTACCGATCAGCGCCTTTGTTTTCACTACTCGGATAGTACAATTCCTCCTCTACTTAACTCCAAAATTTCCACCTTTTAGCCTGCTTTTGTAGCTGGACAGGCCGGTTTATGTCAGACCTGCCTGGAAACCACATTGTTGGTTTTCCCACGAGGCGACTCAAATATAATAAAACTGAGCTCCTTTAAGAGCAGCGAACTTATTACTGAGAAAGGGGATGGGCCGTACTGTGGTTTCGGCTACTTAAGCCTCTTTAGTGACCCTATAGATTTGGCAGCATGGAGCACACCGTTCATCCAGATACAAGAAACGCGGAATGGTCTTCCAAACGCGGATATAAACAATAGTATTTTGAACGGCAGGGGAAAAAAGAGTGAGTATTTATTATCTTTGATTATAATGAATATCAGCTTAGTTGATTTTTGTTTGACACACAATGAAAAAGTATTATAACTTTGCAAATGTTTACCTAAAATCCTGTCTCATAAATTCTATTAGTTCGAGAAATATAGGCTTTTAAATCTGACTTGGATGCACGAAAAGAGAAAAATCTTGATAAGAATGTCTGTAAATCATTATTTAAGCACGATAATATGACCAAATTGATGTTTTTTGGAGGATTGGGGATCGCTTCAAGTGTTGCCATTACAAGAACCCACACAAAATTATAGAAATAGAATAAGAACTATTTGAAATTGGTTACTCTCATTTGATATGGTGCAACATACCACGGTTCAAATTCTCAAGCAGGTGAAACAAACTCGGACCATTCGGTGCAACGAACACGAATAATAAAAACCAATTCTCGCCTTATTTTAAAGAAAACTGGATGTAGTCATTGTTAAAGCCAATTTTGTATGGTTTAGAGTCCATAGATGGTTGGCTGAAGACCAATTATGGCTTATTATGGCGTGATAAAACCACAAGGAACGTGGATTCATGAGCACTTTCACTACGCTTTGGCCACAACATTAGGAAACCTTGTTAACATGCTTTATAGAGCAAAAGGTCCATATCAGGTGTATGTTAACCGAGAAACTGTCCGTGCATTTATTTCAACAATAAAAAGCCTTAGCTACATGTAGCTTTATGAAGTTTGATAGTATCAGATATAGGCAGAGCTCCAATTGCTTTCGCCTTTCATATTCAAACACCAACTAAATTATGCATGTTTGTATATTATTGCATGTTAAACATATAGTGTAATGTATGGATGCATTTCTTTCATGAATATATGGCCAAGAATATATTTATCATGGTTGTCTCTCTCACTCTCAAGTGTGGCGAAGTGATTTCCTTTGTAAAAGGTCCTCTAACTAAATGTTGTGAACCACTGCAGAAGCTGAGGGTGAGGTTAGGTACCTGTAAAACCAGTTTAAGCCCGCCAGTAACTTTGTGTTACTGATCGTTCCAAGTCGATACTTCTGTAGTGGTTCTTTTTGTTTTATGTCTTGGTGTTTAAAATTTTTTGTGCTGTTGGCGCCTTATGCATGTTTTCATATTTTTAGTTAAGTTAAGGTAACTGAGTGGCCACCTATTGGGAAAATAGCTGCTCATTCGGCTTACGATATGTTTCATGGTATAAGTACCTGATTGTTAGTTTGGTTTTTTCCCACCTCGGTTTTTGGAGTGGGAATCATGTAAAACAGATTATGAATACAAACATCCATAGACTAAGTAGATTCAAGAAGAGCATTTATTAGTGGTGAAACAAATGTGCACAACGAACTCGTTACCATGCCTCTGAGAGGCTTTTGGTGTGAATGATAATGACTTACCATCTCTATATGACCATGGCTGTTGATCCTGTAGTTTTTATTTTAACATTTTTATTCAGATTCACAAATTAAATATCTACATACATTGGCTAAAGGTACATGACGAAAATGATTAGAACGAAAGCAGAGCTTATAGAGTTCTTCTCCATGCAAACGTTGATCCTGTACGTAATGAAAGAAAAACTAGAGGACCAATGGTCCTGTAAACGCTCACCTGAGAATTGGGATAAAAACAAATAAAATTGATTGACTATTATGGTCAAGGACAACCTATTTTGAAGTTGCTGTAAAATAGGTCAAGGTCATCACAGGGTCATAATTTATATATACATTGTAGTACTCTAGTCCACAATTCTACGTGTCAAGTTTGTTGAAATTGATCCACCGGCTCCGGTAGTCAATGTCGAATGGGAATCCCGTGCGATTTTTTTGACGATTTATGACGACCTATATAAAACTTATCTATGGGGTACATGTATAACATTAAACCTGTTCGTCGCACTTACAGCCGCGTCAGAGTCGATTTATGACGTCATCAATATGGCGGCTATCTGACTATATATGTATTATTCGTATTTCCATTAAAATAAATTGAAAACATCGCATTATTACTTTTTTTGCGAAGAAAATGTATGAAATGCATCTGATCATACATACGATAGACGAATTAAGTCGATGGGTTAAATGATATTGCTTTATCTAGTCATACGTTCGTTCGTGCATACGTTAGATATACGTTTTTCTTCAAAAAACGCCCACAACTTAAAGACCACGGGAGCTAATTTTATGCACCCCAGGACAATTTTTCATGGTTGCCGAATCATTCCTTGGGACCCAAGAAATACGAAGAATTTTTATCCTCAAAGATAAGCTGTATTGCGCTATAAAAATGCATGGTTTCCATGGCAACCGTTAACGAGATTCTTGAGCATGGGTGTGTACATACAAAATTGATCATATCTCCATTGTTACTTTTCCTAGACTACTGTACGTGGTCTTTTTGTAAAGCTTAGACATAGCCCTTTGTTTTCATGGTAAGTTATGCAAATAATCTAATTAGCATATTCATTAATTTTAATGAAAATATGAAAAATGACAAAAAGTCGTTAAAAATCCATAAATGAACTCATTTCAGGCCCAAACTGCCATTGTGACACTTTGTTATTGAACCAGTAATATCATATGACAAATTTATCGATGAACTGGCCCTATTTGAAGTTTACCTCATTTGCATATTCATGAAATTAATAAAATAACAAAAAAAGTGAGGAAAAACGAGGGAAAAACTATAACAAATGCAAGTTATTGCATATGTTATATGGCCTAACTCGCATCTCTGGGACAAATTCTCAAGGCTGTTAGTGTTGTCAGAGGGACCACCTTAATGCCATCAAATATTGTCCTCAGCAACAAAATCATTTGCATGATGTAAAATTGCTTAGTTTTACACCACCTCTCATGCGATTCTAAATAATAGGGTGTACTTACATAAAATACTCATATTCCACCAATAGAATGCTCTAGAATACTATAATTAGTCTGATAGTGATGCATGAACTGAACAATTTAACCTTTATACCTCATATTTAAAGCACTGAATTCACTTATTCATGAAAATCAACAAAACAATATATATATATAAATAAAATAAAAAGGAGAAGAATTGTAGAACAATAGGGGGTATATGTACCAAAATCGCTTGTACCAGAGCTATTTATCAACCCAGGATTCTGAAAGAGGTATTCAATGAATGCTATGACAATGTACTATGGTCCTGAAGTAATATATAAGAATAATCTGATTTTCAATATCATGAATTTTAATGAAAACTATAGAAATTTTAGAGAAAAGACAATGAAAAAGAAAATGGTTTAACCCACAAAATGACTTGTATGAAGGCAATCAAAAGTCCTATTATGCTGAAAATGGCATCAAATGGTGTCTAGGGCAATATTATTACATCCGGAACTACAATTTACGAGTCATTTGGTGTTAGTTACATGAGTTTTAAGAATATCAACAAAACCTTTTGAATTTAGTGGGTTGGGAATACGGAACAATTAAGGGTGTATACGTAGAAGAGCTATAATTGGCATCAAATGATTGCTAGGACAATGTTCTGTAACGATATAATCAGCTATTTTTTTGTTGTATGGATATTACTGAGATCTTCATAAATAAGAGAAAAACGGATACATCAAAGAAAATCGCTCATATCTCAGCTGACAATATCATTAGAATGCTGATAAATGGTTCCATTATAATGATTATAATGATGGGAGAATGCACTAATGCCATGCAGTACGATAGCTTTACCACGTTATTAAATTTTCTGAAAGTTACATAAAGTTTCGAAAAATATGAAAATGGAAGGCTGTGCTTCACCAAAATTTATTAAATCTTGCTTGCCAGAAAGCATGATTTATACATCTGAGCACATGATAATAAAACATTGTCCTAGCAATAGATTGATGCCATTTTGACTTCTCCACGGCTACTGGCAGCTGAGATATAAGCAATATTTTGGTGTACCCCTTCATGTTTCATTGATGGTGCTATTATTTATTAAGATCTCATTAATATCAATATATCTACAAGAAAAATAGCAGGAAACCGCGGTATGACCCATATTTCTCATTTATTAGCTCGACTGCACGAAGTGCATAGAGCTATTGCAGTCACCTCGGTCGTCCACGTTCCCGTTTCCGTTCCCGTGCGCGTGCGCGTCACACTTGCGTTAAAGTTTTCTAGAAGTCCATATCTTGACAACCACTCATCAGAAAGCATTCATACTTGGACCATAGATACCCTGTAGGGTTAGCTTTCATTCCATGGCATCGGGCCCCTGGGTCCAGGCCAGGGGGTGGGGCTGGAGGTTAAAATCTAGAACACCTTCAAAAATTGCAATTCTTGTGTTAAAGTTTTCTAGAAGTCCATATCTTGACAACCACCCATCAGAAAGCATTGATACTTGGGCCATTGACACCCTGTAGGGTCGGCTTTCATTCCATGGCATCAGATCCCTGGGTCCATGCCAGGGGGTGGGGCTAGAGGTTAAAATCTAGAACACCATTAATAATAATGGCTTTTCTGTGATATAGTATTCTAGAAGTCTATATCTTGAAAACTTTTTATCAGAGGGCTTTCATACTCGGACCATAGGTACCCTGTATATAGGGTTGAGTTTCATTTCATGGCATCGGGTCTCTCGGTCCATGCCTGGGGGGTGGGGCTGGAGGTTAAAAACTAGAACACTGTAAAAAATAGATGTACTGCTGTGTAACTTTTACAAGGAGTCCATATCTTGACAACAACTTATCATAAAGCATTCATACTTCATACACTTTAGGTTCCATGACATCGGACCTCTGGGTCGGAGTCAGGGGGGCGGGGCTAGAGGTCAAAATCTAGAACTCCCCGAATTTTTTTTCTTTTTATTTCTTAATAGAAACAACTTAGGAAGATGGTTGGTCATTCATCTTTTGACTTTGTGACACTGACTTGTGTGTCATGACGGTAAGGGTCGGTTGACCTACTTTCCATGGTTCAGTGATTTTGCCTTATATCTTGACACTCAATTAGTATATTTTCTTACTTCTTTCAGATTATGAGTGAGTACGACCAGGCCTTTGACCCCAATATACTTATAGGTCACTGTGACCTAATTTCACGGTTCAGTGATTTTGCCTTATATCTTGACACTCAATTAGTATATTTTCATACTTTTTTCAGATTATGAGTGAGTATGACCAGACCTTTGACCCCAATATACTTATAGGTCACTGTGACCTAATTTCACGGTTCAGTGATTTTGCCTTATATCTCGGTTCTCAAATGGTTTATGAACAAACTTCTTTCAAAGTATGTTTGCGTATGACAAGACCTTTGACCCTGAATTAGTCCTAGGTCACTGTGACCTAATTTCACGGTTCAGTGATTTTGCCTTATATCTTGACACTCAATTAGTATATTTTCATACTTTTTTCAGATTATGAGTGAGTATGACCAGACCTTTGACCCCAATATACTTATAGGTCACTGTGACCTAATTTCACGGTTCAGTGATTTTGCCTTATATCTCGGTACTCAAATGGTTTATGAACAAACTTCTTTCAAAGTATGCTTGCGTATGACAAGACCTTTGACCCTGAAGTAGTCCTAGGTCACTGTGACCTAATTTCACGGTTCAGTGATTTTGCCTTACATCTTGACACTCAATTAGAATATTTTCATACTTTTTTCAGATTATGAGTGAGTATGACCAGACCTTTGAACCCAATATACTTATAGGTCACTATGACCTAATTTAACGGTTCAGTGACTTTGCCTTATATCTCGGCACTCAAGTAGTTTATGAACAAACGTCTTTGACACTATGTTTGCGTATGACAAGACCTTTGACCCTAAAGTAGTCCTAGGTCAATATGACCTTATTTCACGGTTCAGTGATTTTCCTTTATATCTCGGCACTCAATTGGTATATGAACATACTTCTTTCACGATATGTATGAGTATGACAAGACCTTTGACCGTAAAGTATTCCTGGGTCACTGTGACCTAATTTCATGGTTCAGTGATTTTGCCTTATATCTCGACACTCAGTTGGTATTTTTTCATACTTCTTTCTGATTATGAATGAGTATGACCAGACCTTAAACCCAAACATACTTATAGGTCACTATGACCTAATTTCATGGTTCAGTGATTTTGCTTTATATCTCAACACTGAATGGGTATATGATCATATTTCTTTCACATTATGAGTAAGTATCACTAGACCTTTGAGGCTTTGACCCTGAAATACTTATAGGTCAGTGTGACCTTATTTCACGGTTCAGTGATTTTGCCTTGTGTCTTGGCACTCAGTTGGTATATGAACACACTTCTTTCACAATATGAGTGAGACCTTTAAATCTTAGGTAGTTATAGTTAACTTTCATGGTTCAGTGATTTTGCTTTATCGCATCAAGGCAAAAAGATGTATGAGCATAATGCTTTGGGTTACCGGTCGGGTTTGGCCTTATGTTTGACAAAGGTCAGAAGCAGTCGAGCACGCTGTCCTGCGACAGCTCTTATATGTTAACTGCTCTTCAAGGATCTCAGTTCTACTCTTTTTCTTACTTTATATATCGGATTATATGGTTACAGAACATTGTCCTAGCAATCATTTATTACAAATTATAGCTCTTTAGGTCTTTCAGTAACCCGGTTACGTGCGTTTTTCTACGCATACCCTTAATTGTTCTGTATATTTTCTCTAAATTCAAAACGTTTTGTTAATATTCTTAAAACTAAACACAAATGACCCATACTTTATAGTGCAGGATGGTATAATAATGCCCTAGACACCATGATTTGATGTCATTTTTCAGCACCATATGACTTTTGACTGCCGAGATACAAGTCATTTTGTAGGCTAAATTGTTTGGTTAATGTATCTTTATCAAACCAATTATAGTACTCTAGAGCATTCTATTGGTGGGATATAAGTATTTTTGGAAGAACATCATATTCTTTAGAATCGCATGAAGAGTGGTGTGGAAACTATGTAATTTTACATCATGCAGATGTTGTATCATTGTTGATGACAAAATTTGATGGCATTAAGGTTGTCCCTCTGAAAACACTGACAGTCTTGAGAATTTGTCACAGGGATGCAAGATAGATTGGATCTTATAACCTATGAAGTATACCTTGCAATGGATATAATTTTTCTCTTGTTTTTCCTTACTTTTTGGCAATTTTACTAATATTCATGAATATACAAATGAAATAATTTTCATATAGGACCAGGTCATCAATAAATTCGTCATATGATATTACTGGTTAAATAACCAAGTGTCACAACGACAGCTTGGGCCTGAAATTACTTCATTTATGTTTTTTTTTAAGATTTTTCAGCCATTTTGCATGTTTTCATGAAAATTAATGAATATGCTAATTAGAAATTTTGCATTACTTACCATAAAAAGAAAGGGCTATGTCTAAGCTTTAAAATGAGACCATTTTCAATAATCTTATATAAGTGACAATGGAGATATGATCAATTTTGTATGTATACCCCCATCCTCAAGAATCACGTTAACAGTTACCATGGAAACCGTGCATTTTTTCATAGTGCATTTGATTTTATCTTTGGGGACATTTTTGTTTTGGCATTTCTGCGATGCCAGTAAATGATTGGCACCCATAAAAATGTCTTGGGAATGAAAGGTAGGTAAAATTAGCTCCCGGTGTACTATGTATAATTTGGCACTTTGTATGCAGATTTTGTCGTGATGTGGCTCATATCTTTCGTGCTATGCTCCTTGTGAGAGACACATTTGTGCTAAAATAGCTTTTATAAATACAATTGGTAAAATCCACCCATTTAAAAACAGCGAGAAGCTGGAAATCATTTTTATCTGACAAGCATAGTATGAAAATGATTGTTTAAAATGCATATTATGAATGCGCTGGTCGCCATTTTGATGACGTCATATTTCAGCCCAGACGCGGGTCTCAGGGCGACGAACTGGTTTAAATTGTTGCATATGCCCCAAAGTCTGATTTAAGGTAGGTCGTCACAAATCGTCATGAAATTCCCACGGGACGATTTTTTGTGCCCATTCGACATTGACTACGGAGAAGATATGGACATGGTGGCCATCTTGGTCATGTGACCCGGATTATTCATGTATGCCATCAGGAAAACATGTCTGTGCAATGAATACCCGCTTCAACCCTACTTTTATAACTGGGGTATGCAGGGGTATACCATTTTTTATTTTTGGTCCTAAACATAGATTGTGGGTACTCGGTAGAACTGCCTCGGTGAGGCGGTTCTAACGTGTACCCATAACCTATGTTTTGAGCAAAAAAAAAGGGGAAATATCATAACTTTTCCACTGATATTTTCATTTTTATGTGAAAAAAATCGCTGTATTTTTGCATCGGCGTGTTTTTGTGATGCACTGGTTCCCATCCTATAGCTGCTTCATATAAAGTTTGGCTTTGATTGGCCAACCAGTTTCAGAGAAGAAGATCTATGAATATTATGGTGATATACATGTATATTACCCCGGGAAGGGGTCAGACGAACCCCTGTGGTTTTTTTTTTCAGAATCATAACTCTTCAGTCCATTTGGCCATTTTCTTCAAATTTTCTCTACAAATGACATTTTGACAATTTTCCCCATTCAAATACATAGGCCATCTATGTTGACCTTGCCGTAAAATAGGTCAAGATCATCACAGGGTCATTTATATAAACTTTGTAAAGCTCCTCTCCCTGATACTTCATGTCAGGTTTCAAAATCATAGGCCTTCTGGTTCTGGAGAAGAAGATTTTTAAAGGTTTTTGCTAGTTATAGCCATGGTGGCCATCTTGGTTGTATGACCTGGACCATTTATATAAACTATAAGGAAGCTCTACCTGACGTTTGGCTTTCACTGGCCAAGTGGTTTTAGAGAAAAAGGCCTTTGAATATTTTGGTAATATACATGTATATTCCTCCGGGGGTGGTGGCAGACCAGCCCCTAGGGTCCAAAAATTTTCAGAATCATAAATCTTCAGTCCATTTACCCATTTCCTATTAGTTTTTCCCTTAAAATGACATTTTTCCCCATTCAAATGCATGGGCCACCTATGTTGACCTTGCCGTAAAATAGGTCAGTATCATTCCAAGGTCATAATTTATATAAACTTGGTAGAGCTCCTCTCTCTGATGTTCCATGCCAAGTTTCAAAATCATAGGACTTTTGGAGAAGATTCTTAAAGTTTTTTACTATTTATAGCCATGGCGGCCATCTTTGTCATGTGACCTGGACTATTTATATAAACTTTCTTTTCCCCTTCCTAAGGATGCTCCTTGATTTGCCAAGCGGCTTCAGAGGAGAAGATCTTTGAAATGGTGGACGTCGACGGACGGACGACTTAGCATGGCCATCCTATAAGCTCACCTTAGACTCAGGTGAGCTAAAACCTATATCAACGTGGCACAGTTTGACTCCTGATCCGGCGAGGTAGGGGGGGGGGCATGCTGGCACCAGTGTTTTGTCTTTGAGCAAGACATTTTAATTCCCGTAGAACTGGTTAGTACCCAGGAAGCGGCGGCTCCTTCCTGTCACGGCTATAGAGTCGTTAACTGGGATGTTTATTCACAACACAAACAGACAAACAAATACCTTTACAGGTGTATATATCATTTCTCTAATTCTACGAAATAATCATCCACAGAAAAAAAGCTGTTAGTTATGTTATAATATGGTGCTATATGTTATATGCCACCCCCGAATTTGACCATATATCAAGTGAATAGCCAACTAAAAAGCCAGTAAGATGCATTTGTAGTATGACTTTCTGTTTTTCCTTTGAAGTTTTTATAACATTTAATCCAATACAAGTCAATATGAAAAGAGGCGGGCCCACATATTATTACAAAGCAAAGAGGCGGGATGAAAGCCGTACAATAACTTCCTGATATTGGAAGTTACAGTACGGATCTGCCAATTTGTGTTGTGTCATACTACAAGTTAGTTAAAGACCTCGTAGAAAAAATAAGTAAAAACAGCTCGTCTTCGACTCGCTTTATTTTACTTATTTTTTCTACTCGGTACTTTAACTCTAACTTATTGTACATTTACTTTATAAAAATCTAGATTCTTCATTGTATTTTAACTAGAAAACGTTCTGTCAGTGTTTTGCATGTTAAAACCAGACTTTCGAATCCGTGTTTGTTTTACCCAAATTATGTGGGTCATCCGCGTTGTGTAGTATCAACGTCAGTGGTAAGTTGTACCTTGAAGTAAACAAGGCTGATTTTTAAACATGGATATCGAGACCCAAAAAATCTTTTCCAGTTTGATGCATGGTATTAATATATTCCATAGATGTCGAAAATAAGTTTTGAAGAGATATTTGCACGAAACCAAACAAATAAATTCTACAAATATGAAAAGAATCGGGAAGTAGGCGAGAAAATCATGATTTACGAAATAAATTTGCTTGTATCTATAGTTTACACTAATCTTTTGTTATGATACTGTACCATTCTCAAGATAGACCATTTTGCATCAGCTCTGCATAAACACATTTTATATAAGAACATTTTAAATGTTGTTTGTTTATGTTTTCTTACCTTGTGTATTCCTGCAATACAGTTGTTTATATCCGCGTTTGGAAGACCTTTCCGCGTTTGTTGTATCTGGATGAACGGTGTTTGGAGCCAAAGAGATGATAACTTTCATTTTGCAAATTTCGACTGGATAGCTAAATAGCTTAAGATCATTGACTTTCCATTATTTTGAAATTTTGTATATCAATATGCAACACAAGATAAACAAAAAAAACAAACAAAAAAAAAAACAACAAAAATCAAAACAAAACAAGCAGCAACATCTTATATTAATATACAAGCAAAAGGTGTATGGACAAAAAGCTGATTATTGATGACCATCAATAGTTTGCAAAATATTTCATAAAAAAGTACAAGTAGGCAATGATCAGGAAAAGGCTCAATCAGAAAGAAATTACCACTCCAAAAACCTAAACCATAAGTTATCTTTATTATTATTTTTCTTTCTTTTTTTCCAGGTCATGCTGACAAAATCAGGTCAGCAATGTCTGGTTTCCAGCTTCCTACTTCACACATTCCAGACTGGGCCAAGTCTTTAAATGAGAATCAGTGGCAGGAACAAGTTGTAAATAGACTGGTTGGACAAGATTCCTGTGATAATCAGAGGGAAAGAAGTGACAATTCGGGAAGCAGTCTGCAACAGGAAGTTTGTGATAACCAAACTGAGGCTGGAACCTCAGTTTCAGCAACAAGAACTCCAGAAGACACAACAAGTGAAGAAGTAACAAACAAAATGGATTCTGGGACGGATACTTCTTAGTCATGCTAGATGTCTTATCAGTGTTTTGTACTGAATTATAAGTTTTATGAAGATCAATTGAAAAACGAAATAATGACAAGTGAGACTTAGTTCACATCTGCATATTTTATTGGTCAATTAACATCAATCAGGGTATTATCGAACAAAATTCATTTTTCTTGCAATACAGCCATTGTTTTCAGAAACACTGTCTTCAAAATAAACGTTTCTGATAGTTTTACGAAAGCCGCAACTTGCAATCTATACATAAGTTACCTCTTCCTGACGCGCAATAGATGGCACTTGTTTATTAAAGGGGACCCAAGCAGGGTATTTGTCGGTCAGGTTGGGCAATTATCAGACAAATTGAAGGTTTTTAAAAATAACGAATAAACAGCTGAAATAGTGGAGTGCATACGAAAATTGATGCAATATTAAAAGCTTCTGACATGACTCTGACGAATAATTTATTATTTAATCAGAATTCAAGATGTACTGACTAAAGAATTAATAACATCAATGTTTCCTCTTAGGTCAAGCACATGGGTCAACCTCCAGGGTGTGGGGGTGGGGGTTGTTGAGTTTGGGTTTGAAATAGCTGGTGTCCGATAATTACCATATACTGGTTGTCTTGGTTCACCCTACATATCAATGCACAAATGTACCCAATCTATTTATAGCAATTTTCAACAGACAGCCAAGAGACAGATGTAGATTTAAATACTCTTTTGTGCTGTTTTGCCTTCCAAAGGAAGCAGTGAAAGTGTGATTTTCAAACTCAAAGTTTCATATTCACCACCGGAAGCTATTATAATGCACTGGGTTGCTTTGTTTAGGCAGATTTTAAGATTTTGTGCTTGCCTGGCCTCTACCAGGTTGCTTAAGCTGGAGATGGGGAAGGATTGGTACCCAGTTTCCTTCAGTATACCCCCAAAGAACTACGAGAAGCCGGAGAACTAATAGTTTTCATTTCTGTCCGATAATACCCTATTCTGATCGACGTTATAGGTACAATTGTATATGTACGGTAATTATGTATTCTGGGCAAAGAGTTGGGCAACGAGTTATGGAAATTGTGCTCGAGTGACTATAGCAATTAATTTAATGCATTAAAACAAATTCTAATGTCAAACTGTTTAGAAATTGTTATAAAGTAAAAATTAAAACTGAGGTCCATTAAGAGAAGTGAACATATGAGAAATGGGCCACAACGTGAGAAAATGTACCTTCGGACATTTTTTTTAGTATTAGAAAAACAATGTAACTTTGAATGTATGATGTTTCTAGGGTATGTTAGTCTTTATTTGACCAGATTATTTCAGTTATTTTGTGAGTTATGACCAATATACTATATGAACCCTACAGACGTCATTGTCCTTAAAAATGACGTCGAAGTTGCGTAATGCATTTCTGCTTGTTAGCAGACCTTACAAAACTCGATGCATTTGCTTAAAACTGTTTAAGCACTGATCAGATTCTGTTCTGCAGATAGAAGCATACCATCCCCACAAGCAATCTGTCATAATTATTTTGTCTATTTTTATCACGATGCGGTTGCTATGGTTACCGCTTAACGATATATATGTAGAAAACTTATGTACATTTTGGGCTAAAACAAGGGCAGATAACTCAAAATATTGAAAATAAATATGTTTTAAAACTCGTTTATTTGGTAGCCCAGTGTTCAAAGATTACAAATACAGTGTTATTCCTAAAACGTATATTACATCATTTTTCCGCTTTTTGCTGCTTTCTACTAGTAATGTCAGAATGTCCGAAGGTACATTTTGTCGCGTTGAGGTTCAAATGGGATGATAAGGGGTCTTACCGTTACAGCTGATTATGATTAAATAATACAATTGCCAAAGACATGCTACATTTATAATAAAGTGCAGACTCAGCTATCTATGTAAAAAGGTACAAGTAGGCAATGGTCACTCAGGAAAAGTCGTAATCAGAAAGAAATTCCAACTCCAAAAACCCAGGTGGGAAAAAACTTAATTGACAGTTAGGTACTTATACCAAAATAACATATCCACGGGGTCTATTCTTTAAGCCAATATGCTCGGGAGTTGTGCTGGTTAAGGTCAATTTGCGAAATTGCGAAAAAAGTGTCAAAAATTAATTTGAGGATTATATCCAAACCACATGCACATCTTCAAAGCATGATGAAGACATCTGTAAAGTTTCAAAAGAATCGGAATAAAACTGTAGGAGGAGTTGCGCACACAAGGTACATACTCCTATAGGGGGACGGAAGGATGGACGGACGGACGGAAGGACGGACGGAAGGACGGAAAGCCAAAAACTATGTCCCTCCGCTTTTCTTCGAAAAGGCGGGGGACAATAATATAAACCGAGCGCGGTGACCTGGTGGTAGAGCGTTAGACTCCGAAAAGAGGTCTTGGGTTCAATTTCAACTGG
This sequence comes from Rugalucina vietnamica, assembly GCA_964017185.1. Lineage (NCBI taxonomy): Eukaryota > Metazoa > Mollusca > Bivalvia > Lucinida > Lucinidae > Rugalucina > Rugalucina vietnamica. The sequence continues at coordinate 6,794,529 of OZ024872.1, forward strand.
GGTAGTCGTGCTGCGTCCTTGAGCACGACACATTTACTGCCTAGAGTACTGGTCAAAACACTGGAAGCAGTGGCTCCATCCAGACGTGATTGAAAAACTGTTTTAACTATTTTCTATGCAACAGTGTGTTACAAAAACGTTTTCGCCAGCGCTACGTAACGTTCCCAGGAGCTGAATCTCTGAAAGCAAGCCGCCATTGCTAAGGAACAAGGAAGATCAAAATAGCGTCATCAATATCTCGAGGGTACGCGTTATGCAACTCACGCCAGAATTAGGAGGAACCATTTTATGTTTTGGGATGGGATGGGATCCTTGTTAAGCTTTTGAGCGAATATGTCTCTCAGCCACTATAAACAAGCTCAATTATTTCAGATTTGAGAGTGGTTACGACTGCATAAACAATATGAGTACCTGGTACAGTGTCAGTCAGATTGCACGTTCACCGTACTAAAGCGTCTTAACATTCACGGCCACCTGAAAAATGTGCTTCTACCAAGATTTTTTATTTTGGACTCGCTTTCATGAAGCGATTTCGATTCCCAGGAATGTACGTACTTGTTATATATATTTGTGGGTCGAATCGGACAATGTCCGGTGCATAAATATTCTAAATGTAGGGCAAACTTGTGAATCTGGCCGAAACTGTGTAATATATTAAAATATCTACCTATCGAAACTTTGAACATCAAAAACTAGTTTGCTATTGCATCTTCGCCACTCTAGTTTTGATTTCTACTAGCGTTTGTAAATTTTCTTGAGACTGCACATCAAGATTTTATTCAAAATCAAAAGATAAAACAGTAATCATGCAACTTAACTTGTTCACCTGTCTACTCAATTTCTTTGTTTACATTCAATTTTTCACAACCACTACCGGAACCTGCTTATACCTGGACGACACCAGATTATAGAGGCCTAGAGAATAGACCCCGTGATATCGTAAGCCGAATGAGCAGCTATTTCCAAATAGGCGGCCACTCAATTATATAATTACCCGAATTGAACTTAAAATATGAAAACGTACATAAGGTTCAAACTACAAAATTTAGTTGGTTGTTCGGTCCTCGTGGCGAATCTTTAACTAGTCAATTAATCACCAAGGACAAACAAATAAATCATGATAACCACCATGATGAATAAAAAAGGACTCACAGATTCAGTATGCTGACCGACGATGGAGATCCCTGGGCGCCACATAACTTATGCAGCTTTCACGATTCGACCACGATTGGTATCGTGGTCTTCATCGTGGACCAATCGGGACTATCGTATCCAATCAGATCGCATCACATCTTGATGTCAATCGTGAAAATCGGGCTAATCCTGGAAATTTTTTTGTCTGCCAAAACTATTGCCACGATTACCACGATTGGCAGGACTATCGTGACCATCGCATCAGATCGTATGACATCGTAATAAATCGCAACAAATCGTATCTCCTCCTCTTGTTCCTAAGTCGCGGTGATCGGGATCGACCAAAACACCGCGATCTGTTGAGATGAGTTGCGATCTCCTACGAATGGTTACGGTCTGTTACGATTCGAGAAAAATTGCCTGGCCCGATTAACTACGAGGCGATGCGAATGACTCCCGATATGATACGAGCTGATACGAGTAAATGCGACGAGACACGACAAGCCACGCTCTTGCCAGGGATGCTTACGATCTGTTACGAATTATCAATACATTAAATACATCGGGCAAGATAAATGACTTTTGTTCTTTGTTCAACAATAGAGAAATAAATATCAACACGGTTCTTTGCATGATTAATTCGAAATCTACAGTATTTTTACCAATCGCGGTCTCATCGTGACACAATCGTGACCACAATCACCAAAAGGTCAAGCTAACAATCGTAAACTATCGCAACATATCGTATCAGTTCTTGAGACTCGTACCAGATCGCATCTACGCGTTTCAGTTCGTATCAAATCGCGGTCACGTATCGTGATAATCGTATCCGATCGCATCAGAATCGGCGGCTTCATCGTAATAATCCTATCGGATTGCAACTAATCGTATCTATCCGGGACCAATATCGTGTCAACAGATTTGACCGATCGCCACCACATCGTATCAGATTGTATCAAAACGCAACGACTCGCAACAGAACGTATCAGAACGTCAAATTTTGGCAAAATGTCCCGATTAGCTGCGATTTGTCAATCGTGGCATTCGTAACAGATCATGCTCTAGTGTGAAAGCCGCATTACTGAATATCCAGAGCAAAAGAAAAACACCAGTTGAACCCTGGTGGGCCAAGCAACAGACAAGAAGTTCCGGCCCCCAACCAACTTAAATGAATAGCTTTAAGTCGTGGCTATCATAGAGCCTGAACTGACAGTCCGACCCACCGGCGTTCAAATAAAGAAGGCGACATAGCTATCAACCATGATTGGAGTAAAAATTAAGCTATCCATGTAAAGCTAAAGCACAACGTAATGAAATTTTATGAATCTATGACAACTCACCGACAGACAACTGGCCGACATGACAACTCGCCGACAGCAAATATTCACCGACAACCAACTCACCGACACGACTGCTGACAGACAGTCGGTGAGTTTTTGTCACCCAGTTGTTCTTCGGTCAGTTGTCTGTCGGTCAGTTGTCGTGTTACCAATTTTTGGCCTGTATGAGCGACTGGTAGACTGAGCTGCATACAATACAATAACAAGATCAGCAACAACCACACAACAACAACAACAACAACAACAACAACAGCAGCAACAACAAAAAACAAAGATTTAAACATTGGATGTTAAACATGTGTTTGTTGGTCCCATGCTATTTTGATAAACAGGGCTGGGCTTGCTTGCAATTTGATTAACTTTCCACCTGGATTATTTGAACAACTGATTTGTCGAGGTCTACACAGTGCATAGGTCTTAAAAACACCACTGGTGGCAACCGTGACACGCTATCATTTACTTTTGCACAATGGAATGGTGATGGTGGGTCGTTATTAAACACTATGTAGCCTAAACCATAAGACTTTAACGTCCCTTTCAAGACTTTTTCATATATATTTACAGAGCTAATGAGGCTTAATTTTCTCCATGCAGAACTTTTTGCTCTGTGTAGAATGTATTCCCATTGAATCATTTGTTTGCAAGTTGTTTACAAAGCATCACAAATCAAGTCTTGATTTTCTAAACAATCAGAATTACCACACACATGGCTTGATTTCTTTTGCATGAAATTCAATTCAGGTCTGTCTGTGTGAGTGTGTTTATGCAACCTTGCGGAAACCCACAACAGTAAGAAGTCGAAAATTAGAGTGTATAAAATGAAGCCCGGCAATGTCACACCTTACAAGAACTCATTCAGTTTGTTCAGCTGTCGTTCTAGTACTGGAGATAACCCCATGCTGCTGAACATTCTAACAGGGGGGTTTGCTGTCCCGTCTACAGTACAGTACTGCGAGCAGGGGACATGTCCCGTTACCGTAGACCTGTCACTCACGGCCAGGCAGGCAGCCAGGCGGATTGTGATCTCTATTTTCAGCATGGCTGCAATCAGAGCAAACGCGTTACATAACACCCAAAATGGTATTTCCGGAAACGGTAGGAGGTCATTTCCCGGACCAGTGAAGTACGGGATCACAAGGCCGTCGGATGTGCCCTGCAGTACGTGGAACAGACGCATCAAGTCCTCGAACGCTGGCTCGCCAATCTTGACTGGGGTCAATGTTATGTTCGGTGTCTCATCAAGGTTCCTTGGCAGGACATTCCACGAAGACGGTTTTGAAGGACGAACCTCGCCCGTGTACCATACTTGGTCGGTTTCAATGGTGTTTGTCGTGATACCGTACACAACGCTGGCGACAATGGCGCATCCCCAAGGCTCATACAGTGTGACCTTTGTCAGCCAACTGTTTGGGTAATAGAACGAACACGGGATACTGACGTTAACGTCGATGCCGCCATGACTAATAACCGTGATGTTGAGTTTACGCTTCTTCTCCTCCTCGTTCCCGCCTTGATATTCTTGGACATTATTGATAAGAATGCTGAACACCCTGGCAAGATGGAACGTATAGTTGGGATGATTAAGACGAGAAAGAAAGGTATCTTTCCAGTCGTCATCGGCGTAGTTCTGGACATACTCCCAAACTTTCTCTTGCTCATCTCGCGTCGCCGACTCATTGTTGGAGATCCTCTCAAGAAGTTTGCGGAAGCGCTCGTTGATAATTTGCTCATAATCTTTCGCGCATTTCCTGAAAATGGATACGATAAGCCGAATTATATAGAAACATATCGTTCATGCAAACCGTTATTGTGCGGTTACCACAAGTGCTATTCAGCAGCATAGTTAGTTCTGAGGTCCGGATCGCACATACCATTCAGGCGGAGTTAAAATAATGACATAACTTACATGTATTAACATTCAAGGAGTTTAAACTTAAATCACAAAACTTTGTATTTTTTTAGGTCTTCCTATCCCAGACTACAGTGCATAAAACATCTCGAACCTTTTATTGTTTCTGCATTTACAAGTAGTTAGAAAAGTACACATGGACTACATTTTCAAGTACAAGTTTTTTTTAGAAAATAGCTCGCGTTTAGTTCCATACTTCGCCTTTCTCTTTTTAGGAATCCAGGCTCTTAACATCTCTTGAAGCTCGTCCGATTCGTTCTGGGCTGCCGCGGTGTCCGCTTGTCGTGCAGAAAACGTAACCACTGATGCTGTAAAAGAAGCAGAAACTCTACTCGAGTATGATTTGTGACATTAAAAGTGCAAGATCTAAAAACACAAAAATCAGAGGATACAAAATATCGGGCTTAGTTACGATAAATCTGTTCTGTTGTCGGTGTCACAATGGGCAATCGCAGCGCACTTTGTAACGTGTTGAATGTGCGCTAATTTGATGGAATAAGGCATTCAAAGTGCTTAGATAGATGTGCAGTGGTTATGCAACTCGCCTTGTGATTCAGGGCCGGCCGTGTGTTCGATCTCTGGCTTCTCCAGTTCATCGCAAGAGGCATCAAACCAAGGTATCATCTCTATTACCATAGCTATTGAGTGGATCGTTAAGCTCAAAATAACCTAACAAACTACCAAAATACCTTACCGTCAGGGGCAGATTTTTTCTTTATTTCAACAGGCTTATCATTAGTATCACTTTCGTCATTCCCACCAAGTACTTCTCTCATAAAAGCCTCAAATGTTTCCCAATGTACCAGTTTCGGGTTGAGTTCTCTTGCAGTATGATAGCATCGCCTTGCTTTTCTTTGGTCATTCTTCTCTAGATAAACACGACCAAGGCCTATGTGAGCTACTGTCAATGTACCTGCAGCTCGGATAGCAGTCTGATAGCATTTCTGCGCTTCGTCCCAATCTTTCTTACGACTGTAAACGTCTCCGAGAAAAGTGTAATCCCATGGGTATCCTGGCATGTCTGTCTGGTCATATTGTTCAGCTACTTCAACGACTTTGTGTAATGCTTTTAATGTTTCGTCGTCATCCCGTTCGGCTTTCCGAAGAAAGCAAAGTGCCAAGAAATCCCATCCAGCAGCATGATGTGGGTACGTGTTGATTAATTTCTGGAGGAGTGCGAAAAATTCCTCACATATAACTTCCCCATTCGCTAATATTTCTACTTCTGCTGCAAGCCTTTGCGCTCCAGAACTTCTTTCTTTCAGAATATGTAAATCCGCAAGGCAATTCGCATCCTGCCCGACTATTCCGTAAGCTCTTGCCCTCATTCTTCGGGCATTATAATGGTCTGGAAAAGCTTCCAGATGACGCGTGAAATAAGGGATAGATCCAGCTTTGTCACAACTGTTGAAAGTTGCAATGCCTTTGGCATAGTCATCTTTTGCTAACCTTAAAAACTTATCCATCAAGAAAATATCTCAGTACTGTTCAACGGTGTACTTTATTTTGCAACCCTCAGAGATATGTTATCAAGCTTACATATTGTAGGTGTCTCCAAGAATTCTTGGGTTATTTATAGTATTCCAGTATATAAGGGATTTCGAGGATCGCTAGTGATAAATCATTTGAATCATGTCGCAGTTTTATCTCTGCAAAATTTATGACTTCCTGACTACATGTAGATACCTATGTTTAAACAACCTAGACATATTCGAGTTTTATTGCGAGAAATTTCGACTCGTTCGGTGTTTCTTTCACAAACTTGGCTGTATGCTGCATACATCCGGAATAAAAGAGTTTGGTACCAAATTATTTTCTTAGAATTACGCAACTCATAGTCAGGAGTTAATTTGAAGACTTGTTTATGTATCATGTTGTACGCATATTAAGTTGGTCAACCACAAGAAAATTGTTATCTTAAACATACAAACATAAATTAACACTTTGAAATTTAAGGATTTCGCCCTACATATGCTTGTCTGCCTTACGTAAACAAGATTTGAAAGTTTGACAGATAAGCAGTGAGGATCAATTTATATCTCTATTGTTTCATGACTTTACTGTATACTACACTCGTACAAAAACGACTTATGATCGCGCAGTCCAATTTCTACGTCCAATCTTTGCTAGTGATGCAAAAAATAAACACACTTCCGGATAATCGGAACGAGTGTCGAATTGTTGCAGTAAATTACCCAGCACATCAAGTCAGCACATCAACTCAACTCTTCGGCTCAGTTCATCATTTTTGTACATGCCTCAATTCGTTTTGTAAACAAACCATAAACAAAGTTTACCTGTCATGTAATCACAGCATAATGTTCATTTCATTAGCTTCAAACTGATGACAAAATTGTCTTACAAAAATTCGTAGAGATAGCGTGATTGATGCGACAATTTTTATCAAAGCTTTCTGTCATGCAACATAACCAATTTGATAGATGTTATAAAGTCTATGACTTACCAAATGCACATTAATTCTTTAATCCTGGGTTTGAAGTTCAAACTCGGGTTCAATACAAAGTAGCTGTAAAACCCATAGCAAATGTTTTCAATGGAAATCAAATTTTATCTTCCAAGGACCAGCAGAAGCATTCCCAGTGGGCATATGACGTCAGAATGACGTCATATCGACGTCGATGCGACGTCAAGCATCGACGTCATAACGTCGCATCGACGTCGATATGATGACATCATTCTGACGTTATGTGCCTGCTGGGATTGTTCGTGTCCTAGATTAATTCCTCAGGTTCAAATCAATAGTTCCAACAAATTACAAACAAGCTTCTTCAGACCACAAGCTACCAAGTCTGAATCCCAAAACCCAAAGGCAGGCATGATTATGTTACATCATATTTTATGACTTAAAGCTCTTCACACCATAACGTTATTCAAGATGTCATCATCATCATCTATCTTTACAACATCATGAGATTACATATAACAAAATACATACATGTTAAACACTCGTACACGCAAATGAAACAGAAGACCATATCAAATTACAAAGAAAACAAAAAATACATAGACAGAAAGACAGAAGTAGGCATATTAACCTATTAAGCCATCGAAACTTCTTTTCAGTACATGTGATTTTGAAGACTTTAAAGGATATTTAAATTTAATACTAAACTGTATTATAAAACTGTTTGCAGCATGTGAAAATGTAGTTTGCTAATTTAATGAGTAACTTTTTATAATCTTCTTTTTTTAGAGATTTAGTTTGTGCGGTCTCCTGGCCAATGAGCAAACAATGCAATTCTTCATGTTCAAGATCTGTAACATATACACTAAACTGTGGTGTGAAACAGTCTACAATAAATTCCAAAAATGTATTTCTAATCTCTAATGTTGTCTGACATGAAGTTACTATATGTAGGAAAACATCCTTGAAAAACTGACCACAATATGAGCATGTCTGTTGGACATTCTGTGGAACTAAAGTCAAGCTTTTTACAATAAAATGGATCAGCTTTAACTCAGTAGCAGATGATGGAACCTTCCAAAGATTATGTAAATTTTGTGATGTATGAACTCTTTGAAACCTTACAAAGTCTTTATCTTTTTCATACAACATAGCTAACCTTTGTTTTTCATGATTTCTAACAGATTTGTTTATTATTTGCTTCCAACATGGTTTGGTTGGTAACTGGGCTCCTGCCGTAAAATTGTCCAAATTATGTTTTAAAAAGGTACAAGTAGGCAAAGATTAGGAAAAGGCGCAATCAGAAAAAGATTCCCACTCCAAAAACCAAGGTGGGAAAAAACCAAACTAACAATCAGGTACTTATACCATGAAACATATCGTAAGCCGAATGAGCAGCTATTTTCCCCAATAGGTTGCCACTCAGTTACCTTAACTTAACTAAAACTATGAAAACACACAAGGCGCAAACAGCACAAAAAATTTAAACACCAAGACATAAAACAAAAAGAACAAAAAGTATCGACTTGGAACGATCAGTAACACAAAGTTACTGGCGGACTTAAACCGGTTTTACAGGCGCCTAACCTCACCCTCAGCTTCTGCAGTGGTTCATAACATTTAGTTAGTTATTCGGTCCTCGTGGTGAATCTCTAACTAGTCAATGAATCATTAAGAACAAACAAATAAATTATGATAAACATCCCGATGAATCAAAAACCAGGACTCACAGATTGAGTAAGCTGCCCGACGATGGAGATCCCTGGGCGCCGAATAACCTACTAACTCCGGAGCAAACGAAAAACACCAGTTGGACCCCGGTAGGCCAAGCAACAGACAAGAAGCTCCGGCCCCAACCAACTAAAATGAATAGCTTTAGTCTTTATTTGGTTAAAATTCTATCAAGATCAGGAATAAAACCATATTGATTAACAGTATTTGAGTTTGAAATTCTGTTTTGGTAAAGAAATAATCTCCTTAGAAATATTTGTTTTGATAAGGAATCTTCTGACAGAAGGGTAATTTTATGAAAGAACCATACAAAACCGTTGGGAGTATCACAGATTTATAGAGTTTAAGGCTTGTAATCGGGCTAAGTGATATTTGATCTCTAAAACTGAAACCCATTCAGAGTGAAATGCTGCTCTACCCTTTCTTACAGCCACTTCAATTGCAGAGTCTGATTTCATATCTGATACAAAAGGAATTCCAACATGGGGTAACTTTTGTTTTAATTTCTGGAGGTCCAATGAAAATTGCAGTTGGTGAATTTCTTTGATAGTGAAACAATCATTATAAAGCTTTTTGTGTAACTGATGGTCAGTAGCCATTTGTTTACATAGCTTTCTACAATAGACAACATTGTCTGTAAGAGTGAAGGTGTCATAGCAATAAGAGTGAGATCGTCAGCGAGAGTTGGATTACCAGCCTGTAATTCACAAACAACCGTACCAAACCCACTCTGCTCTAGCTCTCTGAATCCCAAAACCCAAAGGCAGGCATGATTATGTTACATCATATATTATGACTTAAAGCTCTTCCCACCATAACGTTATTCAAGATGTCATTATGTTTTGGAAAAGTCCTACTATAGATATGCGTCCGAGGGACATAATAATAATAATAATAATAATAATAATAATAATAATAATAATAATAAATTCTTTATTTTAAGAGGATGACATATTAAGCAAACACAATTACTTATCTAACATATGGTCCACTGCAACTAAAACAGAACAATAGAACAGAAATTATTAACAATTTGTACAATATATACATACATTTTAAAATAAGTCTAGGAAACAGGATATGAGTGATAGAATAATGCATATGTGCTTATGACATTCAGCTTAAATGTTAAAATATTTGTTATGAGTTAAACTGAAACTGATAGAAAGATTCTTGTGTGTTTTAAAAGTTATGCTTTAGAAATGGCTTCTTGAATCAATAAATTGTTCTAAAATGAAAACGTGATGAAAATATTTATAAAAAAGTGCAATATTGAGTTAAAAGTGTATATGATACATTAAAGGTGCTAAGACGAGTAAATCATATGAAAACGACAATTAAACTGAATGTGCGTATCATAAAGCAGATTGGGCTTTCCCTACCTAGGTCGTTTCTGTCACGCATATAAAATGCTGTATTGAATTGAATAAACTCTTGTTAAAATGAAGTGTTATGCCTTCTTTAACTAGAATTAGAAAATTAAAATATACTAGATGTGTAAAACTAGCATAACTGCAGACCTGGTCTAAATACATGCAGTCCGTTTTTGAAACTGTTTATTTGTCGAAATTATTATTTTTGGAAATAAAATTATAACCCTGTTAATGAAAATTAATTGTTTAGTCAATTGTGCCATTTTACAATTTGAATGCTATTAAAAGTTTGAATTGAAAAGTTAGTTTATTGGCCATAATGAGTAAATCGTCCAGCCATTCTAGTTTGCGGTCTTTGGGAGGCTTATGTTTTTCGCCCCCTAATATTTCGATACAGATTGTTGTTTTGCTTTCTAAAGTATAATTAAGGAATGCCCAAACATTATGTTTTAGCTATTTATAAATGCTTCAACTGACTGTCTATTCGTGAGAATAATTATTCATTATGGTTTGTTTTTCGTGATGCACTGTTGGCTTTATTAATTTGTCCTTTTGTGATAATCTTTATTTTATATTGGTTCGAAACGACTCGATGCTCTGTTTTAGTGCAAATTTGCGGATTAGTCGGGCTCCATTCCCTGATGCTTCATGCCAAGTGTCAAAATCATAGGCCTTCTGGTTCTGAAGAAGACTATTTTAAAGGTTTTTGTTACTTATAGCCCTGGCGGCCATCATGGTCATGTGACTTTGACCATTTATACAACCATTCATTCTGCTCCAGATAAAGTTTGGCTTTGATTAGCCAAGCGATTTTAGAGAAGATGTTATGCGCTTATAAATTTTATAATTTATTAGAGCTCCATTCCCTAATGCTTCATGCCAAGTTTCAAAATCATAGGCTTTCTCACGGCTAACAAACCTTTAAATGCGTAACCGCCGGTTAAGAAAGAAAATCCGATTCACGCCCTTCCGGTTCCGCATTGGAAGACCAAGAAAATGTAAACAAAACATATACTACTAGGATCGATTGATGATTATATTTTAGTACAGAAATATATCGATTATCTATGAATGCTATTTTGTCACTTATTTACTATTGTAAGTCAGCACCGAAATAGCTCGCAAAATAATTTGATGGTCTTCGAATTATTTATTCCCTTCTTCGAACCTGGTGTTACAACACGGCCAAAGTCGGCGAAATACAACTGAAAATTGGACAATTTGCTGGTAAATATCAAATTTTAGTGATTGTTCCACGACAAATTTACAAATATATATATATTAAATAAATTGCAACTGATGTCTGTGCCAGTATTTCGTTGTGTTAGTGCCTGGCATTACCGATTTGAAGGGAAGGAAAAGATGGTTACGCATTTAATCATTAAAATATGAAGGCTATATTTCAAGATACTTTTGAAAACCTATACCGGTTCAAGTTGTGGTATTTTGAATGACATAAAAGCAGGAAACAGGCAAATTAAAGTATACAGAATGCTGTAAAATCGTCTTCATGAACAGGAATATCATGCATGTGAATTATTGTATTACATGTATTGCATAGACAGTTTGTATTATTTTATATCAAACATTTTCACTGCAAATATCACAAACACACCACTTTGAGTTAGCACCTATTAAGAGAGGGCGAGAGAATGTGACAATTAAAACTTCAGCGTAAAACCATTAACAAAAACAAAAACTTCAATACATGTGTTTTATGTTGATTATATTGCTATCGTTCTAATGATTAAATTCGTAACCGAATTGTTGACACAGCTTTTAACCACATAGAATGCAGTGGCCAGAGGCAACGAAACTGTCAACAGACCTCAAACAATGCTAAAATCATCTGCGCGCGGTATTGCTTTCCGTTAATATGGGCGTAATGAGCGGATATCTAAAAATATCCCTGCGACTGACCCACATTTTCATCGTGTACAATGCAATCCCAACACGTGTTTTGGGGGAAGGGAATAAAAATCATGATTATAAATAAAAGTTCCTGGAAATCCTTTGGGGTCCAGATTTAGTAATGTCTAACTGATAAAATAGCATTGAGAGAATTATAATATATGTCTTCGAATCGAAATATTTTACTCGGAAACACGAGCTGCAAAAGTTTGTTTACCTTTTGTTGGTCATCTGACGCGAAACCGGAAGGACGTGAATCGGATTTCTTTTCTTAACCGCGGTTACGCATTTAAAGGTTTGTTAGCCGTGTTTCTGGTCCTGAAGAAGAATACTTTAAAGGTTTTTATGCCCCCAACTTCGAAGAAGTTGAGGGGGCATATTGGTTTGGGTCTGTCCGTGCAGTGCAGTCTGTCTGTGCCGTCAATCAGTCTGTCTGTGATGCATGAGTAACGCTTAGCACTCGGTCAGGAACCGTTAGAGCTAGGATCTTGAAATTTGGTATGTAGTTTGTATATGAAAATTAAGAGGATCCGTATATTTTCTTTCAGGTAAATTCAAGGGGCTAGGGGCCCATTCTGTGAGAGTTATTTCCTAATAAAGTGAATAGATAGTGGGTACCTTGTGTGCGCAACTACTCCTACAGTTTTATTCCGATTCTCTATGTTGTGACCATGCTTGATAGATATGCATGTGGTTTGGATATAATCCTCAGATTAATGTTTGCCATTTTTCGGGCATTTTCACAATGAAAGTGAATGGGCAGTGGGTACCTTGTGTGCGCAACTCCTCCTACAGTTTCATGCCAGTTCTTTCTACAGGTGTTATGGGCATGGTCTGAAGATATGCATGGTGTTTATATATAATCCTTGGGTTATTTGTTGTCATTTTTTTTCACTATTTGAACTTAGTCATTTTTTTCGGGCATTTTAGTGAATGGATAGAGGGTACCTTGTGTGCGCAACTCCTCCTACAATTTAATACCGATACTTTTGAACCTTTGCAGACATTGTGACCATGCTTTGAAGATATGCATGTGGTGGGATATACTCCTCAGATTATTTTTTGTCACTTTTTTAACATTTTTTGGACATTTTTACATCTTGAAAGTGGCTTACCAGTTGGGAGCATAGTGTTTCATAAACACATTTTCTAGTTGTTACTAATAGCCATGGCGGCCATCATCGTCATGTGACTTTGACCATTTATACAACCATTCATTCTCTCTTCCTAATGATGCTCCAGGTAAAGTTTGGCTTTGATTAGCCAAGCGGTTTCAGAGAAGATGTTATGCGTACAACTGTTATCCTGTGCAATCAATTGCGATTGTTCTGATTTGGGACCCTACCTGAATTCAGGGCCATTGTCAGGCCACTAGGTTTTCTAGTACCACTTCATCAGCTAATGGCTCTCAAAACAGAAAAAATGGCCTTATTGTCAATTTGTTGTTTTTGGAGTGGTAATATTTCTTTCTGATTGCGCCTTTTCCTGATCATTGCCTTACTTGTACCTTTTTAGAAGATCATTGCCTTACTTGTACCTTCTTAGAAGATCCTCCCGGAGTTCGGTGTCCATTTCTAAGCTATTGACATAAACAGGCGTCCTCGCACCATTGATATATGACACATGTCACCATAATTAAAACACACATTTCCAGAACACACCGTGTACTAATTAAGATGTACATGTATTTACATGACCAATCGAAAGTGTTACTGACAGCTCAAAGACGATACTTCTGTTGTGGTTCTAATAATTCTATGTTTTATTGTCGATTTTTATCGCACCTGCTTATAGCAGGGTGCGATATAGGAGCTCAAATTTCCGTCCGTCCGTTCGTTCGTTCGTCCGTCCGTCAACATTTACGTCGAAGTTTAGTTTTCTCGACATCAGTGATAGCTGCGAGTCTGAAACCTTGCATAGTAATTGTCCTTCACATACTCTTCAAGCACGCACCATGACCCAGTACCCTTGACCAATATTTCACGGTCCACTGACTTTGAAAGTTTTTACGTCGAAGTTTGGTTTTCTCGGCATCAGTGATAGCTGCGGGTCTGTAACCTTGCATAGTAATTGTCCTTGACATACCCTTCAAGCATGCACCTTGACTCGCTGACCTTGACCTATATTTCACGGTCTACTGACTTTGAATTTTTTTACGTGGAAGTTTGGTTTTCTCGACATCAGTGAAGCTGCGAGTCTGAAAACTTGCATAGTAATTGTCCTTGGCATACCATTCAAGCACGCACCTTGACCTGCTGACCTTGACCTATATTTCACGGTCCATTGACTTTGTTAATTTTTACGTGGAAGTTTGGTTTCCTCTGCATCAGTAATAGCTGCGAGCGTGAAACCTTGCATAGTAATTTTCCTTGACATACACTTCAAGCACGCACCTTGACCCGCTAACCTTGACCTATATTTCACGGTCCATTAACTTTGTTAATTTTTACGTCAAAGTTTGGTTTTCGCTGCATCAGTGATAGCTGCGAGTGTGAAACCTTGCATAGTAATTGTCCTTGACATATCCTTTAAGCACGCACCTTGACCCGCTGGCCTTGACCTATATTTCACGGTCCATTGACTTTGTTAATTTTATGTCGAAGTTTTTTTTTTCATCAGTGATAGCTGCGAGTGTGAAAGCTTGCATAGTAAATGTCCTTCACATACCCTTTCAGAACACACCTTAACCTGGTGCCCTAGACCTATGTTTTACATTTTAAGTTATTTTGCCCGATGCAGGTGCGATATCGACCTCCGCGGCGTTCTTGTTTATGCTGTTTGCACCTTATGTACGTTTTCATATATTTAGTTAAGTTCGGGTAACTGAGTGGCCGGGTTTTATAAAATAGCTGCTCACTCGGCTTACGACATGCTCTCTAAGTATAAGTACCTGATCGTCAATTTAGTTTTTCCAACCTCGGTTTTTGGAGTGGGAATTTCTTTTTGATTGTGTCATTTTCTGATCATTGACTACTTTTATATATTATGGCCAAATGGTTCTTCATCTTACTGATTTATTGGACTATTCAACAACGGATTTGTTTTTATAAATTAAGCAACATAATAATGTTCCATTCTTCATACAGGACATAATTATTCCAGTGGCCCTCGCCCATTGGGTAAAAGTTCAATAACATTGAGGCAACGTCTTTACATGACCAAAAGCTGTTTACTGACACGTAAAGCATCAATTCAAGCAAACAGAAACGAACACACATTCAAGACTGGGCCAAGTCTTTAATGAGAACCAATGGCAGGATCACTTTGTACATGTAATTTGTGATATTTTTTTCTTTTTGAAATGGCGTTTACGTTGGCCTCCCTTTTGTCTCTGGGGGATCTGAAAGTAGCAAAGATTACATCTGAGTGACATATAACAACATCATAATTATGTATGTTAATGTTAGTTTAAAACGCATTTATAAAGCCTGAGTCTGCAATCATGTTACAGACTTCAACGCTCGAAATAAATGTTTAACGGCCAAACTTCTCCAACAGGGCTATCGGTATCATAAACTTCGAAAAAAATTTATCGTAGACACTATAAATTGATTTCCAAATATAATGTTGGGTTAAAGACGCTTTTAAGTGAGGGCCTTTCGGAACCTGAATTTTATGGTGACTTGATTTACAAATTAAGAAACTTATAGGCAGTAAAGATTTTTTCTTTTCAGTTCAGAAAAAAAATCATAACACGTTACAGACGTATAGGTTATAACTTAAATGTTATGCGACAGTCTGCATGCTTAGTTTTTAACCCAGTCATGGTTGATAGCTACGCTGCCTTCTTTAATTGCACGCCGGTGGGTCGGGCGTCAGACTCTATGATGGTCCCGACTTAAAGCTATTCATTTTAGTTGGTTGGGGCCGGAGCTTCTTGTCTGTTGCTTGGCCCACCGGGGTCCAATTGGTGTTTTTCTTTTGCTTCGGAGTTAGTAGGTTATTCGGCGCCCAGAGATCTCCATCGTCGGGCAGCTTACTCAATCTGTGAGTCCTGGTTTTTGATTCATCAGGATGTGTATCGTGATTTATTTGTTTGTTCTTGATGATTCATTGACTAGTTAGAGATTCACCACGAGGACCGAAGAACTAACTAAATGTTATGAACCACTGCAGAAGCTGAGGGTAAGGTTATGGCCATGTAAAACCGGTTTAAGCCCGCCAGTAACTTTGTGTTACTGATCGTTCCAAGGCGATACTTCTGTGGTGGTTCTTTTGGTTTTATGTCTTGGTGTTTTCAATTTTTGTGCTGTTGGCGCCTTATGTATGTTTTCATATTTTTAGTTAAGTTTAGGTAACTGAGTGGCCACCTATTGGGAAAATAGCTGCTCATTCGGCTTACGATATGTTTTCATGGTATAAGTACCTGATTGTTAATTTAGTTTTTTCCCACCTCGGTTTTTGGAGTGGGAATCTTTTTCTGATTGCGCCTTTTCCTGATCTTTGCCTACTTGTATTTTTTTTATTTGAACTAGAAAAAAAACCCCAAAAAACAAAAACAAAAAAAAAACATAAACATAAAGTAAGACAGGCATTAAAATATTTGAAATCCCATCCCAGGTACATGTATGTACATCATATGTTTGAGCCTTACGAACGTTTTCAGTTCGGGTAACTGATATGCCGCCTATTAGGTAATAGCTGCTCACTCGGCTTACGACATGTTTTCATGGTATAAGTACGTAAGTGTCATTTTAGTTTTTTCCCAGCCCTCGGTATATGGAGTGGGAATGTCTTTCTGGTTGTCCATTTCCTGATCATTGCCTACTTGTACCTTTTTGAAAGGAAAACACACCACAAAAATTCAACAACAATTTTGAAAAGCAATACGACTAGGAAACTGTTTGTATGACTTCGTGATGGTTCAATGTCAGATTAACTGTCAACCATTAAACTACTTACCACATACAAAGTCATCTCTCCAGCTGATGGAGCTACTTACCACATACAAAGTCATCTCTCCAGCTGATGGATGCACCCTTCCTGTAGCACACTGAGGCGTAGCTGCTTACTGCACTTGATACACAATCGCAGGCAGTTTCTTCTATAATTAATAATGGCAGTAAGTTAACTTTCAGAAATAAACCATGAAAATGATTTACAGGTTATTCGTATGAGCATTATGAGTAGCGTAATCAACTCTCGTTTAACCGATGCGACCCACGTCATTAGCCCTATAATCTGAATGTCTGATATCAATCTCACATTCAAAGCTAAAATAGAGTGCCCAGAAATTGAGCGTGCGGAAAAGACATGTCAAAGTGCGCAAATCAATAATCATTTCTGGGACTAACTATTGCGCAAATCAATAATCATTTCTGGGACTAACTAGTGCGCAAATCAATAATTATTTCTGGGACTAACTAGTGCGCAAATCAATAATTATTCCTGGCAAATCAATAATTATTTCTGGGAGTAACTAGTGCGCAAATTAATAATTATTTCTGGGACTAACTAGTGCGCAAATCAATAATTGAAGGGGTTAGTGCAAGAAAATGTCTAAGTCCACTATTGTCAAAAAACAAGTTTTTGGTGTCTTTGTGTTCCACACACAAAATGCTACATTCTGATATATAGTTTGTAATACTTTTTACATTTTTTTCGTATGAAATTTATATTTCATTTTTTTTTCAAAGGGTGCTAAGTTCATTTTCAGTGCAAGAATATGCCTAAGTTCACACATAACACAGTGTTTAATGCAAGAACATAAATGTTACCATTATTCTGGTGTAAAAATAATTTGTTCTTATATGGTTTAAGAAGCTCAAAACATCCATTTTAGGCTAATCCTGTAAAATGATGTATTTGACAAAATTCTAGCCAAAACTGGTATGGGAAAATGGAGGTTTGAACTTAGACACATTTTGCATTGACCTATTTGATACATATTTGAAATTCTTAATTGTCTCCCGTATCTTTAAACGAAATTTCATGACATTTTAGCCTTTTACTCTATTTAATACGATCGATAATTCCGTACTATTTTCACATGGTTGTCAAACCTTTGCCAAGATTTTTTTTTTCGCGTTTTTCTCGAAACTTACAAAACTTGACTTAGACACGTTCTTGCACTAACCCCTTAAATTATTTCTGGGACTAACTAGTGCGCAAATCAGTAATTATTTCTAGGACTAACTGGACAGCCGAAATTTGAAACCATTTTATAAATCGTTTAAAGATCTAAGGAAACCGTTATAAACGAACACAGGTATGACGTATTTACTGCAAACTGTTAGATATTATTGCTTGTTTCAATGTGCAACGCTATCCTAAGTTTAAGAGTTCGCCTCTACAGACTGCATTTATTTACATGTCCGTGCGAAAAATGGTATAACCATATTACCATGCATCTTTGAAATATCAATACATGCTGCTTCTTTGCCTTCTGAAGTCTAAGGCGTAAACAAAAAATAGCTGTTTTTCCACTAACCGACCGACTCAGAGTTTTTGCGCCGACCCTGCATTTTTTATTGCCAATAAAAATAAAATAAAAATATTTTCATGCCGACCGACCCTCCACATTTGAAGGGGAACACAGACAATGATTTAAAAACTGCTATAATTCCAACAATACTAGGTCAACTCGCGTTCTTTAGCTTCCTACTGGTTTTAAACTTCATCGCATGTTTGTTTCGAGTACTTATTATTAATTTTAGCACGTTTCTATCTTTTTTACCCATTTTTAAGAAAGAAAAAATACATGAAAAATAAAAAGATTTTCCGACCTACCGACTCTACCCCGTCTTCAGCATGTTAGCGGGAACAAGGCTATTTTTATTTTACGCCTAACCAGAATTCGTATCAACTTTTTATAGACGACGGTTTGGTAAATTTCCTTTATATGAGTTTTAGGACCTGACAAAATAATGATTTCATTACGCAAACACGCCCATGCAATATACAGATTTGTTTTCCAGTAAAAATGGAAAATTTTCATGGAAATATTTTTTATTTTTTTTCTTATTTTTGCTCAATACATAGATTGTGGGTACACATTAGAATTGCATCGGCGATGTATGTTTTGGAGCGAAAACAAGAAAAATAATACCCCTGCATAACCCAGTTTTGCTTTATAAAAGTGGGGTTCAAAGGGGTATACATTTCACGGACATGTTTTCGTGATGTGTCTGTAACGTGATTGGAATAGCACACAGGAGTAAACTTACCCGAGTCGCATCTACAAGCATGATTTATACATTGTTCACGGAATGGCTTGAAAGGCAAGAACTCGTGGCAGGGTTTGAATACTTTAGACGAGATGATATGAGCCGCATCGTGAGAAAACCGGATTTTTGCCTAGGCGAAAACAAAGGCGCAGATCAGCTTCGCGGTAACCGCGAAGCTGATCAGCGCCTTTGTTTTCGCTACACGGATAGTACAATTCCTCTTCTTCTTAAATCCGAAATTTCAAGCTTCTAGCTCTTTTCTGAGCTTGTACAGGCCGGTTTGTGTCGGACCTGGTCGGAAACCCCGAAGACCGGTTTTCTCGCGTCGCGGCTCATATTACAAGCTTTGACAGCCCAGGCTTTGAGGCCTGGGTTCTTCTTACAGCTGTCTGTAATCTCCTTAGTCATGTTAGTTGCATCACAGCCTTTACCAATTATCTAGAGCATCACAAACATAAATAAAAGATTTATCTAAACATGTAAACGAGAACAAATATAAGACCATTGAATTGTACATAATGCATAAGGAAATGGTGGAATGTTGCTTTTAAATGTCATAATCACCTTACAAAAATCAACAGAACCCTGCAAAATGCTTTTTAGGAAATATACCGTTTCAGCTTGCCATTCAGTATTCGGTCTTTCCGTCAACATTTTAAGGCATCGAATTCATTTATTGTCAGTATAACCTGTAAACTCTCGTCAGAACTGGAGACAATATCCTTGCAAACACGTATTCTGTACCACACTTCCAAGAACACCTACTTCACCAAGAGAAGCAAATCATTTGCGCAGTTATTAATAGAAAGTCTCACCCTCCAGGCTTCAGCAAATTGTGTTGGGCTGTCCACAAGTCGTCCGTCTACTGTAATGAAATCATCTGTTGGGTCGTCATTAAAGTTACCGCATATACCATGAACCTGCAATGTATATACGCGCGTTTCAGTTACTTCAGTGCGGTGAACAAGCGAACGTTCTCACGCGCGCGCACGGTCGTCACCCAAATATCGAATGATGACTGGGTTTATCATTGCGTGTTTTGGCTTAATTAAAGCAAGAACACGATGCATGATTAAGTACCTGTCCCTTATGTTGTCTTCCTAGAACAACATACACGTTTGTCCCATTTATCCAATGTAGACCGAAACCAATGCTGTAGTCTGTAGTGACTGTTACTCTGCCGTCTTCTTCTTTCACACTGTATTGGAAGTTCTCTGTTTGAAGCGGCTTGCCATAGACCAACCGGAGACGATTATTATTATAACCTACGCAAGTATATATTTATGTTTTAAAATACCATACTGAGTATCAATTAATATTGCATGTACATGTATAAGGTGAAAAATGTTGTTAATGTTGATAAGCACCCTGACACCTTCATTCTTATCGGATCTTCTTTTGTAGGTAACAAGGACAACTGTCTCGGGTAGGTTAAAACTTTCCAGATACTGATAACGGGGAGAGTTTCGCTAACACTCAAGACTGAATCTTCTTCATTCTTGCAGGTAACAAGGGGAACCATACAAGCTCGAATGAGTCCATATCCCACCACTGGTTGCAGAGTGTGCTGCCCTTGATTGTTTGAAAAGTTGATATTATGTGTTGTTCATTGCAGTTACAAGGACACCTTGAATATATCTTTAATTATTACCTTAAGATTTCGAATTTCGGCCAGATTTGGTTTCAGATGTGACAGCTATAAGAAAAATGTCATAGTCATTTAATGGGGTCAACGTTACTAAACTGCTTTTGATTGAGTCATATTCATTTATTCACGCGGCAAGGAGAACCATGAAACCTAAGTTTGAAATGTGAACAAATTCCACTTATTGCTATTGCGAAGCTGCCACTGAATGTTTGAAAAATCAATACAGAGTGTGCTACTGATGGTTCCAAACATGTTCTATGGTGAGCGATCGATGTCTTCTGGGTTACTTATCACATAAGTAGAGCTCTTATCTATACACCATTTAGCTATGTCCTACCCTTTTCAAATAGACTATAATCTGTTCCCATGTTCGTCATCCCTGGGCTTTGCCAATGATAATATTATAATGTGTCACCATTATAACATCTTATTATAGACATAATATGGTATAATATGATAAGGTTGGGGTACCTGTATATCAACGTCACCTTTTGATGTTTTATTATCGATTTGAAAGAATGCGATAATTTACTTACGTGGAGCCGTCGCAGTATCAGGGGTTATTAACAAAACAGATGCCAAAACGTTCCTGGGTATGAAAATGGGTGTCGGAGGTCATCTAAATCATATGAGTGAATCTGAACATTATGAGTAAAGATCAGAGATAGCGTGGGTATAGATCAGAGAGTGAATACAGCTCACAGACTAGACACAGGTTTGAGTCTTGTCCATATGTGTACAAAACTTATATTTCAGTGACACATGAGCACAAGGCACTTCCTTATCTTACCCGCAAAAATGAAATCTTGTTTTCATACCGATTAATTCTTCAATGTAGATGAACACTGAAACTTTATTGCTACATAGAGCATCGGAAGAATCACATACGGCACTCTGTATAAGGACTTGAAACTGTACTGGATTTTCTGGTTTTGACTTGGCTAGGACATATGTGCAGTTTCCTTGAAAGCTTAAACTACTGCCGTCGAAGGTGATATAGTGAGTGCCTCTATCGACGCTGCATGTCCCATATTCACCATCTATGGGAGTACATTCCCATTGCTTCTTTCGGCAGATGCTGCGAATGAAAAAAAATGATCAGACATGGTTATTTTCTAAGTTTCGTAACAAATAAACAAAATTAATACATGTAAATTGGAACTAGTTCGCATCAAAGCAATATGCAATAGTAAACCATCAGGAAAACATGTCCGTGAAATGTATACCACCTTAAACCCCATTTTATATAGAAAAACTGGGGTTTGCAGGGGTGTACCTATTTTTCTTATTTTTGCTCCAAAACATAGATTGTGGGTACTCGTTAGAACCGCCTCGGCGAAGCGGTTCTAACGTGTACCCACAATCTATGTTTTGAGCAAAAATAAGAAAAATATCAAAATTTTTCTGATGAAATTTTCAATTTTTACAGGTGAAAAAAATCTCTGTATATTGCATGGGCAAGTTTTCGTAATGTAACTGTGGTACATTGATCGTATATAATATACTACCCAGTAGAGGAAGCTGTACTTCCAGACTCCTAATTTAAGAGCGTATTATACCCTGGCACGGGGTACATAATCAAGTGTTAACCGGTAATGCGCACGCCAAAATTTTGTTGAGGTAAGTAACAATTCCCCCCAAAACCGGGTAGAAAACTACAAATCTTGTGTAGATTTTCGTCCCGTTCAATATACATGTAACTTCGCTATTTTTAGACGGATCATGAGAGTTTTAACACCATCTTACACATCGTAAGCAGAACATGGCTTGTCTCAAATGTTTTTCGCGTTTGAACATACACTTGACCTAGGGGGAGATTATCCAGCAAATAAGGAGAACACTCGAAAATCTAACCTCACTTTCGTTCTCAATTGCAGTGTGTGACACCGATTATTCATCGGTTTGCATGTATACAATACCACGTGACTCTCAGTAGTGTACACTGTCACTAAATCTGATTCAAGAAACACTTCTAGATTTGATCAAGTGGATCTTCAAAAGGACATTAAAACTATGGTATACTCGTTTTGGCCTGTAGTGACAAAGGCTTTTTTTCACTACAATATTAACTTTGGTCACGTCAGAATGAATGTGATTTGAGCCACCTCGTGGAAAAACCAACAATGTGGTTTCCGAACAGGTCTGACACAAACCGGCCTGTACAGCTACAGAAGCAGGCTAGAAGCTTGAAATTTAAGAGTTAGGTAGAAGAGGAATTGTACTATCCGAGTAGCGAAAATAAAGGCGCTGATCAGCTTCGCGGTTACCGCGAAGCTGATCTGCGCCTTTGTTTTCGCCTATGCAGATTGTTGGTTTTCCCATGGGGCGGCTCATTTGAAAACAGCCAACGCCACAGATACCGAAGCCTCATGTTTTGAAGTTACATCTTTCTATTGCAAATGGATTCGATTCATCTAAAATTTATGATAAGCGCGATGACTTAGATGTTGATATTGTAAATTTTCCTTTTGTGGATGGTGACGTTCTTATGGTGTATACATGCCAAAGCTTATTATGTTTTTTACAGTTTACAATCGTGTTAAGGACTTCAACGCGCAAAGTAAAGAAGTACAAGTAGGCAACTATCAGGAAAAGGCGCAGTCAGAAAGAGAATCCCTCTCCAAAAACCAAGAAGGGAAAAATTAACTTAACAATCAGGTATTTATACCATGAAAACATATCGTAAGCCGAATGAGCAGTTGTTTTCCAAATAGGTGGCCACTCAGCCACCCAAACAACTAAAAATGTGAAAACATACATAAGGCGCAAACAGCACAAAAAGTTTTAACACCAAGTCATAAAACAATAAGAACCATCACGGAATTATCGCCTTGCAACGGTCGGTAATACTACAATTACTGGCGGGCTTAAATCGATTTTACAGGCACCGAACCTCCCCCTCAGCTTCTGCAGTGGTTAATAAGATTAAGTTGGTTGTTCGGTCCTCGTGGTGAATCTCTAACTAGTCAATGAATAATCAAGAACAAAGAAATAAATAATGATCTCCACCATGGTGAATCAAAAACGAGGACTCCCAGACCGAGTAAGCTGTTCGGCGTTGGAGATCCCTGGGCGCCAAATAACTTACTAACTCCGGAGCAAAAGAAAACCAGTTGAACCCCGATGGGCCAAGCAACAGATTTGAAGCTCCGGCCCCAACCAACTAAAATGAATGTCTTTTAGTGGGGGCCATCATAGAGTCTGACGCCGACTAACCGGCGTGCAATTCAAGAAGGCAGCATAGTTATCAAACGTGATTGGGTTAAAAACTAAGCTTGCATACTGTCGCATATATAGCATTTAAGATATATTCTATACGTCTGTAACGTGTAATGATTTTTCTGAACTGAAAAGAAAAATCATTCCTTCCTGTAAGTTTTTTTTTAAATTTGTAAACCAAGTCACCATAAAATTCTGGTCCCGAAAGACACTCGCGTAAAAGGGTCTTTAGCCCAACTTTAAATTTGGAAGTCAATTCATAGTGTCTGCAATAAAATTTAGAAAATGTTTTTCGAAGATTATGATACCGATAGCCCTGCTGGAGAAGTTTGGCTGTTAAACATTTAAAATGCGCATTGAAGTCCGCAACATGATTGCAGACTCTGACAAACCTCAGTGTTTATTTGCCTTTTTTCAGCAGGGCTATCCGTATCATAAACTTCGAAAAAAAATCTAAATTTTATCGTTGACACTTTGAATTGATATCAGATTTATTGTTGGGTTAAAGATGCTTTTGGTCGAGGGCATTTCGGAACAAGAATTTTATGGCGACTTGGTTCACAAATTTAAAGAAGGGGTGGCTTTTCTCATCAGTTTAGACTGAGTTACAAACGTATCATGAGCATATAACTTTAATGTGATGCGACAAATTGCATGCTTAGTTTTTAACCCAGTTGTTTACTATGCTTCCTTTATCGATTGCACGCCGGTGGGTCGACCGTCAGACTCTATGATGGCCCCAACTTCAAGCTATTCATTTTAGTTGGTATGGGCCGGAGCTTCTTGTCTGTTGCCGGGGTTCAACTGGTGTTTTTCTTTTGCTCCAGATTTTCAATGTTGTTAGACTTCTCAGGGATTTTCGGCTGCCGGGCGACATATTATATCTGTGGGACCTCGTTTTTTATTCATTTATTCAAAAGCTAATTAGATGTTGTTAACCACTGCAGAAACTGAGGGTGAGGTTACGGCCATGTAAAATCGATTTATGCCCGCCAATAATTTTATATTGCTAATTGTTCCAAGGCGATACTTCAAATTTATATTATATCCTATACGTTTGTAAAGTATGAGGATTTTTTCTGTATTGAACAAAATCATTCCTTCCTATAAGTCTCTTAAATTTGTAAACAAGGTCACCATGACATTCTGGTTCCGAAAGGCCCTCACGTGAAAGCGTCTTAAATCCAACAGTAAATTTGATATCATTGTGCCTGCAATAAAATTTAGAAAATGTTTTCTCAAAGTTTATGATACCGATAGCCATGCTGGAGAAGTTTGGCTGTTAAACATTTATTACGCGTGTAAAAATCCGTAACATGATAGCAGGCTCTAGCAAACCTGATAAGAAATGTAATATATACACCATACGAAGCACGAGGAACGTCACCACCCAAAAACGAAAAGGACTAGGGCAATTAACGCCTGATTTTGGCCTCAGATTTTGCTAAAAAATAAATTTTGGAATTTAGGTGAGAAAAGTATTCCTCAAAACAGCCATATGTCTCCTCTATTAAAAACACTAACAAGTACTTCATTTATCCTAAAAACGATGCCATGGTAACGCCCAGAAGAACCATAGATAGAGCACATTTTGCATATTTTGGTCTATTTTTGACCATTTCTGAACACATTTTTAATATTTAAGTGCCAGCCCACACGACGAACAAAATGATACTTAGCATACATCTCAGGATGATAGTTCGTAGTTATTTCATAATAAGACATTGTTCGTCGCGTGGGCCGGTAGTTGAAAATCATGTTGAATGATGAAAAATAGACCCAAAATTGCAAAAAGTGGTATTTCTATGCTTTTCGGAGCGTTGCCATGGCAACATGTGTAATTTGAATGTGATAGTTGTGCTAGAATTTATAAGCAGGGCCTATACCTGCTATTTGCAATACTTCTCTCCTCAAAATTCCAAAATTAATTTTTTTACCAACACATGAGGCCGAAATCAGGCCTTAAATTCCCTAGGCCTTTTACCATATCAAAATCAAAGTCATTGCGCTTATGAAGCAAATCCATTTGCAATAGAAAGGCGTAGATCTAAAATGGGGCTTCGTATCTATAGTGTTGGCTGTATTAAACTGTAGTTCAGATGGACAGATTTGACTGACCATGCCTTCAAAATAAGGTTTATCATTGTTCAAAAGATCATCGAGGTACCTGGAATAAAAATAAAACCCAGGTAGTCGAAGTAAAAGTCTCGATAATATCAGCTTGATTGTCATGTTTAATAAAATCCTTGAAATATAAAAACAAATCGATTACAAGAGTTTGTACCCATCCTAATTCCAACAATTTGTCTGTACAAATTGGTTCCAAATCTAGGGTAAATATTATCCAGGAGATAATATTCCGGAAATAGGATAAGGCGTCGCATACATTCTGACATTAACCCTCTACACTACTGACAATCACGTGGTATTGTATACATACAAACCGATTAAATGATCGGTGACAGAACGAAGTTGAGATGGAAAAAAAAAAAATGCGTTTTCTCCTATACCGTTTCTTCTACTGACTGAGGTGCAGTCAATGCAGAAATTGAACATTTATTGAAAAAAGTAACATAAGAAATCCCGGTTATTTCGTTTTCGCAAAATGTTATTGTGTTGGATGCACTATACTGTCATGGGGCGGGAGTGTTTGCGAAGACGAAATAACCGGGATACCTATGCTACTTTTACTCAATAAAAGTTCAATTTCTGCATTGACTGCACCTATCTATCAGTCAATAGAGTAAACGCTATAGGAGAAAAATCGAATGTTTCATCTCAACTTCGGGCAGAATTGCATTGTGCGTCACCTATCATTTATTGGTTTGTATGTATATAATACCACGTGTTTCCCAACTGTGCTCTATAGACTACAGTATTCGCGCTGGATAATGCCCTACACGCAATACATACCATTTATGGACATTTCGCAACAAGACAAAATTTTCAGGGAAATAACTTCCCTCGTAGCTACACAAAGATGGACACGACGCAATATCAATGCAGTCGCCATTGCCATCGAGTGTCAGACCGTCAGGACAGGCACAACCTGCTACACATATACCGGGCTCAAAACAGTGTATGTCCTCAAAGCTAGAGCAGTTCATCTGACAAAATTTGATACAGTCTTGGTATTCCTGTAACCCCGTACATTGTGGTTCTAGAAATTAAAAAGAAACGACATTAAAAGAAGTTATACACATGTATATTCGGTAACACTAGAGAATAGACTCACCTCGAAAACCAACATCCATGCAATTGATGGTATTTGCCTTTAAAATTGATTTTAGTTTGATAATATTGTTTTAATTTTGCTAAATATAAATTTTGGGTACAATTTATGACTGCTTTACCCTCTCTAACCAGTACCAAGGTTATGATTCGAAACAAAGGCAAGAATAAATCTATACACATTTGCACCCTAGCAACGGTTTTACTATATGGGCAGAGACCTATAATTATCATTCCCATAGGATTCCATTGTAATATGCCCCAAAACAAGACACATTCATATGCTTCACATACAACTCATAGTCGACACCAACACATTCAGCAGACGAGAGATCGCCCAAGACCGTGTACAAGCGCAGCAAAAAATAGGGGGTTAGCCAGCATCCAAGGACGGTATCCAAGGACGGTATTTTTCGCTGTTTAGGGACAACTCAAAATCGCTCAACAATGAAAAAATGATTATTCAAAATTCACTACGTCCGCAATTTGGCCATTGTATGGCAAAGCAGCAGCTGATTAAATCACACAATATAGCAAAATATTCGAGAAAGATTGTGACAAAATACGGTTGAAAGATCGCATTTATGACCAATAGTATGTAGCGTTACATCTTTAATTTACCGCGGTTTATCTGTCCACACTTTGAGCCAATCGCTTGTAACGTTACACTTACTGGTCTCTGTCCATTGAAAATCATCTCGAGAACGAGAAATCTCCTACATACATGGACCGGATTCCGCGGAGACAAAGTTTTTTCCCCTACAGTCATTTTGAAATTAATAGTACTGTATCTAATAAGGTCGATCGAAATGAGCATAAAATAAAGCATTTACCTTATTTGACGTTAAAGACACAGTTTGCTGCTTCTTTACCTGGGGTGGCCTGGTCTAATGACCCCTAATAAAGAGTCCAGGAGGCATAGCGCACATCAAAGGCTTACATGTATCTTATCTAAGAGATTATGGGGCCATTGACCTCTGCCTTGAGGGGGCCACTTGAAGGAAACTTTAAATATAATTGAAAAGTGTCTAAAATGAAATTTTTATTTTCTTATAGTTTCTATTCTGATTTTCAGTTTTGCATTTAAAATCATCTAATTTTCTGAATTGAACCAATAGATATGTCCTAAAAATACTACTATGTGAAAATAGTAGCAGTTTCTTGCCATTATGTGAGCCAATGCTGAAGCATAACCTAAATTCTATGTCAGAAAGAGCAGACCTAGACCATTGATCATTTTTTCAACAGTTCATTGAATGCTGATATACTTTCTAAAAAAGACTTAACTGAAGAAAAGATTCGGAATAAATTATTATAATAATATCCATATTCCAAATAGAAATAAATGTGTCATGTCACACTGCACACATAGGTTCCGTTTTTGTATCTCTAGAATGATATCCAAACATTTGTGTCATAAATCTCAGAAGGACTTGTCACTCTAAAAGTCTAACTAGAAATGAATGAAGTGTCATTAAAGTGTATTACATTGATGAAGTGGTCATCTGTTTTTTCACACCTTCAACAAACCAACATAATGTCATGTACTTGCTGTCTTCCATCAAGTCTGTGTTTGTTTAGTATCTGTCAAAACGTGTGAAAATCCTTGTTTCAATGTAAATTGGTTTTATGACAGTTTTCCTTTTCAATTATTCATGCAACATTCATTCATGTAACAAGCAAACTGTACAAACTGGATTAAGGAACCTTCTAAACTGTGAACAGTGCTATTAGACACAAGACTTTTCAAGTGTATGCCAATTATTCAATGAAAATGCTTTGTTGAAATAAATAAATAAATAAATAAATAAATAAATAAATAAATTTGCAATATTCTTTATTTCTGAATTAGACCCAAAGGGACAGATCATCTAAATTACCAAAATGATGATCATAGATAAAAATACAACCTCTGTTATACAATACATATTTCACAGGTATTGACTTCAGGTTCCCTTTCATGGCCCCTACCTGTAAAGCCACCCTTGCATTACCTGTGATTAAGGTCATTAGGGTGTTATGCTTAAGGTCATTAGGGTGTCATGCAATGCAAAATGTGTCTTTAAGGACTTATGTGCGGTCACTTCAGTTTACGATGTAAAGATTTACCTGTATAAATTGCAATGTTATTCAACAATGTTGAATTATTCAGCAAGCCTTTCATTGGACTGTTGAATATGTTGTATATGAATAGGGTTTTGCGTACAGGTTTGTAAAACAAGTGGTCAGCCCTGAGCATGTGAGTAATTACTTCAGTTACTTCCGTGTTAAAAACGCCCCTCAATTATTACGCTTCATGAAAAGGCTTAGTCAAACTTTGATACACCCATTGGCTTCAATCGACAAGAGATACCATTACTTGAGCAACAAGCGCAAGCCAAGGTGGCCGGCCCTGATAAAGCTCCAAGAAGCTTGTTTACACTTAATGTTCTCAGAAAAAAAAAAAAAAAAAAAAAAAAAAAAAAAGAAAACACTTTTTCATGATCCCCAAAGGATCTTGTTTTTACCAGAACATGTACCCTTGTATAGTTTTAAATGAAATGCATTCTGTTATTCAAGTAATTGCGGCGACGACAACCGATTTTCGTTTCAATTTTACACGTCAAATGTATTTAAAAATTTAAAAGGATAACTATATTTGAGTCATCCCTACTAACTGTGACACCATTCGGTAATAATGGCACATCACCACTTGGTTGACTTTTAGAGAAAACCACGAATGTTTGTTTAACATACCCACCCACTCATGTTAATGTCGATTAAGTAATGATAGTTTCAACAAGAATAATAATCAATAATTCTCTGGCTGTTATAATCTGAGGCTGTGGTGACAGAAATCTGACATAACATCTCAATATCTATGGCAAAGGTAATTAACTTAGCAACCTGTTACCAAGAAAATACAGTTGTTCAACGAGAAAACTAGAGACGTCATTTTCTACAAACCAAATGCAAAAGAATCCTGATTTGATTTTTTTTACTTTCTCAAGCATTTGAAGAAAATACAATACCTTTCACAATTTAAAGTATAGCAGGTCTATGACGCTATCGAATTGGGTTGTCTCACCCTTGCAGTCGCAATTTAACAATCAGGTATTCAATCAGGTACTTATACCATGAATAAGCAGCTATTTTCCCAATAGTTGGCCACTTAGTGACCAAAACCTAACTAAAATATGAAAACACACATAAGGTTCAAACAGCATAAAAATTTAAACACCAAGACATAAAACAATATGAACCACTACAGAAGTATCGCCTTGGAACGATCAGTAATATCAGACAGAACACTAATTTTACTTAAATCACGATTGATTAAAATATTGAGACTTCACAAAGATACAAGCATTAATGTACATATACATAAACAAGGTCTGGCTTGCCAAAGTACCTACGTTCAGTTCCTGCTCTTTTCCATCTGTTCAATTTGAAAATCTGAAAAGAAAATATAATTTTACGCGAGGTGTTGGAGAAATACGCGAAAAGGGACTAAAATTTTAGCTTTGGTCTAATGATACTGATGATTACGTCAAGTATGCTTGTTATATATATATATATATATATATATATATATATATATATATATATATATATATATATATATATATATATATATATATATATATATATATATATATATATATATATATATATATATATATATATATATATATATATATATATATATATCACTACTGACAATCACGTGGTATTGTTTACATACAAACCAATAAATGATCGGTGCACACTCTGCAATTGAGACAGAAGTTGAGGTTTTTTTTTAAAATATTCGAGTTTTCTCCTATAGCGTGTAGTCTACAGATGGGTGCAGTCCATGCAGAAATTGAACATTTATTGAAAGAAAGTAACATAAGAAATCCTGGTTATTTTGTTTTCGCAAACACTTCAATGTTATTGTGTTGGAAGCACTATATGTTCATGGGGTGGAAGTGTTTGCGAAAACGAAATAACCTGGCTTTCTTATGTTACTTTCATTCAATAAATGTTCAATTTCTGCATTGACTGCGCCTATCTGTCAGTCAATAGAATAAATGGTATAGGAGAAAACTCGAATTTTTCATCTCAACTTAATTAGGGCAGAATTGCAGTGTTCGTCACCCATTTCCATTCCATACCATGTGTTTATCAGCTGTGTATATACTCTTTCAAAAAGTAACTATACCAACGATCGACTATTGTCAGATTAGACTTGAATATATATTTGGAGGCGCAAAGCAAGAAAAGCACAATAACTTGTTAGCCGTAACTATCGCCTGCAAGAGTAATTTGGAAATTATCTAAAAACAGCTTATTTGAACGAGACATAATGATGCGCATGCGCAGGAATAAATTTGACCTTGGGACAAAACTATACTGTAGAAGCACTGAAACTCACTTGAAATGATCAATAACTTATACTCAGTATTGACAGGAGAGCTTTTGATTCTTCAAATTCCCAAAACTATTTTTCTGACTGAAATAAAAACCGTGTTTTTTCTTTTCTTTTTCACAGTCGTTATTATGATTGTATGATGACTGTATGTGACCTTTTTGCAGATTTTACAGATTTTGGAAATTGGCATTTTCGAAAAATTAAACGGTGGTTTAGAAAAGTTTCTTTAACACTGCCACCGACGATTGCAGTCGTTTTTACCGTTCACTGCCACCGACGACTAGTCGTTTTACGGGTATATCGATATGTCCCGAGTTATAGATGAAAGTTTTAAAGGGAGGTAAATATATTGTATATCAGATTTTTCAGCGTAAAAAAGTCATTATCAGTACATGATATGCGCATATATTTATAAATATTACATTAAATAAATAAATAATTCAATCAACACAATACTGACTAATAAAAATATATGCTTGGCGGCGAGATACTGATTTTTGAGAGACATGGCAGTGAAGGTGTTAATTAAACTGCAAAGAAGACAAAAACAAATTATTCTGAGGTTATGGCATACATGTGTATGCACATGTTCCATAATGACAGTTTTGGAGAGAGAGAGAGAGAGAGAGAGAGAGAGAGAGAGAGAGAGAGAGTCAATAGAATAAAAATGAAATAGTTAAAATAGCTGCAAATTAACTGCGAGAGGGAGAGAGTCATTAGAATATAAATTAAGTAATAATGCAATAGATGCAAACTTACCTCGATCCCAGGGAAAGCGTAGGAGATATAGACAGCGGAGATTAGGAATATGAAGAGCACAAACAGTCGCCGAATCATCCTGAAGTCAACAAGATGTATACATTATAATTATGGTTAATGCCAAATATGATAAGATTGATAATCGGTTGAAATGTAGTCTATTTGTTGAGGCAGATGGTTGTACAGGGTGGATCTTAGACGAGACGGTTTCTTATTGTATACCGTGAGTGAGTGAGCGATTCGAGTTTCTCACGATGCTAGAGGAAAGTTTATGAGCGACTGATAGAATGTGCAAAATACATGTAGATATTTGTCATTAGAGTCAGAGATTCGAACAGTATTTCCCGCACCCATCTAAAGTGTATTCTGTTTTGGATATGCCATTTTCGGATACAAGTACAGCAATCAGAATGGTTTATATACATAAGGAATTAAAATACGCAACACACTAAATTTCAACTTTTAAGTATGTATTTGGCATTTTGATAAAATCCATTTATAGAATGACCTACGGACTGCTTTTTGCACGTGATGAAATGAGAAAACGTCATTTAATTGACAAAATCAACGACAAAACGTCGAAAACTATGAAAAACGCAAATTGTCACGTAGGGGAAGATGACAAATTCTTTGCATGTGGGTTACGTGACGTCGACTTGATAATGTGCAATAAAGACTAGGATCATTGTATACTTAGGTGCCGTCCTATGTTGCGTTAAATGTTGTTAACGGAATGCTGAAGTTCACAATAACGAAAAATGAGTAATTAACGTCATTTAAATTATTTGATTTTTGCTATTTGTACCTAAACGGTATATATCAAACCAACATACGACACGACATGCTTTTTAATCAACAGTGACGTCACAGGTAACGTAAAAATGGATCATCGGAGCGTTTGTTTTGACGTTCGTTAAACAGAATATCACGTTATGTAAAGAGGCGAAACGGATTATATGCTTTGAGTAACATTCGATTTACACACTGTAATCAAACGTTTGGCAATTGATCATTTTTTAAATCAGAAAATTTGAAAAACATAATGAGAGTCTTTAAAATGCAGGATGTTGGTTTTTGACGTTATAATGGACGTTTTATGGACGTCTGAAGTACAAAGGTCATAATGTTTACGTAAATAATCATTTTATTGAATATAAAGCATGCCGAAGGAAATTTTACTGGCTTTTGACTCATTTTTTCGATTGACGTTGGTGACGTTAAACGTCCCATAACATACCCAAATGTTACCAACTGATCAATGATTACATCTGCAATCACTTTTAGGGGTTTTGAAAACAAAATATTGGTTTTGATTTCAAATTTGACATTTACTAATCATGGTTACAGGGTGTGCTACTGTAGGTCAGTGTGGTTACGCGTACGCCATTAAGCATACGTAACCGACATTTTAACTCAACCTGTTGCAATTTGACGTTTAGATATTGTTGTCATATAAGAAGCTCAGTTATACCACAGACTTGCATTGCAAAGCATGTTTTTAGTAACCCAAAGTATGTGTTGCGTTTCTTTATTCCT
This sequence comes from Rugalucina vietnamica, assembly GCA_964017185.1. Lineage (NCBI taxonomy): Eukaryota > Metazoa > Mollusca > Bivalvia > Lucinida > Lucinidae > Rugalucina > Rugalucina vietnamica. The sequence goes on from OZ024872.1 coordinate 6,828,304, forward strand.
TAAGTATATATTGGTAACAAAATACGTCACACATTTCTTATAATATTAATGAAGGTTTCGACAAGATGTAAAACTATTTTAGTTTATTTTAGGCCGGTTGTGCTCATCGGTACGGTAACAGGACGGACTCTGGCTGTGTTGCTGTGTTTGTGATGACAGTGGGTTTTATATTTGCATTTCTACACATATTATTAGATCAGTAAAATGCTACAATTTTACCAAACGTCTTGCTCTAGTATGTTGAGCAAAGTGTCCGAGAAATCATTATTTACAAATTAAATCTAATGACCTGGAACTGAATGACCTAAGTCTAGGTAAAAATGACATTGACCTTGAAATCTCACATAACACAAATTATTCAATACTTTCTCTGCCTCTACCAACTTTTAGATCACAGGCTACGAGACTGTTTGAATGTTTTGATTGTCGCTGTTTTCCATTGAAAAGCTTCTATGACCAAATTTGACACTGTCATAAAATAGGTCAAGGTCAACCAAAGGGTTTGGCTTATACAAACTAGGATGAGCCAGAGTACCCGATAGTGCATATTAAGTTTCGTTGAAATAGGTCCACCGGTTCTAGAGAATACGATTTTTAAATGTATATGGCAATGCTACATTTACAATATGACAGGGTCGCTTATCCTGAATCACCACGCCATGTTGTCTATTGGTATGTGTTCAGACGACTTCTGGTGGTAGCTTAGCTGATAGCTTATACAGAGAATCAAAGGATAAAAATCTGATTGTAACAAGAACAAAACCAACAATTTGTTTCTTGGGTCATCCAAGCAGGGGTACATGGCGACAGTGATACAATTAATATAGAGTTCACTGAAACTGATTTTTACGAAAATGTGATAAAATCGTCAGCACCTTCAATATATTTTAATAGTAGGAGTACGTGTACATGTTTAAATATTAATAACAAACAACTATATCGAACTAATCGATGAAATCATGTTAATGGCATCAAAAGTCTAAGTTTCCAATTTTACTTACCCGTGTATTTATATAAGAAAGTCCAAGAGGTCTGATATTTTTGTTTTAAAATGCAATTTGTTGATAAATCAAGAGCTTCAAGGTAAACCTAATGTCATATGGATTTCCCTACAGGCAATTATTGTTAATGCATATGTTGCAATAGTTTAAGAACCTGAATACAAAGAACATAAGAGCTTTGACAAAATATAACAATGATTTATCGAGATGTGAAGAAAATAAAATTGAAAACGAACTGGCAACATGTGTTTTGAAAATGTCAATCGTATATATACTCAGTAATCCTTAAAGTGACATCAGATTGTAGCCATGTTCACGAAATTGTGTATGTGTGAATCTTTTGTTATGTTCAAGACCAAAACATAGGCATATCCCCTTTAAATTAACAAAATCTTTATAAAAGTTTCTTCCCTTTTGCGTGTAGCAATATTCCTTTGTGTTTGGTATTTTTGTCAAAAATTAGTTGTCCGCTATATTTTAAAAAGTGTCAGTGCGAGTTAGACAGCTGATCAAGATATGACTATATAGTTGTTTTCAATTTACATTTTACTTAAGCTGAGCAAAATAACCAATCTAACAATAATCTTTCTTTCACCTGAAAAGACTGTAACTCTTTATGCTTGAAAAAATAAGTACAAAAAAAAAAAAAAAAAAAAAAAAAAAAAAAAAAAAAAAAAAAAAAAAAAAAAAAGGAATAGATAAAAAATAAAAAATAAATAAACGCTTTTAAAAAACGTTATTCTTTAATGAGATTGATAGCTTTCGTGTTTTTCATAACATAACTGCATTAACCGGATCAGTTCGATTCGATTCGATTCGATTCGATTCTATTCTATTCTAATCTAATCTAATCTAATCTAATCTAATCTAATCTATCTATCTATCTATCTATCTATCTATCTATCTATCTATCTATCTATCTATCTATCTATCTATCTATCTATCTATCTATCTATCTATCTATCTATCTATTTATCTATCTATCTATCTATCTATCTATCTATCTATCTATCTATCTATCTATCTATCTATCTATCTATCTATCTATCTATCTATCTATCTATCTATCTATCTATCTATCTATCTATCTATCTATCTATCTATCTATCTATCTATCTATCTATCTATCTATCTATCTATCTATCTATCTATCTATCTATCTATCTATCTATCTATCTATCTATCTATCTATCTATCTATCTATCTATCTATCTATCTATCTATCTATCTATCTATCTATCTATCTATCTATCTATCTATCTATCTATCTATCTATCTATCTATCTATCTATCTATCTATCTATCTATCTATCTATCTATCTATCTATCTATCTATCTATCTATCTATCTATCTATCTATCTATCTATCTATCTATCTATCTATCTATCTATCTATCTATCTATCTATCTATCTATCTATCTATCTATCTATCTATCTATCTATCTATCTATCTATCTATCTATCTATCTATCTATCTATCTATCTATCTATCTATCTATCTATCTATCTATCTATCTATCTATCCGCCTGTCTGCTTGCCTGCCTGCCTACCCAGCCAGCCACTCAGCCACCCATCCATCCATTTTTCTTAATCGCACAAACACGCTATTGGCTAGGTGAGCCAACTTTCTTACTTTTTATAATAATTAATGTGCGTAAGACTACGTAAGTTAATATGTGTACAACGACCTTACCGCTGGCTCTCGGATCATATTACACGAACTCTACGTTTTTGACTGCGTTCTCTTTTACTTTTGACATGCAATATGGTGTTTTCACAACGCATTTTTTGATTACAACAAGTAATGTCAATAAAAAAATGATTCAAATAGCTCCTTTACATTCATAAAAAAGATGTTGATGAAATCGGACTCTTTTCACGAAATGGTATCGCTGTCCATTCGTCGTTCCAGTGCACAAAGTTGAACTATGGGCAAGGGAGGTAGTTATTAGGGGAACTAGGTCCAAAAAGTGTTCCCTCGACACGCAAACTGATGCACTAGACATCTTTGAGAATATTGACAATCTACTTAAAATCCGACAATGATATTCTGTGAAGGTATGATTAAACTCCATTCGATGGTACACGACTACCAAACGCCTTGAATTGATCAACCGACGTTAACCGTTGCTTTGTGAGAAGGATATCAATCATCTTTCTTTTCTGCGAATACATACATGTAACTGTTCAAGGTGAACCTGGCCCCAAGCTTATAAAACTTTTTTCTTGCTCAGCTCAGCTGAGACTAAAATTTATCCTGCTCATAAATGTTAAAATGCCAACAATTGTTAAAGAGTATAAATTACAGGCTTTGGTGATTTAATGTATTTGGGCTAATCAGTATTTATGAGCAGTTTAAATTTCATGCTTTTATTTATTTATTTATTTATTTATTTATACAATGTTTTATGAGGGTGGCACAATTAGCTATAAATAACTATTCTACCTTGTGGCCCTCGTTACATAACACTAGTATATACATATGTACAAACACAACAACATTGAACAATAAACATGTGTTAAGCAATCGTGTTCTAAAACAAATTCTAATTTAAATGTTACCACTTAGAATTATAAAAGTAAGATAAGCATGATTATTGTACAACGAATAGGTGACTAAAATTGGAGAGCACATAAAACCTATGTACATTTAACCAGATTAAGAAACATTGTAGTATGTAATGTCGTTTAAATAAATTAAATGTTAAAACATGTTTGAGTACCAAGTCAGAGAAGGATACCCAGAGGAACAGGAGGAATGTGGCGGAGATCAATGTCCAGACAGCACCCTCCTGCTCCAACTGATGTATCCCTTATGGGGAAGCGCCCAATTTAACGTCATGATTTATGTTTTTAAAACAACAAAATCTAACAGTTAAAAACTTGATTTAAGAGATTGCTTAAAAACTTTTAGAGATTCAGCATTTTTGACTGTTTGAGGAAGAGAGTTCCACAATCGAGGTGCAGAACAAGAAAATGAGCCATCACACAGCGATGATTTTGATCTTGGAACGAATAATGAGCCGTTTTCGGATGAACGCAAATTCAATGAGTGGACTTCGGACATTGGTTTTAAAAGATCGGATATATATTCGGGCGTTTGATTATTCAGTGCCTTGTAAGTCATAATTGCTTTATTATATTTAAGTCTGTCAAAAACTGAAAGCCAACCCAGTTCTTCAAACATGAGAGAAGACGAAGTAGTGAAATCGGCATGTAGGATTATCCGTGCAGCACGTTTTTGCAGTTTTTCCAGACGTTCGAGGTTTGCATCTGAAGTTGCTCCCCATGTAATAGAACCGTAATCAAGTAAAGGAAGTATATAGCCTTGGTAGTAAAGTTTTTGTGCTTGAGTCGGTACATATGTGGCCAGCTGCCTTAAGAGAGAAATTTTTGATGATATTGTAGAACATAAATGGTCTATTTGTGGATTCCAAGTAAGAGTTTCATCAATGTAAACCCCTAAGAGTTTTTGCTGGGAAACAGTTTGTATGTTTATACCATCAGCTTGTATTGTTAGTGGACGAGATTCGTTTAATCGCTGCCTGGTCCCAGCTAGCATACATGTGGTTTTTGTAAGATGGACTTGCATTTTGTTATCTTTGCTCCATAGTAATGTATTACCGAATTCGTTTTGAAGGTTATTTTCGATAGTGTCAACATTTTTACTATGGGTATGAGCAGTTGCGTCATCAGCGAATAGAGCAGAGGAACAGTTATTGAAATATAGAGGGAGGTCATTAATGAATAGCAAAAACAATGTTGGGCCTAGTATAGAGCCTTGAGGCACACCATAACGAACTTGAGCAAAATCTGCAAGCCCTGCTTCACTTTCAATAGTTTGTTGTCGATTACTAAGATATGATTTGAACCAGTTTAGAACAGTGGAATTACATCTATATAATGAAAGCTTTTTCAACAAGATACTGTGATCGACAAATTCAAAGGCCTTACGGAAATCAATGAAGAGGGCTCCGACCATCTCTCCATTGTCAATGTGTTTTATCCAATCATCGATAAGTTTGACGAGGGCAGTCTGGCAGCTATGTTTTTGCCTGAACCCCGATTGATTCTCATGCAGAAGTTTATATTTGTTCAAGTAGGCCATAAGGTGCTTATTCACATGTTTTTCGAAAATCTTTGATACTGTGGGTAGGATAGATATTGGCCTATAATTTGATGGGTCGGTCTTATCACCACCTTTAAAGATTGGAAAAACTTTTGCTACCTTAAGCTGAGATGGAAATTCACCGGTTTCAATACTTTTGTTAATGAGCATAGCAATGGAGGGTGATATAGAATCAACAGCAAGCTTTATTATTCTTGGGCCTAGTCCATCTAGTCCCGTCGCTTTGGACAGTTCCAATTTATTGATATACGATTTCACTTGTTCTGTTTGAATAAAGGGAATATTGAATTGTATTTGTTCGGGGACTTTACTGTCAATAAACTGACTGATTTTTTCAGTATTAATTGTACTTCCGTGTAAAGTGTTTTCGTTTAGAACCTCGGCGATTGAAGTAAAGTATGAATTGAGTTTATTTGCGATGTCGTTAGCGTCGTTTATGCGTTCGTTATTGATAACAAGCTCTTCGGGTAGTTTCTTTGACGTCGAAGTACCACCATTTACATTTCTTAGATGTTGCCAAATTGATTTTGTGTCTCTAGAATTGTCAATACAGTTAGTAAAAAAGTTGCGTTTAGATTGTTTTATAAGTTGTTTTGTTTTATTTCGATACTTCCTGTAACTTTCCCATTGCTTAAGACGTTTGCTTTTGTCTCGTAAATTTTGCATGTGTGTTATTTCCGGGGAAAACCACTCCGGTAATCGTTTCGACTTGACTCTTTTTGTTTTAACAGGCGCATGGTTATTTAGGTGTTTCTTTATTAGAGATGACCAAGAATTAAAATCTTCATCTATGCTCATACTATCTGTAATAAAGAAATTTAGGTCATTTGTCAGATCAGAGACAAAAGACTTTTCATCGAATTTCTTAAAACAGCGATATGAAGTAGTTATGTGTTTATGTTTAGGTGGTTTGTGATTGATTTTTCGCGTAAAACAGACAGGAAAATGGTCGCTTAGGGAAATACTAGAAGTACATTTTCAGGGTGAGACGTATACACATGATCAATAATAGTCGCAGATTTGTGCGTGATTCGGGTTGGCTCATTTACAAGTTGTGTCAGGTCAAACAAATTTAAAAGGTTTTGCCATTTTGTATTAGAAGGCAATGTTAGATCGATATTTAAGTCACCCATTATAAGGATTTCAAGACCTGTTGTTTGTGCGATAGAAATCTCTTCCTCAAACAAATCAATCCATTCATTTTTTACATTTGGTGGCCTATAAACAGTACATATCAAGACAGGTTTAGAGTGTGGAAGTTCGATTTCGGCCCATATTGTTTCTAATTTTGAAATTTCAAATTTAGATCTTCGAACACACTTCACCGTATCCCTAATGTATAAGAGTAACCCACCACCGGATTTATTCACTGTCTCGGCCCTGTCTTTTCTGATACACTCGTAACCGTCGATTGCCACTCGGTTGTCAGGAATGTGTGGTTCAAGAAAAGTTTCACAGACACCTAGTATATCAGGTGATGCATTATTTGCCATTATGATACGAAGCTCGTCGATATTTGGCAAAATGTGTCTGATATTAAAGTTACAAAAATGCAATCCTTTCGAATTAAAGGGTAAGTCCAAGCGACTATTGGTAGTTGACGTTGACGGCAAAGGAGTGACGTCGACGGTATCCGAGTTTGACCTAAGATCAGTGTTTGGGACTGGTAAAATGGAAGGATCACCGGGGCCAGTAGTTTTAATATCATCTTCAAGAATGCTTAGCAGAGTTGAGCTTGAAGAAAGTTTTATAGTCTTGGGACCTGGACCTAGTTTCATGATAGCATTTAGGACAAACGTTTGTTCTATGTGTGTTACATTACAATGGGCCACCAGCTGATTCAATGACATTGACTTGCTCTACTTGCAACCGGCAGTTTAGAGCTAGAATTGGCCTAGTCAGCCATCAAAGAACTCACCAACACACACGAACCTATTCAAGAAATAATGATGGTCTTTCTCATTAGTGAGAGACGAACGACCACATTAACCCATATTTGACGAATGGACTTTCCCATCATTATCATTTGGGTGAGTCCACTTTCAGTTTTAGGGGTGTTAGAAGTGATTTTTTTTATCTCATTTTTCGATGAAATTTCTCTGTGCAAACAGAATAGCCCCAGATGGGACGCCGCGTTTCGCGGCGCCTCATCTGGGGCTATTCTGTTTGCCTATGTCCCATAAAAGGGACGTCAGGCTTAAATGAGTTAACAATGACAGAGAAATGTATAGGGAGTCTTAGAACAAGTTCAAGCAAACCGTACATCACCTTGCACAAGCAAACGATGCATTGAAAAACCTAATCAAGCCAGATATTGCAAATACTTTTGTATTCAGTTTTAAGTCCCTTTCAGGATAATTTCAGCTCATACGAGCCAATCAGTAGGTAGGGCACAACCCGAGAAAATCCACCTTGGCATACCCGCAAGCGGAACTTGGCTTGTCCTGCATGCCCTATGTGGGGCTCAAACCCACACCGTACAAAACAGTGATATAATTGAATGACTGTGTGGTAATGAAATCAAAACTCTCAATTACTCGGCCACAGTGGGCGCCATTGCAGATACTAGTATAAGACATTCAACAAATGTTTGGTTCATAGAGCTTTGTTGGCAGTACACTTCCAATCAGTGGTTACCCTGTACAAATGCGCACCGGATTCGCAGCTGCACACAACATGCTTTCTCATTATTCAGCTCATGTGAGCCTGTGCGTGAGAAAACCAACAATTTGGGTTCCGACCAGGTCCTACATAAACCGGGCTGTACAGTCACAGAAGATGGTTAGAGGCTGGAAATTTTGGGTTTAGAAAGTATAGGAATTGTACTATCCGTGTAGCGAAAACAAAGACGCTGATCAACTTCGCAGTTACTGAGAAGCTGATCTGCGCCTTTGTTTTCGCCTATACAGATTGTTGGTTTTCCCATGCGGCGGCTCATTTAATATTCTCAGAGCATTCCTCAAGTCAATTTATTATGAAATCTGAACACGAGCTGCAACCAAATCACCAAGGCCCAGTTGTTCAAAATTAACGACATCGTTAGTTAACGATTCGTTAAAATTGCAAACATGAATATTACAAATTCACTGTTATTTTTTCGTTGATAAAATGTGAGAATCCTTTGCAATTATATCAACAAAAATAACAGTGCATTTGCTTACGTAGTCGGCATTTACTAAAGGAGTTGAGGTCTTAACGGTGACGTTAAGCTAACGAAGTTTTGAACAACTGGCACCAAGTTGTCAGAAAAGGTGCAAGTAGGCAAAAACTCCTTATCACACAAATATTTATTTGAGCCTGTGCATGAGAAAACCAACAATTTGGGGTTCCGACCAGGTCTGACACAAACCAGGCTGCACAGTCACACAATAAAGCTAGAAGCTTGAAATTTCGCATTTAAGAAGAAGAGGAAGTGTACTATCCTTGTAGCGAAAACAAAGGCGCTGATCAGCTTCGTGGTCACCGCGAAGCTGATCTGCGTCTTTGTTTTCGCCTATGCAAATTGTTGGTTTTCTCATGCACAGGCTCATTTATTAATATGTATTTAACAAATTAGAGAAAGCCTCTGATTCTGTTCGTCGTTGTCAAATCTTACGGTTTGCATCTACAGCTGCGTTTAGTTACACCCCTGTAATATTCAGAAATAAATTGGCAACTCGTCTTGTTTTTGAACAATCGTCACTGGCAACAAATGGACAACTGGATAAATTTGTTCATATAATGTATTAAGTATGAGTATGATAATTTACTCTGTATATAAAACTTTCAGATCTTGTGTTGTTGTGTGCCTACATGTACATTGATTAAATAACATATGGAGCCATTTTTTAACAAAACATTCGCTGATATTCGAGTTTCAAAGATTCCACAAGGAACCATGGTTAATGGTTTGTAATTTTATTTGTGATATATGAAAGAATAATCATTTTGCTAAGTAAGACCGAAAATTGGCGTCTTTATGAGCACTATTTACAAAGTTACACCCAGGGTTCCGACCAGGTATTGTACATTTTAAAATTTCATGGTAAAGCGGTTATTACAATATAAAACTAAGCATATTAGTGTTATTTTGCAAGAAAACTAATGATTTAATATTCTACTAATATTCTATTTATACCCATACTTAGCACATTATATTAACAAATCTGTCCAGTTGTCCATTTCTTGGCAGTGACGATAGTTCTAAAACAAGAGTTGTGAATTTCTGAATACTGCAGGGGTATATTACTAACTGAACGCAGCTGTATATGTATATCGGAAAACATTCGGCCTTTTTGGTAGTCAAATGAGCAGTAAGTGCCACCCATACCATATTGGAGACATAGGTAACAATTGTGCCTTCTGTGGACAAGATGGTACCAAAGTGGTCTAAAAAGCTGTTGTTTGGGACAAACGGACTTGCTATTGCATGTTTAGATACTGATGTGCAAAGGCTCTATCTTGAGCCAATAGTTGCTGGTGTACAACACATGATAAATGAGCCTGTGCGTGAGAAAACCAACAATTTGGGTTCCGACCACGTCTGACACAAAATTGCCTGTACAGTCACAGAAGATGGTTAGAGGCTTGAAATTTAGGATTTAGAAAGTAGAGGAATTGTACTAGCCATGTAGCGAAAACAAAGGCGCTGATCAGCTTCGCAGTTACTGCGAAGCTGATCTGCGCCTGTGTTTTCGTCTATGCAGATTGTTGGTTTTCCCATGCGGCGGCTCAAAAGCATCGTCCAATTATTTGCAGGTCTTTGCAATTAAACTGCCTTAAGATCGGAATTGCTTATTTACATGCAATGGGTCATTTTGCTTGACATGCCAAGTATTGAAATAATATAGGGTGTGTTTCAGAAACAGAAACGCAAACGCTAATAGGTTTTGGGTGTAGGCATACTACAGATAGCATATTTGATAGTGCCAAGAAATGTCAGGACAATATATAACACATCAATCGAGATCCAAAACCCTGATTTTAAATGTTATCATCAATAGGAAAATTACCTAGACAGTCAGATGCCCCCCCCCTCTTACATAGTATATTTACTGAAACGTTACAAAAGTGAAGGACATTACCGTAAAACTATACGGTTGAGTGTTACATGTCCATTCCCAGAACACTCCTTCCAAAGAGAACTGTTGTTGATGGTTTTGAGATACTGTTGACCGTTACATGTTCTGTGTTATGCCCCCTGACCAAACCAGACTTACCACCAAGCATCCACAGCTGACTGTTCATAAAGCAAATCAATTATGAAATGTCCACCCAAATGTAGATACAAATTCGAAATTTAACAAATTAAATGATGATTGCATAAAGTGCACTTGATGATCTGTAACAGGGGTTGGACATTCAACAGGAAAACCCAGTAGTGTCAATGTTGAAGCATACGCATCTACTGGTGTACTAGTGATGTACTGTGCTTATAATAATAGTCACATGCTAACTTTTCTTGTATCACAAATAATTTAGTTCGTAATTTGCATATTTGAACATTATCCAATCGTTGCCTCAACGTTTTATATCCTTGCCGCGAACTGTCAAAGGCATATCATCATTTACATACTGCTTAAAATAATCAAACCAATTCAAAAATAGAAGCTTGTGATCTAAGATAGCAAACGTTTATGGAATGTGCTTTCTTGACAGCAGCTTGCTAGTAGCTTGTAATAAAAAACAGCAACCATTTATGGACTGTGCTTTCTGAACAGATTGCTAGTAGCTTGTAATCTGAGATAGCAAACCTTTTACGGGTTGTGCTTTCTGGGCAGCAAATTGCTAGTAGATTGTATCATAAGAGAGCACACGTTTATGGGCTGTGCTGTCTTGATAGCAGATTGCTAGAAGTTTGTAAGAGAAGAGTGCAAACGTTTATGGGCTGTGCTTTCTGGACAGCAGATTGCTAGTAGCTTGTAATATAAGAGAACAAACTTTTCTGGACAGCAGATTGCTACTAGCGCGTTATCTTAGAGAGCAATCTTTTATGGCCTGTGCTATCTGGACAGCAGATTGCTACTAGCTTGTTATCTTAGAGAGCAATCTTTTATGGGCTGTGCTTTCTGGACAGCAGATTGCTACTAGCTTGTTATCTTAGAGAGCAATCTTTTATGGGCTGTGCTTTCTGGACAGCAGATTGCTACTAGCTTGTTATCTTAGAGAGCAATCTTTTATGGGCTGTGCTTTCTGGACAGCAGATTGCTACTAGCTTGTTATCTTAGAGAGCAATCTTTTATGGGCTGTGCTTTCTGGACAGCAGATTGCTACTAGCTTGTTATCTTAGAGAGCAATATTTTATGGGTTGTGCTTTCTGGACAGCAGATTGCTACTAGCTTGTTATCTTAGAGAGCAATCTTTTATGGGCTGTGCTTTCTGGACAGCAGATTGCTACTAGCTTGTTATCTTAGAGAGCAATCTTTTATGGGCTGTGCTTTCTGGACAGCAGATTGCTACTAGCTTGTTATCTTAGAGAGCAATCTTTTATGGGCTGTGCTTTCTGGACAGCAGATTGCTACTAGCTTGTTATCTTAGAGAGCAATCTTTTATGGGCTGTGCTTTCTGGACAGCAGATTGCTACTAGCTTGTTATCTTAGAGAGCAATCTTTTATGGGCTGTGCTTTCTAGACAGCAGATTGCTAGTAGGTTATAATCTTAGAGAGCAAACGTTTATGGACTGTGCTTTTTTGGATAGCAGATGGCTAGTGGCTTGTAATATAAGAGATCAAACTTTTATGGGCTGTGCTTTCTGGACAGAAGATGGCTAGTAACCTGTAATATAAAACGTTTATGGGCTGTGCTTTCTGGACAGCAGATGGCTAGTAGCTTGCAACATAAGACAGCAAACGTTTATTGACTATGCTTTCTGGACAGCAGATGACTAGTAGTTTGCAACATAAGAGAGCAAACGTTTATTGACTGTGCTTTCAGGACAGTAGATGGCTAGTAACTTGTTACATAAGAGAGCAAACTTTTATTGACTGTGTTTTCTGGACAGCAGATGGCTAGTAGCTTGTAATCTAAGAGAGTAAACGTTTGTGGACTGTGCTTTCTGGATAGCAGATGGCAAGTAGCTTGTTATCGAGGATAGCAAACTTTTATGGACTGTGCTTTCTAGATAGCAGATGGCAAGTAGCTTGTAATCTTAGAGAGCTCATTTTTATGGACTGTGCTTTCTGGACAGCAGATGGCTAGTAGCTTGTAATCTAGGAGAGCTTGGCCCACCGGGGCCCAACTGGTGTTTTTGTTTGCTCCGAGCTTCAGTAAGTTATTCGGCGCCCAGGGATCTCCATCGTCGGGCAGCTTACTGAATCTGTTGAGTCCTCGTTTTTGATTCATCAGGATGTTTATCATGATTTATTTGTTTGTTCTTGATGATTCATTGACTAGTTAGAGATTCACCACGAGGACCGAAGAACTAACTAAATGTTATGAACCACTGCACATGTGAGGGCGAGGTTATGGCCATGTAAAATCGATTTAAGCCCCCAATTATTTATAACCGACCGTTCCAAGGCGGGACTGCTGCTGTGGTTCATATCTATCCAAGTTATTCCAGTAATGAGTTTTTGTTGTATGACTTTGTGGCCACCCGAATATCATTTGGCTGTTCACTTAGCCCTCTGCATTTTATTTGTTCTGTCCAAGCTAGCACTGTGACCACTTCCACAGCTGCTCACCATCCTTTCCGTTATACATGCTATACGTTCTCTTAACATGATTTCCTTATTGCTTGTTTATATGTGTGTATATCAGAGCCACTGCAGAAGCTGAGGGTGAGGTTATGGCCATGTAAAATCGATTTAAGCCCGCCAGTAATTTGTCCATCTGGACAGCAGATGGCTAGTGGCTTGTAATCTAAGAGAGCAAACGTTTATGGATTGTGCTTTCTGGTTTAAGAAAACAAAGGCACTGAGCTGCGTACTTTAGTTGCGACCTTATTGCATACATGTACAAACAACATAACGTTTTACGACATAGCTTATGAACAATTTAAATAACCACATTGCATGTGGGGTGCATTAAATGTCATATTAAATTGTTAACGTTTTGCTTAAAACCATGAAGTATGATATCTGCAAAATTGTCTTTGATATTGTACACTCAAGCAAATAGCAATTAGCATGTCGCCTCGGCCTTCCATAATAGTGTATTACAATTACAATTCTGCGTCACAAGTTTATTTTGAAATAAAAATATTTGCATTGAAGCTGCATATGTTAGGCTCCTTTTACGTAACAACATGACAAAAACAATTAAGCGTCTATTGACATGTTCCTAAGGGCCATCGTATTTAAATACACTTTGTTAGGTCTAAAATGGAAACTAGAAGTAATATCATAATTCCATAGATTTGAATGTGTTTTATGTATTAAAATCCTGCCAAAGTAGTTTCATGCTTTTGACGTCATTTGAGTATGAAATTGAGCCGCCTCGTGGGAAAACCAGCAATGTGGTTTCCAAACAGGTCTGACACAAACCGACCTGTACAAGCACAGAAAAAGGCTAGAAGCTTGAAATTTCGGATTTAAGTAGAAGAGGAACTGTACTATCCCAGTAGCGAAAACAAAGGCGCTGATCAGCTTCGCAGTTCGCAGTTACTGCGAAGCTGATCTGCGCCTTTGTTTTCGCCTATGCAGATTGTTGGTTTTCCCATGTGGGGGCTCAAATAAAGAAATACACAAGGATTTGATGAAGTTTTGGCATTGTATTTCTCACCGGTTAAAGTTTCAGGAGATTTAAAAAAACCCATCGACATCAATAGTGACGTAGCCCGAAAATTATCAAAATAAATCTCACATTAGTTAGATATATACAGCGTTAAAGCGCAAATATAGAATTAAATGCAAACAATAAACTTTTCCAAGACATTTGAAGAGATTGGACCAGGTACATGTGTAAATCTGATTAGAAAATCCAATCCGCTAGTTTCAAGTATAACATGCCGTCGGTATGTTTTATATATTTTCTTTCCCAAATGGTGTCTATTTTTGCGACTTTAAATTTAATTGCATCGATTCCTGGTCACTCTATTCTTACTTCAGAAAACAATGATAGAAAAGTGTCAGAATTATACATCCAAGAGCACTACATACATGTAGGTAGGGGAACAGAAGACGTGACCGCACAGATTCATACAATGACTTGGTTTGGTGATGAAAAATGTATGTGACCAATCGTCTAATTCATTATATACAGTCAGACAAAAGTTAACTCTTTTAAGCCTGGCGTCCCTTTTATGGGACATAGGCAAACAGAATAGCCCCAGATGTGACGCCGCAGAATGCGGCGTCCCATCTGGGGCTATTCTGTTTTCTTAAAGAAATTTCATCGAAAAATGAGATAAAAAAATAAATAAAAATCACTCCTAACCACCTAAAAATAAAAGTGGACTCACCCAAATGATAATGATGGGAAAGTACATTCGTCAAATATGGGTTAAGCATCGCTTGAATACTTTCCAGGTATAAACAATGAAACCTTCAGAAAGAAATTACATGTATTTTCTTTTTTTTTCTTATATGGGCGATAAAGTAAAGCTAAACCGGATTAAATTCACCTTAAGATAAACAACAAGCATCGTTTATTTATAGATAGAATCGCCCGTATTCTCTGTCCCAATATGAAATCTTCAAATTGCCAAAATGTGAAAAAAAATGATAATGTCATTTTGTAAAAAATCCCAAAACATAATCAGACTAAAAAATACAGGTAGCTACCAGTAAATGAATAAGACCATTTATTCAAGTATGAAAATTCACGTAAACTGGTTGATAACCCTGTAATTACATGTTATTCCATTATTTAGGCATGTTTAATAATGAGCCGCAGCGTGAGAAAACCGGATTTTTGCCTATGCGAAAACAAAGGCGCAGATCAGCTTCGCAGTAAACTGCGAAGCTGATCAGCGCCTTTGTTTTCGCTACACGGATAGTACAATCCCTCTTCTTCTCAAAACCGGAATTTCAATGTTCTAGCCTGCTTCTGTGACTGTACAGGCCGGTTTGTGTCAGACCTGGTCGGAGACCCCGAAGACCGGTTTTCTCGCGTCGCGGCTCAATTATACTTTTGTCTTCTGCATAGATAATAAGACAAAAAAAATAAGGAAACATGATAAACTGGGATGGCTGTAGAATTTTTATATTGCTCTTTTCTGGGCGGAATAATTCATAAAATATTAATTAATTGATAAGAAATTGTCATATCAGTGAATTGATAAATAATGTTTAGGAAAATATTAATAAATAGTCCATTTGGTTTCAGGAAAAAAGGCTCAATAGGGGGTTCATGAAATTGCCTAAATTTAGCTCCTCTGGAAATTGTTTGGAATTTGCTTTATTAGCATGTTGTTTTGCCAGATGGTTCCATGTATGTGTTTGAGAATTTTTCTTCTTCTCGTTGATGTTACGTTTATCGGTGTTTTGATTATGTATTTGGATATTATTAGCTTTGCATTGTTCTGTCTGTTTTCATATTCAATTTGTTTTCCCTATATGGGGCCTCTATTTGCCTCCACAGCTAAAGGACCTGTCCACCATTAATTTTACTTACTTGAATCAATTGGAAATATTTTGTTTTTGTTTTATTAGTTAGTGGATATCAGTTTTGTCATATCAGAGGTTGGAGAGAAGGATTTATCTGCTTAATTTTTCTAACAATAGTTGTTATTAATGATTTTTATTTTGCAACAGGTGTCTATTGACTGTGACTGTACAAGCTGACCTACTTTCAGTTGAATAACTTGACCAAGGAAATTCCACTGGTAAAGTCCAGTTTTGAATAGCATAGGACTTACATGTTTGCCAGATGTTGAATATCTTGCTATATTTAATATTTAGTTTTTCTTTGTTAAACCTACCGGTATTCGAAGTTGGTACCGTAGAGTATCAAAATCCACTGTGATGGAGATCAATGTTTACGAAGAAAGAAATGACTCAAGGTTTGTATCACTCTTTTTATTTGATTGTCAATCTAGAGACCGTTGAATACTTGGAAATAGAATTGCTGGGCATTTCATGAATTTTTGGTCACTACAGTAGATAGTATTTACCAAATGTTACTGTAATGCTTTTGGAATGGAATGTAATTTCTTGTTAGACTTGTATAAGCTTTTCAAAAAGGCAGTGCCATCCAGTCCCGGACCTTAAATTTAGACCAGGAATCTAGCCGTCTGGGTCTGGACGCTTGCTGTCTGGTAGTCTTGGAGATTCTAACCAACAGGACCCCATTGGAAATAATCGACACGCATACTGTGTATTATCTAACCTTTTGTTTTATAAAAAAAAAAATCTGTCTGTTTTTCATCTTTCACACTCTTGGGCACTGTTCTGTTGGCGGCACCAGGCTTGATGACTTCCAGAGAAGTTGGGTGCAGGTGAAGAAGCTACCTATCTTCTGAGTCGATCAATTTCTGATCTATAGGGAGTGCGGTGGCGTAGTGGTAGAGTGTCGGACTCCGAATCGAGAGGTCCTGAGTTCGATCCCCACAGGCGTCACCGTGTTGTGACCTTGAGCAAGACACATTAACTCTCTACAGTACTGGTTAAACCCAGGAAGAGTTGGCTCTGTCCCGACTTGACTGAAAAATTGTTGACTGGGACGTTAAGCCTCAATACAAAAAACAAAATTTCTGATCATCACCTCAGGTGTGGGGTGGTTGGCTAAATTTAGAATTAAGTTTTGGGAAAAATAGTTTTGGGGTGGACCATTTAAACTATTTACACTAAAACGACTGCCTCGATATGGGCCTATGTTAAAAATAGAAACCTTAAATTCCTGAAATGGTCTTGGATGAGACCACTCGAGAAGGGATACTATTCCAAACATGAATAGTTCTGGGGAAAAATGAGTTTTTCAGGGCATCACTATCAGGTCTGATGCAAGTCAGGATTGAGGTACTATACCTCGATTGAGGTTTGTAATCTCCATTGAGTTTTGAAATATACATAGACCTGTGCAAAATTTCGAAAAATGAAGCATTAGGCGTAAACAAAAAATAGCTGTGTTTCCGCTAACCCGACCGACTCTGAGTTTCTGCGCCGACCCTGCAGTTTTTATTGCCAATAGAAATAAAATAAAAATATTTTCATGCAGACCGACCCTCAACATTTGCAATGGAAAACAGATGATTTGAAAACTGCTATATAATTTCAACAATACTAAAGTCTAAAAACTTGCCTCTGATAATGGTTTTTCGCTGAATTTTTTTGTATGGGGGACGACAGAAAAAATATTTTCATGTCAAAATCTTGATCTTAGTTTGTCCTAATAGGACCTGCAAAACTTTTGAAAATTGGCGAACAAATAAAGTTTTTATGGCCAAAATTAATTTTGCATAAGGATTTGCATTGGCAAGGGAGATCATCGATAATCGTGAAAATGCATATTTTTCGAGAATTTTTACCTGATCATGAAGATTTTGTCTGAGGTATGTCATTTGTGTCAATTTATAATAATTTTGAGCAATCATGATTAAATAGTTAGAATTTAAAATTTTTGCGGGAAAATATTTACCTCCCTTCCATTAGATTTTTGTACAGGAAATCCCTATTCAAAAATGTTTTTGACCAGAAATTCTTTATTTGTCAACCAATTTTCAAAATTTTTGCTGCACATTTTGCGACAAACTGGATGCTTAATTGTGCCAAGAAAATATTTCTTCTACATTTGAACAGCTGTAAAATATCTGCGAAAAACCATTATCACACACTATAAAACAGACTTTAGGTCAACTCGCATTCAGCTTCCTACTAGTTTTAAACTTCATCACATGTTTGTTTCGAGTACTTATGATTAATTTTAGCACGTTTCTACCTTTTTACCCATTTTCAAGAAAGAAAAAAATACACAAAAAATAAAAAGATTTTCCGACCTACCGACTCTACCCTGTCTTCGGCATGTTAGCGGAAACAAGGCTATTTTTATTTTACGCCTTACGTTGAAAATTGCAAAATTGTGCTTTGATAAATCTGTTAACCTTGGTCGTTTACTTATTTTTGATACAACTGTTTTGAAAATTAATGATAATCTGAGAATATTTTTTACAAAACATGTTTTTACCTAATGTTACCATTGATTTCTGCTTTAAGCCCTCCCCCCCCCCCAAAAAAAAAAAAAAAAAAAAAATGTTTCCGTAGAATATCACAGTTAGCGTACCGTCAATTATACGATCAATACATGCGCATGTGCAGTACTGATAAAATGGCGGCCTCCAGTGGCAGTGGCCAACAAATTCTCGCACTTCGCATAAAAAAATGCTAGCATGGCAGTGAAAAAAAAACTAATGTCATCATTAGACGGTCAATCAACACTAAATGATGTGTTCAAAAAGTTTCACACTTTCAAGGAAAACCCACTTACCATCTCAAAAACAACTGCACAATTTCAGTGTAAAATTGGTTTAAGCCCCTCCACCGAGTCATTCGAGGTGGGTGGGGAAATGTTGGTCGACGAACTTCAAAGTCATTGAGATGGCATGCAATTTAAGCGAAGAAAACCAAGGGGAAACAATCAGTAAAATATTGCCATTTGCAGAATCACTATGTACGCTTACAGGCACAATTGCAGATTCACAATGCAAAGATTGAGTGCTTTGAAACAGTAATGCATTATCACCTGTACCTTAAGTGTTTGCTGAAGTATCATGTGGACCAAGTGGAAGCTTCATCCATGTCATCCAAATAAAAAATGTTGAATTGAAGTTTTAACTAAAAGCTGTGCATATGCACTGGAGGAGAAAACAGTTTAATTCTGATCAAACTGTATATCTATGTTCAGGTATTTTACATGGTAAGGCTTCCCTCAAAAAAAAAAAAAAAAAGACCCATTTTTTTTTTCTGGCATGTTACATTTTTTTTTTACTTTTACTGTCGGCATTGACGTCTTTCTGATTGACACAAACCTGGTTTCTGCCACTGACATCAGGTGTAAGTGGTGATCCTTTTTTTGTTTAAAGTTTATACTTGTTTTCAGTTTTTGTTTACTAATATTTCAGCAATGTTAAACTTTTGGGAAGGGGCCCTAGGGCCTTTCTGATTGGGACAATTAGCGAAGTAAATTCGGAATTGGGAAATTTTAAGTTCTAGACATTCACAATTGATATTTTCAAAAGTGACATAGCTTAATAAGGGATTTCATTTAGAATAATTAGATAATAATTCATAATCAAAAGTGTCAAAAGTTAAATAACATTTCTTTCTAACAGCAAAGTTTGAATTTCACAATGTATGGAACTGTTGAAAATTATTTTCAGCTGTAATTGGGAATTTTTTCTTCAGATTGGGGAAAAAGACACCTAATAGTAATTTCAGGCCTCCTAGTAGCCCACTTGAAAAATATACAGGTTCCTTTTAACCAAAATATAGGTTCTTTTATAGGTTTTTCACCAAAAATATAGGCTATTTCAAGGTCTTTTTTCTCACTTCCGTCATAATTTTAGCAGCTAATCAGGCCGGCGCTCAAGAGTTACTATACAAAAGAACGAGAAAGCCCACACATGAGCGAGAAAATTTTGTGAGGAATGAAATAGTTCTCATGCTATCAGATTTATTTCTAGACAGAATTTTACATAATAAAACCTGATAATTTTCACAGAAAACTGGTTTGATTTGTGTATACAGAGTACAGAACTGTCCCCTTGGCTTTCTTTGAACGAGCGAGCGAAGTGAGACAATTTTGCAAAAATGGTGTATTTTTAGATCGTTTCAGAGACATTTTATAAAGTAAAACAGTCAGATTTCATGAAACATTGGGCTTTAATATCTGGGGAAAGAGCACAAATTTACTACCTGGAAATGTTTGAACGAGCAAGCCTTTCGAGGAAATATTCTGAAAATAAATAGATTTCAAGCTGTCGGAGGGCATTCCAGAGAGGAAAATGATTTAACAAAATAAACCCTGCCTTTTTCAAGTTCAGAAAACACGTAAATGATAAACTCATTATCTGTATATATTTCTAATTATGTGAAATATTGTGAAGCTGTATGTGTATCGCCACCTTGGTCTGAAAGAAATGTAAGCCTGTGTGTCCCCTTATCGTTTAATAATGATAACCCATTTTTGAATGAATTTAAATTTTCTGCTTAATAAGCCTGGAGTCTTTAATAGATATGACTTGAGCAGATTTTGAAAGAAAGCTGCTTTCATCTAAATCCTGGAGCTTCATTATTGTGAATTGATATTGCAACCAAAATAAAATGAATATATAATACCTGTCAGCAGCATAGACTGCAAAACTCAAAAGAAAAACAAAATCATGAACAGCTGTTCAAAGAATGCATCTTGAAAACATTTACAAGCACCATGCAGAAAACAAACACTGGTCTTAAAATGATTCATCTTGCTTTTCTGCAAAAATTATATAGGTTTTTGTAGAAAAATATAGGTTATTTATAGGTTTTTAGCCATTTTGGGGGCAAAATTTCGGCCCCTGAGACACAAAAAAAAATCCCTGACCTCAATCCTGACATGTACCAGACCTGACTATAGGTAAATTGTCTTGTGTATTTCTTTAAGGATGGGTGCTGGGGTCAGGTATTTGTTTTTATCAAGATACACTATACCAGAGTGTGTCTTAGGAGGACCGCTCCCTGCGGGACTCCAGATAATGAAAACTCAAGTTTGTCTAGCATATCACCAACGCTACTGGTGTTCCTACATCTCCTGCAGGTCCACCTGGCTGCAGTCGTTTGCACCCTCTCTATCTTAGCAGTCTGAGTATCATTATAGGGATGCCAAATAGGAGCTGCATACTCGAGTTGAGGTCAAACCAATGTTTTGTATGCAATTTCCTTAGTATAATGCCTAGGTGCCAGTGCCAAATTATATGTATTTTGCTACACGACCCATACCTGGATCTTTTCCTGGGTCTGGGACTGTGAGACATGATTTTTTCATTTAATTTTTTACACAATCAAACAATTAAATGCATCCGCTGTGATATTTTTATTACTGGTCATCTAAATTTGCATCTTTAACACATTATCTTTTAACAAAACACTCTTTAAACTGTATCTTCTCACAGACTTATTTTTCATAAAATGGTGTCTTTCAAAATGTTTATTTATACTAGTACATTTTTTGATACATGCGCACATAATATTCGGGTATATAGGGTGATATGGCAGGATAGATACATGTACATTGACAGTACTACTTCAAACTTGGATAAAACACCAACAGACATGAAAATGATGAAAGAGTTCAAATGATATTTGTCTGTTTCAGAAAGATTGACACACTGACAATGTTTTATGTAACGGATATCTAATGATTCAAGCAGCGGGAAGATGTTTCAGTGTTATTTCAACGATACAGTTTTTGGTAAGATCATCTTTAGTGATATTAGTCATCACATTACATTGTAGGGAGAGCGTTGGCGTAATGGTAATGTGTTGGACTCTAAATAAAGAGGTCCTGGGTTCGATCCCTACAGGCTTCACCGTGTTGTGTCCTTGAGCAAGACACTACAGTACTGGTTAAACCCATCCTGACAAGACTGAAAAATTGTTGACTGAGATGTAAAAAGGTACAAGTAGGCAAAGATCAGGAAAAGAAGCCTCAATACAAAAAAAAAAAGAAAAGAAAAACACAAAAACAACAACAAAAAAAACAACAACAAGTAGCCCAAGGGCAATGATCGCTCACCTGAGAGTCAACAAGTACAGTCACTGGACAAAGTAATTTTTTTTCTATTTTTTTTTTACCCTATAAATGGGTATGACGGCCATCTTGGTAATGTTTCAGGTCTATGGCTGCAATAGTTACCATAGGATCATTGGTCCTGTAAACGCTTACCTGAGACCTAGTTGTCACTCTTTTCCCCATGTTTCCATGTGTGCCTTTGTTTCCAAAATTGACCTTGACCTAAATTAATCACATACATGTACCTTCATCTACTCTATTAGTTGTTTGCATCTACCACTTTTCAGGTCTCAGGCTGCATTTAGTTTACAAAATGGCCATTGTTTTCACTTTTTCCTATGTAAAAGCCTATGTTTCCAAAATTGACATTGCCTTAAAATAGGTCAAGGTCATCTTAGGGTCATCATTTTATCAAACTATGATGGACTGGAGTCCCAAATGCTACATACCAAGTTTCGTGAAAATCAGCCTGCCGGTTCTGGAGAAGAAGATTTTTGAGTGGTTTTTACCATACATGTATATGGGCGCGGCGGCCATCTTGGTAATGTGACCCAGATTTCCGGATCAAACTTTCGTAACCCCTACCCAGGGATGCTCCACATAAAATTTCAGTTTGATTGGTCATCTGGTTTCAGAGAAGAAGATCTTTGAAAAGTGTGTATAGAGGACAGATCGGCCAAGGTCAAGAGATGACCTTGACCTAAATTAATCACCTATTTTCATTAGTTGTTTTGCATCTACCACTTTTCAGGTCTCAGGCTGCAATATATAGTTTTCAAAAAATCCATATTTAGCAGTTTTTCCCAAAATTGACCTTGAGGTTAAATAGGTCAAGGTCATCCTAGGATCATTATTTGATCAAACTACGATGGGCTGGAGTCCCAAATGCATCATACCAAGTTTCGTGAAAATCGGCCTGCCCTTTCTGGAGAAGAAGATTTTTGAGTGGTTTTTACCATATATGGGCGTGGCGGCCATCTTGGTCATGTGACCCAGATTTTGCAATCAAATTTTCGTCCCCACTATCCAGGGATGCTACATAAAATTTCACTTTCATTTGCCAAGCGGTTTCAGAGAAGAAGATCTTTGAAAAGTTTGTATGGATGACAGATCCTTCAAGGTCAAGAGATGACCTTGGCCTAAATTAATCACATACCTTCATCTACTCCATTAGTTGTTTGCATCTACCACTTTTCAGGTCTCAGGCTGCAATAGTTTTCAAAAAATTGCAATTTTCTGCTTTTCGTCTTATAAGTCAATGGAAACTTTAAGTTGCCATAGCAACCAAAGTAGTGGGACAAGGACAATAAAAAACAAAAACTTTGTAGAGGCTAATATCATAAGCATGTATGCAAAGTTTCAGCTTCATCCGCCTTACAGCTTCTGAGAAGAAGATTTTTGAATATTTTTTTCGAAAATTTCCCCTTTACGTTGCTAAAGCAACCAAATGAATTAAGCGATTTTGACAAAAGTTGCCTAAAACGGGGAGGACTACTCAATAAACTTTTATGTAAAAACAAAATTTCAATATCCTGAATGAAACGGCAGAAATTGCAATTTTCCACTTTTTGCCTTATAAGTCAATGGAAACTTCAAGTTACCATAGCAACCAAAGTAGTTGGACAAAGACAATAAAAAACACAAACTTTGTACAGACAAATGTCATAAGCATGTATGCTAAATTTCAGCTTCATCCCCCGTACGGCTTCTGAGAAGAAGATTTTTGAATATTTTTTTCGAAAATTTACCCTTTATGTTGCTATAGCAACAAAACGAATAAAGTGATTTTTACAAAAGTTGCCTTAGACGTTGAGGACTACTAAATAAACATTTATGTAAAAACAAAATTCAAATATCCCCAACCTGACAACAGAAAATGCCAATTTCCACTTTTTCTCAATACAAGTCAATGGAAACTTCAAGTTGCCATAGCAACCAGAGTCTTATCCGATCGAAATAAAACACACAAATATTCATCCCCCCCCCACCTGTAGATGCTATATGTGAAATATGAAAAGATTCGGCCTGGCAGCTTCAGAGGAGAAGTTGTTTGAAAATGTTGACGACGACGACGCACGGATGCCGGCTCGACTACTATACTATAAGCTCACCTTGTGAGCCTTCGGCTCAGGTGAGCTAAAACAAACATTACATAGCACACATGGCTTTCATGGTGTTACAGGATGTTTCACGCACAAACCAGTTCCTCCCGGGACTGTTTGCGTAAAAAAATATCTTTCTTCGAACGGGACATTTACTCCCGAAGAGTGCCACGTTTTATAAAATTGATTTTAATGATTTTTTCATTGAAATTATTTATTTTTTATGTCATTTCAATGAACAGTTTAAGACATCCAAATAGGATAAACATGTCGCTTAAGGACTTCTAAAACTATATTTGGTGAACCTACCCATAAACATGATAAATTTGATTTTAGAGCGAATTGTTTTGTTATTTTGTGTTTCTAGTGCACATAATATTACTGATGCGTGTATTCATTTATTTTCAGAGAGGAGAGAGCTTATATCATCAACAGCAAATTGAGCAGGTAGTGAACCACAACAGAAAACTTATATTTTAAGTCAATTAGAGTGGATGACTACATATACAATTAACTGTTCACCCTAACTTAAATGATAAGTAATGGACTTTAATACAATCTGTGTTTTTGACGTGGACATGAGTTATAGTAATACTGTGAAGAAATCAAGATATAGTGGATATTACAAAGCAAAAATCATTAAAGTTTAGTTTTAAAGCCCTGCTATAAAAAGGCTGGGCTATACTGGATTCAACCTGTCATCCCATGGTTATGTAATTCCCTGATTTTGTTATTCCATAGATTTCTCCTCTGGCACACTTACAATATCATGAGAATAAATTACATGGGTGTGACAGTGCCATTGACAAGATCTATTCTGGGGTTTGAACTGTGCATCATTTTTTAGCAACCTGTGTCCTTTCCCATAGGCGTTTTATTGAAGCGAGGATTTAGTCTGATTCTCTGACAATTGTTGTTAAATACTCGTATGTGTATGTTCGTTTCTTCTGCATGAAGGATCTTGCTGTCTGTGGCATTAGACCATGGTGAGAAGCTGTTAACAAACATGTGCATGTGCAGGAAACGTGTTTCAGTGATATATAGTAAGAATACCAAACCGATAATCCAGAACTGAGAACAGCCAACGCGGATAAAATCAGTAAAAGACTCAAAGACTGTAGTATGCAATTACCTGCCTTAGAACAACTTTACAAAGAAAATTGTGATCTGTGGAAAGTTGTCTCCACACAGGTATTTATCATGGCATCGGCATTGTTTGTTTTCATTCACAATTCTCTCTGAATAACCAGTGTGATATAGATTATAATACTTGCAATATGGATTTGTTTATCAAGGTTGACTTTCTTTCATTATCCATTAATGGACAAACAGGACAATGCAGGTCACATGGAGTTTTCATGCTTAAATTCGAAAAACAAAAAAAACAACAAAAAAAAAACATTGCATGTACAAACATGTACATGTATTTTATATGTATATAGTGCATTTATGTTCTTTCCTAGTGTGCATAAACAGAAATAAATTTCATGACATATGTGTTGGTTTTAAAATTTATGACTTCGAGATCAGTCGGGGTGCAAGAAAACCTGTCGCCAGGGATTCAGAGTATGTTCCTGAAATAGAGCTATACAGGCATGATTGCTGCAGCCAAGGTTTAGCCCATTACAGTCATGTACTTAGATGTACTTAGTGAGGGCAGTGGCGTAGTGTTGAATCACAAAGTTCTGGGTTCAAACACCATTGGGACTTGGTTGAGTCCTTGAACAAGACACATCTGAATCTGAATGGTTTACTGGTCACATGCCAAATTGACAATATTTCACCAGGGGGTGGGGGGAGGTGTGCCAGCAGGGAAATTAGTCCATGGCTCTCATGATTTGCACCCTGGTTGATACCCAGAAAACCGTCGCACCATCCAGACATAACTGAAAAATTGATGACCAAGAAGGAATGTTAGACCTTAAATTGAACACCAGAATTTTTAGAGCTAAAATGGCATAGTCAGCAGCTGCCAGATTTTTAAGAAAGACTAAGAAACAACACTTGCGTGAAACATCTTCTCCTCTGAAACCGCTGGTTTCAGAGTCTGATGCAGAGTCTGATGCACTAACCACCAGGCCAACATGCTCCTTTGAATGCATATTTGTATACTAGTATACACGCCAGGTCCCATTTTTAGCTCACCTGAGCCGTTATGTTCACAAGGTGAGCTTATAGTATACCCACAAGAAAGACTAAGAAACAACACTTTACAAAATGTACAACCCTTATTTGAACTGTGCAACCCTTTGGTTTGATTTAGATATGGATGTAACGTCCCAGTCAACAATATTTCCGTCATGTCCCCAGCTTGGGACACTCCTTTGTGTGTATTAACCAGTACTTTCCAGAGTCAATGTGCCTTGCTCATCGTGCAGTGATATAAGCCAGCCACCAGTGGGGATCGACTCCCTACCTCCCTAACCAGAGTCTGATGCACTAACCACCAGGCCAACATGCTCCTTTGAATGCATATTTGTATACTAGTATACACGCCAGGTCCCATTTTTAGCTCACCTGAGCTGTTATGTTCACAAGCTTATAGTATACCCATGCTCCATCGACTGTCGTCGTTGTAGTCATTGTTGGTTGTCCACAATTTTCCGTGAAACATCTTCTCCTCTGAAACCGCTGGGCCAATCAAAGCCAAACTTTATATGGAGCATTCTCAGGAAGGGGGAACAAAAGTTATTGCCGCCATGGCTATAAATAGCAAAACCTTTAAAAATCTTCTTTTCCAGAACCAGAAGGCCTATGATTTTGAAACTTGGCATGAAGCATCAGGCAATGGAGCTCTACAAAGTTTGTATAAATCAATCCATGGCCCTCTGATGACCTTGACCTAATTAACTGCAAGGTCAACATAGGTCGCCCATGCATTCGAATGGGGAAATTTGTTAAAATGTGAGTTGAAGGGCAAAACTTGCAGGACATGGGCAAATGGATGGAATATTTATGTTTACAAAAACATTTTGGCCCCAGGGGGTTGTCTGCCCCTGCACCGGGGCTATATACATGTATATGACTGTAATATTCAAACATCATGTCCGGATTGAATTGACATTTCGTAGGTTCTTTACTCTTTTTTGCTGACCACCAATCTTTTTTGCTCACCACCAAAAGAAATCAAGAGGGGAGGGGTTCATCACCCGACCCTCACATATTTCTTAACCATTCTTAAGTTTTGCATTCAGTCTTATTCTTCAATCATGATCTTGTTCAGAAATACTGCATTAATTATTAAATTAAAGGATCACTGCTCTTCTGAACTTTTTAAATTTCTTTTTATGTGACTACATCGCTCGAGTTAGTATACCGATTATACATTGTATTTGCATAAACAGAGTGTGTAGTCATAGTCGGAACGGGATCATTAATGTCTGTATCTATTTGTTAATTGACCGAAACGCCCGAATCAGTGGAAAGCAGTCCGATGAATGAAGGAATTTTAACATGGAGCCATTTCCGTAATAAAACCTTAGCAAATCAAGCCATATTTCTTTTTAGTATTTCTACCGCTTTGATCACACCGCCCAATTATTACATGTGGGTACATGTTATAGCTTTTCTTGTTTCTTTTCTATTCTTTGACTGCCTATGATAGGCAGATGTAGATATCACACTCTTAATATGTAGTATTTAGTACGCCTCTGAAAAAAGCCGAAAGGCAAAGGCGCGCTCAGACACAAATAGGACTTTACACTGTTGATGATAAAATCTCCACATATACTTACCGTATATCATTTAAGCATCCATCTTGGATCCTGTGCTACCGACAGGGGTTGATTTTTTGATGTATATTACCTAAATCTCATAGTATATTATATGTATTAGTCAGAGGGCTAGCCAGCTGGAGTAAAATTCTTTTCAACCCGTCTGACAGAAAAATTTCTTTGGTACCAGGCAAAAGTATAACTATATAGAAGTAAAATTAGGGTGGATGCCAGAAACAAAAGTGGTGCAGATTTTTTTCAGACGCCATTTTGTTTCTTAAATAAACACAACCCGGATACATAAAATAACGGTTTCCAGGGCAACCGATTATGTGTTTATCTAAACTGGTAGTGTGGCTACAGAGCTTGTCATATTTCTTCTGCTTCTTACCCTAGACCACCAAACTTGGTCTTAATTTAGAGCTTATACGAGGGGTGATCGGAAAGTACGTATAAAAATGCTGTAAAATAAGTTTGCGTCAACCGATTGATATGAAATTTAGTACGAAGAAACATTGGTCCTTTTGTAATTAAATGCCATTTTCATTTTAAAACAATGACGTCAGACGTTGAAGAACGAGGCAGCGTAATGACGTCACTTCACGTGACCCGGCGCACCTGTACCCCTGGGTTGACTTTGTTAGTGTATTTGATGGGGATGGGAAAGTTGGTCGAAATTTTTTTTATGGAAACTAATTTTCTAACATTAATTGACCATTTTTCGAAAACATGCGGCATTCTGATGCTTTATCTACTAATACGGTGAAATTGAATGCAACAGGTTAGCGTAAAATATGCAAGAACGTCGATTTCATTTTGTAAACATAAATTCAATACTTTGTTTTCTGGCCGATGTTTAACGAAATGATAAGAGGCCGGCATAAACTATAAGTAGTAGAGACAATGTCAAGGATAGATATGTTTCGAGCTTGCATTAAAAATATACCTTTAAAATAATGACTTCCCGAAAATGCAACATTTTCGAAAATCTTTACAGTTTTGTCTATTTGACACAGTCGGTATTTGCAAGACTCTACAGACAAATCCATTCGATAAACAACCTCGTATCTTTACAAATATAAGCCGTGTACGTTGCAGTTAATGAGTATTAAATAAAATGTGGGAATACGCAATCAAAACGGGTGTTACAATACTTTGAACTAGGAAGTATTTTGAAATAAAAATAAAATTTCGACGTTACGTTGCGCCGCATATCGTTAGGCGGTGTTTCCATAACGACAGCTGCAACGCACGTGCGCGTTTTATGCATGCGTTATTGCAATGGAATAATTGCATATATATTGTTGCATTATTTGATGAAATTTCATCTCGAAATAACAAAAGATAAAGAAATGACAACATTTTTATACGTACTTTCCGATCACCCCACGTACATATCCCTATTATTCACTGACACATCGTGCAATTAAACAAATTTGCATATTCATGTTTATATAATATAAAGACATTAAAAATGCCAGAAAAATCATAAAATAAAATCAATGAATAAATAAAGGCCCAAACCATTGTGCAAAATTGGTTTATGTACAAATACCATTTGACAAACTTTCCACTGAACATTATGAATCTTTTTGACAATATCTTTTTGTATATATCCATGAATATTAATGAAACAAACTTAAGAATTCAGAGAAAAATAATGAAAATCTAAGGTAATATAACTATTTTATCACTGTATCTGAGTTATATTGACCAAAATGTGCTAAAAAGTATCAATCAACTGCCAGTGTGACAGATTTTAATGTAGTAATGTACTCTTA
Organism: Rugalucina vietnamica; assembly: GCA_964017185.1. NCBI lineage: Eukaryota > Metazoa > Mollusca > Bivalvia > Lucinida > Lucinidae > Rugalucina > Rugalucina vietnamica. Next base: position 6,857,655 of record OZ024872.1, read on the forward strand.
TATATACACATGTACTGACGATTTGTATGATTTAAGTTTTCATAACATTTATGAAAAATTTAGGTTATGTAGGAAATTGACAGATAAATTAGAACATTATACATAAAAAATGACCTTATCTTTGCAACAAATTGCAACAGAATGCTGAAATTGATATGAAATGATTGCTAAGACTGCATCACTTCCAATGCAGATGCGAATTGTCATGAGTGCTGGCAATTGTATTAAATAATACCAGTGCAATGTACTATAGTCATGCAGTGTAATATTTAATCTATCCGATTTTGTTTTCATAAATATTAATGAAAATTGAAGATGCTGTAGGAAAATGATGGACAAAATGGCGTTATCTTCCTAAAATGGCATACATCTTTGCAGCAAATTGCCTTAGGTCGCTGAAATTGGTATCAAGCGATTGCTATGACATTGTACTTTAGACTTGTGGTCTGATTTATAAATGATACGATTTTCAATATTCGAATCTTATTGAAAACATCCGATATCAGTGCAAAAGATACTCATTAATAGGGAAATGTACCACTTGCGTCTTGGCTACGAATGGGTCTAGATTGCTAGAAGTGGTATCACATAATTACTATGCAGCCTTCTGATGGATAAATAATCTGATGTTTTGTTTCATACCGTAAATATAAATAGGAGCTTTTGAAATTTTAGAAAACTGGTAGAAATTTGAGGGAGATATACATTCGAAACAACTATATCTCAGCTTTTGAAAAATTGGGGAAATGTCAGGAAAGATCAAGGGGCTGCACCTACAAAATCACGCCAATTTTCGCTACATATAGTTCAAGAGTGCTGAAAAATACATCAAATGGCTGCCATGACATAGTATGATTTACATGAGGTTAGATATACATTTAGGATACGAGTAGGCAGACATGATTAAAAGACATTGATAGTATATCTCCTTACGTTTATGTTTCATCTGTTCATTATTTCCTGCGTTTTTAAAGTCTTCCTTTATATATGAAATTAAAGCATGTATGATTTGTATATCAGACCGTCATCATGTGATAGTAGTGCCATGTCCTGGCATTCATTTAATAACATTTTCTGTGCTCTGTAAGTACTAGCAAACAAACAGCAAGTGATTTTAGGCATAACACCTTGATTTTTCCCCTTTTTTTCCTAATTCTCTGAAGTTTGTGAAATATAATATCGTAAAACATACAGCCATACAATCTGTATATCAATCATTTGATAACCCTTTCATCACTCTAGTGCTACTGGCAACAACGAAACAAAAAGTTTGGTAGATATTTCCCACACTTTTTTCATCAAACATACATACATTTCATTAATATTAATGTAAATTAAAACTAAATGAGTCTTATGTCAGATAATAGCTATATAGCAAATAAACCTAACTACCATTAGATATTATCGTTAGCACTATTGGTTGACCTACCTATTACTTTCTAAGACTACCACCAACATTTGTCCATATTTTTTCCAATTTCAACAGTTTTCAAAAACATTCATGAAACAAATACCAGATTCTTGAAATATCAGCCTACATTACAATAGTAAATTACATTCCAATTTAGTTGATAACATTTTGAGAACTATATATCAGTTAACAGCCCATATAAGAGGTATAATGCCTTACATTTCCCATGATTTTTCGCCATTTTCTTAAGTATTTACTAATATTCATGAATATGCAAATAAGATATATGTTCATGATACAAGAAAATTTACATTATTGCTTCCTTGATACCATTTTAAGGACTATATGTCACTTACCAGCCCTTAAACAAGAGGAATACCACCTTACATTTTCCATGCTTTTTCGCCAATTTCTCTGTTTTTTTTTTTTTTTTTTTTTTTTTTTTTTTTTTTTTTTTTTTTTTTTTTTTTAATTAATATTCATGAATGTGCAAATGAGATAACTGTCATATATGTTCACGATACTAGCAAATATGCCAAATGGTATCAATGGTGGAAAAGCACCATGCCAAACAATGATGGTTTGGAACTTTTGTAGCTATTTACCGGTTTTAATGAGTTTTCTGTAATGCTTAATGCATTTAATCTTCTTGATTATGCAAATTAGTTTATTTGCAAAACATGTTAGTGAATGATAGAGCTACAATTATGTGTAGTCCCATATATGAGACCAAGTTAAGTAGTCTAGCATACACCAAATCTACATATCTGTAGTGATATACCAGCATATGTCATTTGTTTCTCCTACTTAATATTTTTGCATATTGTTCAAACTTGTCATTAATATTCATAGATATGCAAATGAGGTAATGTTCATATGTCAATTGCGAGAAAGATGCTGTCAGTTGCGTTGCATTAATTATGTGATATAAATATGCCACAATAATGGTAAGTGGCTGAAATAATTTACTTGTGGTGTTTTATTGTTTTCTCCACTTTTTAATATCTGTTTTATGGTTTTTAACTTTTTATGATGATTAAAATTAATATTCATGAATATGCTAATTAAATTGTTTGCATGTGTTACCATAGGAAGTTAGGCCAATGTTTTAGCCGTAATTAGGTATATAGTTCAGTGCTCTAGGTATAGTCGCAGCTGAGTTATGACTGATTTTGTAGGTGCACCCCCATTTATCAGAGTCACGTTAGCGAATTTAGTGTGGGTGTATTTATTAGCTTATAAAAGAAAATCTGCACCACTTTAAGATCTGGCACCCATGTGTCACAGGGTATAGGTATATAGCACACTTGTACTGCCTTGCGGTACAAGCCGGCTTTTATAGCGACGTGGTAGAGTGTTCGCTTAGCACTCGGGAGAACCTGGTTCGATCCCCGTCAGGGAAGAAAGAATTTTTCTTCGCCTATTACATTTGGCGCCCAATGCTTAAAGTGCCTCTTATGGACTATACTAACCCACTGTACCACTGGGATTTTTCTACAAGATGGATTGAAAAAGAATCTGAAATAGGGCTCTTTTTTGACTTGGCCCTTTGCCATATATATAGCATGTGGCTAGTCGTTTACCTCGCAAACTCACGTAACATATATAAAAAATAATTTTATTATCAGCATATCTGAACTGTGTTGTATATTACAAGTCAGGTTATGGTATTGAAGAATGATTTGTGTCTTTTCACAATATGTAAGTTTCGGCGTTCTATTACTGTTGCTTCGCTTCCAAACTGTCACTTTCTCTTGTACGCCATGGCTTATTTTCCTAGATTGCCTGAAATAAATAATTTCAAACATTCTGGAAGGGACGTGTGGAACTCTTACAATGGAAAATATTTCTAATGACATGATTGACAATAGATACAATTAGTAATATCCGACAACCATTTTATATATCGACTTTTAAAAACAGAAACCTCGAATATTGGCATTTGTGAGCAAGTCTATATGGCTGCTCAATTTTTCAACATGTTTTATGCAATATAAAATTTTGAGTACCTTCCGGGCCTTCGTAACGAAAAAGTAAAACAAAATCTGTGCTAAACTCCTTCCATTTGTATCGTACAGAAAACATTTACAAACTAAACAATTAACAATCTGATGATGAGAATCCCACAGTTTATTATGACAAATTTCATTTTGTATCTTCTAAAAAGCTGTACGACAGCAAGGTCGTTCCAACCTTGTTATTTTATATACTTTTAGTTGACGAATGTGTGTTTCAATATGCTTGTATTAGCCTCTGGGCATTATATCAATTCAAACAGTATGTGCAAAAATATAAAGTTCACACTCACATACGATTTTACCAGCTTCCATTACACAACCCCCTTGAGCATTGGCTGATTGGCCTGGTAAAGCGGCACCACCTCCAGTATCAACTGTGTCATTAGGCCCGTCGTTCGTATCGACAGGGTCCACTGGATTAGCATCGAGCCCGCCATCTGTATCAACAGGGTCTCCTTGGTCAGCATCGATAGGGTCTACTGGGTTAGCGTCTAGTGGGTTGGGCGTCGTTGTGGTAGTAGTGGAAGTAGTTGTTGTTGTTGTCGTAGTTGTTGGCTCTGGTGCAGGTTCCTGGTCTTGTTGATCTGCACCAGGTTGCTGATCTTTTTCTGTTATTATAGTGAGATGATTGTTTTGTATAACATTAAAAGTCGCATAGAATTCATTGTGTTTTCGCCTCAATATGGACCCAAGATATCGGCCAAAATATGCATGCTTTTTATCCCAATTTGCTGAGCATGATGAGCTGATTAAGTTGAGCTGAGCTGAGATGAAACACTGTGCCTTTTCATTGTGTAGACGTTCGGGACCGGTGAAGTATAAGCCCACAAAATGATATGAGCTGCGCCATGAGAAAACAAATATTTTGCATATGCGAAAACAAAGGCGCAGACCAGATTCGCAGTCAGCACCATCGTTTTCGCCTCACGGATAATACAATTCCTCTACTTTTTAAATCCAAAATTTCCAGCCTCTAGTCATCTGTGCATGAACAACTCAGTTTCTGTCGGACCTGACGCGGCTCATATTGAGTCACATTATGAGAAAATGAAATGAGGAGTATGTTTGCTGACAGGAGCCATATAGAAAATTCTGCACAGCCAGGGAGAATTTATAAATGCTTTAGGAAAGGTTCCGAAGTTACAATATACAACATGCTTGCTAATCCTTGCCTTGTCACGAAAACGGCAGTACCGATACTTCCCTTTACAGAGTAACAAGGGTACATACCATCGCAACCAGCTCCGTCTCGTCCTCGGGGATCTCTCCCACCTCGTGGTGGAGGTCGTCGTGGTCGAGGCCGGGGTCGAGGTCTTGGTGGGCGTTGTCGCGATCGTTGTCCTGTCCTTGATTGGCTTCCAGAGCTTGTGGCGTCTATTCATCAGGAATATTATAAATACAATGTATATTATGTCATTTAAAATGATATTAACACGTAACTTATGATACCCTTGAAATGGATGGTTTAAAATACGTAAGGAAACACGTTGATTTAAAATATGTTAAAAGTTTATATTCATCACTCCTGTTCGCGATTCTGTCATCATAGTGTACATTTTCACATCCTGACATGTTTGCGCAAGAACATGCAAATTCATGTGTAAGGTATTTTGAAACTTGTTGCAGCGATTATTTTCTGAATGTTACATAAATGTCCAATGTACCATTATTTTCGTCATTTTGTGATCTGTTTTCTTCTTGTTGATCTGTGTCATCTTCTTGGCTATCTGTAAAAATAGGACAATGGTTATACTTTCACAAAACATACAATGCAACTGTCAAAGAACATGATCACTAGTTCTTGGAAGCTCCTTGGATCGTATGTGAATTGTTTCAATGTACCTACTTTGCCGACTCAAAATACATGTTATCGTATCTTGTCTTGTCTTGGGTAACCCACGGATACAAAAGATGAGACTATACTTAACATCAGACAATCACCCTGCTTGAAATACTGATTGCATTGGTACATATAACATATTAAAAATAGACAAAAAGAGAGAGAGAGAGAGAGAGAGAGAGAGAGAGAGAGCTCATACCACTGTTCGCGTCGCTATCAGAATTGTCCTGCGGCTGTTGGTTAGGTCTTCCACCACCACCTTTATAAAATAATGTAGACACTATAAACTTTTTTTCCATGGGAGAGACCAGTACTATATGAAGTTGTTTTTGTGGGTTTTGTTGGTTTTGTTGTCCAGGGAGCACCCGAAGGCTCAACCGGGAGATTGGTTTTTGTAATTGTTTTTGGAGAAGCCCGGGATCGAACCTGCGACCCCTGGTTTACAGGGCGAGTGACTAATCCAATGCACCACGGAGGCTTCTATAAACTCTGTTCGCTTCCTAAATGCTAAATATTTCCGTATATTGCGACTTGCACGATTTACTTCATGGATGGTATCTCAACAAACTTTTAGGCATGCGTAATACAAATGATTTGTTATGATGGAATACACTTGGAAAATAAATTCGGACACGCAGGACACATGCATTATAAATAAACTATGACTGATCATTATGATTTATTTGAACTGATTGTACCTCGTCGCCTGCCTCCACCTCCTCGACCACCCTGTCTACCTCTACCTCGTCTTCCAGCGTGTCTCTCTACTCTTTCTACTGTAACATGTTAAGATAAATTGACTCGATATAATAGTGAATAAAAATTGAATGAGATCCTTTAAGAGCAGCGAACAAATTAATGAGAAAGAGGATGGGCCATACCATGGTTTCGGCGACTTAAGCCTCGTCAGTGACCCTTTCGATTTGGCAACAAGGAGCCAAAGAAAATCACACAAAATTTTGCAACTTTCAACAGGGTAGTCGATACAAAGACTGGTATTATCCAAATGGGGCCAAATAGGTATATTAAATCTTAGCTAGAAAATGTAATCTAAACCGACAATGATATTTTGATTTCTCAGAATATCCTCGCTGATCTCAAAGGACCAAAACGAATATATAATCTGCACTATGGATGATGTATGGGGAGAGTTTTTAGGGCCGCCACACGGCACAACACCATCTGCAGTAATAGCAAATAAAAATCAAAGGAGATCCTTTAAGAGCAGTGAACATATTAATGAAAAAGAGGATGGGCCATACCATGGTATCATTGGCCTAAGTAGCCGAAACCATGGTATGGTCCATCCCCGTACTACGGAAGAGCATTAGTGCCAAGTGGATTCGATTTAAGTTTCGTTTTTTCAAGTTGTTCATCTTGTTATATTAGAACAACAATCTGTTTTTACAGATTGGAAACTTGAAATTTCAGATTGACAACTTGTAAATACAAATTCACAACTTGTTAAAACAGATTGACAACTTGAAATAACAAATTAACAATCTGTTTTTACAGATTGGAAACTTGAAATTTCAGATTGACAACTTGTAAAGACAATTTCACAACTTGTTAAAACAGATTGACAACTTGAAATAACAAATTAACAATCTGTTTTTACAGATTGGGAACTTGAAATTTCAAATTGACAGCTTGTAAAAACTAATTCACATCTTGTTAAAACGAAACTTAAATCGAATCTACTTGGCACTAATGCTCTTCCGTACCTTTCTCATTTATATGTGGGATCTCAAGTGTTATTATTATTGGCTCTTAATGCAGCTGATGTTGTGCCGTCTGGCGGCCTTAAAAAGTCTCCCCGTACATCATCTATAGTGCAGATTATATTTTCTTTTGGTCCTTTGATATCAGAGAGGATATTCTGAGAAAGAAGAAATTTTCATCTTCAGATATATTTCTAATGTATTTGTCCCCATTTGATAATACTAGTATGGCTCCATGTTGTCAAATCTAAAGGGTCACTGACGAGGTTTATGTAGCCGAAACCGTGGTATGACACATCCCCTTCCTCAGTAATATGTTCACTGCACTTGGCATGCTTGAGAGATCTGTTTTAATTGAGCCTGTGCGTGAGAAAACCAACAATTTGGGGTTCCGACCAGGTCTGACACAAACCAGGCTGTACATCCACAGAAGCAGGCTAGAAGCTTTAAATTTTGGATTTAGAAAGTAGAGGAATTGTACTATCCGAGTGGCGAAAACATGGGCGTGATCAGCTTCGCAGTTACTGCGAAGCTGATCTGCGTCTTGTTGTCGCATATGCAGAGTGTTGGTTTTCTCATGCGGTGGCTCAATTATTATTCATATCGACAGTCTCATGTCTACTTGAAAAATTAGAGGAAAGTGTTGTTTTAAAAATATCAAAATATATTTTCTTTTTTATTATTTTTTTCTCGAAACCATCGCCGCAATGGAATGTTATTCATATGTACTTTTAATACATGCACTTATTTAGTGCAAGTTTGAATTTAGTCTATATACAAGAACGTATTTTGTTACGTATCCGCGTCTTATAAACTAATTGCCAAATCGTGACTAAATAAGAATAGTCGAATTGTATAAGCCCATTGTAATGTTAGCATCTGATATTGACAAGCGTTTTTGTTCAAAATCAACAGGTATGAAATTCACATAAATATACTCAACAAAAAAGTTAAGGAAAATGTGTTTAAGTGCTTATTACAATAAATATAGGAAAATTTTAGAAATTCAAACTTCAGAATGGTATAAAGTGTCTTTTAATCTTTCCAATGATGCCTTATTTGAACTAATAGCACCTGGAGTGGCCTGGAAAATCATTGTCAAAGTTGACTAGTCGTCAAACCAGTTTTCACAAAATTCCAATATTGTTTGGTTTGAGTAAAAAGTGTCAATGTCAGCTCTTGCCTTAAAACATCGACTCTGAAGACACATTTTCTCACAACAACTGACCAGCTGCACAAAACAAGATGTTGGGGCATGTCAGCCTGCTTTTCCTGCACCAACATCAGTTCCTAGATGACAATATCACGCTGCACCGCACAACGACCAATCGGCTTTCTTTAATCTGACCAAAACTATGCCCAATTTGGTGCAGAGAAACCAGCCTCAGTTACCTCTGAAGCATCACAGCAACAGCCTGGAGAGTTGTTGGTGACAATATTCCACACCAAACCCTACCAGACTGTCCCAGAATGTGAAACACTTGGTCAACAGGAGGCATGTCTGGTGAGTAGGTTGCCTGGTCCTTGACCACAACGTTGTTCTGACGTAGGTAATCTTGGCTGATCATGGGACGAATTTCATCTGACACTGCCTTCCTTGTACAAATCTGGACACTAGCGCTGAAAAGGCTTTACAGCAGGTCTGCTCTCACCTCAGTATGTGCACTGTACAGCTTTTCATGAGAAAATGTGTATATGGAGGTGTGAATGCTGTGTGAAACCGATATGCAAACCGAAAAATTTGGTAATTTTGTGAAAAATGGTAGGACGACCAGTCAATTTTGACATTGATTTTCAGAGCTTCTGTAAGGGCTATCATTACAAATAAGCCTTCATTTGAAAGATAAAAAGACAGTTTATGATAATATGAAGTTCATATTTCATGAAATATTACAGTTTTTGTGTTACCGGCTCTCAAACACATTTTCCTTAACTTTTTTTTTGTTGAGTATATCATTCGGTTTAAATGCATACTCCTGTGTGAAAACTTGAAATTTAAACTGCATATCATATAGGCAGCTACTGGTGTCATATCAGAACAAGTGCATTTATACTTATTGTATTCCTCTTTTTGTAATGAAAAAAAAACATCTAAATTTTACTTCAACATGTCCACTACAAGTAAGAACAGAGGATCAGGAATCGATGCATTTAAACTTAAAGTCCCAACATAGACAGCAGATGGGAACGAAAATACATAAAAACAGAGGATCAGGAATCGATGCATTTAAACTTAAAGTCCCAACATAGACAGCAGATGGGAACGAAAATACATAAAAACAGAGGATCAGGAATCGATGCATTTAAACTTAAAGTCCCAACATAGACAGCAGGTGGGAACGAAAATACATAAAAACTTAACAAAACATTTTTCCGACAACACACACGAAGAGCAGAATGACTAGCTCTTTCCCAACAAGCTAGCCAACCGGCTAAGTTTCAACCGAAACCAAAGGCACCGAGCACGACAGACACCTTTCTACCATTTTTTTTTAAATATAAATATTGTATGGTTCTATTGACATAGTTAAATGATGATTATTTTTAGAACCTACACGAAGTTGTTTTGATATACAGTGTACCGGATCTTGTCGGACACTTAAGATGTAGATTATTTTCTTGTTACCAATATAAATTAAACGAAATCAAATCAATCATCATTTACAGAAACTTCTAAAAAAAAAAAAAAAAAAAAAAATCACTTACATTTCCCTTCTTCACTTGTCCATTTTTGCAAGTCACTCAGCTGCAAATGAACATAAAGGTCTAAGCAATTTGATGTATATACATGAATGACTTGGGCTAGGAACAGGTGCACATCACTGTACATGTATCGCTGTGTGATTTAACGTGCGCTTCTTGTTTTAACAATAATAATTCAGCTTGTATTTACTATATGCTTTTTTAGGTTTAACTTATCGTTTTGGAAAAGCGGATAGATGTTTTGTTGGAAACCAAAAACCGTTCACTGATGTCATTTTTGTCTGAAACTGTATGTTATTTCTATTTTTCAGTTTTGAAACTTGAAACCAAACGCCTAATTCTACATACAAAATAAATACTCACTGGTGTTACATTCAAACATATAAAAATGATAAATATAAGGCCAAAAATAAAAATTTGTTTGTTTGCCCTCTCCCTACCTACTCACCAAAAATGGGGCCTACTCAAAAAATTTTATTGCCCTCTCACCAGATTTTTTTTAAATGTTTCTGTCAGAAGATAAATTGTTTTCCCTAGAAAGTAATGTGTTTTCATTTAAACCATGACCCTTCTCACCAATTGGATATTTTGTTCTTATGTTCAAGCACTACAAAACATAAAAAGCACAGTCCTGTAATTGTGATTAGCTTTGACAAAATCGTAGCTAATTCCTTTGACCAAAAATAATGCATAATACAGTAGTTCATGAAAAAAAAAATCCTACCTACCTACCCAACTTTTCTAGACAGGGTAGGGAGAGGGCAAACAGAAGTAATTGTAAATGTGGCCTAAAGTCAATGATTGCAGTAGACTCAGGTCGCATAAAAATATCTAACTTATGGATAGTAGACTTATACTGCTATAAAAAGGTCTGTATGAGGTAAAGTCAATATACCTACAGGTGACTTTATCCCGAAAACAGGCGTTGTAGTAATCAACACTCATTGGCATTTCAGCTAAATGTACCTTCAGCTAGCAAAAAAGCGTACAAAAGTAATTTCTTTCCACAAACTATCACTGGTCTACCAGGGACTGGAATGACCTCCCTGATTCTCTAACCTCCTGTGCTGAAACGTATTATGACTGTGTGCCCAAGTTCACAGCTCATGTGAGAGCCAGGGACTAAATTCCCTTCTGGCGCACCCCCACCCCCTGGTGAGGTATTGTCAATTGGTGTGTCACCAGTAAACCATTCAGATTCAGAACTTTCAAAAGAGTACGAAGGAGTCTTGATTAGAAACAGATATGTAGAAAGCAATAACAAAACAATAATCCCTTACCTTGATATCAGGAAAGGAATCTGCAAAGTAGACAGCACAGACCAGGAACAGAAGAAGAACAAACACGTGACGAACCATTCTGAAACTTAATAAAAAAAAAAGTGATTGTGTGTTTGTTTCAGTGTTTTGGAGTCGATTTTTGTGCTGTTTGAGCCTTATGTACGTTTTCATATTTTTAGTTAAGTTCGGGTAACTGAGTAGCCGCCTATTTGAAAATAGCTGCTCAATCGGCTTACGATATATTCTCAAAGTATGAGTACCTACATTGTAATTGTCAATTTGTTTTTTCCCGCCTGGGTTTTTGGAGTGGGAATTTCTTTCTGATTGTGCCAATTCCTGATCATTGCCTACTATTATCTTTTGTTCGAACTACTCTTTGCAGTAAACACCCTGTAATAAATACTGGTAGATCACGATTGATCATGTCATCGGCTGAAAATGTTTCTGAGTGCACCTTACAATTTTAAACCAATTTAAAGTGTGTTTAAGGACTGACTCATTTTTTCCTTGAAATTATGTGCCTGTTGATGACAAATTCTCTCATTAAATAAGGACAGCCCGGATATAATCCTAGGAATACCAACATGGACAGTGACAATTAAATTAACAACAATTAACAAATGAGCCCCCGCATGAGAAAACCAACAATCTGCACATGTGAAAGCAAAGGCGCAGATCAGCAACTGCGAAGCTGATCATCGCATTTGTTTTCGCTACACGGATAGTACAATTCCTCTACTGTCTAAATCCAAAATTTCCAGCCTCCAACCATCTTCTGTGACTGTACAGCCCGGTCTTTGTCGGACCTGGTCGGAACCCAAATTGTTGGTTTTCTCACGCACAGGCTCGAATGTAATAACCGTATTTTGAGATGTGCACTTTCTATATCAAGAAGAAACACAAATGATGTTCATTTGAATTATTCATGAACACGAATACACGCCAATACCTATGTTAACTATCGCTTTGAGAGAGAGAGAGAGAGAGAGAGAGAGAGAGAGAGAGAGAGAGAGAGACAGACAGAGAGATAGATAGATAGATAGATAGATAGATAGATAGAGAGAGAGAGAGAGAGAGAGAGAGAGAGAGAGAGAGAGAGAGAGAGAGTAAAGAAGGCAATGATCCGAAAATGGCACAATCAGAAAGAAATTCCTACTCCAAAAAACCGAAGTGGGAAAAAAATAAATTCACAATAAGGGACTTATTCAAAGGGAACATATCGTAAGCCGAGTGACTGCTATTTTCCAATACAAATAGGCTGCCACTCAGTTACACGGACTTAACTAAAAATATAAAACAGCAGTCACACTGTAGCGTATAACCCAAACGCGGGCCGGGCGTATGAAAAATCTCAACACGCTGAGTATTTAAGACGTATAAAAATTAATTTGTTCCTTTAACTCGCTTTAGCAGTCACACAGTAGCTCGTGACTGAGGCGTGTGCCGGACGTATAAAAATCTCAAAGTTTTGGTACATACGTTTGTGTTGCTATGCACGCGATAAAGGCGCGCAGCAAACGTTCAACGCGCGTCTCACACACGCTTGGGGCACGCTACTGAAGCAATATCTCATAAAATCGGAACGCGCATGTAGCGTACACTGGCGTGTCTCAAACGTGCGTCGAACGCGTTCGAAGCGTATTCAACGCGCCTTTAACGCGCGTGGAATTTATTCGAAACGTATAAGACACACGCCCGGGACACGCTGAGCTTCTAGAAAAAAATTTAAGCATGTTTAAAACTTTTTTGAGCCGAAACGCGCCTGGAGCGAGCAGCGATGCGTACAAAACGCACGTGTAACGCGTTTCTTACGTGTCTCCGACGTACTCCTGGCGTACATTGAATTTTAGATTTTTGTCAACACGCCCGGCGCGCGTTCGGCTTATACGCTAATGTATGACTGCTGTTTCAGAACGTACATAAGGTGCAAACAGCACGCAAATTCAACACCATACCATACATAAAACAATTAGAACCACAGCAGAATTTTCTTACCTCTATTAGTTACTTTTTTATCACCTGTGCATCTACACTGTAATTCTTCCTTTATAAAATCGGATATTTCAGCTAAAACATACAATAAAGTCTAGCCTTTTCAATTATTCACATATGTTGATTTATACCCAATCGAAACGGATACTGTGCCAAGTTACATTGTTAACGTGGTAGTCTTAAATATAAGTTAGAAGAATGAAAATAAAGATAGTGCGACTTACAGACAGTACGGCGATAGATGCAAAACACATGATGACAAGCATATGAGCCACCCCATGGGAAAACCAACAATCTGCATAGGCGAAAACAAAGGCGCTGATCAGCTTCGCAGTAACCGCGAAGCTGATCAGCGCCTTTGTTTTCGCTACTCGGATAGTACAATTCCTCTTCTACTTAAATCCGAAATTTCAAGCTTCTAGCTCTCTTCGGTGCTTTTACAGGCCGGTTTGTGTCGGACCTGTTCGGAAACCACATTGTTGGTTTTCCCACGAGGTGGCTCAATTCAATTATCACAAACAACTGTCATTGTGCAATTACAGGTAGTTGTGTAGTTGTTTTGGAATTGGGAACAATCTCTGAAGGTTCAATTGTAAAGTGTAACAATGAAATGAGCACCGGGTTCTTTTTCATTTTACATTGCTGCTGTGCACAATTATAACACATATGAGGAAACGCCAGCCTTAGAAGCACATCGGTGTCAGACATAGACGGTCGGTTTAAATTGAATAAAGGCTACAATAAAGGAGATGATGGAATGGTATACGCGATATCGTATACTGAGAGAAAGGGCCTGAGTACATGTAACTGATCTAACGGATCTTTGCTCTGTCATTACGCCAGAGGAGCTTCAAGGCTCCGCGCTGTAATAACATAAGTCACTGCAGCATGTAGAATGATACTTTGCATGCAGATCGAACACACCCAGTGTCGGGTCAGTAAGCGGTATACTGCGGTCGGCGTAAGAGGGAAATCAATTTGTGGAACTTTCACACAGACCGTTGTGCATCGTGTTACAGCGGCCAGTTCACAGCCACATCCTCCCTTCAAATGTTTTACTTCTAAGGAGATTATCACCATGTTGTATTCAGCGATTGTAATTCACTCTCATTAAGATAAAAACATTGTGCAATCCGGCCCTGTGTATGAATTTTCTACGTGTACATAGCTTACATAAAATATTTTTATTTTCCCCATAAAAATATGGGATGCCGAGCCTGGGAGTCGAAGCCGGTTCGGTCTTAACATAACACATACATTATAATTATGTAAAGAAGTATACTTCGAAAGTAAATATAGGTCTACAGGATTTTATGCAAAAAAAGATGAGTGTCGAGTTGGCGCGGTGGTCCCCGACAGGTCGACCGAAGTTTTCCTGCCGAGGAGTCCCAATGCTTTAGGCTCAGTGGAAGTGAACTTTCAGTACAATCCACCACGCTATGGCTCACCCCGACATTGCACAACCATTTTATCATATATGTAGTCACTGTAATACGCTTTAAGTTAAGATATGGTCTATAAATAGAAAAATACTTGAGCCGCCTCATGGGAAAACCAACAATCTGCATATGCGAAAACAAAGACGCAGATCAGCTTCGCGGTGACCGCGAAGCTGATCAGCGTCTTTGTTTTCGCTACTCGGATAGTACAATTCCTCTTCTACTTATATTCGAAATTTCAAGCTTCTAGCTCTTTCCTGTGCTTGTACAGGCTGGTTTGTGTCAGACCTGTTCGGAAACCACATTGTTGTTTTGTCCACGAGGTGGCTCACTTAATTATTAATAGCGCCAGCATCACAATGTTAAGAAAATAGTTTCGTACATTTCCGTAATTTTAGCGATAAGGGCGAGTGTCGATACAAACGGCAATTTTATTGTCTACGCGCCAGCGCGTAGACTACTCTAAAGTTTGAGATTGACCTACTTTTAATTAAATTACAAGACAACTCGTACACCTCTCTACAACTGCAACTGCACGTTTGAGTCTAGTGGCTTGACCATCGTGTTAATAGGATTCCGGGTCGTTTCGCCAAGGACCGTGTAAACACCCAAAACACCCAGGCAAACCTCCCTTTGGTTGGTAACATTTGTACCAATGGTGCAGTAGATATCAAAAATGGGGCAAATTGTTAAATTCGTGGAACTGGTGCATGACTGCATTCTATCTAAGCAACAACGGAATGAAATGAACCGACGGTATTGTGACGCTATATGGTCAGAAAGCTTTGACCGCACCCCACCTGCCGTGTAGCCAATTACATTCTATCCAAGCCACAACGGAATGAAATGAACCGACAGTACTGTGACGGTCGATTGTCAGGTATGAATGCTTTGACCGCGCAGCGTTTTATTTCTGTTCAGTCACATGAACCACGATGAAATGGGAGTACGGTCAGATAGTTTATATATGCGAAGCGTAGACCAAGCTTTTTATAAAAGCTTATACTTGTAATCACTACATTTAGATTTACATAGAAATGACTTTTTAGATTTCATCATCCATAGTACAGATTATTTTTCCTTTTGGTCCTTTGAGATCAGCGAGGGTATTAACTCTAAGAAATCAGAAAATATTATCGGTTTAGATTCATTTTCTAACCAACGTTTTTAGATATTTGGTCCCATTTGGATTTGCTACTAGTCTTTGACTGGACTACCCTGTTGAAAAATGCAAAAATTACAGTAATTCTCTTTGGCCCCATGTTGCCAAATCTATAGGTTCCTTGAAGAGGCTTAAGTAGCCGAAAAAGGTACAAGTAGGCAAAGATCAGGAAAAGCTGCAATCAGAAAAAGATTCCCACTCCAAAAACTGAGGTGGGGAAAAAACCAAACTAACAATCAGATACTAATACCAAAAAAACATTTCGTAAGCCGAATGAGCAGCTATTTTCCCAATAGGTGGCCACTCAGTTACCTTAACTTAACTAAAAAATATGAAAACACACATAAGGCGCCAACAGCACAAAAATTTCAAACACCAAGACATAAAAAAAAAAAAAAAAAAAAAAAGAACCACCACAGAAGTATTGACTTGGAACGATCAGTAACACACAGTTACTGGCGGGCTTAAATCGATTTTACATGGCCATTACCTCACCCTCAGCTTCTGCAGTGGTTCATAACATTTAGCTATTTCTTCGGTCCTCGTGGTGAATCTCTAACTAGTCAATGAATCATCAAGAACAAACAAATAAATCAAGATAAACATCTTGATGAATCAAAAACCAGGACTCACAGATTCAGTAAGCTGCCCGACGATGGAGATCCCTGGGCGCCGAATAACTAACTCAGGAGCAAAAGAAAAACATCAGTTGGACCCCGGTGGTCCATGCAACAGACAAGAAGCTCTGCGGTATGGCCTATCCCCTTTCTCATTAATATGTTCACTGCTCTTAAAGGATCACAGTTTTATCTTTATTTCTTATTACTGCAGCTGGTGTTGTGCCGTGTGACGGCCGTAAAACGTCTCCCCGTACATCATCCATAGTGCAGATTATATTTTCCTTTTGGTCCTTTGAGATCAGCGAGTGTATTCTGAGAAATCAGAAAATATTATCGGTTTAGATTCATTTTCTAACCAACGTTTTTAGATATTTGATCCCATTTGGATTTGCTACTAGTCTTTGACTGGACTACCCTGTTGAAAAATGCAAAATTACAGTAATTCTCTTTGGCTCCATGTTGCCAAATCTAAAGGGTAACTGAAGAGGCTTAAGTAGCCGAAATCGCGGTATGGCCCATCCCCTATCTCATTAATATGTTCGCTGCTCTTAAAGGATCTCAGTTTTATCTTTATTTCTTATTACTGCAGCTGGTGTTGTGCCGTGTGGCGGCCGTAAAACGTCTCCCCGTACATCATTCATAGAGCAGATTATATTTTTCCTTTTGGTCCTTTGAGATCAGCGAGGGTATTCTGAGAAATCAGAAAATATTATCGATTTAGATTCATTTTCTAACCAACGTTTTTAAATATTTGGTCCCATTTGGATTTGCTACTAGTCTTTAAATGGACTACCCTGTTGAAAAATGCAAAATTACAGTAATTCTCTTTGGCTCCATGTTGCCAAATCTATAGGGTCACTGAAGAGGCTTAAGTAGCCGAAACCGCGGTATGGCCCATCCCCTATCTCATTAATTTGTTCGCTGCTCTTAAAAGATCTCAGTTTTATCTTTATTTCAGTGAACATACATATATATGTACCCGTTCATTATATAGATGGACTGGCCATGTTATAAGAGTGCCTGATGAGCGATTTCCAAAAAAAATTTCTATAGAGAATTACAGAACGGAAAGCGCTCTCAAGGTGGCCAGAAGAAACGCTACAAAGACACCCTAAATGCCTCTCTGAAGGATTTCGACATATCAATAGAGTCTGGAACGATCAAAGTGACACTGTTTCATCATCAAATTAGCAGCTCAGACGAAGAAAAGAGAATATGTGAAGCTGAAAGAAAGCGCAGAAAACGCAAAGCCAAGACCAATGTGCCTCGATCAGATTCTTTGACATTGACTTGCGCTACTTGCAGCTAAAATTGGCCTAGTCAGTTACCAACACTTATATTCATGAACATGTAACATCAGGAAAACATGTCCACGAAAGAATACCCCCTTGAACCCCACTTTTATACAGTAAAACTGGGGTTTGCAGGGGTATACCTTTTTTTCTTATTTTTGCTCCAAAACATAGATTGTGGCTACTCGTTAGAACCGCCTCGTCGAGGCGGTTCTAACGTGTACCCACAATCTATGTTTTGTGCAAAAATAAGAAAACTATATTTTTTTTTTCAGCTGAACATTTCCTATTTTTAAAGCTAAAAAAATCTCTGTTTATTGCATGGGCAAGTTTTCGTAATGTATTTCAAGAAACAGAGATGGTCAAATATATATACAGACGAACAACCATTTCCAAACGCTTGACAATACCAATAATAAAAAATGTCATAACTGTTGGATGTGAACTTATCAAGCATGCATTGATTTGATGGGCTGATTGTGCGTACAGGTGTTTCACAAAAGTTTTATTGGTAGCGATTTTTCTCATAATTATTTACATACCCAAATGTGATAAACGGTGCAGCTATCCACTTAATTTTGCAGATATGAAAAGTTTTATTGCGTGGTATGTTGTACCGATCACCATTCTTACACCCAGGAAAAAATCGAATTGGTCAGTTGCCCAAAAATATTTTATAAACCATGATGAAAATTGAACAATAAAATTGAATAAAACAAACGACAAGTTCTGAATTCAAGTCATGTCACGTGATAGTGTGTCCTATATTCCTTTTAAAATGCACGCGTTCCTGTTGTCCAGGGACCCTACTCTTGGTGTCATGCAGTGTCTGGAAGATCTCCTGGGGGTTGAACATGAAGGGGGTAGGAATGCAGATGGCAGAAGACCAGTTTTTGATGTCAACTAAAATATGAAAATGAAGGTGTGAATAAATGATCATATTCATGTATTCTAATGCACTGGATCCTACTCTTGGTTTAATGCAGTATCTGGAACACCTCCAGTTTCTGGAATATCTCTTGGGGTTGGACATGAAAGGGATAGGAATACAGATGGCAGAAGATCAATTTTGATGACATCTAAAGTATAAAGATAAATGTGTGAATTAATGGAATCAAAGTTTTTAAAGCACTGTCAACAGATCATGATGTAATATGCATTAGATCTTAGCAAAATAACTATAAATATTTTACATTTGTGGGGTTGATAACTTAAAAAATGTTGTACAGTCAGCGTCCCGCATTGAACTCTTTCAAATGGAATATTCAAGGCGTAATGGACATTTGGCTGAAACTGTCTTTTACATGTACATGTACATTACAAGGTTAAATAATATAACGTTTATGGTTTACCGAACAATAATGGTAGTGGCCCTCGAAAACAATGCATTAGAACTTGATTCCGTTAATTCACATATTTATTTTTATACACAAGTGGCATCAAAATTTGATCTCCTGTAACTATCATTACTACCCCTTTCATTTTCAACCCCCAGGAAATATTCAAAAACTTGAAGTGTTCCAGATACTGCATGAAACCAAAAGTAGGACCCAGTGCATTAGAACTACATTACTTTAATTCACACATTTATTTTCATACTTTAGATAACATAAAAAAATGACCTTCTTTCATTTGCATTCCTACTCCTTTCATGTTAAACCCCAAGGTATATTTTTTATTTATTTCTTTTTTTATTCAATAAAATAATTTGAAATGCAAAAATGGAATAATCATAATGAGAATTTTAGGTAGAAAATAAAATATGTTTTACGAGTTTTATAAGTACTGTAGTGAAAAGTATTTGTACTATGTATTGTTTTAAACTTTAATATATTATATACTAGATGTATTTTATGTACAAACAGTGTCTCGTAAGCCAATTATTGGCTGGGTATCAACCGTTTTATTGTGTTAATTGTTATATTCTTGTATTTTAGTTGATATGTGACACTTTAATAAACTATTACTTACTTACTTACTTACTTACTTATTTACTATGTTCTAAAATCACAAATTGAACACTTCTTAATTATATCAAATTACCTTTTAAGTGGTCCCTTCAAGGTAGAGACTAATGACCACATAATCACTATAAGCCTTTGATGTGCACTATGCCTCCTGGCCTCTTAATTGGAAGTGATAAGACCGGGCCACCCTGGCTATAGAAGTAAAATAATGGTTCTTTAAAATAAAGAACTTTTCCGTTTTTGGATGGTGACGTTCCTCGTCGTGCTTCTTATGGTGTATACATTTCGCAACTTATTAGGTTTGCTAGAGTCTGCAATCATGTGACAGACTTCAACGCTCGAAATAAATCTTAAACGGCCAAACTTCTCCAACAGGGCTATCGGTATCATAAACTTCGAAAAACCTTTTCTAAATTTTATCGTAGACACTATGAATTGATTTCCAAATATAATGTTGGGTTAAAGACGCTTTTAAGTGAGGGTCTTTCGGAACCAGAATTTTATGGTGACTTGGTTTACAAATTTAAGAAACTTATAGGAAGTAATGATTTTATATAATATATATATATAATATAATGTTGGGTTAAAGACGCTTTTAAGTGAGGGTCTTTCGGAACCAGAATTTTATGGTGACTTGGTTTACAAATTTAAGAAACTTATAGGAAGTAATGATTTTTCTTTTCAGTTTAGAAAAATCATAACACGTTACAGACGTATAGGTTATAACTTGAATGTTATGCGACAGTCTGCATGCTTAGTTTTTAACCCAATCACGGTTGATAACTATGCTGCCTTCTTTAATTGCACGCCGGTGGGTCGGGCGTCAGACACTATGATGGCCCCGACTTAAAGCTATTCATTTTAGTTGGTTGGGGCCGGAGCTTCTTGTCTGTTGCTTGGCCCACCGGGGTTCAACTGATGTTTTTCTTTAGCTCCGGAGTTAGTAAGTTATTTGGCGCCCAGGGATCTCCATCGTCGGGCAGCTTACTGAATCTGTGAGTCCTGGTTTTTGATTCATCAGGATGTTTATCATAATTTATTTGTTTGCTCTTGATGATTCATTTACTAGTTAGAGATTCACCACGAGGACCGAAGAACTAACTAAATGTTATGAACCACTTCAGAAGCTGAGGGTGAGGTTACGGCCGTGTAAAATCGATTGAAACCCGCCAGTAACTTTGTGTTACTGATCGTTCCAAGTCGATACTTCTGTGGTGGTTCTTTTTGTTTTATGTCTTGGTGTTTAAAATAGTTTTGTGCTGTTGGCGCCTTATGTATGTTTGCATATTTTTAGTTAAGTTAAGGTAACTGAGTGGCCACCTATTGGGAAAATAGCTGCTCATTCGGCTTACGAAATGTTTTCATGGTATAAGTACCTGATTGTTAGTTTGGTTTGTCCCTTGGTTTTTGGAGTGGGAGTCTTTTTCTGATTGCGCCTTTTCCTGATCTTTGCCTACTTGTACTTTTTTACTTACTTACATGTACTTACTTACTTGCTTACTGACTGACTTACTTTACTTTAATCATAACACGTTACAGACGTATAGGTTATAACTTGAATGTTATGCGACAGTCTGCATGCTTAGTTTTTAACCCAATTACTGTTGATAACTATGCTGCCTTCTTTAATTGCACGCCGGTGGGTCGGGCGTCAGACTCTATGATGGAGCCCGACTTAAAGCTATTCGTTTTAGTTGGTTGGGGCCGGAGCTTCTTGTCTGTTGCTTGGCCCACCGGGGTCAAACTGGTGTTTTTCTTTTGCTCCGGAGTTAGTTTAATATTCGGCGCCCAGGGATCTTCATCGTCGGGCAGCTTACTCAATCTGTGAGTCCTGGTTTTTGATTCATCAGGGTGTTTATCGTGATTTATTTGTTTGTTCTTGATGATTCATTGACTAGTTAGAGATTCACCACGAGGACCCAAGAACTAACTAAATGTTATGAACCATTGCAGAAGCTGAGGGTGAGGTTATGGCCATGTAAAACCGGTTTAAGCCCGCCAGTAACTTTGTGTTACTGATCGTTCCAAGGCGCGCGATTCTTCTGTGGTAGTTCTTTTTGTTTTATGTCTTGGTGTTTACAATTTTTGTGCTGTTGGCGCTTTATGTATGTTTTCATACTTTTAGTTAAGTTTAGGTAACTGAGTGGCCACTTACTGGGAAAATAGCTGCTCATTCGGCTTACGATATGTTTTCTTGGTATAAGTAACTGATTGTTAGTTTTTTTCCCACCTCGGTTTTTGGATTTGGAATCTTTTTCTGATTGCGCCTTTTCCTGATCTTTGCCTACTTGTAGCTTTTTACTTTACTTTACTTTACTTTACATTAATTGTTGAATTAAAGATTGTTGGTATTGCCACTGTTGTGATATCAATTTCTTCACTGTAGGTACTAGCATTGGATTTTTCTCCGGTAAGGGTTCAGGGGAAACAATGGCTCGGGGTCCGGCCAACAAGCCCTTAGTGACACCCTATCGCAACCTGACTTAAATCTACAACGGTCATATTATTTATTAGGCGCAGCAGCTTATACACAACCCTTGACCTGTGCTCAATATGTTATTTACCCACTCTTCAGAGACAGTATCATACTCAACAAGTGAGTTAAGTGACAAAGATAAAATGGGTTACATTTAATGTAGCCCATTTTTCACCTTTGCGCATAAATTATGTGATTTCCTAGCAATTGTGTACAGTGATCAGAATGGCAGGCTACATAATCACAGATAATAAGACCAAAAAGATAGTTGGTATTGCCACTTTTGTGACTATTCTTCACTGTAGGGGTTATCATTGGATTTTTCTCCGGTAAGGGCTCAGGCGGAGAAAATGGTTCCGGGTCCGGCCAGCAAACCCTTAGTGACGCCCTTTCGGGGACGTGCTCTATGTGGGAATACAGCGAGACTGGGCAGAAATACATTACAAGGTGATATTATACGAGATAATATTATGGAGCCGCAGTGTACCAATCGAGTGATTCTAAATTCTTCCAAACGCTAATAGCGTATACCGATAGAAATGATTCAAGTTACAAGGCATCTCGAAAGCAGAATAATTTGAATTTCTAAAGGCATTGCTGTGTTAAAACATTAAGGTAACCAAAGTCGTGGAGTGGCATGTGCATCTCTACTGAGCTACACAGCCGCTATGCATGCAAATCAGCCAATTTTAAAGTTCATTGATTCTACGTTGTACATGTATTGGCAGCATATTACCAAAAGCATAATGTTTTTCTTTGGTTTATTGCCTTTCTAGTTATCTTCGTGAAGCCTCGGAGGATGTGTGTATCCATGACAACGAAGATTGTCTAAGCTACGGTCTACCCCGGCACTATATAGCCTATCATCTCCAGGACACAACTATCAACATTGATGGTAAACTGGACGATGAGGCTTGGGCCGAGGTTCCATGGACGGAAGACTTTGTTGGTGGGTTAATAATAGTCACTGCGACCCGATTTTATGTTCATAGTTTTGGGAGCACCCTGCCGCCTGAAAAATAATGCCATGAAAAGGACACCATTTCGTTTTGTTGACATTCTCTTCATATCTATTGATTCAAGTCAAAAGAAATGGCTGGATACATAATATCAGAATGTTAAGAACGACAAGATAGTCGGAATTGTCGCCCTAATGACTGTGTTAAATTTCTGTTGTTATACACGAATCCTGTATTCGTATCTGTTTCAACTTTTTTCCATCCTTCATAAGACAACCACGTTCATAGCATGACACAAACGTAGATCAAAGGCGTTTAGAACAATATCCGTATAATAAGGCAATTTCGTGTATACTTGTTTGTTGCGTAGCATTACGAAAGCTTGCCTCCCTTTGAATGTTTTACTGCTTCCAAACGATCAAACCATTATATTTTAATTGCCCATTCAATATAGAGAGTATTGTTTCAAAACCAAAACTTGAAAATTGCATTGGAAAAAAATTTGATTTTTTAAACATTTCCGCTCAAAACATACTCAGCGAGACGGTTCTGACGAGCATCCAAAATGTATGTTTTGGATCAAAATAACAAAATTAGGTATATCCTTTAGAATCCCATTTTTTTCTATATGAAAGTGGGGTATAAGGGGGTATACATTACATAGACATTTTCTCCTGATGGCCTTCAATCAATACTAATGTATTTGAAGTATGGAAATGCAGCGTTGTCATTTTGGTATTCATTTAAAGCGTCTAAATCATGACCGTCAACCTTCTGTAATGGACCTCTACAACAAATAGCCTTTCAATTCAACTGCATCAGTTCCTCGATTAAGATTGTGTATCTTTCTTTAGACATAAAAGAAACCCAAACATGGTCATTGCCCGCCCCCAGATTACGGACCCGGGCCAAGATTCGCTGGGATGATACTAAAATGTATGTGGGTGCTTACATAGAGGAAACAGATCTGTATGGCGTTGTCACTAACGACGAAGAACCAGGTACTATTTGAGACTCGGATATGTTTTCCTATGCGAAAACAAAGGCGCAGATCAGCTGTGCAGTAACTACTGCACAGCTGATCTGCGCCTTTGTTTTCGCTGCCCAGACAGCACACTTCCTCTTCTTCTTTAATCTTAAGTTTCAATCTTCTTGCATTTATCTGAGACTGTACAGCTCGGTTTGTGTCAGACCTGGTCGGAAACCCCGAAGACCGGTTTTCTCGCGTTGCGGCTAAGTTAATAAAGAAATAATCATAATTACGAAAAAAAACCTACTAATATGCAATTTTCGACTACAGAAATGTTGATTTTAGTTGAAAATGCTTTATATTTATATTCATTTTTCAAAACATAGAATGTGGGTGCACGTATGATCCGCCTTAACACGCAGTCTAATCTCTATAAGTGAGCGGCGTACCGGTGGGGTCGATTTAAGCGTTCTTCCGGGTAGGTGGGGATGAAAACATAGGACAACGATCGAGAAACGTGGTATATGTCCGTTAAACCTGGTTTATATGCGATAAGCCTTGTTTATATGATGAAACTTAGGATAACGGTCGAGAAACCTACTATGTGTCCTTTAAATCTGGTTTATGTGCGATACGTCTGGTTTATGTAATACATACATATAAACAAGGTTTTTCTCTCTAAAACTAGGTTTCTGGAATGAGTGTGCATTTAGCTTGCCATACGCCTTGATGTGGGTTAAATTTGCGTTCGTTCATATTAGACAAAAAATATCTGGTCCTCATCAACGTTTTGTATACTGTGAACGCGTTAATCCGGATCATATTTATCCAACTAAGACTGATCTAGATCAAGATTGGATATTTTAATCAGGATTAGTCTGAGCCGCATCGTGAGAAAACCGGATTTTTGCCTATGCGAAAACAAAGGCGCAGATCAGCTTCGCAGTAACTGCGAAGCTGATCATACACGATCACCATACATTCAGTAAAGTGTTATGCAATCCAAAACATGTCCTTTAATTGGACAATATGTTTACCTTAATGACAATGAACTTGTAGGCATTATTGAGCAGCATCAAACACCCCAATATCATTACGAAAATTTGCCCATGAATTTTTTACAGTAGAAAAAAAGTTGAAAACTTCATTGAAAAAAAAAAGATGTTTTAAAAAGATTTTCGCTCAAAACATACATTGAGGGTACACGTTAGAGGCGGTTCTACGAGTACCCACAATTCTCTGTTTTGTAGCTAAAATAAGAAAAAAATAGGTATTAACCTGCATACCCCAATTCTACTATATGAGCCGCCGCACCAGAAAACAACAATCTGCATATGCGAAAAAAAGACGTTTTCTCACGCGGCGAAGGCTCATCTAGAAGTGGGATTTAAGGGGGTATACTTTTCATCACGAAAACATGTCCGTGTAATGTATACCCCCTTGAACCCCACTTTTATATAGCAAAACTGGGGTATGCAGGGGTATACCTATTTTTCTTATTTTTGCTCCAAAACATAGATTGTGGGTACTCGTTAGAACCGCCTCGCCGAGGCGGTTCTAACGTGTACCCACAATCTATGTTTTGAGCAAAAATAAGAAAAATATCAAAAGTTTTCAGCTGAAATTTTTCAATTTTAAAGCTCAAACAATCTCTGTATATTGCATGGGCAAGTTTTTATGGACATTTTGTTCCTTTTATTGTAGGCTTTTGTAGATGTGGACGGCTCCCTTCTAAAGTAAGCTTACATTTTAATTATATATACATTAGAGAATTCGAGTTTTTTTTTCTTTCGTTATTTCTTGTTCCCCTTTTAGATAATTATTAGTATGTTTTACAATTTTCTACATTCAAGAAAAACTCGGGTCCGGCGGGCGTTGCTTGAAGCTTCTATTGAGTATTTGTCAGTAACTAGGTAAGACTTATGTATCGTTGGTTTGACTTGACAGCAATATGTATCGTTGGTTTGACTTGACAGCTTTTCTCCTAAAGAAAATCGCATTTTAGATATGAACATTTTTTGCAGTAAAACAACAATAACAACAACATTAACAATTATGAATGACAACAACACAAAAAGTGAAAAAAGAATAATGAAAATTAATACTAAATAAGTTATATAGGCTTAATTTTGTCAATTGCCTATACTTCAGTTTCAAGCAGATGCTGATCAATGTTCGGAACGCCTCCTGGGATCTGATGTACTACAGGTCCCCCTATGATCACACGGACCCAAACATTCCCTACAGGACTGACGCCTGGTCGGCCGGAATGCAGAAAATGGTGTATTATGAGGGGACAGTGAACAATCCACAAGATAGAGGTACAGTTGTGTGTGTGTTCAAGTTCTTCTCTTAAACCAATTGGTCATGCCTATTATCTCACCAACATGAAACATGAAAAGATTATGTAAATAGCTTACTACATGTAGGTCATTTGTCGTTCCTCATTAAAGTCAGTCCCCGGTGGGCCGGGGCTTTTAACAGTGTTATAAAATTTGAAAAGTTCAAAGCCGCGCTATTCCCCTGTCTTAGGGGAGCCGGAGATACAAATGACTGGTGCATTATCATTTGGATGAGTTCACTGTCGTTTTAGGGGCGTCAGGGGAGTTTTTGAATTTTAATTCCATTTTGGATAAAATTCCTCTAATGTAGGCGTCATACCTAGCCGATGTTAACACGCGATGGACACACGATTATGAAAATTTTCAAATTCGGCGGGGATCGTATAGACATCGGGCCATTCGTGAGTGCATCGTTACCCATCGTATGTCCATCGGGAGATTTTTTAAGCCTTCGGCATCACCATCGCGAGCGGCATCAAAATCTTTGACATGCCAAAAAAATACAGGAAGGACACACGATGGTTCAATTTCGTGTTGAGTTCGCGAGTACATCTTAGCCGTCGTAAAGCCATCGTGAGGCCATCTTCTCACATCGGCACTACATCGTACTTCTGTCGTGTGGTCATCGGCACCATCGGCTAGATTTTGCTACACGATGGCACTACGAAGGACACACGATGCTGCCCGATTGTGTTACGATGGCAACACGACATCGGGAGGCCTTCGCAACGCCATCGTATAAGCATCGTATTTGGAAAATCTAGAACACGATGGCATCAGGATGGAAACACGATATTAACCAAAACTGCTATAATATTTCAACGGGTAACGTGGACATACAAAAAAAAAAAAAAAAAAAAAAAAAAAAAAAAAAAAAAAAAAAAAAGCACCCACACAACACTTTGCTCAGAAGCCTCAAGGGGAAATACTTTTAAATCATGGCGTATTTCTATGAAAAAAAAATAAGGAAAAAGAAGGCTGCAGCACTGCTGCTATACATCAAGCTGGAGCATGACAAAAACTCCCGCAGGAGCAACATCATCTCTTACTATTTGGTTTGTTCATTACTCTGTCTTGAAAGCAGCGCCCGTTTGTTTTTTGTTTTTTTCTAATAGACTAACCCATTGCAGAATTCGACAAACGAGCGTTTAAAAAGAACAGTTTTGTGCCAGTTTCATGCGAAAGATGGATTTAAAGTATTAGCACACTGTCACCATGAAGCTTGAACAGTGTTGTAAAGTAACAGATATTAATCAACTTATTGCTATGGACGTCAACAACGAAAGCACACAAATTAAATGCTTTCTCAAAAGAAACCATGCTTGCATGCAAATGAGACTGAGGCTCGTTCAACCACCAGCCTACAGTATATGTAGGTACCGTGTATTTTATGGAGGCATGGAGTGCAGTGGAACTGCGGAGTGGAGCAGAAAACTATATCAAAACAAAGCCAGTTCAACGTTATTTTGGTTATGACTGTTAATGTCTTAGCACATCATTCATATACATTTTGGTAGATCCTTATCTTAGATAATCTGTTTGAATATGGTATGGCTATGAATGAAATTAACACCCATATTGGAAAGTTTCTTTGTATTCTAAAAAGAAGTATTTCCTGTTCCAGTCGCAACTTTCCCTCCAGGGTTCCACTTCAAGAATCCACTCCAATACGGCAGCCCAAGACCACTCCACGACTCCAAGCCTTGACTCCAACCCATAAATAAAAATTAAAACTTGAGATCCTACAAGAGCAGCTAGGACATTAATGAGAAAGGGGATGGGCCAGACCGCGGTTTCGACTATTAAAGTCTCGTCAGTGACCCTTTAGATATGGCAACATGGAGCCAAAGAGAATTTACTGAAATTTTGCAACTTTCAACAGGGTAGTCGATACAAAGACTAATATTATCTAAATGGGGCCAAATATATTAAACATTGGTAAGAAAATGAATCTTAACCGATAATAAATTCTTGATTCACGTGATGCCTTCGGGACACAATCGGGAATACATTTAACACTTAACACGATGTCGTCAGGCCATCGTGAAGCCATCGTGAGGCCTTCGTGTACCATTCGCAACAACATCGTATGCAAAACTGCCAGTTCCTCTATCTTCGCGAGTCCTTCGGGTATAATCGTGAGCTATTCGTGTGTCCATCGTGTGTCCATCGTGTGGCCATCGGTAGGCTTCGTGTATGCGTCGGGCTCAATATTGGCTTTTTACCAAATTCGTGACGAAAAACGCGCGAAATTGAAAATTTCATATTCGTGTTGCCATCGTGTGTCAAAATCGGCTAGGTATGACGCCACCTTAAGCAAACAGAATAGCCCAAGATGGGACGCCGCGTTAATTTTGGTACATGTACGAGGGGGATTCAAAAAGTCCGAGGAAAAGTGCTGCCATTGTCAGTTTTCATGGGAAATTCACGATCTCTATGCATGTTGTACATAAACATATTGTTAATATATGCACAAAATTTGAATAAAATCGGATAACAATTAGGCATTAAATCGTGTGCGTTTCTAAGGTAACAACAGTAAAACCGGCCCAACGTCATAACAACGTCATGCTATACGCTTCATGCCGTTGTTGGCTAGCCCTTAAGCATTTTTGGAATCTACCTGGCATACGGGAGTCTAATTATCAGTTCTGTGTGTATAATGCGGTGAATTATGCCGAAACTACAATTCGATATGTTGTGTATTTCACGAATTCTACTCATTTCTATCACGACGATCATTTTCGACAGTATGACGTTATTTGACGTTACGCTTGGACATGGACGCTTTTCTGGTCGTTTAGAAATGATGCATACTACTTGTTGATTGCCGTTTTCTTAATTTTCTTGTTGCCATATGCGCTTTCTGCTCTTAGCAGTGTTTCTTTCTTTTATAGTCCGTTCCAAACACACAATTTATCGAATACCGTTGTTCCCTCCGCATTTTAGGCATACCCACTAAACAATATGGCCGCTTGACGCCCAAATGACGTCACAGACTTATATGACGCCATGTGCTCACCGCAAACATACTGACTTTTGCTCATACCAAGTTTGGTGAAAAAAGCACGGTTAACTGTCAAATGCAACGTCATTTAACATCGACTTTTTGCAAAAATTAACAAAAGTGGGCCGGTAATTGTGATGTACGGTTTCCATAGCAACCACTGTTAATATTGTATTCATGCCAGAGCAGCGAAATTTGCTGTATAAGTACATATCATGTTTGTCTATATAACTGTAATAGTTTAATTCATCTGATTTACAAAATAAGAAAATGATGGCACTTTTCCGCGAACTTTTTGAACGCCCTTCGTATATGCAAAACACATTTTCTCATCGATGTCTCAATTACGTCTGTATGATAAACATGTTCAGCTAAAACACGCCCTGTTATCTCTTTCTAAATGCACATCAAAACCTTGTATAGAGGAAGAAGTACTTCAATGGAATATTGTTGGTCTAAATGATTCAAAACGTAATGTCAAGAGTAAACCACTTAAGTGTTTGACTGTATTCACAGACCTTAATTCCCTATTAATCAGGGATTAACAATTTTAACAAAGCATATGCATGAAGAAGTTTCCATGTCATGGTGCTGAAACCAAAATGCCTATAACATATGATCTATGGCACGATTTTAATACTGACGTCTTTCCATTGTATAGTCTAAGTGCATTGAGGAACAAATCAGTGTACCGTCATTTGTACTTTTAAAATAAATCAATACTGATCTCTTAGTTTGTTGAATTCAGCCATGTGCTTTAGAAGATTAAGGGGTGTAATCTTGTATTTGTATAGAATGTTGCAAAAGTTTTGTTCCATAAATTGTTATCTGTCCATTGTTTGGATGAATCAAAAATGAAAAATGGTTAAAACAATTCTTTTCTAGTAACATATGACAAAACTGCATGGTACATGTTTGCCTCGCTTAATAGTACTTTATAGGAAAGAATTGAATGTATACCATTCTCACGTTATTAAGTATTTATGACATATAAACAGTCTTCTGGTTGCAACCTTGCCCCCCGCAAGTACCGACACGCCATTCGAATAGAATATGTATTTTATAATGACCTATCAACATGCGATTTAGGATTTGTTGTTACTTGGGCGGGGGGGGGGGGGGGGGGGGGGGCGGGGAGCGACAATATTCTATTTTCTGTATGTTCAATAAATAGCAGCTGCTATAGCCCAAAAAATAAAGCCATACATATATCGAAAAAGGAACCAAAGTTTAATATGCTATATGGACTGGGCTGACAGTGAAATGACATATGATGGTTGAAGAATTTGAACAACTTTTATTTTTGTCCAAATACAGGACACCTATACAGTGTGACCCCCATTAGGACTGTCGAAGGTCCTTGCTTTACTATTAAGTCATGCATGTTCGTAGATAAATTTTGGTCGGTGGAATGGTCGTTTACATTTGAAGAACTAGCGAAAGAATCTCAGAGACTCCAACAAGCTCCCTCGACCGACGAGGTCTGGTTTCTTAACTTTGGCAGGTATGGAATGAGCCTTTGCGTGGCAAAAATAATAGCAAGGTCCGACAGCCACACCAAATGGTTAGAAGCTTGAAATTTCGGATTGAGAAGGAAGAGACTTTGTACTATCTATGGCGCTGTTCAGCCGTGCAGTTACTGCACAAGGGAGTCACGGTAGTCCACACAAAATACATGTATTAGGCCAACCATGTAATTATTGTATTTGTTTGTATTAACTATGTTGTAAGAAACAAGAGTATATTGATATAATAAGGTAGCAAAGAGCACTAACCAGAAAATGGCGCAACCTGAAAGACTCCCTTATTTTATAACCCAGATAAGTGTTTGACAATATTCTATTTCAATTTAGAACTTATTATCAACATTTGTTATATGACTGAATAAATCCCTGTCTCCTGATGGCTCATTCAGTTTTAATAAATCCTAATATTTGCTTGAAAAAAAGAAGAAGACCAAACTGATGAAAACCAGATCAAACCAGTTCTTGGAGATTAAAGCTATTCATTTTATTTGTTTGGTTCCGGAGCTTCTTGTCTGTTGCTTGGCCCACCGGGGTTCAACTGGTGTTTTTCTTTTGCTCCGGAGTTAGTTAGTTATTGGGCGCCCAGGGATCTTCATCGTCGGGCAGCTTACTTAATCTATGAGTCCTCGTTTTTGATTCATCATGGAATTTATCATGATTTATTTGTTTGTCCATGATGATTCATTGACTAGTTAGAGATTCACTACGAGGACCGAACAGCTATGAACCCAGAAGCTGAGGGTGAGGTTAGGATCCTGTAAGACAGGTTTAAGCCCGCCAGTTATTTTATATTACTGATCGTTCCAAGGCGATACTTCTGTGGTTGTTCTTATCGTTTTATGTCTTGGTGTTTTTTTGTGCTGTTGGCGCCTTATGTATGTTATCATATTTTAGTTAAGTTTAGATAATTGAGTGACCACCTTTTGGGAAAATAGCTGCTAATTCGGCTTACGAAATGCTTTCATGGTATAAGTACCTTATTGTTAGTTTGGTTTTTTCCCGCCTCGTTTTTTGGTGTGGGAATCTTTTTCTGATTGCGCCTTTTCCTGATCGTTGCCTACTTGTACCTTTTTTCAATATTAACATCCAAAATCTACAGTCACCTCCTGAGTACCCCAAAATAGCATCACCATGAAATAAGCATAGGCTGGATGAAATTTACATGAAATAGCCTGAACCCATTGCAGTTCATGAAATCTACATGCTTTGCAGTAACACACTTAACAAGTAAACAAAGCATTAGGTAATGATGTGTATTTGGTAATAATTAAGGGATAATTTTGTTTATTTTTCATAAGAACCTATGTTTTTGGTACTCTTTGGAATTGTCTCGTTGTCGTGATTTTCATGAGTACACATAACATAGGTTTTATTGAGAACTAAAAAAGGTATTCTTCAATTATACATATAATCAATTGCTCCTCGTTATCTAGCCTTCTGTAACATTTGTAATGATTTTGTTTATGTATTTGTTTTATGAAAATATGAAATTAACGTACAGTTAAAACAGATGAAAATTCATAAAACAAAACAGTTATTGACTTCAATTTCGGTAGATATAAGGATTTATCTACCCTCAAATGTGCGGCCTCGGTGAATATCACTTTTTCAGGTAGATAATTCCTTATATCTCAGTACCTCATTGAAGTTAATAATTGTATAATATTACAAAATTCTGTGATTGTGTTTATTCTTTATATTTCAGAGCAGAGTGGAATCTTACCGTTACACCTGACAACCAGTATCAACGGGTAATAAACATGTTTCACCCATTTCTGACCTTACGAAAACAGACAATTTTCTCAGCATTTAAATTAATAAATTTCTTGGAAACATTCTATGTTTTGGTTTCAAAATATGAAAAAAAGGTTAAGCCCTGTACATCCCAGTATTACTATGTAAAAGTAGCATTACGAAAACTTGCCCATGCAATAAACAGAGATTTTTTTGGCTTCAAAAATTGAAAATTTTCAGCTGAAAAATTTTGATATTTTTCTTATTTTTGCTCAAAACATAGATTGGGGTACACGTTAGAACCG
Organism: Rugalucina vietnamica; assembly: GCA_964017185.1. NCBI lineage: Eukaryota > Metazoa > Mollusca > Bivalvia > Lucinida > Lucinidae > Rugalucina > Rugalucina vietnamica. The sequence continues at coordinate 6,890,419 of OZ024872.1, forward strand.
CCTCGCCGAGGCGGTTCTAACGAGTACCCACAATCTATGTTTTGGAGCAAAAATAAGAAAAATAGGTATACCCCTGCATACCCCAGTTTTGCTATATAAAAGTGGGGTTTAAGGGGGTATACATTTCACGGACATGTTTTCCTGATGAGGGTATAAGGGAGTATATATTTCACGGACATGTTTTCCTGATGAGAGTATAAGGGAGTATATATTACACGGACATGTTATCCTGAGGATGTTTTGAATCTGAATCTGAATAATTTACTGGTGACACGTTAAATGACACTATTTCGCCAGAGGAGTTCGGGTACGGGACAAAATAGTCATGGAGTGATTATTGCTACAACGTTTAATCTTGAAGACAATGTCATCTGTATGTATTCTGACCTTTGTATACTAGCTAAGAAAGTCGAGGGATTCCCATTGGAGTATTTTCTAGAATGCCAGTCTTACAGATCGTTCCAAGGCGATACCACGGGGGTGATTCAATTGATACCACCTGTGCTGTCGTCCGAGACGTTACTGCATATATTGCTGTCGTCCGAGTATTCCGGTTTCCGTCCGAGTACTACGGCTGTCGTTATCATCAGTGCCCCTGTTTCAGTGTCCACAGGGCCAAAATTTCGTCGCTATTCAGCGCAATTATCACGGAAAATTGTCAAGAAGGTATTTATCGTTATTTCCAACGTGTTTCCAACTTTCTTAACATATAGATAATCACAAGAACTTATTTTGAGTACAAAACATTGTTTTCTCGCGTGTTTTTCTTACTTTCAACATATGCAAACATTCCTCATAAGCGAAAGTAGCTGGAATATTTCGTTTTCCATTTAGCCTTTGAAAACTATAATCATTTCCCCAACCCGTTGCGTCCTTCAAATTTTATTTGCCGTTTTTAAAAAGCGTGATACGGCTGTCGTTGACCCCTGATACGGCTGGCGGTTGTTTATTGATCAGTACGATACGGCTGTCGATAGTATTTTGAAATAGCATATTGCCCATTGAAATCAAATTCAACGCATTTTATGCATTTTTTTTTGTAGTTTCTGAGTAGTTTTCAGTCATTTGCAACTGATAAAAGGACTGTATAGACTGTCTTCTCTTGCTTCAAACCAAGCAACTTTACATATAAACACCACACACGCAAGAAAACTGTATCATTTATTAAATTCGAAGTTTCACCATTTATTAAAGCATGCGTTAAGCGTGGTAGGACAGCTTTCAGTGACACCCGTGTTCATTACTTGCTCCCATCTGTAGTGGCTCCTCACAGCCCCTCTGAAACTAGTGCCTCAGATGACGACTCGACAATGGTTAAAGCGCTATCGTCCCCAAAAATGGCAAAATTAAAATTTAGGTGTCTACTTTTTTTTTTTTTTTTTTTTTTTTTTTTTTTCCTGGGCGAGACTAGAACTATATGAGGTTGTTTTTTGTGGGTTTTTTTATTCCGGGAGCACCCGAAGGCTCAACCGGGAAGGTTGTTTTTTGTTGGTTTTTGTTGTTGTTTTTGGAGAGGCCCGGGATCGAACCTGCGACCCTTGGTTTACAAGGCGAGTGACTTAACCACTGCACCACGGACTACTGAACTGTCGTTCAGCTTGAATGACACATGCAGTATTTTACCGCTATAACTACGAGTATGTTAAATAGCACGTGCTACTACCGATTTAACAGGCTGTCCCTACTTTATATGTAAAGCATGTGCTACTACCGATTAAACAGGTTGTCCCTACTTTATATGTAAAGCATGTGCTACTACCGGTTAAACAGGCTGTCCCTACTTTATATGTAAAGTTGCTTAAAGCGACCACAAGAGAAAGGAAATTTATGTCTAATTCACTCTGTTCAAACGACATAAATTATATATATATAGCTCGAATTTGACCTCAGGTGCGTCAAAAGATCGACGAGTCTACTTAGTAGCACGTGAAAGGATATTCAGACAGTAACAGTACAAATACATAGTGTGCGGGCAACTGAAGTGCAACAGAAAATTTGCGCTCATTTCCACGGCTATCCCCCGCCCTCCCCGGGGATGGGGGACGGGCGTGGTTACAAATGACTAGTGCATTACACAAAGGATCAATCAGTCACTTTCGCCACAGTTTGTCTTCTTTTGTGACGCTCATCAAAGTTTAAGTTATATACACTACACTTTCTTATTTGGATGATGCGAAAATGATTGAGAAAGTAAGGCAATCGGTCACTACATATATACGACGTTCAATATTCATAACTTGGTTTGATCAGGGCGGCGGTGTGCTATGTAAATATCTAACCGTTCGTGTAGATACAACCCACTGGTTTATCGTTAGAATTATGAACAGAGTGAAGCAGATGTTGTTTCATTCATATTTCTGAAATCTAGGAGGCCTTAAACTTAGTTTTACCCGTATATTTGGATCTACCACCTGTTCTAAATTGTCGACATCCGTAACGAGTTTAACCGACAGCCGTATCACACATATTTACAACTGATCGACAGCAGTAACACCAAAAGTTAAACGCCCCTTCAAAACCTTTCTGCTTTGGATTTTTTTAAAACTGTAAAAGGTTTTATCTTTGCAGTTATGTTTTCCACGTTGTTCAATAAATGGTCAGAAATGAGAGATGCAGATTTTTACAATATTTGCATATTTATGTGATTTTTGCTATTTTACGATTAAACACATGTTTGTTTGAAAACTAGCGACCCAAAAGCCCATACAAACATATTGCACGATAGACAAATATCTAACAGCACATTCTAGCAGAAAAATATAAATAATACCTTCAGATTCGATTGCGATCCACTTTTACGTGTGTACTGGTTGTGTAACGACAGCCGTAGTACTCGGACGGAAACCGGAATACTCGGACGACAGCAATATATGCAGTAACGCCTCGGACGACAGCACAGGTGGTATCAATTGAATCACCCCCGTGGATACTTCTGTTGCGGTTCCATTTGTTTTATGTTTTGGAGTCGGGTAACTGACTGACCGCCGATTGGGAAATAGCTGCTCACTCGGTTTGCCTGCTTGTACCTTTTGCTTCCTTCCTCGAAAATATATAAATATATTTCCTAGTTGCAAATCTAGCCGCACGGCTTTTTACATTCATCAACTCATTTTGGAAGCCTTTAAAGTCAGGGTCAATATTCCAAGACTGGGCGCACCAGTCCTTTTGTGATGAATTGGTGTATCCACATTCATGTTAAGAGGCAACGATCAGGAAAACGCGCAATCAGAAAGAGATTCCCACTGAAAGAAACCGAGGTGGGAAAAAATAAAATTAACAATCAGATACTAATACCATTACAAGTATAAGCTTTAATAAGAGCTGTCGCAGGACAGCGTGCTCGACTGCTTCTGACCTTTGTCAAACATAAGGCCAAACCCGACCAGTAACCCATACATCTTTTTGCCTTGATGCAATAAGGCAAAATCACTGAACCATGGAAGTTAACTATAACTACCTAAGATTTAGAGGTCTCACTCATATTGTGAAAGAAGTGTGTTCATATATCAACTGAGTGCCAAGACACAAGGCAAAATCACTGAACCGTGAAATAAGGTCACACTGACCTATAAGTATTTCAGGGTCAAAGGTCTAGTGATACTTACTCATAATGTGAAAGAAATATGATCATATACCCATTTAGTATTGAGATATAAAGCAAAATCACTGAACCATGAAATTAGGTCATAGTGACCTATAAGTATGTTTGGGTTAATGGTCTGGTCATACTCATTCATAATCAGAAAGAAGTATGAAAAAATACCAACTGAGTGGCGAGATATAAGGCAAAATCACTGAACCATGAAATTAAGTCACGGTGACCCAGGAATACTTTACGGTCAAAGGTCTTGTCATACTCATACATATCGTGAAAGCAGTATGTCCATATACCAATTGAGTGCCGAGATATAAAGGAAAATCACTGAACCGTGAAATCAGGTCATATTGACCTAGGACTACTTTAGGGTCAAAGGTCTTGTCATACGCAAACATAGTGTGAACAAAGTTTGTTCATAAACCACTTGAGTGCTGAGATATAAGGCAAAGTCACTGAACCATGAAATTAGGTCACAGTGACCTATAAGTATATTGGGGTCAAAGATCTGGTCATACTCACTCATAATCTGAAAAAAGTATGAAAATATACTAATTGAGTGTCAAGATATAAGGCAAAATCACTGAACCGTGAAATTAGGTCATAGTGACCTAGGACTACTTCAGGGTCAAAGGTCTTGTCATACGCAAACATACTTTGAAAGAAGTTTGTTCATAAACCATTTGAGTACCGAGATATAAGGCAAAATCACTGAACCGTGAAATTAGGTCTCAGTGACCTATAAGTATATTGGGGTCAAAGGTCTGGTCATACTCACTCATAATCTGAAAAAGTATGAAAATATACTAACTGAGTGTCAAGATATAAGGCAAAATCACTGAACCGTGAAATTAGGTCACAGTGACCTATAAGTATATTGGGGTCGAAGGTCTGGTCATACTAACTCATAATCTAAAAAAAAGTATGAAAATATACTAATTGAGTGTCAAGATATAAGGCAAAATCACTGAACCGTGAAATTAGGTCACAGTGACCTATAAGTATATTGGGGTCAAAGGCCTGGTCGTACTCACTCATACTCTGAAAGAAGTAAGAAAATATACTAATTGAGTGTCAACATATAAGGCAAAATCACTGAACCATGGAAAGTAGGTCAACCGACCCTTACCGTCGTGACACACAAGACAGTGTCAAAAAGTCAAAAGATGAATGACCAACCATCTTCCTAAGTTGTTTCTATTAAGAAATAAAAAGAAAAAAAATGGTGTTCTAGATTTTGACCTCTAGCCCCGCCCCACTGACTCCGACCCGGTCGGATGCCATGGAACCTAAAGTGTACGAAGTATGAATGATTTATGATAAGTTGTTGTCAAGATATGGACTCCTTGTAAAAGTTACACAGCAGTACATCTATTTTTTACAGTGTTCTAGTTTTTAACCTCCAGCCCCACCCCCCAGGCATGGACCCAGAGATCCGATGCCATGAAATGAAACTCAACCCTACAGGGTACCTATGGCCCCAGTATGAAAGCCCTCTGATAAAATTTTTTCAACATATAGACTTCTAGAATACAGTATCACAGAAAAGCCATGATTATTAATCATGGTGTTCTAGATTTTAACCTCTAGCCCCTCCCCCTGGCATGGATCCAGGGACCTGATGCTATGGTATTAAAGCCGATCCTACAGGGTGTCAATGGCCCAAGTATCAATGCTTTCTGATGAGTGGTTGTCAAGATATGGACTTCTAGAAAACTTTAACACCATAATAGCTATTTTAAGGTGTTCTAGATTTTAACCTCCAGCCCCACCCCCAGGCCTTGACCCAGGGGCCCGATGCCATGAAATGAAAGCTAACCCTACAGGGTATCTATGGTCCAAGTATGAATGCTTTCTGATGAGTGGTTGTCAAGATATGGACTTCTAGAAAACTTTAACGTAAGTGTGACGCGCACGGGAACGGGAACGGGAACGCACACGGGAACGGGAACGTGGACGACCGGGGTGACTGCAATAGCTCTATGCACTTCGTGCAGTCGAGCTAACAAAAAGCTTGGTCTACGCTTCGCATATATAAACTAGAATGTCAGAGAATCTGACCGTACTCCCATTTCATCGTGGTGCATTTGACTGAACAGAAATAAAATACTGCGCGGTGAAAGCATTCATACCTGACAATCGACCGTCACAATACTGTCGGTTCATTTCATTCCGTTGTGGCTTGGATAGAATGTAATTGGCTACACGGCAGGTGGGGCGCGGTCAAAGCTTTCATACCTGACCATATAGCGTCACAATACCGTCGGTTCATTTCATTCCGTTGTTGCTTAGATAGAATGCAATCATGCACCAGTTCCACGAATTTAACAATTTGCCCCCATTTTTGGTACCTACTGCACCATTGGTACAAATGTTACCAACCAAAGGGAGGTTTGCATGGGTGTTTGGGGTGTTTATACGGTCCTTGGCGAAACGACCCGGAATCCTACTAACACGATGGTCAAGCCACTAGACTCAAACGTGCAGTTGCAGTTGTAGAGAGGTGTATGAGTTGTCTTATAAGTAGGTCAATCTCAAACCTTAGAGTAGTCTACGCGCTGGCGCGTAGACAAAAACTTACCGTAAGCCGAGTTAGCAACTATTTTCCCAAAAGGTGGCAACTCAGTTACCTTAACTAAAACATATGAAACATCCATAAGGTGCAAACAGGACAAAAATTGAGGGATAGGGAAATGCAAACTGATTGCAAGTTCAATTTTAATTTATCTTCTTTTAAGAAATGCCTCTAAGCAAGAAGCATGACCCCAAATGGTCTCAACATACATGTTATGCTGTGTCCCTATGCCCACTGACAAAAGAGGCTTATTTGGCTTTATAATGATCTACTTAAAATTATGGGATAACCAGACAAAAACTTCACACATTTAAAGAACACCAAATGGCCACCGTACCCAAAACGTCATAAACAATGAATTGGATATTTTTTATATAAATGCTTTACAAGAAATTCTGTAAGCCACTTGTGTTTCAAATTTATTGTAAATTCCAGTTATTTTCTAATACAAGGCAAATGGATCCAATATTCTGTTGATTTTGTGTTAAACTCGGTGTTTTACTGTGCTATTAGGAGAACAGCACAATAATGCTCATCAAATTTTGAGTAGTATAATTTATGGAAACGTTATCCTGATGTAATCTATTTCCTTATTTTCCAGGTAATCAGCTTACCCTCGGGACAGCCTATTGCCAATTGGTGGGCATGGAACCCATGTGGTACTGTAAATCTACTGCTGCAAAACAGGTACACGTTGAATAATATCATATATTTTTCTGCTGCAGTATAGTCTTTACTGCCGGACGCTACAACAAAATAAAACTGAAAGCTACGGTCGTATATCGTCCCTGTTGTGCATAGTAGTTCAAAAATCAGCTGACAGTGATTATTGTAAGAAGTGCTTGTGTAAGCAGCTTATGTTCAACGTTTTGCAGGTGGGGCTTAGTTCAATTTAAGAGGGACATTCATGATACGAACTTTATATTTCAACGGTGGCCAGTTTACAAAGCTTTGTTTGATGTCTTTGATGCACTACAGGTAAGTGTCCATTACGAAAATACGCCCATATACAATGATTTTTAAAGTTGTAATAAATGAAAATTTTCAGTAGAAAACTTTTGATATGTTTTCCTTATTTTTGCTCAAAACATAGATTGTAGGTACACGTTAGAACCGCCTCGGACAAAAATAAGAAAAAAAGTTACCCTGTAAACCCCAGTATTTAAACTACACAAAATTGAGGTTCAAGGGGTATACTGTTAATTGACATGTTTTGCACGATTTTGTAACAGAAACAAACAGAAAGTGCAATGAGAAGGAAAATCAGATGAAGATTTGAGCCGCCTCATTGGAAAACCAACAATCTGCATAGGCGAAAACAAAGACGCAGATCAGCTTCGCGGTAGCCGCGAAGCTGATCAGCGCCTTTGTTTTCGCTACTCAGATAGTACAATTCCTCTTCTACTTACATCCGAAATTTCAAGCTTCTAGCTCTTTTCTGTTACTGTGCACGCCGGTTTGTGTCAGACCTGTTTGAAAAACACTTTATTGATTTTCCCTCGAGACGGCTCATTTGTCTATCACCAGTTTTCAGAGGTGTTTCTGTTCTTCAAAATTGTATCATTGACAATGTTTTAAAGTGTGTTTCAACATCTAAGGTGTTAGCAGTTTTATAAAAAATAACTATTATATCGTCTCCTATACAATTGTATGCCACGGACTTCCATTATCTTTATTGAAAACATTCTTTCGACAACTTTTGAAGAAGGGGAATTAATGTAGTTAAGGCCGTTACGTACATGTGTATTTTTATACGGAGTGTCTATTGACAGACGTCTGTCAATAGCAAATATTCGGTAAATGTGCTATTGACAGACGCCTGTCTATAACAAAATTGCCGCTTTTTGCTAATAAACATTAATTATTACCACTGTCATCTGAATAACATTTTTATTTTTTATATCCATGCCGAATGTAATTTTGTCGGAATATTATTCAGTTAAACATCTTTATTTTTTCTTCTTTTCTCAAACGTTGACTTGTCGTTTCAAGTTGAAATGACATGTTATTCCTACGATGATAAAACACTGGGATGGATCTGGGCAGAGAGTTAGGATACATTGCAAAATACATGTCAAATCGGTGATTCCGGAAGACTTGATCCGAACAAGTTGCTTCAAATGCAAAATTAATAAAATTTGGGGGTTGCCGAAAAGGTCCAACAAATTTTTGTCGACGCGCTATCTGTAAGTCACATAAAAGCATAGGTATGCACATTTTCCGACAAAAACTTTCATTTTTTCAACTCCATGGCAACCCGGAGTTTACATAAATGTTATAATTTATGTGAATATCGCTAACATGGTCAAATGTTTCATTCAAAAGTAAAACTAAAACAGTCTGTCACCGGCAAAATGTCGATTTTGTTATTGCCTGGCGTCTGTCATTAGCAGATTTACCGATAATTTGCTATTACCAGTCGTCAGTCAATAGCAATTTTACCGAAAATTTGCTATTACCAGACGTCTGTCAATAGCAGATTTACCGAAAATTTGCTATTGCCAGACGTCTGTCAATAGACTCTTCCATTTTTATATTCGTTTCAGGCTTACCATGGAAAACATGGTAACTACATAGACCAGCTAGAAGAACTCGACGTCCCGCCCTACTTGTTTACGCGGAAATGTGTCGAGATACCCACGATAATGGTGAATAATTTTGCCTTACCTCAGCAATTTAATGTTACTGTGACTTCGCGTAAATCTACGGATGTCGCTAACATACGACAGGATAGATACGTTAGCTTTAACAATTAATTTGAAGAGTTTGATTGAATTTGGAAAGCAAAAAACTCATTACTGTGAAGAAGTGATTGAAACAATAATTGCTAAAATGCAGAGACTTAAAGGAATAAAGAAACATATTTTTATGTATTTATGTGATTCAAATTCGACTTCATTGCCAAGGCTTCAACAGTTAACTACAATGGGTCAGTGGGATTTGGCGCACATCATAAAGATCATAAAAAGGTACAAGTAGGCAAAGATCAGGAAAAGGCGCAATCAGAAAAAGATTCCCACTCCAAAAACCGAGGTGGGAAAAAACCAAACTAACAATCAGGTACTTATACCATGAAACATAGCGTAAGCCGAATGAGCAGCTATTTTCCCAATAGGTGGCCACTCAGTTACCTTAACTTAACTAAAAATATGAAAACATACATAAGGCGCCAACAGCACAAAAAATTTTAAACACCAAGACATAAAACAAAAAGAACCACTACAGAAGTATCGACTTGGAACGATCAGTAACACAAAGTTACTGGCGGGCTTAAACCGGTTTTACAGGTACCTAACCTCACCCTCAGCTTCTGCAGTGGTTCACAACATTTAGTTAGTTCTTCGGTCCTCGTGGTGAACCTCTAACTAGTCAATGAATCATCAAGAACAAACAAATAAATCATGATAAACATCCTGATGAATCAAAAACCAGGACTCACAGATTGAGTAAGCTGCCCGACGATGGAGATCCCTGGGCGCCGAATAACCTACTAACTCCGGAGCAAAAGAAAAACACCAGTTGGACCCCGGTGGGCCAAGCAACAGACAAGAAGCTCCGGCCCCAACCAACTAAAATGAATAGCTTTAAGTCGGGGCCATCATAGAGTCTGACGCCCGACCCACCGGCGTGCAATTAAAGAAGGCAGCATAGTTATCAACCATGATTGGGTTAAAAACTAAGCATGCAGACTGTCGCATAACATTCAAGTTATAACCTATACGTCTGTAACGTGATATGATTTTTCCGAACTGAAGAGAAAAATCATTTATTCCTTTAAGTTTCTTTAATTTGTAAACCAAGTCACCATAAAATTCAGGTTCCGAAAGGCCCTTACTTAAAAGTGTCTTTAACCCAACATTATATTTGGAAATCAATTCATAGTGTCTACGATAAAATTTAGAAAAGGTTTTTCGAAGTTTATGATACCGATAGCCCTGTTGGAGAAGTTTTGCCGTTAAACATTTATTTCGAGCGTTGAAGTCTGTAACATGATTGCAGACTCTAGCAAACCTAATAAGTTGCGAAATGTATACACCATAAGAAGCACGACGAGGAACGTCACCATCCAAAAAAGGAAAATTTACTATATCAAAATCAAAGTCATCGCGCTTATCATAAATTTTAGAAGAAACAAATCCATTTGCAACAGAAAGATGTAGATCTAAAAAGGGGGCTTCGGTATCTGAGATATTAGCTTTGTTCAACTGAAGTTCAGGTGGATAAATTTGATTGACCATACCTTCAAAATAAGGGTTGTCAATGTTCAAAAGGTCATCGAGGTACCTAGATGTGGAATTAAAAGCCTCGATAACATCAGCTTGATTATCATGGTTAAGAGAATCCATGAAATCTCTTTCGTAGCAGTATAAAAATAAATCAGCTACGAGAGGTGCGCAATTTGTACCCATCGGAATTCCAACAATTTGTCTGTATAACTTGGTCCCAAATCTAATATAAATATTATCAAGGAGATAGGATAAGGCGTCGCACACATTCTGACATGACCAAAGGGTATACCGACTTTGGTCAGAGGAAGTGAAAAAAGCCTTTCTGTCATTACATGCCAAATAAAGTGAACCATAGTTTTTTAATGCCCTTTTGAAGGTCCACTCTATCAAATCCAGAAGTTTTTCTTTAATTAGATTATGTGGTAATGTTGTATACAGAGTAGAAAAATCATATGTGGACAAGCTTGTCGCACGGAACCCTCTACACTTCAATTTACTGAGCACCTCACCAGAATACTTACAAATACTTAAAGAATACTTACACTTAACGGTCATAATGATTTTGCCTGTTGAATATTGGCGGTTAGTAATTGTGCCGCCTGTGGAGAGGTATCACGGGGTAAGACGAGAACATTTGTCTTCATAATCAAAACCGAGGAATGGGGGCCCTGTAAAATCGATTAAATCCCACTTTTCATTTGTTAACTGACTGTTCCGAGGAAACTATACTGTGATTTGCCTAAATATTGTATGTTTTTCTATTTGCCTCTCTGTTGTACTTCGTTTTTGTTTGATGCTAGGCTGTTGGCTACCTTGCTGGGAAAGAGCTAGTCATCTTGAACTTCATTTGTGCAGTTTAAACTCTGAATACGGTGTTGTGTATTGTCTGTTACCAATATTCCTCCTGGTGTCTGAGTTGTTAAAGATTGAATTCTATCGATTCCTGTTCCTTTCACCCTTACATGACAATGAAAAGGTACAAAGAGGCAAAGATCAGGAAAAGGTGCAATCAGAAAAAGATTCCCACTCCAGAAACCGAGGTGGGAAAAAACCAAACCAACAATCAGGTACTGATACCAAGAAAACATTTCGTAAGCCGAATGAGCAGCTAATTTCCCAATAGGTGGCCACTCAGTTACCTTAACTTAACTAAAAATATGAAAGCACACATAAGGCGCCAACAGCGCAAAAATTTCCAACACCAAGACATAAAACAAAAAGAACCACCACAGAAGTATCGACTTGGAACGATCAGTAACACACAGTTGATGGCGGGCTTAAATTACAATTTGTTGCTTCAGTAATCGATGGATTTTTTTCAAGGGCTGCAATGGATTTGCTGTTCATAGAGGATAGACACGAGACTCAGAATGTATATGAGCCGCCTCGTTGGAAAATCAACAATGTGGTTTCCGAACAGGTCCGACACTAACCGGCCTGTACAGTCACAGAAAAGAGCTAGAAGCTTGAAATTTCGGATTGAAGTAGAAGAGGAATCTTACTATCCGAGTAGCGAAAACAAAGGCGCTGATCAGCTTTTCTATAATCTCCCTACTTGAACAGATGGACTAGCCGACCACGCCCAGATATGAATATTAAAGTTGCCGCCCATACAGTGACCCATTTGCCGAGCTATATACAGGTATATCTTTAGAAAATCAAGTAAAGAAAAAGAGTAAAAGGATGAGTATCGAGTTGGCGCGGTGGTCCCCGACAGGTCGACCGAAGTTTTCCTGCCGAGGAGTCCCAGTGCTTTAGGCTCAGTGGAAGTGAACTTTCAGTACAATCCACCACGCTATGGCTCACCCCGACATTGCACAACCATTTTATCATATATGTACTAAATGGACAATTTTATACATCTATATATATATAGATATATGTGTGTCTATAAATACAAATCTTATGACTTTTATCTCAAGGTTAAGTGTAATCTGACAGCAGTTTCGTATATTTCCGTAATTTGGCGAAAAAGTATTCTATATCTACAGTGGACGAAGAGAGTCTACTACTAAAAAATAGGTATATTGCAAAAGGAATCTGGACAATATTTATTCACTTAATGTTGATAGGAGTATTACCACCCCTTTTTGTGATGTAAAATTAGATTTTTTCGTTAATGCGTTGCCCCCTCCCCGCCCGTAGATGTTTTCTGAACCTAAAACATGGGTTGATCTAAAATTACGAGTCCAGGTCCGGTTCGGCAACACCTGTAGCCGAGTGATCAAGGTCTTTGACTTTCATTACCTTCCTTTATCATGCTTTGTCAAATGTCATTTCTAGAACTGTGCGGGACACATTAGAGTTTGCTTGTGGATCAGCCAAATGTTTTTTTTTCGGGGCACTACCGTCTTATCCCTATCTACTGATTGGCACGTAACTTAAGAGCTGAAGTGATCTTGACAGGGACGAAAAACTGAATAACATTACGGAAACTTGCCCATACAATATATGGATATTTATTGAGTTGTAAAAATTGAAAATGTTCAGTAGAAAACTTTTGATATTTTTGCTTATTTTTGCTCAAAACATAGATTGTTGGTACACGTTAGAACCGCCTCGGCGAGGCGGTTCTAACGAGTACCCACAATCTATGTTTTGGGGCAAAAATAAGAAAAATAGGTATACCCCTGCATACCGCAGTTTTGCTATATGAAAGTAGGGTTCAAGTGGGTATAAATTGCACGGACATACATGTATTTTCGTGATGAAACCATCAAAGACTACTGGCATGCATATATCACATATAGCAAGATCCACCGTGTTTCAGCAGGCATTGATATAATAACACTGAATGCTGACCACATTATCATAGCTTTGAGCTGATATGTGATGATGATTTGATGTGACGATGGTTTCATCGTTCTTTTGCTTAAGTTTATACGGAACTCGCGTGCGTTTTTGTGCTTGGTTATGTTGGTTTTGACGCTCCACTGGCCGCCCATGTCATCATGTAGAACCACAACAAACTTAACTTGTATATCTATACAGGCATTTCAAGGACTTCTATATACAGGTCCGTTTCATTAATAACATACCCCTGCAATGTCGCAAAATAAATTGACCCCGCACCCTACATTGCATGGCTCATTGCTGGATGGTTATTAGTCTGGCCTGGATGAAACTTCTACAATTTTTGTATATATTAATGTGTGTTAAACTGGTAGTTTGTTTATATTGATCGTGAGCAGTCCGATTGGACAGGAAGCTGCTTTCGGCGTGTATCAAAATTCTGGTAGATTTAATGTCAAGTTTTCAACTTTCGGCGATTGGTATTATGTAAGTATTGTGAATATTGCCAGTTTCTGACATGAATGTTGTTCATTGGCATCTATTGTATATACCTTAAAACTAACATCACATTCGCTAAAGTACTGAAGTAGAAATGGAATATCTAACTGTACCTACTACCCTGTATAATGCTACCATGCAAATGCATGTTTTCAGCACATAAATTGTCTGAAAGTTTATCAAATTTAAAAACTGGACATCTGAGAATATCATTAATAGTTGACATGATTATTTAAAGAGAGTTACGATAGCCTTGTATCTAATGCAATGTGTACCTGCCTATGACAATGTTTTAAGTTATGTAATGACATTCTTAAGCATATATTTATTAAGGACATTTGATGTTTTTTGAATACAATTGATTGAAATAGTGTGACTGGCGATTTTAACAAGATGGCTTATATTAGTAATCATCCAAGAGAAACTTCAACGAATCAAATATCAAACGCGCGAGAGCACACTAAGATGGAAGTAGACATTAAGAGCAGTTTTGCTACCTTGATATATGTCTGTAATGAAGGAAATAGCGTCTATTTAATCATTATTTCTGAACTTTATATGTATTGCGAATGCGGTGCAAGTTTTAATGTACACAGTCGAGTCCCTAACATTTCGCGGCCCGCAACATTGCGCACCTGGAATGCCAACCAGATTTCAAACAATATTGGACTACCAGTGTTATTTTCTCATTTGTTACATCAACAAGAGTGTACAAGATTAATTTGAAGACAAAAATGATTTTCCTTCCGTTCTGATCGAACAATTTAGCACCATTATGTGATTTTCTTTAATTTTGAAATACTGTGTGGTGACATTTTTGTGCCATCATAGACAGCGAGATTTTTTTCTTTATCTTCTTGTTTGTAATTTGTCACATGACTTTCATATATGTTGACAGAAATGCAACTGCTGTGAATAAATTACAGGTTGTTATAAAATATACATTTGATTTGGAAGTGCGCAATGTTAGGGGACACATTGCCTCTAAATTTTTCCAGGGGGTTCATATGTTTCAGCCACGACATTTCTATAGCTGATGGAAATTGCTAACATTTTATGTTATGATATTGTAATTATTGAATCACTAAAAAGTCTCATGGTAAGTCATGTTAGTCAGCGTTTATATTTCACGTCAGATCAGGCGTGAAATACCTTAGGTGCGCAATGTTACCGGACTACACCGTATATCAAATAGATGTCAACGAATAACATTCAGGTCAGAAAGTGGCAGTATTCACAGTACTTACATAATACCAATCGGCGCAAATTGAAAACTTGACATTAATTCTGTCGGAATTTTGGTACATGCAGAAAACAGCTTCCTGTCCAATCGGACTGCTCACGATCAATATAAACAAACTACCAGTTTAAAACACATAAATGTATACACAAATTGTAGAAGTTTCATCCAGGTCAGACTAATAACCATCCAGCAATGAGCCATGCAATGTAGGGTGCGGGGTCAATTTATTTTGCGACATTGCAGGGGTATGTTATTAATGAAACGGAGCTGTATTTAATGTTTACCTATGTTATTTCCAATAATAATCGTATAATGTCGATAATCACGAGACCAACCCATATTTCAACAATTTGTCTTTCTTTTTTTTCTCCATATAATTCTGCAACCTTCAGCCGTCAGTATTCAATCTGAGCACGCAATGTCCGAAAAGAAATATTAAGTCCCCGACTTTAATGCCGTGGATTAAATCACGACAATCCTGTGTTTGTTGACAGGGGCCGAATGAAGGACTTATGGTAACCAATGCCATGGGCCCGTTTGTTTGACTTTAGGGATTTATAATCACTTCTAAGACCAAGTATTTCAGTATTTACCAGTCCAAGGCGATAGTTCTGTTGTATTTCTTTATCTTGTGATGTGCCCATGTCAGTAGTGTAGTAGTGTTAATCAAACAAGTACATATATTCGATTAACTCATCCTGAGTGGTAATTGTCTTGGGAATAGCTTAGCCTCAGTTTAATATACCGAGGTGGGAAAAACATAAATTAACAATCAGGCACTCCAAGTGTTTGTGCTGCATATTACATGTTATATTAGCCCATCATACAGAGGTTTTGACCCTTTGTCGCATTAAACCCAATGTTTATAAAATATTAGCCGCCGCATGGAAAAATAAACAATTTGCATAGGCGAAAACAAAGGCGCTGATCAGCTTCGCAGTAACTGCGGATCTGATCAATGCCTTTGTTTTTGCTACACGGATAGTACAATTCCTCTACTTTCTAAATCCAAATTTTCCAGCTTCTAACCATCTTCTGTGACTGTACAGCCCGGTTTGTGTCGGACCTGGTCGGAACCAAAATGATGGTTTTCTCACGCACAGGATCATATATAAAGAACGAATTAAAATGCAATGTATATGACTAAAATATATCCCTCTGACACTATCGTGATAATTAAAATATATACAAGTAATTATAGTATTCTGAATTATTATCCTCTCATTATATGTTTTGTATTCCAATGTCATGTATGTATACTGAGCGAAACTCTCAATGCCAGTACATGTGGTTCTTTATCAAGAAACAATCACGCATGTACTTAAAAGATCAACCGTCTGAAAAATATCAACAAACATATAGTCAAGGCCGCTGTGTAATCCCGTGGCAAATTTTTGCTAAAAGTGGGAAACATGCATTTTCTTGTAGAAAAATATATTCTGTTTAAGAAAAAAGATGTTTCCAATTTTTTCATGACGTTTTAACGTCATAGTGACGTCACATAAGATGGTACCCATTTTTGCGTAGCCAAATGTCTTTAAATAGAGTTAAATGAACCCATTAAAAGTAAATATTGGACATAACTTGTATATTTTGATCAGTTGAGCTAATATTATAAAGATGGCATCATGTTCGTTTATAGCAAATGCAATTTTGAATAATTTGAGAGTAATTATGACGTAAATATGACGTTAGTAAGTGAAATACATGTCGCTGTGTAGTCTTGTTTGTATTTTTGGTAAAAGGTTGCAAACAAGATATTTCTTGTAGAAAATATATATTTCTTATCAGAAAAAAAAGAGTTTCTAGTTTTTAAAATTGTTTTGACGTTAACACGACGTTCCGTCATAAAGTGACGTGTGCAGTTATTTTGTCGTATACCAAAATTATTAACTAAGGGCTTTTTACTTGATTGTAATAACCTTGAATAGTTCGATTAGCTGTTATATTAATAAAACAACACATTTGAAAATAAAATTGATATGCTCGTTTTGAATATAAATTATTTGTAATAATAACGTCATAATGACCACAGTGTTTGAAAAATGACGTCACATACGTATAAACGGTGGATTATTTTGGAAGTTCAAATGCCAAAGGTATCCCGTTTTGAAGGGGGCGATATTTCAGTCATAGGTTGTGTCTAAGATTAATAATCCATGTGAAAATTAAGATTGTGCATCTAGTGCCTATGTTCATATATAATATGCACTAAATGACCTTAGAAGTTTGAAAAATATAACGTATTAAAGCCTTAACGAAGCGTCCGTACTTCTTTTTAAATGAAACAAAAACTGCTGCTGGTCGTTAACCATTTCACGTAAAATATATAGATCTATACTCATGACAATTTGCAAACTAGTTAGTAGTAAATGGTACTTAAGCTTCTTGAACTTCAACTATATATATAGTGAACCTAATTAAATACACAAGATGGATGTCCTGTTAATAAATCAATAACCTCTATGGATGACTTTTCGAATTTGCCGATATGTTTCACATTAATAATAAATAATCTTTTTAGACCAGAGGACGGTATCATCGCATTCTAGAACACTATCTTGTTCTTCTTTTTATGGTCTTCTGTCACCGATATGTCTGGTTTTGTACTTCATTTGCAAATCATGTTCGATCCTTATCATTTCTGTGTAGTGACATTGAGCGAGGCATTTTCAGCTCCACACAGTACTTGCTAAATACACAGGAGAGACATTGACCAGACCAAACATGACTCAAACACTTGGCCATTATGTATGACCAAACCAACCTGATTGTTTATGTTTAAAGAAAGCGCGTCTTTTATTAAGAAATAGATCAGCTCTAGAAGTGAATTGTTGAGTAATATATCACTGTTTTTAGGTCAGTGGTAAAGCAGAGCAAATCACGAGCGCGCAAGGCGAGTGATTTATCTGCGTACAACCGACCGACAAACAGTGATATATTACTCAACAATTCACTAATTAACAGTGAGTGATACTTAATTTAATCGAAGGTTTTCAGATGATTGGTTGATTACTCTTTTTTGTCTCTTTTATACTTATATTAAGGTCATAACTGTCACATGACTGCTGAACTTGATGCATAGTCCCTTGTATTTTAGTATCGCAGTTGATATCTTTTACGTAATCTAGCACAATTGTTTGATACTTGCTTGCGCCTGCAGTTTTCGTAGGTTGAATAATTTGTCACCAATTCAATTCTTCTTCTGGAAGCCAGTATCAAAGCCCAGATAAACATATATAGCATGGCAAACACCACATGTATCATAATAAGCCCTGTTATAACCCGAGTGCCACTGGAAAAGGATCAGAGAATGTGTCAGTCTGAACAAGTGCATGCCTGTCACTATGTATACATCACATCACTGAATGTTTTTTGTACCTACAGCAAAAGCAAATGATGCAGCAGGTGCTGGAGAAAGCAAGATTAGCATTGGAATTGCATGAAGTCGTAAAGGCGATGCGTGGCTGGATACTATATATATGAAGCATCGCTTAAGACGCTAGTTTTATCGTTTTTATCGTGATAATTTAAAGATGGTCAATGAGGCAAATGAATACCAATTATACGATAAAGCGAATTACATACGTGTATATCGCATTCATCGCACGGGCCTTTCATATAACTGATAAAGTTGGAAGTATACACCCAGACTTTTCTATAGTCATTGCACAGCTAACATACATAGATCTGAAGATCAATAACAGAGAATCATTTATGATACGAAAGGCCAAGAGGATGTATGCGATACCGGAAGCCTCCTTGGCACAGTGGTTAAGCCACTTGCCTTGTAAACCAGGGGTCGCAAGTTCGATCCCGGGCTTCTCCAGTCCTTCGGATTAAGACTACAACCTGAGATCCCGTGACAATTTTCAAAACAATGACATACCGTGATGAGGCTGGAGACTATGTTGTGCCTAATTTGTTAATTCCAATGGATTTAGTCCTTAGACCTGACTTTTTTTCAAAACTGTACTCACACATAGGATACCAACCCCTTGAAATACGCACAAGTTAACACATCGATGACAGAAATTTCCATGAGTAAGAGAACGATGTATTGTGTAGTATATAGCATTCCAGTAGTCTTGTCGATTACTTTACTGTCAATTTTGTAACCAAATACCTTGCATTTCAAATATCACCCCAAACCTTATTAACTTTATATAATGATTATCTAATAAAATGGTGGTGAAAATTTCATTAAGTCATTTGGAAGAAGCCCACCGTGATGGTAAATTTTCGTAACGTAAATGAAGCTAAAGGGACCGGAATACTACTATAATGAATATCATTTCACGTATAATTCCGAAATCAAACATAATGAACGCAAAGCAATACTTTAATGTCGAAAAATTTCGTGGAATTCCTTTACCAAAATTGGCGAAAAACTGGAATAATAAACATTATTTAAATAGTATAAAGCGTTTTTGGTTCATGCAACGTCAATACACTGCTGTAATTAAATGTTTTCCACCAATTGTACCAGTTATGAGGCGTTCATTTAGTCAGAAACATGCCTGCTGTATTTTTGTCGACTTGGTGATGTACATTTGTTTTCATGTGTTCAAGTATTTTCTTGTGTAGTATATTTCTTATTTTAACACAAAGACGTCAAACCAACGTCACTTTCACGTAGCAGTTGAGCCTACATAGAATCAAAATTGCAATTTAGTTTTGCCATAGGCATGTTTAACCACTCTGCCTTAAAAGTAAGCATTAAATGCCACTATTAGCACTTCGAAAAAAAAAAATCAATAAAATCCACCTAGTTTGATTAGAAAAGAGCTTACGTCATTTTGTGACGTCATTTTGACGTTAATATTTGGAATAAAAAATTGGAACAACATCTTTTATTTTGAATGGCATATATAGCTCTGTATAAAAATCCAAAAGAAACACTTTAACCAAACATTTGCCACGGGAGCAAAAATTTAGACACAGCGGCCTAAACTAATGTTTTGTTCAGCGGTGCCGATTCCGATCAGAATGTGCGCTGGATTTCTTAGCAAGATGGGTAGCTATACGCCGTTAGTATTGGTTTTTCCTTTGAACATATTGTGTTTTTACTAAATGTACATGGCACGGTCAAATTATTAGTAATTTGCAATTGTTTTCGCACATAATTTAAATTTTATCAAATTAACGTCAAAATGACGTCATTTTTACGTAACATGAAGGCTAGAATTGCATTAACAATATATTTATATATATATATATATATATATATATATATATATATATATATATATATATATATATATATATATATATATATATATATATATATATATATATATATATATATATATATATATATATATATATATATATATATATATATATATCTCTCATCAAAATGTTTCAAACAATAAAACATACAAATTTGCTTATGTTATGTGTAAGAAAAGATACAATGTTCATTTCTGAGAAAAAGTTGGTACGTCACTTTGTGACATCATTATGACGTTAATACGCCAAGAAAAAATTGGAAACATCGTTTTTCTGGAAGGGCATATATATCTCTATATGAAAATGGACAGGAATCACTTTTAGCAAAAATTTGCCACGGGAGCTCAAATCTCGACACAGCGGCCCTGACTAATACCTGTACTAGCAAATTGATTTGAGCCATCACATGAGAACACCAACAATTTGCAAAGGCGAAAACAAAGACGCAGATCAGCTTCGCAGTAACTGCGAAGCTGATCAGCGCCTTTGTTTTCGCTACATGGATGGTACAATTCCTCTTCTTTCTAAATTTAAAATTTCCAGCCTCTAGCCATCTTCTGTGCTTGTACAGGCCGGCTTGTGTCTGACCTGGTCGGGAGTTCTCTCACGCACAGGTTCATTTTCGATTCAACTTGGAAGTTATCAGGAATAGATACAAGTAAAGTAACGGTTAAGTATCATTCCAAAAGTCCAGGCGGGAAAGAACGGACAACACGAAACATTACGTAAAATATAGTAGTACGTCTAACTATAGCTCATTCACAACAAGGAAACCAGTAACCTAGCATTAACTTAAAATAACAGATAAGCAGAGAGACAGTGTGAAAATATGTCATAACAGAACGTCTATGGAGCATCTTTGGTCTCAATGTTTAACCATGCTTCATTAGCAGACAAATTCCCGTTTAGTGGTACATGTAATTCTGTGGAATCAGCCCACTATCTGTCACTAATCCGATGAATAAAATGTAAAATACATTTTTTTTGCGTATAAGTAAACATTACCTTTTTTCTATCAAAATCTAAAATGATTTGGTTTCGTTTCATAGTTTCCACCAACTGGATTCGACTCCACGGGGTAACTGTTACCTCCTGAACTGGCAGAACCACCCTGTGATAAAACAGTGTGCCCACTGACTGATCCGCCGTCATCTTTGTCGTCCATGAAGTCTTTGTCGGCTGTGTCTATTGGATTAACTCCGGCAGGTTCACCGTAACCTGTGTTTCCATGCGTATATTCATCAGCGGAATCCATGTCGGTTCCCTCGACAGATTCTTCATCTTCCGTGTGGTCAGTTTCATATTTGCTGCTGTCGGTTGTCTCGTCATCTTGTGTCTCGTCTGAATTATCGTCGGTCTGGATTTCAGACTCCTTATCTTCATCCTCGACATCGTGAGTGTCATTTGGCTCGCCAGAATCTTCATCCACGGTTGTACTGTCATAGTGTGACTCATCTGAATAATCATCCGTTTGTGTTTCAGATGGCGTATCTTGTTCTTCGACATATTGAATTTCATTCGTCTCGTTCGATTCTTCATCCACAGTGTCGTCAGTGTTTTCAGGGTTGTTAGCGTTGCCGTTTATGTCACTGTTGGGTTTTACTAAAGGACTACCGTTCAGGTTACCATCAACATCATGGCCTACAGATATTTGATATTTTATTTGATGCATAATCTGATGACGGAACATAAGGAGCTGAGTAAACGAAATGTTTGAGCCGCATCGTGAGAAAACCGGATTTTTGCCTATGCAAAAAAAAAGGCGCAGATCAGCTTCGCGGTAACCGCGAAGCTGATCAGCGCCTTTGTTTTCGCTACACGGATAGTATATTTCCTCTTCTTCTTATATCCGAAATTTCAAGCTTCTAGCCTGCTTCTGAGACTGTACAGGCCGGTTTGTGTCGGACCTGGTCGGAAATCCCGAAGACCGGTTTTCTCGCGTCGAGGCTCGTTTGATGTAACTATAATCAAAAGTAAACGATGTCGATGATTTGTTTTTGAAGTCAAAGTCATGATCCATTTATGAAAGCTCAAACTGTTCAAAAGCTAAAACAGAATGAAATCTTTGTTATCGCCATGATTATATATTTTTTCACATTATATAAAACGAAAAGTAAATAAAAAATACTCACTTACTGGTAATGACTAAGTCGAGGCAAATGTATAACAGCCAAATTGGTATGAAGTTTAAGACAAAATGTATTTTTCGTTTTGAATTCTAAAACGGAATCTGGTCGTTCCAAGGCAATACATCTGTTGTGATTCTATTTGTTTTATGTTTTAAGACGAATATCTGTGCTGTTTGAACCTTATATACGTTTTCATACTATTATTGAGGTTCGGGTAACTGAGTGACCGCCTATTGGGAAATAGCTGCTCACTCGGCTCACGATATGTTTTCTAAGTATAAGTACCTAATTGTCACTTTAGTTCTTCCCACCTCGGTTTTGGTGGGGGAATTTCTTTCTGATTGCGCCTTTTCCTGATCATTGCCTACTTGTACCTTTTCATGCGTAGCGAGAAGGGAGAAGGACTGTTGGGAGAGCATCGCACTAAGGATCAAGAGAATTCGATTCCTACACGAGATGCCGTGTAGTGTCCTTACGCAAGTCTCCCCACGGTACTGTACCGTTTAATACCCAGGAAGGGTGGCTCCCTCCGGACATTACTGAAAAATCGTTGACTTGGACGTGCTACCTCAAGACAAGCAAACAATACCGGAAACCATATGATTCAATATATTTTGGCGATTTTTAATTATTGTAAATCTATAAAGTAACTCATAATTACTCTGAGTATTCATTCCGGTTTCAACAGAAAATTTTCCACAGAAGGCGTTGACCAACTCTGATAAAAGACCTCCCAAAACATCCCACAGGCCATTTAAACTGTCTTGCCCTTTTTCGTGGTTGTTCAAATGGTCATCTGTAATTAAATATGGAAAGGGAAAGGTATACTCTTTCAACAACTTGTTTTAATGCCTTGTCACATATTTGCAAATTTGCTTAACAATAAACTGTATTACACGGGTCATAGAACCTTGGTATGACAAAATGTCAAAATCCAAATGCCCATCAAAATTATAAGTGAAGCATACAAACATAAGCAGACTGAATTGATTTCACAATCATTTAATGCCTCCTAAATGTTATGATTTTGATTATGTACTGAAAGTAAGAATAGAGGGACCAGGCATCGATGCAATTAAATTTAAAGTCCCAACCTATACAGCAGGTGGGAAAGAAAATACATAAAACACAACAAAACATTTTTTTCAGACAACACACTCGAAGAGCAGAATGACTAGCTTTTCCCAATAAGTTAGCCATCCGGCTAAGTTTCAACAGGAACGAAAGACAACAAGAACGACAGAGAGGCAGGCACAATAAACAGTAGTATAATGAAGATAAACCACTTTTACTGGGTTACCGATAATCGTTTACACCAACATTAGCACATGTTAAACAACATATGTAAAATGCTACACACTAACATCAAAGAGGTCGTTGTAAGCAAATTGTCACTCCCTTACAAAAAGCAAATGAAACACGAAACGTTTGTTGTTTTAAGATTAAGTAACGTTAATTCAGTTGAGCGAGCTTTCACCTCTCTACTTACCTATTAGTTCATCCGTATCACCATTCAGTCTGAACAAGTCACCCCAAAAGTCGTTCCACCAATCTGTTTCTATCTTACCATTTCCACTCAAATCATCGACCAAGTTAGTGTCCTCGCCATCTCCAATACTCCAGTAATCTTGTTCATCAGACTGAGAGTCTTCCACGTCTGGTCTCCACCAATCACTCCACCAGTCGTGTCCATTGTCATCTATTTCCTTCTTGTCTTTTACATCAGAATTCAAAAGATCATCTAACCAGTCGTCGTCGTGATTTTCCGCCGAGTCTTTATTGTCGTGATCCCGTGAATCATTAAACCATTCATCAGTTATCCACGAGTTGTGGTGTTTGTCGTCATTGTCCCACAAATTATTCCACCAATCGTCATCGTCTTCGTCGGATTCATCTGATTCGCTCTCGCCATTGCCCCAAAGATCGTCCCACCAGCTAAATGAGTCGTCATCATTTCCCGACCAATCATTGTCTTCTTTATCGTTTCCCCATAGATCACTCCACCAGTCAGTGTCTGATTCTTCATCAGCCTTACCCCACAGGTTATCCCACCAACTGTCATCGTCCTCATCCTTTCTCCATAAGTCATCCCACCAATTCCATTTTTCACCATGTTTGCCTGATCCTTTTTTGTCGCACCCCCATAGCTCATTCCACCAATTATTTTCATCTTTATCTCTATGATGTGGCTTGTGTGATTCTTTGTCGCCGTGACCCCAGTGGCCCAAATCTTTCTGATCACTCTCCGAACGGTCCTGTTTATTCTCATCGTTTCCCCAGAAGTCTGTCCACCAGTTAGTTCCGTGTTTGTCTTTATCTGACACATCTCGAATATCATCAGGTTTTTCCCAATATTTGTCATAACTTCTATGGTTGGCATTCCAGCGATTTTTTCGTTTCCCTTTCCTTTGACCTTTACCCCGACGTCTACCAGGACCATGATCCAAATGGTGCCTGTCCCCCTCATTATTGCTCCAATCGTGGTGTCCGTTTGGTGTATTACCTCCCCATATGTCAAAATTATCGGGTCGTTCGTCAAAACTAACACCAGTTTCTGAAGTAATAAGATGAGTTGCTTTTTAGCACGATCTTTCGGTATTTATTTAGCATCAGTATAGGCCTTAGAGTCACGTTTGTACATTCAAGGGGATTTCTTCAAATTACGACATCATATGTTTGCATCGACTCATTTTAATATCAATGTGAAAGTTTTTCTTACATTTCAACTTTTAGAACTAAACATATTTGACTCAAGTATCGACTGCAATACTGTAGTAAGAAATAAAGTGTTCGGAAAAATCATATCACGTTACAGACGTATAGGTTATAACTTGAATGTTATGCGACAGTCTGCATGCTTAGTTTTTAACCCAATCATGGTTGATAACTATGCTGCCTTCTTTAATTGCACGCCGGTGGGTCGGGCGTCAGACTATATGATGGCCCCGACTTAAAGCTATTCATTTTAGTTGGTTGGGGCCGGAGCTTCTTGTCTGTTGCTTGGCCCACCGGGGTCCAACTGGTGTTTTTCTTTTGCTCCGGAGTTAGTAGGTTATTCGGCGCCCAGGGATCTCCATCGTCGGGCAGCTTACTCAATCTGTGAGTCCTGGTTTTTGATTCATCAGGATGTTTATCATGATTTATTTGTTTGTTCTTGATGATTCATTGACTAGTTAGAGATTCACCACGAGGACCGAAGAACTAACTAAATGTTGTGAACCACTGCAGAAGCTGAGGGTGAGGTTAGGTACCTGTAAAACCGGTTTAAGCCCGCCAGTAACTTTGTGTTACTGATCGTTCCAAGTCGATACTTCTGTAGTGGTTCTTTTTGTTTTATGTCTTGGTGTTTAAAATTTTTTGTGCTGTTGGCGCCTTATGTATGTTTTCATATTTTTAGTTAAGTTAAGGTAACTGAGTGGCCACCTATTGGGAAAATAGCTGCTCATTCGGCTTACGATATGTTTCATGGTATAAGTACCTGATTGTTAGTTTGGTTTTTTCCCACCTCGGTTTTTGGAGTGGGAATCTTTTTCTGATTGCGCCTTTTCCTGATCTTTGCCTACTTGTACCTTTTTCAGCTTTGTAAAAGAAGAAAAATTGTGAACAGTCTGTACAATTATTTATTGTGATGGCCGAAAGGATTTGCACTGACTTATAAAATACAGATAAATGTAATTCTAATAGAAGTAGTATTTCTGAGTTAATGTTGTTGGATGTACATGTATAGACACTACCAAAAGCCTATTCATCTACTTTTGACACTACCTTTCCCGTTTTCATCCCGATCCGAGTGATCAGCAGTCGCTTTGTTATCATTTATCGCGTTGTAGTGTCGCCATTTACCACGTTTTGGACCTTTATGCCATCCTCTGACATGTCGTGCTGTCCTCGTATCTGGGAATTACATGGTGTATGTAATTTATCAATTTTTGACAAATGGAGTTTTCATCATTATCATTTGGATGAGTCCACTTTCATTTCAATGGACTGATTTTGAATGAATTCTTATTCCATTTTTCAACGAATTGCTTCTGATCAAACATAACAGCACAAAATGGACTGCCTTAAAATGGACAAAATGGGTGCCAACAAGCATTACATGTACGAGCGTCTTGTTCCGCTAAGCTTAAACCCTTAGGTGAATACATGTAATTAGCCGCAAATATAATACAACCTGTCGCACTGTTTTATCGATTTATTTTCATTCAGTTTTTTAACTATTTTTCGAACATATGTTACTACTTTTAGTTGGTTGGGGCCGGAGCTTTTGTCTGTTGCTTGGCTCTTCGGGGTTCAACTTGTGTTTTCTTTTGCTCCAGATTTTCAGTAATGTTGTTTGGTGCTCAGAGATCTCCATCGCAGGGCAGCTTATTGTATCTACGAGTCCTCGCTTTTTATTCAACATGGTGTTAATTATAATTTATTATAATTTGTTTGTTTTTCTCTCTCATAATTTATTGACTGGTTACATATTCACCAGGAATTAAATGTAAACCAGGTTATGGACAGTGTTAATCCGGCCAGTAATTTTATAAATTTATAATTACATATCGTTCTAAGGCAATAAATCTGTTGTGGTTCTAATTATTTTCTGTTTTGGTGTTATAATTGTTGTGCTGTTTGTACCTAATGTACGTTTTCATATTTTAAGTTCAATTTGGGTAACTGCTCACTCGGCTTACTATATGTTACCTCAGTATAAATACCTAATTGTCGATTTAGTTTTTTCCTACCCCTGTTTTTGGGGTTGGAATTTCTTTCTGATTGTGCCATATCTTGATCATTGCCTACTTTTCTTTTATATTATACAGTGTCTATAGATACGTTAAAACCATGACATTTTTGCTATCCTGTGTACTTACGAAGCTCGGTGTCTCCATTTTCCGCACGTCTCTCAAAATTCTGTCGAGAATCAAAATATACAAATGGCAATTTAGGTGTATACATATTTTCTGCTACAAACATTAGAAAAACTTTCGAAAAATGTCGACTCGCAGGCTAAGAAATGCAAAATTACAGTAATCTTCTTGGCTCTATGTTGCCAAAGCTACAGAAGAGGCTTAAGTAGCCGAAACCGCGGTATGGCAAATCCCTTTCTCATCAATATATTCACTGCTCTTAAATGATCTCAGTTTTATTTTTTATTTTATGGCTTGCAGTGGCAAAAATCCATATTTTGGACCATCGTCATCGCCATTATCCACACAGGTGGGAGGGCAGGGATTGACGCCAATACATTTAGCTTTTAATGAAGCAGAATCCTTTATTGTTGTAACCAAATGTAAAATTAATGCTCTGAGCAATCACATGAAAAAATCAACAAACTCCTATCCGGCAAGGTCCGTCACAAACCAGACTGTACGGTCACAGCAAATACTTAGAAGCTTGAAGTGTCAAATTAATTAGGAAAGGGGGTCGCGCGGCGTTCAGCGATCTGGTGAGCGAAACAAACCGTTTGTGATCCCAACATTAATGCGAATGTTTCTTTTCTTATGCGTTCAACAAACCTGAATCACTGGATAATTGTCAACTAAATGTAGAGCACAGACCAGAAAAAGAACAGCCACACAGTAATGTCGACCCATTCAGGGAGTTGTTTGTGTGACTCTGCTATAACCGCAGGCAAAAATCTCTGCTTATTCTCTGCTATTCTGAAACACTGAAAACCAAACAGCAGCGATCAGCAACAGTTAAATCAGGAAAACATGACCGTAGAATGAATACCCCCATAAACCCCACTTTTATACAGCAAAACTGATTGGTAGTGATTTTCATTTCTAAACTAGGGTTTGCAGGGGTATACGCGTACCTATTTTTCTTATTTTTGCTCCAAAACATACAGGGGGAGATCCAGAATATCTGAAACCGTTTCAACCTTTTAGGTTATTCGGCGCACAGGGATCTCCATCGTCGGGCAGCTTACTCAATCTGTGAGTCCTGGTTTTTGATTCATCAGGATGTTTATCATGATTTATTTGTTTGTTATTGATTATTCATTGACTAGTTAGAGATTCACCACGAGGACCGAATAACTAACTAAATGTTATGAACCACTGCAGAAGCTGAGGGTGAGGTTAGGTACCTGTAAAACCGGTTTAAGCCCGCCAGTAACTTTGTGTTACTAATCGTTCCAAGGCGATACTTCTGTGGTGGTTCTTTTTGTTTTATGTCTCGGTGTTTAAATTTTTTTTGTGCTGTTGGCGCCTTATGTATG
The DNA here is from genome assembly GCA_964017185.1 of Rugalucina vietnamica. NCBI lineage: Eukaryota > Metazoa > Mollusca > Bivalvia > Lucinida > Lucinidae > Rugalucina > Rugalucina vietnamica. The sequence continues at coordinate 6,918,927 of OZ024872.1, forward strand.
TTTTCATATTTTTAGTTAAGTTAAGGTAACTGAGTGGCCACCTTTTGGGAAAATAGCTGCTCATTCGGCTCAATATGTTTCATGGTATAAGTACCTGATTGTTAGTTTGGTGTTTTCCCACCTCGGTTTTTGGAGTGGGAATCTTTTTCTGATTGCGCCTTTTCCTGATCTTTGCCTACTTGTACCTTTTTATCATTTTGTTTTGGCAGCTCATACATTATTAAACTCTATATCAAAACAATCTACAAAGTTTTGTTTGGTATACAATGTGAGGTATATAAACCACTAACATGTTAAACAGAATTGGTCAAACATTTTCACAATATATACGTATATGTACTTATAAGCGTTGTTTGACGTTCATATTGTTTTACAGCGGCGTTAAGCTTATTTTGATAGTTTGCTTCTTCTAGGAAGGAAATTTGAATGAAAATGTATATTCACCTCAACCAAATACTTTTTGAAAGTTGAAACACTCTATTACGAGTAGTTGAATAATTTGAAAATTGACGCCACACAGTGGTACCAAACATTCACATGAGGATTGAACTTGACGTCATAATAACATAAACTTGACCTAAAAAGATGCAACCAGGCAAAGATCAGGAAAAGCGCAGTCAGAAAAAAGATTCCCACTCCAAAAACCGAGGTGGGAAAAAACTAAATTAACAATCAGGTACTTATACAATGAAAACATATAGTAAGACGAATGAGCAGCTATTTTCCCAATAGAAAACATACATAAGGCGCCAACAGCACAAAAAATTTAAACACCAAGACATAAAACAAAATGAACCACCAGAGAAGTATCGCCTTGAAACTATCAGTAATATAAAATTACTGGCTGGCTTAAAACGACTTTACATAACCATAACCTCACCCTCAGCTTCTGCAGTGATTCATAACATTTAGTTAGTTGTTCGGTCCTCGTGGTGAATCTCTAACTAGTCAATAACTCTTCAAGAACAAACGAATAAACCATGATAAACACCCTAATGAATCTGAAACGAGGACTCACAGATTGAGTAAGCTGTCCGACGATGGAGATCCCTGGGCGCCGAATAATTTACTAACTCCAGAGCAAAAGAAAAACACCTAGTTGGACCCCGGTGGGCCAAGCAACAGACAAGATGCTCCGGCCCCAACCAACTAAAATAAATTGCTTTAAGCCGGGGCCATCATAAAGTCTGACGCCCGACCCACTACCCACCGGCAGCATAGTTACATGTATCAACCATGAGTGGGTTAAAAACTAAGCATGCATACTGTCGCGTAACATTCAAGTTATAACCTATACGTCTGTAACGTGTAATGATTTTTCTGAACTGAAAAGAAAAAGCATTCCTTCCTAGAAGTTTCTTAAATTTGTACCAAGTCACCATAAAATCTGGCTCCGAAAGGCCCGCACTTAAAAGCGTCTTTAACCCAACATTATATATTTGGAAATCAATTCATAGTGTCTACGATAAAATTAAGAAAATGATTTCCGTAGTTTATGATACCGATAGCCCTGTTGGAGAATTTTGACATGGCCAAAGTGTATACCGACTTTGGTCAGAGGAAATGAAAAAAGCCTTTCTGTCATTACATGCCAAATAAAGTGAACACTAGGCAAAAACTGTCAAAATGTTTGACCTCTATTATTCAAAATGTTACTATCTAAGGTTCTTAACATTATATACCAAACAAAACTTGAATTACCACAGAGCATTATGGTTAAAGTTCTATAATGGTATGTGTTTGCGGAACAAAATTATGTAAGCTGAAGCGAGGCGGTTCTTACGTGTATCCACGATCTATGTTTTGAGAAAAAATATCAAATCTTTTCTGATAAAATTTTCAATTTTTACAAGTGAAAAAACCTCTGTAAATTGCATAGTCAAGGTTTCGTAATAATCTTGTTATTGCGATGTCAAGCTGAGAGTTACGCACTGCTCTCAGCATGGATGGATTTTAAAATTTATTTTTTGATTTTATGGTCCACCAAAAGGTTATACAAATTATATTATGCAAAAGAATTTGACCAGAGAACTAAAAAAACAACATAGAATGAATATAGAGAATATAAAAAAGTAGATTGCTTATTTTTATGTAACATAATATTTGCGGAAAAAGTCTACATTAAAACATGTTCATATAATTATTACAGAACGTCATCTTTAAGACGGAATCTTACGATTTTATATCCTCACACAAAAGCTATGTTGTTGAAAATAACATGTATGCGTGTAGTGATATAGCAACCCCGGGCCTATGCAATTAATTTTTCTAATAAATTGCCATTAAGTTTTTTTAACATTTCACACTCGGTGCCAACAGTCATCGTGTTATTGGCAACAAGAACGAAATTTCCACATATAGTATTTTTGCATCTATTCAAATTATTGAATTTAGATTGATTTAAGGTAGGTTGAACCAGAATTGAAGGTCCGTAATTAAGGCTAATTGAAGCTTTTTGAACACGCAATGCGACTGTTAGATGACAAATTACATTACACTGACTACACAAGTAAACAGCTAATGTTCTATGGCCCTTTTTACGCCATCAAGAAAACATGTCCATGAACAGTACACCCCCTTGAACCCCACTTTTATATAGAAAAATGGGGTTTGCGGGGGAATACCTATTTTTCTTATTTTTGCTCCAAAACATAGATTGTGGGTACTCGGTGAGGCGGCTCTAACGTGTACTTACAATGAATGTTTGATTGAACATATTCAAAAAATCAAAAGTTTTCCTATGAAATGTTCAAATTTTGCTTTAAAATTGAAAAAAAAATCGGTATATTACATGGGCATGTTTTCGCAATGTGAAGAGTTTGGCCCTTTGATAAACGAAACACAGACTACTGAGCTTACTAGATAGCATAAAATCACAGACTATATGCTCAGTAAACTAAAAGCAGGCAATGATCAGGAAAATGGCGCAGTCAGAAAGAAATTCCCACTCCAAAAACCGAGGTGGGAAAAACTAAATTAACAATCAGGGGTTAGTAACTCAAAGGCATCGTAAGTTCCCCTACTTACGACATACTTATGATGGTCTTAAGATGACCTCCTTAAAGTTTACGCCCTTTGCAATTCCAGTAACTCTACGCTATCGTAACGTTTTGAAATGAAAGGTGCCACTTCGTAAGATAAAACGATGCTAAGGTGGGCTTGAGTTGACCGTGAAGTAACGATGCTGGTAAGTCGTCACCGTAAGTTAAGGTCATTCACCATTATCCCTAAGGGATTCTTAAGTTGGTCGTAAGTTGATCTTAAGCTTTAGATGGCTTTGAGTTACCAACCCCTGTTACTTATACTAAGAAAACATTTATTTAATTATTAACAGTTTTATGTCGAATAAAATAAAAGCGAAATGAAAAAGGATGAGTGTCGAGTTGGCGCGGTGGTCCCCGACAGGTCGACCGAAGTTTTCCTGCCGAGGAGTCCCAATGCTTTAGGCTCAGTGGAAGTGAACTTTCAGTACAATACACCACGCTTTGGCTCACCCCGACATTGCACAACCGTTTTATCATATTTAAACGCCGAGTATAATGAATATATGTTAACTTCTTTGCTCGTACTTTTCCGCCAATATGATACTTCCAATATTTGGTCCTATTTATCTTATATGGACGACAGTAAATTGCGGGAACCATTCAGCTATTTGCGGATATTTATTTTCCGTATTAGTTTACTCGATGGGTCGATATACAATGTATGGTATATTTCACCATACATAAGGCTCGTAGATTCCCAATATCTCCAGTAGTCGACCTAGTCGAGCGGATACTTCGTTCAACCGTTTGATTAAACTTTCAATAAATACTTGAAGATGTGTGTCCACTGGCGCTATCAGGTCAATTGTTTTCATTTATTTCGTCTGATAATTTCACTTTACTAAAAATATTTTTGAAACGACCCTCGTCTCTGCTTTTCGACACATGACGGACATATACGGACATAAATAGAGCTTTATTTAGACTATTAGCATAGTATACTATTTATAGCTTAAAGTAAATTTATATAGGTTAGATATCGACATGTGAAGTCGGGTGAGCCGTAGCGTGGTGGATATACGATTCAATGTTCTATTCAATTGAGCCAAAAGCAATTGGAACCCCTCGGCAGGAAAACTTCGGTCAACCTGTCGGGGACCACTGCGCCAACTCGATACTCATCCTTTTGACTTTCTGGGACTTTTCCCGTAATATTTTATGTAAATATGAAACATTTCTTATATCAAAACATGCAATGTGATGCCTTTGATGCATATTCTGGTAGAAGTTCGAATCCCAGACAAGGGAAATATTTTTGTCAGCTTTTTTTTTAGTTGAAAAGTGCATATGTTCACATATATAAAAGCGATAGGATAATAAAGTGCCGGTCCTACTGCGCTTAAGATCGCTTAAGATCGCTATACGATTGTCTAAATATTAATTTGGGGGTCATTTCTTTGGTACCGATATGCAAATTAAGGTCTCACTATAGAAATAGAAATCCAACAGTGTTTAATCATTTAAAACTCAAACTAAATGTATGAATTTCACTTTTCTGGCATACGAATAGCATTTATTTGTGTTGGTAATCATTAGAAGAACAAAATAAAATCAAAATAAGTGGGGGTTGACCAGCTTGGTGTTTCACAAATTCTCTCAGTAGAGTGACACCGTCAGAATTTTCAAATAGTCCGCTTTTCACGCACACTCATACACTGGGTTGGCAACATGTTTTCCCACAGTCAAAATAGCTCTGATTTTATTCAAACTTCCTGAGGGTGCCTAGCACAAAGAGAGCTTCTGGCCAGAAAAATAAATTGTCAACAAGACTATGGGAATGACAGATAAGTAAAGATCACTCTCACGGAAGCTCCAGAATATCCACTGGTTACATGCCCATGCAATCTACAGAGAATTTTAGAGATGTAAAAAATAAACGTTACTTTGGAAACGTTTCGATATTTATAAATTTATGTTTGCTCAAAACATTGCTTGTAGGTACACGTTAGAACCGCCTCCCTGAAATAAGAAAAATAGATTTACCCCTCTAAACCGCAGCTCTGTTATATAAAAGTGGGTTATAAGGGGATATTTCACGGATATGTTATGCTGATGTTACTATTTGCGTGATACCTCAATTATGCTTACCACAAAAACATGACACAGTGAATTTAATACAAGGTACATAGGGAAAAAAACAACAATAAGAAGAAAAACAACAAAATTATCTTCGTAATGCTCACAGAAGTGAATTTCAACGTAAATTTGATTTCCTTGTGAAACAACAACTTGCAGGGGTTATATTGGAAGGGGTCATGGGCAAAATTGACCTTTAATTTTCAAAATGTACCCTTCATTTTGAAATAATGGGCCTGTTCATGGGCCATAATGGTTCTAGCTGAGCGTTTTCCGCATAATGGCCCCTTAAATTTTCAAGCCAGCATTATCCCTGCACAACAAAGGAAAGTCGATTGCAATGAGCAATGTTAATGATAGAGTTAACTTGAAAAATAAAAGCTTTTTGGCATGTTATAATTTTTGCAAGAAACATTAATCTTTGAAACAAATGCTTCTTTGACATAGCTGCTCATTCGGCTTACGATATGTGAACTTAGTATAAGGGAGCGACCATTTGATTTTGGTGTGGGAATTTCTTTCTGATTGCGCCATTTCCTGATCATTGCCTACTTTTACCTTTTTAACACTTTAAGAAGAGAAGTTGGAAAGGGTTGACATTGTCTATTAAATTGTAACTCTTAGATTACAAAAATATATATACACAGTTAAAAAAAAAAAAAAAAAAAACTCATTTATTTTATTATATGTATTGACTATTTTACTTTAACGTAATAAACATATATAAGAGGTAAAAATACAAATAAAATATAATAAAAAGGATGAGTGTCGAATTGGCGCGATGGTCCCCGACAGGTTGACCGAAGTTTTCCTGCCGATGAGTTCCAATGCTTTCGGCTCATTAGAAGTGAACGTGCAATACAATCCACCACGCTATGGCTCACCCCGACATTGCACAACCATTTTATCATATTTAAACTCAGACAAGAACTTTTAATAGACTAAGTTATACCGAATTACATGTAGGCTTAAAATATTTGCTCGTACTTTTCCGCCAGCGTGATATTGTATACATTTTATATGGTACCTAGCTATTCTGTCCTACACAAGATTGGTGAATATTGAACACTGTAAAATAAAGGAACCATTCAGTTATTGACGAATATTTTCCGCATTTTGAAACTAAATATAGTTCGATCTATTTATGATATTGCACCATTTATATAAGGTTTGTAAATCACCAATATCTACTATGAGCCGGCCTAGCCGAGTGGATACTTCGTTCGACCTTTTGGTTAAACTTTCAATAAACACTTGAAAATCTGTGGACTCAGTCCATAATGTCCACTGGCGCTATCCGGTCTTTTTTATCTAGCTATTTTATTCGTTTGTTTTTATCTTGTTTTTATTTACGGAGTGTCTATTGACAGACGTCTGTCAATAGCAAATATTCGGTAAATGTGCTATTGACAGACGCCTGTCTATAACAAAATTACCGCTTTTTGCTAATAAACATTAATTATTACCACTGTCATCTGAATAACATTTTTATTTTTCATATCCATGCCGAATGTAATTTTGTTGGAATATTATTCAGTTAAACATCTTTATTTTTTCTTCTTTTCTCAAACGTTGACTTGTTGTTTCAAGTTGAAATGACATGTTATTCCTACGATGATAAAACACTGGGATGGATCTGGGCAGAGAGTTAGGATACATTGCAAAATACATGTCAAATCGGTGATTCCGGAAGACTTGATCCGAACAAGTTGCTTCAAATGCAAAATTAATAAAATTTGGGGGTTGTCGAAAAGGTCCAACAAATTTTTGTCGACGCGCTATCTGTAAGTCACATAAAAGCATAGGTATGCACATTTTCCGACAAAAACTTTCATTTTTTCAACTCCATGGCAACCCGTAGTTTACATAAATGTTATAATTTATGTGAATATCGCTAACATGGTCAAATGTTTCATTCAAAAGTAAAACTAAAACAGTCTGTCACCGGCAAAATGTCGATTTTGTTATTGCCTGGCGTCCGTCATTAGCAGATTTACCGATAATTTGCTATTACCAGTCGTCTGTCAATAGCAATTTTACCGAAAATTTGCTATTACCAGACGTCTGTCAATAGCAGATTTACCGAAAATTTGCTATTGCCAGACGTCTGTCAATAGACTCTTCCTTTTATTTATTTACTAGTATTCTTTTCTTCAAACTCATTAATTACTGTCAAGCAATTGCATGGCGGTGAATCAACGACGCACATGTATGCAAACTTATATAGTAATCCCAACTTATTGTTAATTTGAAGAAGTTAAGCGCACTGTGCGCTTATTAGAACGGTATTCTGTGTACCATTTGCGTAATATGACGTTTACCCGTTAATACGAAACGGTTGTGACCAATCATAGCTACCAATTTTTGTTGTGACAGTCCCTAGATCTTTTTTTTTTTATCTATCTACATGTATGTGCCGGTAAACGTTTTAAGTACTAGCCATCCCATCACTGCTTGCACCACCCATCACGAAAGCACGCCAATGCAATATATCTACATTTTTCAGATGTAAAGTTTTAAAAAAAAAGTAACAAGAAAAATATAAAGATATTTTTTGATATATTTTTCTTCAAATATTTGATTGTGAGTACACTTTAGAACAATGTATGTTTTGGATCAAAAATACCCAGCGATGCTTTTTTAAAATTGGGGTATAAGGGGGTACACATTTCACGGATATGTTATGCTTGTGTTACTATTTGCGTGATACCTCAATTATGCTAACTACAAAAACATGACACACTGGATTTTAATACAAGGTACGTGGGAAAAAACAACAATAGCAAGAAAAACAACAAAATTATTTTCGTAATAATGTATCGGGCGGTTACAAAATAGATGTTTTGTGAAAAAGGCTAATAACCGTGTGTCAAATGTGCACTTTGTGCATTGTCTTATCAAATTTAGGAAGAAAATGCCTTTGCAAATTTAACAAGAAAGTATTTGTGGGGCTTGTCAAAGTTACTGACTTAGCTTTATCCTCTGAATTGTCTACAGCTGCGGCCATACTGTATTTTCTGTTATGATTGAGAACATGTATCGTGCTTTATAGTATATATCAAGCAAGTCATATTAAGATTTGTACACCCTAGTTTTATCATGTGAATGTGGTATTTAAAGATTCTACATTACACGAGGGTTGCTTTTGTAAACAACCCTCACTATTGTCGTAACAATGACGATGAACCACGGAAATACACAAGATAAATAAAAACATTTTCGCTAAATATAAATATGCTGATGAAATATTTTGTGTTTATATATGATAAAATGGTTGTGCAATGTCGGGGTGAGCCATAGCGTGGTGGATTGTACTGAAAGTTCACTTCCACTGAGCCTAAAGCATTGGGACTCCTCGGCAGGAAAACTTCGGTCGACCTGTCGGGGACCACCGCGCCAACTCGACACTCATCCTTTTTACTCATTTATTTATTGTGTTATCTGTATTTATTCATTAATGATTTTATAATTATGTATTTATTCTATTTTCAGGGTTGGTGAAATTATTACTTTTGTTCATTTTTATCTTGTGGTGAAAACAAATTTTCTTCATGTTACTTTTAATTTATTTCAAAACAAATTATTTCACGGACATGTTTCCTGATGATATATCTTATGCTTGTATCTCATTCTGAGTTGTGCATTTACACGAAGTTGGCCATGATAGGTTCTTCAGTATTCAACTTTCATTACAAAAGCTTGCCTATGCAATAAACAAATATTTTTCAACTAAAAAGAAAATGAAAATTTAATTTGGAAATTTTGATATTTTTGCTCAAAACATTGTTTGTGGGTATATGTAACAAACGTCTCGCTGAAGCGGCTCTAACGCGTACCCAAAATCTGCGTTTTGGGGCAAAAATAAATGAAAAAAATTACCATATAAACCCCATTTTTTCACTTAAATTGGGGTATAAATACATGGGCATGGTTGCGTGATGGAGATAGTGATTGATTAAACAATTACTTTAATTTGCAAATTTGTAATCAGATACCCGCGTTCACATTTTTATCTAACATTTAATTAGTTTAGTGGACGGGGAATAATCCATTGAGAAAATGCGTCATGCACTGACGCCCCCCACCTTAGCTTCGTTATTTCTTGTGATATTTTACAGCCGTTAAAAGACTGAAAATAGACAGATGTGATATTTTCTATATATTCATCTTCTGTTTTGCTTAAATAAACTTGTATATAACGAATTATTACTTATTCCGTATTAATCATTTTTATATAGTGAAAAATATGCCTCCACAATTTCTGGCCGATCGAAATGCACGAAAATATATTCTAATTTTCAGTGGAATAACTTTGGGACTATTTCTACTTGGGGTTTTGATAGGCTATGTGTCACACGGAAGGAAGGAATACTGTCATTTACATAAAGCTTTGGAGACATACTGTCGTAAGTCACCGTTTACTCTGAAACAGCCGTGGAGAAAATACTTTTACAGGTAGGAACGTAATCATTTTTTTTTTTTTTTTTTTTTTTTTTTTTTTTTTTTGTCGAAGAAATCCTTTTGAACATTGTTTTTGTTTTTTGTTTGCGTTAGTGCTGCTTTTAATGTCACGATCGGCAGCTACATGTAGTCTAGCCACACTTAACCTGGGTAAGCCTTCCACTCCACCAGGAAAACATGTCCGTGTGATGTATACCCCCTTGAACCCCACTTTTATATAGCAAAACTGGGGTATGCAGGGGTATACCTATTTTTCTTATTTTTGCTCCAAAACATAGATTGTGGGTACTCGTAAGAACCGCCTCGGCGAGGCGGTTCTAACGTGTACCCACAATCTATGTTTTGAGCAAAAATAAGAAATATATCAAAAATTTTCCTCTGAAAATTATCGATTTTTGACCTAAAAAAATTACTGTATATCATATGGGCATGTTTTCGTAATGCGCTCGAAAGGTAACCGGTTCTAGGTGCACCTTCCCTTTATCATTTTATCACCGATAGAAATTTGCACTTACTAATGGTAACCTGCCTTTGGGACGATTTGAAGTTTACTAATTTGGGATAATCTTAGGTACCGATCATTGATATTCTATGGTGTACCATTGACTAGATATATTCAACAGAATACAGAACTTTTTTTTTCTTGAAGTACAATCTATATTAATATTTGATTAAACGTAAATGCAAGTTTGGCATACTTACTAGCAAAATGTCTTGCTATTCGATAATTCGCAGGTCTCTGACATCTTTTAATAAAGATGTGTGTCTGCTGAAGTCGGAGAACTGCCATACCTACAAACTACCACGAAACTACATAGCCTACCATCTGAATGACAAGGCCATCACAGTTGACGGACAGCTCAATGAAGAAGCATGGAACGAGGTTCCTTGGACAGAGGCTTTCGTAGGTAAGCATTTATAAACCTCAGAGCATCTATTAGGCGCTTTGTTGATCCGCAAATTTGACACTTCACGAATTTAACATTGTGAACAATTGTTACCAATTCTTCGCAAGACACATTAACTCCCCACAGTACTGGTTAAACCCAGGAAGCGTTGGCTCCGTCCCGAAATGACTGAAAAATTATTTAATTGTTGACTGGGACGTTAAGCCTCAACACAAACAAACCATACAAACAAATTCTTCGCAGCTCGTGAAAGATTGGTACCAATGCACCACAAATTTCATTCCAATATTTCACACTTCTGTGAGAAGCACACTTTATGTAGAATTCGTGCGAAAAATTCATATGGCGAAAGAAGAAGAAAAAAAACTACCAAATTTGGTACGTTCATATTTGTGTGAAATTTGCGAAATGTGAAATTTGCGGTTTCGCAGTGCTATTGCATTCAGTTGTCATATTGAACATCACACATCAATTTTCTTACTTTTACTCCAAAAAGTAGGCAGTCCTAACTAACGTGCACCCGCGATTGATGTTTTCATCAAACATGACACAAAAAATTTGAACATTTCTTACGAATATTTTAAATTTTGCACCTGATTAAAAACTACATTGGTGTATTTTCCTAATGGTTTGTTTCAGACATGCGAGCAGACTGGTTCCCCAAGCCTCGGTTTGAGACAAAGTTTAAAGTTCGTTGGGATGACAACCAGTTATACGTTGGTGCCTATATCCAGGATTCGGATTTATGGGGGACTGTGAACATAAGTGACACTGCCGGTAAAACAGTACAATACAAAAAAAAATGAGCCTGTGCGTGAGAAAACCAACAATTTGGGTTTCCGCTCAGGTCCGACACATACGGGGCTGTGCAGTCACAGAAGCAGGCTTGAAGCTTGAAATTTTGGATTTAAGAAGAAGAGGGATTGTACTATCCGCGAAGCGAAAACAAAGGCGCTGATTAGCTTCGCAGTTACTGCGAAGCTGATCTGCGCCTTCGTTTTCGCCTAAGCACTTTGTTGGTTTTCTCATGCAGTGGCTCAAATAAAATTGTATGGTACAATCATAATAAATTGTAAGTTGAAGATTCTTCTAAAACTGTCTCGTGTTTTCACATATGATAAACGTATATAAACGTTTGAAACGATTATCATGATATTTAGTGCGAAGGATGGAGTGCACTCTGCATCTTTATCAAAGACCAATTAAACTGACACGGACATATGGCAGCAGTTTAGATTGTTTAAACCAAGCCTTCATTTTACATACTCACCGCTACACCTATGATCTTTTTTATCCCCGATGAGCTTGAAGCACCAAAACTAGACCGTGAAGCACCAAAACTGGACCGTGAAGCACCAAACCTAGACCGTGAAGCACCGAAACTGGACCGTGAAGCACCAAAACTAGACCGTGAAGCACCGAAACTAGACCGTGAAGCACCGAAACTAGACCGCGAAGCACCGAAACTGGACCGTGAAGCACCAAAACTTGACTCTGAAGCACCAAAGCTAGACCGTGAAGCACCAAAACTAGACCGTGAAGTACCAAAACTGGACCGTGAAGCACCAAAACTAGACCTTGAAACACCAAAACTAGACCATGAAGCACCAAACCTAGGCGAAACTGTTAACCAATGCATGACGTTTATAGCAATTAGTATCTTTCTTTTATCTTTTCATTTTCAGTGTGGAAGGACAATGGAGTCGAGGTACAATTTTATCAGCTTTTTGCATTATCGTTCATGTTTTGTAAATACTTTATGAGGTTCTAGTAGGTATAGTTCAATTTCTTTACCCGTGCCAACTTACCTTGGACAGAGCTATGCATTTGTTGATAGGACTGCTTCAAATAAGTATGTCTCTACGATGATAAACAATAAGTGACCACGTATTTCACATGGCATTGGAATATGTGTAAAACAAATGTGTGCCCCTTTTCTAGTGTTTTCAAAGTTTGATAAAATCACATGAGGCCAACCGACATGAGCAAAATAATTGCACTATATAATTACTGTGGTTGACGTAAGATTTCTCAGATTACGACAGTTTAAAGGCAGCATGTAAACATTACGAAAACTTGCCCGTGCAATAAACAAAGATTTTCTAAAGTTCAAAAAACGAAAATTTTAAGTAGAAAAATGTTGATGGTTTTCTTATTTTTACTCCAAAACATAGTTTGTGGGTACTCGTTAGAACCGCATCGCCGATGGGGTTTGAGGAGGTATACTTTACACGGACATTTTTTCCTGATGGTAGGAATACGCGATTAGTAAATTGTGTAATTTGCCCAAACGTATCATCAAATCCATTTATCTACCGTTGTGTCGAGTGTTTAACATTTGTATTGTCTGTTTCAGATATTGATGGACGTTGACGGTACCATGTTCAAGTAGGTTCTTTATTACGATAAAATTTCCGCGCAGTGAATATCCTCATATACCTCACTTTTATAAAAAAAAAAAAAGGGGGGGGGGTATGCAGGGGGTATACCCCTTTTTCTTATTTTTGGTCCTAAACATAGATTGTGGGTACTCGTTCTGGGTTCCACACATGTACCCACGACCTATGTTTTGAGCAAGAATATTAAAAATATCAAAATCTTTCTGATGAAATAATGAAATTTTGTTTTGTGCTGAGACAAAATCTGTATATTGCATGTGTAAGTTTTCGTAATAAAGTTATTACGAAAACATGCCTATGCAATGCACTAGATTTTTTTCATCTGTGAAAATTTTCAGTAGAAAATAAGTTGATATTGAACTTACATGTATAAATGTTCCAAACGTAGATCAAGGGTACACGTTAGAACCGCCTCGCATGGACGGTTTTAACGAGTACCCGCAATCTATGTTTTGGATAAAAAATACGAAAAAATATACCACTGTGCGGCCAAGTTTTATTTTAACAGGGATACATTTTATTACAAGGATAAGTTTGCGTGATACTAGTAGATGCATAAAAGGAAGAAAGGGTGAGAAAAAACTACGTTAGAGGTAAAAAAAATTAGCCGTGTTTCCGCTAACATGCCGAAAAAAATTAGGGTCGGTAGGTAGGCAAATCTTTTCATTTTTTTTTTCTAATTATTATTTGTTGAAAACAGATAAAAAATGATAATATGCAACTTAATTCATCTAAAATTCTAGAACATGACAGACATTGGGGTTTAAAACATAAAGAAAGTTAAATAAAGTGATTTTAAATACTATTTTTGCAGTTTTGACTTATTTTAAGTCAAATGTCCATTTATCTGAAAATTTCAAGGGTCGGTTACCGGGTACACCGGTTACCGCAAAGCTGATCTGCGTCTTTGTTTTCGCATATGCAGATTGTTGGGTTTCTCAGTCATGAGACGGCTCAAATATAAACGGAAAAGCAGTGATGATGCATATAATGATTGAACTGTAATGATACACATTAAATATGAAAAATACCCAAAATAGTTTATGCGTATTTTTATACAATAACGAAAATGGTACTGATTTACTATATTGGCATACACACCAACTGCATGAAAGCTGTCTTTTTCGCCACTGGAAGAAGAAAACCATTTAGTTAAAAAGCAAATTAACATTAAGTAACCGGGTGTATTACTTGTATTTCAGTTACAAGCAAATTCAGGCAAATGTTCTGGGTACAATATATGATCTGATGTTCTATGGCTCACCCTGGGACAAAGGTGGTTGGGTGATCAACCAGACGTATACGGAGGCGTGGTCAGCGGGCGTGACACACGCTGTATATACTGACGGCACGGTTAATACGCCACTGGACGTTGGTAAGCATAACTACTGTAGTTAGCTCGCGTGACACATGCCGTATCTACTGATGGCACGGTTAATACGCCACTGAATGTTGGTAAGCATAACTACTGTAGTCAGTGGGCGTGACACACGGTGTATATACTGACGGCACGGTTAATACGCCACTGACTGTTGGTAAGCATAACTACTGGAGTTAGCTCTCGTGACACACGCTGTATATACTGATGGCACGGTTAATACGCGCATGTTGGTTAGCATAGCTACTGTAGTCAGTGGGCGTGACACACGCTGTATATACTGAAGGCACAGTTAATACGCCACTGGATGTTAGTAAGCATAACTACTATAGTCAGCTCGCGTGACACACTTCGTATATGCTGACGGCACGATTAATACGCCATTGGATGTCGGGCGTCATTTTAAGTGCAAACTGAAAATAATAAACCCTTCTCATAACAAACTAAATGCAGATGCAAAAGCGTTCAACATTATCATTATTGGGGTTGCCTGTTAACAAAGTGAATTGCAAGATTTCAATAAATGCTTCCTTTAGGTGTAAACAAATTTGTTTCCGATTGATCACCCATAATATGCAGTAGCGGGCTTTTGCACAAACATCAACCCACTGCATCAGACAGGTGTACATTTTGAAGAGCAAACGTTGGTAAAGAGTTTAATCGCTGATCTGATGATAGACAACGCGGCATTCCACCAGTTACTGTTTGCGCACAGGGATTCCGTTGAAACAAATGAAATTAAAATGACTTATTGAAATTTTAAGTGTACTTATCAAAATGATGATGGACATGCCCATTCGTGACAAATGGAATATCAATTGTTATATCAATAAACAGAATTTGGTAAAACGTTCCAGCTCGATATAAATCTAATCTCGGATTCCATAAACGCGGTTATTTTGCATCCGAGATCCGATTAAGTTATTGGTTATGATAAAACTGCAAAACACCTTTTCCTTGTAGACAAATTCTGGTCAGTTGAGTTCGCATTCACGTTCGATGCATTGGCGAGGAATTCTACCAGAACTACCCCGACCCCCTCTGATGGTGAGGTGTGGTACATGCAGTTTGGAAGGTAATACCATCTCATCGCATTGATAAACTTCTATTGTTATAAATGAACATTATTGCATATTAAATACCCGTGTCACACGATATTAACAGCCATTTATTTTAAAATGAAGAGAAAGCCATGCATTAATATTGAAATTCACGCGCTGTTAATACATGGCTTATACTTATGCTCGTTACTGGGCGCCACGCAAAGCACGTGCTAGTAATGAGAAACTGAAGTCCGCCCGGAACGAGCATAAAAACGAAAGCTTTTACGCGTATAAAAATGTGACGAGGCTGTAAAATATAGTGCACCATATTTATTTCGTTTCTGCACCTTTTTTCTTTCGTTTCTGCAGAATTTATGCAATAATAGCGATCAAAAATGATTTTGTCATTCATTAACATACGCTACGGTCCCTCGGGAAGTGTTGAAAACCTCGGGCTACGCCCTCGGTTTTCAACACTCCCCTCGTTAATGAATGGAAAATCATGTTTGATCCTTATATTGTAAAACTAATATTGCTGCAGACAAACATATGAGCATTCACGTGAGGAAACCAACAATTTGGGGTTCCGAACTGGTCTGATACAAACCAGGCTGTACAGCCACACAAAGTAGTTACGTAGAAGCTTGAAATTTCAGTTAAAGAAAGAAGAGGCATTGTACTATATGTCTAGCGAAAACAAAGTTGCTGATCAGCTGTGCGGTTAGTGTTTAATATCATTGTTTATACTTTTGAGAACATTTTGCGAGGCTTAATGGATTGTATGTTACATAATTGATGATGTACCATTGTTTTCCACTATTTTTAAGAGGATACTGGAAGCTGAATATAACCACCGATGACAAATACGTAAAGGTAATTCAAATTTTCCATATAGTTATATGATAACCATTGACTTATCAAAGACTTAAATTTTAACTCTGTTTTTTTTTTGGGAAAAAAAAGAAAGAAAATAAAAGCAAAAACAACAACAACAACAACAACAACAACAATAAATGTTTTCTTTAACTTCGCTAGATATATTAACAAAACTTGTGTTAAGTAACCATAGCGCAGCACAACTTGAAAATTTGACAGTATTTTTTTTTTTTTTTTTGATTCAGTTTTACGTCCCTTTCAAGCTTTTTCACTCATATCGAGACGAATCAATCGGTAGGTGGGGCGAAAACCGGAGTACCCGGGGAAAAACCACCTGACACACCCGCAAGCAGAACATGGCTTGTCTCACATATGAATTCGTGCCCCGTGCGAGGCGCGAACCCACATCGGTGAGATGATCGAATGATCAAGGGCACTGAAGTCAGCGACCTTAACCACTCGGCCACGGGGGCCGCCGTAAACAGTATTTTTTGACCTTGTATGATAACGTTCAGGAATAATTTTGTGAATATTTAAGGTTAGTGACGAACATTTCCCGGAAGCCTGGTGGTCATGGCAACCATGTGGTACGATCAACCTACATCTACAGGACAGGTACGCAACTCTTTAAGATAATATACAATTAAATTCCTTACATGTACTACTCCTCCATCATGCAACATACCAATATGCTTAAACTACCTCAAGCAGCGTTTATGCGGTAAAGTAAAAATAAAAAGGCTAATTAATTGATACAACTGAATTTAAATGCCCAACCCAGACGTCAGACAGTCATTAAGAAAAATTGCCCATGAAATAAACATATATTTTTTAGCTTTAAAAATGAAAATTTTCAGCTGAAAGTTTTGATATTTTTCTTATTTTTGCTCAAAATATAGATTGTGGGTACACGTTAGAACCGCATTGCCGAGGCGATTCTAACGAGTACCCACAATCTTTGTTTTAGACCATAAAATGAAAAATAGGTATACCCCTGGAAACCCCAGTTTTTCTATATAAATTTCTGATTCAAGTATAATATAAAAAAAAAAAAATACACGGACATGTTATCCTGATGTATGTCGTCTTTAGATGGGGGCTTGTACAGTTCAAGCGTTCTCTTCGAGACAAAAAGTTCCTATACAACAAATGGCACATCTACCGAGCGCTGTTCGACATGTTGGATGCAGTGAAAGTAAGTTTTAACCTAGATAGTAGAAAGGTACATGTAGGCAATGATCAGGAAAAGGCGAAATCAGAAAAAATTCCCACTCTAAAAACCGAGGTGGGTTAAACTAAATTGACAATTAGAAAATATATCGTAAGCCGAGTGAGCAGCTATTTCCCAATAGGCGGCCACTCATTTACCCGAACTTAAATATATGAAAACATACATAAGGTTCCAACAGCACAAAAATTCGATTCCAAAACATAAGACAAATAGAAGCACAATAGAAGTATCGATTTGGAACGATCAGTAATATAAAATTACTGGGCAGGCTTAAATCGATTTTACAGGCGCCTACCCTCACCCTCATCTTCTGTAGTGGTTCACAACATTTGGTACTTTCATAGCCATACAACCTAACTAACAGTTATAACTGAAAATAATAAAAATGTGTTCCTTATCATCTAATATCTCTTTCCGCTTTAAAATAAAGTGGAACAGTTACATTTATCTTTAAAAAACATGACATGAAATTAAACTCTGAATTTATCAAGCGTGTGTGAAATATGTATCCAAAATAGAGTTAAATTAAATATTCATTTATTTCCACAATTACATCCACAATGCGATATGACGTAGCACCTATGTTTCTTTTTTATTTCTTCAGACCTACAAAGCTCTCAATGGAAGATACACAGATGATATACAAGAGTTGAAAGTACCGACACATCTGTTCTCAAGAGCATGTGTTGAAATACCGACCATCAAACTTGTAACACAGAACGGCATCAGTGACTTTGAGGTCACTGTGACGTCACGGCTGATCAATCACCCTCCCGGACATATCCGCTCTGATAAATATGTTTGGTTTGCATGAAACAAATAATGACATGCAAATACAGTATAAATATGTTGTTATTAGATATATGCATATATCATATAATCCGACTATTAAATGATATTTTAAATATTTTATTTATATGTATAATCACACATTGTAATACAGTATTTATAAAACATGCAATAAAAAAGTAAATCTTTGCAAGCCTAGAGTGCATTTACTGATCTTAGACAAATCCTCAGTAATAAATGAGCCGTCTCGTGGGAAAACCAACAATGTGGTTTCCGAACAGGTCTGACACTAATCCGGCAGTATAGTCACAGAAGATCGCTAGAGGCTCGAAATTTCGGATTTAGAAAGGAGAGGAATTGTACTATCCATGTAGCGAAAACAAAGGCGCTGATCAGCTTCGCGGTTACCGCGAAGCTGATCTGCGTCTTTGTTTTCGCATATGCAGGTTGTTGGTTTTCCCATGGGGCGGCTCAAATAGTGTCTCCTTAATCCATAACCCAAGTAATGGTCTGGGTGCACATTAAGTAAAGACTCGCCAGGTCCTTCGCGTGTTTGATAATGCCACCGCTTTCTGCTAGTTTGGCGTACATGTACGTGTACGTACTTTCCTGAGTATAATTGCGAGTAACGATTTCATTATGTAGTCCTGGTTTCTTGGTTAAAGTATATGGCACAAATTAATGCATTGGATTGCAAAACAGACATCTTGACATCTTATTCCATAAAATGCTAAAGTCCGTGACATCTATAGATATAAATTATGCCAATTTTATATTTTATGTCGCTCTGAACAAACACTTGAGTATTCACTTTTAACAACCCCAGAAATACTGTTGCATCAGACAATGCTTAAGAAATAGATCAGCTCTAGCAGTGAATTGTTGAGTAATAATTCACTGTTTGGAGGTCAGTTGTAAAGAAGATCAAATCACGAGCGCGTAGCGCGAGTGATTTATCTTCTTACAACTGACCGACAAACAGTGAATTATTACTCAACAATTCACGCACTTGAGCTGATCTATTTCGATTCTAACACACAATAAACGGAATTAATGTTGCTGAAACCGTCGATATCGTTCAGCTTTCCGCCATTGCACTGCAGATATCCCGCCAAATATTTGACTGTAATGCTGGTATTTACACACATTTATTACGTTTGTTGTGCGCTAAAACTACGTTTCACCGTCTAACGCTGCTTTGTGGGATAGCTGACGTCACAAATGCCGCAAAGTAACGTCACGCTTATTCGCCCAGTGAAATTGTTGCACAATATAACACGATTTTTTACCATTGGCTATATAGGCGAGGTGTGTTAGAATTCACAATACTATCTAAAAAATATCTGTTCACTACTGCAACAGTGATTTATGGCACATTGTTTTTCAGCATTTCTGCAAATATTTCCTTCTTCCTCTTGAGTTGAATGTGAACCAAATCACGTATCAAAACTAACGTATCTGTCCTGTCGAATGTGACCAATCACTTTCGTCAATATTCGTGACGTCACTGTGACGTTGAACTGAGGTGGACTGGCCGTATTATCGACTGTAATCGTGGGTATCTCAACGCATTTCCGTGTAAACAAGTAGGGCGGGACGTCGAGCTCCTCCAGCTGATCTATAAAATTACCATGCTTGCCCTGGTACGCCTGAAACATTAACCCATATTTGACGAATGAATCTTCCCATCATTATCAATTAGGTGAGTACGCTTTCATTTTTAGGGGTGTTAGGAGTGACTTTTATTATCTCATTTTTCGATGAAATTCCTCCAAGCAAACAGAATAGCCCCAGATGGGACGCCGCGTTCTGCGGCATCACAGATGGGACGCCGCGTTCTGCGGCGTCACATCTGGGGCTATGCATTTTGCCTATGTAAAAGGGACGCCAGGCTTAAATGAGTTAAAATATTGCAATTTCCAAAAGGGTGTAAATGTACATACGAGTTTGACCCGATGGTCTTTGTTGACTTGAGCATCATGAAATTGTTTTCATTGACACTTACATTTATGCACTTCATTACGACGTTACTTCTGAACCTCGTCATGAGAAAACCGGATTTTGCCTATGCGAAAACAAAGGCGCAGATCAGCTCTGCAGTAACTGCACAGCTGATCAGCGCCTTTGTTTTCGCTACGCGGATAGTACAATCCCTTTTCTTAAATCCGAAATTTCAAGATTCTAGCTTTCTTCTGTGACTGCACAGACTGGTTTGTGTCAGACCAGATCGGAAACCCCGAAGACGCGGCTCATTATAATACAGCCAACGACGAACAATAAAAACTTAGACCAAATAATCAGACAACGAAATAACGTGTTCTTTGGCGTGGAAGAAACAATTAAAGAAATAAGCACGTGAATACGTACAGGTACACTCCATAGATGAGGCCTGTAGCACCGACAACTGTCCACGATGGACAATTATTGTTGCTGCCGCAACGACAACTGTCCACAAGACAGTAATCGATGATTTTTTTTTTCAACCGTTTCTGTCCATTGTGGACATCTATCGTTGCTGTGTTTGATATGACCTGCAGTGTCAATCGGATTACTGTACATTTCTGAAAGACCCTCAAACATATATATGAACAAGATGCAAAAAATATTCTGCGGCTTTCACACTAGAGCACGATCTGTTACGATCGCCACGATTGACAAATCGTGGCTAATCGGGACATTTTGCCAAAATTTCACGTTCTTATACGTTCTGCTGCGAGTTGTTGCGTTTTGATACGATCTGTTCCGATCTGATACGATAGGGTAGTCATCGGTCAAAATTTGGGGACACGATTTTGGTCCCGGATAGATAGGATTAGTTGCGTTCCGATAAGATTATTACGATTAAGCCCCCGATTCCAATGCGATCTGATACGATTATCACGATACTTGATCGCGATTTGATACGGACTGATACGCGTAGATGAGTTCTGGTACGAGTCTCAAGAACTGATACGATGTGTTGCGATAGATTACGACTGTTGGCTTGATTTTTGGTGATTGTGGTCACGATTGTGTCACGATGAGACCACTATAAACTTCGAAACAAACATGTACCTCATTATGTTTTAATCTCTGGAGACGAAATAACACTGATGATGGAAGGAGCTGAGAATGAAGAGAATGCGATATTTACATTATTTATTTATGTTTATGATAAAGCCTTATCCTTCCCCTTTCTACCCCTGCTTCTGCTGTCATTTCCTGGCAACCTTCAGATTTCTAATTAAAATGAAAATGACCGTATTAATATAAAGTTTTCTATTGTTGATAAAAGAATAAAAGTCAGTTATCGTGCCCGATGTATTCAATGTATTGATAATTCGTAACAGATCGTAAGTATCCGTAGCAAAAGCGTGGCGTGTCGTGTCTCATCGCATTTACTCGTAATAGATCGCATCATATCGCGAGTAATTCGCATCGTCTCGTAGTAAATCGGGCCAGGCAATTTTCTCGAATCGTAACAGACCGTAACAACTCGTAGGAGATCGCAACTCATCTCAACAGATCGTAGTGTTTTGGTCGATCCCGATAACCGCGATTCAGGAACAAGATGAGATACGATTCATTGCGATTTGTTACGATATCATACGATCTGATGCGATGGCCACGATGGTCCCTCCAATCGTGGTAATCGTGGCAAAATTTTTGGCAGCCAAAAATTTTTCCACGATTAGCCCGATTGTCACGATTGACATCAAGATGTGATACGATCTGATAAGATTGGATACGATAGTCCCGATCGGTCCACGATGAGCACCACGATACCAATCGTGGTCAAATCGTGATAAGTGTGAAAACCGTATTCACAACCGTTAACCAGGTAGCATTCATACTTGGATCATATGTACTCTTTAGGGTTGGGTTTAATGCCGTAGCATCAGGACCTTGGATCTATGAATGGTTGGGGCTAGAAGTCAAAATATAGATCACCATCATACACGGTTCAACTGCAGTAACTGATAAATGGATCTGACATAGGTATTCTATATTTTAATCAAAAACTTCCTCCCCATGGCATCTACCCAGGGGTTCGTACCATGGACTGAAAGCTAACTATACATAATGCTTATGGTCCAAGTGTGAATGATGTCTGCTTAATGGCTGTAAAGGTATATACAAGTTTACAGTAAAGTTTTTAGCGGTGATACGCCCTTTTTCGCAGTGCTCTTACAAAATGAACAGTAAAGAAAATTGTTTAGCGGTGATATGCCTTTTTTCGCAGTGCTCTTAGAAAATGAACAGTGATCGTTGAAAGTAAATTTTATACAAACATGCTTAATGAATATTGTCCAATTAGCTTGTGGACAGTTGTCGTTGCTACAGATTCCACGCCACGTCAATAAGAACATTCAGGTGATCAACTGTGAATCTGTTATTAACTAGAATGTTGTTTTGCTCAAATTAGAAATGCCTTAAATCGTTCATACAAATAAAAACCCTATTTCGAAGTTTGCAATTTAACTCTGATTATGTTTATACTGAAATGTAAATGATAGATCAATTCGAGACGAAGCTCACTTACCATTAAAGCATCGAAAATGTCAAACAACGCCTTGTAAACTGGCCACCGTTTAAATAGGAAACTTTTATCATAAGTGTTTCTTTTAAACTGAACCAAGCCCCACCTGTAAAAGAGTGGATATTTTAATGTAAACATGAGTCATCCTTGTGGCAGTCTTTGAACAACTTTCTAAATATAATTTTGATCCACTTCAGAAGATGAGGGTGAGGTGTGAAGGTATGCATTTATAAGATTTCCTGAAAAGACCTGGGCATGCGCTTATTTGAGCATGTACGCTAAATAGAACGAATGGTTATATTCGTGATTATTTGAGCCGTCTCGTGGGAAAACCAACAATGCGGTTTCCGAACAGGTCCGATATAAACCGACCTGTACAGTCACAGAAAAGAGCTAGAATCTTGAAATTTCGGATTTAAGTAGAAGAGGAACTGTACTATCCAGGTAGCGAAAACAAAGGCGCTGATCAGCTTCGCAGTTACTGCGAAGCTGATCTGCGCCTTTGTTTTCGCCTATGCAGATTGTTGGTTTTCCCATGGGGCGGCTCATTTTACATTTACCTGTTTTGTAGTAGCAGATTGACTGAGCCACATGGATTCCAGGACCACCACGAGTTGTCAGAATGTCCCCAATGTTCAGCTACCTATGATAGTGAGGATTAATGTTTAAATTGGTTAGATAATAATTTTCCAAATTTAAGACTGGAATAGCCTTCAGCACGGGGGTGCTTTGGAACTGTATCATTTTAATATTACATAATTATTTGAAAGACGTATGTTACTTTATTTTACAGGCTGTAGCGACAAGTATGAGATGGTCAAATCTATTTGTCACATGTGGGTTAAATATAAGTCATGTGAAACAGACAATTACACGTCTGTCCTAATTTCAAGAATATTACCTTTTTATACCGATTGTCAGGTGTGACGGTTAGATTCCACTCTGCTCTGAAACGTGAAGGTATAAGGAAACATTACTATGCCTGTCGCCACGATTAGGAAATAAAATCTGTGCGCATATAAGGAAACATTATTACGAACGCATAAGGAAATAAAATTATGTGAATGGATAAGCAAACATAATAAAATGTTTTTTATAATTATGTAGGTGTATAAGGAAATATATGTACAATGTACATGCATTAGGCATCATATTAGCATGTATAAGGATATATATGTGAATGCATAAAGAAACAGGTAAAATGTATGAGGAAATACATGTAATTGCATAAGGAAACACATATAAATGTAAAATAAAACATTACTCTACTCGCACATCATCTTTATCTTAAATGAAACAAGACTTGTTACATGTATGATTGCATTGTCAGATCATGCGAGCCCACTGGGGTTCAACTGGTGTTTTTTTTTCTTTTGCTCCAGAGTAAGTAAGTTATTTGGCGCCCAGGGATCTCCATCGTCGGGCAGCTTACTCAATCTGTGAGTCCTCGTTTTTGATTCATCATGGTGTTTATCATGATTTATTTGTTTGTCCATGATGATTCATTGACTAGTCAGAGATTCACCACGAGGACCGACCCAACACCCAACCGTTAACTAAATGTTGTGAACCACTGCAGAAGCTGAGGGTGAGGTTAGGTACCTGTAAAATCTATTTTGCATCAGTAATTCTATATTTAATAATTTACTAATTTAGTAATTTACTGATCGTTCTAAGGCAGTACGTCTGTGGTGGTTCTTGTTGTTTTGCCTTGGTGTTTAAATGTTTGTGCTGTTTGCGCCTTATGTATGTTTTATTATTTTTGGTTAAGTTTAGGTTACTGAGTGGCCACCTATTGGGAAAATAGCGGCTCATTTGGCTTACGATATGTTTTCATGGTATAAGTACCTGATAGTTAATTTATTTTTTTCCCACCTCGGTGTTTGGAGTGGGAGTCTCTTTCTGATTGTGCCTTTTCCTGACCGTTGCCTACTTGTGCCTTTTTAATCTATTAATAGATTGCATATATAATTAACATAACACCTTAAATATGCACCATACCTTCCAAAGTTAAGAAACCAGACTTCGTCGGCAGATGGCGTAGGCTGCAGCCTCTGTGATTGTTTTGACAGTGCGTCGAACGAGAACGACCACTCTACCGACCAGTACTTATCTGTTTTATACAAAATGAAAATTGTTATGCTGCTCTCACATATACCGAATATCCCTTGCGAATGCTAAAATTTGAAATTCGCGCTTAAATTACCGAATATGATGCGAATGGACGGGGCGGGGCTTGTACAAAACGATGTCTTTGCGAAAGCGTTAAGAATGCTTGCGTATCCTTACAAATGTCTTAAGAATGTTGCGATTGATTGCCATCCACACTACCGAATTCTTGAAAATGCCTAACGAATGTTCCGAACGCTTACAAAAGCCATTACAAATAATACGAACGTCTTGCAAACACCTTACAAATGAAGCGAATGTGTAGCGAATGCTTGCCGAATTCTTTTCAGTTTTGACTCAGTCGCAAACTTTGTAGCCAATAATATCAATGTAAAACGAAATCACCCACAATGCTAAGGGGCATGGAAAAGAAATATGTCATTATTGATCCAAGTCTTCTCTTGAAACACACACCACTTTGGTGTTTCTCTAAATTGCGATTTACACAATAAAAAGACAATTTTACTGGGCAAACAAAAATGTCACGGGACTTTCGTTTGTCTGTCATACATTAATGGATAGCTTAAAGCTAAACACCATAAATGATGACCTTTACTTGAAGGATAGGGCCAGAATAAATAGACTATGCTAAAAACTGAGTCTTTAATGTGAAAATGTTGCGATTCACTAGCGATTCTTTACGGACATCAAAACTCAATAGAATTTAATGCTACTGAATCCTTGCAAATGGCTTGCGAGTGTTACAAATGTCTTGCAATCAATCCGAATTGTTTACGAATTGTTTACGAATATGTTAAGAATATGATTTCCTTGCGAATTTTAGGAGCATGTTCCTAATTTTCGCAACATCTCGAAATTTTCACCGAATGCTTCCGAATGCTTACAAATGCTACCGAATGCTTCCGAATTTCTAGCGATTAATGCGAATCTGCTCAAAATTTCATTCGGAAGGGCATTCGCAAGGGAAATTCGGTATATGTAAGAGCAGTATAAAGTATGTAACAAAATGGAAGTACATTGTATCATTAAAGAAAATTGATGTTGATATTGTTTAATATCAAAGACGACCATCAACAGTTTGTTTACTAGCTTTAACGTACTTGTATCACACTAATGAAACGATTTCTTAATATTGAATTCGACTATTCTTGGCTCTGGCTAACGTTTTAATATGACCCAGCAATATTACATTTTACTAAATCCCCATTCAAATGAATTGGCGATCTAAGTTGACCTTGCCGTAAAATAGGCCAAGGCCATTCCAGGGTCATGATTTATACCAACTTTTAAGAGCTCCACTGCCTGATGCATGGCTGCCTTAATGCTTAGTTTTAAAATCATAAGCCTTCTGGTTCTGGAGAAGATTTTTTAACTCGGGTACATGTATTTGCTATTTAAAACCATGGCGGCCATCTTAATCATGTGACCTGGACCATTTATATTATACTTTCGTTCCCCCTTCCTAAGGATCCTCCACATGAAGTTTGGCCTTGATTGTCTCAGCGGTTTCAGAGGAGAAGATGTTTGAAAATTGTGAACAACAACTAAAACGACAACATCGACGAAAACAATGACGACGGACGACGGAACTTGGGTATACTATAAGCTCACTTTCGGCCCAGGTGAGCTGAAAACGATAACAAGTGATCAGGAATGTTCAGAATCAAACATCCATCTTTCAAATCCAAACGGGAAATAACACACAGCCAATATGCATAAATTTCTACATACCGTATTCGTCCTGGTTAGCGCAGCGTGATTTAACTTTTCAAAATAACTTAGTTAAGGTAACAAAATACCTTTCGTACATGTATAAGAGCACACTATGAACCAAACCACCATATAAACTGCTTAAGGACAACCTGTCAAAATATCAATGATGGTGTCATTTTAGGGTTCCAATCGTTGCAAAATAGTTTTTGACCATTTGACGGACAAAAATGTTTTTGGCAACGACCAGGGTGTGCGCTTATCGGAGCATGTGTTCTGATTAGAATAGATACGGTTAAACGTAGTTGTGAACATCTCATGCTATCATTTGAGCCGCCTCATGGGAAAACCAATAATCTGCATAAGTGAAAACTAAGACGCAGATCAGCTTCGCGGTAACCGCAAAGCTGATCAGCGCCTTTGTTTTCGCTACGCGGATAGTACAAGTACAATTCCTTTTCTACTTAAATCCGAAATTTCAAGCTTCTAGCTCTTTTCTGTGACTATACAGCCTAATTTGTGTCGGACCAGTTCGAAAACCACATTGTTAGTTTTCCCACGAGGCGGCTCATGTTATTCAATCGAGGATAAAGGTATTCAACTAAGAAAGGACATCACTACATGTGCGTACCTATGTCACCCGGTTGATTTACCGTCCCCTCGTAATAAACATTCTTCTGGATCCCTGCGAACCAGTCCCAGCTATGAGCAGTAGAGTTAGGATCTTTGTGATCATATGGGGACCGAAAATACATCAGATCCCAGGAGGCATTGCGAACGTTGATCTGCATCTGTTTGTAGCTGTAAAAGGGAAGCATTTTGATAGTAAATGCATCTAAAGATAAGAGTAAGTTATGATAAGGAAATGGCGCCACCAGAATTAGAATCCCACTTCAATTTCCGACTTTGGAAAAACTAAACTGACAATCAGGTACTACAATGTAATACAAAGAGAACATATCGTAATCAAAGTAAGCAGCTTTCTTTTTCTCAATAGGTGGTCACTTAGCTACCAAGACGTAACTAAATATATGAAAACGTACAAAAATTGCAAACAGCAGAAAAAAATCTACACCAAAATATAAAACAATAAGAACTAGATACATGTATATGCGAGCTGGTCCCGAGGTTATAAAACATTTTTCATGCTCAGCTCAGCTGAGACTAAAATTTATCATGCTCATAAATGTTAAAATGTTGGCATTTTAACATTTATTAGCGGGATAAATTACAGACTTTGGACTTTTAAACCTTTAATTTCAATATATTTGGACTGTTTCAGT
Source organism: Rugalucina vietnamica (assembly GCA_964017185.1). Lineage (NCBI taxonomy): Eukaryota > Metazoa > Mollusca > Bivalvia > Lucinida > Lucinidae > Rugalucina > Rugalucina vietnamica. The sequence goes on from OZ024872.1 coordinate 6,946,774, forward strand.
ATTTATGAGGAATTGATATTTCAAGCTCAGCTGAGCTGAGCATGAAAAATGTTTTATAACCTCCGTGAGGAAAGCAATCCGTGAGGATTGAAAAATAAGAGCACTGCCATTGTCCATTGCCAGATAAAATGTGATAGAAAATCTTACTTCACTTACAGAACTCAGAGTAGGCGTTTGTGATCTACGAGTACAACAACAGTTATAAAAGTCATAAACCCTACGTTCAAAGCATAAAAGTTTAAAGCGTAAAACTAAAAGCAGATCTTTTCAGAAACCCCACAGTGTACCCCATAAAATGTAAAGTCTGACAAACATGGGAGATGCATCCAAACAACCTAGTGCTTGCCGCATGTCTTGAAAACAAGATCCGTAACGTGTGCTGTGATGTAAGATCAGTGAGCCGCGTCAAAAGAAAACCGGAATTTTACCAGATTCGCAGTAACTGCGAAGCTGATCAGCGCCTTTGTTTTCGCTACTCGGATAGTACAACTTTTTCTTCCGAAATCCGAAATTTCAAGCTTCCAGCCATCTTCTGTAGCTACACAGGCCGGTTTGTGTCAGACCTGGTCGGAAACCCCGAAGACCGGTTTTCTCGCGTCGCGGCTTATCTAATAACGTGACAAGAATGCTTACTTAAGTAAGGAACCATCCACATCTACCAAAACCTGCAAAAAAAAAAAAAAAAAAAAAAAAAAAAAAATGAAATTCAAAAAACGGCAATATTTACAATTACTGTAAGTCAGAAATGCTGGGACCGGCAGATGACTTAAAATTACGTTGATCTTATAGTTTGAAAATGCCGTCGATGATATGGCTGAAAATTAAATTTTGTTTGTTTGTCCTCCAACTTCCTACCCACTTTTTACACCCCCTCATCCCCAAAAATTTTATTGCAATTTGGTGAGGTAAAATGTTTTTATGTTTTGTTAATTTGGTAGGCATTTAGTTTATATCGAATATTTTTCCTGCAAGTGCATCATGTTGAACACACTGTCGCTGCGATGAAGTGATCATACAGTCAAAATCAATGGTACACTGTGTTACCAGAGTTATCAGACGTTGACATGTTTGTCCTTTAACTATTGAATGCAAAATAAAATATAATAATAATAAATAATTTCCCTACCTACCTACCCAATTCTAAAATGCTTGGTGGGTAAAGGACAAACAACCAGAGGACCAATGGTCCTGTAACGCTCACATGAGATCTGCTGTATATACATGTACGAATGATATACATGTAAAGGGTTTTTACCATATATGGGCTTGGCGGCCATCTTGGTCATGTGACTCGGTTATTTATAAACACATTGATTCCCCCTTCCCATAGATGCTTCCTATAAATTGGGCTTTGATTTGCCAAGGTGTTTCAGAGAAGAAGATCTTTGAGTATTTTTGTAATTTACATGTATATTGCCCCAGGGTGGGGGCAGACCAACCCCTGGGGTCCAACTGTTTTTCAGAATTACCTACCTTCAGTCCATTTGCCCATTTCCTGCAAGATTTGCCTTTCAAATGACATTTTAACAATTTTCCCCATTCAAATGCATGGGTGACCTATTTTGACCTTGCCTTGACCTTGCCGTAAAATAGGTCAAGGTCATCCAAAGGTCATAATTTATAAACACATTGTAGTACTCTAGTCCCCAATGCTTCATGCCAAGCTTCGTTGAAATTGGTCTAGTGGTTCCGGAGAAGAAGAATTTTGAAGGGTTTTTACCATATATGGGCATGGTGGCCAACTTGGTCATATGACCTGGATTATTTATAGATACATTGATCCCCCCTTCCCATAGATGCTTCATATAAAATTTAACTTTGATTGGCCAAGTGATTTCAGAGAAGAAGATCTTTGAATATTTTTGTAATATACATGCATATTGCCCCGGGGTGGGGGCAGACTAACCCCTGGGGTCCAAATATTTTTCAGAATTACCTACCTTCAGTCCATTTGCCCATTTCCTGCAAGATTTGCTTTTCAAATGACATTTTTACAATTTTCCCCATTCAAATGCATGGGCGACCTATGTTAACCTTGCCGTAAAATAGGTCAAGGTCATCCAAAGGTCATGATTTATGAATACATTGTAGTACTTTTGTCCCCAATGTTTCATGCCAAGTTTCGTTGAAATCGGTCCAGTGGTTCCGGAGAAGAAGAATTTTGAAGGGTTTTTACCATATGTGGGCATGGCGGCCATCTTGGTCATGTGACCTGGATTATTTATAAACACATTGGTTTCCCCTTCCTATAGATGCTTCATATAAGATTTGGCTTTGATTGGCCAACCGGTTTCAGAGAAGAAGATCTTTGAAAATGGTGGACGACGGACGAACGGACGACGGACGGACGACGGACGGACGCCGGATCATGGCCATCGTATAAGCTCACCTTGTGAGCCTAACGGCTCAGGTGAGCTAAAAAACGTTTAATTCAGGCCTACTGCTTTTAAATTGCGTCTTAATCAAAACATTTTTCTCAGATGCATAATCAGTTTTGGTTATTTCTGAAAACAAGCAAAGATTTGACTTCCAGAATATTTAACGACTAAAATATTAAATGAGCCACCGCACGAGAAAATCAACAATTTGCATAGGCGAAAACAAAGACGCAGATCAGCTTCGCGGTAACCGCGAAGCTGATCAGCGCCTTTGTTTTCGCTACAAGGATAGTACACTTCCTCTTCTTTTTAAATCCGAAATTTCAAGCTTCTAGCTTTATTGTGTGACTGTGCAGCCTGGTTTGTGTCAGACCTGGTCGGAACCCCAAATTGTTGGTTTTCTCACGCACAGGCTCAAATACGAGTATAGTTACAGGTTACGGGAAAAGAAGGTAGTCTGATACTTTGATGCAATGTGTAAACACGCAGAACCGGTACATGTATCAGCCCAAAATTAGTAAATGCGATTTGAACCCATTTGCGACATAAAGTACGAGCAAACTTTTGCGTTACTTTGGAGTTCATGGGAGGTTAAGGCTAAATGCACCAAAGTCGTCATAAAGATGCACTTGAAATGAGATGGATTGTAATCATATAGACAATAGACTAATGAATTAACGTCAATTACCGAGTTAAGTGAACTTAATCATAAAAGCAATGATAGTAGTAATTAGAAAAGTCACTTACCTCAAAGTCATTATCTAGGTAAACTGAAAGGAAAAGAAAATATTTTATTTAAGAAATGAATTTCATTTTTTCTGATGTTCATGGAGCTATGAACGGCAGTGGGTCGCGTGCAAAGTGAATGAACCCCGAAGGTGTTCATGTAAGCTTTGCTAGCGACCCACTGAAGGGGGTTCATGTAAGCTTTGCTAGCGACCCACTGCCGTTCAAAGCTTCATGAACATCAGAAAAATTAAACTCATTTCTTATATTTATATTCATTTCTCTCTATCACTTGTTGAAAAATTATCAAGGCGATCATATTTACGAGCAGATAGATCTAGATAATTTATACAGTGTTTATACAAACAGCCGGGAACGGCGTCGACGTTTACAACGTCCAATCAGATTGGCGAGAGCATTGTTGTTTGACGTCAAGAGTGACGTCGCGTGACACGGTGTTGTGCATGGATGTACGAACACAGCTGAACATATAATGATTCATCTAAGAAGGTTTTAGAAAAATGTAAATATATGTACATGCAGGAATATCTGATGCATACATTCACTTCAGTTGATACATCATGTAGTGTATATCGTGCAGCTTTAATACTATAAGACTTTGTTTATAATTTAACTCAGTGAGGATGTTTTGGTTCTTGAGGAGGAAGTCCTTTTTCAGAGTTTTGAAGTATCATCCTGCATGGGTCCTCTGCCAGGGCATGTCTCAATAACCCTGTGTGCTCTTAGTTTCGCATCTCAGAATATGGAAATAGTTATCAATTATGCTGCCAGTATCTTGCAAGCGAACATGCTACATTGTTTTTGCTATATTTCTGTAAAATCAATAAATGCTATTTTTGAAAGTGATAAAAGAATTCCCATTGCCTACACGTCAATGGATGATAGTACATTTATCTTGTAAAATACATTATAAATATACTTAACGACACTTCCAACGCTACCGATAGAGTTTTTGCTGTAATTTCAAAACTCTTAAAAGAAACGCCCCGGGCGTTTGGACACACCTCACTTTCAAAGGTCACAAAACCATGTATAGCGAACAAAGATCGTTACAACAGTTCCTCCGTATTTCCTTCTCGTTTTGTTTTCTCTTTTTGCCACAACACATTCCCTCCAGTTTGCCACAGCACATGGAGAGAAGAACATTTTTCAGAAAAAAAAAAAAAAAAACCATATGCACGGACTCACTGGGGTATGTTTCTGATGCACGACGGTGCGCATCTCTAACAGCACACAAACTGCAAGCAAACAGAGTTAATGTTTTAGCCATCCAAATCACCGACCTAAAATAAATTGACCATATATATCTACACACCCGGGAAACGGTCAATTTGTACACCGCCGGTGCTCCATGGAAAGAGAAATTGACGGTTTCCGGTGTAGGAGTTGTTGGGTCAGATTAAAGGTTTGTGTTGTACCCGAGTGTGTTCGAGGTAAGTTTTTTGTTTCTTTACCCCCTGTACCTAAAAATCCGAGAATGTCAGATGATGGGCTAATGAATAAAGACCATGCATACAAAAAGGCATGCACAAAAACTTACCAATTATCCACATATCGTTTTTCGGGTTTAGGAAACCCTGGTCAAAACTTGTGTTGTGGGATAAAAAGTGATTCAGTTTTCCGATATAGCTAACTCAAGTTTGATCTGATAGCCTAGAATTACAACAGAAGCCAATAGCATGTAATTTTAATGGAATATTAAAAAGAAAAATTTAAAATATGTGAACCATGGGTCATTTTTTCAAAAGTGTACCAATTGACGGTCGGTGTGAAATTTGACTAATGGGAAATTGTTTTTGTCATGATGGTCGTTCGTCTCTCACTAATGAGAAAGGCCATCATTATTTCTTGAATAGGTTCATATGTGTTGGTGATTTTTTTTTATGACTGACTAGGCCAATTCTAGCTCTGAACTATCGGTTGCAAGTAGAGCAAGTCAATATAATGGAATCAGCTGGTGGCCCATTGGTATTGCGTTCTCTGCATTTTGTTTCAGCTTCCCAAATTCTCTTTTTCTCATAGAGAGCTGCTCTTTTGTTGATGAGACCTCGCCACTTTGATCGCTTCTGTGCAGTCAGTTCCCAAGGCCCAATTGGTATGTCGAAATCCTTCAGAGATTTTTTGAGGGTGTCTTTGTAGCGTTTCTTCTGGCTACCTTGAGAGCGCTTTCCCTCCTTTAATTCTCCATAGAAGACTTTCTTTGGAAGTTGCTTATCAGGCATTCTTATAACATGGCCAGTCCACATAAGCTGTGCTAGCTTTAAGGCAGTATGCATGTTTTGCATTCCTGCTTTCTTTAGGACCTCCGTGTCTGGAATCTTGTCTTGCCACTTGATTTTTTAAAGCTTTCTCAAACAGCTTAAGTGGAAATGGTTAAGTCTCTTTGCATGGCGCTGGTATACTGTCAAGGTCTCACATACAAGAGGGTTGGCAGTACCAGAGCCTTGTAGACTTTCAGCCTGGTGTCAAGCTTGATTCCATTTCGCTCCCAGATATTTGCACAGAGTCTTCCGAATGACACACTTGCTTTTGCAATTCTGGCAGTGACGTCATCATCAACGTGCACTTCTCTGCAGAATTTATAATTATCAACAACTTTCAGTTTGTGTCCACTCACAGTGATGGTTGGTTCATTGTACGGTTTTCCACGTGCTGGTTGGTGTACAACCTGTCTTTTTGTGCTGATTGTGAGTTCATAATATCACATGACTGTGAGACTTGATTAATGACTCTTTGCATTTTGCCTCCGAGTTGGAATTCTTACCTATATCATCAGCATAAAGGAGCTCGTCCAGCACATCAGTCTGCACCTTAGTTTTGGCTTGCAACCGTCTAGGGTTGAATATATTGCCATCAAAACGGTACCTGATTGGAAAATCAGTGTCACTGTCCTGAAAAGTATACATGAGCATGGCAGAAAACATCATGCTGAACAGTGTTGGTGCCATAACACAGACCTGTTTGACCCCATTTGTTACCTCAAAGGGTTCAGAGAACTCTCCATCATTTTGTACACGTGCCTGCATGCCATCATGAAATTGCCGTACCATTGCTATGAATCTGGGTGGACAGCAAACTTGGCAATGATTTTCCAGATTTCTGATCCATACTTCCTCCTTTTGAACGTTTTTATTGCTTCTAAAAGATCAAACTTTTATATTTTATTCATCACGACTAACTGTGTCAAAAGTTTTGGTAAGGTCGACAAACGTCGTGTATAGATCTACATTCTGTTTTTGGCTTTTCTCCTGAAGCTTTCTTGTTGTAAAGATCATGTCTATTGTCACTCTGTCTTTTCTGAATCCACATTGATTTTCTGGGATAGGTCCCTTCTTATCAAAATGAACATTCGGGCGAAACAACATAATTTTTGCCAGTATCTTCCCAGCAATGGATAGGAGGGAGATGCCTCTCTGGTTTTCAAAGACTTGAGGATTTCCTTTCCGCTTGTATAGGTGGATTATGGGTGCATCCTTATATTCTTGCGGGATAGCCTCCTTCCTCCACATACAGTGCATCAGCTCCGTAATTTTCTCTGACATGGGTAGCACCCACACACACACACACACACACACACACACACACACACACCAAACGCATAAACCTCTGCATTAATTGCATCTGCACCTGGAGCTTTGCCAGATGACAGTTGTTGAACTGTTTTTCTTGTTTCCATGACGGTTGGAAATTCATCTAACAGAACATTCCACTCTATCTGTGGAAGCCTCATTGGTGTTTGATGGTTGATTCAGCCCACTAAATGATATATGTATCAACAATGGAACATACATATATTTTAAAATAAATCTCAGGCCGAGAAAAGTTTTTCCATCAGGTTATTATACAAGTTATATCACTACAAATTAAAGCACGAGAACGATTTGTTCGTTTGTTGCTAAATACGTCCCAGTCAACACATTCGGTTATGTCGGGACGTTACCGTGTCAGCGGTCTCCATTTTATGTTGACTTCTGTCCAACATTGGGATGTCATGATATGCGAAATAAGGTTTGAAATTTGGCACCCAAGTAACAAACAAAAGTTTAATATGTATGGATGGTTTGACTCAACCACTTTTCAAGGACAGGCTCAGGCCTTTTAAGCGGTTAACGAGTAATCATATGGTTGGTCAGTCAGAATAATTTTTGCCTAGTTGCACAAACAGTCAATAGAATCTTCCTTTGGTGGTTTTCCCTTAAAGCCCATCTGGAGACATAAACAAATTATAGTCAGCAAAACGAGTTCTACACATTTGAGTGTATACGTGAATTTCTGAATGACCAGGAATACATGTAGTTACATTTAACGCTATATGCATGTATCACAAAAAGATGTGGGCTGAAAGAATAGAGCATTTGAATAATCGATAATCTTCTATTCGGGCTGCAAAACACTAGTATAAATTATTAGATTTCAGCCAACAAAGGCGTCACATGTTTCAATCAATTTGTCCCTGCCAACAAAACTTGTGCTGCAAGGATCTGTTGTAAGACTGATATGGAAAACCCATTAAATCGGTGTTCAGATAGGCAATCACATAATGATTATCATTAGAATGGTTACACGCAATCCCGAAATCCAAATGAGTTATCAAAAGCAGGATGGATAAATCAGTTCTGTTACCGGTAGTTTTTCCTTTAGCATATGGACTTGCAAGTTTAAATATCAACAATATAATTCTTTAACTAAACCTTCAATCTTGAATAGTTTAAGCTGTTTCTGGTACCTATGATCTCGTGTTCACATTAGCCATAAATATAGGAACAAACACTAAAGGGACTAGATGTCTATACTGAAGTTAAGCAGCAAGTTGCTACACTGGGTTAGTATTGGTCAAATTGCACGCCCTAACGTCAATTAGCACACCCACAGAAATTAAGCGTAAAGATTGTAATCATTTAAGTTTCTGCAAGTGAAATACTTATATGACAGCTTAAGATATGTGGTGTAATTTGTAATGGCAAGATGAAGGTCAGACTACTTGATTGACGGTTCATATGGCGATGACTTTCGGCAATTTCTATATCTTTGCGACAGTGTAGCATGAGCAGGCATGAGAATGGGACAAAAAGACAAGCAACATTATTTCCGACAGGGATTTTGTCGTCAAGGAAAACAACTTGCATCAAAGTAGTGATATCACGGTTCTCATTTTGATTTATCACGATAGCATTGCAAATGTATTAGTTAAATTGCACTCCAGTCGTCAATTGGTACGCTTGTAAAATTTTGATTCCAATTTCTTGTAACCAAAGGTTATCTTTTATACCAAATACCTTCAACCAGTAATGTGTACTCTAAACTTGGTATTTTATTTTCAACACCACATATGGAATGTGTACATGACGTAATTCAGGCATTTTTAGACATGTACATTCACCAAATAACCCAGTATTTCAAACGCGAAAACTGATTACTACATACTTTTATAAACTTTTCATGTAATACGAGTTCCTGTAAAATCCCCAATCATAGGCGCATCATCTGACATTCTCCAATTTTTGAATGGATTTAGAATAAGGAAAATATTTTACCTTGAACTGGTTGACCCAGTAAAATTCTCTCTATTTACGTCGGTCAACTCCGGCACCGGAAACCGTCAACTTCACTTACAATGGAGCACCGGCGGTGTACAAATTGACCGTTTCCCAGGCGTGATCTAACCAATATCTGGGACGTTCTCAGCTGTGTAGTAAGGAGACGGTATCCTGCTAATATTATACTGTGTGAACAATTTATTTGTAAGGGATGGGCGGAAGGTATACCTGACTTTGGTGTGTAGTTGTTGGTTAGCTGTCATTCGAGTAAATGGCAGCCTAACAAGGTAATTTAATTGGATCTGATGAATATTTGCTGTGATAGTTTGGTTTCAACTGTTTTGTTTGTTGTTTTCTTTTTTTCTTCTTTTTTCATGAATAAAATATAAAGAAAACTCAGTATGGCAATAAATTGTAGGTTTATTGCTGAAATAATGTTTTGTTTAACACCCTCAAGTTTTGCGACTTTTGAAAATGAGGTGTGGTTTGTCTAAACGCTCGGTATGGTTCTTAAGGGTAAACATTACTATTGTTTATGAGCACACTGTTTGCGCAACGTCGGCGTTTAGTATGTGCATGTTACGCATAGTTTTTAACGTTGTTTTGTTTTGATTTCTCAATGACGTTGCAAGCTGTAGAATCTTATTCTGTTTGTTTCTGCATAATTAAGGCCTAAAGCGGGTATACACATTGTTCATTTTTATTAAAAGAAGTTCTTTGGCAACTGATATACCCCAATTCGTGTATAAGGTTAATTATATGTGAAAACGTTTATTTCGCTGTTGATGACGTCGCATAAATATACGCGACGTCAGTGCAACGTTTGGCGTTAAAACGAAAAAGGCGGGAATATTGAACGTTTTTTCTCTATATCTTCCAACGCAATCCGGTGACCCCCACTTTTTATTTGAACTTTTAAAAGGTTACCACGTTCCCTATGTGTTGGTGCAATTTAATCAAAATCATATGCGTTGTTTAGGAGATATCGCAAAAATACATACTTTTCCAGGTTTGAAAAGATGGCGGGAAAATTAATTTTGCATGTAATCTCCTCAGTTTAAGAGCAAATAGTACCAAAATGTAAGAAAATAACACCAATCGTGTGTTTAAGTTGTTTTTGCAGTAATAACATATATATTAAAACGCATGTCCGCTACGAGTGTGGTTTTCTGAAATGCACGAGAAACATCCAAAAAGTTCTAATACCATGGAAACGAGGCCGGTGACTCCCCACTTTTATTTTGATTTTAGTCCAAGGATACAATTATCTGAAAGCATAGGAAGTTTCATGAAAATCATATGCGGGAATTAAATAGTAATGTTTCCCTTTAATAAAGGTCCGCTGGCATGATTTTTTTCTAACGTCCCCGCAATTTTCATTTCAATATCTTGAGTGGTTTCAAATTTTTTGCAAAAACTCTATTGGTAGCGTTGGAAGTGTCGTTAAGTATATGTGTAAATGAAATAAAAATGCATTCTGCCATAAAGGGCTTGGTAAAATGCTTTTAAATACATGTAAAAAGTGTCGTTTTCCACCATAATCACATATTTGCTTGAACTGAATCACTGTAAAAGATTCTTACTAGGTTTTTCATCTTCGGTGATAACGCCCCAGAGGTCTGTTTCTTCTATATATGCACCGACATACAGTCTGGTATCGTCCCAGCGAATCTTGGCCCGGGTTGGTAGTCTTGGCACCGGCAACAACCAGGTTGGGGTTTCCTTTATATCTATAGAAATAAACAATCAACCACAGATTGATACCTAGACCATTTTGATATATACCTTCACAATCAAATGTTCGTACTGAATTCATAACGAAAACATGTCCGCGTAATGTATACCCCCTTGAACCCCACTGGGGTTTGCAGGGGTATACAGTGTACATAACTTATTTTCTTATTTTTGCTCAAAAACATAGATTGTGGATACTTGTACCCACACTTTATGTTTTGAGCAAAAATAAGAAAAATATCAAATGTTTTCCAATGAAATTTTCAATTTTGGCTTCTGAAATAAAAATCTCTGTATATGGCATGGGCAAATTTTCGTAATTTTCAGAGTGTTGATCCTTGATTTCTTGACCAACGAAAGCATGTAGCCCGGGTCATGTAGTAAATGTAACTTTTAACAAACACTATACTATAGTTGCAGCTATATTGCCTTTGGAAAGCGGAACTGACTCGTTACAAAATTTCAAATTCATAGGCTTGCCTGAGTCTAGTACAATCATCATTTGCGTATTCGTTGCGATATTTATAATACTGGGTACGTTAACATACCCACAATTTATAATACTGGGTACGTTAACATACCCACAAAGTCTTCAGTCCATGGAACTTCAGCCCACGCCTCATCGTCCAGTTTACCATCGATGTTGATAGTTTTGTCCCGGAGGTGATAGGCTATATAGTGTCGGGGTAGACCGTAGCTGAGACAATCTTCGTTGTCATGGATACACACACCCTCCGAGGCTTCGTACAGGTAACTTGTGAAGGAATAAAACTGAATAATGTATGTTGAGTAAAATATGTATGCCTAGATCTAATGTTTAACTTTGTTTTTTCTAAATTATTAATAAACCTTGAAACATAAAACACGAGTTAGAGAGTCAGTTTTGATGCACTAGTCATTTGTAACCACCCCACAAACCTCCGGGGAATAGCGAGGACTTTGACTTTTGGTCCAGCGGCAAATCCCCGTTAAAAGCCCCACTCTGAGGGGACTGCTCGTTGGTAAAACCACTGCTGTTTTCCTCCCACAGCCTGCTATCTTTTCATTTCACTGCCCTTTTTGCCTATATAAAGAAAACTCTGGGTACCGCCCCCCGCACTGCCATGGAAAAATTTTGGTCAAAGTGCCGGTCATTTCCAAGGCTATCCCCCGTCCTCCCCCGGGGGCTCGGGCGCCCTGCCGTTTACAAATGACTAGTGCATAGCCATAAGGTCATTTCAATGGTACATACACGCACATGTATAGTCTGACTAGTCAGCCGTCAAAATGTATATCATACCTAAGGTTCATTTTGTCAAAATGATAAACAATCAGGTATCAAAAATTCATTTTGACGGCTGACCCGTCAGACTAATGATAAACAATCAGGTATCAAAAATTCATTTTGACGGCTGACCCGTCAGACTAGCACATGTATGAATAGGGTTATAAGTCTCATTGAGAATTAGCTCACTCCCTACAAAACATTGTAAATCGCTACATGAACATCAACAACAAACGCAATGCCATCTGTTCTACACACTTACCTTGACACATATTTCTTTCCTTGTCCACTGTAGTCCCCCATCGGACACGTCCCTGCCAAGGCGTCACTCAGCGCCTGTTGCCCGGACCCCGTGCCCTTGCCCCCGCCCGACCCCTTACCGGAGAAGAATCCAATAATGATCCCCAAGACGAAGAAAAGTAGCGTCACTAAGGCGGCTATACCGATTATTTTTCGAGTTTTGACATCTACAATAATATAGCCCGCCATTTTCTATTTTGTAGTATGTTGACACGGATTTTCCTACTTTATATACACACAGGTAAACACCATTGACGTTTTATAAATAGAATTGACCCACTTGTCGAGACAAAGGTGAAACAACTGGAAAGTGTGTTAATGACATTTTTAGTATGGGTTGTGACACTTGATGAAACTGAGTCTCGGCTTTAACAGTTTGAGGTTATCTCTATCTATCTTCCAATACTTCTTAACCTCACTGGAGGCTTTCGTTGCCGGTTTTAAAAGGGCATCTGCTCGGAGGGCAACTGATGAGGGTTCATTACCCGAAATTGAGTCCTCCGTCAAACCACCCATCATTAATATTCATTTTATATTGACCATTCAAATCTGCACATTATCTAACGGTCAATGACGGTTAGACAACACGTGGGTTAGACAAACAAACCAACACGTGCTTTTTACAGGTAAATATAGGTGCACTGAAAAACACAATGTTTGTCTAAGGAAATAGGGGTGGGCGTGGCTATACCTTGCTGGCGGAGGAGTCAATTGCGCAATATAGTCCATACTACATGTATCTCCCTTTGAATGTTTTTACTGCTTCCAAAGTTTCCAACCTGTATATTTTATTTGCTGTAATTGCAGCTGGTGGTGTGCCTTGTTGCGGCCGTAAAAATTAAGTCTCCCCGTATACATCATCCATAGTGCAGATTATATTTTTATTTAGGTCCTTTCGCGGCCTAATTTTCAAGTCACGTATGACCTTGTGCTTGCGAGGTGTCAAAGAACTAAACTGCAGGTAATGCGAACACACTCCTTAGTTTCAAGATGCCTAATATGCCTAATGTAATATTGTTGTGACAATTAAAATGTGAATGTCATATGATATCCAACAGGAAGACCAGCTTCGCCAAAATGGCTGTCTGAGATATTCGACTTGTAAACCAGGAATCGCGAATTCTTATATCTCTTCATACGGCATACACTCTCAGCTGAGTATATTATACGTATTAAATACGTCAACAGTGCTTTTTCACTGAGTTCTGCACTCGTTTGAGATTTAGCTAATGACCGTTTAAATTCTTAAATTTATTTCGTTCTCTAGTATTAAAGAGATTCTAAGCGAATCTCTAGATTCAGTAGATAAAATCACCGGAATTTTCCAGATCGGTAAAAATAAATCAAACAGATAGGTACATTACCCACAAAAAATACTGATATTTCTTTCAATTATCACAGTAGTAGAGCGATTTATGTTGGCACAAAAAATGGATGCGAGGATTTACATGATATTTTTCATGATAATGGTAAGTCTCCGACTAAATTATTGTTTAGAAGAACAGTTATTGAGGGCGGAGCGCGGTGGCGTAGTGTTTGAAGACAGGCCTCCAGAGCGAGACGTCCTTGATTCGATACCAGTCTAACCCGCGTAGTGCCATTGAGCAAGACAATTTATTACGAAAACATGCCCATATGATATACAGTAATTTTTTCAGGTCAAAAATCGATAATTTTCATAGGAAAAATTTTGATATTTTTCTTATTTTTGCTCAAAACATAGATTGTGGGTACACGTTAGAACCGCCTCGCCGAGGCGGTTCTAACGAGTACCCACAATGATCTATGTTTTGGAACAAAAATAAGAAAAATAGGTATACCCCTGTATACCCCAGTTTTACTATATAAAAGTGGGGTTTAAGGGGGTATTCATTGCACGGACATGTTTTCCTGATGTTAAGCTTCGCGTCGCACTGGTAAATATCCTGGAAGCGGTAACTCCCTGTTTCTCTCAACCTAACTGTAAGCTTTTTAAACACGTGTGTACAGCTGCTTAAACATTTGATTTTATCATTACGGGAGAGAGGATTTGAAAAATACATGTATAATTATACCCCCGCCAAAACGAAGTTTTAAGGGGGTTATACTGTTTTCACGTTGTCCGTCCGTCCGTGCGTGCGTCCGTCCGTAAAGTTTTGTTTCTTTAATATCTTGAAGACCCATTGATGGAATTTCATGAAACTTTGCAGGCATCTGCATATCTATGGGGCAAATATGTACATGCAAAAAATAAGGGCTAGGGATCAGGCCCTTTTGGCCTACTTCCCTTTATATTTCTTGATGGCTTTTGTATACAGTGAAGATAGTGCATTTACGGGCCGACTAACTCCTACCACATTTTTTGTTGGAACTTTTTGATATTATGCCTAAATGATGTAGACCCTGAAGAAATGTTATTGCGAAAAAATAATTTTTGACAAAATGACAGCTATGAGAACTTAGGCAATTTTCTTACTTTATTTTACATGTAAGGGCTTTCACGGGCCGATCAACTCCTACCACAGTTTTTGAGGGAACAATTTGATATCATGCCTACAAGATGTACTCCCATTGGACATTTGCATGAACAAATTTTATTGTGAAAAAATAATTTTTGATAAAATGACAGCTATGAGAACTTAGACATTTTTTCTTACTTTTTTTTACAGGTATGGGCTTTCACGGGCCGATCAACTCCTACCACAGTTTTTGATGGAACAATTTGATATCATGCCTACATGATGTACACCCATTGGACATTTGCATGAAGATTTTTTATTGTGAAAAAATAAGTTTTGATAAAATGACAGCTATGAGAACTTAGACATTTTTTCTTACTTTTTTTTTTACAGGTATGGGCTTTCACGGGCCGATCAACTCCTACCACAGTTTTTGATGGAACAATTTGATATCATGCCAACATGATGTACACCCATTGGACATTTGCATGAAGAAATTTTATTGTGAAACAAATAATTTTTGTCAAATTTACAGCCATGAGAACTTAGACAATTTTTCTTAGTTTTCTTACAGGCATGGGCTTTCACGGGCCGATCAACTCCTTCCACAGTTTTTAAAGGAACAATTTGATATCATGCCAACATGATGTACACCCATTGGACATTTGCATGAAGATTTTTTATTGTGAAAAAATATTTTTTGATAAAATGACAGCTATGAGAACTTAGACAATTTTTCTTAGTTTTTTCATACAAAACTCCTACCACAGTTTTCTATGGAACAATTTGATATCATGCCTACATGATGTACACCCATTGGACATTTGCATGAAGAAATTTTTATTGTTGTAAACTGTTACTCTGCGGGGGGCATTTAATAATCATTGCTTATTGACTTCTTTTTTCATTTACACTACCTTATTCGTTCCGATTAGCACACATGCTCCGAAAACAAAAATAAAAAATAAAACGTGCACACCGCTCAACTAACGTATTGGTAGTCAACACAAACACACACTGATGCTGCATACAAACTTAACCATCAACTGGCAATGTAATCATTGATATTTTTGACATGGTTATTTCAGCAGCTGACGGTTGTTTTCGTACATAGTCTGTGCTAAGTAAAAAGATATTATGCTACCTCAACCTAAAGATATTTTGAAAAGTTCTTTGTACGCTCATTAGAATGGATACGGTTTATACAAAAGATCACGTCGATGCAGCGTATCCTCTAGTAGCCCAAATTTCCTGTCATCAGGAAAACATGTCCGTGCAATGAATACCCCCTTAAACCCCACTTTTATATAGCAAAACTGGGGTATGCAGGGGTATATCTATTTTTCTTATTTTTGCTCCAAAACATAGATTGTGGGTACTTGTTAGAACCGCCTCGGCGAGGCGGTTCTAACGTGTACCCACAATCTATGTTTTGAGCAAAAATAAGAAAAATATCAAAATTTTTCAGTTGAAAATTTTCAATTTTTAAAGCTGAAAAAATCTCTGTTTATTGCATGGGCAAGTTTTCGTAATGTTAGTCACCGGAACAGGGAACCAATGTTCACTCTTGATTTGACACATTATTTATTTGATTTATAGATTTTGCTCTTCCCCTTATCAAAACATGAACCTGACCTCTTAATTATCTTAAAGGACATTGCACAACGTGAATGAAATCACTTGTCTCTTAGGATGAAAGGATCTTTTAGTATTTTGGATACAACGGGTATGTTGTTTTTCAGTTTTAGATAATACATTTACACATCATGCTAAAGTAAAACAGAGAACCTTGAGATGTAACAGTTTAAATTTATCATCAGAAAAAAAAAGATTGTTTTATTTTATCCAGATGGCATAGTCACGGAGACAAAACTGTTAGTAAATCAAATTACGAAAATAATTGTCTAATACGCTCGTATTGTTTTTTCTTTGTTTATTTTGGCTATTTTACACCAATCAATGAGCATCTCATTTAAATATTCACCATTTTTGCATTACCGGCTGGTTTCCAACTTACATGTATAAATAATCGATTATATTAGAAATACAGGTAACCAAAATCACCCTGACCTTCAGGTCCTCCGTACACTTGTACTAGTCATATGTGCCATGGCACAACAAAGTATACCTTTTGCAGCTGTACAAAATGAAGACACATATAAGCTGATATGTTGTCTCACAGCTGTCTCAATCTTTATTTCGTACAAGTATAAGCTTTAAAAAAAAAGCTTGGTCTACGCTTCGCATATATAAACTAGAATGTCAAAGAATCTGACCGTACTCCCATTTCATCGTGGTGCATTTGACTGAACAGAAGGTGAAAGCATTCATACCTGACAATCGACCGTCACGATACTGTCGGTTCATTTCATTCCGTTGTGGCTTGGATAGAATGTAATTGGCTACACGGCAGGTGGGACGCGGTTAAAGCTTTCATACCTGACCATATAGCGTCACAATACCGTCGGTTCATTTCATTCCGTTGTTGCTTAGATAGAATGCAATCATGCACCAGTTCCACGAATTCAACAATTTGCCCCATTTTTGGTACCTACTGCACTATTGTTACAAATGTTACCAACCAAAGGGAGGTTTGCATGGGTGTTTGGGGGTGTTTACACGGTCCTTGGCGAAACGACCCGGAATCCTACTAACACGATGGTCAAGCCACTAGACTCAAACGTGCAGTTGCAGTTGTAGAGAGGTGTATGAGTTGTCTTATAAGTAGGTCAATCTCAAACCTTAGAGTAGTCTACGCGCTGGCGCGTAGACAATAAAAAGTCATGTTCACTTTAGATTTTTCATGATCTGTAAAACCTAATATATGTGCGATAAACCTGGTTTAAGCATAACGATCGAGAAACCTAGTATATGTCCGTTAAACCTGGTTTATGTGAAATAAACACAATACATAATAAACTCTAAAACTAGGTTTCTCGACTTTGTGTGCATTGGCTTGCCATATAGTTGTAACAAGCTGATTTGGATCTTAAAAACCATGATCAAATAATGTTTGCTTCAAGTGCTGCGTGTTTGGAGATTACTCCATACTTTGAGCGATCTTTAGCCCCGTTTACACATTCACGATTTTTGGCTACGGTGCCGCTACGATTCGCCACGATTTGTAAAATCGTCGTGTACCGTGGTGTACCGTGGTGATTCGTAGTAGAACCGTGGTGAATCGTGATGATTCGGGAAACCCCACGGTAGCGCTACGGAAGTTTTAAACTGTTTAAAACATTCGTGGCGTATCGTGGCGAATCGTGGTGGTTATTGGGCGTGGCCTAATTCGTAGCGCAACCGTAGCGGAATCGTGCTTATTCGTACAGACACCGTAGCTATAGTCGCGGCTATTCGTGAGAGATCGTAGCCAATCGTGGAGCTCCGTAGCGAAACCGTGGAATCTTTGACACCACGAACTGTCACGATTCACCACGAATTGTGTACGGTTGTCCTATGAATCATCCAAGGTTTCGCTACGGAGCTCCACGCTTGGCCATGACGGCTACCGCCGTGAATCGTACTAGTACCGTATCGAACCGTACAAGCACCGCGAGCATTCGTTGTGCCACCGTGGTTAATCCTCATTGACCGTGGCGTTGCCGTCATGAATCGTCATTGATTCGTAGCGATACCTTACAGACACCGTACTTATATCGTGGACATTCTTACTGGAATCGTAGTGACACTGAATATTATCACTTTTCGCCACGGTTCATCCCGATCCATCCCGATTTTTCTGACCATGAGAAATCGGGGGGGAATCGTGGTGAATCGTAGAGAAAATCGTGAATGTGTAAACGGGGCTTTTACTGGCATGACGGCTCGTAATTACGAAAGGTCATTGAAACTAGGGATTAATTTCTAAAACACTGCACTTGAAGGAAAACACAGATTCTGAGAAGACGTTAGAACTGTTCTAACGTTTAAGAGCTAAAGTAGAAACATCAGTAAACCCATGTAAACCCCAGTTTTACTGTAGCTTAACAGTGGGGTTCAGTAAGGGGATACGTAGGTGGTCCAAGAAGTAATGGGAACATATCTATAATTTAGTAACCTTTAGAGAGATACAATTATTTAATTTGGAATGTTTATACATGTGTGTATGTGCTTTAATTAGGTGCAATATCATAAGCTTCGGATGACGGGTTAAGATTTCAGGATAATTTGATATGTCGACCTGAAGTCGACATGTACGCGAAATTTGCCGAAAACAAACGCCAGTTTTGTGTAGGGTATGGGGAAACATCTTGAACATTAATGTCCAATACAAACCATATCATATTTGTTGTGGTTGTTATATCAAAGGGGAAAAGAAAATGTTAAGGTCAGCATGGACTGTTCTATGTTGCCTAGCAACACCAGATGACAAAAATATTACAGTTGCCACGAATTTTTAAAATTCCCATAATTCAGACATACATTAAAATTCATGTGTATCTGATGCAGAAATATATGTAAATATCGGTACTATATATTACATCGGCATATTTCATTTCTATTCGACAAATAAATAGTTTGTAGAATTTGCCCCTTTGGTTTAACTAGTAGGGATGTTAATGAGAATAGGGTGGTTTAGAGGAATCAAATTTGACACAGATTTTAAGGGGTACAGATAAACAAATTTAATTTTAGTTTGCGCTGCACACAACTCATCGACCTATGTTTTGCAATTTGCACGTGCCATTTTTTCCATCAATAAAACCCATTTTAACTGTGTACAGGGGCGTTTACCGTGCATTCTCTTGTTGCTAGGCAAAAAGAATTGTCACGCAATTCAGTTAAAGTCGTTATCGAATCTGGAGGAATCGAATACAACCCATAATTTTTATGTTAATTATTTTGAGAAATAGCGACGGTGAAAGAAATAAGAGATGAGTTCGCATTACTTATTGGACCACCCTCGTATACTTCTCATGGACATGTTATCCGGATGATTGCTGTCGTTGATGGCGAAGCTCATTACGAAAACATGCCCATGCAATAAACAGAGAATTTTCGAACTTAGAAAATTGAAAATTTTCAACCGAAAAAGTTTGATATTTTTCTTATTTTTGCTCAAAACATAGATTGTGGGTACTCGTTAGAACCGCCTCGGTGAGGCGGTTCTAACTTGTACCCACAATCTATGGTTTGGAGCAAAAATAAGAAAAAATAGGTATACCCCTGCATACCCCAGTTTTGCTATATAAAAGTGGGGTTCAAGGGGGTATATATTACACGGGCATGTTTTCGTGATGTAACCCATATTTGACGAATGGATTTTCCCATCATTATCATTTGGGGTAGTCCACTTTCATTTTAAGGGGCGTCAAGAGCGATTTTTAAATTTTATTCAATTTTTCGATGAAAATTCTCTAAGCAAACAGAATAGCCTCAGATGGGACGCCGCGTTCTGCGGCGTCACATCTGGGGCTATTCTGTTTGCCTATGTCCCATAAAAGGGACGCCAGGCTTAAATGAGTTAATTTTATTGTTTTTTTTTTTATTGTTCTTTTACAGAGTTTGTTCTTCACTGTTCTAGTGATAATGGCGACGAGCATGAGCCATGCTCATTCTGATGACGCGGACGATACAACAAAACCACAAGGTAATAGTTCTTGAAGAACGATTACGATTAACACTTTTATTATATGGCAAGTGATGAAATATAGAGAAATATGTATTAAATATAACCAATATTTGAAAAAGTTATATTTTCACATGTGAAAATATAAAAAAGTTATATTTTCACATGTGAAAATATAAGATTTGGGAATACGCAAATTACGATTCCACCGATTCATTTCTAATTTATACATAACTAAATTTTATAATCTATGCTATTATTGACGCAATGAACGTTCACACATAATAGCAACGTAATGACGTGATGTAATGACGTCATTTAAGATTTTGACGTCATATGCTTTAGCGCGCAACGTTACACTGACTACATGCAATATAATAAAAAGAAAATTCAAGTTTTTGTTGTGAATATGAGTTTTATTTCATCTCGTGAAGTGGAAAATTATATATTTCATTCGTGCATTCGGCACTCATGAAATATAAAAAATTTTCACTTCACTCAATGAAATAAAACTCATATTCACTCCAAAAACTTGAATATCCTCTATGTATTGTAGGATGGGACGATTATTATACATATGCATGTACAGATGTACATATACAAGGTACTCTGATCTTTCTACAAGTAACTGTGAAGCTGATCAGCGCCTTTGTTTTCGCTTCACGGACAGTACAATTCCTCTTCTTCTTAAATCCGAAATTTCAAGCTTCTACAAATGTAGAATGATCTACACATTCACTACTTCAACGTCACTTTGGTCAATTTCAGATCCTAAAATCCTAATACTGGGAGCCGGTATAGCTGGGGTAACTGCAGCCAGAACCCTGAAAGAACTTGGGTATACCAACTTCCAAATCATAGAAGGATCTGCGAAAGTAGGGGGCCGGGCTGCCTTTCCGATCGACCTGGGAGGGTACACTGTGGAGTTGGGAGCCGTGTTTCTGAATGGGGCAGAGACAAACCCGTTGTTCCCATTACTGCAAAAATACAAGTTGTCATGGGTTAGGCCTGATCCGGATGATTACTTGATTCGGGACACGGACGGTCCAGATGTAACCAATAAAGCTGATCGGATTTTTGAGACGCGTTTCAAACCGGCAATGAATAGGGTTGAGGCGTACGCTGAGAAGGCTCATGCAGAGGGGCGACCGGGTTATAGCCTACGGTCAGCCTTGACGAAAGCAGGTTGGCTCCCGCAAACATTTCTGGATGACTTAATAGAATACAATGAGTTTGACTATAGCCACGCTTTTGACCCGGGAGAAATATCAGGGATACATGATTTTCTAGATTATCCCGCTGAGAAGGTGAACTACTCGCTGGAAGTTATCAAAGCGGATAACAAGGGTTATGAACATATGGTTCAAGAGATGCTGAATGAAACGCTCGCTGGACAGGCGGAGAAGCTCATACTGAATAAAGTAGTGACCGAAATAGAACGAAAAGGGGATGAAGCTATAGTGAGAACGAAATCTGGTGACAATTTTACCGCGGATTATGTTATTGTCACGTTCAGCCTAGGGGTTCTGCAAAAAGGGAGGGTGAAGTTCACCCCACCTTTACCAGAATGGAAGATGGACTCAATCGCACAGTTCCGGATGGGGTACTATACCAACGTTTATGTCCAGTTTGACCATTGTTTCTGGGACGACGCCACCTGGATCATGTATGCAGGAGAACACGAAAATTTTAACAACTTGGTTAATTACAACAAAATTTTCCCTGGGTCAAATATTCTTAACTTAGAAGCGACGAACAGAGAATCGATCAGAATCGAGCGTCTGACTGACAAAGAAGTTATTGATGAAGTTGTTGCGAAGCTACAGAAAATCTACGGACCAGCGAACGTAACAGTCCCATATCCTATACGGTACGGAATAGGACGGTTTTCGAGAAATACCTTATTCGAAGGCGCGTATAGTAACTGGCCACCTGGTTATGGAAAGGACAGTCACGACGCACTTAAAGCCCCAGTTGGACGCATTTACTTTGCTGGAGAACATACGAGCTTCTTTTACTATGGGTTCATGCATGGAGCATATGAATCTGGGATCGAAGTAGCAAAAGCATTGGATAAATGTGTACAGCACGGTGATTGCCAAGAATACGTGCCGTTGTATGCGTCACGTGGGTGTCGTTAGTCTAAGGCGAGTAATTGAGCCACTGCATGGGAAAACCATCAATCTGCATAGGCGAAAACAAAGGCGCAGATCAGCTTCGCAGTAACTGCGAAGCTGATCAGCGCTTTTGTTTTCGCTACACGGGTAGTAGAATCCCTCTTCTACTTAAGTCCAAAATTTCAAACTTCTAGCTTTATTCTGTGAATGTACAGCCTGGTTTGTGTCAGACCTGGTCGGAACCCAAATTGTTGGTTTTCTCATGCACAGGCTCAATTATGACGTAAGGGCAAAACTGGATGACGGGACGTGTCAATTAACGTGAGACACAGGCAAGTCTGGCGCCAGTAATCGTTAGTTAACAGGGAGGATATACAGCCACAACAAACGGCTAACCTTGAACCATACCTCCTACTCACTGTTGAGAATCGTACAGATTTTTGCATCGGAAGCCGCTTGAACTGTACGCACAAAACTCGTTAGCTGCTTTACACAAATTTTATAAATAATCGAAAAATCAATACTTTTTGTCAGTTACACATCTCGTAGGACATATGAATCGAAAGGTAAGAATATTTTCTCTTTAAATTTACTTAGATTTGTAGTCATAAGATGCTCTGCTTGGTTCTGTACAGTAATTTTGATGGTGCATCAGTGATTTTTTTCAATCTCACGAGAAAAATCGCTAATTTGTAGCAAATTGTAGTTTTTGTGTGCAATTTAGACATTTTCTGAAATAGCCCAACGAAAGACCAACTATCGACAAATATATCACAACACATGTTCATGAGATATACTTTTCTGTTCCCGAAATATTACCTACTTTTCATGAGGCATGTGATATCGCCGACTGTACACCTTGCTTCAGCTGTACCCAATCATTAGCTGCACATGTCGCAAAGAAAACTGTACGCCTCGCTTGCCACATCAAAACTGTGTGGGCCAGTAAAATGTGGCTGTATATGTAATGTAAACGAATGTAATCATTGATTTGCACAGAATATCCCAAGGGGCACCCCCTGGTTAGCGCTGTACCGATGAGAAAGGGTACTGTTTTCAAGCAGGGCTGTGCAAAGCGCTGTCATCATTTAGGCAATAAAAATGCTTTTTTTTGTGGAAAGGGGGTACTTTTATAATGCTCTAAAACGCTATGTAAAGGGGTGGAGCGAGGTTGTAGGATTAACCTATTTATGTACCGAAATGACTCGGAATAGCGTTCTATGCTGTTGTTGCTATATCCACGTTACAGTTGTGGCTATAGTTATGTATGGAATATTCCGTTTTTGGTTGCTCCGCGCATGCGTTAATGAACCATCGCATGCTCGCTATCGAAAAAGAAGCCATTCAGAGCATGTTCGGATTTATCTTAAATGAGCCTTCGCAGGAGAAAAATAACGATTTGCATATGCGAAAAACAAAGACGAAGATCAGCTGTGTAGTTACTGCTCACAGGGGCCTGTATCGTCATTTTTTAACCTTAACAATGACGACACAGGCGCCTGTGTAACTGCACAGCTGATCAGCGCCTTTGTTTTCGCCACAAGGATAATTTGACTAATACTCTTCTACTCATATCCACTTGCTTTCAAGCTTCTAGCGCTATACTGTCACTGTACAGCCTGGTTTGTGTCGGACCTGGTCGGGACCCAATTTTTTTTTGTTTTGTTTTTTCACGCACAGGCTCAAATGGCAATAGTGTGCATGCTCGCAGTTGCAAAAAAACTATATGTTAGGAGCGGTCATGCTCCCTGTTGATGAAAAGGCAGTTCCGAGCATGCTCGGATGAGCCAGTCCATGCGTCAGTGCGCATACTCGCATTTGCTTCTAAGCATACTCCGTAATCGATGAAAACAAAATGTTCCAAGCATGCTCGGAATACCATAAAATGACAATAATGCGCATTCTTGTAGCTGTTGACCAAAGTTCGGCCGGATAAAATGGTTTATCCATCATACTCCCGATGCTCCGAGCACGACTGACTAAATGGTTGCTCCGTGCATACTTCCATGCTCCGAGCACGACTAAGTAAATGGTTGCTCCGTTTATACTTCGATGCTCCGAGCATCATTGAGTAAACTTTTGCTCCGTGCACACTTCAGTGCCCCGAGAATGACTGAATAAGACCACAACAGGTGGACATCCCGCCTCGGAACGATCAGTAGTTGTCTCGATGAACGAACCCATTTCTCCTAATGTCGAAAGTGGAGAGAAACGGAGAGTAACGTAATCGCCGAAAGGTCATGAGGCTCAGGTCAAGATCAGTAGTATAAAATTACGGGGGCTTAGTCCGATTTTACCAAACCAAGTTCGTCTTGATCTTCTGCATTTGATGAAAACATTTAGTTAGTCTTTCGGTCCTCAACATGAATCTCTAACTACAGAATTGGCTCACACGGTGGAAAAATAAAGGAGTGTTGACCATTTCTATTTTGGAAAAACTAGATGCTGGTCATCTGTTTTCTTATCTACAGGCTTACTTTCCTAATAAAGCCCTTTCCTCACTGTCCCGATTCTACCCCGGCGAAGAAAAGCCGATATACCGTGATAAGCCGGGGAACTGTTCTTACCAAAATTGATCATGTTCTCACAGTCACGGTGTTACCACGGTGTACCCCAGGGCTTGTTCCCGGTTCTACCGCGGTGTTGTCACGGTGCATGCCGGTGTGCCCCGGTTTTACTACGGTAATAGCTCTGTCACACATTCACGTACCAGCGGCGTATCGCTCACGTACATGTATCTATGATAATTTTGATACGCCGAGGTCTGAGGCGTATTTTGTTCAAGCGACGTATGTACCACATACGTGTGACGTTGCTGCTACGTTCCCGTGGCGTGTCAGTGACGTATAAATCTGTATTCGTATGGAATTTCACTTTCGTATGTACGGCTTATCAAGGCGTATGTGCTACGTACGTGTGATGTATGTATGGCGCATGAAGTGTACGCATGAGGTATCTACGGAGTATGTACTACGTTCTATTCTTATCTGCGGCGTATCTGTTCTGTACCAAGTGGTTTTAATACCTATGAGAACAAACGGATGTGTTCACTTTGTTCATGCAATTCGCGTATTACAGTTATCAATTATCAGCGGTCGAGGATGCCACCGAAATGAAGATTAACACCGAAGAAAACTTTTCCAAGCTCCCCATCCTGGACGTGAGAACCATCGAGCGTAGCCCTGAAGAACCCTGCACAGCACCCAGTACCGTGAGAAAATCTGATCCATGACTTCGGAAAAACGAAAACATTAATTTTATATATTGAGGCCTCCCCAGGGGGGGGGGTCTTTGCTTCCTGCTCCCTGAAAAAAAACGACCTTTCTCCCCAGCTCCCTAAAATGTTTTTCCTCAGACCCCTGCTCCCTGCTCCCTAAAACTATGATTTCTCCCCAAATCCCTGAAAATAAATGACCCTTCTCCCCAAATCCCTGAAAATAAATAGCCCTTCTCCCTGAACCCCCTAAACCCCTGGGAGGGCCTGTATATTGAGTTCCACAGCCTTTCCTCTCATCCTTTAAATTGGTCAATTATGTGAAAACTTCATCATTAAACTGGCTCGAAAATTTTCGTGTGTTATCCAAATAAGAGATTTCAGTGCGCATGCGCGGGAACACGCCCAATGGTACAAAAATGCATTTTCCGTACCGCACGCGCATGGACTCGAAATTTAATTCTTCAAAACAATTCACACATTTCAAATCTTGGAAGGTCGTCCGATGAGTGTATAGCAACCTAGCCCTATTAAACAAGAGGACATATGGTCCTATAAACGCTCACCTGAGACCTGAGATATATACATGGGCCACCTAAACTGACCTTGCCGTAAGAAAGGTCAAGGTCATCCCAGGGTCATGTTTTTCATGTATATAAACTATGTAGAGCTCCATTGCCTGATGCTTCATGCCGAGTTTCAAACTCATAGGCCTTCTGGTTCTGAAGAAGAAGATTTTTAAAGGTTTTTTTTGTTATTTATAGCCCTGGCGACCATCTTGGTCATGTGACCTTGACCATTTATCTAAACTTTCATTCCCTCTTCCTAGGATGTTCCACATAAAGTTTGGCTTTGATTGGCCAAGAAGTTTCAGAGAAGAAGATGTTTGAATATTTTGGTCAAAAACATGTATATAGCCCCAGGGCAGGGGCAGACAACCCACTGGGCCCAAAATATTTTCAAAAACATAAATATTCTGTCCATTCGCTCATTCCTAGCAAGTTTTCTGCCATTAAATGACATTTTCCTATTTTTCCCATTCAAATGCATAGGCGACCCAAGTTGACCTTGCCGTAAAAAAGTCAAGGTCATCCCAGGGTCATGATTTGTACACACTTTGTAAAGCTCCATTGCCTGATGCTTCATGCCAAGCTTCAAAGTCATAGGCCTTCTGGTTCTGGAGAAGAAGATTTTTAAAGGTTTTTGCTATTTATAGCCATGGCGGCTATCTTGGTCATGTGACCTGGACCATTTATACAAACTTTCGTTCCCCCTTCCTAAGGATGCTCCACATGAAATTTAAATTTGATTGGCCAAGTGAGAAGTTGATTGAAAAGTGTGAACGACGACAACGACAACAACAACGACGACGACGGAGCATGGGTGTACTATAAGCTCACCTGTGAGCCTTCGGCTCAGGTGAGCTAATAAAGTGTATTGCATCCATGCTTTAGATTATGTTGGTTTGCACAGTTAAGCAAGAAATTCATCAAAATCATTTTTCAACTAGTTTTTACGTTATGGTAGTCGATCGAAAAAAGTCTGATGGCTGAATTTCACAGGTCGTCTTTGAAAATGGTTAACATAAATACAGTATTTCGTGTAAAACGACTGAAACCAAAAAATTTAATGACGAGTTGCGTTGGCTGTGAACCTCAGTATAGCAAATACATTTTCTTAAGGCCTGTTTACACATTCACGATTTTTGGCAACGGTGCCGCTACGATTCGCCACGGTTTGTAAAAGCGTCGTGTACATTGGTGATTCATAGTAGAACCGTGGTGAATCGTGGTGAATCTTGTTCAATCTTGATGATTCGGGAAACTCCACGGTAGCGCTACGGAAGTTTTAAACTTATTAAAACATTCGCGGCGAATCGTGGTGGTAATTGGGCGTGGCCTAATGCGTAGCGAAAACGTAGCGTAAACGTGTTTATTCGTACTGACGACGTACATGTAGCTATATTCGCGTCTATTCCTTAGAGATCGTAGACATTCGTGGTATCTTTCACACCAAGACCATGAGGAATCTAGGTGAATATTGGTGAATCGTAGAGAAAATCGTGAATGTGTTAACGGGTCTTTATATAGAGACATTAATATTTTCTTGGAACGCCATCAAATATTCCTATTACTCCTAATTCGTCACACATACTCCACAACAGCAAAACATACCTAGCACATTGATACGCAAGATACGCCACACGTTCGTTGCGATACGCCGTAGAGTCAAGTATGTCGCACATACACCACACATACGTAGCAGAGACGAAAAGTACGCTGTACATAGGTCACGGTTACGTGACATCTAACGCCACGTACGTGTGGCGTATCAGGAGTATGAGCTAGAATCTAAGGCGTACCTGCCACGTTGTTTTCGCAAGTACGAAATACAGAATGTGGACAAAAGTATTCGTCGCGTTTGTAAAAATCCATTGACTTCAATGTATTTTCATGTTTGCGAAAAAAAAGAAATGCCGCTTCTCCTAGTTAACGTATTTTAATGTTTTTGCTGTCATTTGAAAGGTAATTAATTAAAGCAATAAACAAGATATTTTCATTTAATTCCATGCATGCGTTTTTCAAGCTACCAATTTTTAAAAAGTTGTGAAATATATTTTGACAATTTTTGGGCGACGTCACCATTGACGTCAATGGGGTAATGACTTTTCAAAATTTTCTTAAAATTTAAACTGTTGTTTTTGAAAAATGCAATGTCCTAACTTTGTCAAATAACCTTTGTTTAGTGCTTTATTTATTCAACTTTCAAATGACACTAAATTGTAGAAATATGTTGACCAGAAGAGGTAGGATAATTTTTCTTGTAAACATGAAAATACATTGAAGTCTATGGAGTTTTCAAAAGTGACGAATACTTTTGTTCACCTTCTGTACGTGTGACGTATGTACATTGTATCGAACCTGCCACATACGTGATACGAATTTTTAAGTGCACACATAATAATCCTAGCGCCTCAGCGTATGAGCTACGTATCGAGAGGTATGAGTTACGCATGCTCACGTTATTCGACGTACACGACGTGACGTACCTTTCGTATCTAGATACGCCGTTGATACGTGTGTCGATAAGCAATAGTGTGGCAGCTGTATAAAGCCCGGTTGCGTCCCGGTTTATCCCGGTGGCGTCCCGGTGACGGCCGGTCTCGCCACGATTCTCCTCCGGTTTTTTGTCATAATTGAAAACCGGGGTGAACCATGTCCAAATTCTTAAAGCGGGCCCGAGGGCATTCCGGTTTAGCCGGGTGGAGTCCGGATGAAACCCTAGTTTGTGCCGTAATAGAATGGTGTCGTCCCAGTGTCGTTCCGGTTGCCCACGGTTCGCGCCGGATCATCCGGGTTTATCACGGTCGAGTCCTGGTGCTATCACAGTTTGTC
Organism: Rugalucina vietnamica; assembly: GCA_964017185.1. Lineage (NCBI taxonomy): Eukaryota > Metazoa > Mollusca > Bivalvia > Lucinida > Lucinidae > Rugalucina > Rugalucina vietnamica. Next base: position 6,975,467 of record OZ024872.1, read on the forward strand.
ATGGTGTCGCCATAGTTTAACCCCGTTTTTTTACATCTCTCCCGGTTCGCCCCGGCTCTATTAAACTTTTTAATACAACCGTGAAGTCTCCTTGGTTTATCTCTGTTCTCCCCGGTTTGCCGCGGTAGCGCTACGATTCTATCCCTGTTCATCCCAGTTTACCCCGGTTAATTAAACCGTGGCATACCGGGGCGAACCTGTTAGCTAAAACGGGACAGCGAGAACAAAGCTTTATGCATTATAGGATAGGAGATTTTGTTTTTCAGGTTAAGATATGTCCTCACTGTCCCGGTTTAGCTCACCGTTTCGCCCCGGTTTGACAAACCAGGGTAAACCGGGACGAACCGTGACGAAACGGGATAGAACCGTAGCAAACCAGGAAAAATCGGGGTAAACCGGGGAGCCTTCACGGTGGCATAAAATGTTTAATACAACCGGGGCGAACCAGGGTGAACCGTGAGAGATGTCAAAACCACGTAAAACCGGTGCGACAATATGAGAAACCGTGATAGCATCGGGACTCGACCGTGATAAACCGGGACGACCCGGCGCAAACCGTAGGCAATGTGGACACCGGCCGCTATTTCGGTACAAACCGGGGCTTCTCCGGGACTTCACTGGGGTGAACCGGCACGCCACAGGGGCATATCGACTTAAATGATTTGGCCATAGTGTTACCCGGTTTGTCCCGATGCCGTCTCGATTCACCCCAGTCCCTATTATTTTCAATACCGACAAACACCGGGTCATATCCGGGACGGCACCGGGCGAGCCGGGACGCCAATAGGGTGAACGTAGTAAAACCGGGGCACACCGGTATCCACCGTGACGACTCCGTGATAGAATTTGGAACAAGACCGGGGCTACATCGTGAATGTGAGAACACGATCAATTTGGTGGAAACCAAGGTATACCAGCATATCTTCACCGGGGCGAACGAGGGTAGATTCGGGATAGTGAGAACGGGGCTTTAACTGCTACAAAATATTTAGGTATAGAACATTTTTATACGAAATGTACAAAGGAAACGTTTTGTAGTGTATAGCCACCCCCCCCCCCCCCCCCCGTTAACCAACAACAGCTTTTTGCATGTGTATGTGTAATCATGTTTTGCATAATATATTAAACTGGCGTGTTTGTTCTTTGTGAAAGGGCCGGAACAATTCTCTAAAGCCCAAACCCAGAGCCCAAATATATTTATCAGCTATAGTTTCTCATTCAGGCAATACTAGTTGATTTGCAGTTATCAAAATTGAAACGATATAAAAGGGCAATCTACATTAATTCGACTGCAGTTACGTTGCATCGAGGTGCTACAAAAGCAATTATATATAATTTGCGCACCAGACATAAAAGCTTTTGGTCAGCCTGTGTTACAATAGTTTTGAAGCATACTGTATGTCCCCTTAAATGTCTACGGAGTTGTTGTCTATGTTTTAGTTTTTCTGACAATAGAATGTGATAATGCAGAAAAAAACACACAACCAGATTTCGATCTTTTGTTGTTGTTTTTTGTTTTACGCTGTGATACGCGAGTTACGTTACACCGCGTATTAATTTGCCGTAAGTCGTCGATGTGCCGGAGGTACGAAAAGGTCGAAAATACGTCAGACATCCATCACACATACGCCAAACATACAAAGTAGATAGAAATGTACGCTGTAAATACGCCATGGTTACGTGGCATTTTGATAGCTGCGCATGCGCGGATCCAGAAAATTTTCTCAGGGGGGTCCAAATTCCCAGAAGGGGTCTTACGGAAAATTTCAACATGGCAAAAATTGATAATCTGGCAATTCCAGGTGTGTGTGTGTGTGTGGGGGGGGTCCGGACCCCCTGCCCCCCTCTGGATCCGCCAATGGCTGCGTACGTGTGGCGTATCAGGAGTAAGAGCTACGTATCTACGACGTACCTGACGAATGACGTATGTTCGACTTATGAACGGCGTATCGGAGCTGCCACACATGTGCAAAAAACGTAGCACCTCGACGTTCGAGGAGTATGAGCTACGTACATATATGCTCGTGTATGTACTACGTGTGATGTACCTTATGTATCTTGATACGCCGTAGATACGCGAGTCGATGCACAATAGTGTGGCAGTAGTGTAATGAACGAAAACGATGGCTCTACAGATAATGCACCAGTCATTAGTATCCATGGGCCTTTAGGGCCGACGAATAGCGGGGCATTTGAATTTTAAAGTGAGCTAAAAAACAGGCACTGTGGGTTAAAGTTTGTTGTAAAATCCATGCTTAAACCCTCGGCCCCTTGGAGGCTGGCAACAATGAAGACCAACAGCTGCGTATAATTCTGATAAAAATATGAGAGAGGGGTGCGTGGGTACAAATGTCTGGTGCAAAACTTTAAGTTGTAGGCAATTATAGATTCTGTCGCCCAACTCATCAAACCCAACAAAATAACAGTTTTAAATGTTGATGCACATGGATGAGATGAAGTAAAGAAATCATTGCTCCAACATCTCGTTAGTACATTTTCTGACAACATATCAAATTATGCAAACGGTGATAATCACGGCGAATCGTACAGACAAAATAGCAAGGCTGGAAGCGAAGCGTACAGTCGCAAATTTTATAAACCCAGAACAAAACCGAATTTATTTTCATAAAAACACTATAACAACATTAAACGGATACTGATCTACATTGGTGAATGGTCCTTCTTTAGTTGGGATAGTTTTACAAATGCGTGAAACTAACGTGGAGATGATAAAATGCGAAAACATGACGCTCATCGTCAGCGAAAACGTGAAAAATCACTGATGCAGCATCGAAATTGTTGTCTTGTGCAAAAGGAGTCACCTTATGAATCTAAATGGGAACAAATTTGTAGAGACAAATGTCTTACCTTTCAATACATATGTCTTTCACGAAGTTTACATGATCAGATCTATTGATTTTTGCATTATTTAGAACGCCTGTGTAAAGCAGCTAACGAGTTTTGTGCGTACAGTTCAAGCGGCTTCCGATGCAAAAATCTGTACGATTCTCAACAGTGCTACTGGTCTTACAATATACCAGTGCAGTGCATACCGCATAGCATTTAAGTGACCGTATTCCTCAAAGGCATTCAGAACTTGCATTGATTACATATATAGATTTACAGTTTAGTAATAGGGCTGTCACACATTCGCGTATCGACTCACGTATCTACGGCGTATCGAGATACAAAAGGTACGTCACACGTACGTCGTAGATACGTGGGCATACGTAGCTCATACTCTTCGATACGTAGCTCGTACTCCTCATACGCCAAGGTGCTACGTTTTTTTACTTTAAAATTCGTAGCACGTACGTAGCAGGTCCGATACGCCGTACATACGTCACACATACGTGGTACATACGAAAGCAACGTGGCAGGTACGTCGTAGATACGTAGCTCATACTCCTAATACGCAACACGTACGTAGCGGTTAAAATGCCACGTAACCGTGACGTATGTACAGTGTACCTTTCGTAACTGCTACGTATGTGTGACGTATGTGTGGCGTATCCTCGAATGTCTTTTCGTATCTACGGCGTATCAGCGACGTACGTGTGGCGTATCTCGCGTATCAATGGCGTATGTGCTACGTTTGTGCTACGTTCGTTTCGCTACTGTGGAGTATGTGTGACGTATTAGGAGTACTAGGAATATTTTGTGGCGTTCCAAGAGAATCTTAATGCTTCTTTATGTATGTTTTCGTTTTTCCGAAGTCATGGATCAAATGTTTCTCACGGTTCGGGGTGTCGTGCAAGGTTCTTTCATGGCTACGCTTGGTGTAGCCTCCGTCTTTGTTCATGTGGTCTTACGACCAGGATGGAGAGCTTGAAGATGTTCCCCCCCCCCCCCACCACCACCACCACCTCGGTTTTTTTTCGGTGTTAATCTAGATTATCTAGATTTCTCCGGTGGCATCTTCGGCCTCTTTTATGAGCCTGTGCGCGAGAAAACCAACAATTTGGGTTCCGACCAGGTCTGACACAAACCGGCCTGTACAGTCTCAGAAGATGGTAAGAGGCTGGAAATTGTGGATTTAGAAAGTAGAGGAATTGTACTATCCATGTAGAAAAAACAAAGGCAATGATCAGCTCCGCAGTTAATGCGAAGCTGATCGGCGCCTTTGTTTTTGCCTATGCAGATTGTTGGTTTTTTTCCATGCGGCGGCTCATATTTGATAACTGTTATGTGCGAATTGCATGAGCAAAGTGAACACAACCGTTTGTTCTCATAGGTATTAAAAAGCAATTGGTACAGAACAGATACGCCACAGATAAGAATGGAACGCAGTACATACGCCGTAGATACGTCACGCGTACACTTCATACGCCATACATACGTCACACGTATGTAGCACATACGCATTGATACGCCGTACATACGAAAAGTGAAATTCCATACGAATACAGATACGTCACGGATACGCCACGGGAACGTAGCAGGAACGTCACACGTACGTGGTACATACGTCTCCGAGCAAAATACGACTCAGACCTCGGCGTATCGACATTTTCATAGATACGTGAGCGATACGCCGCTGATACGTGAATGTGTGACAGTGCTATAAGAAAATCCATCAAAATATAGTTTTTGTAGGGCTTATATATTCGTATGGAGAATTAATAGGGCTGTCACACATTCGCGTATCGACTCGCGTATCTACGGCGTATCGAGATACGAAAGGTACGTCACACGTACGTCGTAGATACGTGGGCATACGTAGCTCATACTCTTCGATACGTAGCTCATACTCCTCATACGCCGAGGTGCTACGTTTTTTTATGTGTGCACTTAAAAATTCGTAGCACGTACGTAGCAGGTCCGATACGCCGTACATACGTCACACATACGTGGTACATACGAAAGCAACGTGGCAGGTACGTCGTAGATACGTAGCTCATACTCCTGATACGCCACACGTACGTAGCGGTTAAAATGCCACGTAACCGTGACGTATGTACAGCGTACCTTTCGTATCTGCTATGTATGTGTGACGTATGTGTGGCGTATCCTCGAATGTCTTTTCGTATCTACGGCGTATCAGCGACGTACGTGTGGCGTATCTCGCGTATTAATGGCGTATGTGCTACGTATGTGCTACGTTCGTTTCGCTACTGTGGAGTATGTGTGACGTATTAGGAGTATTATGAATATTTTGTGGCGTTCCAAGAGAATCTTAATGCTTCTATATGTATGTTTTCGTTTTTCCGAAGTCATGGATCAATTGTTTCTCACGGTTCGAGGTGTCGTGCAGGGTTCTTTCATGGCTACGCTTGGTGTAGCCTCCGTCTTTGTTCATGTGGTCTTACGACCAGGATGGAGAGCTTGAAGATGTCCCCCCACCACCACCACCACCTCGGGTTTTTTTTTTCGGTGTTAATCTAGATTATCTAGATTTCTCCGGTGGCATCTTCGACCTCTTTTATGAGCCTGTGCGTGAGAAAACCAACAATTTGGGTTCCGACCAGGTCTGACACAAACCGGCCTGTACAGTCTCAGAAGATGGTAAGAGGCTGGAAATTTTGGATTTAGAAAGTAGAGGAATTGTACTATCCATGTAGAAAAAACAAAGGCACTGATCAGCTCCGCAGTTAATGCGAAGCTGATCGGCGCCTTTGTTTTTGCCTATGCAGATTGTTGGTTTTTTCCATGCGGCGGCTCATATTTGATAACTATAATGTGCGAATTTCATGAGCAAAGTGAACACAACAGTTTGTTCTCATAGGTATTAAAAAGCAATTGGTACAGAACAGATACGCCGCAGATAAGAATGGAACGCAGTACATACGCCGTAGATACGTCACGCGTACACTTCATACGCCATACATACGTCACACGTACGTAGCACATACGCATTGATACGCCGTACATACGAAAGTGAAATTCCATACGAATACAGATACGTCACGGATACGCCACGGGAACGTAGCAGGAACGTCACACGTACGTGGTACATACGTCTCTCGAGCAAAATACGGCTCAGACCTCGGCGTATCGACATTTTTCTAGATACGTGAGCGATACGCCGCTGATACGTGAATGTGTGACAGTGCTATAAGAAACATTTGACTACCGAAACGTAATGATGGACCAGAATAAATATACAATAGTTCAATTTACTAATTTACATATTATTCACATATTATTTACATATTTGCATCTTTTCATAAATATTGACTGAAAAAGATTTATTAAACATCTAGACATGCATTCAAATTTAGTTTTAAGATTTTTGTAAGCCTTCAAATAAGTGAAAGGGAATGCTATACATTCCGCGTAATTTGTTTTTGAATTAATTTAACTCATAAATGTACATGTATATAACTTAATATATACTCATCAAAAGAAGTTTTGCACCAGTTAATATTTTTCTCATTTTAAAATAATGTCTAGTATAGATATTTTTCAAATAAACTTTTAAAACTTAATACCATCTTAAAGGGCTGAACTTCCTGAATGACAAATCAATATTTCTTCTTAAAAAGATTAAATAAAAATGTGCAAAAATGCATGTTTTTGAAAACACCAAAATTTGGGATGCAGCAAAAAGCCCACATCTTTATTTCTGGGCTTCCAAACCCGAATTCGTTTCACATGCTCATTCAGGATACTGAAAGCAATCATTTAAATCAAAAAACTAAAAATTGATTTTTTTTGACAAAAACACTATTTTTGACCAAAAATAACGATTTTTGAGATTTTGTTTAAATTCTCAGATAAAGCTTAGTAACTCATCTCTCAAATAAAATGGGTTGTTTTTCTTTCAAACACAGCATGCAGCACCAGTTAATGTTTAACTGAAGGTACTGGTTTTCAACCCATCCAAATTCAGAATTTTTAAAAAGCTGCATGTCAAAAAAGTACTCATGCAACATCTTTGACATGAGATTGCCTTTAACAGAAAGAAAACAGGCGGCAATTTTTGGTGTCAAAACATCTCATAGTCATCAAAAATTAAAATGAGTTTCGATTTTACTCATTTTTTCCAATATTTATCATTTTTTCTCAAAAATTGCAATTTTGTCAAAAAATGACTTTTTACTAAAATTTTGAGATTTTTTAAATCGTTTTAAGGCTTAATCATTAGCTTTGGAGCTCTTGTGTGTAAATTTGGAAACAAAAATGTGTTCTTGATGCTGTGGCATTTTTTGTGGAATTTTTTCGATTTTCCAATTTTCAGCATTTACAGAAAATTGGAATTTTCAATTTTTCCTAAAATCGTCCGCAACAATTTTTGGTCTTATCACACACATTATCAAACTCTTTCAGACTGTGCAAAATCAAAAAGCTAATTATAAAATTTGTTAGTTAAAATGTCACTTAAGAATATGAAAAAATCTAAATGGTGCAAAACTTCTTTTGATGAGTATATAAAACACATTTGAATGAAACATCAGGATATAGAAACACTTGAATGTGATTTCTACAAATCAACTTATCCAAACAGATTCAATCATAGAAATTACGTGTACATTTTTGGGTCGGTCCATCGGTCAAGCCGACGGTAATATTTTGGGGTACAGAGCTAATGCTAGGGCCAAGCCTACATTACGAAAACATGCCTATGCAATATTCGGTGTATAAATTGAAAAAAAAAATCAGTAAAAAGATTTTGATATCTTTGCTCAAAACAGAGATTGTTGGTACACGTTAGTACCGCCTCGCCGAGGCGGTTCTAACGAGTACCCACAATCTATGTTTTGGAGCAAAAATAAGAAAAATAGGTATACCCCTGCAAGCCGCAGTTTTTCTATATATAAGTGGGGTTCAAGGGGTATTATTTTCATGGACTTGTTTTCTTGATGTACGTATGTATACGAAAAAGTTGAGAGTACCCACCCGGGACGTTTATCGACATGACAATTCACGCTGGCTGTATTGTTGATCGGATGAAACCAATCATGCCTGTTCAAATAGAGAGGTATAATTAGGAAGTGATCAGGAAAGGTCACAATCAGAAAGACATTCCCACTCATAAACCGAGGTGGGAAAAAACTGAATTGACAACCCGGTACTTATACTAAAAAAACATATCGTAAGCAAAGTGAATAAAATATAATGGTTTGATCCTTTGGCAGCAGTAAAACATCCAAAGGGAGAAAGCATGGACTACACTGCGCAACTTTGCGCAACGAACCCCCACCAGCAGCCCCCCTCAAACCGGCAACGACAGTGCTGCAATCTCGATAATATTTATACGAGAAGTCTAAATCAAAGAAACATCCCCAAACGGGTCCAAGCAATTAAAACATTGGTTGGAAGTATGTTTCTAAACGTAAGTGTTTTGAACACCCTGAATATCTTTACTGATGTCAAAGGACCAAAAGAAAAAAATATAATTTGCACTATGGAGACTCTATAGGGCCGCCACACGGCAGCTTTTGTCCCATAGGCGGCCACTCAGTTACCCGAACTTAACTGAAATTGTAGTCATTGTAACGTTGCGCGCTAAAGCATATGACGTCAAAATCTTAAATGACGTCATTACGTCACGTCATTACGTTGCTATTGTGTGTGAACGTTCATTGCGTCAACAATAGCATAGATTATAAAATTTAGTTATGTATAAATTAGAAATGAAACGGTGGAATCGTAATTTGCGTATTCCCAAATCTTATATTTTCACATGTGAAAATATAACTTTTTTTATATTTTCACATGTGAAAATATAACTTTTTCAAATATTGGTTATATTTAATACATATTTCTCTATATTTCATCACTTGCCATATAATAAAAAAACGTACATAAGGTGCAAATAGCACAAACATTCACATAACAATTATAACCACAACAGAAGTATCGACTTGAAACGATCAGTAATATAAAATAACTGGGGTGGGGCAGGGCTTAAACCGGTTGTACAGGTGTGTAACCTCACCCTCATCTTCTGCAATGGTTCACAACATTTACATGTAGTTAGATGTTCAGCCCTCGTAGTGAAAACAAATAAATACTGAGAACCACCATGATGAATCAAAAACGAGGACTGATAGATACAATAAGCTGACCGGTGATTGAGATCCCTGGGCACCAAACGACATCATTGGAAATCTGGAGCAAGCGAAAAACGCAAGTTAAATCCCAGTAAACGAACCAAGCCTTGACAAGAAACCCCGGCCCCAACCAACCATTACGAAAACTTGCCCATGCAATATACAGAAATATTTTTGGTTGTAAAAAAATTTAAAATTTCATCAGAAAGTTTTTGATATTTTTCTTATTTTTGCTCAAAACATAGATTGTGGGTACACGTTAACGTTAGAACCGCCTCGGCGAGGCGGTTCTAACGAGTACCCACAATCTATGTTTTGGAGCAAAAATAAGAAAAATAGATATACCCCTGCAAACCCCAGTTTTTCTATATAAAAGTGGGGTTCAAGGGGGTAAACATTACACGGACATGTTTTCCTGATGGAAAATAAATAGCTTTAAGTCGGGGCCATCATAGAGTCTGACGCCCGACACACCGGCGTGCAACAGAAGAAAGCAGCATAGCTACCAACCAAGATTGGGTTAAAACTAGGCGTACAGGCTGTCGCATAACATTTAAGTTATATCCTATATGTTTGTAACGTATAATGGCTTTTGTAAACTGAAAAGAAAAAAAGCCTTCCTTCCTATAAGTTTCTTAAATTTGTAAACCAAGTCACGTCACCATAAAATTATGGTCCCGAAACGCCATAACGTAAAGCGTCATTAACCCAACGTAAAATTTGGAAATCAATTCTATAATTCTATTGTCTGCCATAAAAGTTTGAAAATATTTCTCGAAGTTTATGATATCGATAGCCCTGCTGGAGAAGTTTGGCTGCTAAACATTTATGTTGCGCTTTGAAGCCCGTAACATGACTGCAGACTCTAATAAGTTCCGAAATGTATCCACCATATGAAGCACGGAGAGGAACATCCCCATCCAAAAACGGAAATTCACTATTTCAAATTCAAAGTCTTCCAACTTATCATAAATTTTAGAAGAAACAGATCCATTTGCACTGTGAATCTAAAGGGACTTCTATACCTGTGGTGTTCGCTTTATACAAATGTAGTTCACGTGGATAAATTTGATCGCAATCCATGCCTTCAAAATTAGAATTGTCAATGTACAAAAGATCATCAAGGTACCTGCAAGTCGAATTAAAAGCCTCGATAACACCAGCTTGATAGTCGTGGTTACACTCCCGCTTGCGTAATTGTACTCATTGAATGCGCGTAACATACGCGAGTAACACTCGCGTAATACGCATTTCTTTCATACGCGTATGTGTCAATAGCCAATCAGAATTCAATTCTTCTTATGCGTATGATACGCGTAATACGCGTACATTACGCGTAATGACTTTAACCAATGAGCGGTGAAATAGTAAAGCAAGTCCTTACGCGTATTTGGAGTATATACGCGTATATATAGGTACTGTTCTAACCAATCGAGAGTAAAAGCCTTACGTAAAAATTACGCGTAATATACGCGTAATGAATGAGCCAATAATCTTGCTTTAGACAAAAACAATATCTAATCATTTTCAAACTAAGACCTGCAGTATTAACGGCATCGAAAACTTCATGAGTACAAAATAACATGTACCAGACCGCCCCCCCGTGAGAAATATTTCAAAAACTTTATCCCAATATCGGTACCTGATCGGACACCGAGGTTCTGTTATATTTGCTTGCGGTTTTATTTCGAAGAAGAAAACATTCGAGTTCTGTTAAATTATATTTGAATATCAATGAATAAGAAAGAAACGTGTGAGGAAAACTAGCGAAAATCAAATATGCATTATATCGTACGGTGGTGCCTCTAAAATAGAGGGGGAACTCTAAATTGAACAGAACTGAACATGGCTACATAGTCACTTAGTGTTACTTATCTATACACTTGTCTTCCCGAGACGCTGAAAGTCTAAAATAATTCCCTTACTTCCATATCTATGTTCATTTTTTCACCATCTTGGGTACAATGAATTTCCGATTTATTTTGAACGTAATCTAACTCACTCGTTAACACGTTATCTTAGGGTCACAGACACACAAAACATTCTGACAATAACTGATAAGGTCACGTCATTTTCACGATCACGATATATCAATAACATCCATTAAACTTGTACATTCTTTAGTTTCGATGGAATAATAAAATCAACCTTTAGGTACTTCAGCTTTTATACGCCTTGCCATTACGCGTATGATACGCGTAAACGTATTGCCAGTCTGATTGGCCGATACTTCATACGCGTAATGACTGAACCTTACGCGTTTCGATACATTTATCTCTGCTTATGAATATTAATGAGATATCTTACGCGTAAATGCGCGCATGTTACGCGTAAATTTGCGTAATTAGCCTTACGCACGTAATACTCACGTAATACTCGCGTAATACGCGTACATGGAGTACAATTATGCGGGCGGGAGTGTAAGAGAATCCATGAAATTTCTTTAACAGTAGTGTAATTTTTGGCTACGGGAGGGGAGCGATTTGTATCCATCGGAATTCAAACAATGTGTCTGTATAACTTGGTTCCAAATCTAAAATAAATATAATCCAGGAGGTAGAATATCTATCTCGATGACTAAGACAGAGTGAGGCTGCGTTAAAAAGTTCTATTTTCGGGCTCTCTGAACAGATTTCTTAGTTTTTGTTTCATGCCTGGACAGAGTCGCCACGTCCTGTGTTTGCTACAGTTCTCCGGGGAGTTCTGACATTATAATGCGTGCACATTTTGAGTGTCAACCTAAATAGTGGTACAAGTCCCATAAAATGGAGGCATTGTCCCGACATGACTATTGATGTTGACTGGGACGTAAAGCATCAATTCAAACAAACAGATTTTTATGTGTATAAAAACTTATCTCGAATATCATTTTCATATGGGATGTTATGTTTGTACACGAATATTGAAAAATGCTGTAAATGCTCCCTCTTCTTACGCATCTTGTCGATTGTGGACACCATCTGGACCCAGTTGTTCAAAGCATCGTTAGCTTAACGATATCGTTAAGACATAAATTTGTTAAGCAAATATCAGCTAAAGTAACAAATACACTGTTATTTTTTGTTGAAAAAATGTGAGAATCCTTTGCAGTGCAAAGGATTCTCACATTTTTTCAACAAAAAATAACAGTGTATTTGTAATATTAATGTTTGAAATTTTAACGAAACGTTAACTAACGACGTCGTTAGTTTTGAACAACTGGGCCCTGGTTGTGTGCATGTCATGCTGTCATGTTACATGTAGCTTTTTTCATGTTACTGTTTGCTTGAGAAAAAGTTAAGGTAAGCACTAAAGTCGGTCGTATGTATTTATGTCATTCCAGTTGATTGAAATTATATATGGATGTTGGAATTTTAATCATCATTTTCTTTTTGAATGCAATCATACGTTATGGGAACGGTATTGATTGAAAAGTGATTTGAATATTAACTACTACTACTTCACAGCCCCATTAAAACTGATATTAAGCTTCGTCAAAACAAAACTCAATTTCTTTTCTGAGGAGCTTATTTTGGAAACAGTTACTGTACAGTGTATTTTCGATAGGTTAGTTTTACGAAAATGAATTACTCTTATATGTGTGTATGATACATATAATGACGACCATTGATAAGTGTTCAGAGCAAAAATAGGGGAATCGGTTTCCAGTACATGTAGGTGAAATTATTGTTTGCCTTAGCAAAAGCCAAGTTTTCTTTCGCACAAAACCAATTGATGTGATGTATTTTATTGATGCAAATTTGTGTTTACTACAACAAAATATAGACATGTTCAAAAATGAAAGTTATGGCAATATTTAATGTGAATTACATTAAAGTTATGTGTTGATAAACATGAAGTCAACATCCCCTTTGTTCAACTAATGTATGAAACATGTTTGTATACTACAATAAAACCTCTCTTCCCTTTGCTACAGTAAATGTAGAAAATAAATATACGAACAACTTTTTGCAATGATGTTATGACATGTCTTTCGACCATCTGTATACACAGTAACATAGGAACCACCCGTATAAAACGATGTGTATCTAACAACAAACCAACACTTTGGGTTCTACACTCACAAGCACACATCAAGTTCTGTGAGAGCAGGAGTGAATTAAATCTGCAATCATGGTGAGTTGCTTTCTTAATACTTTAACTTATTTTTGTTAATCAACTTACTTATAATAATGGTAATTTATGGAGAAGAAAGTAGCATGTTTAATACAAAAGGATTTGTTGGAAGCTAACTAAACATTCAGTCATGGGAATTTATATTTTAAAACTTAAGCCTTACACTTACAATTAATTTGTTAAAGATGGCGAAAGTTGCATGCATTTTTGTGCAATCTCAGTATTTATGTAGATGTCTTCATAATCCAGTGGCGGATTTAGAGGGGGTTCGGCCCCCCTCTTGGACCAAATTATTTCAATTTCATGGGGAAATTTATGAAAAATCAGGCAAAATATTGAAAACGAACCCCCTCTTGATGGATTTGAACCCCCCCTTCCAGAAATCCTGGATCCGCCCCTGTAATCGTCTGCCTCTAAATGTTACATCCTATGGGCTGTTTGACTTTATTACGCCAGGATGAACAATGTTCACAAACGTGAAATCCATGTATCAGCAGGGAACTAGCTCTTTACTTTGAGTAAATATTTGCCATGCACGATTTTCGTTCCATTACAGGACATTGATGTTTAATGTCAAAATAAAAGGCCCAAAGTATAGTTCGGCAAATGGGTCACTGTATGGGCGGCAACTTTAATATTCATATCTGGGCGTGGTCGGCTAGTCCATCTGTTCAAGTAGGGAGATAATAGAAAAGTCGAATTCAGTCAGCCTAGAGCGCCGTCACATATTTTACCGTTAAAGATCAGCTACCTATTTTATCCAATCCAGTAAACTAGACAAACTCGGATTTTCGTTCTAACGGGCAACATGTGAGTTGAGTCCTTAAGCTTTTACCTAGGTCAAAAGTAGATCATACCCAATAACGTATTCATAAGGTAACGCCCATACAGTGACCTATTTGCCGAGCTATACCCTAAAACACTTTTTTTTCTGTATTGCTGAGCGTAGCAATTCAGAAAAAATGGGTTTATATGGCACTTTGGACCTTTTACTTTGCTTTTAGACATTAAACGGCAATGCCCAGTGGTTCCATCATCTGATTATATAGATCTATAAAGGGTCATCCAAAATATACTGGTAAAAATAAGTTAGGGATCAAACTTTTAAGGATGCATTTTGGGTCAATCGATAATTAATCTTTTTTTTTTTTTTTTTTTTCATTTATATGGTGGATTAGCAGTTTTATCGCACTTTCATATGCCACCAATTTTGAAATAGTGCATCATTAGACTTAAGCACAGCTGTTCTTTAAAGCACACTACCCTAAAAAAACCAAAGTGATAAAAAGTGCATTAAAACTGATTCCACAAAAAAAAAAAAAAAAAAAAAAAAAAAAAAATCAATTTTGCCAGTTCATGAAAATTTTGCGAGTTTGCATGATAGTCATCAAGATTCAACATTTCTAAGGTCAGCCACCTAAAAAGATTGAAATTTCTAGCCATTTTTGCGCGAACAAACTTACACACCATCAGTTCTCTATAGGAATTTCATATCACTTTCATTTGAAGGGTAGTCTGACTTAAAGCCTGGTCTTGTTGAATGCAAAGAATATTATGTCGACCCTCAAGTGTACAAAGCTTACAAATGAATAACCTTGATGATAGAAATGTTTCATTTCACCAGCAGTTCGAAATCTTGTAGAAATTGCTCGTTAAAAGTTTGATCCCTAACTTTATTTGTCCAGTATATAATGTTTTGAATAATTAAAGGTGTGATTGACCTCCTGTTGTCGTGGATAAGGCAAAATGCTTTGTTTTCACCAGGCGTTATACGCGAAGCTGTATGGTCATGTCTCGTGTTATTTAATCACAATAGGCGTTTTCTCCACTATCGTTCCAAAGGTTAGGTTCCGTTGTGACTTTTACGTTGTCTGTTTATACTGTCTGCTTTTCTGTCTACATGTATATTACATATAAAAATAAAGAAAATCCTAGAACTGATACAATTACATTCATAATGAGGAACTGAGGAAATGAGGAACTGTATAGTTCAAATGTAATGCAATTTTAACGCCATGTTGTAAAGCACGGACGACTCAAAACACCACATTATAATAACACGCATAAAACTTGCCTCTTTCTCACAACTGAGCACCAATCAAATCATACCGGTTCTAGCAATAGATACAATAGATACAATAAGCTGACCGGTGATTGAGATCCCTGGGCACTGTATTTTGTTTGTTATGTAAACGAAATGCATAACAACTCCTCATCTGACTATGTTTTGAACACCGGCCCTCCCTACTGTTCCTTCCATTATAAACAAATAGTTTGAAAGCTCCCTTTTGCCGTATAAAGTAAGGCGACGAAAATACGTATATAACACAGTTTGTTCCAAAATTCCCATGTGTGGATTATCCCCTTACATCCCGCTTTAATTTAGTAAAACTGGGGTTGGGGTATATAGGGGTATACAGACTTTCTTTTTTATCCAAAACATAGATTTTGTTGTGGGTATTTGATGAGGCAGTTCTAACGTCTACCTTCAATCAATGTTTTAGCAAAAGTTTTAAAAATATTTTCCCAATGAAATTTAAAATTTTTACAGCTTTAACAATCTCTGTATACTGCATGGGCAACTTTCCGTAATTGCATGCATTGTGCATTTAATTTCAGCGTGAATGTATCTCCATCCATCTTGGCCAATGTGGTGTCCAGATCGGCAACGCCTGCTGGGAGTTGTACTGCCTGGAACACGGTATCCAACCTGATGGTCAGATGCCCAGTGACAAGACCATCGGAGGTGGCGATGACTCCTTCAACACCTTCTTCAGCGAGACCGGGGCCGGGAAACACGTCCCAAGGGCTGTCTTTGTCGACCTGGAACCAACCGTCGTAGGTGTGTAGATTAATTTTTCTACATCAGGAAAACATATCTGTGAAATGCATAACCCCGTAAACCCCACTTTTATATGATAGATAAAACATCATGCAAAAACTGTCAAACTGTTTGACATTTTTTATTGCCACAAACAGTGAGACATGCTAGAGCCTATGATAAGGTCATATGATAAGGTCAGCCCCTGTTCAAAGACAAATTTATATTTTTCAGAATTTTTTTTTAAAGAAGGAAAATCCATCGTTGGCTTCTGTGCAATAAAACAATCTTGAGCGAACAATTTCTCAGAGAACATGCGACCAAACTATGATGATTAAAACTATTCTAGCACGACGTTATCAGTGTTATCGGTTGCCCCATTGATCCTAATGTAAACGTCACCGTTTGCAAAGTAGCAATAATTCACTGTTAACAAAGTCGTGAAAGGTGCCGTTTTTTTTTTTTTTTCTTCTTTTTTTTGACGTCGCACATAACATTCACGTCCGCTGAATACGAGTCCACAGCAAAATATTTTATAATGTAAGCATTTCTTTATAATTAGTCGTGCTAGAATTGAAATAATTTTACTTAGCAATGAATTATCTTTGATTAACTCGTGATGTCGTCGTACAGATGCGCCGTCGTGAATTTATACATTGCAGTCTGGCCTCCAACATCCCTCGTTAGTCACGATATTTCACTGTAAAGTCAAATTATTTCTTAAATAACCCCTTGTTTGCTATTTTCTTAAATTTAATAATTATTTTTTCAGACGAGGTGCGCACCGGTACCTACCGACAACTGTTCCACCCCGAGCAGCTGATCACCGGTAAGGAAGATGCCGCCAACAACTACGCCCGAGGGCACTACACCATCGGCAAGGAAATAGTCGACCTCGTTCTTGACAGGGTCAGGAAACTCGCGGATCAGTGTACTGGTCTACAAGGCTTCTTACTTTTCCACAGCTTCGGTGGCGGCACCGGCAGTGGATTTACTTCCCTTTTGATGGAGCGTCTCAGCGTTGACTACGGCAAGAAATCCAAGCTGGAGTTCTCTGTTTATCCCGCCCCGCAGGTCTCAACAGCTGTGGTAGAGCCATACAACTCCATCCTGACCACCCACACCACCCTGGAGCACTCCGACTGTGCCTTCATGGTCGACAACGAGGCCATCTACGATATCTGCCGACGAAACCTGGACATTGAGAGGCCAACGTACACCAACTTGAACAGGTTGATTGGCCAGATTGTCAGTTCCATCACCGCTTCTCTGCGTTTCGATGGTGCCCTCAACGTCGACTTGACAGAGTTCCAGACAAACTTGGTACCCTACCCACGTATCCATTTCCCACTTGCCACCTACGCACCGGTCATCTCCGCTGAGAAGGCTTACCATGAGCAACTCTCAGTCGCCGAGATCACCAACGCTTGCTTCGAGCCAGCCAACCAGATGGTGAAATGTGACCCACGTCACGGCAAGTACATGGCCTGCTGTATGTTGTACAGAGGTGACGTCGTGCCCAAGGATGTCAACGCCGCCATTGCTACCATCAAGACCAAGAGAACCATCCAGTTCGTCGACTGGTGTCCAACTGGTTTCAAGGTCGGTATCAACTACCAGCCACCAACCGTTGTACCCGGTGGTGACCTTGCCAAGGTCCAGCGTGCCGTGTGCATGTTGAGCAACACCACCGCCATCGCCGAGGCCTGGGCTCGTCTTGACCACAAGTTTGACTTGATGTACGCCAAGCGTGCGTTCGTTCACTGGTACGTAGGAGAGGGTATGGAGGAGGGCGAGTTCTCGGAGGCTAGAGAGGATTTGGCTGCTCTCGAGAAGGACTACGAGGAGGTCGGTGTCGACTCAGTTGAGGGTGAGGGTGAAGAAGAAGGCGAAGAGTATTAGCATTGCAGCCGACCTTGAGACATTTCAAATCATTATATGAACAATTTTAATCAAACAGTTTGATATTGAAGACCTAAATTGAAAACAAGACCTGTAAACACGTCGTTTTATAATCAGACTTTTTTTTATAGCATTCATTAGATGTACGACCATTGTCTACACGTTCAGAACCAGCCAAAGAGTTTTATTGTAAACATTGTAAGTTGTAAAAATGCTCTTGTAAATAAAATTGATATTTTACATATAGTGGATTAATTAGCTTTATGTGTATATTATGGTAATACTGAGGCGTCATCATGTTTACCCTCACTTAAGCAGGAATTTTAACATAATTCAGACATTAGAACATGCACCCTTTGTCCGTTGTCGTCTTAGTCGGTCGTCTTTGATTTCTGCGATAACTCATGGTTCCATGTTTTGTTATGCTCGGCATCCAAGCTAGAAATATTCCTTAAGTTACCACAAACAACAAAGCGTGAATTTGCGTTTAAGGTCACGGTAAGGTCAAAGGTCAACTAAGTGCATTTTTAAGTATACCATACTGGCAGATAAATTTGTAAATTCATTACCACCAGAACGCACCACATGCATAGTGCAAGCGACTCTGAAATGAAACTTTTGGCAAAAACTGTACTTGTATCTATCCCATAATAGAAAATATATTCCTCAACTCATAGTGTGTACATTCTCTTAACTCCAAAAATCTACTTTGGTCATTAGACACCCATGGTGCAAAATGCAGTAAAACCAATTAGCAGGGATAATTTCAGTTCAGCATCCTCTGATAAGAAATTCCAGGTAAGGATCATCTGCTCTGATCAGCATGTACAAATGACCATACAAATCCTTAATACGGAACCGATTTAGACCATTGAAAATGTAATGTCGCATAACTTTTTATGATTAGTTCAAATATTTTGCTTAAATTGTATTTTGATGAAAAATAAACAAACATTTATTTATGGGTTTAGTTTGTACTGTAAAATACCTGGAATTCTAGGTATCAGATTACAGTAAATCTGACCATTCCTTGCATAATTACCCAGGAGAGGCAGCTCAACACTGATAAGCTGTATAAAATCACAGCAGGTATTACAGCATAAGTGGACACCGCACTTTACCCCCAAAAAGAAGGAAAATGGGGGTAAAGTGCGGTTATTGAGATAAGAGGATGTACACAGTATGTGTTCTGTTCGTCATTTCTATTAATGTCTATTTGTTTAAAGTATAATTAGACCGATGAAAAGATCATTTGTGACAGTTAAGAAAATAAAACAGAGATTTTAGAACGGAAATGCACCTAGTTGACCTTTGATCTCACCGTGACCTTAATTCGAAGATTCAGACGCGGCATCCGCCTTGGCACACTTTGACATACCCCGAAGAGCATTTCTAACATAGATGCCGAGCATTAACAAAACATGCCAGCAAAGCATTTTTAAAGGCCATAGAAATTATACGCGGTCGACTATCTGGCAAAATATTCAAAGTTTTACCGTTAGACCAAACTTAATCGCTCTGAAACCGCATTTATTTACATTCACAGACATTAGTTTAGATAATAATGTGAGAGAGCAGCTCTTTGAAAATCTGGTCACTCAACTAAATATACGGATTCCGAACCAAATATAATTTAGACTAAGTCAGGGCTTTGATGCTCTTTACGGAGAGTCACGGAATATACTGCATTCAGAAAATTGTTCCCCTTTACAATTAAATAAGAAAATAATATGCAAATTAGGTTTATTCCTTGTTTAATACATCAGGAAAACAAGTCCGTGCAATATATACCCCCTTAAACCCCCCTTTTATATAGTAAAACTGGGGTTTGCAGGGGTATACCTATTTTTCTTATTTTTGCTCCAAAACATAGGTTGTGGGTACTCGTTGTTGTGGGTACTTTGCATTGTTTCGACCATCCAAAACGCTCACCCTCCAACATCTGGGATTGCACGCGCTTTACTCGAGGCACAATGTTCCTTGAGAAAGCACCCGCCCTCACGAAGTGGTACCTGACGCTTCGGTCGGCACCCGCTGACGTGCAAGTATCTGACGGCATGCAGTGAGTCAGTTGTCGTAGGAAGGGCTGCTGGATGGTAAAAGAGTTTAGAACGAACAAGTCTCAATATTTTATTTTTCTTTCGCTACTGTCCAGGTCTGGTGTGTAGGAAATCAGAATCATAATAAACATACTGTCTTATGTAATTTTGATTATATCCCAATATTTATAATTTTATACATCAAGTTTATCTCTTAATCGATATCACCAAATACGTAACAATTTATAATAAGTATTCAGACTGAGACGGTCTTATCCTTGCATTTTATTCATTCTTGTGCCAAATTATTCTGCTGAAATTTAATGTTTAGTATATCAAATGTCCATTTTAAATCATTGCAATCACATTCTAAACCACAACTTTTTGTAACAATTTTAATTAAGTATTCAGACTGAGACGGTTCTTATCCGTGTTTTTTTTTTTTTTTTTTTTTTTTTTTTTTTTTTTTTTTTTTTTATTCATTCCTGTGCTATAATTACTCTGCTGGAATTTAATGTTTTAGTATGATATCAAATGTCCATTATAAATCATTGCAATCACATTCTTAACTTCAAATATTTGTATATTTCTTTTTTAAAAATTCCTAGACAAAATACACTATACTTTTAATTGTTGATATTGTATTGTTTGTTTGTATATATTATTGTTTTATTGTTGTATGTGTGTTGTTGAGGACCATATGTAAGATAAGCTGATGCTTAATATGTTATCCTCGTAAAATAAAGACATATTATTATTATTATTATTGTTAGAACCGCCTTGTCGAGGCGGTTCTATCGTGTACCCACAATCTATGTTTTGGAGCAAAAATAAGAAAAATATCAAACTTTTTCTGATGAAATTTTCAATTTTTACAGGTGAAAAAAATCTCTGTATATTGCATGGGCGTGTTTTCGTAATGTTTCATAACTGTAAGTCTGAGAAGTCTGGAGAGTGGACGGGTATAGCACCGGAAAACATTATGGAAATATACGAGCAGCAACGAGCATTAAAGCCATGGCTAAGAAAGTCTGCCTCCGGCGGCAAAAGTATTAGGTATTATGCGTAAATTAAAATTCTCACTTAGTCGCAGTGCACTTAATCAAATCTATTTTTCTTATCTTCTTCCGACCTTGGAATATGCTTCCTCAGTTTGGGATGGCTGTTCCGTCCAAAACGCTGAAATGCTTGACAAAATTCAAAATGAAGCAGCCCGAATCGTTACTGGGCTGACCAGATCTGTCTCCTTAGAAAACTTATATAAAGAATGTGGGTGGATCTCACTTTCGGAAAGAAGAAAACAACAAATTTAACGTCCATCAAGGTCAAGTGCCAAATTATATTTCTGATCTGATTCCACCCTTGGTCAGAGAGGTATCAAACTACCCTCTTAGAAATATGCATAACTATTCGGTTCCATTCGCTCGTACAGAAATTTTTAAAAAATCATGCATCGCTTCATCTATTAGTCTTTTGAACGCAGCCGACAATACGCTGAAGGATTCGAACTCTCTTCAGTCATTTAAATACCATCAAAAGCGTATATCCAGTATTAACCTTAAAGTACCCAGTTACTACATAGCTGGTAACCCAGTTACTACATAGCTGGTAACAGACGTCTATCTGTTCTGCATGCACGGATGCGCAATAACTGCAGTAATTCAAATATGGATTTGTTTAATAACTTCTTGCGCACCGATTCATTTTGCAGTTGTCTCCAGGAACCAGAAAATGCTGAGCATTACCTTTTTTAATGCAACATGTATAATAACCAGCGTGTGGAGTTATTCCAAAAATTGAGACCATATCATCCTTTATCAGTTGAACTTTTGATGTCTGGAAATCCTAACCTAACCGAAGAAGACAATCAAATTATTTTTGAGGCTGTCCACACTTTTATTCGGACATCATCACGCTTTGATGGCACGTAAACCAATGGTAACACTCTAAAAGCAAGATTCTAAATATGCTTTCCAAACTATTAAAAGAACGCTAAACCACCAAGGCCGTCTCATCATGTTTTTCATCCCCACCACATTCATAATCATTCCTCATCTTAAAATCATATTGAGTTCAGCTTCTGAAATAATTATTATCATTCATCGTTCTTCACCGTTTACCATATTCTTGATCAAGCTTTCTTAAAGTTATTATATGTCGCCTTTCTACGTTTTGTATGTACACTGTAGGGGAAGGGCCGTAACTAATGTTGGAAAAACTTGTGGCCCAACCCCATGCTTAATAAGAGCAATAAATATGTTTAAACTATGCCGGCGGGTATATAGTTTTGGTCTGTTCATATGTTCGTTAGTTTGTTCGTTAGTTAATTCAGTAGTCAAAGTTTTGCTTAAAATTTCTCTAGTGATGTATATCTCATGAACCAATCATTTTTTCCATTTTTGTTGACGTAAACTATGTTGCCTAAACACCATAGAATTCAGAAAATGCTTTAAGTAAGAATCCATAGCGTAGAATGGTTGCTAGGCAACCATCTCTCGATCACTAATGCTAGATCCAAATTGACTTTAAAAAAATCTTCAGAATCAGAATCAGAATAGTTTACTGGTGACACGCCAAATGACATTATTTCACCAGGGAGTTCGGATGGGGGGGGGGGGAATTAGTCCCTTGAACGCACGAGTGAAGCGAACTTGGACACACAATCATCTGACATTTCAGTAGTAGAAAACAGAGAGTCAGGGAGGTCATTCCAGTCCCTGATAGTCTGGGGAAAGAAACTACATTTATAGGCCTCTATACTAGCAGATGGAAGCTGAAATGCCTTGGAGTGGCTATTTCTACAACGCCTAGTCTTTGGGATAAGGTCATCTGTAGGTATTCTGGCTTTACCCTTCAGACCTTTGTATAGTAATATAAGTCGATTATCCGTCCGATTCCCAGCTGAGTTGTTCAAGAATGCCAGTCATACTACCTTCCTCGAAAGTATAATTCCTAGTTACAAATCTAGCGGCACGATTCTGAACCTTCTCCAATTCCTCCTGGAGGCATTTAGTATGAGGATCCCAAACAGAACTTCCATATTCCAGGACTGGGCGCACCAGTCCTTTATAAGCTGCTTCTTTAACATCTTGGGGACAAGAAAATAAGTTTCTCCTCAAGAATCCAAT
Organism: Rugalucina vietnamica; assembly: GCA_964017185.1. Classification (NCBI taxonomy): domain Eukaryota; kingdom Metazoa; phylum Mollusca; class Bivalvia; order Lucinida; family Lucinidae; genus Rugalucina; species Rugalucina vietnamica. The sequence goes on from OZ024872.1 coordinate 6,998,469, forward strand.
TCTGTTGGCTTTAGTATAGATATTATTGATATGGGTATTCCACTTGAGGTCATTTGTAATTGTTACACCTAGATATTTAATGCTATCAACATTTTCCAAAACCGTTCCCTCGAGGGTGTACGAGGCCTCAATTTTATTTATCCGCTTATTTGTCAGCTGCATCATGTTGCATTTGACAGGTTGAAATCTCATGCCCCATTTTCTGGCCCAGCTCCCTAAAAGGTCAATGTCTTTCTGAAGTTTCAATGTATCTTCTACTGTTTTAATTTCACGGTAACAAACACAGTCATCAGCAAAAAGCCTGATTTGAGAGTCAATGCCAAGGGGTATGTCATTTATGTACAAGGAGAACAACAATGGACCGAGAACGGTGCCCTGAGGGACACCAGACACAACAGGGGCCCAGTCAGATTTAACACCATTAACTACTACCCTTTGCTGCCTGAAGCACAAAAAAGCATTTATCCATTCCAATGTCTTTCCACCTATACCATAACTAAACAATTTGCTTTTAAGAAGTTCATGTGGAGGGGTGTCAAAAGCTTTTTCAAAGTCCAAAATAAAAGTGTCAACCTGACCCTTTTTGTCCAATATTTTTGACCAATCATTTATCACTGTAATTAACTGAGTTTCACAACTATGCCATTTCCTGAATGCATGCTGTTTGTCCGACAAAAGATTATACTGGTCAAGATGACCCATGATATTTGAGCAGACAATATGTTCTAGAAGTTTGCAAGGAATACAAGTCAAAGAAACTGGGCGGTAATTACAAGCAAGGGACCTGTCACCTTTCTTGAAAAGTGGACAAATATTAGCAAGTGACCATTCCTTGGGGATTTCACCCGTATTGATTGACTGCTGGAAGAGATGTGCAAATACAGGTCCTAATTCTTTTGCCAATTCTTTAAGGGCTCTAGGATGGAGTTCATCAGGTCCTAAGGCTTTAGATGGGTTCAGACCTTTAAGGAGTTTTGTTACTCCTTCCTTTGTTACAACAATTTCATCCATGAATGGGGCCGACCTATCCAGAAGTGGGACTTGGTTGTGTACCGTTTTGGTGAATACATCTGTGAACTGTCCATTAAATTCTTCTGCTTTTTCGAAATCTGATTGAGCAATACCACTTCCATTTTTCTTTTTCAAAGGGGGAATGCCTTGGGTATCTTTCCTCTGACTATTGATATACCTATAAAAATCCCTGGGATTAGCCTTAACGTCCCCTACCAAGTTATTGACATAAAGGTCATTCTGCTTCCTTATATCAGCTTTGATTTCCCTTCTTAAGTTTTCAAATTTAGATCTAATTTTTGCACTTCCAGTTTTCTTAGCTTTTGCATGAGTTATATTTTTCCTGCGAATCTTCCTCCTTATCTCAGGAGTTATCCATGGGACAGAAGAGACAGAGCGACTTGTTTTTGATGGGATATGCTTATCTGCCGAGTCCTGAATGAAAGATGTAATAAGATTGAAATTTTCCTGAACCGAACGGGTATCCGAGTAGCCATTGAAATACTTTTCCTTTGCAAATTTTAATGTTTCTGTCCTCATAGATTCATAATCACCTTTCTGGTACCGATACACCTTCCTCCGAGGTTTCTTAATGGGGGGAATAACAATCTTCAGCGTTCCAGAAACAATATCATGACCACTGAGACAATCTGGGGAGTGAATGTCTACAAACTGATTGGGAAGAGAAGTGATAATCAAGTCCAAAGTATTTCTTTCTCTGGTAGGGAAGTGGACTAATTGATCAAATCCATGATCATTAATAATGTCAACCAAAATTTGACCTTCAATCCTACTCAATGGTGACCCACATTTATTGTGTCTGTCCGGCCAAACAATATCTCCAAAGTTGAAATCCCCTAGAACGTGAACTGAGGGGGGTTTATTTCCTTTATGTTTATCCCTAATTTTGTTAAGCTGCTCTCTGAACAAAGTATCAAATTTCTGTAGGTCTTCCAAAGGTGTCAAGTTTTCATCACTATGGGGCGGCCTATACCAGCTTGCAACAAAATGTGCGGTTTTATTAGCGAATACTTTTACCCAAACTGATTCTGACTTATTTTCTAATTCTGTCATTGGCATGTGTGGGATATCCTTGTGAATAAGTAACATGACACCACCACCATCAAGAGTTATGTCCTTCCTGTACACACTATATGGGAAAGTTTCCGGAAACAATTCTGAACTTGAAATAGAACTGTCAATCTTTGTTTCTTGAATCGCTACAATCTGAGATTCATGAAGATCAATGAAAGCCAACAACTCAAGCTTTTTACCTCTAATGCTGTTGATGTTTATACTGAAAAATTTCAACCCACCAATAAACTTGCTTTTGCTTGTCAAAGTTGAGGGGGCTCTTTCAGAGATGATGTTTAATACTCAACCATGATCTTTTGTAAAGTCTATTTTAATAGGCTATATTAGTTCAAAGGACAAATCGTGACGGTCACCATAGATACTGCACGAGTAGTTCTAAATTAACCATGGCAAGCAAAGTTGTTGAGCAAATCTGATAAAATGTGCTCTATAGAGAGATCAGATGTGTATCTAGTGAATGAAAGTAGTAAATTTGAATCCGTCTATAGGGTTTATGAAATTGGAGAAAAGTCCAATTCATTACTGGATCACCCTCGTATCTATAAAACAAATGGAACCACAACAGAAGTATCGCATTGGAACGATCAGTAATATAAAATTATTGAGGGGGGGGGGTTAACCACCCTGATGAATCAAAAACGAGGACTCAACAGATTCAGTAGGCTGCCTGACGATGGAGATCCCTGGGCGTCAAATAACTTATTGAAACCCGTAGCAAAAGAAAAAGACCAGTGGAGCCCCGGCCGGTAGGCCAAGCAACAGACAAGAAGCTCCGGTCCCAACCGTTTTATGTCGGGGCCATCATAGAGTCTGACACCCGACCCACCGGCGTGCAATTATTGGGTTAAAAACAGTTTTCATTTGTATCTGCATGACACAGTCCCTCGTACATTTTTTTTTTTTTTTTTTTGCATTACACTTTTATTATTAAAGTTTATATTTTTTCTACGTGTTTGTTATTTTTTGTAGAAATAATTTGAAACGTAAGGCATTCCAGCACGACATAATATCCAGCCATGAGTATGAAATATGAGCCTGTGTGTGAGAAAACCAACAATTTGGGTTCCGACCAGGTCTGGCACAAACCGGAATGTTCAGTCACAGAAGATTGATATAGGCTGGAAATTTTGGATTTAGAAAGTAGAGGAATGGTACTATCTGTGTAGCGAAAAAAACGGCGCTGATCAGCTTCTATGACACTGTGGTCGAAAACGGACGACGGACCGGACTTGAACGACGGATCATTTAAAGCTAAAATTCTGGCCCCGTAAAACCAATTGATTTGACCGTTCTAAGACTACAGTGTAATTTATCTTGGTGTTTTATACTGTTTATTCTATTTTAGATACAGAGCGCAGTTTTCCCATGAAGTCGACCAAGAACATATCAGCTGTCACGTGACAGAGTAAACAATCATGACTTTGCGCATATCCCGGTTAAGCTGCAAATGAACGTTTGCAATCGCCGAACATGTTTAGGGTGTTGGTAAACATCTTGAGCGTGTCATTATACTCACAGTGGCGAACATGTTTAGTGTGTTATTCTACGTACAGTGGCGAACATGCTTTGGATGTTATTTTACGTACAGTAGCACTATCAACACGTATTATACGTACAGTGGCGATATGTTTAGGGTGTGATAACACGTACAGTGGCGAACATGTTTAAGGTTTTTTTTTTTTTTTTTTTTTTTTTTTTTTTTTTTTTTTTTGTCGGCTCCTTCTCCCCTTCACCGACCCCATGTTTTTTTACACATCATTTTGAAGAATATATATACAATGAATTTATTTACACTAAGTACAAGTGATTAATTTTGAATTTATGTTTTCACGTGAATAATTCTGTACATATTGTAATAATGCGACTTTCTGTTGCCTTACTTGTTCAGTACATACGATATATATATTGGTGCAAACTAAATTTTAGTAAGAAGCATGAAATACAAATTATATATTCATTATTGCGGTAATTGGCACATACATATTGGTACAATCGTGGAACTAATTATGTAGCTATGGTACAAAATTATAGCATAAAGATGTATACATATTTGTGGACAGTTGTTCAACACTAAATCGAGATATTAAATACTTATTGGGCTAGCTGGCGGTAATGTATATTAAATGTATTTGGGTGTCAAAATAAAATATCTGAAAATGTACAGGTAGGCAAAGATCAGGAAAAGGCGCAATCATGAAAGGATTCCCACTCTATTCCCACTGACGATTTTTCGGTTAGTTATTTCTTATGTGGGTTGAATGGCCAAAATAAGAGTGGGGTTGTTCGGCGTGGGCCATTAAATGGGTTATTTTGGACATCAGGTTTAATTCAGGGCTACTGATGGGTTATTTCGGACATATAGATGTTTAATTCAGTGCTATATTAAGGTATTCAAAACTAATTAATTAATTATGTAAAGAGTCGTTCACGCTATTTATATGCATACATTGAATAATTAGCCAAAATTATTATCAGATAATGTTATGCTGGAAACTTTATTAGATTAATGATGTGTTTGAACAAATATTAGTTCTCGTTGACGGTGTTGTGACCTTCTCCGTCTCTTTAATGAACCGACGTCCTCGGGCGGGGCACCTAAACCCGTCAGGCGTCGTCACTAGAAAGCGACGGAAACTGCCTCAACTCCATCAACGCAGAACAGAATTCGTTCCCTCTCCTTTACATTTGAAACAAAAATTTTATTAAATTTCAATTTGACATTAAATCATAACATTATCAATTAAAACAGTTCGGTTTGTCACAGTACAGCGGACCGAAGCGGTAATATTTTAAGTGGTGGACCAGCCTATTCACGAACGGCTTATATCAGTTTATCTTTAACAAGAAACTGCATGTTTTCCATGTTTTCCACGAGCAAGATCAAAAAGTCAACGTGTCATCTTTGAAGTTTCAGGAATAATTATTTGTCTAAGTATTTTGCGGTGAGAAGTTAGCGAAGGTGAAGGTAAATGTGTCATCTGTAGATCAGGAACTGTTTTTTTCTGCATTCTATCAGGTGAGTCAGACTGTTCAGTGACAGTGTTTGAAGAGTTTCAATAGTGATGTAATCTGAAAATAGAAAAAAGAATTTTGTATTTATAGGATTTCGAAAGAGTTGAGTATTTTTACACTTTGCTTATGCATCTAATTTATTTATTTATTCATTTATTTTTTTAGGTGGGGCAGTCATGGAGAGAACTTTTCTGCCCCAAAAATAGGCCACAGTTGCCAATTAGAACCAAAGTGTCCTCACAAAACACGTCCCATGCAACATAACAAGAAAAACTTATTTTTCCATTGAAATTTCTCAATTTTCACAGTTTTCGAAGTCTGGGGGTGTTTTTATAATGATCAATCTTATTTGTCCATTTAAAGTTATGTGTGGTTTGTGTTACAGTAAATCGTGTACATTTATAGTTTAAATAAAATAAAATTTTTATAGCTTAGTATTTTCATCTGTGTGGACAGGTCTACAGTTTCATCATGTTGTCTTTTGTTATCTGAAAATAGAAAAAGAGAAACACTTGTTAATCTTTATGTTATTAGATCATTTTAGTGTGGTGCTGGTAATGCTTGTGTTGGTGACTTGTGATGTGTTGTTGTAATAATTGATGTTTGTGACTTTTGTTGTGGTTTTGGTGTTGTGGCTTGTGTTGGGATGTGACATTTGTTTGGTATTGTGGCTTGTGTGATGTGGTGTTGTGACTTGTTTTATGGTGTTGTGACTTGTCTTTTGCGATGATATGACTTGTGTTGTAATGTTGTGACTTGTGTTGTGATGCTTCGACTTGCGTGATGTGGTGTTTTGACTTGTGTTTGTAATTTTGTGACTTTTGTGATGTGACTTGTGTGATGCGTTGTGATTGTGTTGTGGTGTTGTGGCTTGTGTGATGTGGTGTTGTGGCTCGTGTGGTGTGGTGTTGTAGCTTGTGCTGTGGACATGTGGTGTTGTGACATTTGTTTGGTGTTGTGGTTTGTGTTGTGGTGTTGTGACTTGTGTGATGTGATGTTGTGACTTGTGTGATGTGGTGTTGTGACTTGTGTTGTGATATTGAGGTGTTATGACTTTTGATTGTAATATTGTGACTTTGTTTGGTGTTGTGGCTTGTGTTGTGGAAATGCGACTTTTTTGTTGTTGTGACTTGTGTTGTGGTAATGTGACTTGTTCAGTTGTGTTACATTTTTTTTTTTTTTTTATTTTTTATTTTTTTTTTTTTTAGGATTGAGATTTCATTATTTATTTATTTATTTACAGTTTAGCATTATTTATTTATTTATTTATTTATTTATTTATTTATTTATTTATTCATTTATTTTATTTTATTTTTTTTAAGCTCATTTAGACAAAAATACATAGATTCATAATGCATGTTCACTCTAAATATGAACATTTTGACCTTATTTGAGGGTCTCAAACCTTTGAACCCAATTTTCTCGAAATGTTGAAAAATGTAGATAGAACACTATTCAGAAACATATCTCTTTTCAATGAAAATACAAGGTTTCAAGTCCTTTTTTATTTTGGTATTCATATTTATGTTTTTAAGCATTAGTTTCCAGGAATTTGGTATAGATTTTAGGATCGTGTTATACTCTATGAGCCAATTAGCTCTATTCTGTCCTTCTAATTGTTGAAAAATGTCAGGACCACTTTTTAGGTTACCTGTTTCATCTAAAAGATCATCAATAAAATTGATATTACTTTTATGCCAAGCTTTATAGAAAAGTGTTTTGTTTTTTGTTTGAATCATTTTATTACCCCATATTAGTTGTTTTCTTATTTCAACTTCACTCTGTGGTGCCTTTAGACCTCCACCGCATGAGTGCCAGCTGAAAATGACCTCCTTGTAGAATTTTGGAAGGTATACTGGTATTTGTTTTTCTTTATCAATATTAAAATGCATTAATAATTCTAAACTACAGTCTTCCATATATTTTTGTGGAATAATAGTCCATGTTTCATTACTTTTATTGTACATTCTTTGACACCACACTGCTTTAGCTGCTAAGCAGAATGATTTGAAGTCAATCATCTTTAAGCCACCCATTTCAATATCATTTATTAGTACTCTTCTGCATATTTTATCCCTTTTATATTTCCATATAAAACTAAAAAATTCTTTATTGACTTCATTGATTACCCATGTTGGGACACATATTGATGATAAAAGATAGACAACCTGTGATAGTGCCAATGTTTTTACAATAAGTATTCTTCCATGCAGTGACAAATCTCTATAATTCCACTTATTTAATATTTTCTTTATTGTTTCTATTTTACTTTTCCAGTTTTTTTCTTCCATTTCTTGTTCATTATATCCAAAATATACTCCAAGTGCCTTTATAGAGTTCTTTTCCCAGTTAATATTTGCAAAATCATCTCCTCTGTTTTTTCCTCTTCCAAGCCAAAGTCCTTCTGTTTTTTTTCAATATTCAACCTAAGGCCAGAAACATTCCCAAATTGCTGAATAATTTCTAGACAATTTTTAATTGGTTTTTCATTTTTAAGGAAAACAGTTGTATCGTCAGCTAGTTGTGTAACTTGAATGTGTTTCTGTTTATCTTTAAAATTTATTTCTAGACCATCATTTGTATTTTTACGAATTCTATCACCTAAAATTTCTACTACTAGGAGAAAGAGGAGAGCACTAAGAGGACAGCCCTGTCTTATTCCTCTTTGAATCTTAAAGGGTTTGGACGTCCAGCCGTTGTTTGACAGGCAAGATTCAGAGTTTGTGTAGATAGTTTTGACCCATTTTATAAAGGACTGTCCAAAGTTAATTTTTTTTTAAACTGAAAATAGAAAATCATGACTAACAGTACCAAAAGCTTTTTGGAAGTCGAGAAAAATTATCGCACCCTCAATATTATCATTTTCAAAGTAGTTTATAACGTCTTAAATGAGTCTTATGTTATATGCAATATTTCTTCCTTTTATGTAGCCATTTTGATCTGTATGTATTAGTTTGTTAATTACTGATTTTAAACGATTAGCTAAAACATGAGCAAGTATTTTGTAGTCTGTGTTTAATAGACTAATTGGTCTCCAATTTTTCAACAAGTGTTTATCTCTCTTTTTATAAAGTAAGGAAAGGATCCCTCTTTTTTGTGTACCAGCTAGTTCTCCTTTGTCATAAGAAGAATTTAGTGAGTCTATTACTAATAAGTTTATATCTTGCCAAAATGTTTTATAAACTTCAACAGGGATCCCATCACTGCCAGGCGATTTATTAATTTTCATATGTCTCAAGGCTGCCTCACACTCTTGATTTGTAATATCACCTTCTAAGTTTCTTGATTCATTTTCATTTAATATATTTATGTTATTGACTTCATTTAAATATTTGTTTATCTCTACTTCCATAATGTTTTCCTTTTTATATAATTTTTTATAGAAGTTGCAACCTTCTTCGGCTTACAATATGTTTCATGGTATAAGTGCCTGATTGTTGGTTTGGTTTTTCCCCACCTCGGTTTTTGGAGTGGGAATCTTTTTCTGATTGCGCCTTTTCCTGATCTTTGCCTACTTGTATCTTTCTATAATCTCAGCATCATTTTGAGTAAAGGATCCGTCATCTCGTTTTAATTTTTTAATAGTATTTTTAGAAATATTTTGTTTTTCTAAATTAAAAAAGAACTTAGTACTTTTCTCACCTTCTTCAATCCACTTTGCTCTACTTCTAATATAGGCACCTTTATTTTTATTTTCAATGAGTTTATGTAGATCCTGTGTTAGAGAGTCTCTCTGAAGCTGAATATTTCGGTTATAATTTGTGTGTATGAGTTGCTCTTCTTTTTTATGTATCTTCTCCTCTAGGTCTTTTATAATATTATTTTCAACCTTTCTTTTTGTTTACAATATGAAATTGTGAACTCTTTTATTCTTACTTTACACATTTCCCATATAAGCTGTTTAGATACCATTTTATAATCATTTTTTGTTTTTTGTATCAGAGGTTTTATGTTTTCAATGTATGCTTTATCTTTTAGAATACTGGTATTCATTTTCCATCTCCCAGGGCCTTTGCTTGAGCTACTAAAATCTAGAAAAATTGATACACACTTATGATCAGTTTTTATACCAGGTATAAAAATATTTGATTTTTGTACATTTTCTAACAGTTCTGTTGTAATGAGAAATTTATCTAATCTGCTAATATCTTTGTATGTATATTGTTTTTTATTTGGGTGCATGTGTCTCCAGACATCTTGTAAATCTTTTGAGATTTTTAAACTTTGATATGTTGAAGAGCTTACATCTTTTATATCATTTGATTTATACCTGTCAAGATTATTTAATTCAGTATAGTTAAAATCACCTCCTATTATAAAAAGGTACAAGTAGGCAAAGATCAGGAAAAGGCGCAATCAGAAAAAGATTCCCACTCCAAAAACCGAGGTGGGAAAAAACCAAACTAACAATCAGGTGCTTATACCATGAAACAATCGTAAGCCGAATGGGCAGCTATTTTCCCAATAGGTGGCCACTCAGTTACCTTAACTTAACTAAAAATATGAAAACATACATAAGGCGCCAACAGCACAAAAAAATTTTTAAACACCAAGACATAAAACAAAAAGAACCACCACAGAAGTATCGACTTGGAACGATCAGTAACACAAAGTTACTGGCGGGCTTAAACCGGTTTTACATGGCCAGAACCTCACCCTCAGCTTCTGCAGTGGTTCATAACATTTAGTTAGTTATTCGGTCCTCGTGGTGAATCTCTAACTAGTCAATGAATCATCAAGAACAAACAAATAAATCATGATAAACATCCTGATGAATCAAAAACCAGGACTCACAGTCTGAGTAAGCTGCCCGACGATGGAGATCCCTGGGCGCCGAATAACCTACTAACTCCGGAGCAAAAGAAAAACACCAGTTGGACCCCGGTGGGCCAAGCAACAGACAAGAAGCTCCGGCCCCAACCAACTAAAATGAATAGCTTTATGTCGGGGCCATCATAGAGTCTGACGCCCGACCCACCGGCGTGCAATTAAAGAAGGCAGCATAGTTATCAACCATGATTGGGTTAAAAACTAAGCATGCAGACTGTCGCATAACATTCAAGTTATAACCTATACGTTTGTAACGTGTTATGATTTTTCTGAACTGAAAAGAAAAATCATTAATTCCTTTAAGTTTCTTAAATTTGTAAACCAAGTCACCATAAAATTCAGGTTCCGAAAGGCCCTCACTTAAAAGCGTCTTTAACCCAACATTATATTTGGAAATCAATTCATAGTGTCTACGATAAAATTTAGAAAATGTTTTTCGAAGTTTATGATACCGATAGCCCTGTTGGAGAAGTTTTGCCGTTAAATGTTGTTTTCATTCAAAGAAAATTTGTCTATCCATCTCTGTAACTTTGAGAAAAAAGCTTTTCTTTCATTGGCATTGTTAGGTGCATAGATATTAATGATAGTCAAGGTTTTATCTTCAATTTTTAAGTTTATAAGTATTATTCTGCTGTCTTCTGATTTGTGAACATTAAGAATGTTATAAGCATCTCTGAATAAAATAGCAGTGCCCCTACTATGTTGTGAACCAAAATTTAATATCATATGTCCTTCCCATTCTTTTAATAGTTTTGAATGCATTTCATTTGTCCAATATGTTTCTTGAAGTAAGCAAAAATCAAATTTCTTTTGTTTCAACCAATAAAATAGGCTTGTTCTTTTTGTATAGTCTCTAAGGCCTCTTACATTTAAAGAAAGAAAATTTAAACTGCTTAACCCTTCCATGGCTTACATTATTACATTATTACATTTTATATTGTTTTTTGTGCTTCTTGTCCTTTTGCTGATTTGACTCTTTTTCCACATCAGGACTTCTATCAGCAAGTTTTCTCCTACCAGCAGGACTGCTAGATCTGCTGGTAGGCTGACCAGGCTGAAGGCTTGACATAAAGTCAGTCATTAGACTTTGCATGTCTCTACCTGGTTTTGGTTGGGAGGAAAGTACCTCTGTAAGTATTTGGCTTACACTTTTCTCATTTTTTTGTCTTTCATTTTCACTTTCATTGTCACCCTCGTTCTCACTAACATGACCTGTAGCTGCTTCAGCTGTGTAAGAAGTCTCTGAATGGGCATCAGAAAAGGCATCATCCTCATCGAAGAGATCCCTTCCTGATGGGCATTCCTTATCACCTTTTTTGTGTCCGACCTGCCTACAATCATAGCAAACAATCTCATTTGGGCATTATTTCCTTCTATGGCATATTTGCATACAGTTACCACATTCAATGCTGTTGGCTGTTTGCTTTTGCTCTTTGTGGTATAAATGGGCAGTGAAGTCCCCAACTGATATTGTTTTAGGCAGGGCCTGGTCGGGGACAACGATATCAACGAATCTGTCCCCTGTCCTGAAGTTTGTCAGCTTGCCATTTGGGTCTCTTGCCTTTGAATATTTTAATGGGTTGACCATTTGTACCCCGTTATTCTTTAGAACATTCTCAATTGAATTGTTGTCAAAAGACAATGGGACATTTCTAATGAAAAGCCTTGTGGTCTCAACATCTTCAAACCCTGAACCAATAAGGAAAGGGTTTCTCTCTCTGAGTTCAACCTGCTGACCTCTGAGCGTAACCCCTTCGCTCAACAATTTGGCCCTGGCAGCTTCATCAAAAAGATAAATGCGCCATAATCCTCCAATTCTCTGAGCAGCATCAATACATTCAAGCTTTTTTCTGCATTTATCTCTTTTACGACCTCGGAAGCTGCAATGCAGATTTCCCAGGTGTTAAGCCAGTTGTTGTTTTCCTGTGGAACATCTGAACTTTTAAAGAAAACAGGTTTCACACGAACATTAGTTTCGTCCGAACTCATGATTCAAAATCCTTTGTTCTAAATTTTCAAATGCTTTTTTGACCAGAAAAACGACTCTTATCTCCGCTTTCTGCACGCATACAGCATCAAACACTCTAGCAGAGCGTTTATACAAAAGAACTTACCCAACACACTGCTTCAAACTCAGCCAAACACCAAAAATACGCGGTCAAAATAACGCGACTAGAAAATAGCAACCGCCATCTTTGCGCGTCACGAACCTTCCCTCCTTTCCTCGTACAACATAAGCTACATAGTACATGAGTATTCGTATACTTTTCAATTACAAAAAAACAGTATAATCCTTGCATTGTTGATTGTCACTTTCTCGTGACCAACTGTGTCCCGTTTACCTGTTAACTTAACGGAACACGGAACCAAAGTGACCTTTGCCACGACATGTTTACATAATTGGATTATACTTATAATAATAATAATATTTATTTTATTATTATTATTATTATTATTATTATTATTATTATTATTATAAGTACTGTTTTTGTAATTGAAAAGTATACGACTACACATGTACTCGTTTATTTTCAATTACAAAAAGTACTTATAATAATAATAATAATAATAATAATAATAATAATAATAATAATAATAATAATGATAATAATAAATAAATAAATAAATAAAGATAATTCTTCTTCTTCTTCTTCTTCTTCTTCTTCTTCTTCTTCTTATTATTATAAGAGTACTTGAAAATCATACGAATACTTGCCAGCTTCACCAGAGCATTATATACTATGAGACTTAAGTTTAGCAATTTTTAATTGATTTCCAAATTGCAAATTGGTATGAAGATGAACTGAAACAATCTCTTTAATCCATCAATATTTAAACCTAAGGAACCACAATTTCCACTTTTCGCCGGAAAGCCATCATTTCCTGATGCAATAACACTGCGTCAAAGTTTACAGGGTTGCCACCCAAAAATTCACATTGTTGCTCGCCATTTGAAAAGTTACCAGTTTATTCCCAAAACAGTCATTTAACATCTTTGATCTTCTCGCGTGCTCAAAAAGAGTCCTGTACCATAATCATAGTTTTGCTCCCATTCTTGTATCAAGTAACGCCCCTTGTGTATGACGTAACTGACGTCGTTTTGTTCCCTGGCCTTTCTCCCGAGGTGCTCCCATAAGTGTTTAATTGCTGAAATGAAGTGCGATTTCGCTTTTTGTACGAGAAAACTTTCACTTATTAGGCATATACGTTTTGTTGTGATGTGATCACGTTCAATTTTGCACGTTCACGTTTAACGTTAAACTTCACCGGACCGAAAACGTATCGGCTTTATTCACGGTGTTCTCACCACGCAAGTTGTTTTCCGTCAGCTGTTTCGATACAAATCCACCTTTCTATGTCGTTAATTATCAAGCGATGATTTTCGTAGGTTGCCTAGAAATCGATTAGGTCACGATGACGTCAAATTGCCATTGCCTTATACCATGGTAGCCTTACGTTGTCTGGCGTCATGATGTCGGTTTTTTGACGATGTCATTTGATGGAACATCGTTCTAGGACACTGTATCATACTCTCGCCGGCTTAAAAATTTCAGTTGTCTCTCTTATTTTTCATGTCTGCACTGAGCATATTGAGCTCCGTGTTACGTTGGTTTAAGGTCATGCCATAATGGCGTCTCTTCATGGAATTTTTCATATGTTACTCCGGTTTATTCATTATGACGCTTTAACCAATCAAATAAGACAAAAATTGACAACATGTGATGCACGTGGAATGCTAGGCACAGTGATTTGCATGATTTTTTAAACGTGACGTTGCAACTCATGGACGTAAGAAAAGCACATACATGTATACTCGTCTCGAAACATGCACAGCATAACTTAACATATTAAAATTGTATCGAAAGTTTTCAAACTTTTCATTTTGAAAATAACGATGGATGAAAAAATTGCTAAACTTAAGTCTTATAGTATGGTACGTGGTATGGCAGGAAAGTTCGTAGACACTTCAGCTATCAGAAAAAGTAACGCGTTGTTGAAGAAGCGTTTTGCATAATTTCAAGCAGCAATATCTTATGAGTATATTTCAGAACTTTTGTGCAATTTGAAGTAATAACACGCTTGGTATGGCCACTTTTCTGCTTGAGGGTAGGGCCGTGCGGGGCAGGTGTCAAAACGTGATAAAATGTGACGATTTTTACATTCTGTTTTTGCTCGTGAAACGGCACGGAAGTGTGCTGTAACGTTAAAATATTTTGATCCTGAAATATATGTTCAATCAACAACGTTTTCTGAATGTTTGGGCCTTGGCGGCAATACAGTTTGATATCTGTGAATAAAATTTCAGATGCAGTCCGAAAAAATTGTTTGAAAAAATGGCGTAATTTTGACGTTGGAGAACAGTCGATGACCATAAAATTGTGTGTTTTTGTTATGGAAATGGCCAACAAACACGATGAAAATGATATAAACAACAACATAAAAGCTATCAGCTTGTCTGTCACTAGTTTACAAGTAGCAGAGTTGATTTTTGGATGCTCGATAGATCATCTAAGATGATAAACGGCGGCGGAAGGGAACTCGTCTTACATTCTCAGCGAACGAAAATGTTTCATATGTTCAACCGGTCATTAGAGCACCTGAGGACATTGGCACAGGTCTGCATTTAACAGCTGGATACACATAATAAAATTGTACCGATATCCAAGGACCCTATGTGGAATAACTCTGAAACATCGGTTTAACTTGTTACAGATATATAAAGCACTGACAGCAATAAACTTCAAGTAACGTCACTGAGACGTTGACCCTTGCCCCGTTCCCGGTTAGGGAGGTGCACACAAAAGGCTGTAGAAGATGTTGTGTTGGCCAGATTTTCATAAAATTTCGTCTATTTGCTCATGAAATATTTTTGTAAACCCAGATATATTCATTTGGACTGAATTTCTTTTCCTGTTGAAAATACTAATGGTGTCTACGAACTTTCCTGCCATACCTCGTATAATTGCATGTTTGTGTGTCTTTGTACTGGATGAGGTATACTTTTAACCTTCAATTACTCAATAATTGTGCTGTGTGATTGACGAAATGTACCATGACATTTAAGCCGTCCAAGGTCATTGTGATATTGCACGTGACTTTTTTTAATTTACGGACTAACTGGAGCGAGTGATTTCCAATCGCAGTTATGCAAATCACCAAAGAGGAAAATCGTAGAAAATCGTACGATTCAATGGGATTGTGCCTTAAAGTGGGGGTAAACACGATGATGACGCCTTATCATCACCATAATATACAACTAAAGCTAATTAAACACATACATGTAAAATATCAATTTTATTTTTAAAACCATTTTTTACAAAACTGTTAACAATAAAACTCTTCGGCAGGTTCTGAACGTGTAGACAATGGTCGTACATTTAAGAAATGCTATAAAATATCTGATTTAAAGACAACAATATGTTTAAAGGTCTTGTTTTGAATTTAGCTTTTAAGATACCAATATATTTCCTTAAAATGTTCATATAATGATTTGAAATGTCTCAAGGTCGGCTGCAATGCTAATACTCTTCGCCTTCTTCTTCACCCTCACCATCAACTGAGTCGACACCAACCTCCTCGTAATCCTTCTCGAGAGCAGCCAAATCCTCTCTAGCCTCCGAGAACTCGCCCTCCTCCATACCCTCTCCTACGTACCAGTGAACGAACGCACGCTTGGCGTACATCAAGTCAAACTTGTGGTCAAGACGAGCCCAGGCCTCGGCGATGGCGGTGGTGTTGCTCAACATGCACACGGCACGTTGGACCTTGGCAAGGTCGCCACCGGGTACAACGGTTGGTGGCTGGTAGTTGATACCGACCTTGAAACCAGTTGGACACCAGTCGACGAACTGGATGGTTCTCTTCGTCTTGATGGTAGCAATGGCGGCGTTGACGTCCTTGGGCACGACGTCACCTCTGTACAACATACAGCAGGCCATGTACTTGCCGTGACGGGGGTCACATTTTACCATCTGGTTGGCTGGCTCGAAGGTAGCGTTGGTGATCTCGGCGACTGAGAGCTGCTCGTGGTATGCCTTCTCAGCGGAGATGACCGGTGCGTAGGTAGCAAGAGGGAAGTGGATACGTGGGTAGGGTACCAAATTTGTCTGGAACTCTGTCAAGTCGACGTTGAGGGCACCGTCAAATCTCAGTGAAGCAGTGATTGAGCTGACAATCTGGCCGATCAACCTGTTCAAGTTGGTGTAGGTTGGCCTCTCAATGTCCAGGTTTCGTCGGCAGATATCGTAGATGGCTTCGTTGTCGACCATGAAGGCACAGTCGGAGTGTTCAAGGGTGGTGTGGGTGGTCAGGATGGAGTTGTAGGGCTCGACCACAGCGGTTGAGACCTGTGGGGCGGGATATACGGCGAACTCCAGCTTGGATTTCTTGCCGTAGTCAACGCTGAGACGCTCCATCAAAAGGGAGGTAAATCCACTTCCGGTGCCGCCACCGAAGCTGTGGAATAACAGGAAGCCTTGTAGACCGGTACACTGATCGGCGAGTTTCCTGATCCTGTCCAGGACAAGGTCAACAAGCTCCTTGCCGATGGTATAGTGACCTCGGGCGTAGTTGTTGGCGGCATCTTCCTTACCGGTGATCAGCTGCTCGGGGTGGAACAGTTGTCGGTAGGTACCGGTGCGGACCTCATCTGAAAAAGTAAGAACCTACTTAAAGACCTAGAAACACGCATTACTAGTTGCTTATTAACCTAGGCCGGTCCCGATGGTCCCGATGTTATAAAACTTTATTCATGCTCAGCTCAACTGTTAAAATACATCCTGCTCCTATTAGATGTTAAAATGCAAACAATTCTGATTATTGGAAAAGATGGCGTGACGTCATCAGCCAGCATCCGGGTCACTCTCACGGGTACAAATCAGTAATTGCGAATTTATGAAAAGCCAATATACGTATGGTTTATTTGCGCAAATGACCCAAAACGCCAAAAAGTTTTAGTGTCTAATGAGGAAAGATTGTTTCCAGAATGTATATATTTTGAATTTGAAAGGAAAATATCTTGATTAGCGCAATATTTCCGTGTTTATTTATAGTTAAATATTTTGATCTCTCGTTATTTAATATTCACACAATTTCGGGTACTTCAGTCTCAAATTACATTGGAATTTTATGACAGTTTTATGCATTTCTGCTTGGAAAAAGTTATCCAACTGAAAATAATAAGTGAATAAATTGGAAAAAGTTATCCAATTACATGTAGCTCTTTCTCTGAAGCTCATTCAGTTTTCCGAGTTTAAAACAAACTTTGCCAAAATGATTTTTCAGACAGATGGCGGATAATTTTTTTTCAGTGGTTCTAATATCAAGTTAGTTTAATTTTACTTAATTCAGCTTTGATTTTAATGTATATTAACAATTTAAGAAACATTTTCCCGCATAAATATGTGTATTAAATCTGTGTATTTATTGACTCTGTACCCGTGAGTTCACAGGTAATTTTATTGATGACGTCATCGCCATCTTTTCCGATAAGCGGAATTGTTGGCATTTTAACATTTATGAGCAGGATAAATTACTTGTTTTTGAGTTTTGAACCTGATCTTTCCAGTAATGTTTACTATTTCAACGTATATGAGTAATTGATATTTCATGCTCAGCTGAGCTGAGCTAGAAAATGTTTTATACCCACGGGGCCTGGTCGTATGCGCGGTAAGAAATTATAAGCTAAGGATTGTTTAATTGCGCCACAGGAGTCAACGATGTATTTTCCTTCTTTGCCAAAACTATGTTTTATCTTTGAACACGCTTTGACCTCAGAGCAATGTTAGATAAGCCCTAGATTCCGGCGCGTCTCTTCCGTTGGAAGCAAAATTTCAAACCACATATATTTTTAAGGACTTGACTGCTATATTGAGAGTGAATAAACATGCAGTAACTGTTACAAAACTTATTGAAATGTTATATAATTAAACGATGATAGTTTCGTTGCATCAAATATAGAGATTATTATAATTATTATTATTATTATTATTATTATTATTATTATTTCAAAAAGGGTGAAAATGAAAAACAGAAATGGTCCAGTCGTCGAGAGCATGTTTTCGGACTGGAATGGTGTCATTGAATGACATAACTACATTTGACGAACCTACTCACCTACGACGGTTGGTTCCAGGTCCACAAAGACAGCCCTTGGAACGTGTTTCCCGGCCCCCGTCTCGCTGAAGAAGGTGTTGAAGGAGTCATCGCCACCTCCGATGGTCTTGTCACTGGGCATCTGACCATCAGGTTGGATACCGTGTTCCAGACAGTACAACTCCCAGCAGGCATTGCCAATCTGGACACCGCATTGACCAAGGTGGACGGAGATACATTCACGCTGAAATTAAGTGCGCATTTTAAATTTTGATTAAAACATATTTTGTAAAGCATTTGTTCAAAACATTGATTGTGGATACTCGAAAACACCGCCCCGTAGAATACCCACAGTTTACGTTTTGGATAAAAATAAAATAAGAAATTTGATATTGTGGTGTAAGGGCTATAAAATACATGGGCTATTTGGAACAAGCTGTGCTCCATTATACGTTCGTATAAATATATTTTCATCGTCTTACTTTATACGCAAAAAGGAGCTTTGTTTAGAATTGAAGAAACAGTAGGGAGGGCCAGTGAAACAAAGTCAGATGGTTTCGTCTACATAACACATAAACATAATAACAGTGCTAGATCTGATACGGTTAAAGATTGTCTGTGGCTGGTGATAATTGGTGAGAAAGAGCTAAGCCAGCATAAATTCTGATTTCCATGCTTGTTATTACATGTATCTCATTTGTGATGTTTTGAGTCTTCCCTGCTTTACAATATGGCGTATGGTTTTGGAATCAGTTCTTTCCTCTTATATGTATTATAAAAACAGAGAAGAAGGCAGTATTAACAGACAACGTAAAAGTAAAAGTTACAACGGAATCGTTTTGGAACAATAGTGGATTGATGTGATTAATGAGCTTCGCGTGAGAAATCGTTCATGGCAAATATTTACTCAAGGTAAAGAGCGGGTTCGATACCCTGCTGGTACATGCATGTCAAGTCAGTGACAAATGTTTATACTGGCGTAATAAAGTCAAACCGTTCATAGGATGTAATATTACATTTTAATAGAGGCAGAATATTATGAAAATATATTCACGTGATACATAGATACTGAGAATGCACAAAAATGCATGCAACTTTCTCCATCCAAATTAATTGTAAGTGTAAGGTTTATGGTCCTTTAAAAAAATAAATTTCCATGACTGAAGGTTTAGTTCGCTTCTGAATATATCATTTTGTATTAGAAATGCTAATTTCTTATTGACAAATTAACATAATATAAGTAAGGTTAATTTTAAGGATGTGAACGAATATTCGAACATTCGAATATTCGTATTTCTAACGAATATTCGAATGCGTTTCCGAATTCGAATATTCGTATTTTTTCATGTTCATATTTTTCATTCTTCTTTCTCTCGAGTTTTTGCCTAAAATTCGCATTCATTCTCGCGGCGCCTTTCTCTCTTTTTCCGTGAAAGTCGGTATGTACATGTATCATCCTTGCAAATTGCGTTGCCAGTTTGACACTTTGTTGTTTTAACAATCACTAATTAGTCAAAAGTCGATCATTACCTGTCTCAGACGAGTTTGTTTTTTGAAAGGTGTGAACGGTCTGCGTTTGATTTATTGTGCATGTAGAAGATGCCACCCAGAACGAATTGCGACAGTGTTACAGTAAAACAGCAAACCAATCAAAAATTATTATTAATTGAAATACAGCCAATCACGAAGCGTGGCATCATTTTCGTTCAAGCGTTTCTTCCAATTTACACAACCAAATTATTCATTTCATAGTTCTGAAAGAATAAAGACATTCATAGCAAATCCAAAATGCCGCCATCAACGCCGTCACGTGCTTGGAAGTTCTTCACAGCGCTCACAACACACCTTGGGTAAGGGAACTACTCTAACGTCTCTCCGAGTTGAAATCTCAATTTCTCTATCCGAATATTCGAATAGCATATTTGCCATCCGTTCCCATCCTTAGTTAATTTGCATATCAAAGATAAGTTAAACTATTAAGAAAGCAACATACCATGATTGCAGATTTAATTCGATCCTGTTCTCACAGAACTTGATGTGTGCTTGTGAGTGTAGAACCCAAAGTGTTGGTTTGTTGTTAGATACACACCGTTTTATACGGCTGGTTCCTAGGTTACTGTGTACACAGATGGTCGAAAGACATATGAGCCGCGACGTGAGAAAGCCGGTCTTCGTTTTATATGGGTGGTTCCTATGTTACTGTGTACACAGATGTGAGCCTGTGCATGAGAAAACCAACAATTTGGGTTTCCGACCAGGTCTGACACAAACCGGCCTGTACAGTCACAGAAGATGGTTAGAGGCTTGAAATTTTGTATTTAAGTAGGAGAGGGATCGTACTATCCGTGTAGCAAAAACAAAGGCGCTGATCAGCTTCGCGGTCACCGCGAAGCTGATCTGCGGCTTTGTTTTCGCCCATGCAAATTGTTGGTTTTCTCATGCACAGGCTCATGTCATAACACATCATTGCCATAAAGTTGTTTTCAGGCTCCGATTTTGGACCGTTTTTGTCAGTTTGTTCAGTTATTTTCTACATTTACTGCTGCAAAGGGAAGTGAGGTTTTATCATAGTATACAAAAAATTTCATGCGTTAGCTGAACAAAGGGGGTGTTGACTTCATGTATATCAACACACAACTCTGATTGTAATTTACATTAAATATTGCCATAACTTTCATTTTTGAACATGTCTAGTATAATTTGTTGTAGTAACCGCATGTTTGCATCAATAAAATACATCGAATCATTTGGGTCGTGTCGAAGAAAATGCTTGGTTTTGGCTAATACACACTGACCATACGATTCCATTTCCCTAAAGCTTGCTCTGAACAATTATTTCTGGTCGCAATTATGATACAAAAGCCATGTATTTTCACAGCCTATGACCAAATGAACTGCTGCTGTTTTCAATTACCATGTCCTCTGAAAAGAAATTTAGTCTTGTTCTTGACGAAGCTGAACCCATTTTTGACGAATGGATTCGCCCATCATTATCAATTGGGTGAGTCCACTTTCATTTTAGGGACGTTAGGGGTGATCT
Source organism: Rugalucina vietnamica (assembly GCA_964017185.1). Classification (NCBI taxonomy): domain Eukaryota; kingdom Metazoa; phylum Mollusca; class Bivalvia; order Lucinida; family Lucinidae; genus Rugalucina; species Rugalucina vietnamica. The sequence continues at coordinate 7,019,551 of OZ024872.1, forward strand.
TGAATTTTATTTCATTTTTCAATAAAGTTCTTCTATGCAAACAGAATAGCCCCAGATGGGACGCCGCGTTCTGCGGCGTCCCATCTGGGGCTATACTGTTTGTCTCTGTCCTGAAAAAAAGGACGCCATGCTTATACGAGTTAATATATTAGTTTAAAAGTGGTAGTTAATATTCAAATCGCTTTCGAATCAATAACGGTCTCATAACGTATGGTTGCTTTCAAAAAGAAAATGATGATTAAAGATTCAACATCCATATATAATTTTAATCACCTGGAATGACCTGAATACCTTCAATTCATACGCTCGGCTTTAGTTGCTAATCTAAACTTTTTCACATGCACGCAGTATAACATGAAAAATATTTACATTTCTGATGCAAACTCGTAATAAAGCTATAGAACTGAAATGCGATTCATAGTTCCATGAACAACATGGCGACACGCGACGTCACATGATCAAACATGGCTCTCACCAATGTGATTGGACGTTGTAAACGTCATGGCGTCGTCGATGCCGTTCCCTCGGCTGTTTGAACACACACTGTGTATAAATTCTCTATTTGCTTGTAAATGTGATCGCCTTGATAATTTTTAGCAAGCGATAGAGAGAAATTGTTGTAATTATAAGCAATGAGTTTCATTTTTCTGAAGGTCATGGAGCTATGAACCACAGTGGGTCGCTAGCAAAGCTTACATGAACCCCTTCGGGGCTCATTCACTTTGCACGCGGCCCATTGTAGTTCATGTAAATAGTAAACGAGACTTTACGAAAACATGCCCATGCAATAAACAGAGATTTTTTGAGCTTAAAAAATTGAAAATTTTCAGCTGAAAAATGCTGATTTTTTTTTCTTATTTTTGCCCAAACATAGATTATGGGTACACGTTAGAACCGCCTCGGCGAGGCGGTTCTAACGAGTACCCACAATCTATGTTTTGGAGCAAAAATAAGAACCAGAGGACCAATGGTCCTGTAAACGCTCACCTGAGATCTGTTGTACGTATATACCAATAAACATGTTTGCATATTATGGAAAAAAGCCCCAGTAAAGGGGCAGATTCCCTGGTGTCCATTATTTTTCTTCATAATAATCAATATCCTGTCCATTTGCCAATTTCCTGCAAGTCTTTCCCTTCAACCGACAAATAAAAGTTATCCCCATTCAAAGGCATAGGCAACCTATGTTGACCTTGTCGTAAAATAGGTCAAGGTCATTACAGGGTCATGATTTATATATACATTGTAGTACTTAAGCCATTGATGTTTCATGCCAAGTTTTGTTGAAATCGGTCCACCGGTTCCAGAGAAGAAGATTTTGGAAGGGTTTTTACCATATATGGGCATGGCGGCCATCTTGGTCATGTGACCTGGATCATTTATATATACATTGGTTCCCTCATTCTATAAATGCTTCACATAAAATTTGGCTTTGATTGGCCAAGTGGTTTCAGAGAAGAAGATGTTTGAATATTTTGGTAATATACATGTATATTGCCCCGGGGTGGGGGCATATGAGCCCCTTAGGTCCATTTTTTTTCAGAATCATTAATATTCAGTCAAACTACCCATTCCTGCAAGATTTTCAACTCAAATTACTTTTTAAAAGTTTTCCCCATTCAAATGCATAGGCGACCTATGTTGACCTTGTCATAAAAAAGGTCAAGGTCATCACAGGGTCATGATTTATATACACATTGTAGTACTTGAGCCATCAATGCTCCATGCCAAGTTTCTTTGAAATCAGTGTACCGGTTCCGGAGAAGAAGATTTTGGAAGGGTTTTTACCATATATGGGCATGGCGGCCATCTTGGCTATGTGACCTTGATTATTTATATACACATTGGTTACCCCTTCCTATTGATGCTTCACATAAAATTTGGCTTTAATTGGCCAAGCGGTTTCAGAGGAGATGATGTTTGAATATTATGGTAATATACATGTATATTGCCCCGGGGTGGGGGCATATGAGCCCCTGGGGTGCAATTTTTTTCAGAATCATTAATATTCAGTCCTACTGCCCATTTCCTGCAAGACTTTTACTTAAAATGACATTTTAAAAGTTTTCCCCATTCAAATGCATTGACGACCTATGTTGACCTTGCTGTAAAATAGGTCAAGGTCATCACAGGGCCATGATTTATATATACATTGAAGTGCTTGAGCCATCAATGCTTCATGCCAAGTTTCGTTGAAATTGGTCCACCGGTTCTGGAGAAGAAGATTTTTGAAGGGTTTTTACCATATATGGGCATGGCGGCCATCTTGGTCATGTGACCTGGATTTCTTATATACACATTAGTTCCCCCTTCCTATAGATGCTTCATATAAAATTTGACTTTGATTGGCCAAGTGGTTTCAGAGGAGAAGATCTTTGAAATTGTGGACGGACGACGGACGACGGACGGACGGACGCCGGATCATGGCCATCCTATAAGCTCACCTTGTGAGCCTAACGGCTCAGGTGAGCTAAAAATAGGTATACTCCTGCATACCCCAGTCTTACAATATAAAAGTAGGGTATAAGGGGGTATTCATTGCATGGACATGTTTTCCTGATGCAAGGTTCTATACACTAATAATGTCATAACTCCTCGTAGAGCTGTAGCAAACACAGCGACTGGCGACTCCGTCCCGACATGACAGAAAATCTGTTGACTGGGACTTAAAATTACATAGCAAACAAACAAACATTTTGCTATAAATGTTGTTTAATTTGATTGGTGAGAAATGTCTTCTTCAATATTATTATTTGAGCCTCTGCATGGGAAAACAAACAATCTGCATACTAGGCGAAAACAAAGGCTCAGATCAGCTTCGCAGTAACTGCGAAGCTGATCAGCGCCTTTGTTTTCGCTACAAGAATAGTACAATTCCTCTACACTTTCTAAATCCATAATTTCCAGCTTCTAGTTATCTTCTGTGACTGTACAGACCGGTTTGTGTCGGACCTGGTCAGAACCTAAACTGTTTGTTTTCTCCGCACAGGCTCTTTTTTCACATAAAGTATTTTAAGTAATTGCACAGTCATCTCATCAGGAAAACATGTCCGTGCAATGAATACCCCCTAAACCCCACATTTATATAGAAAAATTGGGGTATGCAGGGGTATACCTATTTTTCTTATTTTTGCTCCAAAACATAGATTGTGGGTACTCGTTAGAACCGCCTCGGCGAGGCGGTTCTAACGAGTACCCACAATCTATGTTTTGAGCAAAAATAAGAAAACTATCCAAATTTTTCTGCTGAAAATTTCCAAAGTTCAAAAAATCTTTGTATATTGCATGGGCAAGTTTTTGTAATGTTGAGCACCGCTTATATCAATGAATTAGATGTACCCGGCGTCACTAGCCTGGACTCTGATCAAGCTGTGTTATCTGACAAGTCTGATCAGAGATTTCGATTCCTGCATGTATGTACAGAACACATTTTTATGACACAAATTTGATATACAGCATTGGGCATACATTAACTTATAATCTTCTTTGGGCTAATTTACATTTTTAAAGAACACATTAAAACCTTAAGGATTTATCAATATTGACATGAGTGGGTGGGGTATGTAAAACAGAAATCTACTGTTTTCTTGAATCTGTTAATCAAATGATGATGTGTATTTATTGCTAATAGACGTCACTGATACTAGGAATGAGTCAATATAGTTATTATTTTAAAATTTTAAATAGCTTGGTGTTAAATTGGAAATGTAACTGGTTTTCGTGGGACCCATTTCCTGGAAAATGGAATGCATTTGAATAAAAATTACGCAAAGCCTAAATGTCTAGGATACATAATCTGACAAATTAAAAGTTATTTTGGGGTCATGGAAATGTATTTCTCTGGGAAAAGTTAATGTAAACATGTTTTTCTGGAAAATTCTGAAAGTGGGTAACTTGGGGCGGATCGTGTGCGCTTACTGTTTGCTGAAAGATGACATGCCTTTTGTTTCAGGTTCTTATATGATTGAAGTCAATGACTACATCGAAAAATCTGTCTTATTGTTTTCAAAACGCTAAGAAAAATGGGTCCGACGATTTCAACCCGGAAGTAACTAAAAATGACTCACTTGCTCTGAGCTGACCACTCATTCCACAATCATGTATACACAAATCCATGTATTTGCAACATATTCAATAGTCCCATGATAAAGCATGCTAAAGAATGTAGCATTGTTGACAAAATAAACAATGCTTTTTATACAGGTAAATCTTCAATAATGTATATACAGTGACCGGCTATAAGTCCTTAAGTATTACTTCAATTTAAACCTTTGATATAAAATTTACTTCGCGGCGTACATTACTTTCATTTAACGACTCATAAGTCAAATAAAATGATATACATTCATGTATGCCCATGTGTTTTTATGACTGCAAAATGTACATGTCGTAACGGATAGCCGGTTTTAAATTCGTGATTTCAGAAATCATGGTCTAGTTTTCAAAATCTAACAGGTCTAGATGCTGATGGTGGTCGGGTGGGAATATTGGCCCCCGCCCATTGGGACCTAGGAGAAAAAGATACGCTGCTTGTGCTTCCAGGCAAAGCTTCTGATCTACTGACCGACCATCTGATAACTGGTTAACCGCTCATGTCTGAGCCTGACCTGAAATAGTGGTTTAGTCAAACCATCCATACATATAAGCCTTATTGGCTTAGTTGGGTGGTTATATTTATGAATCGCATTTTGAGTGTCATGACATCCTAATGTTGGGTAAAAGTCCTATAAAATGGAGGCAACGTCCCGACATGACCATTGCTGTTGACTGGGACGTACTCAGTTTAAACAAATTCAAACAAATACATTAATTTTATAGACTTGCTAAATCTATGACCGAGGTCACACTTGCACTTATAACCGATGCAGGCGGATTTATCTAGAAAAGCTCCTCTTTGCAGAATGTCACCTCCAAGGAAGAAAATGCCCTGAGGGGCGATGAATCAAGAGATCAAAAGACAGAGCTTATACACCAACCAGCACCTGCAAATCCGTACAATGTATCATAAAATACTTTGACCGTGCCGCTTAACCTCTGACATAGATATCCATTTGTTGATCGCACTGCTTATTAAATTACTATGGCTACGTTAGGGGTTCTCCCAATGGTAAAATTTGCAAATCTACCAATGGTACTGTTGGTACCATTTTTACCAATGGTAACCAGAAAACCCTGAACGTTTTTCTGCTGCCCATGGTACCATTGGTACCAACGGTACCATTGGTAGATCACATGGTGGAATTTTTATAATATTGATCAATACACCTCACTTGTTTTTGTCTTTCTTATTTACTTCATGTATATTGTGTTATTTATAACATTTACATTTGCATGTATGACAAAGTATTGCTTATTTATGAAATTCATTATTTTTAGGCTCGCCATATTGAATCACGTGACTTTTCCCGCGTTGGTAGAATTAACCACGCTGTATTCTGTCTGCGCCATTTGCTGCCGTATGTTGGTAACATTGGTACCATTGGTACAAATGGCATTACCAATGGTACCATTGATAAAACCTTGAACGGGATTTGTCTACCAATGATACCATTTTTACCATTGGAAAAATCTAGGAACGCACGCTATGTTCTCAATAATGCGACTCTATAACAATATATGACCACGTACTTCACATGGCACTGCAGAAAATGTGTAAAACAAATAGGGTGCCCCTTTTACCTTGTTTACAGAACTAAATCACGTGAGTTCAAGCGGCACGACCAAAGTACATGTATTTTATCTATACCAACCATCCATGGTGAATGAAAACAAAAGCTGAAAGTTGTTGATAAATACACCTACATTGCCCGATTACTTTGCACTGTATTGGTGAGCATTGTTTGCGCCGTTAGGCGTAAAAAAATAGCTGTGTTTCCGCTAACCCGACCGACCCTGTCTCAACCCGCCGACTCTGCTATTTTTATGGTTAAAATAAAAAAATAAAAATTACGACATCCGACCCAGCATTTTCTGTAGCCCGACCCAAGCATTTCGTGTCGCGGGTTTTGTTGTTTTTCTGACAAGTCTCTGATAGTTTAAGCGTCTATTCTGTTGTATCGTAGAGTCCCCCCCCCCCCCCCGATTATTTAGCGAAGCTCCATCGAAATGGCGTAGAATTTGGTGTCATTTAGAAGCCTCCGAGGCGCTGTGATTAAGCCATTTGCCTTGTAAACCAGGGGTCGCATATACGATCACGGGTTTCTCCAGTCATTCGTATTGAGACTATTAACCGAGGCCCCATGACAATTTTCCAGGACAAACTGCTCACAAGGACCGTGACGAGGCTGGAGACGGTGCTGTGAATAGTCTTCAGACATGACTTACGGACAAAAACTGTACACACACGCACACACATTGACTTCATGCGTCTTCAACTGGCATATAAGTTAACTGAGCTATTGATCAGGAGTTTATTCCACTGTGAATTAGAAATGTCTAAAACTTCTAAAAGTGAATATACCGAAGGCATGTCAAAACACTTCAAAGTGTTCTTAATTAAACAAACTTTTCTCATCTGGGTCTTTAAACCTGTCTTTCTGCAATATGATATACCGGTCCCGATAGCGTAATGGTTAGAGGGTCCGCTTCAGAAGCGGGAGGCTGTGGGTTCGATACCAGGCCGCGTCATACCAAATACGTTAAAAATGGTACCAATAGCTACCTTGATTTGCGCCCAGCATTTATAAGGCGAACACTGGCTTCTCTCCGACCCCCCCCCTACCCCCTACCTAGATGATGGTTAGTGGCGGGTAGTGTAGTTCTATCACCGGAGACTTGTGATGGTAATCATACCGTAACTCGGGGATAGCCGAGGCGCTCCTAGCGGTTGGAGGATACTGTAAATCCGGAAATTTTCGCGAGAACTTAATTTTCGCTAATATTCGCGAATTCGATGCCTCGCGAAAATAAAGTTCTCGCTAATAAAGAATTATTATAAGCTTTATAGACTGCACAAGTACTCGCTCGCGAATTCAAGAACTCGCTAATAATTCGGAAATCGAAAATTCGCGAAATAAAAGTCACGCGAAAATTTCCGAATTTACAGTAATACATTCAGAATAAACAGGTACGTGTTGCTTTCAGAGAGTTTTTATGAATTACTTATTCAGCTGTGCGTTCTAGGGACTAAATGATAGTTCGTCTCTCACTAATGAGAAAGACCATCATTATTTCTTGTGCTGATGTGTGTTGGTGAGTTCTTTGATGGCTGACTAGGCCAATTCTGGCTCTAAACTGTCGGTTGCAAGTAGAGCAAGTCAATGTCATAGAGTCTGATGGTGGCACATTTGTTTTGGCTTTGCGCTCTCTTCGCTTTCTTTCAGCTTCACAGATTCTTTTCATAAGGAGCTGCTCCTTTGTTGATGAGACCTCGCCACTTTGATCGCTCCTGTGCAGTCTGTTCCCAGGACCCCATTGGTATTTCGAAATCCTTCAGAGAGGCTTTGAGGGTGTCTTTGTAGCGTTTCTTCTGGCCACCTTGAGAGCGCTTTCCCTCCTGTAGTTCTCCATAGAAAACTTTCTTTGGAAGTCGCGCATCAGGCATTCTTATAACATGGCCAGTCCATCTTAGCTGTGCTAGCTTTAAGACTGTATGCATGCTTTGCATCCCTGCTTTCGTCAGGACCTCTGTGTCTGGAATCTTGTCCTGCCACTTGATTTTTAACAACTTTCTCAAACAGCTTAAGTGGAAATGGTTAAGTCTCTTTGCATGGCGTTGGTATACTGTCCAAGTCTCACATGCATACAGGAGGGTTGGCAGTACCACAGCCTTGTAGACTTTCAGCTTGGTGTCAAGCTTGATTCCATTTCGCTCCCAGACATTTGCACGGAGTCGTCCGAATGCCACACTAGCCTTTGCAATTCTGGCAGTGATCTCATCATCAATATGCACTGCTCTGGAGAGAGTGCTTCCCATGTAGGTGAACTTGTCAACACCTTTCAGTTTTTGCCCATTCACAGTGATGGTTGGTTCATTATATGGCTTTCCGGGCGCTGGTTGGTGTACAACCTCTGTCTTTTTTGTGCTGATTGTGAGATCATAGTTATCACATGACTGTGAGACTTGATCCATGGCTCTTTGCATTTTTGCCTCTGTGCTGGCATTCTTATCCATATCATCTGCATAGAGGAGCTCATCTAGCACATCAGTCTGGACCTTAGTTTTGGCTTGCAACCATCTGAGGTTGAATATGTTGCCATCAAAACGGTACCTGATTGGAAAACCAGTGCCACTGTCCTGAAAAGCATCCATAAGCATGGCAGAAAACATCATGCTGAACAGTGTTGGTGCCAGAACACAGCCTTGTTTGACCCCATTTGTTACTTCAAATGGTTCAGAGAACTCTCCATCATTTTGCACACGTGCCTGCATGCCATCATGAAATTGCCGCACCATTGCTATGAATCTGGGTGGACAGCCAAACTTGGCCATGATTTTCCAGAGTCCATCACGACTAACAGTGTCAAAAGCTTTGGTGAGGTCAACAAACGTCATGTATAGATCTACATTCTGTTCTTGGCATTTCTCCTGAAGCTGTCTTGCTGTGAAGATCATGTCTATTGTCCCTCTGTCTTTTCTGAATCCACATTGACTTTCTGGGATAAGTCCCGTCTGATCAAGATGAACATTCAGACGATTCAACAGAATTTTTGCAAGTATCTTCCCAGCAATTGATAGGAGGGAGATGCCTCTGTGATTGTCACAGACTTGAGGATTTCCTTTCCGCTTGTATAGGGGGATTATGGATGCATCCTTAAATTCTTGTGGGATAGCCTCCTTTCTCCACATACAGTGAAACAACTCTGTCAGTTTCTCTGCCATGGGTAGCCCCCCAGCCTTGTAAACTTCGGCAGGAATTGCATCTGCACCTGGGGCTTTGCCAGATGATAGTTGTTGAACTGCTTTTCTTGTTTCCGTAACGGTAGGAAATTCATCTAACAGAACATTGCACTCTATCTGTGGAAGTCTGTCGATTGCATCCTCATTGATGTTTGATGGTCGATTAAGCACACTATTGAAGTGTTCTGCCCACATTTCCAATATAGCTTCTTTATCTGTGAGAAGAGTGTTACCATCTGCACTGAGCAATGTGGTGGCTCCAGAACTCTTTGGACCATAAATGGTTTTCAGTGCATCATGAAATTTCTTCATGTCCTTTCTATCCGCAAAAGACTGAATTTCTTCTGTTTTCTTCCTCAGCCAGGAATCTTGCATGTCCCTAAGCTTGGTCTGGACTGTCTTACAAATGTTGCTGTAGGCTGCTTTCTTTGATACTGAGCAAGTATCATCTTGATGTGCCTTGTGCAATCGGTGCTTTTCTTCAAGAAGCCTCTGAATTTCGTCATCATTCTCATCAAACCAGTCTTGATGTTTGCGAGATGGATGGCCTAAGGTGCTTGCAGCTGAAGAAAGAACTGTTTTATGGAAAACTGTCCAGTTTTCTTCGGGGTCCTCTGAACTGAGATTCATTGCATCCAGTTGGTTGCAAATTTCTGTTAAGAAATCTTGTCTCATGCTGTCTTTATTCAGCTTTGAGACATCCAGTCTCTTAGGAGATTTCTTGCCTTGAGGTCGCCTCGCAGGCTGTATTCTTAGGTTGAGTTTGCTGACAACCAGTCTATGATCTGTCCAGCAGTCTGCACCACACATAGTCTTTGTCACTTTAACATCCTGCCTGTCTGTTCTCCGCACTATGACATAGTCTATGAGATGCCAGTGTTTGGAACGGGGATGCATCCAGGATGTTTTGTTCCTATTAGGTAGACGGAAGACTGTGTTGGTGATTAGAAGGTCATGTTCAGCACACTTCCTGAGAAGCAAGAGACCATTGCTGTTGCACTTTCCAACCCCTTCTGGACCTATAACTCCTTCCCAGGTCTGGTGGTCTGTACCCACTCTGGCATTAAAGTCGCCAAGAAGGATAAGCTTGTCTGTGCGGGGTGTTGCAGAAATAACATTGTCTAGGTCATCATAGAACTTGTCCTTGACCTCATCTGGATTGGTCATTGTGGGTGCATAAGCACTGACAATAGTTGCATGTTTATTGCCTGACAGAGGAAGTCTCAATGTCATTAGACGGTCATTAATGCCTTTTGGCAATCCTGACAGCTTACCAACAAGTTCTGTTTTGATGGCAAAGCCAACTCCTGCTTCACGCCTCTCTTCACTTTTGCGTCCACTCCAGAAGAAGGTGTATCCAGCACCAACTTCTTTGATCTCCCCAACATCTGCGAACCGAGTCTCACTCAGTGCAGCTAATGTATATCATACCTCCCAAGTTCTCTGCCCACAAGGGCCGTTCTACGCTGTGGTCTATCTGACCCAGCATTGTCCATTAAAGTACGCACATTCCATGCGCCAATCCGTAAGGGGATTACTCTAGCTTTTTTCTTTGTATTTCGACCGCTTAAGGGGATCCCCGCTGATCGCGGTTAACCAGCCAGGGGGTTTGAAGCAGGCAATTGTTTAGGGCACCTTTTCTAGCCCCTTCCCCATGCTACGGGGGTGAGTAGTGCGGTCCTAAATAGGTCTGCTCAGTCGCTCAGCCGACTGCCGAATTCTGCTTACTGCTTCTCCTCACAGAAAACGACCATTAGAACTGAGCCGCCTGTGTGCAGGTCTACAACTATAGCTCCCAGTGTGTCCTACACCTGCTGCTTCGCCACTCGCCCATCGCCACAGGACTTTGTAGGTATGTGGGTGCAAGTGTGATGAAATTGTTGTGTATGCAAGTGCTTGTGTGTTGAGAAATAAGATGACATGCGCTATGAAATTGGATTATAGTGAGGAAGAGGTGCGCAACGTCAACCTCACTCTCTAGTCCTCGCCCAGCTGCGTCCAGGTCAGGTCAGTTTAACTGCTACTGTAACATGTAATCAGTACTACCTGTTGTCATGCGGTGCAGATGGGGCTCGTTAGCCTTGGAAGGCAACTCATCTAGGAGTTAAGCTAGTTCTCTACACAAAAATCTAGCTGGGCAGGGGGAACTCATTAGTCTTGGTTGACAGTCCTCCTAGGAGTTTACAGGTCTCTATACAAAACCTAAGAAAGGGTAGATGGAGCTCTTCAGCTGTGGCCAGCAATTCATCTAGGAGAAGGAAACTCCAAAATCAAACCTGTGTGTCTGGATATGCCTAGTCCAGATAAGCAAAGACTGTTTCTGTAGATGGAGCGGAAGAAATCACCTGATTCAACGGTTCAGAAAGCGATACAGCAACATGTTGTGGATCATGCAGAGCGTGACAAGGCCCTAGGGACTAAATACTCCCCCATCCAAACCCCTGGTGAAATTATGTCATTTGGCGTGTCACCAGTAAACTATTCTGATTCAGTAGTCCCTTATAAAGGGACTCCCTGCATTTGGCATTTTCGTTGGTTCAGTTGCAGTTGCAGTTGTACAATGGGCCGAGGTGACCCGGAACAGATATGCAGTTACAGTTATAGTTTTTAATTCGTGAGTAGTTTTTCTATCAAAATTTATATATTGATGGTTTGTGTTCTTCAGATTTCGTTTTGAAAATAAAGTTGTTTATTTCTTATTAGTTTGTCATTAATGGCCGTTCCTGCTAAGTTGCATTTAATAAGAGTATTGTTGTGTGAAATATGCTAGGTTAACATCCCCTAAATTGTTTGTATTGGGGTTTTACATCGTAGTCAACTTTATTTAGGTCATGTTGGGATGCATATGGGACAGGTTTCTTTCTGAAGGACAAGACCCAGTGCTTTACAGTTCAGCGTCTGACGCTCTACCACTAGGCCACCCTGCCTCCGGATAGTGGTCTATGAACAAGACAAGACTGAAAGTTTATCAACCTCATTTGAGGCAAGGAGACTGAATCTTATAAAATATGTTGTCACATGGCTGAAGAACGTAGACCTCATACCTTTGCAAGGCATTGACAATTTTGACCTTTTTCGATAAAAACTACGTATAAAAAAATTACATTTACCTACCTACCCTGGATTTTTTCGCGTAAAAAATAAAATAAAAATAAAAAGATTTTCCTACCTACCTACCCTATTTTTTTTCAGACCGTTAGCGGAAACACAGCTATTTTTTTTTAGGCCTTATGATGAGGAAAGATAATTACCCCTTGTGCTGTTTTGATAAAACAGCCTCTCTCCAGAGCAGTGCAAATATTGATGATCGTTACGAGAACATCCCATGCAATATACAGATAATTTTTCAGCTGTAAAAGTTGAAAATTTCACCAGAAAAAAAAAATGATATTTTTAATATTTTTGCTCAAAACATACATTGTGGGTACATGTTAAAACCGCCTCACTGGGGGTTCTAACGAGTACCCACAATGTATTTTTTGGATCAAAAATATGAAAGTAAGGTATACCCCTACAAACCCAGTTTTATCCGGTATATAAAAGTGGGGTTTACGGGGGTATATATTTCACGGACATGTTTTCCTGATGTATCACTGCCAGAACTGCATAAACCTGTATTGCATTTAAAGACTGCAAATGTCTGGAATCAAGCTTCTCACCCCATGCTGAAAGACCACGAAGCTGTGGTACTGCCAGCCCCCTTATAAGCATGTGAGATGTGGACAGTTCAAGAACATCATGTATAGGCCATTTGCCTTCTATAAAAACTGACGTTTGGGTAAATTTCTCCAAAATGCTGAAACTAATCGATTTGAGGCAGGGTGCACTTTTAATGATTATCTAATACATAACTAATCTATATTTTTAATATTTTTTTTATTTAGAGACTAAAAAGTTTCTTTTGAAAAATGCCCATTTTTATGAGACATCCTGGCCGTAATGAACATGGGAGAAACTTAATTTATGTAATAGCCTGGGACTGCAGTCTGTGCTATAATACCCTCTATGTTTTGTCAGTCTGCATATACAACTAAATGCACATGGGAAACTGCCCATGGAAAAATCAAAGAAATGACCTCAGCGTATACCAACGGACATGTAAGACTCTGATGTCCAATTTTTTCAACAGCTGAGCTCTTGAGGACAACGAGGACCTAAAGCAAGCCATTGTATATGCGATAGGATTCTGAAACGACTTGCAGGATGCAAAAATTATTCAGATACATGTGTGATTGTGTTATGTTTTGCAATGCTGTGGCTTATATGTACCAAGCGTATTTTATAACAGTTCTTTAAGGATTTATCAATATTGACATGAGTGGGTGGGGTATGTAAAACAGAAATCTACTGTTTTCTTGAATCTGTTAATCAAATGATGATGTGTATTTATTGCTAATAGACGTCACTGATACTAGGAATGAGTCAATATAGTTATTATTTTAAAATTTTAAATAGCTTGGTGTAAAATTGGAAATGTAACTGGTTTTCGTGGGACCCATTTCCTGGAAAATGGAATGCATTTGAATAAAAATTACGCAAAGCCTAAATGTCTAGGATACATAATCTGACAAATTAAAAGTTATTTTGGGGTCATGGAAATGTATTTCTCTGGGAAAAGTTAGTGTAAACATGTTTTTCTGGAAAATTCTGAAAGTGGGTAACTTGGGGCAGATCGTGTGCGCTTACTGTTTGCTGAAAGATGACATGCCTTTTGTTTCAGGTTCTTATATGATTGAAGTCAATGACTACATCGAAAAATCTGTCTTATTGTTTTCAAAAAGCTAAGAAAAATGGGTCCGACGATTTCAACCCGGAAGTAACTGAAAAATGACTCACTTGCTCTGAGCTGACCACTCATTCCACAATCATGTATACACAAATCCATGTATTTGCAACATATTCAATAGTCCCATGATAAAGCATGCTAAATAATGTAGCATTGTTGACAAAATAAACAATGCTTTTTATACAGGTAAATCTTCAATTATGCATATACAGTGACCGGCTATAAGTCCTTAACTGTAAGCATGTCACCTGAGTAAAAATTAACAAATATTGGCAATGAATGGGATTACTGTTTGTGTATTTAAAGTTTATTGAATGGGATGGCCCCCAAGATGTGAGAGAAGCTGCCTATAAAGGTATGGTGAGACCTATTCTTGAATATGGTAGCTCAGTTTGGGACCCTCATTATGAAGGTTTGATAGATGATTTGGAGAAGGTGCAAAAGCGTGCGGCTAGGTTTGTAACTAGGAACTATACATATGAAAAAGGTAGTATGACTGGCATCCTTAAAAAAGTAAAATGGGAATCCCTGCAGAAAAGAAGGAAGGATAATAGAATTATATTACTTTACAAAGGTCTAAAAGGGAGAGCTAAAATACCCACGGATGACCTTATCCCCAAAAATAGGCGTTGTAGGAATCAACACTCCTTGGCATTTCAGATACCTTCAGCAAGTACAAATGCCTATTTACACAGTTTCTTCCCCCAGACCATTAGAGATTGGAATGAACTCCCTGATTCTCTGATCTCCTCTGCTGAATTGTCAGATGATTGTGTGTCTAAATTTACTTCTCTTGTGAGAGCTCGGGACTAATCCCCTCCGGTCAAGCCCCCATCCCCCCTGGTGTAGTATTGTCAGTTTGACGTTTCACCAGTAAACTATTCTGATTCTGATTCTGAATGGTTAGGGTCAGTGGCTGTTACATTATATCAAACTACTCCCCTTCATTCTAGCTTAATTTTTTGTATGGAAATTGGTAGACAAAAGCAAGAAACCGACAAGCCAAAATTCTGAAACTCAGTTTCTAGTTATGTGTAAGTGTTAAAACAGCATTGGAGAAATAAAATTTATTTTATCTCTTATAATAAGTTAGAAATTCAACAAAACGTCAGTTTTTATAGAACGAAAATGGCCTATAACAGAAAGCGCAGGCAGCGCAACCCAGAGTCATTGGGCCATCACGAATTTCTTCAACATTGACTTGCTCATTTGCCGCTGTTAGTGTAGAGCTAAAATATTGGCCAAGTCAGCCATCAAAGAACTCACCAACACACATAAACAATCTAATAACCTGGAAAGAAAGATGGTCTTTCTCATTATCGAGAGACGAGGGACCAGTTTGTGTGCCCTTAAAAGCAGCTGCGTTGGTAATGATTGTTAGCGTGCGTGCGTGCGTTCGTGCGCGCGCGTGTGTGTAGGTGAGGCTATGTGAGCACTGAATTTATGCTTAATTCTGAGCCGTATACGGTTAAGATGCTTAGACTACTGTTGGCAAGTCTGGTGATCATTAATTTATATTATGATAATAATTTAGCAGAACTTCAGTGCACACACAGACAAACATGGAACATACACAGAAATAGACAAGAAAAGATATGACACAAGTGTCATATCAATAGCTTCAATTTTCTATCGCAGTCAATAACGTATAAGACAAACCGAGCGTGTGGAAAAATATGCCACAAATTCAACCAATGTATTTCTATAGGCATAGAGATACCTTGATTCAACAAACATCAGAAGCACGTCGGAGACACGTAAAAAACGCGTTTAATACATACGTGGTTTGTCAGAAAAGTTTGTGTACACCATTTATATTTTCAACAGAAAAAGGAATATATCTGCTTTTGCAAAAGTATTTTATAACCAAATATACATGAAATTTTATTGAAATCTGACAAAAAACGCGTCATCTACAGCCTTTTCCCTGCACTTCCGAACCGAGTGCGGGGCGAAGGTCAACGTTATATATGACGTTACTTGACATTTTAAGCCGCCAGCGCGTTATATATTTGTTCAGGGTGTAGTTTTTTTAACAAAAGATCCTTGGCCATCAACATTTTTATGTCTGTGTATCCAGCTGTCAAATGCAGATACTCCGTACCAATTCTCGCAAAACTGTTCGACCACCTGTTGAACATGTGTAACGATTTCTTGCGGCGAGCATGCCAGACAGGTCATCTTCCGTTTATCATCATTGGTGGACTTCTGAGCAGCTGAAAATCGACTGTGCCACAACTACTGTAACTAATTTAAATAGTAACTGACCGACCGATGGCTTTTCTGTTGTTTGTAACATTTTCATCGTATCTGTAAGTGGGTGATTTCCTTAACGAAACATACAATCGGTATCGGCTGTTCTCCGACGTCAAATAACGCCATTATTTCAAACAGATTTTTCGGTCTGCTTCTGATTTTTTTTTTTCACATAAAAAACTACACTGCCGCCAAGTCGGAATCTTTCTGAAACTGACGACAGTGTTATATGGTTTTAGGACGAAATATTTTAATGTTATAACATATTTAAGTGCCGTTTGACAGGGAAAAACACTATGAAAATCGTCACATTTTATTGACGTTTTGGCACCTGTCCTGTGTGGCCATACGTACGCTTAAGTAGAAAATATGTCATATTTAACGTGTTGATACTTCAAATTGAAACAAATTCCTCAAATATGCTCATAAGATATTGCTGCTTATATTTATACAAAAACAAAAAACTTAAACAACAGCACTTTACTTTTCCTGCTAGTCAAGGTGTCCACAAACCTCGCACATGTGCGTTCTGTGCGCTTGGTGTACGTTAAAGTATCTTTAAGCATGCAGCATGCTTAATGCTTGACGGTCTCGGGTATGTGTCTTATA
Source organism: Rugalucina vietnamica (assembly GCA_964017185.1). Classification (NCBI taxonomy): domain Eukaryota; kingdom Metazoa; phylum Mollusca; class Bivalvia; order Lucinida; family Lucinidae; genus Rugalucina; species Rugalucina vietnamica. The sequence goes on from OZ024872.1 coordinate 7,036,041, forward strand.
CGAATAAGTTCAATACGCGTTACAATAAATGTTTGATACGCGCCTATACTGTATTGTGTGCTTAACATAACTGTGACATAACACAAAAGTTATCCAAAATTTTCAGCATGCTGAGATTATTATACGACCTGTACACACCTTAGACACACGCTAATCATTTGTGACTGCTAATTACACCATAGAGACTATGGACCCCCGCCCACTGGGGCATAGGCTACTTGTGCCTCCAGGTAAAGCTAAATACACTGCTGACTGACCATCTGATTACTGGTTAACCGCGCTTGTCTGAGCCTGCCGAGGAAACATTTCAAGTCAAACCATCCATACGTATAAGCCTTTTGTGTCTTAGTTGGATAGTTATATTTCAAGCTCTTGTTGGATGTCATGACATCCTCATTTTGGGTAAAAGTCCTGTAAAATGGAGGCAACATCCCAACATGACCTTAGCTGTTGACTGGGACGTAAAGCATCAATTCAAACAAACAAATCACGCCAAGAGGTTGCAAAAGTGGTCGGAGATTTCTCCATACTTCCATGTTGTGGTTTTACTAGATTCTAGTAATTGATAAGCCGTAAGTCTTATACTATAGTGTAATTAAAGTTTAAGAAGCAAATTTTCTTATTCAGCGTGTTGAGATTTTTTCATACGCCAGGGTCGCGTTTGTCTTGTACGCTAATGTGCGACTGCACTTTTCAAGATTGACGTGTATGTATGGGCATGGGTATATACTTAGAGGATATTTTACTTTTTTGAGTTGAATACCAAATATATTTAACCGAGTGTGTTGATTTTAGTGTACATTTTCCCATTGAAGAGACAGGCGGTGAAAATGCAAAACCAAAAAAAAAAAAAAAAAATATTGAAAACACAAATATTTTTGGTACACTCTTCCTTAAACAGCAGCCACACTGTAGCGTATAACCCAAACGCGCGCCGGGCGTATGAAAAATCTCAACACGCTGAAGACTTTTGGCGTATAAAAATTAATTTGTTCCTTTAACACGCCTTAGCAGTCACACATTAGCGCGCAACTGGGGCGTGTGCCGGACGTATAAAAAATCTCAAAGTTTTGGAGAACGGTTGTGATACGTTCCAGACACGCTAAGCACGCGCTACATGCGCGCATCGAACGTTCAACGCGCGTTTCACACACGCTTGGGGCACGCTACTGAAGCAACATCTAATAAAATCGGAACGCGCATGGAACGTACACTGGCGTGCTTCAAACGCGCGCCAAACGCGTTCAGAGCGTATTCAACGCGCCCATAGCGCGCGTGGAACTTATTCGGGACGTATAAGTCACACGCTCGGGACACGCCGAGCTTCGGGGTTCATTCACTTTGCACGCGACCCACTGCGGTTCATAGCTCCATGAACACCAGAAAAATGAAATTCATTTCTTAAATAACGGAGTTAAAGGCGTTAGAATTTCTGACGTAAAACACTTTTTAATGACGTCAAGTGAATGGAAACGTCAGAAGCTATCAGAAATTTACAGTTAAAATATCGGCTGATATCAATCACTTGTGAAAATCATCAGATATCTCAACATACACTTTACATAATTTATACCTATGCAATACATTTATCGTTTTGCCATTGAAAATACGGTTATACATCATTTCAAAATTCAATATTTGATAATGCAACATTCATCCTTCTGGGCCTACCAGTTATCGCCAGTACTAGTACTGCTAAATAGACTCCATAAAAAGGAAGAATAAAAACGAATGAAGAAAGAAAAGAAACTTATTATAATAACAAAAAAAAAAAAAATAAATAAAAAATAAATAAAAAAAAAAAAAATAAAAAAATAAAAAAAAAAAATAAAAAATGAATAGCGGATACGCGGCGAAATTCGAACCTGATTAGAAGACCGATGCGAAAATCACTGAGCTAATGGGGCCGATAGACTTTTAACAGCATTACTCATGTTATTATTAACATTTATGGTCTATAAATAATAATCTGAAAATAGTTGCCATTATCGACTGGTTTCCCGTTATCAGGTTTATGTTATATGTAAATATATTCGGAAAAGGAACCAGTGCAATGCTTAATTGATACCGAATCATTTTCCCGCCCTTGATTACTAGTATTAAAGAGAAAGAGAATCAGGCCATCTCGGCTTCTTTCGTACCTTCGAGGTTATCATAAAAACTATTGAAGTGACCACGGCAGTGTAGCGCTAAATACAAACCGCGATGAACTATTATTATTATGAAGAACAGACAGGCACTACAGGCATAATCAATGATCGAAATCATGTGTAAAGCATGTCGTTTATAGATTAGAAACCGAAATAACAATTTGTATCGAAATAATTGGGGACGAATATGCCTAAGGCTTGCAAAGACCGTAGACTGATGACCGCCGACCGAATCACTACCCATGGCCTCTAAGCATTCTTTTTAATTTGAAACGTTAGTAACTTTCAAGAGTCCCAGTTGACAAAACAATCGATTTACTTTTTGTATGTCTACAGCTTTATATCCTAAAATAATCATATTGACAAATAAACAATCTTTTAAAACCGGACTTTTTTTTCTCGGATGGATATCTATATGGACCTTTTCCAATACAATTATAGCTATAGAATAGTACATTGAAGGGTTGAAGCTATAATAAAAAGAATCAACGATTGTTTTAACTATTGGACGCTTATCGCTTATTAAGAACGATGGTTTCAACATAATGTTGGAAAGTTGTCATCGATGTTACACTGCATACAGAGAATCAACGCAAAATGTTGTTGTTTTTTTCTTGCCGAGGTTTCCAACGCGAATTGAAATAAAATTTCCAGAAAAACCCACAAACTGAATTGTTTGTTTTTAAAACAAAACAAACGCCACATAGGCACGTATAGTCGTTTCATTTACATGTATGAGATGTTTGCAATAAGACTTGCGAATCAATCCGCTGAATCATCATGAAAACATGTCCGTGTAATGTATACCCCCTTAAACCCCACTTTTATATTTTTATATTGTAAAACTGGGGTACGCAGGTGTATACCTATTTTTCTTAGTTTTGCTCCAAAACATAGATTGTGGGTACTCGTTAGAACCGCCTCGGCGTGTACCCACAATCTATGTTTTGAGCAAAAATAAGAAAAATATCAAAATTTTTGTACTGAAAATTTTCATTTTTTACAACTTCAAAAATCTCTGTATATTGCATGGGCATGTTTTCGTAATGATGGTGTCAAGCCAACTTTCAACCACATTACGAAAACATGCCCATATGATATACAGTATTTTTTTTTCAGGTCAAAAATCGATAATTTTCAGAGGATATTTTTGATATTTTTCTTATTTTTGCTCAAAACATAGATTGTTGGTACACGTTAGAACCGCCTCGCTGAGGCGGTTCTAACGAGTACCCACAATCTATGTTTTGGAGCAAAAATAAGAAAAATAGGTCTACCCCTGCATACCCCAGTTTTACTATATAAAAGTGGGGTTTAAGGGGGTATTCATTGCACGGACATGTTTTCTTGATGAACTGCAATGGAGCGGGGTTGTGTAGCTCACATGCACTCTGTCTGACACATAGTATCTTCACTGAAACTGTACATATTGTAAATATTAGACTGTATATTCATTTTGTCAAGCATTTAAATATTTGTCAGTTGAGGACCATATGTTAGACTGGCATATCTGCCATATATGTTATCCTCTTTAAATAAAGTTATTTTTATTATTATTATTGTTATTTTTATTATTATTATTATTATTATTATTATTATTATTATTATTATTATTATTACTACAGTGTCATTAGCAATAAGTATTCGTAAAATGCGCAAAACATTGACATGAAATTAGGGAATTAAAATGGTAACATTGATGTTAATGATGGTTAAGCCTTTCAGACATTTATTGTATAAAACAGCTGCCCGAATTTCATATTCATTAATGCAATATTTATCTGCTACATAAAGTACGCAAAAATAAAAGTCAATTTCAACATTAGTCAAACAAATATATCAAAATAAATTAAAAGTCAAATTTTCTTCAAACAAAACTTCGGATATCACATAAACACGTAAATTAAAACCGGAGCATTTAATTAAACTGATTAAACGGGGCTCATGGATTATTGAGGCACACCATGATAAAATCATTTTTACAAATAATGCGGCGGAAACAAAGCCACAGAACGGCTGTTCAATAACTGCTCTGCTGATCAGCCTTTATTTTTGCATCACTGAAAGTCCAATCCCTCTTCTTCTTAAAACCGAAATTTCAAGCTTCTGGTCTTGTTCTTTTTCTGTACAGATCGGTTTGTGTCGGACATTGTTGGAAGCCGCAAAACCGGGGTTCGCTTCGCGGCTCATTTGTACTTTGATACAATACCAAAGTTTATGTTAAAGCACGGGGTTGCACAATCAAGTATGAACATATGGTTATACTTTATAGTGAATCATTCCAAGTGAATTGTGTGGATGAAATAATTTCAATGGCTAGAAAATAAAAACCGATTCTAATGCACGGTGCGATTTGTTTCGATAATGTTTCTTGAACATTTAATTTCGATTCCGTAGTTACTGTCTTTTTTAACAAGCGTCATCAGGATAGGGTGCCAATGTTAATGAATACCCACTTACGCCCCATTTTCATATAGTAAACCCTTTTTTTTACATTACAAGGAATAAGTCTAAGCACCATGAACCGAATAATCCTGCAGATTTTTGTCATAATCGTTTATGTGTCCACATGTTTTGGAAGCCATTTCAGAGGTGGGACGATAGGGTCATCAGGATAGGGTGCCAATGTTAATGAATACCCACTTACGCCCCATTTTCATAAAGTAAACCCTTTTGTACATTACAAGGAATAAGTCTAAGCACCATGAACCGAATAATCCTGCAGATTTTTGTCATAATCGTTTATGTGTCCACATGTTTTGGAAGCCATTTCAGAGGTGGGACGATAGGGTCATCAGGATAGGGTGCCAATGTTAATGAATACCCACTTACGCCCCATTCTCATATAGTAAACCCTTTTTTACATTACAAGGAATAAGTCTAAGCACCATGAACCGAATAATCCTGCAGATTTTTGTCATAATCGTTTGTGTGTCCACATGTTTTGGAAGCCATTTCAGAGGTGGGACGATAAGTTGGAAGCCGGTACCGGGACAACCTAAAACGGTAAGCAACATACTTTGCCTTAAAGTTTCTGATAAATTGGGAACATTACGAAAACATGCCCATACGATATATGCAGTAATTTGTTCAGGTCAAAAATCGATAATTTTCAGAGGAAAAATTTTGATATTTTTCTTATTTTTGCTCAAAACATAGATTGTGGGTACACGTTAGAACCGCCTCACCGAGGCGGTTCTAACGAGTACCACAATCTATGTTTTGGAGCAAAAATAAGAAAAATAGATATACCCCTGCATACCCCAGTTTTGCTATATAAAAGTGGGGTATAAGGGGGTATTTATTTCACGGACTTGTTTTCCTGATGTGAACAACTAGTTTAGGGTCATTATGAAAAACTTCGAAAAGCGTAAATGTTAGCGAAACCAGCTGTGCTTAATCTGACTTGTCAGCCCTCAAAATGAAAGTATCACTCCCAATGATAAACAGTCAGGTATCTAGATTCATTTTGACGGCTGACCCGTCAGACTTCGCTGGTGCTGGGCTCGGAAGTACTTCAAAACTGTTAAAAAACGATGGTGTATTACGACTGGGAATGTTAACAGCATGTTAAGACTACATGGGGTCTGTGAATGTTAAGACTGCAGCAGATACTTTCAAATCATGCTTGTAAGAAACAAAGTAGCATCGGACGATTTTTTTCCCAGCAACTCTTTTTAAAATCTGCCTTCAGCAATGTTGACGTGACACATTTCCCAGGACACTGTTAAAAGTATACCGCTGTGTTTCAGGCAACGTTTACATTCAAAATGGGCTGGACGTACGGTAGGGGCCCGGGATGCAATGAGAGCAGGATTGGAGATTACATCAACCGTGACCCGGGCGCTACTAAAAATGTGAACTGGCGATGTATGTCCGGATGCGGTGATTACGGAACAGACCCCATGCAGTATCCTATTGTCGGGGACCTGCGGTACTACTGCACGGCGGCCTCACAAGCTGACGACTGGGAACAGGGAGAGAAGTCTTTCAACTACACCTTCCCGGGGCTCGGACCTTACACTATCGCGTAAGTAGGTTGCCTAACCACAGATCGACTTGCAAGCCTTCTCACCGCTCCACTTCGGTACCTCGACCCACTTTCGTAACGCAACACCGATGAGAAAATCCTGTATAGCCTAACCACTGTTTTTCAAATCACTGTTTCGTGAGCAACTTGGTACTTCACGCAATTGATATTTTGTCATCGTCATCATCATCATCATCATCATCATCATCATCATCATCATCATCATCATTGTATATGTTTTGATACTTGTTTTAATAACACGTTAAACTTTGTGAAAAGAGTTTTATAAAAGACTACGATTCTTTGTTTTCTAGGCTGAAGCAGTATTTAGACAAGCTGTTTTTCAACAAAAACTAGTGGTTAGAATCTTAGCTTTTCTCTCTGTACAGACATATTGGTGCCCAGTGGATGGCGCTGGACTATGGTTGGTCTGACGGTTGGACCATAAAGACAGAGGTTGACTTTCACCCACGCAGTGATACGGGAAGACCCAACTCCAGTCCCATTACTGCCAGTAAACCCATGTACAAGTAAGCCAGATAGGTTATTCTGACCTTTACTAATTTAACTTACCTATTCATAGATACATAACAAAACTCATTAAGCCGAGCTGATCGGATTCATCGTGAGACGCAGTGTTTTTGGACAACACACACACACACACACACATACACACAAACACACACGCACGCACGCACGTGCGTGCGCGCGCTCGCACACACGCATGCACGCATGCACGCACACTCGCACGCACGCAAAAATGACATTTATACAACCCTTTTCTTCAGACTACAGTTCACCTGTCAACACAGTTTGAAGATACCCATGATTGATGCGGATGGTGACACGGTGAAATGTCGCTGGGCCCAGGGCAAAGAGTGTGACAGTGTCTGTAAGGCTCTGCCCTTTGCAACATTGGACCAGGTGAGCAACCAGAAAACATATGAGTCACCTCGTGGAAAAACCAAAGATGTGGTTTTAAAAAAGGTCTGACACAAACCGGCTTGAAATTTCGGATTTAGAAAGAAAAGGAATTGTACTATTCTTGTAGCGAAATCAAAGGCGCTGCTGATCTGCGTCTTTGTTTTCGCTCAAGCTTGGTGTTGGTTTTCATATGCGTTGGCTCAAATGCATTTAAGAAGCATACTCCGTTCTATCGTTCGACTGTCTAAAGCGCTAAGAAAAAAAATTGACAAGAGACACTAGATAGTAGGATAATTTGAGTCGCGGCGTGATAAAGCCGGAGTCTTGCCTATGCGAAAACAAAGGCGCAGATCAGCTTCGCAGTACTCCATTTCGCAGAAATCCATTTCTCGGTACAATTCCTCTTCTTCTTAAATCGGAAATTTCAAGCTTCTAGCCATCTTCTGTAATTGTACAGGCCGGTTTATGTCGAAACTGGAAGGAAACCTGACCCCCCCTAACCATCAACATCATATATTTGTCCCCGGTATTTGATGACACAAAAAGCACTGAAGCGGTGCTATAGTCAGATTCTCTGACAATCATATTCTTTTACTGATGAAGCATCCTCTTTTCACTGTTTTTCAGACAACGTGTACTCTTCATTTCTCTGCCACGAACACAAGTCAATACAAGGCTGGGGGATGGTATGCCGTCGCCTTGACGATAGAAGATTATCCCAAGTCTGTCATTACTGTAGGAAACAATACCTACTCGCCATGGAAACCGATCACGACCGTCCCATTACAGGTATAAAAACACTCTTTGCGACGAGGGCTTCATAAATCACAGATCACATCAAATAATAATAATAATAATAATAATAATAAAACTTTTGTTTTACTTTTTATAACCGAATAGGTTCGACATGTGATTATTAGCCCACATCTACATTTCGTTTTCTATAGAAAATGCAGGCATTTTATTGTTTTTGGTTCAAGTCGAAGTACTGACTATCAGATTCCTGATTCCATTAGGAAAAGCTAAGCCAACCTAGTTTAAAAACTCCTGATTCTATTAAGAAAAGCTAAGCCAACCTAGTTTAAAACTGCTTCTAGTTTCTGGTGAACACTCCAGCAATGCCAGGAAACTGTAGTCACAAACCTGTGTTCGTCAACGACACTCCAGCAGATGGTAGCACCACCTATATACCAGCTGGAAGCACTATGAACCTGCGATACTGTGCAACAGTACTTGGTGGGGGAGCTCAGTAAGCTTTTCTTTCTAATAAATTACGAAAACTTGCCCATGTATTATGCAGATTTTTATGAAGTTGTAAAAAATGAAAATTTCAGTAGATTTATTTTTGTTTTTCTTATTTTTGCTCAAAACATAGATCGTGGGTACACGTTAGAACCGTCTCGCCGAGGCGGTTCTAACGAGTACCCACAGTCTATGTTTTGGGCAAAATTATTCAAATATCATTTTTAATGAATTTTCTATTTTTACAGCCGAAAAAAAAATCTGTATTGAATGGGCATGTTTTCATAATGTGTTTTCTAATAATCATGGCTTAGATAACGCCCCTCTTCCCCTTTTGTCTCACTTCATTATTTCGTTGTTGCTTAACGTAGTAATACGGTTTCGAATTAAGTTCATCAGGAAAACAAGTCCGTGGCATGTATACCCCCTTAAACCCCACTTTTATATAGTGAAAATGGGGTTTGCAGGGGTATACCTATTTTTCTTATTTTTGCTCCAAAACATAGATTGTGGGTACTCGTTAGAACCGCCTCAGCGAGGCGGTTCTAACGTGTACCCACAATCTATGTTTTGAGCGATAATAAGAAAAATGTCAAAAATTTTCTACTGAAATTTTCAAATTTCTACAGTTTTATAATCTCTGTATATCAAATGGGCGTGTTTTCCTAATGTTTATGGTCACCTTGGAAACAGTTTAAAATCTTGATTACCTCATAAAGAGGGCTATATATGTATTTGTCTTGTTCCCTGTCAATGACAGTAGTTGGTATTGTATTGCTGTGTTCGAGTTTGTAAAGCTTATTTATAAAATGGTATTTTGTGTCTTCAACATATCGAAACCCCGTTTTTTTAACTTGCGGTTGGAAATAATTTAGAAATCCATGTTTACGTTACAAAAACCCTGTCATGCAATACACAGTAATTTTTCATCTGTGAAAAATGATGATATACGTATTATTGGAAGTTTCTCTTTTTTTATTTACTTATTTTTTATTCGAAAAATTGATTTTTGGTAGATGTTAGATCTGCCTCGACGAGGTTCTAACGAGTACCTACAATCTATGTTTTGAATCAAAAATAAGAAATATTATATAACCCTGTATGCCCCAGTTTTACCGACCATTAATAGTTGAGGTGTGCATAAAATTGGGGGTTATTTCATGGACCTGTTTTCTCGATCTTTATTATAGTATACAGCTGTCACTGTGGGGGAAAAGGGTGGTATTTATTTCATGGATATATTACCCTGATGTAATCTTTGAATCATTCATGTACAACATGTTTCAGGATCAGTAGTCTATCCTCCACAACTCCACCAGGGTTCCACATAGGCCAGAAAAGAGATGACCCCACCCGCCCGGGGGTAAAAATCTGGGATATGACATGGACCCCTACATCTAATGACAAAGGAGCTAATATACTATGCGGGATAGTTGATGATACACTAGGGTAAATGCTTTACAAGTGGCAATACGAAAACTTGACCATGCGGTATACAGAGATATTGGTCAGCCGAAAAAAAAAGAAGATATTTTATAACGTTTGTGGTCAAAACAGTAATTGTGGATACACATTTAATTTAGGGCCGTCTAACGAGTATCCACGATCGTTATTTGGTATAACAAAATGAAATAAAATAAAATGCATACCTGTATGAGATTAATCGTGATATTACAACTGTCCTTAACATTCATATTTTCTATGATATTACAGCCCGATTTTATTTTCTAAAAAAATAAAAATGCTTTTCTATATAAACCCCTGTGCTTGTACACAAGACAGTGAAGATGTTTCAGAAAACAAATGAGCCGCATCGTGAGAAAACCGGATTTTTGCCTATGCGAAAACAAAGGCGCAGATCAGCTTCGCAGTAACTGCGAAGCTGATCAGCGCCTTTGTTTTCGCTACTCGGATAGTACAATTCCTCTTCTATTTAAATACGAAATTTCAAGCTTCTAGCCTTCTTGTGTAACTGTACAGGCCGGTTTATGTCGTACCTGGTCAGAAACCCCGAAGACCGGTTTTGTCGCGTCGCGGCTCATTAATTCAGCCTTGAAGTTCTCATTCCGAAAACTCGCCCATGCAATATAATGGAGATTTTTTTTTTCATCTGAAAAAATTTAAAATTTCACCATAAAAGAATCGATATTTATATTTTTGCTCTAAACATTCATTGTGGGTGCACGTAAGAGCCGCCTAACGAGTACCTGCAATCTATGTTTTGGATCAAAAATAAGAAAAAATAGGTATACTCCTGTAAACCCCAGATTTACTATATAAAATGGGCTATGATGGGGTATACATTTCACGGACATGTTTTCCTGATGGTTTATTTATTTATTTATTTATTTATTTATTTATTTAATTATTTATTTTTCAGGAAAAGCAGCGATCCAAGATGTATAACACTTGTTGCTTGGGGTAAGTATTAAACGAGCCATTACAAAGGGAAACGGACAAAATTAATTTGATAATTGTATGATGAAGATGTATGTTTGTACGCTAAGATTTATGAAAACTTGCCATGCAATAAACAGAGATTTTTTAGCTTTCAAAAATGGCAAATCTTCAGCTTAAAATGTTTGATATTTTTCTTATTTTTGCGCAAAACATGTACATTGTGGGCACACTAGAACCGAGGCGGTTCTAACGAGTACCCAAAATTTAAGTTTGGGAGCAAAAACAAGAAAAATAGGTATACCACTGCAAACCCCTGGTTTTTTTTTATATAAAAGTTGGGTTCAAAGGAGTATACATTGCGCGGACATGTTTTCGTGATACAGAAAGGTTGTTTTTGTATGGTTTTCTCCGCATTTTAAAAATGTTTGTTTTCATTTTAGCAATGTAACATCTGCAATGCTGTGTTTCGTACTTAACCATCGATCGAAAGTGCATAACTAAGAATAAATAAATGCAGAGAATCCGTGATTATTTTTTGCATTATAAAAAATAAGCTTTCTAGTTCCTCACAGAAACCTACCTGTGTCCCTTTCGTTTCTTTTCTCTAGATGTAGATCCGTGTCTCAAGGCCCAGTGTAACCATGGTGGAACCTGTGTTCGGACTGGCTATACCCAGGCATGGACCTGCGCTTGTCCCCCGGGATGGACGGGAAATATTTGCCAAACAGGTAGGTCGTCGTTAGAGTAATAAAGTATACATGAACATCAGATATCATACCAAAGGTACAGTAGTCCCACAGTGAAATACGAGAGCATGTCCAAGTACTTAGAGCATCATGTCCGTACAATGTATTTCCCTTTCACTTCACTTTCAATTGATACTGCACAAATGGGATATACACTCTTTTTTGCTTTTTTAGTCTCCTAAACATAACTAAAATATTCTTTAGAACCCCATATAGCTCATCATAATATAGTTGTAGCATAACATCTTGAACTTTACATATGCTAATTTTCCGGCAGATTGGTTCCGACCTTGTGTTGTTTGTTTTCTGCAGAGACAGATGAGTGCCAGAGTTCTCCCTGTCAGAACGGAGCCACGTGTCACGATCACTTCAACTCCTACAGTTGTACATGTGTGGTGGGGTATACAGACACTAACTGCCAGACAAGTGAGTAAATACTCATAAATCATTACGAAAATTTGCCCATGCAATAAACAGAGATTTTTTAGCTTCAAAAATTGAAAATTTTCAGCTGAAAAATTTTGATATTTTTCTTATTTTTGCTCAAAACATAGATCGTGGGTACACGTTAGAACCGCCTCGCCGAGTACCCACAATCTATGTTTTGGAGCAAAACTAAGAAAAATAGGTTTACCCCTGCATACCCCAGTTTTGCTATATAAAAGTGGGGTTTAAGGGGGTCTACATTTCAGGGACATGTTTTCCTGATGATTAAGTAAATTAAACCTTCCAGAGTTCCAAACAAGTATATGAGATTTTATGATTACGATTTTGTTCAAGTTAACAACACATCTATTTTTTTTTATTCAGTTTAACGTCCCTTTCAAGATTATTTCAGCTCATATGAGACGGACCAATCAGTAGGTGGGGCGAAAACGGGAGAACCCCGAGAAAAACCACCTGACACACCCGCAAGCAGAACTTGGCTTGTCTCAAATGTGGCCAGAACATATATAGATTATATATTAGTCAAAGTGTAAGTGTTAAAGTTCCTAACCAAAACGGAACCACATGTTACGACCACTTCAATCCACACAGTTTCACGCACGTGTATGGAAGTGTTTACCAACTGACAGACAAGTAGGAATACTTTGCAAAATAAATTTAGCAACTTTTGATGTTACATATATTTTTGAACCCCTTAGAGCAATTTTTGGACATTTCTTTAATTTAAATGACAAGAACAGTGTCTTAGGCACATGATATGATGAATTTAAAAACGCAATCCTTTAAAGAGGCTTCTGGAAGATCCAAGGAATACAAAAAGGATGTGAATGCAAAATTCTCAACCATTGCACACAAAATTCTCAACCATTGCACACAATGCAAACAACTGACTTTTGTTAAGTCCAATACACCCATCCTTTTAACCCCTTCTTTATGAACGTTGTTGATTATGTGATAAGTAAGATTGGGCTTTTTCGGTACAATCTTTACCTGCCAAAAACGACGTCAACGCGCCGTCAAGTAGTCGAAATTGTCTTAATTTCGGGTTACTTGAATTCCATTGATTTTCATGAAAACAAAACAAGACAAACGAAGCATAATGTAGCCAGTCACACTTGAAAGTTTCAGAGCCATAGCGCGTCATGCTATTGAAATAACGCTGACGTTAAACTCATTATTTAAGCTCACGTTATGAAGCCAAGATAGGGAATTTTGCAAACTCCCTTTATTTAAGCATATCGGTATGCATCAGACATTTAAACTCCTTGCCGATTTTTGGAAAATTCCAATTAGAAACGTAACTGTAAGGCGATAATCTAGGAGCAAAGAAAAAACGTAGAATTCAAAAACTTACGATCTTTTTTTTTCTCGGCGATAAAATTTTGTTTCCAAACGTTTTAAATGTTTTTGTTTGATTTGATGACTGAACAGTTCCTTAAGCATAATTTTGGTTTCTCACTTTAAGCATACCTGCAAGTTTTGATCATGTGTCTTAAATTGTAACGTCACGTCAGTATCGCCGTAAGGTTTGATTTTTTCGAAATTTTTCGATTGTAAGTTCTTGCCGAAAGGTTACCACTTACGCCCATATTCCAAAATATGACTTTTATTCATTACGTATGTGCGGAGACTGGCGAATGTTACGAAAATTGCTAAATTTAATTTGCATAGTATATAATAATTATCGTTGAACGTTTACTTGTGTAGCACTGCACTAATTAAAAAGGTTCTCCCTGTCTAAGAACGCACGCACGTGCTTTATTATTGGCCACAACTAACAAAATTTCACAAGATAATTTTTGAGCCGCCTCATGGGAAAACCAACAATCTGCATAGGCGAAAACAAAGACGCAGATCAGCTTCGCGGTAACCGCGAAGCTGATCAGCGCCTTTGTTTTCGCTAGTCGGATAGTACAATTCCTCTTCGACTTTATCCGAAATTTCAAGCTTCTAGCTCTTTTCTGTGCTTGTACAGCCCGGTTGGTGTCGGACCTGTTCGGAAACCACAATGTTTGTTTTTCCACGAGGTGGCTCTTATATGTAAATTTCAAGCTTTTTCAGCTTATCAAGTACACACGTACATGTATAAACATGCACACTTGCTTTCTTGCTTTGAATGGTTTGTATTTAAATAATATTCATTTTGCAGATATTGATGACTGTGCAAGCCAGCCCTGCCAGAACTCAGGCACGTGCACTGACCTGGTCAATGGATACTCATGCACGTGCTCAGTTGGGTGGACCGATTCCGTGTGCTCCACAAACATTGATGAATGTGCAAGTCACCCATGTCACAATTCTGCCACTTGTCACGACCAGGTGAATGGATTCACGTGTACTTGTGCTCCAGGATGGACTGACCCAATTTGTTCAACTGATATTAACGAATGCGCTAGTAGCCCATGTCATAATTCAGGGACGTGTCAGGACGGTGTAAATGGATACACGTGTAATTGTGTCGCAGGATACACGGATAGTGTTTGTTCGACAAATATAGACGAATGTGCCAGTAATCCCTGTAAAAATTCAGCCACATGTGTGGATCATGTTAACAGATTTACTTGCATTTGCGCTGCCGGTTGGACTGGGAGTCTTTGTGGTATTAATATAAATGAATGCTCAAGCAATCCATGTCAAAATTCAGCCACATGCATCGACAAAGTGAATGGGTTTATTTGTCAATGCGCTTCAGGCTACACTGATTCCGTATGTTCGACTAATATTAATGAGTGTGCAAGCGACCCCTGTCAAAACTCCGGTACATGTCATGATTTAGTGAATGGGTTTACATGCGCATGTGCCTCTGGGTGGACTGGTAATGTGTGCTCAGTTAATATTGACGAATGTTTAAGTGCCCCTTGTTTGAATAATGCAACTTGTCATGATAGTATAAATGGATACACCTGCACCTGTATAACCGGATTTACAGATCCACACTGTGGAACTAATATAAACGAGTGCACCAGTTCTCCGTGCCTAAATAATGGAACTTGCATTGACAAAATCAATGGATTTGTATGCACGTGCCCCGCAGGATACACGGATTCCTTGTGTGGTACAAACATTGATGAATGTCAGAGTCAGCCTTGTTTGAATAACGCAACTTGCCATGATCTGGTAAACGGATACTCTTGCACTTGTGCTTCCGGGTTTACGGATCCTTACTGCGGCACCAATATTAATGAATGTAGCAGTACACCTTGCCAAAATAATGGCACATGTCATGATCTAATTAACGGTTATTCGTGCACATGCCTAACTGGATGGACGGGTAAACATTGTTCAATGAATATTAATGAGTGTTTGAGTCTGCCTTGCTTAAATGGTGCAACTTGCTCTGATGTCGTGAACGGTTACTCTTGCACTTGTGCAGCGGGTTGGACTGACTTGCATTGCTCAACCAATATCAATGAATGTGCAAGCACACCATGTCAAAATAATGGAACATGCACTGATTTGATTAACGGATATCTATGTAGTTGTAGCCCCGGTTGGACAGACAGTCAATGTTCAACTAACATCAATGAATGTGCCAGCACACCTTGCCGAAACAATGCAACTTGCCACGACCTTGTGAATGGATTCAACTGTTCCTGCGCTCCAGGATGGACAGATTCAACGTGCACTACGAATATTGATGAATGCGCAAGTAATCCTTGTCTCCATAACGCCACGTGCTACGACTTGGTTAACGGATTTTCATGTAGTTGTTCACCTGGATGGACTGACTTCATGTGTTCCACAAATATTGATGAATGTCAGAGCAGTCCGTGTCAAAATAATGCAACTTGCAATGACATTGTCAACGGATACACTTGTTCCTGTGTTCCGGGTTTCACTGATCCTGTTTGCGGAACCAACATAAACGAGTGTAGCAGTATTCCATGTCAAAATAACGGTACGTGCCATGATCAAGTAAATGACTTTAACTGTGTTTGTGTAGCTGGGTTTACGGGTCCAACATGCTCAATTAATATCAACGAATGTGCAAGCTCTCCGTGCATGAACAATGCTACCTGTCAAGATGCTGTCAACAGCTATATCTGTCAGTGTCTACCTGGATGGACAGACAGCGTGTGTTCAACCAATATCGATGATTGCATGAACGACCCATGTCAAAACAATGCAACTTGTCATGATCTCGTCAATGACTATTCTTGTTCATGCGAAGCCGGATTCACGGATAAGAACTGTTCAGCTAACATTGATGAATGCTTAAGTTTACCTTGCCAAAATAATGGATCGTGTCATGACCTGGTGAATGGATTTTATTGCGACTGTCAGCCTGGTTGGACGGATTCAGTATGCTCTGCCAATATTAATGAATGCAGCAGTGATCCATGCTACAACAATGCCACATGCATCGACCAAGTCAACGGTTTCGTGTGCAACTGTTCCGCAGGATTTACAAGTTATGACTGTTCGGTGAATATTCAGGAGTGCTCAAGTGCGCCTTGCAAGAATAACGCTACGTGTCATGATTTGGTAAACGACTTTCATTGCTCTTGTTTACCAGGTTGGACGGATAACCTGTGTTCTACAAATATAGATGAATGCTCAGGAAACCCGTGCCAAAATTTTGCGACCTGCAACGATCTCATAAATGATTACCGGTGCGATTGTGTCGCTGGTTTTACCGATAAGAACTGTTCAACGAATATCGACGAATGTGCAAGTTTACCGTGTCAGCATAATTCAACTTGTCTTGATTTGGTCAATGGCTTCCAATGCAACTGTGTCGCGGGATGGACTGATTCGATATGTTCGACGAATATTGATGATTGTCGGAACGGTCCTTGCGAGAACAATGGGACATGTCACGATACGGTAAACGGGTACAGTTGTTCTTGTGTGGCTGGGTTTACGGATTCGAACTGCTCAACAAATATTAATGAGTGCGCAAGTCAACCTTGCCAGTACAATTCTACATGCATTGATATGATAAATGGTTTCATGTGTCAGTGTGGTGCGGGTTGGACTGATGCAATATGTTCAACAAATATTGATGAATGTACGAGTAATCCATGTCAGCACAATGCCACGTGCAATGACGAAGTCAACGGTTACTCCTGCACGTGCATGCCAGGTTGGACTGACGCAAATTGTGATTTTAATATTGACGAATGTAGCAGCGCCCCCTGTCAGAACAACGGCACGTGCCATGATTTGATTGACAGCTACTCGTGCACATGTGTTAATGGTTGGTCTGGGAACACGTGTTCTATTAACATAGATGAATGTGCCAGTGGACCGTGTCAAAACAATGCCACTTGTTTTGATCTGTTGAATGCCTATAATTGCAGCTGCATGGCTGGATTTGCTGGAACTAATTGCCAGACAGGTATGTTGTAATGGCCTTGAAATACGATTTTATTGTCAGTTTTACGTCAAACGTAAATACTGTGTCTTTGCTTATGTTTGTCTGAAGAATGGTATAAAGATCAGTTTAGATTTATATATTTGGTGACCCCCCCCCCCCTACGGAGGGTAGGTGTTTGAATAGAGCCGCGTCATGAGAAGTCGAGATTTTTACATATCCTAAAGCAAAGACGCAAATCAGCTGTACTGTAGCTGCAGATAGTGCTATCTGTCTTCTACTTCTATCCCAAATTTATTCAAGCTCCTGGCCTTTTTCTGTGACTGTAGAGGCCGGTTTGCATT
Organism: Rugalucina vietnamica; assembly: GCA_964017185.1. Lineage (NCBI taxonomy): Eukaryota > Metazoa > Mollusca > Bivalvia > Lucinida > Lucinidae > Rugalucina > Rugalucina vietnamica. The sequence continues at coordinate 7,053,641 of OZ024872.1, forward strand.
GAAACCCTTCTTTTGGTGCCGTGGCTAAAAAATCAACATTGATCCATTGCCAGAACTGGACGAGTGTGGGAGTAGACCATGTCAGAACGGAGGTCATTGCGTGGACAGAATCAACGACTATGATTGTTTGTGTGAAGCTGGGTTTACAGGAAAGAACTGTCAGACAGGTATTATAATGCGATTGCTTTGACCTTGTCGGTTTATAAATTTATTATATCGTAGTAGACTCACGTCACAGATTTACCGTTATAAATCTGAATGACACGCCTGTTCCGATCGGACAAATACATTATCATGTCTTTCATAATTTTAACGACAAATCAGTTATAGCTTCCGGACGATCGTAGGAGACTTTCGTCACAGATTTACCGTTATAAATATGAATGACATCCCTGTTCCTATTGGTCTAATACATTCATTTCATTCATATGTAAACGGTAGACCTGAGAAGACAGTAAACTCTGCTAGTCCGGGAACTATACGAGAGTCTACTGCGATCATAATAGATCTATACCTCTGACCCCCTTTTTTTTACTTTTTTCTTTTATTTTTATTTTTTTTTTTCTTTTTATATATTTTTTGCCGCTCCTCAATCCCCTTACAACACCAATTTGCCTGTCGTGTATTTTTAGTTTGTACTTTAATCTTACGTTATTTTAGTGAAACTCTTTGCGTTGCGCTGGCATTTGCTTTGTGCATGTTTATATATAAATAATGTAGTTTGTTAAGTAGTGCAAAGTGAAGAGACTGATAATATTTGACTGATGACAGTTGACTTCTGACCTTCCTATACTCATAGCACTATATTTCTTGCACACCAGATAGAGAAATCCTGTGTTTTACCCCATGTGAGAAATTCTTATCTCACCCTCGTTATCTCACCCCGGTCCACCCTGCGTTCAAGTGTTCTTTTATAACATTGGTTGTATAGGACGTCACGTAATTACGTCGCTAAGCGCATACGTCACAATGACGTCAAAACGTTTTAGTTCAAAATGGCGGACGCCGCGATCGTAGCATTTTTCTAGGTAAATAGTATAAAAATCAAGCTTCGCCGCATTAAAGCGCGCAAGAAAAAGAATTCATCATTCGTGTCAGGTATGGATAGACAAATCTGTCCCTCGGGTCACAATTTGGCATCACTCGGCGAGCCTCGTGATGCCAAAATGTGACCCTCGGAAAAGATTTGTCTATCCATACCTGACACTCATGTAAGATTCTTATAATATCACCTAATATCCCTTTATTATTTTAGAAATCATGGTATCCCGTCATAGCCATCTCAAACGTCTTGTAAATATTACTAAAATTCTGGCAAATATCGCCATTTTTTTCTTTACTCCTCTATTTGTTTTAAAAAGTAACGTTTATCTCTAATCTATTTTGACAATCGCCATATATCCGTGAATGTCATTCCAGGGCCTTTAATACAATATGAAATGTTCATAATTTACCCGAAAACAACGCCGTCTACAACATGTAACATATGTTATAGTTTTTCTTGTTTCAATATCTAATATTTCAGATATTAATGAGTGTGCTAGTTCTCCATGCCTCCACAATTCTACATGCGTGGATAAAATCAACCACTATATTTGTGTTTGTGATCCTGGTTTTACCGGTGTTAGCTGCCAAACAAGTAAGTAAAAGACATCCAATGATTTGAAAGGCAATATTAGGCATAGCAGAGGAAAAAAAGTTAAATCAATAAATTTGCAACCCACTTTTATTTTATCATGCTTTTCATTGTTGTATCAACTGACATTAAATAACGTTTTTTTGAGAAACAACTAAAGAAAACAGGAATGGAGCCGTTACGCCATCATGTCCTTGCAATAAATACCTCTTTGTACCCGACTTTTATATAGAAAAAAATGGGGTTGGTAGGGGTTTATCTAATTTTATTATTTTTGTTCCAAAACATAGATTGTGGGTACTCGTTAGAACCGCCTCAATTTGTAACTGTGTTGGCCCTGTTTCAGACATTAACGATTGTGCTACCACCCCATGTGAGCATAACTCCACCTGCGTTGACCTGATGAATGATTACATGTGCTTATGTGCCTCTGGTTGGACGGGGAAGTCGTGTGCAATAGGTAAGTTCTTACCTACCATTGCGAAAACACGCACACGCAATATACATGGATTTTCTGCTAAAAATAACTTTTGCTCCAGAATTGATTGCGGATATTTTCTTTACTGGGACAGCGAACTGGTGATTCGCGATTTTCCTAGAAAATTGACACACATAAAAACAAGCGTTGCACCAACATGGCGAACACCCTTATGCAATCAAACCAAAAACCCCAATCCAAAGACACTAGGCGGGATGTGATATTCGCCACGGAAGAAAACACAAATGTCAGTTTATTCATTATTTTCAGACATAGATGATTGCGCCAGTCAGCCATGTCAAAATGGCGGCTCCTGTATAGATCACGTGGATTCCTACAGTTGTTCCTGTTCCAGTGGCTTTTATGGTCGATTGTGTGAAAAAGGTATGCATCAGGAAAACATATCCGTGTAATATATACCCCCTTATACCCCACTTTTATATAGCAAAATTGGTGTTTGCATGGGTATGCCTATTTTTCTTATTTTTGCTCAAAAACATAGATTGTTGGTACTCGTTAGAACCGCCTCGAGGCGGTTCTAACGTGTACCCACAATCTATGTTTTGAGCCATGGCGTACACATGTCTTATTGTTTTGGACCCCGAGATACCTTTCACTCTGCCTGAGATAAAAGGTATCTCGGGTACAGATGGTGCAAATTACGAAGTAATAAAATAATTTACTTCCCCAGTGCTACTGCAATCATTATGCAAATTTTGCTATGGTTATCTTGTGATTAATTATCTGTTGATAATTGATATATCTATATAAAAATCAAAATATTAAATTCTACATTTTAGACGAAAACAAAGTAGAAATTCATATTTATCAGAATCTTTTGAATAAAATTGCATTTTCAATCCGTTTTCTACATGAAATATTAACGATTTTGCACATTGATTAAAATATTTTTTATCTGACATTATCAGCTAATTACACACCCCCTGCAGTGAGCTGCTGCATCAGCAACACTTTATTGCCCAGTTTTGTAGTTGAAACCATATGCCAACTTCATGGTTCAGGGAAGAAAAAATGCACAGAAATTTAATAAGACATGTGTACGCTATGCAAAAATAAGAAACATATCAAATTTTTTTCTACTGAAAATTTTCATTCTTTACAACTTTAAAGATTTTTTGTTTATTGCATAGGCGTGTTTTCGTAATGGTTCAATGTCGTTTTTACATCACGAAAACATGTCCATGTAATGCATACCCCCTTGAACCCCACTTTTATATAGCAAAATTGGGGTTTGCAGGGGTATACTTATTTTTCTTATTTTTGCTCCAAAACATAGATTGTGGGTACTCGTTAGAACCGCCTCGCCGAGGCGGTTCTAACGAGTACCCACAATCTATGTTTGGAGCAAAAATAAGAAAAATATCAAACATTTTCAGCAGAAAATTTTCAATTTTTAAAGCTCAAAAAATCTCTGTTTATTGCATGGGCAAGTTTTCGTAATGACGTGTTGCCTGTGTAGTGTCTTTCCTTTTTGATTCAGTTTTAAGACCCTTTCAAGATTATTTCAGCCCATACTCGTATGAGACGGACCGATCAGTATCACGGTGCGGCGAACGCGGGATAACCCCGAGATAAAACTACTTTACATTCCCGCAAACAGAGCTTGGCTTGTCTAACATGTGCCCTCACAAGACAAAACAGTGGGATGTGTACTTCCTTGCTGTTAAAGCTTATCACCAATGTGATAAAGGTTACATGTTTTCTAATTTTCGCAATAAATGCTGAGCCTCAGTCATACCAAAATGCCAGACCATTACGAAAACTCGCCCATGCAATAAACAGAGATTTTTTTCAGGTCAAAAATCGATAATTTTTAGAGGAAAATGTTTGATATTTTTCTTATTTTTGCTCAAAGCATAGATTGTGGGTACACGTTAGAACCACCTCGCAGAGGCGGTTCTAACGAGTACCCACAATCTATGTTTTGGAGCAAAGATAAGAAAAATAGGTATACCCCTGAATACCCCATTTTTACTATATAAAAGTGGGGTTTAAGGGGGTATTTATTGCACGGAAATGTTTTCCTTATGTTTTTAATCATAACCGACAACTTGGAATTATTGCCATCACTTTTACAATGTTTGTTGAACTTACAAACACATCTAAGACAAATCATTTTTCTACCATTTCATGCAAACATGTAATTTTTTTCAATCAAATGACTATCAGTAATTAAGAAAGATTAAAGGTAGGGGTAGTTTACAAAATTCACAAACCTAATCTTTAGACGGTTAATGATGTCTTGACTTGGAGAATAACTGTCCCAGGAATGAAATAGCACGATTAGCTTAGAGATACACCACAGAGAAATGGATAGAGTCCTCAATAGCGGGTGTGGTCATACAGCTACACAACGTCGTGGCATTGACAAAGCGTAACGGCGAACAGTGTTCTGAGGCGGTAGCGTTCTGAGGAATGCCTGCCCATTCCTGCCTGAGAACAATTTCCAATTGGCGGATAGTCTGTGGTTGAACTGGGCGAGCATGGACTCGGCGTCAAAGCTCATCCCAGAGATCTGTTCCAGAGGCTTATATGACTGATTTATTAAGCTAATCGTGCGATTTTATTCCTGGGACAGTTATTCTCCAAGTCAAATTAACTCTAAAGATTAGGTTTGTGAATTTTGTAAACGACCCCTACCTTCAATCTTACTTAATTACTGAAAGTCGTTTGTTGAAAAATTAAATGTTTGCATGAAACGGTAGAAAAATGATTTATCTTAAATGTGGTATAAACCAGATTTCCATTGTGCACTTGTTTTACGGATTTTTAACCCCCCAAAGGTCAGTATATATTTATTGCCAAATACAAATACTTACAAATAATTGCAGCAATAATGTCTGGCTTTCGCTACCAGTTTTGTAAAGGGTCACTGATGAATATCCATTACCCGAAATTGTACAATTTGGCCCATCTTCTTGCTTTGGATGTTTTACTGTTCCCAAGGATCTAACAGTTATTTTTATTTGCTATTACTGCAGCTGGTGTTGTGCCGTGTGGCGGCCCTAAAAAGTCTCCCCGTACATCATCCATAGTGCAGATTATATTTTTCTTTTGATCCTTTGGGATCAGTGAATATATTTGGAGTATTTCAAATATTTTGTACGTTAAGAATCATCGTCTTAACAGTATTTTGATTATTTGGCCCCTTTGGGAATATGAGTCATTGATTTAGACTACACAGATGTAAATTCTTGAAATTGCAGCAATAATGTCTGGCTTTCGCTACCAGTTTTGTAAAGGGTCACTGATGAAGGTCCATTACCCGAAATTGTACAATATGGCCCATCTTCTTGCTTTGAATGTTTTACTGCTTCCAAAGGATCTAACAATTATTTTTATTTACTGTTTGTGCTACCAAAGTGTCACGGAAACCCTTCGACATTTTTTCACTTGCTACTTCATGGATTCATCGATCTTTTGACGCACCTGTTGGCTCAATTTTGACCTAAGACGCGTCAAAAGATCGACGAGTCTATGAAGTGGCACGTGAACGGTACATGTATAATTAGACAAATAGGTTACTGTATTGGCGGCAACATTAATATTCATACTTAGGGGTGGTAGACTAGTTCATCTGTTCAAGTAGGGAGATAATTTAAAAGGCGAACTCAGTCAGCGTAGACCACTGTCACATATTTACCGTTAGAATTCTGTCCAATCCAGTGAATTAGACAAACACTTATTTCAATCTTATTTTCTAAGTTGAATCATTTAACTGTATACCTTTAGCTTTTTACCTTTTAACAAAGGTAGACCATACCCAATAACGTATTCATGAGGTAACGCCCAAACAGTGACCTATTTGCCGAATTTATATTAAGATGGTAACAGTACAAAGTACTTACTAGGCGTGCAACCGAAGTGTAACGGAATACCTGCGAAATTTCGTACTGATTTATCTTTCACGTGCTACAAAGAAGACTCGTCGATCTTTTGGTGCGTCTGAGGTCAAAATCGAGGTTAAGTGGCACTTATGTTTCTTGATATGTATTGGGCATTTTACGATTATATGAATTGTAACGGAATTTTTGTTTTCAAATAAGGTATTGACCACTGTGCCAGTCAACCATGTCTCCATGGAGGCACGTGCGTCAACAACGTCACGGATTTCTCGTGCGATTGCCAGTCACCATGGTCCGGACAGAGGTGTGAAATTGGAATGATGGCTTCTCCTATGTCGGTACAATGCATGTTTCTTGAAACCCTTAGCAGCCAACGTTAGTTTTTAATTGATGCTGTACGTCCCAGTCAACAGCTACGGTCATGTCGGGACGTCGCCTCCATTTTATGGGTCTTCTACCAAACGTTCGGATGAAATCCAAACAGCTCTCTATGAATATAACCACCCAAGCTAACCAAATATGCTTTATGTATGGATAGTTTGACTAATCACTTTTCTATGGCATACCCAGACCTTATAAATGGTTTACCAGTGATCAGATATAGTCAGCCAGTAGTATATAAGCTTTGCCTAGAGGCACATCGTTTTACCCCAATCGGTGGGCGCCCACATTCCCACCTGGCCACTTGATATTTGAGCCACCTCGTGGGAAAACCAACAATCTGCATAGGCGAAAACAGAGACGCAGATCAGCTTCGCGGTAACCGCGAAGCTGATCAGCGCCTTTGTTTTCACTACTCGGATAGTACAATTCCTCTTCTACTTAAATCCGAAATGTCAAGCTTCTAGCTCTTTTCTGTGCTTGTACAGGCCGGTTTGTGTCGGACCTGGTCGGAAACCACATTGTTGGTTTTCCCACGAGGCGGCTCATTTGTAACAGTTAGATATAAATTCAAAAACTGTCAGCAAATGAAACATAAAGACCAATAAACTGTCAGCAAATGAAACATAAAGACCAATAAACTGTCAGCAAATGAAACATAAAGACCAATAAACTGTCTGCAAATGAAACATAAAGACCAATAAACTGTCAGCAAATGAAACATAAAGACCAATAAACTGTCAGCAAATGAAACATAAAGACCAATAAACTGTCAGCAAATGAAACTTAAAGACCAATAATCTGATAATCATGCAATTTTAGAACCACTATTTCCGAGGCGTGTGAATTAAATTTGACAAGGTGGACCATTTTATTTATTTACATTATTTTACCTGGACCCAGTTGTTCAAAGTATCGTTAACTTAACGATATCGTTAAGACATTAACTTGTTTGTAAGCAAATATCAGCTAAAGTAACAAATACACAGTTACTTTTTGTTGAAAAATTGTGGGAATCCTTTGCTCACATTTTTTCAACAAAAAATAACATTTTTTCAACAAAAAATAACAGTGTATTTGTAATATTAATGTTTGAAATTTTAACGAAACGTTAACTAACGACGTCGTTAGTTTTGAACAACTGCGCCCTGGTTTTCCAATTTAAGTTCGTGGAATAGTTTTAGTCCTGGGTTGTAATTTGATGAACCTTAAATTCCATATGAACTCATTACTGAATGCATATATGAGCCGCGTCATGAGAGAACCGATTTTTTGCCTATGCGAAAAGAAAGGCGCAGATCAGCTGTGCAGTAACTGCACAGCTGGTCGGCGCCTTTGTTTTCGCTACACGGATACTAGTAGTACATTTCCTCTTCTTCTTTTAAAACTCCGAAATTTCAGGCTTCTAGCCATCTTCTGTAGATGCATAGGCAGGTTTGTGTCAGACATGGTCGGAAACTCCCTAAGACCGGTTATCTCGCGTCCTGGCTCATAATTGTATTCCTAGAAAAGTTCTAGACAAGCAATAAAATGAAACATGCTGTATTTCAGGGCTGCTCCAATCTTCAGTACTCTGATTGCCAATGCACAATCAGCGGCAAATATCACGGCTCGGCGCAAACATCACGGACTACACGACACATCGGGCGTTCTATTCTGCCCGCCTCGATAGGCGTGCTCACTGGTCTGGTAACTAGCGTCGCTGGATATCTCACGTTACTATACTGCCTGAAACGGTGCGGCGACGGAGCTATAAGCAAGGTCCAGCCAGCCCGAGGCCTCTTGAGTACAGGTCATGTCAAACCACCTCCTCACAAACCCATACCGACCAATGTGTATCAGACCGCTGGGCAGGGTGGTTATAGAAATGTATACCGAGTCCCAGACGTCACTACAGGAGGCACTGCAGTGCAGGCGGATAATATTCGTATGAGCTACAGCGATGCCAATTATGACTGGTGAAAACACTTGTCATGACTCGTTATTATGAGTTTATAGTAAATATGCATATATATTGAGAAAATATTTGAAGTAACACTAGATTAATGTTAAAAGATGATTCGTTAAATTATCTGACCTTTTTTCAGTGCCAGGTAATATTATAGTTATCAATCAGGGCCATCTACATGTATGTCGTCATCCAACACTGTATAGCTCGATTTTGACCTCAGATGCGTCATAAGATCGACGAGTCCATGAAGAAGCACGTGAAAGGTAAATCAGTTCGAAATGCCTCAAGTTTTCCGTTACACTTTGGTTTCACGCACAGTAAGTATTTGTACTGTTACAGTCTGAATATCCTTTCACGTGCTATAAAGTAGACTCGTCGCATTACGAAAACATGCCCATGCATACAGTGATTTTTAAAGTTGTAAAAAATGAAAATTTTCAATGGAAATTTTTTGATAGTTTTCTTATTTTTGCTCAAAACATAGATTGTGGGTACACGTTAGAACGGCCTCGCCGAGGCGGTTCTAACGAGAACCCACAATCTATTTTTTGGAGCAAAAATAAGAAAAATAGGTATACCCTTGCAAGCCCCAGTTTTACTATTTAAAAGTGGGGTATAAGGGGGTATATATTACATGGACATGTTTTCCTGATGGATCTTTTGACGCATCTGAGGTCAAAATCAAGCTTTACCACTTGTGATCAAAATAGTTATTATATTTGGTACAGGATAAAATGTACCATTAAATTGGCTGAATTTGAAAAAAACCAAAGATACACTATACATTACGGAAACTTCTCCATGATTACTTGGGGATTTCTTTTAATTTCATAATATGAATTTAATAGGTGTCACCTATACTCGGGCGTTCTAGAGCAAATTTCACTTGATCAACCGATGAATCAAACCATAGGACCAATTGTCCTGTAAACGCTCACCTGATATCGGCTACATATACCAATAAACATGTTTGAATGGTATTTAACCAGAGTGCAGGGTCAGCTGAATTTTCATTTTCAGACAAATCAATATTCTGTCCACTTGCCAATTTCCTGCATGTTTTTCCCTTCAAATGATATTTCAACAGTATTTTCCCCATTCAAATGCATGGGCGACCGATGTTGACCTTGTCATGAACTAGGTCAAGGTCATAACAGGGTCATGATTTATATACACATTGTAGTACTTAACCCATTGTTGCTTCATGCCAAGTTTTGTTGAAATCGGTCAATCTATTTCAGAGATTTTTGAAGGGTTTTACCATATATGGGCATGGCAGCCATCTTGGTCATGTAACCTAGATTATTTATCTACACATTGGTTCCCCAATCCTGTAGATGTTCACATTAAATGTGGCTTTGATTGACCAAATCAATTTCTGAGGAGATGTTTGAATATTATGGTAATATACATGTATAGTATGAATAGAGGGACCAGGAATCCATGCAATTAAATGTAAAGTCCCAACAAAGACAGCGGATGGAAAAGAAAGAACATGAAACACAACAAAACATTTTTCCGACAACACACTGGAAGAGCAGAATGACTAGCTCTTTCCAAACAAGGTAGCCATCCGGCTAATATTCAACGGGAACGAAAGGGAACAAGCACAACAGAGTGGTAGGCACAAAACACAGTAGTACAAGTATAATGAAGACAAACCACTCTATCTGGGACACAACTTATCGTTTTTACTGGGCACAACGCTGAAAACCACTTTTCCTGGGGACATCGCTGAAAACCACTTTTCCTGAGATCTCAAATTCATAAAATAATAATATTAGATAGAATCAAAAATAGTATCCAACTGGCGAACACATGTAACAAAAACTTTTGATAAAATTAAGTTAAAATCCCAACAAAATACACCGGTAATACAGCGATTATCATTATCATTAATAAAACCATTTTTACTAGGACAGCGAAATTACCATATCTAAGACTATTAGTAGAGGGAAAATGTATTAGCGATTATTAAAAATTGATTAGAATAAAAAATAAAACAAGATTTCAACTGGCTAACACATGTATTACAAATGTTGCTGCAAATAAAGCCAAAACCTCGACCCAAAGATACTAGGCCGAAAGGAGAGCATTTCCACTGGTTCATCAAGATGATCATTCATGAAACTAAACAAAAGCTTAACAAGAAAGGCAGCAATTTGACCATATTAATTAAAAACAAAATTTTCACTTTATATAACATTTTAACAGTTTTCCCATTCAAATGCATAGATGACCTATGTTGACCTTGCTGTAAAATTAGTCTAGGTCACCACAGGTTCATGATTTATATACACATAGTAGTACTTGAGTCATCCATACCTCATGCCAAGTTTCTTTGAAATTGGTTCACCGGTCCCGGAGAAGATTTTCAAAGGTTTTTTACCATATATGGGCGTGGCAACCATCTTAGTCGTGTTAGCTGGATTATTTTTATACAACTTTGTAACCCCCTTCCTATAGTGGCTTCATACAAAATTTGGCTTTAATTGACCAAGCGGTTTCAGAGATCTTTGAAATTGTGGACCGACGGACAACGGATCATGGTCATCCTATAAGCTAACCTGTGAGCCCAACGGCTCAGGTGAGCTAATAAAAGTCTTAAAGAACATAATCTTTAATGTATTCCACAGCACTTTTATTTGTGATTGGTCAACAGTACATTTGATACATGTATATACATAAACACAAAATTCAAATTACAATAATACCTGATTATGATTTTTCATGAGCAAGAACATTTTCAAGCACTGAAGGGAAGTTAATGCTGCCTGAGGTCCATATGTCATATATATGAACCTCAACGGGACAAAATGTACCTTCAGACATTCTGACATAACTAGTAGAAAGTGAAAAAAAGCGGAAAAATTGTGCAATATACGTTTTAGAAATAACACTATGTTTGTCATCTTTGAACACTGGACTACCAAAGGAATGAGTTCATAACATTTATTTTCAATATTTTGAGTTATCTGCCCTTGTTTTAGCCCATAATATACTTAATTTTCTTATACCTATCGTTAAATGTTAACCATAGCAACCGCAACTTCATGAAATTTGACCAAATTATTTTGACAAATTGCCTCTAAGGATGATATGTTTCTATCTTAACAATAGGTTCTGACCACCGCCAGCACAGTTTTGAGCAAATGCATTAAGTTTTGTAGAGTTTACTAATATGCAGAAATGCATTACGCAATTTGTCTTTGACGCCATTTTTTCAGGACACTGGCGTCTGTAGGGTTAATATAGTAAATTGGTCATAACTCACAAAACTGGCCAAATAAAGACTAACAGACTCTAGAAACATAATACATTTAAACTAACATTGTTTTTCCAATACATGAAAAATTGTCCGAAAATTCATTTTCTCACGTTGTGGCTTACATAAGTAAATAATATGGAAAAAATCAATGACAGAATAGAAGATACAGAAAATCTTGGAACATTTGGGAGGTTCATTTAAAATCATAATTTTATCATAAAGCTGGTATGTATGTGTGATACAGTATTAAAGTCCATGCATAATACTATATTCCGAGTTATGCATTACATTAAAAGAATAAGAAAATGAGAGAGAGAGAGAGAGAGAGAGAGAGAGAGAGAGAGAGAGAGAGAGAGAGAAAACATCCACATACTAAAAAGGTACAAGTAGGCAAAGATAAGGAAAAGGCGCAATCAGAAAAAGATTCCCACTTCAAAAATCAAGGTGGGAAAAAAACCAAACCAACAATGAGGTACTTATACCATGAAACATATCGAAAGCCAAATGAGCAGCTATTTGCCCAATAGATGGCCATTCAGTTAGCTAAATTTATCTAAAAATACGAAAACATACATAAGGCGCCAACAGCACAAAAATTTTAAACACCAAGACATAAAACAAAAAGAACCACCACAAAAGTATGCCCTATCTTACATGTAAAACAAATAACTACCATGTAGAGGGTTACACCCTGAGATTAAGTTTGATCCTTTGTTGCTTTCAATTGTTGTTTTTTATTTGATTTGATCAATAATGTCTAAGAGAAAATGATTGTCAATGTGTCCCGGTATCTTTATTTTGATAGTGCATACCCTTCCCAGCACCCAGGCTACTACTGACATGTCATTTTCTAATACATTATGCAGTACACAGTCATGAATTACATACTTGTCTTCTGACTATCAGATGGTCATACACTGCGATACAGCTAGGTTTGTGTCAGATCTGGCCAAAAAACCCTTTAACAGGTTTACTTATGACGAGATCTAACAGCAAATCATTCCCACTGTATGTAGGAATATTCTATCCATTTCAATTTCCACTTAATTTAACACACAGTCTAGCTTTCCTAGCACACAGTAGTATTTATCCAGGTCAAAAGAATATGTGTCTCATGTACTTTCAAAATTAGGTTTTAATGTAGAACCAGAGGACCATTCGTCCTAAGAACGCTCACCTGAAGCCTGATCTTGGAGTATTAAGTCATCATGAAATGACCTTGACCTTGAATACTCACAAACCTTTATTGACTTCATAAGTTGCCTGCATCTGCAAAGTTTCAGGCCTCAGGCTGCAATAGTTTCCAAAACCCAGTGATTTCTGAGAAAACCATAATTTTAATTTTGATATTTAAATGACCTTGGGTCAAGGTCAAGACATAACCTTGGCCTTCATTGATTACTTACCTTCACTGACTCTATTAGTTGTCTGCATCTAGCAACTTTCAGGTCTCAGGCTGCAACCGTTTCCAAAATATCCATTGTTTTCGCCTTTTCCTATGTAAAAGCCTATGTTTCCAAAATTGACCTTGCTGTAAAATAGGTCAAGGTCATTCTAGGGTCATCATTTCAACAAACTATGATGGGCTGGAGTCCCAAATAATACATACCAAGTTTTGCGAAAATCCGCCAGCCTGTTCTGGAGAAGAAGAGTTTGAGTGGTTATTACCATAGTTGGGCGTGGCGGCCATCTTGGTCATGTGACCCATTTTTTTGGATCAAACATTCGTTCCCCCTACCCATGGACGCTCCATATAAAATTTCACTTTGATTGGCCAAGCAGTTTCGGAGAAGATCTTTGAAAAGTGTGTAAGGACAACAGACTGGCCAAGGTCAAGAGATGACCTTGACCTAAATTAATCACATACCTTCATCTACTCCATTAGTTGTTTGCATCTACCACTTTTCAGGTCTCAGGCTGCAACAGTTTTTAAAAAATCCATAATTTTCACTTTTCCCACGTAAAAGCCTATGTTTCCAAAATTGACCTTGCTGTAAAATAGGTCAAGGTCATCCTAGAGTCATCATTTTATCAAACTATGATGGGCTGGAGTCCCAAATAATACATACGAAGTTTCATGAAAATCGGCCTGCCGGTTCTGGAGAAGAAGATTTTTGAGTGGTTTTTACCATATAAAGGCTTGGCGGCCAACTTGGTCATGTGACCTGGATTTCGCTATCAAACTTTCATTATCTCTACCCATGGATGCTCCATATAAAATTTCAGTTTGATTGGCCATGCAGTTTCAGAGAAGAAGATCTTTTGTTTGTTTGTTTGAGTTGATGCTTTACGTCCCAGTCAACAGCCAAGGTCATGTCGGGACGCTGCCTCCACTTTATGGGACTTTTACCCAAAATGAGGATGTCATGACATTCAACAAGTGCTTGAAATCTAACAACCATCCAACCAAGCCATAAAGGCTTATTGGTGCAGATGATTTGACTTAAACCACTTTTCCTGGGCAAGCTCAGACCTGAGCAGTTAACCAGTAATCAGGTAGTCAGTCAACAGTGAAACAAGCTTTGCCTGGAGGCACAAGCAGCCCATCTATTTCTCCAGGCCCCAATGGGCGGGGGCCCCCCAAAAAAGAAGAAGATCTTTGAAAAGTGTGTATGGAAAACAGACTGGTCAAGGTCAAGAGATGACCTTGACCTAAATTAATCACATACATTCATTAGCTGTTTTGCATCTATCACTTTTCAGGCCTCAGGCTGCAATCGTTTTCAAAAAAATTCATAATTTTCACTTTTTCCCACGTAAAAGCCTATGTTTACAAAATTGACCTTGCCGTAAAATAGGTCAAGGTCATGCTATGGTCATCATTTGATCAAACTATGATAGGCTGTAGTCCCAAATGCTACATACCAAGTTTCGTGAAAATCGGTCTTCTGGTTCATGAGAAGATTTTTGAGTGGTTTTTACCATATATGGGCATGGCGTCCATCTTGGTCATGTGACCTAGATTTCGCGATCAAACTTTCGTCACCCCTACCCATGGATGCTTCACATAAAATTTCACTTTGATTGGCCAAGCGGTTTCAAAGGAGAAGATCTTTGAAAAGTGTGTATGGACGACAGACTGGCCAAGGTCAAGAGATGACCTTGACCTAAATTAATCACATACCTTCATCTACTCCATTAGTTGTTTTCATCTACCACTTTTCAGGCCTCAGGCTGCAATAGTTTTAAAAAAATCCATAGTTTTCACTTTTTCCCATTTAAAAGCCTATGTTTCCAAATTTGACCTTGCTGTAAAATAGGTCAAGGTCATCCAAGGGTCATCATTTTATCAAACTATGATTGGTTAAAGTCCCTTATGCTACATACCAAGTTTCGTGGAAATCGGCCCACCGGTTCTGGAGAAGATTTTTGAGTGGTTTTTACCATATATGGGCGTGGCGGCCATCTTGGTCATGTGACGTGGATCTCGCGATCAAATTTCAGTTCCCCCTACCCATGGATGCTCCACATAAAATTTCACTTTGATTGGCCGAGCGGTTTCAGAGAAGAAGATCTTTGAAATTGTGGAGGACGACGGACGGACGCCGGATCATGGCCATCCTATAAGCTCATCTTGTGAGCTAATAAAAAGTAAAGTATTGTAAATAATCTCAAAAGAGTACAACAAATGTGCTAATCAAAATGAGCAGCTTGTCAAAGATTACCCTAAGTTTGAAGCATACATGTATGACAGGAGATACTACATATGCCTAGGACCTAGCACTTTTCCACTTGTTAGTGCTATAGTTTTGGCTATCACACATTTTTACAGTATTTCTTTCCATGAGTTTGTATCATCAGTATTATATCCCATGACCTGCATGGCAACAGAAGGTTTGGTAGCCGTAGCATCCTTGTCTCGCCACATCTGTGTCACAGTCTTGATCTAGGTGTAGAAATTACTCCTTGAGAATAGACAGAAATAAACAATTAGGTTTCACAAACTTGCATGTGCTAAAGTAATCTCATAAGGTTTTAGAATGTTAAAATTGTTCTCCCGAGACAATTTTGACAGATACAAGTTTAGGAACTGATCAAGTTAGGTACAAATATTTAGGTATAGCTAGAGGACCATTGGTCCTGTAGCTCACCTGAGAGATTATCACATTGTAAGCTCATGAGATTTAAATTAATTGAGAATCGTCCAATGAAAGTCTATGCATGGACACTATTGACCCCCGGGGCAGGGCCAAATTTGACCCAGAGGCATGACTGGCACAATTCATAATGGGGACTACCAAACATTGCTACATACAAAATATAGAAGCTCGTGGCCTTTTGGTTTCAGAGAAGAAGATTTTTTTTAGTTTTTCCCATTGTAAGTCTATGGAGACTATCTACCCCCGGGGCGTGGCCAAATTTGACCCCAGGGGCATGGCTGGCACAATTTATGTAGAGGACCATTTGCCATTGTCACATACAAAATATCAAAGCTGTATGCCCTGTGGTTTCAGAGAAGAAGATTTTTGATTTTTTCCCATAGAAAGTCTATTGAGACTATCACCCTCCGGGGCCTGGCCAAATTTGACCCCAGGGGCATGAATGGCACAATTCATGTAGAGGACCATTAGCCATTGCTACATACCAAATATCAAAGCTGTGGGCCTAGTGGTTTCAGAGAAGAAGATTTTTTTAGTTTTTCCTATTGTAGGTCTATGGAGACTATGGACCCCTGGGGCGTGGCCAAATTTGACCCCGGGGGCATGGCTGGCACAATTTATGTAGAGGACCATTAGCCATTGCCACATACCAAATATCAAAGCTGTGGTCCCTGTGGTTTCAGAGAAGAAAATTTTTGATTCTTTTTCCCATAGTAAGTCTATGGAGACTATCAACACCCGGGGCGTGGCCAAATTTGACCCCAGGGGCATGAATGGCACAATTTATGTAGAGGACCATTAGTCATTGCTACATACCAAATATCAAAGCTGTTGGCCTAGTGGTTTCAGAGAAGAAGATTTTTTTAGTTTTTTTCCTATTGTAGGTCTATGGAGACTATCGACCCCCGGGGCGTGGCCAAATTTGACCCTAGCGGCATGATTGGCACAATTTATGTAGAGGACCATTTGCCATTGTCACATACAAAATATCAAAGCTGTGTGCCCTGTGGTTTCAGAGAAGAAGATTTTTGAATTTTTTTCCCATAGCAAGTCTATTGAGACTATCACCCTCCGGGGCCTGGCCAAATTTGACCCCAGGGGCATGAATGGCACAATTCATGTAGAGGACCATTAGCCATTGCTACATACCAAATATCAAAGCTGTGGGCCTAGTGGTTTCAGAGAAGAAGGTTTTTTTTAGTTTTTCCTATTATAGGTCTATGGAGACTATCGACCCCCGGGGCGTGGCCAAATTTGACCCCAGGGGCATGGCTGGCACAATTTATGTAGAGGATCATTAGCCATTGCCACATACCAAATATCAAAGCTGTGGGCCCTGTGGTTTCAGAGAAGAAGATTTTTTAATTTTTTTCCCATAGTAAGTCTACGGAGACTATCAACCCCCGGGGCGTGGCCAAATTTGACCCCAGGGGCATGAATGGCATAATTTATGTAGAGGACCATTAGCCATTGCTACATACCAAATATCAAAGCTGTTGGCCTAGTGGTTTCAGAGAAGAAGATTTTTTTTAGTTTTTTTCCTATTGTAGGTCTATGGAGACTATCGACGGGGGCGTGGCCAAATTTGACCCCAGGGGCATGATTGGCACAATTTATGTAGAGGACCATTAGCCATTGCCACATACAAAATATCAGAGCTGTGGGCCCTGTGGTTTCAGAGAAGAAGATTTTTGAATTTTTTTTTCCATAGTATGTCTATGGAGACTATCAACCCCCGGGGCGTGGTCAAATTTGACCCCAGGGGCATGAATGGCACAATTTATGTAGAGGACCATTAGCCATTGCTACATACCAGATATCAAAGCTGTGGGCCTAGTGGTTTCAGAGAAGAAGATTTCTTTAGTTTTTCCAATTGTAAGTCTATGGAGACTATGGACCCCCGGGGCGTGGCTAAATTTGACCCCAGGGGCATGGCTTGCACAATTTATGTAGAGGACCATTAGCCATTGCCACATACCAAATATCAAAGTTGTGGGCCCTGTGGTTTCAGAGAAGACGATTTTTGAATTTTTTTCCCATAGTATGTCTATGGAGACTATCGACCCCCCGGGGCGTGGCCAAATTTGACCCCAGGGGCATGAATGGCACTATTTATGTAGAGGACCATTAGCCATTGCTACATACCAAATATCAAAGCTGTGGGCCTAGTGGTTTCAGAGAAGAAGATTTTTTTAGTTTTTCCCATTGTAAGTCTATGGGACCTATCTGTTGCCATGGAAACCACAATTTTGATACAATCTGCTCCAAAACCTAATGCCATCAATCCCCCAACCCAATTATGGTTCACATCAAATCTGATCAAGATCGGCCCACTAGCTTCAGAAATATTCTTCTTTGAAATTGTCGACGGACGACGACGGACGACGGATGCCTGCCTATCCTATAAGCTCACCTGTGAGCCTTCGGCTCAGGTGAGCTAAAAATATATGAATAATACTTTAGCTAAGCAAGTGAATATGTTGTAGATTGACACAACTGGTGTTGAATAAACAATCCCAATAACCAAGCTAAAGCTGCTTTGGTCATGTGGAAATGGGTCCTGTGTTTAAAGTCATCCAAAAGGAGGGAGAAGCTCCGGCTCAAACATGCAATCCCTGATTTAAAGAGTGAGTGGCTAAACCACCATGCCACCCAGGCTTATACTTCTAAGATTGAATGATCTTATAGTGATGATAATTTGTACCCACCTGTTTTCCATAGAAGTGTGATCCTCTGGTACCAGTGAATGAGAACATTGGTAAAGCCACTGAGATAGGCACAATTACACCAACCTATGAAATACAGTCATTATTAAGATGTTTGACCAAGATATATCGATGTCTATCATCCAGATATTTGAGACAATGGCTTAAGGTACATTATCAACCAGAGGACCAATGGTCCTGTTACACTCACCTGAGACCTGAGATATATGCCAATAAACTTGTTTGACAAGAATTGTAATATACATGTATATAACCCCAGGGCAGGGTCATTGCAACCTCTGGAGTCAATTTCTTTTTTAAATCGTAAAGATTCAGTCCATTTGCCAATTTACTGCAATTTTGCCCTTCAAATGACATTGTAACAATTTTCCCCATTTAAATGCATGGACAAACTAAGTTGATCTTGCCGTAAAAAAGGTCAAGGTCATCCCAGGGTCATGATTTATACAAACTTTGTAGAGCTCCATTGCCTAATGCTTCATGCCAAGTTTCAAAATCATAGGCCTTCTGGTTCTGGAAAAGAAGATTTTAAAGATTTTTGCTATTTGAGCCGCCTCATGGGAAAACCAACAATCTGCATAGGCAAAGACAAAGATGCAGATCAGCTTTGTGTTAACCGCGCAACTGATCAGCGCCTTTGTTTTCGCTACTCGGATGGTACAATTCCCCTTCTACTTAAATCCGAAATTTCAAGCTTCTAGCTCTTTTTCTGTGCTTGTACAGGCCGGTTTATGTTAGTCCTGTTCGGAAACCACATTGTTGGTTTTCCCATGAGGCTGCTTATTTATAGCCATGGCGGCCATCTTGGTCATGTGACCTTGACCATTTATTCAAACTTTCATTCACTCTTCCTAAGAATGCTCCACATAAAATTTGGCTTAGAATGGACAAGCGGTTTCAGAGAAGATGTTTGAATATTATGGTCATACACATGTATAAAGCCCCAGGGCAGGGGCAGACAACCCGCTGGGCCAAAAATATTTTCATCTGTCCATTTGCTTATTCCTAGCAAGTTTTTTTTGCAATTTATTGACATTTTCCTATTTTTTCCCATTCAAATGCATGGACAGCCTATGTTGACCTAACTATAATAAAGGTCAAGGCCATCCCAAGGTCATGATTTATACAACCATTGTAGAACTCCATTGCCTGATGCTTCATGCCAAGTTTCAAAATCATAGGCCTTCTGGTTCTGGAGAAGAGTTTTAAAGATTTTTGCTATTTATAGCCATGGTGGCCATCTTGGTCATGTGACATTGACCATTTATACAAACTTTCATTCACTCTTCCTAAGAAAGCTCCACATAAAGTTTGGCTTTGATTTGCCAAGCGGTTTCAGAGAAGATGTTTGAATATTCATACACAATCATGTTTATAGCCCCAGGGCAGGGGCAGAAAACCCTCTTGGCCCAAAATATTTTCATAAACTTGAATATTCTGTCCATTTGCGCATTCCTAGCATTTTTTTTTTGCCATTAATTGACATTTTCCTATTTTTTTCCCATTCAAATGCATGGGCGGCCTAAGTTGACCTTACCGTAAAAAAGGTCAAGGTCATCCCAGGGTCATGATTTACACAAACTATGTAGAGCTCCATTGCCTGATGCTTCATGCCAAGTTTCAAATTCATAGGTCTTTTGGTTCTGGAGAAGAAGATTTTTAAAGGTTTTTGCTATTTATAGCCATGGCGGCCATCTTGGTCATGTGACCTGGACCATTTATACAAACTTTCGTTCCCCCTTCCTAAGGATGCTGCACATGAAGTTTGGCTTTGATTGGCCTAGAGGTTTCAGAGGAGAAGATCTTTGAAATTGTGAATGATGGACGGACGACGCATGCCGGAGCATGGGTATACTATAAGCTCATCTATGAGCCTTCGGCTCAGGTGAGCTAAAAATGTCACTTGTGTCAATGTTAGACATTAGAATGCATGCTCCATTGTTAAAAAAATGAGACTACAAACAGTCGTTTAATACTTATTTTTTATTTTGATTTTTTTTCCAGTAAAAATTTGATGCTGCTTGCTCCAATTCCTAATATTTGCTTAGTTACTTTTTATGTTTATGTGTACCTTGAAAGTCATGCAAGTTTAATTTTAACATACATTCCCAAACCCCCACCTACCTGTCCAACATCAATATCCTTTCAATAAACTTTCTGGCTGTGGCTCTGTTAGTTTTGAAGGTGATTGTTCTGAAACCATAGGGATTGTTGTTGATAATTTTGACAACATCTTCTAGTGTCAGCCTCCATACTTATACTGGGCCAAATTTCTCATCAGTGTAACACTTCATGTTGGGCTGTATTTTGGAAAAATAATTACTACAAAAGGCACAACAGACAACTGCACTGAATTTACATGTTTTTGCAACCGGCACCTAATGCAGTAAATAAATTGAGGTATTATGTTCATTACAACCTCAAACTTAAGATCCATCAAGAACCATCCATCTGTGTTAAATATGTAAAATGAGAAACGAGTACTTTGAAACCATAAAACCAGAGTAAATTTTCAATGTATATTCTCATTACAAGACATTTGCAGTACCTTGATATTGTGAAGCACTGTAGGTCCGACAAAGTTGCCACTTTCATGCCCAGGAACTTTGACATTTCTTCCGTCTAGAATGAGATCAGCCCCTTCATCTATGCCAGATTGTATGAGATCTAGTACCCTCTGCTTGGCCTGGGATGTGATTAGTGGTCCAAAACCTGCCCCTGGTTCATGACCTAGTTAAAATATAGCATTAAAAGATCGCACAAGGTTTCCTATTTATCAACATGGTAGTATTGAAAAACAGTTGCTTAGTCTCTGCTTTTAGGAGAATATTATTGACACTATATGTGTGTGTGTGTTTGTGTGCGCACGCAGGTGGGGAGGGGCGTGTATTATAAATCTATAATGCTTAAATTTACAATTTACTAGCCTTGTATTTAGACCATCTGAATATTTTGGTTTTTTGCTGCTCTGATATCTCCTCAGCAGGCCCTGCTCAAGTATGGATTTATGTAGTATACCTCAATGGAGGTTTTGTACCTCTATTGAGGTTTAATGTACATGACATTGCTAATATTTAGGAAAACAAACAGCCATGCAAAAATTGCAACATCATTCCTGGCCAAAGTTGCTTGCAAAATGAACAGCTTTCTAATGAAACATTTTTCAGGAAAATCGGATTTTTTGAAAATTCCTCCATTTCATATTAAAAAGGAAGAGGTAAATTTTGAGATTTAAAACAATATTCTTCAATGCATGACACAATTTGAATAGTTACAGATTTCAGGTCATATGAGACGGGCCAATCAGTAGGTGAGCGAAAATGAGAGAACCCCCGAGAAAAAAACACCTGGCAGACCCGCAAGCAGACCTTGGCCTGTCACAAAATGTATAATAAACAAGGCTGTTGTCGACGGGCGGTGCGGCAGGTCTGGCGAGCGCCGTACCACTTTTTTGGCAGAGCATGCTATCTGCCGTACCAATTTTTTTTCGACCTGCGCTTAATCTTCTTTAATTGCACCATTATACGAGTCTCGTCTTAATGATGACATTAATTTCATCACTCGAAGCTCGTGATATCGTGTCAAAGATGTGAAAATAAACAGCTGAGGAATCACAAAACGTGTAAAAACAGTACTATCATTGAAATGACACCTTGTTCGTTATATTCTGTTCAGCGAAACGATATGAAAACTCGTAATAAAATTGTTGTGCCACCGCCTAATGAAATTCAAAGAGGGTCAAACGTTGTTTTTAAACCTAAAATATATTGTTATTTTGTCAAATAATCCAAAAATATACCCTAATCTAAAACAAAAAAATATTCCCACAAAAATATCCATACAATAATTGTTTAAATTTACTGGAAACTTGTTTGATTTGATGTTTTACGGCCAAGGTCACCGCTATGACCATGACGGGATATTACCTCCATTTTAGCTCGCCTGTACGAAAGTACAGGAAGAGCTATTGCAATCACCCCGGCGTCTGCGTCACTCAAATGTAAAAGTTTTTAAATAGATGAGAGGCATACTAAAACGCATGCCTCTGGGCTAATGATTTAAATAGAGGCCTTAAATTCCTCAATGGTCTTAGATAGGACCACTGAAGAAGGGAGACTATTCCAAACCGGATTAGTTCTGGGGAAAAAGGAATTTTTCAGGGCATCACTATAGGCAAATGATCTGACTGGTGAATCGTTGATTTCCCCACCCATTGAGTTTCCAAATTAAGACTATTTTAAGGCTGAGGCTATCCGCACGACGGTCGTGCCGATAAGCGGCGTTATCCGCACGACGGATAGCCATTGCTACAGGTATTGGCTATCGGCACGACGGGAGTATAAGATTTTCTAACAAGCTTATGTATGCATTAAACTTTTAATTTGTCATTAAATAAAATAATAATTTGTGTTTAGCTATTGAAATACATTCTTAACATTTTTGTTAATTATGAATAAGAAAACTAGTTTGACTTGATTAATCCAGCTGATGTAATCACAATAGATATGTAACAGCGGATAAAAATATAACCATTGCATTTTTTTAATTGTGTTACTGAAATGTTTCCATACTCCATTGTTAAAATCAAAGGTTGTTTATTCTTTTGGATAACCACAATATTTTATTATTTAGGTAACGATAGAATTTTACTTTCTATTTACGCATACGCATGACTGATTTTACAGGTTTTACAGGTAAGCCAATTTCAGCAAAATAACAACTTTGTTAATTAAAAAGTAAAACAATCCTGCATGTGTAATACTCTGTTTCAGTATTGAAGCCAGTGTAATATATTTTTCAACTTAAAATGTATCAATTTCTAAACACATTTATCATTTGGATATCGATTTCCCTGTCGTGCGGTAACGCCGCTTATCACATACTTAGACATATATTTCCAGCGATAACCCCAAGTTTGCATATGTGATAATGTATTTCCCGCCCTCAGGTTATCAGGACAGCGGGCTGATAACCGGAAATCATGAATTTTGAATGGATGGAGGTTATCATGCCCGCGTGTGACGTTGTCGCGCGACGAAATATGTGACGTCAAGCGAAATGACGTTACGTCATTTTAACGGCGCCATTTTCTTTTTCTACAGAAAAATCGACGATTTTTTCATAAAATTCTTTGAATAGAAGATTTTGAAGATGTGATAAACAGATTACAACATGGGCATTTTGGTCATCGCCCTTAGTATCAACCCTCGACCATTATCAGCCCTCGAGCTAAAGCTCTCGGGCTTGATAATGGAGTCTCGGGTTGATACTGCGGGCGATAACCAAAATGCCCATGTGATAATCTCTAATTATCCGCACGACGGTCGTGCCGATAAGCGGCGTTATCGGCACGACCGTCGTGCGGATAGCCAGTGTCCTATTTTAACAGTTCAAAATTTACTTTCTTGAGCTCTGATGCTTATAAAGTTTATTCCTGTCGATGAACGTTCATTTCATCGATTGTTTGATGCATATGATAACTTACTCTTATTACTTTCTTTCGCGTAAATTGCTAAAACATTAATTCATTCTTTCTCATCTGCGTTCGCCGCTTCCATGTTGTTGTTAAAGATTCTCCGTATTTTTAATTGGTCGATAATTTTAAAAAGCCAATCACGTCTCGAGTTATTTTGATAATCTAAATTTAGCGACTTGGGATTCCGGGGTATTTTTCTAAATTTTCGGAAACTTTCTAGTCGGCATGCTCCGGAATTGAGTCCTCCGTAAAACCACCCATCATTAATATTCATTTTATATTGACCATTCAAATCTGCACATTAGCTAACGGTCAATGACGGTTGACCAACACGTGGGTTAGACAAACAAACCAACACGTGCTTTTTACAGGTAAATACAGGTGCAAAACCACAATGTTTGTCTATGGAAATAGGGTGGGCGTGGCTATACCTTGCTGGCGGAGGAGTCAATTAAACGAATTCTCGCACTTGATCTATTTTTAGAGCGAACGTAGTTATCAACCGTTGGAGGTTGTTTTTCTTTTGTACAAAACTGTTAAATTCATATTTATTCTTAGTGATTTTGCTACATTTAAATAAGGTTATTAGGAAGTCTTTTATAATAAATTTATATTTGGATTGAGTAATTTTAGTATACAGATACAGTTGATGAAATATGTCTTGATTTCTAATTCTATTATTCTGTCGATTATAGTATTTTCGCACCTTTTTGACTTGAAAAAGCAATAGTACAATAATAAATTAGTTTTGTTGAAATCGAATATAGGCTTTCCCAGCCGAAAGTCGGACACTGCTCACCTTGTCGTGGTGGCTGGGCAGTCTATAGACGAAGAAGCAGGCAGCGCATTTCCCGATACGTTGATCGTGGAAGCAGCTAGAAGAAAGAAAAGGAGATTAACTGACTGAATACTGAGTTCTGACGGGCGCAGACCGCCAAGCGGTGCACTATCCGGAGCCAGTGTGACTTACTGACATCTCCTCGAAACTACTTCCAGCCAAAGAGACGAGACCCTGAGGTCCTAAAGGGGGTCGTTTGAGAGGCAGAGGGAGCCACTATGTCGCCGTAAGTCCCTTTTGCTTTCCTCCTGGTCCTTTTTAGGACCCGCTAACATGTTGATAGGGTAGTGAAACATGTGAAATTGACATGTTTCACTTTCTAGAACCCGCTTTTTAGTCCGATTTTGCATTCTAAATTCTAAAAACTGCCATATTTGCACTCGTGGTTTTCAAGGACAAACACTTGTTTACTTGGGTGTGTTTGTGCCTTAAGTAGGTCATCACGTGACTTGGACAATCGTCCGATTTTGGTTGTCACGCGATGTTCACGGAGGAGTTCTTTTTTTCGAGTAGTGAGTTTCGAGTAACAAAAGCGAGTTTCGAGTTAGAAAAGTGAGTTTCGAGTCAAAAAAGTGAGTTTCGAGTCAAAAAAGTGAGTTTCGAGTTAAAAAAGTGAGTTTCGAGTTAAAAAAGCGAGTTTCGAGTTAAAAAGCGAGTTTCGAGTTAAAAAAGTGAGTTTCGAGTTAAAAAAGTGAGTTTCGAGTTAAAAAAGCGAGTTTCGAGGTGAAAGGTGAGTTTCGAGTTAAAAAAGTGAGTTTCGAGTTAAAAAGTGGCTTATTTAAAAAAAAAAAAAATCCAAAAACTGGTTTAAGTAATATTTATTCTCAAATTTCATTACGTAGCATTGAAAAAAGGTCCACTCCTCGCAACCATACACACGCACACATCTGGGGCTTTTCTGTTTGCTGAAAGAAAATGTCATTGAAAAATTAAATAAAACATAAAAATCAAAACCGATTCCCCTCAAAATGACAGTGGACTTATCCAAATGATAACGATGGGAAAGTCCATTCACCATAAACTGGTTAATGGATTTTGCTTAATATAAGTAGCCCTTCTGTTTTGAGTAAATAATCGTTAATAAACTATCATCCTTGACCGACATCAATGTACATAATAAAGCCAATTTGAAGTATGAAAGTTTCCAAATATGCGTGAAGATTTGCATTGATTAGTTGCTATCCATCAACTTATAATATCCATAATTGTATTTATAGATACCCATAAATCAAACTGATTTAATGATATGAATAAGTCAAATTATGGATATTCATAAATCGTATTATGGATGTCCATAAGTCAAATTTTGGATTTCCAAAATTCAGGCTGATTGTTGGATATGCAAAATTCGATTTATGGATATCCTAAATTTCCGTAATTCAGCTTGATTAAGTGATATCCTAAAATGATGAATAAATAGTAAAACGGCACCCTATAGAAACTGAATTTTTTAACTCGAAACTCGAAAATTTTAACTCGAAACTCGAAAATTTTAACTCGAAACTCGAAAATAGTAACTCGAAACTCGAAAATTTTGACTCGAAACTCGAAAATTTTAACTCGAAACTCGAAAATGTTGACTCGAAACTCGAAATTTGTAACTCGAAACTCGAAAATAGTAACTCGAAACTCGAAAATTTTGACTCGAAACTCGAAAATTTTAACTCGAAACTCGAAAATTTTGACTCGAAACTCGAAAATTGTAACTCGAAACTCGAAAATTTTGACTCGAAACTCGAAAATTTTGACTCGAAACTAGAAAATTTTAACTTGAAACTCGAAAATTTTGACTCGAAACTCGAAAATTGTAACTCAAAACTCGAAAATTTTGACTCGAAACTCGAAAATTTTAACTTGAAAAATAGAAAAATGGCAATAGATGATCTCTTGCAGAGGAGTTTGATGATCTCTTAGCTAACCAATCGAAGAAATACTATTTAATTCGGATGACTTTCGCGGAAAACAATCATCGTGGGTTTATTGATTGACTTATATCCGGTTTTTTGATGTTGGTACGTGACAGATATCATGTTTCTGACATGATTTGAATTCGACCTTTGGGACACAAAACTGATGTAATATTTATGCAAATCGCATGTAACCTTGAAATTTTTATGTGTGTCATTGATGTGCTGACGCAATGTTTAAAAACGCCCTTTTCAGCTGAGCCGAAGTTACAGAATACACATGCTCCGGCGTCCGTCTCAAACACATCAGGCAAACATGTCCATGCAATTTATGTCCCCTTAAACCCCACTTTTATTATAATGCAAAACTGGCGTATGCATGGGTACATCAGGAAAACAAGTCCGTGTAAAGTATACCCCCTCAAACCCCACTTTTACATAGTAAAACTGGGGTATGCAGGGGTATACCTATTTTTCTTATTTTTGCTCCAAAACATAGATTGTGGGTACTCATTAGAACCGCCTCGCCGAGGCGGTTCTAACGTGTACCCACAATCTACGTTTTGAGCAAAAATATCAAGATTTTTCTGAAGAAATTTTCATTTTTTACAACTGAAAAAAATCTCTGTGTATTGGGCAAAGTTTCGTAATGTACCTATATTTCTTATTTTTGCTCCAAAGCATAGATTGCGGGTACTCGTTAGAACCGACTCAGCGAGGCGGTTCTATAGTGTATCCACATTCTATGTTTTGAGCAAAATTAGAAAAATATGAAATTTATTCAGCTGAAAATTTTCAATTTTTAAAGCCTATTGCATGAACACGTTTTCGTAATGATCTTCTTCTCTAAAACCGCTAAGCCAATCAAACCCAAACTTTATTTGAAGCATCGTTAGGAAGGAGGAATGAAAGTTTGCATAAATGGTCAAGGTCGCATGGCCAAGATGACCCATCATGGCTATAAATAGCAAATTCCTTTAAAAAATATTCTAAGGCCTATGATTTTGAAACTTGCATTGAAGCATCAGTGAATTGAGCTCTACATTTTTTTTTATGAATTATGACCCTGTGGTGACCTTGACCTTTCACGGCAAGGTCAACTTAGGATGCCTATGCATTTGAATGGGTAAAAGTGGGAAAATGTCATTTAATGGCAGGAAACTTGCTTGAAATGAGCAAATGGACAGAAGATTTATGCTTATGTAAAAAATATCCCACGGTGGTTGTCTGCCAAGTTTATTGGTATATATCCCAGATCTCAGGTGAGCGTTTACAGGACAATTGGTCCTCTGGTTGGTATAATTCTTGCATTGTTTGTTGTCACCTCCCCATGACCGACTGAAACCCGTTTTAACTTTTTTTAGTTAACGGAACCAATCTGACATTTGCCACGACATCAGAATCAGAATATAGTATATTGGTGAAACGTCAACCTGACAATACCAGACCAGGGGGATGGGGCTTGACCGGAGGGGATAAGTCCCGAGCTCTCAGGGTATCAGTTTAGTTTACCCCGCCATTTTGTCTACCAGACCTGTTATCGATTACTTTCAAAGTTAATCACTAACGATTACAATTAATTTCAATCTTACGATTAACGATTACGATTAAAAATATTTTTTCCTGAATTTAATCGATTACAATAACAATTGATTTGCAAATGTAATCGAATAATCAATCGATTAGTTTTGCATTTATAATCTAGCCAGTCTTGAATTAAGCAGTTATGATTTAACTGTATATGGTATTATATTGGCATATAAGAATCATCTAGGTGTATTGGGCACTTTATCTTAAGATTGATTGATCAAAATTACTGCAACACTCTAATCAATTGGCATTTTTTTTATCTAATTTGGAGTAATTACCCAAATTATAAACACACACACACAGCATCGTGAGATCTAAAATTATGTTTTGACATCACTGAATTTGGTAATATCACTCTCTGTCATGGCCTCTCTACAGATGGGGGTGGGGGTAGATCGATTTCCTTAATCTTTTGTATATTGTCACCAACTTGTTCCAGGGTGTTTGGACAACACAACCCATATGACACCTGTTTATTGGTTAATCTGTAAAGGTGTGACCAGGTAAGAATAGGTTTGAACTTTTGCAATAGGTTTCAAAGCCTATTTAGAATGAGGTCAATTCTATGTTTATAAGCATGGTCACTGAGGTCAAAGAAGAAGTGTTTGAAGATTTTTCTTTTCAGTTCAGAAAAATCATAACACGTTACAGACGTATAGGTTATAACTTGAATGTTATGCGACAGTCTGCATGCTTAGTTTTAAACCCAATCATGGTTGATAACTATGCTGCCTTCTTTAATTGCACGCCGGTGGGTCGGGCGTCAGACTCTATGATGGCCCCGACTTAAAGCTATTCATTTTAGTTGGTTGGGGCCGGAGCTTCTTGTCTGTTGCTTGGCCCACCGGGGTCCAACTGGTGTTTTTCTTTTGCTCCGGAGTTAGTAGGTTATTCGGCGCCCAGGGATCGCCATCGTTGGGCAGCTTACTCAATCTGTGAGTCCTTGTTTTTGATTCATCAGGATGTTTGTCATAATTTATTTGTTTGTTCTTGATGATTCATTGACTAGTTAGAGATTCACCACGAGGACCGAAGAACTTATTAAATGTTATGAACCACTGCAGAAGCCGAGGGTGAGGTTAGGATCCTGTAAAACCGGTTTAAGCCCGCCAGTAACTTTGTGTTATTGATCGTTCCAAGGCGATACTTCTGTGGTGGTTCTTTTTGTTTTATGTCTTGGTGTTTAAAATTTTTTTGTGCTGTTGGCGCCTTATGTATGTTTTCAATTAAGTTAAGGTAACTGAGTGGCCACCTATTGGGAAAATAGCTGCTCATTTGGCTTACGATATGTTTCATGGTATAAGTGCCTGAATGTTAGTTTGGTTTTTTTCCCACCTCGGTTTTTGGAGTGGGAATCTCTTTCTGATTGCGCCTTTTCCTGATCTTTGCCTACTTGTACCTCTTTGTAAGAAGGGTCCTGAAATGATTTGAAAAATGTCAGAGAGAATTTCGATAAAAATAAGAGCTGTCGCAGGACAGCGTGCTCGACTGCTTCTGACCTTTGTCAAACATAAGGTCAAACCCGACCAGTAACTCAAAGCATTATGCTCATACATCTTTTTGCCTTGATGCAATAAGGCAAAATCACTGAACTATGAAAGTTAACTATAACTACCTAAGATTTAGAGGTCTCACTCATATTGTTCATATACCAACTGAGTGCCAAGACACAATGCAAAATCACTGAACCGAGAAATAAGGTCACACTGACCTATAAGGTCTAGTGATACTTACTCATAATGTGAAAGAAATATGATCATATACCCATTCAGAGATATAAAGCAAAATCACTGAACCATGAAATTAGGTCATAGTGACCTAATATGTTTGGGTTAAAGGTCTGGTCATACTAACTCATTCATAATCAGAAAGAAGTATGAAAAAATACCAACTGAGTGTCGAGAAATAAGGCAAAATCACTGAACCATGAAATTAGGTCACAGTGACCTAGGAATACTTTACGGTCAAAGGTCTTGTCATACTCATACATATCGTGCAAGAAGTATGTCCATATAGCAATTGATTGCCGAGATATAAAGGAAAATCACTGAACTGTGAAATTAGGTCACATTGACCTAGGACTACTTTAGGGTCAAAGGTCTTGTCATACGCAAACATAGTGTGAAAGAAGTATGTTCATAAACCACTTGAGTGCTGAGATATAAGGCAAAGTCACTGAACCGTGAAATTAGGTCACAGTGACCTATAAGTAAATTGGGGTCAAAGGTCTGGTCATACTCACTCATAATCTGAAAAAAGTATGAAAATATACTAATTGAGTGTCAAGATATAAGGCAAAATCACTGAACCGTGAAATTAGGTCACAGTGACCTAGGACTACTTCAGGGTCAAAGGTCTTGTCATACGCAAACATACTTTGAAAGAAGTTTGTTCATAAACCATTTGAGTACCGAGATATAAGGGAAAATCACTGAACCGTGAAATTAGGTCACAGTGACCTATAAGTATATTGGGGTCAAAGGTCTGGTCATACTCACTCATAATCTGAAAGAAGTAAGAAAATATACTAATTGAGTGTCAAGATATAAGGCAAAATCACTGAACCATGGAAAGTAGTTCAAACGACCCTTACCGTCATGACACACAAGTCAGTATCACAAAGTCAAAAGATGAATGACCAACCATCTTCCTAAGTTGTTTCTATTAAGAAATAAAAAGAAAAAAAAATTCGGGGAGTTCTAGATTTTGACCTCTAGCCACGCCCCCCTCACTCCGACCCAGAGGTCCGATGTCATGGAACCTAAAGTGTATGAAGTATGAATGCTTTATGATAAGTTGTCAAGATATGGACTCCTTGTAAAAGTTACACAGCAGTACATCTATTTTTACAGTGTTCTAGTTTTTAATCTCCAGCCCCACCCCCAGGCATGGACCCAGAGATCCGATGCCATGAAATGAAACTCAACCCTACAGGGTACCTATGGTCCGAGTATGAAAGCCCTCTGATAAAAAGTTTTCAAGATATAGACTTCTAGAATACTATATCACAGAAAAGCCATTATTATTAATGGTGTTCTAGATTTTAACCTCTAGCCCCACCCCCTGGCATGGACCCAGGGATCTGATGCCATGGAATGAAAGCCGACCCTACATGGTGTCAATGGCCCAAGTATCAATGCTTTCTGATGAGTGGTTGTCAAGATATGGACTTCTAGAAAACTTTAACACAAGAATTGCCATTTTTGAAGGTGTTCTAGTTTTTAACCTCCAGCCCCACCCCCTGGCCTGGACCCAGGGGCCAGATGCCGTGGAATAAAATCTAATCCTACAGGGTATCTATGGTCCAAGTATGAATGCTTTCTGATGAGTGGTCTTCTAGAAAACTTAAACTCTATGCACTTCCTGCAGTCGAGCTAAAAACCCAAAGAGGACAAGAAAATATATAATAATGTTAAATTGTTGACCAGTATGCATGAATAACTTTATTATGTGCCCATGTCATTGAAACCATAATCTGTTCCATATAACTGACGAATTTATTACATCAATAAAGAAAATGCTTTTTTGACATTTAGAGTTAGAAGCCAAAAATAATGACAAAAAATAATGACAAATGTACACAGTCTGATCTGTTACTGTATCAGAATTCCCATTTGATATATCAACAATTCTTGAAAGTCAAATAACTCCTGTTGTGAACATAATATTAGATATAAATTTATTTTGCTTTTTTCTTTTACTCTTTTTTTTTCAGAAAAAGAATTTTCAGCACATCTTGAAATATAATCAGAATTTATTCATAAAATCAATCACGATTTCAGGCATTTTTTTAAAGTATTCGAATAAGATTAATTTCAATCGTAAAATCTACGATTACAGAATAATGTTTGATTGAAAAAAAATTCAATCGAATAAAAGTAATCATGATTAATGATTAAGATTAACCCAGGTCTGTTGTCCACCCTGTCATTGTTGTTACGGACATTGTCAATGACGCTACGGTTTCCTTCAAAAGTGTTAATATACACAAGAACTGTATTGTCTTAAGAGATGATAACCCTCTTGGGTGTGATTTTGAATATGAGAGTTACCTAAGGATGGCATGTATTGGATTAGTGAGCTGTAATCATTTGTCTACACTGCTGATAAATAAAAAGTGTGTAAAAAGACTAAAATTTGATCAAAAGTTTCATTTTTATTTAGTTTTAGCAGCCATCTTGGATTCCATATTTTATATTTCACAATGATATAAATCTCATTTTATATGTGTGCAACGTTTACACAATATGATACAAATATGACATAACTGGACTATATTGGGTCAGAAAACACAAGAATTTGCACTACAGGCGTTTAGTACTGTGTGGCTGAAATAGATGGCAGCCATCTTGAACTAATTTTATTGCCAAAGGGTGACAAGGTGATGTCAGTTGTGTTCATTTGTTGCATATTCATCCTCTACACCACTTATAATGTTCAAAAACATGAAAAAGAATGAAAGTTGGTTGAAAATTCAACTTTTTTTAAATTTAGGCGGCCATCTTGGATACCATTTTTGTTTTACACTCACAAAAGACCATTGAGAGTATGACTCTTTCACAAAATGATACATCTGTAACAATTATTGATAAAATATGCTCAGAAAAGTTTGGATTTTGCACTATACAGGTATTGTACTTTTAAGTTTTAACAGATGATAACCCTATTGGACGCCATCTTGAATTATGAGAGTTGCCCAAGGATGACAAAGTGGCATCAAGTGGATTCTTGTTTCTGAAGGTGTTGGCTGTCCTAATCAATCAAAACATTTTCTATACACCGCAAATCCAGGTCCACCCCCGAATCTGCCAGACTATAATGGATTTTGCTTAATATAAGTAGCCCTTCTGTTTTCGTTAAAAATCGTTAATCCTTGACCGACATCAATACATAATAAAGCCAATTTGAAGTATGAAAGTTTCCAACGATGCGTGAAGATTTGCATTGATTAGTTGCTATCCATAATTCAATTTATATCCATAACTGTATTTATAGATACTCATTAATCAAGCTGATTTAATGATATGAATAAGTCAAATTATGGATAATTCATAAATCGTATTCTGGATGTCCATAAGTCTAAAATTGAGGCTGATTGTTGGATATCCAAAAATGGATTTATGGATATCCATAAATTTCCTTAATTCAGATTGATTAAGTGATATTGAATTATGGATATCCTAAATTGGTGAACAAATAGTAAAACGGGCCCATAGAATCTGACTTTTTAACTCGAAACTCGAAAATTTTAACTCGAAAATTTTGACTCGAAAATTTTGACTCGAAAATTTTGACTCGAAAATTTTAACTCGAAAATTGTAACTCGAAACTCGAAAATTTTAACTCGAAACTAGAAAATTTTGACTCGAAACTCGAAAATTTTAACTCGAAACTAGAAAATTTTGACTCGAAACTCGAAAATTGTAACTCGAAACTCGAAAATTTTAACTCGAAAAATAGAAAAATGGCGATAGATGATCTCTTGCAGAGGAGTTAGATGATCTCTATGCTAACCAATCGAAGAAATAGCGTTACTCTTTAATTCGAATGACATGTACTTTCGGTTGACAATCATCGAAGATTGGGTTTATTGATTGACTAACATCCGGTTTTTTGATGTTGGTACGTGACATATATCATGTTTCTGACATGATTTGAATTCGACCTTGGGGACATAAAACTGATGTAATATTTATGCAAATCACATGTAACCTTGATATTTTTATGTGTGTCATTGATGTGCTGACGCAATGTTAAAAAACGCGCTTTTTACAATCAATTTCTGTGCACCACGACGATTCATATTGCGTCAATCCAAAATATTTTGAACCAAGGTCAGTGAGCGTGTTTTCCGAAAATGATACACTTTTAAAAAGGAAAGGTCATTAGTACAGAGCTGTGTCATGCGAAAAGACGTTGATTTTCCAATAACCGTTTTTGACTGGACAGTTTATCTCACTCAGTCACAATGTTCTATAATAAATCTACCCTATAACTGATCTGTATCTAATTGATTGCCTCTAAGTAATAGTTAGAATATGGAGGAGAGGTCAATACGAAAATTATAGACCCGGCACGTGAACTTAAAGCCGACCGAGCGCAGCGAGGGAGGC
The DNA here is from genome assembly GCA_964017185.1 of Rugalucina vietnamica. Taxonomy (NCBI): domain Eukaryota; kingdom Metazoa; phylum Mollusca; class Bivalvia; order Lucinida; family Lucinidae; genus Rugalucina; species Rugalucina vietnamica. Next base: position 7,087,971 of record OZ024872.1, read on the forward strand.
TTTAAGTTCACGTGCCGGGTCTATAATTTTCGTATTGACCGATTCCGACATACTCTAACTGACTTATATACTGGCTGCTTTGTTTCGTTATAACAACTGCTATTAATCTTAAGACTGCAAGCCTGTTGGCCAAACCTTGCGCAGCATATTTAGACCAATTATATTCCGCTTAACTTTCTTTTCTCGCGACATGGCATATTAGCCAATCTATCCCACGGACTTAACGAGGTAACTAACTGTGCACAATATTTACATTTCTTCGTGCAATCATGAACAAATTGAACCTTCACAGTAATTTCCCTTTTAAACGTCGTTAAACGTATTGCTTCTATGATAAACGCAAATAATTCAATACCATCTAAGTATGTTTTTACATAAGTACATAATGTGCTTAAATTGATGAGCTAGTGTATATGGATCTGTCAAGGGCTAATCTCCTTGCTTGAAAGACAGAGGACCATTTGATGCCCGGCTGTTTTGGGGGAAAACAGCTGGTCAAAAATAACTGTGTGAAGTTCGTTCCTACTGCCTGGTTTCTCATTCAACTCACACTAACCATAACCTTCAACTAACAATGGAACCAGGGAGCAAGAGCTATTTTCACACAAATGTATGCGGCGATTCGTTTAATATAATAACTTTTGGGGGAATTGTAAATAAATGAAACCGGAAATTTCTTTTCTTTCACAGCAAAGGATTTTAAATACTCTGTAGGAAGAAAATGCATTTAACGATAGAAAGATTCTTAACCACGATTTGCTAAAAAAAAGCTTCCAATCAGCCTTGGAAATATTTAATGTCTTTGAACACGGCGGAAAACATTATTTTTGCGGTGCATCTGACCCATTACATAATGTACTTACCTTTTATTGAGTCTAATATAAAAATAACAACGTACATCTACAGGGGGACTGATAAGTTTCCCGCCTGATATTAGAGACCGGTGTATAAGTTTCCCGCCGGATATTATACACCGGTGTATAATAAACGGCGGGAAACTTATACACCTACCGCCAAAACTTCCTTTGTTGAGTAGGTGTATATGTTTGTTAGAGACCTGCTCGAAACAAAGGAGCCAGTATATAAGTTTATGATAATGATGTAAATCAAGAAAAAACATTGATAAATTCATTGATATAATTTCCTTTTCTCTGGACATGACCATTTACTGCACTTGTGTTCGGATGTTAAGAACAAACTTCAATCAGAAAGAATTTGTTTGATGTGTATTTTTGACTTCCGCATTAGTACAATTTGATCTCGTGACCTAAAATATTTCATTGACAGGTCTAGTTTTCTCATGTTTGCATCACCGCTTTCGTCGTGCCTTTGTGAAATCGATTGTAGCTCACCTGAGCCGAAGTTACAGTATACCCATGCTCCGGCGTCCGTCCGTCGTCCACAATTTCAAACATCTAAAACCGCTTGGCCAATCAAAGCCAAACTTTATTTGAAGCATCGTTAGGAAGGAGGAATGAAAGTTTGTATGAATGGTCAAGGTCGTATGACCAAGATGACCCATCATGGCTATAAATAGCAAATTCCTTTAAAAATCTTCTAAGGCCTATGATTTTGAAACTTGCCTTGAAGCATCAGTGAATGGAGCTCTACAATTTTTTTTATAAATTATGACCCTGTGGTGACCTTGACCTTTCACGGCAAGGTCAACTTAGGATGCCTACGCATTTGAATGGGTAAAACTGGGAAAATGTCATTTAATGGCAGGAAACTTGCTTGAAGTGAGCAAATGGACAGAAGATTTATGTTTATGTAAAAAAATTACCCCACGGTGGTTGTCTGCCAAGTTTATTGGTATATATCCCAGATCTCAGGTGAGCATTTACAGGACCATTGGTCCTCTGGTTGGTATAATCCTTGCATTGTTTGTTGTCGCCTCCTCGTGACCGACTGAAATCCGTTTTAACTTTTTTTAGTTAACGGAACCAATCTGACATTTGTCACGACATCAGAATTAGAATAGTTTATTGGCGAAACGTCAACCTGACAATACCACACCAGGAGGATGGGGTTTGACCGGAGGGGATTAGTCCCGAGCTCTCACAAGAGAAGTAAATTTAGACACACAATCATCCGAAATTTCAGCAGAGGAGATCAGAGAATCGGGGAGTTCATTCCAATCTTTAATACATTACGTAAACTTGCCCATGCAATATGATATTTTTCAGCAGCAAAAATTGAAAGTTTCATTGGAAAACTTGATATTTTTAGTATTTTTGCTCAAAACATTGATTGTGGGTACACGTTAAAACAGCCTCGCCGAGGCGGTTCTAACGAGTACCCACAATCTATGTTTTGGATCAAAAACTTAAGAAAAATAGGTATACCCCTGCATACCCCAGTTTTGCTATATAAAAGTGGGGTGTAAGGGGGTATATATTGTATGGACATGTTTTCCCGATGAGTCTGGAGGAAAAAGCTATGCAAATAGGCATTTGTACTTGCTGAGGGTATATGAAATGCCAAGGAGTGCTGATTCCTACACAGCCTGTTTTTTGGGGATAAAGTCATCCGTGGGTACGGACTTAGAAATTTTGTGTTTAAGTTTTTGGTTAAAGTTTTAATAAGTCTATATATCTCTTGGTCCTGTTGATGGATAAAGTAGATACTTTGCATGTTGGTAGAATTGGTCCGAAGTTTTATGCAGTACCGTCATGACCAACCCTGGGTGACCTTGAGGTCAAGGTCATGGACTTAGAAATTTTGTGTTAAAGTTTTTGTTTTTTTATTCCGATAGTCCGAGGGCCCAATAGTCCTAGGGCCCGTTAATCCGAGGGCCCGATAGTCCGAGGGTTGTGAAGCCAAACGATTTTCAATTAAATGTATCCCACCCTTTTCATTTTCTGTCTTACAGTTGCAATTTGGTATGTTTTACAACACGTGACCTGGCGTGGCTTCATATAAAGTATTTGATATACGTTGCAAATTTATAATCGTTTGCCTCAGATTTAAGTAACCCCAATCGCAGCAGACTTGTAAATGACCAAAATGACCTAAAATAAAAAACAACACCATGGTATGTCCCACAAACTTGCATACATACTACCCATCTTGAAAAATCATTGTTTATGTTTAAACACGGTACACCGATAGCCAGGACCAGAAGAGCCGTAATATATAAGGCAAAAATGTATACATATATATCTGGCTCTTTGTTGTATTCCTTTAGGGAAACGCCCAAAAATAAACAGAAGTCAATTGCAGTCCTGTATTCAAAATCTTGGAACACAGTAAATCAGAAATGTCTAAATTGGCAGTTGTCTGTTTCTATTTGATACGATCAAAAATGACTACTTGGAGACTCAGCATCACAGAAACATTGTAACCAATTAATCACTCATATAGGGACACTTAATATGAAACAAATTTGGAGAATAACAACAATTAAAACTTTCAACAGTTACTAAACCTGCAAGAGCTGCCAACACTTAATTTCTTTCACGATAATATCTGATTCCACCATGTAAAAGCTGTTTTCGTGCACAAAAACAAAAATAAGCTGACTTTTGATAAAAAATAATTTGAGAATGTGATCAAGAACTTCGTCACTGTATGGGAGACATCCTGCATGTCTGGGGTCAGATCGAGGCTGCAATAAAACCAGATCTTACTTTCTTCTTAGGGCCTCAGTTTCCGTATCAGAAGGTTTATGTTTAATATTCTAAAGAATTCTGTTATTTATGAAAATGGACCTATAAAATGGTGACCATTTGACTATTTCAATTTAACAATTAGTCAAGTCAAAGAAGATGTGGCTAAATTCTTACTAAAAAGAAACAATATTAATAATAATAATAGCAGCTCTGTCATACATTCACGTATCAGCGGCTCAGCTCTGTCATACATTCATGTATCAGCGGCGCATCGCTCGCGTATCTGTGAGAATTTCGAAAAGCCGAGGTCTGAAGCGTATTATGTTCGAAGTATATACCACGTACGTGTGACGTTCCTGCTACTCGCTTTGTTAACTCTAAACTCGCTTTTTAACACGAAACTCATTTTTTTATATGTTAACTAGAAACTCTCTCTTTTAACTCGAAACTCACTTTTTTAACTCGAAACTCACTTTTCTAACTCGAAACTCATTTTTCTAACTCGAAACTCACTTTTCTAACTCGAAACTCGCTATTTTAACTCGAAACTCACTTTTTTAACTCGAAACTCGATTTTTTAACTCGAAACTCACTTTTCTAACTCGAAACTCACTTTTTTTTAACTCGAAACTCACTTTTTTAACTCGAAACTCACTTTTCTAACTCGAAACTCACTTTTTTAACTCGAAACTCGCTTTTTTAACTCGAAACTCACTTTTTTAACTCGAAACTCACTTTTCTTACCAGAAACTCGCTTTTCTTACTCGAAACTCACTCCCTACCAAAAGTGACACACATGTTCACGAGTGTACTTAACTAATCCCAGTGGACAGACTGGGGGTAAACCCTATGTGCCTCGGGTGCCCGGTTACCTTAAACACACTTCACTTCACTTCACTTCAAAATAGGATTTAAAAATTCTGTTAATAAACAGTCTAATTTGGCAGTATTCGCACGTATGTGCGGTAGCCCCTTTTGGCCCTAGTTTTTAAATGTGAAAGATCGGCACGCCACGTGCTGAAAGAACGGCATGCAACATGCTGTAACTCACGCCCAAACTTTGGATCCCTTTTTCTAAAACGTCCCACCCCCTAAAAGTTAAAGCCATTTGGGTTCACCTCATTCACATAAGTCATGATCAGTTAACCACTTTCATTCTTTCATTCAGTTCATAAATTCAAAGTCATTAAAATCATTGGAATTAAATAACTTAAAATAAACTTAAAATTTAACTTGCTTGATTTGTTTTTCTGCATGCATAAACTTGTATCCTAGAGATCGAATCTGCTATACGATTGACGGGGGTGATAGCGTCTCAGTCTATGTCACCCTAGGCTTCCGTGTGGACTCGGGTTAGCTGAATATGCGAATCGCTCACCTGATCGCACCTGTATACCTGGCTCTGACTATCCGTTCAGTATATATGTATTTTCTCAAACGATAAAGTGAGCGTTGACCCGGCCCGCGGGCGTCCTACTACAACACAAAAGGGCCGACAGGTAGACAAGACAATTTACCTAACTACAACCTCCTCTGAGCAAAGGACAAACGGGGCTTCCATGTTGATGATTTAGCAAGTGTTGGCTGAAAAATTCTGACCCAAACAGGCGCCAACGACGCTATCAGGTTGTCAAAACAAAGATGTCGGCATTTAGCAAAGGAATCGCCAGGCGTATCGTCTTGTGATTGGTCAAAGTCTATCATCGTTCTTTATTTGATGATGTCACAAAACAAGCGACCTCACGCCATGCAACGTCACGTTAAGAAATTGCAGAAATCTTTTCCGAGCGGCAACATTCAAAATAGCGACCCGTCAGAAAAGCGGATGCGCTAAAATATGTGAAATAATCATGAATTGAACAAAATTAGCGTGAAAATGTCAATCAATGTTCACAATCTTTTTTCTGCTATTTCATTTATTATCAATGATAGCTCAGGAACACTACAAATTGCCAGAGAATATACAGATATTTGTGCTAGCAGTGTCGTCTTATGGCGCCAAAAAGCTACTTTTTATGTGTATTGAACGGATAGCGGTATATGGCGATACTGGACTTTACATGGCATGATCTGGTCACGTGGTTTTCAATGTGTACAAACGCTTTCAGTTATGTTCTTCTTGTGCAACCTTATCATTTTTTGCGTCAAAGTGACCAAAGTGCCCGGATGAAATCTATAGGCGTTCGTCCTCGAACGGACCCGCGGCGGGGTCCGTTCTAGAACACCCGTATTAAATATCTATTTATGAAGCAGAACTAAATTTTAATTTTACAAATATTTACATTGCCTATCATAAAATAATGGTTAATTATATTATTTTTTGTTAGCATTTAGCATTTTTGACTTTTAAATTACATGATTACATCAATTATTGATTTTTTCTCTTGACCCCGTCAAACCTCAATTTAACTATATAAGTATAGGTTTGAAGGGGTTAAGTTCCACACGGAGATGTTTCCAAGATGACAAATGAATTGATATTAATCTTTCAAAGATCTAAGGAAACCGATGTAAACGCAGAAAGTCGACTCACCCACGTTTTAGGGTTTACAGGTAGGACGTATACCATAATGTTTTAAATAGGTCTACTCTTATCAACATACAACGCTGTCCAAGGTGCTTGAACGCATCGGTGATTACAGTTGTTAACCGTTATTTACCTTTTCGTGCTAAAAAAAAGGCATACCCGTACCATCAGGAAACCATGTTCGTGCAGTGAATACCCCCTTAAACCCCACTTTCACATAGTAAAACTGGAGTTTGCAGAGGTATACCTTATTTTCTTATTTTTGATCTTAAACATACATTGTGGGTACTCGTTAGAACCGCCTCGGCGAGGCGGTTCTAACGTGTACACACTGTATGTTTAAGCTAAAATATTAAAAATATCATTTTTTTTTCTGGTGGAATTTTTAATTTTTACAGCTGAAAAAAATCTCTGTATATTGCATGGGCAAGTTTTGTTACCATGCATCCATGAATCGACTGTACCTGAATTAAAAATCACCAGATCTGAGGTGATGTTTTGAATGTTATCATATTACGAAAACACGCCCATGTAACATACAGAAAAAATGGTTGTTGAAATGACAGTTTTCACTTGAAAAATTTTGATATTTTTCTCATTTTTGCTCAAAACATAGACTGCGGGTACATGTGAGAACCGCCTCGGCGAGGCGAGGCGGTTCTGACGAGAAACCACAATCTATGTTTTGGAGCAAAAAATAAGACAAAAATAGGTATACCCCTGCAAACCCCAGTTTTTCTATATAAACGTGGGGTTTAAGGGGGGTATAAATTACACGGACATGTGTTCCCGATGCGAGAACATGAAACACTTTTAATGATATTTCTTGCGTTGAATAAGCATCCGTCTTTGTTGTTGAAAGACTAATGTATATTTCCTAGTGCCTGATCATGTTTTTTTCGTCTATATGTTTCAACTTTTTTTAAATGTAGACGAAATAATTTGTTCTTGGTCCAACTAATAATTTAGTTTGTCGCAAAATGTGCAGCAAAACGTTTCAACAGGAAAACATATGAAAGGTACCCCAGATTTGCACCTAACATATAGTCGTGATAGTAGAAATTAGGGAAATCAGGGGTAATCATAACATTATCGATTTTAAAAGGGCTTTATCCATATAATCATATACAGAATAGTCCCCATTTCCGAAAACGGTTCTCGTCAAAGGCTGTTCCTCGCCATACCATTTCATATATCAAAAAGGGCTGGGCATGAACTTGTCAACAATTTAACATCCTTTCATATACATACAAGCAAGATTTTTATACTCATTCTTTCCGTTCGCACTCTGGAAGCCTAAATGTAAGGGTCCCATGCGTCCCCAGTTACGCACACCTGTCCCCAATTACACAAACGCAATCAGAACAGTAAAATTCACATATACAGAAGTGAAGCAAACCATTCTTTGTGTATAAAATGGTTGTAGATAACTATGATAAGGCGCATCGTAATATAATACACTACCGTTCTGCCTGAGACCTAACCAAATCAATTGATCATGTTCGACGAACAACGTATTATAACGTATATTCCAGAAGGATTATGGAATATTTTCACTGGACCTGGTAATCAGGTATAAAGTTGTTGTTTTTTTATTCTTGATGGATTCCTGTACTATAGGCATTGTCTTAAAAGAATCTGACCGATGACACTTTCATCATTGAGGGTTTTGAGAAATTGAAGATGGTGTCCAATAGGTCTGCCAAGTACAGGATTTTTCAACTATATTATTAGTTATAATGATTTTAAAGTATTGTGCTTATTTTGTCATCAAATCATAGAGCATGGTTAAAGGTGAAACTTTACTCGTTTTAAGAGATCTGTTTACATTAAACTTTTCAAGATGGTATCCAAAATGGCCACCAGAAATAGATTTTTCGACCAAATCATTAGTAACAATGATCTAAAAGTTAGTTCTGTATTTATTTTTATGCAGTTATAAATGGTTTTCGTCAAAGTTCTATGTTCGACGCAACTTGACGTAATAATAAAATAGCCCATCTCCCCAGTTCCCAAAAACCCCTGACAGAGCCTCCACAAAGCCTGGAGTAAGGATATGCACTGCTATAAATTCTGTTGTAACTAAACCTTGTTTGATCAATGCATTTAAATTGAATTGCCATTAATACATTGAGACAGAGTAATCTGTGAATTATTGTTGAGCAACATAATTCCAGGCACCATAAAACATCTTGAACATGTACGGGGGTCATTCAAGAATTAATGACAATGGGTCCATATCTCTGAAAGTATAATCAAGCTTGGCTTTATTTGATATGTTACATCTGGACACATATATTATGCATTCGTGCTGAAAATTTTGTGCTTTATCATCTATAGATTTGACGCTATGCTAATTTGAATATGGCTCCTGAAGTGTCCATGGACGCGAAAAAGTCAATTTTTACTTATTTTTGTATGGGGGTAGGGTAAGTAAAACGGGTAGGATTGTTGCTTGGACAATCTTATAAATGATTTTTGATGATTAATGAAAGCACTAGAGGTCAACAAGGGCAACCATAACATTTATGTCAATTTCCTGATTTGCAACACGCGTGGTTGCTAAGCAACAGCAGAACAGGACAAAATAAACCCATTCTGAGCCTAACAGTGTGTTTTAAACCAAATAATGAAACAATCAAATAAATTCCAACAGCTAGTGATGTGTTTAATCTTAAAGGTATTCCTATGGCTTCTTAACAAAAACAAAAATTCAAAAATCTGAGACTGTTATGGAACAAGTATTAGATTTTAAAAAGACTAGCTAGATTTTATACAGTTAAATTTGAACTGGAGACGGTGCTGGTTCATTTTGAAACTCTATGTATAGTGTCACTGTGATCAATACCATTGATAGTCATGCTTACAACAACCACATATTTAATCCTCATAAAATGTTGTTAACATATCCAAGATACTGGTCTTCCATCCAGGCAAGTACTAGCTTTTATAAACAACAGTATGTCGCGTCCAAGCTCATTTACCTTGTATTCTTTGGTTGCCTAGCAACCACAGAACTGGCATCTTAGCGAACTTTTGGAGGAACCATTGAATAGCATACATCTTCAAATTTGGTTATTAGTATATGAGAAGCACACAAGTGTTAAGAATAAAGTTTAATGGAATTATTGTCATTAATTCCTGAATGACCCCCGTATTGTTGGTAATGAGAAATGCCCCTTTTGCCCCAGTTGAAACATTTTACAGTCAGGTCGGGCCGGAGCTACCAGCCTAATGCACTAGTCATTTGTAACCACGCCCCCAACCCCGGGGAATAGCGGGAGCAATCCCCGCTAAAAGCCACACTCATTCGGGGGCTGCTCGTGAGTAAAACCACTGCTGTTTTCTCCCGAAGCCTGCTATCTTTTTCATTTCACATTTTCACGACACTTTTGCCTATATAAAGCGAAACCCGGGAATTTTTCCCGCACTGCCGTGGCGTACCCTGCTCATTTCCACGCCCCCACCCTGTCCCGAGTGTGGGGGCCGTGGTTACAAATGACTAGTGCATAACCCAGTGTCTGTGGGAAGTGTACGCGTCTTGCTCGAGGACACAACACAGCGCCTTTGATAATAGAGCTACATGGGAATCACGGTTCTGAGTCCGATGCTCTACCACCGAGCCACCGCGCTCCTCCCATGTATATTATTGGTGAAAAATGAATGAAGCGTCGGAGACTATAAGATCTACTTTTTTTTAATCTAATTTCCTTCCTAAAACAATTATTTGGACGCTGAAATTATGGCTATTCGATTCAAGGCAATGCAAATTGCCATCCTAGCATCGTGAAAAACAAGTTTATGAAACTGGGGACGCTACATGCCCTTGTTTGACTTGGAATTAATTTTTACAGCATTTACACGCTAAAGAACCACTGTACTCTGAAAATGCATCCGTTTGGGGCTGTACCAGCAGATTGGGGCCAGTTTTGTTGTTTTTTCTTTTCTACCGGATAATCTAAAAGGTATTTATGTTTACATATTCAACTTTAAAACTATTTTATGACAGGGTACTATTCACTGATATGCCCAACTTTAGCCATACAGATTTGCAGGTATGATTTATAAATTATCAATTTATTTTCATGAATACAATAAATTTGTCTTTCTTTCGTGAATTCACATGTGGCCTAAAATCCCAGCGTGTAGCAGCAATTACGTCATTAATTATTGGCTGTCAAAAAATGGAAACACGAAAAGCGACTAAAAATAGATGTATTGATTTGATATCAACCTAATGTTTTGCCGATAACGATTCCACCGCGTCCAACCGAAACTCCGGAATCCGGTGCTAAACTCCGGAACGCCGGTATTTTCACGCCGGAATCCGGTATTTTCTTGAAATACCCGACCACCTGATCGATGGATATGCATTCCAAAATGACCTTGTATCATAAACTGGCCATTGCTATAAAAAGAAAATCCAATAAAGTTAGGGGAGAGGCACACTCCACAAAATTCAAGGTAACGCCGGAAAAACGGTATCGTTTTTAATCAACAGGTGGCCTTTATTCCCGCAAATTAACTCTTGTAATAGTGAAATAGCCATACTGGTATCATATATGCCAATTTGTCCGCATTATTTGTTGCTTCAATTTCAATATGTCCAGCAAATTGTTTTGAACAAATTTCGAGTCGACAAGGAGAGTGGAGTAGGCAACTGTTTAGATTTTAGGTCAATACAAATTTATGCATACGTATGTAACATTCTTAGTGAGTGACTTAGCACTCATGTATCCATCGCCAAAAATTAGCTCCAATGGAGCTGAAGGAGCCTGTAATAAATCTCAGAAAATATCTTGTACCTTTCAGCTTTTATCATCATTATCAGTAAACTGTGAAATGAGTAATTAACAGTCTCCAGATGTCCGATATCAGATTTCTACAGGTTTCATTTTTGTTCTATTTTCTTTGTCCATTTTGTGTTAAATGCTAGTGGGAACTAATATGTATGGGTACTCAATATTGTGGGTATTCAAAATTTGGTAGCACTTTTAAAATTTCGTAACTACATTTTTCATTTTCTCAAATTTCGGGCTGTTAAAATGTGTGTTCTTCAAATTTGTTGATACCCAAAACATGTGGGTACTCAAAAGTGTGGATAATAAAATATTAAAATTTTGTTGACACCCAAAATTGGAGGCAATTATAAAATATAGATATTTTAGAGATGTTCTTACACAAAGTTTAGATACTTTAAATATCCAACGAGTCTTCACGTTTGAGTGTGTTTGAAATGAGTGGGTATTTAAAAATGCATATTAATATTTGTGGATATTTAAATGTTGGAAACTAACTTTGTTGTTACACAAAGCACGGACAAATTGTGTTTTAGACTACTATGATAGTGCTCACAAAATTCAAAATCACACAAAATTGTATTTTGGGTATTCAGATTAACCTGGTTCATGAAATTTCTGGTCAAGACTTGAAACCGTTAGTACGAAACTGTTGTGGTCTTGGGGTACTCATGGGTTCGTTGGTGTTTATTTGTATGTACATGTATTCGTAAATTGTGGAATTTCACACTGTGGGTGGGTACTCAACATGTGGGTACCATAAATATTTTGATAAATGCAGAAAGTATGCACATGCATATGTATTGAAATTCTCAATATTGAAAAAAACAAACCTTAATATCTTTATAGACTCAGATCAGCGTTTCATTTATAGTCTAATCAGACACTCAGCATCAACTGTTTAATTTTGAAACATAGTGGAAATCAGAAACCAATGGTATATTTCATCTAATGCTTGAAACAAACAGGTGGCCACACTCACTAAGTTTATCTTTTTCTCCCTGCCTCAAAAGCCATTGTCTTCTTTATAAGAATTTATTGTGTAAATGATTAAGAAAACCAGCAAAAACTCTGAAAACTGGCGATGGATGTAGAAGTGTTAGTGGCTGTGTGTATGCTTGAGAACCGCATTTGTGATCATGAGGCGAAACGATACCGTCTAACAGCTACTCGTCACTTACCTGAAAATGGCGGCGAATCCAGTATCGTTTATTTTACATGTAAGGGTATCTTGATGAGACATGCGGAATAGCCTAACCGGATCTATATTTATTCTTCTCACTGCCGAATTTTCATCTCGTGCATAAAATTTGCTGGATTTGTCAAACACCTCGAGAGATTATTGTTTACATGGTTCGGCCATAGACTAAAAACGCATTCCTACCAAAAGTGTTCGTACTTTTTGGATTTTTTTTTAAATCCCCGACCACCTGATCAATGAAATGCATTCCAAAATGACATTGCATCATAAACTGGCCATTGCTATAAAAAAAGAAATCCAAGAAAGTTTGGGGAGAGGCACGCTCCAAAAATTCAAGGTAACGCCGGAAAAACGGTATCGTTTTGTTTTGGTATTTGCATGAAGCGATTTTTCTCGTATATCTTAAGACTTGTATGTTAGGTCATGGTATGAATGTCATCCAATTACTTGACACATCCCACTTATGCCATAAATGCCTGATGTGAAAGCAGGCCGATGTTATAAAACCTTTTTCATGCCCAGCTCAGCTGAGACTAAACTTTATCCTGCTCATAAATGTTAAAATGCCAACAAATGTTGGCATTTTAACATTTATTAGCAGGATGAATTATAGACTTTGGTGATCTTAACCTGCTATTTCAATTTATTTGGTCTATTTCAGTATTTATAAGCAGTTTGACGTTCATGCTCAGCTGAGCTGAGCTTGAAAAAAGTTTTATAACCTCGGGGCCAGATTCACATCCGTCCGAGTCATTGGGCCCTGTTATATATTGAATGCAGCCACCCTAAATTATAAATATACACGAATGCCGTCTTTACGATATTGACTACAGTAGGTGTCTAATTGTCGCCCGTCACGCATGGGCGACTTATACGGTAGGATTTTTCAAAAAAAAAAAAAAAAATAAATAAATAAAAAAAAAAATAAAAAATAAAATAAAATAAAAAATACCGTATTCGTTCTAATTAGCGCACATGCTCCAATAAACGCACACCCTGGCCGTTTCCGAAAATCATGTGCATAAGCGCACACTGTTAGATAAGCACAATGGTATTTTAAATCAGTTTTACAATTTATAACGCACTTAAACTTTACCTCAGATGATCAAATACTATTTTGCAGTAATTGGAATACTTGAATGACATAATCATTGGTATTTTTGACATTGTAATTTCAGCAGTTTATGTGTTGCTTTCATTCATAGTGTGCGCTTATTAGAACGACATTTTGTTACCCTAACTTTGAATTATTTTAAAAAGTTAAGCGCACAGTGCGCTAATTAGAACGAATACGGTAAGCGAAGAAAACTGAGCGATCCAAATGACAAAATTGTTGTGCAGAGAAATTTTTATAAAAAAAAAAATAGAATTTAATATTCAATTAAAACTAAAATAAAATGATTAAATTTATGAATAGATAAAAATAGTTCAGAAAAAATAGAGAGAATGAATGGACGAAAAAGTTTACTTCAGACAATTTTAGAGAACAAAGAGCAAAATTTTTAAATGGCTTTTATCACTCGGCTTGACACAGTTTTGACAAGTATTTTAAATATCTATTGTACAATCTCAATTCGCTTGTCTGTCGGTCGTATTTAGCATGTTTTGTGAGCTTAGTTATGTAACAAGTAATCAACTTAATCTTGTTTGGCATGGATAACGCCGGAAAGAATCTGTCACCAAAGTCTCGCACAATCACGGTCCTCTTGCCCAAATCTCGTGTTGTCACGTGGAAGCCACGATAAATGAATAAGGCTTTATTTCATTGGTTTTTTTCCGTTAAATTGTTATAAGTAATTTAATTGGTTAAATTTGTAATGGGGTAGAGTGGGTGGCCCCGCCAAAAAAGGGAGTGAGTTAGATTTTGGACACTTGTGGAATACCACGGAACGAAATAAGTCGGATTTCCGAGACAAAATAGATTTAAGGACTTTGTTAATTTGTAAACGTTAATACTGGAGTGCCAGTTGAAACTTTATTAAAGTTGGATAACCAACGTGTTAAAATATTTGATTGGTGAACATTGTTACTGTTATATTATTTTGTGGATTTCCATAAAGGAAAAGAAAACTGAACTTTGTTTATTCATCATTTACGAACACTCCAAATTTAAGATTCTGCGCACACGCTCACGGCAGAAAAGTGTTCTGCCGTGTGCGTGTGCCTGCAGAATCTTGAATTTGAAGTGTTCGAAAGTAACAAATAAACAAAGTTCAGTTTTCTTTTCCTTTATGGAAATCCACAAAATAATATAACAGTAACAATGTTCACCAATCAAATATTTTAACACGTTGGTTATCCAACTTTAATAAAGTTTCAACTGGCACTCCAGTATTAACGTTTACAAATTAACAAAGTCCTTAAATCTATTTTGTCTCGGAAATCCGACTTATTTCGTTCCGTGGTATTCCACAAGTGTCCAAAATCTAACTCACTCCCTTTTTTGGCGGGGCCACCCACTCTACCCCATTACAAATTTAACCAATTAAATTACTTATAACAATTTAACGGAAAAAAACCAATGAAATAAAGCCTTATTCATTTATCGTGGCTTCCACGTGACAACACGAGATTTGGGCAAGAGGACCGTGATTGTGCGAGACTTTGGTGACAGATTCTTTCCGGCGTTATCCATGCCAAACAAGATTAAGTTGATTACTTGTTACATAACTAAGCTCACAAAACATGCTAAATACGACCGACAGACAAGCGAATTGAGATTGTACAATAGATATTTAAAATACTTGTCAAAACTGTGTCAAGCCGAGTGATAAAAGCCATTTAAAAATTTTGCTCTTTGTTCTCTAAAATTGTCTGAAGTAAACTTTTTCGTCCATTCATTCTCTCTATTTTTTCTGAACTATTTTTATCTATTCATAAATTTAATCATTTTATTTTAGTTTTAATTGAATATTAAATTCTATTTTTTTTTTATAAAAATTTCTCTGCACAACACGTTCCCCTCCCCTATTTTATTTCACTCCCGTGAAATGGAAAATTAAAATAGTTTTACAACCTAGCATCTCCTAGCAAATTGATCTGCACTAAAATATTTTTCATTTACGATGACAAGCAAAGTAACTCATAAAACAACCTGCATATTATTTAGATAAAACGGTTTCGGCGAGTTCGCTGAGTAGATCGAGTAACCATGAAGGAGCGTTATTCTGTCTCCTAAGAACACTTCTACATTTTGTAGAGAAATGGTTTGCTTTATGGCATAAGCCACAGTTAGTTCCCATTGCCAAACAGTGTGCATTGCTATGCACTTTTGAGCTTCCACATTTGTCGCACTCATAATGGTAACCCGATCTACCATGCACATTTCTCGCGTAGCCCACATTGTCTAGTATCCATAAAAATTCACTCCTTAACGCCTGTTCCTTTGATTTACACCCTAAATGTTTGTCATTTTCATGGAAATATTGAAATACAGCATTTCTTTGCTTTGTCATTTCATGTAACTCAGATGTTTTGACGTCAATTTCACATTGTAAATCAAGCATTTGCGTGTGTAAATGTTCTGAATTTGTTTCTAAACTGGCTACACGTGATCTTAGTTCAACATTTTCTCTTTCCAAATCGGAATTCCGTTGTTTAGTGGTGGTAAGTTTGTCCTCAACCTTCCCTAGCTTGTGTTCCCCCAGGTATAATTGTTCTTGAAGACAATCACGTCTTCGCCGTAGGTTCAATTCCAGGTTTTTCGCTTCCTCTAGCTTTTTGTTCATGTTTTCCTGTTTGGAAATGAAGTCCGATCTTTCACGGGAAGCTGATTCTCGCAACTCACACAGCTGTTGTTTCAGATTTTCTTGTGTCGAAATGATTTCTGACTGAATTTGAGCGGCCGATACACGTACTTGTTTCAATTGTTTTTGGTATTTCTCATGAATTCCACTGTTTTTCATAATACAATTTGAAAGTTCGTCATTTGGTATCAGGCTGAATGGCATCGATTCTGCTGTTTTCTTCCGGATAAACGCCGTCATTCGCTCAGAGTCTCTTCCTTTTGTTTTAGTACCCTTGAGCTGGTGTGCCTTGTTTCTGCAGACTTTCCTGTAATGTCCAGTTTGAAAGCACGAAAAGCATTTTGCATGTAATGCTCGACACTGTCCAAATACATGGTTATGTCCACACCTGAAGCACTGACGCGAGGAAATCCTTCGTCGATAACAGTCGTTTCCATGAAAATAATCCATCTCTGAAGTGACTTTCTTTTCGTTGGGGAATTGCTCTGGTAGATTTTGCACTCGCTTGGCCGCTTGTGAGTTCCGAAATTATCTCTACCCTTAGATTCTTCCACCAAGTGTTCTGCAGTAAGCGTGTGCCTGCAGAATCTTGAATTTGAAGTGTTCGAAAGTAACAAATAAACAAAGTTCAGTTTTCTTTTCCTTTATGGAAATCCACAAAATAATATAACAGTAACAATGTTCACCAATCAAATATTTTAACACGTTGGTTATCCAACTTTAATAAAGTTTCAACTGGCACTCCAGTATTAACGTTTACAAATTAACAAAGTCCTTAAATCTATTTTGTCTCGGAAATCCGACTTATTTCGTTCCGTGGTATTCCACAAGTGTCCAAAATCTAACTCACTCCCTTTTTTGGCGGGGCCACCCACTCTACCCCATTACAAATTTAACCAATTAAATTACTTATAACAATTTAACGGAAAAAAACCAATGAAATAAAGCCTTATTCATTTATCGTGGCTTCCACGTGACAACACGAGATTTGGGCAAGAGGACCGTGATTGTGCGAGACTTTGGTGACAGATTCTTTCCGGCGTTATCCATGCCAAACAAGATTAAGTTGATTACTTGTTACATAACTAAGCTCACAAAACATGCTAAATACGACCGACAGACAAGCGAATTGAGATTGTACAATAGATATTTAAAATACTTGTCAAAACTGTGTCAAGCCGAGTGATAAAAGCCATTTAAAAATTTTGCTCTTTGTTCTCTAAAATTGTCTGAAGTAAACTTTTTCGTCCATTCATTCTCTCTATTTTTTCTGAACTATTTTTATCTATTCATAAATTTAATCATTTTATTTTAGTTTTAATTGAATATTAAATTCTATTTTTTTTTTTATAAAAATTTCTCTGCACAACAAAATACCTATGGTTTTCGTAATATTCTATGTAATTTTAGACAATGGGAAACCAGCGACTTTTGACAAACTGTAACTAAACATTTCAAGCGAAAAATGGCTAAATAAATAGACAGAAGGTTCAAGGAGTACCACAACGCACCCCATCCCAAGTACCCAGAGGAAGAAGAAACTAATACAATCATAAACAACAAAGATAACAGTAAACAATGGTAGAAAAACGGTAGCCAATCCACCAGAGTCTACACTAATAACAATGCAAATTATCATAAGACGACACACAACACCTGATACAATTAACAAAAAGTAAGAACAGCATCCAAACCATCGCCTTAGAACGGCCAGCAGCAAGCTTCTGGTGAGGGGGTTAAAGTACTTTTACTGCGCAAACTTCAGCCTGAATTGAGATCTTTGTAATTCTTAGAACACGATAAAAAATGATTCGGTTCGCTTAGAGGTCTCCTAACCCCATCAAAGTATCATCACAGAAACATTCTAATTAACTAAACACTATGCTGAAACAATTAAGAGGGCTCATGGCTAAAACTCAACACTGGAGCCAGATCTAAAGAAAACCAGGAGCTGAGCCACGGTGGGTCCAGTCAAAGACAATCCCCAAGCTTCAACCAAGTACCTAAAGCTTTAAATCGAAGCCATCACTGAGTCTTACGGCTATATTCTCTTCCGTCACTCAAACTCAAACTCTGAATGAGTTTGAGTGGAGTATGCTTCGAGTGTATGTTGAGAATACAGCCGTTAGACCTGAACCATCGCCATGCAACCTAAGAGTGCAGCATAGCTATCGATGAATGGGTTAAAAACTAGGCATACAGTCTGTCTAGATCGATTTCCGACCATTTTCTGCTTTGCTTTTAAAACCGGCTCGGTTAACGCGGCTTGTGGAGCCAGTGACGAGGCTAGCAACCAATAACACTACTGGGTATATCTAAAACAGTGACGGGCCAAATTAATGCCCACAACGTCGCAGACTCCATCATAGACTTCAATGTATTTTCAAGTTTACAAGATAAAATATTCTGTCTCTCCTAGTCAACATATTTATATAATTTTGGTGTTATTTGAACGGTAAATGAATAAAGCAATAAATAAGCTTCTGACTTTGCATTTTTCATATACAGCAATTTAAAACTACAGAAAATTTTGAAAAACTCATTTTTCATATACAGCAATTTAAAACTACAGAAAATTTTGAAAAACTCATTTTCCCATTGACGTCAATGGTGACGTTGCCAAAAAACTGCAAAAAATAATCTAACATTTTCTTTAAAAAAATACAGCCTTAAAACGCATGGATAGAATTTAATGAATGCTTTATTCATTTACCTTTCAAATGACACAAAAATTATGAAAATCGGTTGACCAGGCGAAGCAGGATAATTTGCCTTGTAAACGTGAAAATACACTGAAGTCTATAGAGATTCTGACGTTGTGGATATTAATTTGGCACGTAACTGTACTAGGTACATCGGTTTACAGGTCGTTTCGCCTCATGATCACAAATGCGGTTCTCAATCATACACACAGCCACTAAAGTCACTCACTTAGTATGTTACATACGTACATGTATGCATAAATTTGTATTGACCTAAAATTTAAACAGTTGCCTACTGCACTCTCCTTGTCGACTCGAAATTTTTTCAAAACAATTTGCTGGACATATTGAAATTGAAGCAACAAATAATGCGGACAAATTGGCATATATGATACCAGTATGGCTATTTCACTATTACAAGAGTTAATTTGCGGGAATAAAGGCCACCTGTTGATTAAAAACTATACCGTTTTTTCCGGCGTTACCTTGGATTTTGTGGAGTGTGCCTCTCCCCTAACTTTATTGGATTTTTTTTTTATAGCAATGGCCAGTTTATGATACAAGGTCATTTCGGAATGCATTTCCATCGATCAGGTGGTCGGGTATTTCAAGAAAATCCAAAAAGTACGAACACTTTTGGTAGGAATGCGTTTTTAGTCTATGGCCGAACCTTGTAAACAATAATCTCTCGAGGTGTTTGACAAATCCAGCAAATTTTATGCATGAGATGAAAATTCGGCAGTAAGATGAATGGTTGTAGATCCGGATAGGTTATTCTGCATGTCCCATCAAGGTACCCTTACATGTAAAATAAACGAAAAAGGTACAAATAGGCAAAGATCAGGAAAAGGCGCAATCAGAAAAAGATTCCCACTCCAAAAACCGAGGTGGGAAAAAACCAAACTAACAATCAGGTACTTATACCATGAAACATATCGTAAGCCGAACAGCTACTCGTCACTTACCTGAAAATGACGGCGAATCTAGCAAAAAATACCGGATTCTGGCGTGAAAATACCGGCGTTCCGGAGTTTAGCACCGGATTCCGGAGTTTTGTTTGGACGCGGTGGATTCGATGACGTAATATTTTTTGACAATCAAATAGATTATAAAAACATAAACGTATTTTCTTTCTGGAAGGTAAGGCATGTTAAATAACAATTGAAATTGGGCGTAAGCGCATCTGAGGACAGAGCGGAATTGGGGACGGCAATGTATTTGGGGTATCTTCTGTTATGCTAATAAACCTTCGTATTCGTATTCGTAATCGAATCAATAACATATACTCAAAATGCAAGATTTTAAGACGTAAATGTTTTGCTGCAAATTTAAATTCTTAGAATTATAGAATTATTATGATTGCTCAAAATCATTATAAAATGACACGCATGACTTACATGAGACGAAATCTTCATGATCAAGTAAACATTGTCGAAAAAAAAAAAAAAAAAAAAAAAAAAAATCATTTTTCATGATCGTTGATTACCTCCCTTGCCAATGCAAAATCCCTTTTCTGCTGAACGTTTATCATTTTTTGCAGGTCCCGTTAGTACAAACTTATATCAAGATTTTTTTTTTTAATTTCAATTTAACGTCCCTTTAAAGATTATTTCAGCTCATATGAGACGGGCCAATCAGTAGGTGGAGCGAAAACGGGAGAACCCCGATAAAAACAACCTGGCACACCCGCAAGCAGAACTTGGCTTGTCTCACATGTGGCCAAAGCGGAGTTCGAACCCACACCAGAAACAGCGGTGAGAAGATCGAGTGATTAAGAAACAGTGCTCTTAACCGCTCGGCCACGGGGGCCGCCATCAAGATTTTGATATAAAACCACATGTTTTTCTCCCATCGTCCCCCGCACAAAAATGTTTTGCGAAAATACAATATCGAGGTAAGGTTTTAAACCATAGCTCGATTGTTTTAAAGGAACACCAAGCATAAGAAACAAACACATGTTCAGTTGAGTTTTTCTCAAGTACAGAAATCATGTTTTGTTGCATAATTGAGCAACCTCATGGGAAGACAAACAATGTGGTTTTCGAACAGGTCTGACACAAACCGGCCTGTACAGTCGGATTAAAGAAGAAAAGGGATTGCACTGTCTGTGAAGCGAGAACAAAAGCTCTGCTAGTCAGCGCCTTTGTCATTACGAAAACTTGCCCATGCAATAAACAACGATTTTTTAAGCTTTAAAATTTTAAAATTTTTTGCTCAAAACATAGATTGTGGGTACTCGTTAGAACCGCCTCGGCATCATTATTTCCAATGAAAGTTAAATTTTTTGCAGCTGAAAAAAAATCTTTGTATATTACATGGGCAAGTTTTCTTAATGAAATTGATGGTGTTCTGATGCGGCGGCTCATATACTTGTATGTATATGAGTTCTGTTTTGTTCTGTTCTGTTCTTCAAATCCCAGCGCTCAGAAGAAAGCATATAAAATGGAAAGTTTAGCCCCATTCATACATTCACGGTTTTCTCTACGATTCACCACGATTCACCCCGATTTCTCATGGTTAGGAAAATCGGGGTGGACCGGGATGAATCGTGGCGAAAAGTGGAAATATTCAGTGTCACTACGATTCCAGTAAGAATGTCTACGATATTAGTACGGTGTCTGTAAGGTATCGCTACGAATCAATGACGGTTCATGACGGCAACGCTACGGTCAATGAGGATTAACCACGGTGGCACAACGAATGCTCACGGTGCTTGTACGGTTCGATACGGTACTAGTACGATACACGGCGGTAGCCGTCGTGGCCAATCGTGGAGCTCCGTAGCGAAACCGTGGATGATTCGTAGGACAACCGTACACAATTCGTGGTGAATCGTGGGAGTTCGTGGTGTCAAAGATTCCACGGTTTCGCTACGGAGCTCCAAGATTGGCTACGATCTCTCATGAATAGCCGCGAATATAGCTACGGTGTCATTACGAATAAGCACGATTCCGCTACGGTTGTGCCACGAATTAGGCCACGCCCAATTACCACCACGATTCGCCACGGTACGCCACGAATGTTTTAAACAGTTTAAAACTTCCGTAGCGCTGCCGTAGAGTTTCCCGAATCATCACGATTCATCAAGATTCACCACGATTCACCACGGTTCTACTACGAATGACCACGGTACACCACGGAACTCGACGATTTTACAAATCGTGGCGAATCGTAGCGGCACCGTAGCCAAAAATCGTGAATGTGTAAACGGGGCTAATTTTACATTGAAATCGCTTTAAGCATCATATATAATTTTATCGTAGAAACTGAATGGCAAGTGTCGTTCAGCTGTCTTATAAATAAGAAGAGACGGTGGCTTGGTAGCCCCTTCCGCCCCTGGTCTCATCAGCAGGATAGTTTTGTCACCGATTTCACCAAGAAGCTAAATAAGAAACAAAAAGGTTTTATTTCAAAGGATCACGAAAACCATAGTTAATGCTTAGGAATGGTCTGTACATGTACCCAAAAACGGTTTTGTAAAATACAATTAAAGTGGCATGTATATATGCTAACCGGCAAAAGTTTATTCAGTGAAAATACATTCTAATGCACTTGAGAATGTAACGCGACGTCTGATTGGATAACGTCAAAACCTTGCGACGGTATATTCTGCGATATACCGTCGGAAACCCAACGTCATGAGCAACGTCGCTTGTGATTGGTTAACGTCGTGTTTTTCGTCGCTGGTGACGCTCACGTTTCGCAAAAAAACAATGCATTTTTTCGATGTTTATAGCTAAAAAGTACATTAGAATGGGGATAACAATATTCAAATTTTTCATTTGGGGTGGTATATCGTCGGATATACGGTCGGAAATCATGTTTTACGGCTCCGCTGACGCGTCGCCGTAAAACAAAATTTCCGACCGTATATCCGACGATATACCGCCCCAAATGAAAAATTTGAATACAGTTATCCCCTAATTTAAAATCCCATTGGGACTGTTAAAATTGATATACATGTAGCTTCAAAACCCTTGATAGTTTAAGGCCGTTAGATTAATATAAAGTGACCAGAAATTATTAATGTCACCCAATCGAAAGCAAAGGTCCAAATACACAATAGGAGGTGAAACCTCAATCACCAGCTTTTGGTATGTTTAAAATTACATTTAGCTACATACATTCGAGGTAAAACAGCAATTGTAATTGATCGTAACTCATCAGGAAAATATGTCAGTGTCATGAATACCCCCTTATAATTCCAACTTCACTAATTTCCTACATCCTGATTGGTTGTTTATAAGACTTTATACTTCGATAAAAGCAATGCGTAAGAATACTTGGTTTTCATCTTAAAAACGGCGCGACGTTAAGTGATTACGTGACGTTTCCTCGAGGAAACGTTGACGTCACCAAATCTAAACGTCATAAAAACAATGGATGAACGCGTTTTGAAGGCGTCGAAATGAATATTTGGAATTTTTAATAAACATGGACGCTTTTTCTTTTAATACAACAGTAAGGTAAGCGTTTTTTATCTTCTTGTTGTGTGTTGAAATTTGACGTTTGAATTTCTTTTTAGTAATGCTCCGAGCCCCAGTTCAAAATCGACATGTCTTTCTATCGGCCCAGACGGCGACATTTCCTCCCAAAAGAACAATTTTGAATGAAGGGGAGATGTTTCAAAGCTCCCGCTTTTATAGCTTGCCTTTAGGAAGCCAGTTATAGCTTCTATTAATTGCGAGAAGTGAGTTCTGCGCCTTGGAAATTTTCAAGATGGCTGCCTCATGAAGATCCGTTTTGCTCTATTTTCCTTCCGCTGGCTATAAAAAATGAAATCAATGTAAATAAATGCAGTGTAATGGGACAAAGTTGGAATTATAAGGAATGAATTATTATTTTTGTTGATTTTGTCGATGTGTAAACTCAGGCGAATCACTCACAAACTTTTTCATAAAGCCCTTCGGGCTTTATTTAGTTTGTGAGTGATTCGCCTGAGTTTACACATCGATAAAATCAACAAAAATAAAATTCATTCCTATAATACTCCACTTTCATGTAGAAAAAGTTGGTATATGTTGCAACCAGAAATGTAACGATGTAACAATTGTTACATTTTGGGCACTTTGTTACATTTTAGGCCGACAACGACGACCAGAAATGTAACAATCATGTAACAATATTTTTTGTTACATTTTGGGTCGATAGAGTACCTATCGACCCAAAATGTAACAATATAACAACAGTTACATTTTGGGCAGTTTGTCGCTGTCGACGCTGTCGGTCCAAAATGTAACAAAAATATTTTTTACAAAATGGGATATTCTTGCTGTCTACAACCCATTTTGTAATAAATAAACAGTTTTAGTCGTATATGATTGACTGTAGACGTACTTATAAATGATCATTAAATACGCAAAAATGATGTTCATTTCGAGTAGGGGAAAGTTTGTTGTAGTTGGGTTATTGGCTCACCAGTTCAGCATGCTCCGGTGTCGATATGGCTTCCGTCGTTCTTTAAGACCTCAATGCCAGAATCGATGTCACAGAAGAAAGCTCGTACTCCTTTTCCAAGTTTCCAAGTTTAATTGACATCTCTAAGTTTAGACGGATAATAGATCGTCTTTAATGACGGATAATAGATCGTCTGCCTTCTTTAATTGCACGCCGGTGGGTCGGGCGTCAGACTCTATGTTAGCCCCGACTTAAAGCTATTCATTTTAGTTGGTTGGGCCGGAGCTTCTTGTCTGTTACTTGGCCCACCGGGGTCCAACTGGTGTTTTACTTTTGCTCCGGAGTTAGTAGGTTATTCGGCGCCCAGGGATCTCCATTGTCACACAGCCTACTCAATCTGTGAGTCCTGGGTTTTGATTCATCAGGATGTTTATCTTGATTAGTATGTTTGTTCTTGATGATTCATTGACTAGTTAGAGATTCACCACGAGGACCGAAGAACTAACTAAATGTTATGAACCACTGCAGAAGCTGAGGGTGAGGTTAGGCGCCTGTAAAACCGGTTTAAGCCCGCCAGTAACTTTGTGTTACTGATCGTTCCAAGGCGATACTTCTGTGATGGTTCTTTTTGTTTTATGTCTTGGTGTTTAAAATTTGTTTGTGCTGTTGGCGCCTTATGTGTGTATTCATAGTTTTTGTTAAGTTAAGGTAACTGGGTGGCCACCTATTGGGAAAATAGCTGCTCATTCGGCTTACGATATGTTTCATGGTGTAGGTGCCTGATTGTTGGTTTGGTTTTTTCCCATCTCGGTTTTTGGAGTGGGAATCTTTTTTCTAATTGCGCCTTTTCCTGATCTTTGCCTACTTGTACCTTTTGACGGATAATAGATGCTAAAGTGTTTGTTTAAATATATTTTTTTTTTCGAAAATATGCCACTCATCGACCCAAAATGTAACAAAATGTTTGTTACATGATTGTTACATTTCTGGTCGACGTTGTCGGCCCAAAATGTAACAAACTGCCAAAAATGTAACAATTGTTACATTGTTACATTTCTGGTTGCAACATCCTTATTTTCGTATTTTTGATCCAAGACATAGATTGTGGGTACTCGTCAGAACCGCCACGCCACGTGTACCCATAATTTATGTTTTCAGCAAAAATTAGAAAGTCTAACAAGTCAAATATGCATTGTTTTGAGATAGTCTCGCTTTTATTTCAAATAAAAACGAAAGTTGGTATATGAACTCTTTTTGATAAAACCACGTGATATTTCAATCCATTTTGTTGAAAATGTTAGGTTTAATTCGCAATTTTATTTAAATTCCAATTTAATTAAAACCCATTACGAAAACACGCCCCTGCAATATACAGCTGTTTTCAGCTGTAACAATTGAAATTTTCACCAGAAAAAGTTTGATATTTCTAATATTTTTGCTTAAAACATACATTGTTGGTACACGTTAGAACCGCCTCGCCGAGGCAGTTCTAACGAGTACCCACAATCCATGTTTTGAAGCAAAAATAAGAAAAAAACAGGTATACCCCTGCATA
Organism: Rugalucina vietnamica; assembly: GCA_964017185.1. Lineage (NCBI taxonomy): Eukaryota > Metazoa > Mollusca > Bivalvia > Lucinida > Lucinidae > Rugalucina > Rugalucina vietnamica. Next base: position 7,113,509 of record OZ024872.1, read on the forward strand.
CCCCAGTTCTTCTATATAAAAGTGGGGTTGAAGGGGGTATACATTTTACGGACATGTTTTCCTGATGTTTGATTTTTTTGTACTCTTACTATTTTCTGGTCATCAGCGGCTCGGACATTTTTAGGCTTAACGCTGTAGAAATCACTTATAGCCCTTTCAGCCCCTCCCGACTTGACATATTCCCTTCTTAGAATATCAGTCGGTGCTACTTCCCTGGCTCCGCTCAGGAGTTTCCTCATAGCTTTCACACCAGCAGTGAATTTGTGTCCTGAAAATATCTTTAACATGTAATCTGGCAATGATTCAATTGGGAATAAGAGACGATACGAATTGCACATTTCAACTATAACAATTTCGAGAAATGTGAATATTTTTTTTCTGTTTCCTTTTATGTATAATTTACAATGCTAAATGCATTTATAGTCATTGTTGACAGTCAATATTTCAAGTGAAAAAGAGTGTTTTAGATTGTTCATTCGCATGTGTGCCTTTAATTACGTACACTGTACGTACCTGCTATCTTAAGAGCACCTCGTTTCGATATATCTTCATCTTCAACATTTAAGCCATCTAAAAGGTCTGGAAAATAATTATTTTAGTGACAATGGATTTATAAAAGAATGAAATGAAATTCATAACATTCCCGATAATAGCGTTCGTTGATGTACCTTTATGAGAACCAAGAAGGTTTTATTCTTAAATTCTTATTGCAGTTTTATTCCTTTGGTAGTTTGGTACTCACTTTTTTTCTAGCCATCTGCTGCTCGGATGTGAGCCGCCGATTGAGAAAACCAACAATCTGCATATGCAAAACTAAAAGCACATATAAGCTTCTCAAATCTGAAATTTTAACCTTTCAGCCATCTTCTGTAGATGCACAGGCCGGTTTGTATCGGACCTGGTCGGAACCTAAATTATTGGCTATCTAAAGCAAAGGCTCTTATTTTAAAAGTCCAAACCGTCTCCCCATTTTAAGACGTTTCTGTAAACTACATGTATCATCAATAAAGCGTTGTTCTGTTCAGGTGACTGGAGAAACATGCACATTTGAGCCACGCCATGATAAAACCATAATGTGGTTTCCGAACAGGTCCGACACATACCGACCTTTAACATTATGAAAACTTGCCCATGCAATAAACAGAGATTTTTTGAGGTTTAGAAATTGAAAATTTTCAGCTGTAATTTTTTTTATATTTTTCTTATTTTTGCTCAAAACATAGATTGTGGGTACACGTTAGAACCGCCTCGCCGAGGCGGTTCTAACGAGTACCCACAATCTATGTTTTGGAGCAAAAATAAGAAAAATAGGTATACCCTTGCATACCCCAGTTTTACTATATAAAAGTGGGGTTCAAGGGGGTATACATTTCACGGACATGTTTTCCTGATGAATGTCACAGAAGATCGCTAATGGACTGGAAATTATGGATTTAGAAAGTATAGGAATTATATGGATTTAGAAAGTATAGGAATTATATGGATTTAGAAAGTATAGGAATTATATGGATTTAGAAAGTATAGGAATTATATGGATTTAGAAAGTATAGGAATTATATGGATTTAGAAAGTATAGGAATTATATGGATTTAGAAAGTATAAGAATTATATGGATTTAGAAAGTATAGGAATTATATGGATTTAGAAAGTATAGGAATTATATGGATTTAGAAAGTATAGGAATTATATGGATTTAGAAAGTATAGGAATTATATGGATTTAGAAACTATAGGAATTATATGGATTTAGAAAGTATAGGAATTATATGGATTTAGAAATTATAGGAATTATATGGATTCAGAAAGTATAGGAATTATATGGATTTAGAAAGTACAGGAATTATATGGATTTAGAAAGTATAGGAATTATATGGATTTAGAAAGTATAGGAATTATATGGATTTAGAAAGTATAGGAATTATATGGATTTAGAAAGTATAGGAATTATATGGATTTAGAAAGTATAGGAATTTTACTATCTAGATCTGTTTAGAGAAAACAAAGGCGCTGATCAGCTTCGCAGTTATAGAAGCTGATCTGTGCTTTTGTTTTCGCATATGCAAATTGTTTGTTTTTACGTGACGCGGCCCATTTATTGTAAACGCTGTTTGACGCTCTGGGTACCTTACATGTTTTGCAAGTATGGTTTAGTGCAGGAAAATATAATAACGAATTTGATCATGATGTTCCAAAGTTCGAGATATTTATGATAAAAAAATAAGACCGAGATCCTTTTAGAGCTGTGGACTTAAACGAGAAAGCCGATACGCCAGACCGCGGATTCCGCTACTCAAGCCTCTTCAAAGACCCTTTCAATGTGGGAAGATGGTTGTAAAGAGAATTATCCTCATTACGAAAACTTGCCCATGCAATATACAGAGATTTTTAAAGTTTTAAAAAATGAATTTTTTTAGTAAAAAATTGTTGATATTTGTCTTATTTTTGCTCAAAACATAGATTGTGTGTACACGTTAGAAGGCGAGGCGCATGATAGGAAATCGTAATCCTCATTTTATTTGTTATATGTACATGTATGAAACTGTGTTGTCTACGTACAGTCTCGAACCGTTTCCCAAAATTAAAAATAAAGCATTGTTCTGTTTCAGTTTTCTGGAGAAACATGCGCATTTAAAGTCATTTAAGCTTGTCGCATTACAACATTTCCCGATCTTTGCCTACTTGTACCTTTTCATGACAAGATTTCTTACCAAGACGATGCAGATGTCTCCTTTTATTTTTACTTATTAAAAACTGACATCGACGTTATAAAATATTTTTCATGCTAAACTCAACTGAGCATAAAATTTAAACTGCTCATAAATACTAAAATAGCATAAATGAATTGAAAATTGAGGTTTAGATCACCATAGACTTAGATTTATTCTGCTCATAAATGTCAAAATGCCAAAAATTTGTTGGCATTTTAACATTTATTAGCAGGATAAATCCAAGTCTAAGCTGAGCTGAGCACGAAAAACGGTTTTATGACCTCGGGGCCTGGTCACGTTACCAGTCGGATTTTGTTTTCGTTATAATTTTACATACATATATTCTTTAATCAAACACTACACGCATGATTATGACTCCATTCCGAGAAAGTATTGAGTCCTTAATGAAAATTGTTGAATAGGACGTTAAGCTGTTTCATATTCAAAAATCCAACATGTACCAATACCTTCTTTTTCCGATGGATCTTCATTGGTATAAACATCCAAAAATTCTGGATCTGGAACATAGTAAAGTTGTATTTTTCATGAAAATGTACAAATATGCAATAATCAGGAAAAGGCGCAATCAGAAATAATTCCGACTCCAAAAACTTAAGTGGGAATAAACCAAACCGCGCAATTAAATACTTGTACTAAGAAAACACATGCATATGTAGTAAAATAGGCGGAAAATCAGTTTCCTAAACCTCACTAAAATATAAAAAAAAAAAACCCACACAAGGAGCAAATAGTACAAAAATTCAACACCAAGACATAAAACAATAAGAACCACAACAGAAGTATCGCATTGGAACGATCAGTAATATAAATCACTGGCAGCCTTAACCTCATCGTCAGCTTCTGCAGTGGTTCACAACATATAGTTAGTTATTTGGTCCTCGTGGTGATTCTCTAACTAGTCAATGAATCATCAAGGACAAACAAACAAATCATGATAACCACAATAATGAATCAAAAACGAGGACTCGCAGATTCAGTAAGCTGATCGACGATGGGGATACTTGGGCGCCCAATAACTTACTGAAAGCCCGGGGCAAACTGAGAAACACCGTTGAACCCCGGTGGACCAAGCACCGGTCCCCAACGAATGCGACATAACTTGAAACGACCGTGACGATTCAACCCGGAACCGAACAATACAACTTATATGCAGGCGAAAAAAAATATAAAAAAAAAAAATAAAATAAACCCATTTGAAATAACATTACCATCAAAACCAATCGGTTCTCTACTATCATAGGGTGTAGTGGTACTGTCTGACTTGACTGTGTTGATTAACGAACAAAACATTGTTACGATGATCAGGAGAGCCATTTGGGTAAACAACATTTTCTGCAATACAACATGAATCGGGACATTACAGAAATTTGCCCATGCAATAAACAGAGAATATTTTACCTTGAAATTGAGAATTTTCAGCTGCAAAATATTGATATTTTTCTTATTTTTGCTCAAAACATAGATTGTGGGTACTCGTTAGAACCGCCTCGGCGAGACGGTTCTAACGAGTACCCACAATCTATGTTTTGGAGCAAAAATAAGAAAAATAGGTATACCCCTGCAAACCCCTGTTTTACTATATAAAAATGGGGTTTACGAGGGTATTGTTTGCACGGACATGTTTTCCTGATGCGATGATCAGAAGAGTCATTTGGGTAAACAACATTTTCTGCAATACAACATGAATCGGGACATTACAGAAAATATATAGAGCATTTTTTTTTTTTTTTTTTTTCAAAACAAAACATTGAAAAGTGCATTGGAATTTATTTTTGATAACTTTGCTCAAAACATTGATTATGTGTTCTTGTTAGAACCGCCTCGGCGAGGCGGTTCTAACGAGTACCCACAATCTATGTTTTGGAGCAAAAATAAGAAAAATAGGTATACCCCTGCAAACTATATAAAAATGGGGTTTACGAGAGTATTGTTTGCACGGACATGTTTTCCTGATGCGATGATCAGAAGAGCCATTTGGATAAACAACATTTTCTGCAATACAACATGAATCGGGACATTACAGAAAGTTGCCCATGCAATATATAGAGCATTTTTTTTTTCAAAACAAAACATTGAAAATTGCATTGGAAATTTTTTTGATAACTTTGCTCAAAACATTGATTATGTGTTCTTGTTAGATCCGCCTCGCTGAGGCGGTTATAACGAGTATACACAATTTATGTTTTGGATCAAAATACGAAAAAATAGGTATAACCCTGTAAACTGGTAAAAAAAAGTTAGGGGTCAAACTTTTGCGAATGCATTCTTGGGTCCATCGATATAACGGGTAAGCATTTTTATTGCTCTCTAAAGGATCAGTCAGACCAGAGAACGGGTTCCAACGGATGCCGAACGGACAGAAAATATGCAAAAAATACTTGTCCGTTGATATCCGTTCCCAAAAGTCGTCTCGAGGGCGGTAAAGACCATCGCGGAAGATTTCAGGAACGTGTAAACCGGACGAGAACCGCATTTGTAACGGACAGAACGGACAAGGAACGTTTAACTAACGGATATTACCGGATGAGGAACGGATGTATACCGGACAGAACGAACATGAACCGCACGAGAAACGGGCAAAACGGTCGTCTAACGGTTAACGAACGTGTTTAAACGGTCACGTGACGGATGAAACGGGTATAAATACTCAGGCAAGAAAAATTGTGCTCAGAACGTCACGATGCCACCAAAAGGCAAGTCGAAAAGAACACCTACAAAGGGAAAGGGACGAGGGCGAAAGAAGGTCGTAGTGCCCTCCCCTCAGCCGCGTCGTCTAATCTCGAACTACAATAGAGATAGTGTTGTGAGGCACCCTCCATGCAAATTTCATGTTTGCGTACTTGGATCCGGATGCCAGATGCCGTAATGTGATGGCCAGCTTAAGCCCGGGATGGAGTGGATCCCTGTAATGGGTTCGCTGTCTCGTTATTCTCGGACCCACTCTCTCGAGGATTTCGTCAAACACTTAGAAAGTTGACGAAGGCTTTCTGGTCCTCCCGCCGAAGTTCTGTCATTAGTTGGTCATAGAGACCAAAGTGTCTTCTCCTTTCTGGGCTTAACCAGGCTCTACACCACCATCGCCGCCTTCGTCTCTTCTTACCCTGACTGGCCAGTTCATGCTCATCAATACTGACCCCAAGCAGGTCTATCTCAGCCTGGATCAGCGCTGCTTGGCACGCAAGGCCGGCTCTTACACGACAGTCCATTGCACTAATATTTTATTCAACTAATATTCTATATTCCTGAATGTCCTAACACACAAAGTGATAGAAATAAAATGAGTGTAGGATTGGGCAAGTCGCATCTTTTAAGATTGAGGTAATTGGTTCGATCACATGAAACAGAGCTTATATTCGTTACTTGAACGTTCCCTGTCCGTTGTTGTCCGTTTAGCAAACGGTCCCCGTCCGTTCCAGACCGTTTTAACCGTTACATGCCCGTTAGTCGTCCGTTGGCCACCACTTTCGACCTGACGCGAACGGGTATCTACCTGATGACTACCGAATGTAGAACGGATAAGTACCGGGCAAACCGGATACCAACGCACAGCTAACGGACAGCCAACGGACCCCCAACGGATTCATTTATCCGGTCTAACCCGTTGGAACCCGTTCCAAGTTTTGAACATGCACAAAACTTGTCAACGGACACCAACGGGTAAAACGGACATCAACGGACACGGAACGGGTTCACCGGATAAGGAACGGATGCCAACGGACATCAACGGACACCAACGGACTTAACCCGTTTGACGTCCGTTCGCCTGGTGTGACTGATACTTAATATGCCACCAATTTCGAAATTATGCATCGTCTGACTGATTAAAACAAAGGGTACAAATTTGCAGATGTCTACACAAAACTCATTGTCTTTCAAAACAGCACCCCATGTACAGATTATTGTAAATACGTTAACTTGTTGATGTTGTTACAATGTAAACGAGAACAGAGGGACGGTCCTAATCCTCTGTTTCAACGTGTATTCACAGTCAGCGGGACAAATAAAATTGTTGAAAATGTTAGTCAGTCTTGGGTTTTCATTTCTCCTCTCAGAAGGTAGTAGTAAAGGATTAAAGTTTGACAATAACTAGCTGAGTTTTTGAAGCTATCAATGTTCTCGAGATATAGTCTATACTAGAACATTGAAAAGCCTCAATATATTAGGAAGACGCTACAAAGTTATGCATTTTGACTAGTTGAGGTCTTGAGATACAAGACAATAATTCCAACTTCACTAATTTCCTACATTCTGATTGGTTGTTTATAAGACTTTATACTTCGATAAAAGCAATGCGTAAGAATACTTGGTTTTCACCTTAAAAACGGCGCGACGTTACGTGATTACGTGACGTTTCCTCGAGGAAACGTTGACGTCACCAAATCTAAACGTCATAAAAACAATGGATGAACGCGTTTTGAAGGCGTCGAAATGAATATTTGGAATTTTTAATAACATGGACGCTTTTTCTTTTAATACAACATCGTAAGGTAAGCGTTTTTATCTTCTTGTTGTGTGTTGAAATTTGACGTTTGAATTTCTAATGTTCCGAGCCCCAGTTCAAAATCGACATGTCTTTCTATCGGCCCAGACGGCGACATTTCCTCCCAAAAGAACAATTTTGAATGAAGGGGAGATGTTTTAAAGCTCCCGCTTTTACAGCTTGCCTTTAGGAAGCCAGTTATAGCTTCTATTAATTGCGAGAAGTGAGTTCTGTGCCTTGGAAATTTTCAAGATGGCTGCCTCATGAAGATCCGTTTTGCTCTATTTTCCTTCCGCTGGCTATAAAAAATGAAATCAATGTAAATAAATGCAGTGTAATGGGACAAAGTTGGAATTATAAGGAATGAATTATTATTTTTGTTGATTTTATCGATGTGTAAACTCAGGCGAATCACTCACAAACTTTTTCATAAAGCCCTTCGGGCTTTATTTAGTTTGTGAGTGATTCGCCTGAGTTTACACATCGATAAAATCAGCAAAAATAAAATTCATTCCTATAATGAGACAATGAAACGCATACCACTTTACAGCCTCTAAGGAAGCTTTAGAGTCATGCCTGTAATTGAGTTGAAGTCTTGAGATACAAGACCAAGATACTGTTCAGACGCATTCAGCTGTATAGCAACATAAAGTTTTACATACCCATACATAGCCATCCCAGACAAGTCCAGCAAGTGTCACAATGTGACAAGTCTACACAGGAGTCCCTGTGTTATCTCAAGGATGCTTACCTACACATGCAACTTAGCTAATTCATTTTTAAACTGAGACCAAGGGCGCGCATCTATGGCGGGATTTTCTGAAAACTTATAGCGGGAATCCCACTATAAGTTTTCAGAAAATCCCGCCATAGTGCCGCCCATTACATGTACTACTACCGCCCCAAATCAATTAAGATCGGTCTTGCGAACCACATAGTCTACCTGTGATGATCGCAAAAATGTGATCTTAAACTGGTTGTAAGGTGATCTTAAGCGATCATAAGGGCAGTGGGACTGAGGCTTAAGCTTTAAAATGAGACCAGATTCAGTGGTGTAAGATGAATGAGCCGCGACGCGAGAAAACCGGTCTTTGGGGTTTCCGACCAGGTCTGACACAAACCGGCCTGTACAAGCTCAGAAAAGAGCTAGAAGCTTGAAATTTCGGATTTAAGTAGAAGAGGAATTGTACTATCCGAGTAGCGAAAACAAAGGCGCTGATCAGCTTCGCGGTTACCGCGAAGCTGATCTGCGCCTTTGTTTTCGCATAGGCAAAAATCCGGTTTTCTCACGATGCGGCTCAAATAATTGTGGATATGTGACCAATTGTGTATGTATACTCTTATTTTCGAGAGTCGCATTATAGACTGTAAAGTATAGCAGTATACATCCCATAATTTCAACACTTTTGCAAGATTTAAAATTGACCAAACATTGGTTTTCAAGCTTCCAGTGGGTTCCGCTACAAGAAAGTATGAATGAAATTTGTGCCACTCTCCGACCAACAACCGACCAAGCGATCTACAACCGGTTTCTTACATGAATAGACATACTCGTAAATGCGTTTTCACACAAAGACGGTGCATCCCTGGCATATCACGCCCATGGTAATCATTTGACCTGCTTAATTTTGAACATGTCCAAGAACGCCTGTGACAGATTTTTAATCTCAAGAACGCTAGAATCGAGTGTAGGATGATCTCAGATACTTTGATTGTTTTTAAATGATTATGCTTTAAAAGCTTCATTACAATTAAACCGCGACGCGTTCGGGGTTTCCGACCAGGTCTGACACAAACCAGCCTGTACAGTCACAGGAGCAAGCTAGAGGCTTGAAATTTTGGCTATAAGAAGAAACGGAATTGTACTATCTGAGCAGCGAAAACAAAGGCGCTGATCATACTGCACAGCTGATCTGCGTCTTTGTTTTCGCATATGCAAAAATCCGGTTTTCTCATGATGCGGCTCATATCATTAAAATATTTCGGCAACACCAGTGTATCTTAAATTGTTGTATTTGCGTATTAGCCATTTTGAATTGTTCGTGTGTCCTTACAATGATCCCTAGTGCTGTGTATCCCAGAGGACCGCCCAAAAGTACTTAAAAGATCAATCCAAGTTGTGATCCACTCAGTTTACCTGTCATTATCACAATAATTGAGATATCTACTCACTCGGCTTACGATGTTTCATAGTGTAAGTGCCTGTGATTGTTAATTTGTTAAAGATTTTTCCTATCTCGGGCGTTATAGAACATACCTTAAGCCGAGTGATAAGCTATTACCTAACCGGCCACTCGGTTACCTCAACTGAACTATGAACTAAAACTATGAAAACGTACAAAAGGTTCAAACAGCACAAAAATCGACTCCAAAACATAAAACAAATAGAACCACAACATAAGTATCACCTTGGAACGATCAGTTATTTTATACTACTTGGGGGCTTAAACCGCTTTTGCAGGACCCTAACCTCACCCCCATCTTCTGCAGTGGTTCACAACATTTAAAAAGGTAAGCGTTTTAACACACCAGAAAAGTGGAAAGCTTTTAGGAAGATTCAAAATGACGTCATAAATGCAATAAGAACATCCAAAAGGATCTAAAAGATGAATTAGCCAAAAAAAAAAAAAAAAAATAAAATAAAAAAAAAAATAAAATAAAATAAATAAATAAGGAATGAGGAAAACTTTCAATAGTCATTCAATATGATGAGGTTTGTTCAGTATTAAAAACTCTGCCATTAGGGAAAGCATGTGGTTCGGATCAAATAAATAACCAAGTTCTCAAGGAAGTCACGTGACTCATCTATTTAATGCCTCTCTCGCACTTTCAATGATGCCAAGGTAACGTCTCTCCGATTCATGAAAAGGGATAATTCGCAGGTCGAAAATTATGCACCTATCTCTTTTCTCAGTTCTTACATGTAACACTGCGAAGTGTAGCTTGACTCATACACACGCACACACACACACACACACACGCACACACACACGCACACGCACACACACACACACACATTTCAATTTATTCGTAGCTAAATTTTTACTCACTCAATTGCTAGTGAATCTTATTTCATCCAATATGCTAAAAACAAGTCAGCTTAAAGTATCAATTTACTGGACATAGACCGTGGTACAAAGTCGATATGCATATATGTGAAAACAATGCGGGCAAAAATGAAATCGAAGACACTGGCCCAGGTATAACTTTTCTTTCCAAGTGTGCAGCAGGTGCATACTCGACCATTTTGATAAAAACAAAATAAATTAAAGCTGAGATCCTTTAAATGCAGTGAATATATTGATGTAGAGGGGATGGGCCATGTCATGGTTTCAAGCCCCGTCAGTGACCCTTTAGATTCGGCGGCACTGAGCCAAAAAGAATTTCTGTTATTGCGTAATTGCAAAAGACTCGTATTATAAAACTTGGGCCGATAAGGTGGTAAGAAAACGTATAAAACCGACTTCTAATCTTAACTCATTGAGCTTAACTGAACAAAAGATATAATCTACACATCGGATGGATGTACTGGGAGCCGTTTTAGGACCGCCACACGACACAACGCCAGCTGCAGCAATAGCAAATAAGATTTAAATACTGAGATACTTTAAGAGCAGTGAACATATTGACGAGAGAGGGATGGGCCATACCGCGGTTTCGGCTAATAAAGCTTCGTCTTTGACCCTGATTAGTTGGGGAACCAATGAGAGATTTTGGCTTAGCCTTGCACCCGAAAATAATACGGCTAAATTTTATATGGTTGAACAGGTAATTGTATGGGGTATCTGAAACCACTATAAAGAAATCGCGATCGACTTGCATAACAACACAGCAGGCGTTTTTGTATGGTAGCCCATTAAGTACTTGTGAAAAATAAGATTGATAAGCTATCAAATAACTTCTACCAGAATTAAGTAAACTGGCTAAAAATCGGCAGATATAATGACTAGCATCTGTATCAACAATCATAATATGAAACTAAGGCATTGCCTTTAAAGCGACACCGATACCTAACATGATAGTTCGTCTCTCACTAATGAGAAAGACCATCATTATTTCTTGAATAGTGCTGATGTGTGTTGGTGAGTTCTTTGATGGCTGACTAGGCCAATTCTGGCTCTAAACTGTCGGTTGCAAGTAGAGCAAGTCAATGTCATAGAGTCTGATGGTGGCACATTTGTTTTGGCTTTGCGCTCTCTTCGCTTTCTTTCAGCTTCACAGATTCTCTTCTTTTCATAAAGAGCTGCTCCTTTGTTGATGAGACCTCGCCACTTTGATCGCTCCTGTGCAGTCTGTTCCCAGGACCCCATTGGTATTTCGAAATCCTTCAGAGAGGCTTTGAGGGTGTCTTTGTAGCGTTTCTTCTGGCCACCTTGAGAGCGCTTTCCCTCCTGTAGTTCTCCATAGAAAACTTTCTTTGGAAGTCGCGCATCAGGCATTCTTATAACATGGCCAGTCCATCTTAGCTGTGCTAGCTTTAAGACTGTATGCATGCTTTGCATCCCTGCTTTCGTCAGGACCTCTGTGTCTGGAATCTTGTCCTGCCACTTGATTTTTAACAACTTTCTCAAACAGCTTAAGTGGAAATGGTTAAGTCTCTTTGCATGGCGTTGGTATACTGTCCAGGTCTCACATGCATACAAGAGGGTTGGCAGTACCACAGCCTTGTAGACTTTCAGCTTGGTGTCAAGCTTGATTCCATTTCGCTCCCAGACATTTGCACGGAGTCGTCCGAATGCCACACTAGCCTTTGCAATTCTGCCAGTGATCTCATCATCAATGTGCACTGCTCTGGAGAGAGTGCTTCCCAGGTAGGTGAACTTGTCAACAACTTTCAGTTTTTGCCCATTCACAGTGATGGTTGGTTCATTATATGGCTTTCCGGGCGCTGGTTGGTGTACAACCTCTGTCTTTTTTGTGCTGATTGTGAGATCATAGTTATCACAAGACTGTGAGACTTGATCCATGGCTCTTTGCATTTTTGCCTCTGTGCTGGCATTCTTATCCATATCATCTGCATAGAGGAGCTCATCTAGCACATCAGTCTGGACCTTAGTTTTGGCTTGCAACCTTCTGAGGTTGAATATGTTGCCATCAAAACGGTACCTGATTGGAAAACCAGTGTCACTGTCCTGAAAAGCATCCATAAGCATGGCAGAAAACATCATGCTGAACAGTGTTGGTGCCAGAACACAGCCTTGTTTGACCCCATTTGTTACTTCAAATTGTTCAGAGAACTCTCCATCATTTTGCACACGTGCCTGCATGCCATCATGAAACTGCCGCACCATTGCTATAAATCTGGGTGGACAGCCAAACTTGACCATGATTTTCCAGAGTCCATCACGACTAACAGTGTCAAAAGCTTTGGTGAGGTCAACAAACGTCATGTATAGATCTACATTCTGTTCTTGGCATTTCTCCTGAAGCTGTCTTGCTGTGTATGCAAGTGCTTGTGTGTTGAGAAATAAGATGACATGCGCTATGAAATTGGATTATAGTGACATACTTGAATAGCAAAATACTTTCTCCATTTTCAATAACCACAATAATAAAAAGAAATCATTGATGATTGAAAATGTGTTTAAGTTCGATGGGTAATGGAGATAATTTATGTGTAAACATTATTCATCCCTACTTAGCCATACAGCCATTAATGTTTGATACTGATGGTGACTCTGAAATATAACAACAATGTTGGCATTCTTAAGGATATTGAATGGAAACTTAACTCGTTCTACAATTTCAAACAATTATTTATTCAGATTGCAATATTGAACATCATAGAAATTTTGAATACAAAAGGGCCAAGGCCTAATTGGATCTGGTGAAGCAAATTTGCTTTTACCCAACCTATTTGGGAAATGTGTGTCCCTTTGTCAACGTTTCTTCACAATTTTCATGACAATGATGCAAAAAGTCTAGGAAAATTTTACTGCAAGTGTACAACTTCTGATAAAAGCTTGTAAGAATGAAGCTCAATAAATGAAAGTGGCAATGGTATTTCCCCATTCAAATGTATAGGCAACATACGTTGACCTTTCCCTATAGTAGGTCAAGGTCATCACAGGGTCATGACTTATACATAAATTTTAGTGCTCTACATTTAAATGCTACATGCAAAGTTTCTTTGAAATCGGCCCACTGGTTTCAGGAAAGAAGATTTTTGAAGGGCTTTTACCATTTACATGTATAGGCATTGCGGCCATCTTGGTGATGTGACCAGGTTTTTATAAACGTTTTGCTACCCCTTTCTATAGATGCTCAACATAAACTTTGGCTTTGATGGGCCAAGCAGTTTGAGAGAAGATCTTAGAACGTTATGGTAAAATATAAATATTGCCCTTGTTGGCCAATCTCAGATTCAGTTTTCATGAAACTCGGGTTTGTAGCTGTGGGACTCCAGCCCATCATAATCTGTTTAAATGATGACCCTAGGGTGACCAGATCTCAGGTGAGCAATTATATATCCACTTGTCCTCTGGTTTCTTATTTAGCCACAATGATTTTAATATTTATATGACTTTCTTGATGCAAAAAAGTTCACCTCTGTTGCCATAATTTGCCAAAATTTAAATGTAGCTATACTACAAAAATTTTGATAAGGATCACTTTATCTGTATTTTGCCTGAGGGCCTATAGCCAATATATTTTCAAAATTCTTAGTTAAGAAAATTGAAAGTTTGAATAAATTCTCTTTCTTCATTTTTAACAAAACATGTCTCCAAACAAATGCACCCCTAAAAGTTGCCAAAAACAAAAAACGGGGAGCCTGGTGGCATCGAGGCAGAGTATCAGACTTCGAATCGAGAGGTCCTGTGTTTGGTAAGAACAAGCGGCACTGTGTCGCATCCTTGAGCAAGACTAATTTAGTTACTCCCCATAGTACTGCTTACACCGAAGAAGCTTTGGCTCCCTCATGACTGAAATATTTTGACTAGGATCTAAAGCCTCACAATGAACAAAAGCCAACTGGGTTGGCCTAGGGCATCACTGGATTCAATAAGCAGTTAATCACAAAAAGTTTCTTTGTTGAAAAGCTTTATGTCAAATTGCTGAAATAGGCATTTTCCAAAATTCCAAAAAATTAAGATTTTTTGTAAAAAAATCGAGAAAAAAATAAGATTGCCTAAAAATAATCTCCAATCAATCAGAAGTTGGTTGGTGAAAACAAATTGAATTCTGATCACTGCTTAGAAAGATATGGGCTTTTAAAATATTCCTGTATGGGATTTAAACTGGAGTGATTCCGAGCAAACTTTCAGCAGTACATGTATATGTTAATACAACATGTTCATGCATCAATAAAATTAATAAGTATGCTCAACTCTGCCATTTTGTTTACAACCATAAATAAATAAAAAATGTTTGCCTTGCTGTACAAAAAATCAAAGTCAATGACTATACACAATTAAAAAAGACCATGAATACTTGTCTTTGAAATCAAGATCAAGCTCAAACCAGAGGACCAATGGTCCTGTAAACGCTCACCGGAGATCCGTGACACATGTATATACCAATAAACTTGACTAATAAGTCTTATATGGTCATATACATGTATATAGCCCCAGGCATTTTAACAATTTACTGCATATACAACCCTAGCTGACCCTGCCATAAAATAGGTCAACGTCATCACAGTGTTATCATTTATGTACACAATGTAGTAATCTAGTCCCACATGCTACATGCAAAGTTTGGTTGAAATCAGTTCCACTGGTTCCAGAAAAGAATACTTTTGAAGGCTTTTTACCGTATATGGGCATGCAGGCCGTCTTGGTCATATGACCTACATTATTTAAGTTACACATTGGTTCCCCATTTCTATGGATGCATCATATAAAATTTGCCTTGATTGGCCAAGCAGTTTCAGAGAAGATCTTTAAAAATGACAGACAACGGATGGACGCTGGGTACCTGCCTATCCTATAAGCTCAAGTTACTGTGAGCCTTTGGCTTAGGTGAGCCAAAAGGCCTGCAAGATTCAAAGCTTTAATAATGGACACTTAGATGGACCTTCATGCTAACACATGCCTTTCGTAATGATATAATCAAGTAAATTTAAACGCATAATTTTTCTCTTCTGCTGATTCAAGATCTTTCGCTTTCTTGTAGAGCATTAAATCAAGTTGAAACCAAATGTAAATTTAGCGAGATACGTGAGCCATCTGGCATATTGAGTTAACTGCTACATGTTACTGTATTCCCAACAATGACAATTCATGGTTAAAGAAAGTGCACCAAGGGCTGAAAATACGCTTATTATAGACAGTCTAAGACAGATGCTTTATCTAATGACTGAAATTATGTGGACTTGTCATGATCACCAAATCAATCAGTGGATTTCTCTTCTTCATGGTCTCCTATGTCCAAATTCACAACACTATGCCTCGATTTGGAAAAAGTGACTGATCCGTATTGCCAAAGTAATTCTTCCGACTGAATTGATGCTTAACATCTCAGTCAACAGCAATGGTCCAAGAATGGTCCAAAATGATTTACAAGATGCAGTTGACCTTCATTTTCCAAACTTTCAGCCACTACAGTGCATGAATATTATTTCAAGCTTTGGGTCCCAGATCAGACTTGCACTGTCTGTAGCTCTTGAACTCCATCATCATCATAACCTTGTCTAACAATCTGTCCACATAATCTGAAAAGCATAAGTATCATTTATAATAAAATTAGCTATCAAGATAGATTTAACATGCTTATGAGAATAGTAATACAGTAAAATAATTAAACAAATGAATTTGGCAAAGCAAATCACCCAAATCAAGGCAACAAAAATAAACAACAATATGCATGTGGCTCTATCAGGGATTTTCATGTAAAACAACAAGGAAAAGGCAGCATCCAGCAGAAAATAAATGAAATTCTCTATCCAGTTTTACCCCAGCTCATATGAGAAGGGCCGAAGGGCCATTAAGTAGGTTGGCGAAAACGGGAGAACCCCCGAGAAAAACCTGCTGTCACACCTGCAAGCAGAACTTAGCTTGCCTCACATGTGATTGTGGCCAGTGCGGGACTCGAACACAGCGCTGTTTTAGCGCTGTACAGTTGTACTAGACGTGTTATATTGGGAAAATTCCACTCAATGGACCTGATGTATAAAGGACTACTGGGGATCCTTTCTCATTTTTTGTCTGGAAATCTGCCGCATATGTTGGCCTGTCATGGTTACATTCTATTTAAGTGAAGACACACAGGGTTTAGGCTGAAACAGAAACAATGAGCTGATTATAATCAAACAAAAAGAAGTTGTACACAGTGCACTGATTGCTCACCTGAGTCAACAAGATCTGTCACTGGACAAAATAAGTATTTTTCTGCTGTTCACTGTTAGACCTGTGGACTCCAGAGGCATGGATGGTAGGTTTTATTATTAACTTCCTGTCTTACTGCTATCAAATCTCATGTTATAAGATACTGTGAGACAGTGTATGAAACTTCAAATAAAAATTGGTTTTGGTCAATTAAAAATTCTGGTGAGGTGCTCAGTAAATTGAAGTGTAGAGGGTTCCGTGCGACAAGCTTGTCCACATATGATTTTTCTACTCTGTATACAACCTTACCACATAATCTAATTAAAGAAAAACTTCTGGATTTGATAGAGTGGACCTTCAAAAGGGCATTAAAAAACTATGGTTCACTTTATTTGGCATGTAATGACAGAAAGGCTTTTTTCACTTCCTCTGACCAAAGTCGGTATACACTTTGGTCATGTCAGAATGTATGCGACGCCTTATCCTATCTCCTTGATAATATTTATATTAGATTTGGGACCAAGTTATACAGACAAATTGTTGGAATTCCGATGGGTACAAATTGCGCACCTCTCGCAGCTGATTTATTTTTATACTGCTACGAAAGAGATTTCATGGATTCTCTTAACCATGATAATCAAGCTGATGTTATCGAGGCTTTTAATTCCACATCTAGGTACCTCGATGACCTTTTGAACATTGACAACCCTTATTTTGAAGGTATGGTCAATCAAATTTATCCACCTGAACTTCAGTTGAACAAAGCCAATATCTCAGATACTGAAGCCCCCTTTTTAGATCTACATCTTTTAGTGGAGCTGCTTAATGAGAAAATACTTCAGTTGATGATACAAGCATGAAATTTTCACCATATGTTCTTTGCATGACACACATTAAATTCTGATCCCTGGCCACTTGAAATTCCGCCATTTTCAAGATGGCCGCCAAAAACAAAATGGCCGACAGTTGTGAAAGGAGTACATGTAGTAAATTGCTCATATCTTGAGTTCTTTTCATCATAGAACAACAATATTGATACCAAAATGAAGCTAAATGATTGTTCTTTGAAATAAAGTTCCAATATGCAAATTACTTCATTTGCATATTTATGAATATTAATGAGATCTTACTTTTTGGCTAAAATTTGATAAAAAAAAAACACATCTTATTTTCTGAATGATGTAAAATGTTAGATGAAATGGATAACTATGGCTTTGATATTGCTAGACCATAAATTATCATAAATTAGCAAACGCTAATTAGCATGTTCATGAATATTCATTTTAAAACATTTTAAGTCTTTGTATGCCCTTATCTATCAGTTAAGTTTAAAAAAGTTCATACAGTTAATTGCTTATAGCTTAGGTCTTGTTCATCATAGAACATCAGTGAAGCGTAATGATTGTTATTTCCAATGGAGTTCAAATATGCAAATTACTTCATTTACATATTTATGAATATTAAAAGATCTTATTTAATTGCCAAAAAAACTGAAAAATATCACATTTCATTCTCTGAATGATGTAAAATGATAAATGAGATCGATAACTGTGGCTTTGATATTTCTACACCATAAAGAATCATACATTAACAACAGCCAATTAGCACATTCATGAATATTCATTTTTAAATACTTCAAGACTGTATCAGTTTAGTTAAGAAAACTCATTCTGTAAATTGTCTATAAATATCATTTTCATTGTAAAATAAATGTCATTAATACAAGATAACTTTCTAAGCTCGCACGTGTTCATTGGCTAACTGAATATCAAAACGTATAAATCATATAGAAACGCATGTTTGATCCCAATAGTGCATACCTATGCATATATTTAAACTAAAAATTGACAATTTAAGTTTGCAGTGAGCTTCCCACGATTAAATTATTTCCCATCAATTATTTACTTGTATCTGTCGACTGATCATATCATCATCATATACTTTTTATAGTCGTCTGTCCTCATCTGAGGGTTGGACTTGTTTGACAAGTCTCCTTCTATTAAAAGTTGCAAAATTACAGCAATTCTCTTTGGCTCCATGTTGCCAAATCTAAAGGGTCACTGAAGAGGCTTGAATAGCCGAAACTGTGGTATGGCCCATCACCTTTCTCACAAATATACTCACTGCCCTTAAAGGATCTCAGTTTTATTTTTATTTGCTATTACTGCAGCTGGTGTTGTGCCATGTGGCGGCCCTAAAAAGCCTCCCCGTACATCATTCAAAGTGCAGATTATATTTTCCTTTTGGTCCTTTGAGATCATAGAGGGTATTATGAGAAATCAGAAAATTGTTAACGGTTAAGATTCCTTTTCTAACCAACCATTACTGTATTTGGCAATTCTCTTTGGCTCCATGTTGCCAATTCTATTTTTCCTTGATAGTGGAGCTGCTCAGTTTAATTTTTATTCTTAGACGACCTCTCCACTCTGAGCGATTCTACGGATCGGCAGTATCCATTCTAACCTTCTTTTCGTCGTCCAACAACACTACATCCCATGATTTCCTTAGTTTACCGGATCTATTAGAACTGTGCAACTACATTTAGCTTGCGTACTTGAGAAATAAAGCCTTTAATGCGCTCTACATGTCCATACCATCTCATCTTGCTGGAGCGAAGCACTACATCTATATCCTGAAGTCTAAGCTCAGAGAGAATTGAGTCTGAGCTTACTCCATCATTCGCCTTGAAATTACAGATCCAGCACATCATTGCACGGTCATTGCGCTGCAGGCGACAAAGTGTAGCCAGACATTGCCCATGTTTCTGCTGCATGTGGCAGTAAATAAGTTGAATACACTCGACCTCTGGTCAAACGTGGCACATTGCGATTGGTGTGGAGAGGGAGTAGTTGGAACTTGCCCTAAGCTGATTTGCAGTGCGTGACTGCAGCCAGTTCACGACCTCCGCCAGCAGAAAGCATGTCTCCCAGATAACAGAACTCTGGTACAGCCTCAACTTTTTCGTCATCAACTAGAACCTCCTTCACTAGCCTTCCATCTATGGGACGCGCCTTTCCTAGGCAGCCAGCACAGATGAAATCAGGATAACGTGATTCCACTGCATTTCTTGTGGATCCAGGACAAGCATCCATCACAGAAGACGGCATTTCTTCCTACACCGGTCTGACAGACGCCACAGGGATTTTTTCCAGATTTTTTCAGAAGGTTCAGATTGAGACCAGAGACCATGATCTTTGTCTTCTCCATGTTCACTCAAAGAACTTTCCTCCCAATCTCTGCTTTCCAAGCCTTCTTCAATTTAACATGGACTCGACAGTGCCATATCATAAGTCATCTGCATACAGCAGAACCCAATGGCAGCCTGTGCGGAACTCCCTGGATAAAAAAGTACAAGTAGGCAAAGATCATGAAAAGGCGCAATCAGAAAAAGACTCCCACTCCAAAAACCAAGGTGGGAAAAAACCAAACTACAATCAGGTACTTATACCATGACAAAATTTCGTAAGCCGAATGAGCAGCTATTTTCCCAATAGGTGGCCACTCAGTTACCTTAACTTAACTAAAAATATGCAAACATACATAAGGCGCCAACAGCACAAAAATATTTTAAACACCAAGCCATAAAACAAAAAGAACCACCACAGAAGTATCGACTTGGAACGATCAGTAACACAAAGTTACTGGCGGGTTTAAATCGATTTTACACGGCCGTAACCTCACCCTCAGCTTCTGCAGTGGTTCATAACATTTAGGTAGTTCTTCGGTCCTCGTGGTGAATCTCTAACTAGTAAATGAATCATCAAGAACAAACAAATAAATCATGATAAACATCCTGATGAATCAAAAACCAGGACTCACAGATTCAGTAAGCTGCCCGACGATGGAGATCCCTGGGCGCCAAATAACTTACTAACTCCGGAGCTAAAGAAAAACATCAGTTGCACAATGTCACAATGTCACTATGTCCCAATGATGAACACCTCCTTTGACACCAAACTCCTCACTGTATCCACTGCCCACTCTAACCCTGCTTCTCATGATCTTATACATGGACTGGACCAGACGCACTAGTCATTCGTCAATTCTTAGTTTCGCATTGCCCACCACATTATATCCGTCAGGACTCGAACAATTGCTTTCTTCAGATCAACGACGCCCATGTAGAGCAGCTAATTGTTAGTGCCCAAGTGCTTCTCTTGTATTTGATAAACACATCAATCAGTTAAGTAAAGAAATCATAATTTATGTTTGCCGGTACGGCTCATTTCAAGCATACCAGAATGGGCGACAACATACTTGCAAGTTCTTAGCTAATTGCTTTCTCCAAATACACATGCAGGCTGCCCAGTGCAGTTTGGTACAAAATATATATTTTGGGCTCAAAATATATATTTTGGGCTTCAAAAAATAGGAAGTTTATGTCCAAAAAATAGGAGAAAAATAGAAAATTATCGGCCTAAAATGGCTTTTTTATAGCATTGAAAACCATAAATATTAACATACAGCAGCAAGAAGGCAAATCTTACTGGTGTAATTTTGGTATAGGTGTGTGATCCATTCTTTTAAAACCTACATCAAGTTGTAGAAGCAACTTACTTCACGGGATTATCTTGTTTTCTGATGAAGAAAAATACTTTATTTATCAAGTTACGAGCGAGCGAAGCGAGCGAGGAAAAAATGAATGCCAAAGACATCAAAACTGGCATTTCAAACCAAAATTCCATGATTTTTTTTCTTGATATTTCATTATTATCTGCAGCATTTTGAAAAATATAGGAGTTTGATGGAAAAATATAGGATTTGGGATCAAAATATAGGAAAAAATAGGAAGCCCTGAAAATATAGGAAAAAATAGGAAAAATAGGAGCACTGGGCAGCCTGCACATGGTCAAAGTAGACTAACCCGGAGCAAAAACTCAAAACTTGAAGATTAGGCCAAGGGGGCGATCGTACCTCATATTGAGTCATTTAGCACCTCATATTGAGTCATATGCCAGAAAACATTCCAGGGTGTATGTTTTTTATCGCCAAGATAGTCTCAACGATGAGACCAGGCAGAAAATAGTAACTGGTGTATACCAAAAAGTAATTTGTAACTTTAGACCTCCTAAATCATGGAACAACTTCATCAGATGTGATGAAAACAAAACGGAAATATTTGGGTTTCTTGTAGATAAATTTATTCTGGCGCAGAATTAAGCACAGGTCATAGTGACAAAAAGGAATGATGTTGTTTGCAATGTAGAAATTAATTCTTCAAGACTTAGCTCCAACTTTTTGAAGGAAAGCACAATGACATAGATCTTATATTAATGACATTTATTTTACAATGAAAGTGATATTTATAGACAATCTACACCATGAACATTTTACATCGGTCAGTGAATAAGATGTGATTTTTTTCCAAGTTTTTAGCAAATTAAAAACCTCATTTATATTCATATAAATGCAAATGAGGTAATGTGCATATTTGAACTCTATTTGAAATAACAATCATTTAGCTTCATTTTTGTATCAATATTGTTGTTCTATTATGAACAGGGCCAAAGATATGAGCAATTTACTGTATGAACTTTCTAAACCAAACTGATAGATAAGGACATACAAAGTCTTGAAATATTCTAAAATGAATATTCATGAACATGCTAATTAGCTTTTGTCAAGTTATGATAATTTATGGTCTAGCAATATTAAAGCCACAGTTATCCATTTCATTTAACATTTTGCATCGTTCAGAAAATAAGATTAAATAAAATTTTTCTCAATTTTTAGCCAAAAAAGTAAGATCTCATTAATATTCATAAATATTCAAATTAGGTAATTTGCAAATTGGAACTTTATTTGAAAGAGCAATTATTTAGCTTTATTTTGGTATCAATTTTGTTGTTCTATGATGAAAATAACCTAAGATATGAGCAATTTACTACATGTACACCTTTCACAACTGTCGGCCATTTTGTTTTTGGGCAGCCATCTTGAAAATGTTGGATTTTCAAGTGGCCAGGGATCAGAATTTAATGTGTGTCATGTAAAGAACATATGGTGAAAATTTTATGCTTGTATCATCAACTGAAGTATTTCCTCAAAATCTCTCACTAAGCCGCTCCACTATTTCTGTTGCAAATGGATTTGTTTCTTCTAAAATTTATGATAAGCGCGATGACTTTGATTTTGATATAGTAAATTTTTCTTTTTTGGATGGTGACGTTCCTCGTCGTGCTTCTTATGGTGTATACATTTCGCAACTTATTAGGTTTGCTAGAGTCTGCAATCATGTTACAGACTTCAACGCTCGAAATAAATGTTTAACGGCAAAACTTCTCCAACAGGGCTATCGGTATCATAAACTTCGAAAAACATTTTCTAAATTTTATCGTAGACACTATGAATTGATTTCCAAATATAATGTTGGGTTAAAGACGCTTTTAAGTGAGGGCCTTTCGGAACCTGAATTTTATGGTGACTTGGTTTACAAATTAAAGAAACTTAAAGGAATTAATGATTTTTCTTTTCAGTTCAGAAAAATCATAACACGTTACAGACGTATAGGTTATAACTTGAATGTTATGCGACAGTCTGCATGCTTAGTTTTTAACCCAATCATGGTTGATAACTATGCTGCCTTCTTTAATTGCACGCCGGTGGGTCGGGCGTCAGACTCTATGATGGCCCCGACATAAAGCTATTCATTTTAGTTGGTTGGGGCCGGAGCTTCTTGTCTGTTGCTTGGCCCACCGGGGTCCAACTGGTGTTTTTCTTTTGCTCCGGAGTTAGTAGGTTATTCGGCGCTCAGGGATCTCCATCGTCGGGCAGCTTACTCAGTCTGTGAGTCCTGGTTTTTGATTCATCAGGATGTTTATCATGATTTATTTGTTTGTTCTTGATGATTCATTGACTAGTTAGAGATTCACCACGAGGACCGAATAACTATTGAGTAACTAAATGTTATGAACCACTGCAGAAGCTGAGGGTGAGGTTATGGCCATGTAAAACCGGTTTAAGCCCGCCAGTAACTTTGTGTTACTGATCGTTCCAAGTCGATACTTCTGTGGTGGTTCTTTTTGTTTTATGTCTTGGTGTTTTTTTTTTTTAAAAAAAAAAAAAAAAAAAAAAAAAAAAAAAAAAAAATGTGCTGTTGGCGCCTTATGTATGTTTTCATATTTTTAGTTAAGTTAAGGTAACTGAGTGGCCACCTATTGGGAAAATAGCTGCTCATTCGGCTTACGATATGTTTCATGGTATAAGTACCTGACTGTTAGTTTGTTTTTTTCCCACCTCGGTTTTTGGAGTGGGAATCTTTTTCTAATTGCGCCTTTTCCTGATCTTTGCCTACTTGTACCTTTTTATAGGGTTATTACAGTTATTCTCTTTGGCTCCATGTTTGGAAACCAGCATCCTCATCGAACCTGATCCTTGACATAATGCAACCCTTTCCTCATCTAAATGAAACTTTGAAACCAGAGGACCAATGGTCCTGTAAACGCTCACCTGAGACCTGAGATATATACATGTACCCTTGTTAGACTAGAATGGTACAATGCATGTATATAACCCTAGGGCAGGGTCAGAATAACTCCTGGAGTCAATGTCTTTTTCAAATCATAAACATTCAGTCCATTTGCCAATTAACTGCAAGTTTTGTCCTTCAAATGACATTTTAACAATTTTCTCCATTCAAATGCATGGGCGATCTAAGTTGACCTTGCCGTGAAATAGGTCAGGGTCATCCCAGTGTCATGATTTATACACATTTTGTAGACCTCGGTTCCTTAATGCTTCATGCCAAGTTTCAAAATCATAGGCCTTCTGGTTCTGAAGAAGAATATTTTATATTTTTTGCTATTTATAGCCATGGTGGCCATCTTGGTCATGTGACCTTGACCATTTATACAAACTTTCATTTCCTCTTCCTAAGGATGCTCCACATAAAGTTTGGCTTTGATTGGCTAAGCAGTTTCTGAGAAAAAGTTGTTTGAATATTATGGTCATCTACATGTATATAGCTCCGGGGCAGGGGCAGACAACCCCTGGGCCTAAAATATTTTCATAAGCATAAATCTTCTGTCCATTTGCTCATTCCTAGCAAGTCTTCTGCCATTACATGACTATTTATTCCCATTCAAATGCATGGGCGACCCAAGTTGACCTTGCCGTAAAATAGGTTAAGGTCATCCCAGGGTCATGATTTATATAAACTTTGTAGAGCTCCATTTCCAGATGCTTCATACCAAGTTTCAAAATCATAGGCCTTCTGGTTATGAAGAAGAAGATTTTTAAACGTTTTTGCTATTTATAGCCATGGTGGCCACCTTGGTCATGTGACCTTGACCATTTATATTAACTTTCATTCCCTCTTCCTAAGGATGCTCCACATAAAGTTTGGCTTTGATTGGCCTAGCGATTTCAGAGAAGAAGATGTTTCAATAGTATGGTCATATACATGTATATAGCCCCGGGACAGGGGCAGACAACCCCCTGGGCCAAAAATATTTTCTTCAACATAAATCTTCTGTCCATTTGCTCATTGCTAGCAAGTTTTCTGCCATTTAATTACATTTTCCTATTTTTCCCATTCCAATGCATTGGATACCTAAGTTGACCTTGCCGTAAAATAGGTCAAGGTCATCCCAGGGTCATGATTTATATAAACTTTGTAGAGCTCCATTCCCAGATGCTTCGTACCAAGTTTCAAAATCATAGGCCTTCAGGTTCTGAAGAAGAAGATTTTTAAACGTTTTTGCTGTTTATAGCCATGGCGGCCATCTTGGTCATGTGACCTTGACCATTTATATAAACTTTCATTCCCTCTTCCAAAGGATGCCCCACGTGAAGTTTGGCTTTGATTGGCCTAGTGGTTTCAGAGAAGTATGGTCATATACATGTATATAGCCCCGGGGCAGGGGCAGACAACCCCCCAGGGAGTAAAATTTTCCATTAACATTAATCTTCTGTCCATTTGCCTATTCCCAGTAAGTTTTACCCATTAAATAGCATTTTACCATTTTTTTCCATTTAAATGCATTGGCGACCTAAGTTGACCTTGCCGTAAAATAGGTCAAAGTCATCCTAGGGTCATGCTTTATATAAACTATGATGGGCCCGTGTCCCCGATGCTACATACCAAGTTTCGTGGAAATCAACCCACTGATTCTGGAGAAGAAGATTTTTAAAGGTTTCTGCTATTTATAGCCATGGTGGCTATCTTGGTCATGTGACCTGGACCATTTATATAAACTTTCGTTCCCCCTTCCTAAGGATGATCCACATGAAGTTTGGCTTTGATTGGCCAAGCGGTTTCAGAGGAGAAGATCTTTGAAATTGTGGACGACGGACGGACGGACGGACGACGACGGACGGACGCCGGAGCCTTCGGCTCAGGTGAGCTAAAAATTTTATTGCAATCAGCCTAAAGGCCTTCGAGATATTCATGTTTCAAAGTGTGCACAGATGGATGCACAGACAGACTCTGGCACAGGTATCATCATATAAGCTCAACTTGTGAGCCTTCAGCTCAGGTGAGCTAAAAACATATGGTGTGAAGAACAGACAAAAGAATCTGCAAGGATTAGAAATCCTGCAAAAAATCAGTGTCTATTTGGTTTGTTTTGCATTGAAGTTAGGATTGTTAATTTTTGTGCAAATACAAACTATCAAGTACCATGCAATGTTCTCAGTCATTGTGCTGCACAATATGCAATAATACTTATGAATTTGCAAAACTGCTCATGTCTTACATTGTCTTATAAGCATGTTTTCATCTTGTGCTTCTCTGCTTAAGGTAAGACACTTCGACCGCAAAAGCATATAACCTACCCTCCATCCATACTCAGGTAAATGAAGTGGACACGCTTATTGAAGTGACAACAAATCATGTAGTAGAATGACTATCTCTAGGTTCGCACAGACAGTGAAATCTTCCTGAATCTTTCAAGATGTATTGTCCCAAAATCACATCAGCAAATTGTTTGTAGGGTTTGAAACCTGGAATAAAATTGAAATTTTTGGAGTATGGAGTAACAGCTCTAAATGAACAATATTCAATATACACTATACTGAACAGACTGTACACCACAACCTGTTTATTAGCATGTCCATGCCAATGTCTGAGCTGTCCAATCTGTATTATAATGAGAAGCAAAACCAGTCTCAGTAAAATGACCAATTGTGGTCTAGCAATGCTCTGAGTTCTACCCAAATCTGTGCAGTCATAAATGAGTTGCGGTGTATCAAATTATTATTTGATTATTATTTAAACTAAATTACTAGTCTAAGTATCTCTTGCCATACTCCACATTCAAAATACTATTAATTATTATCCATCACTTTCAATTTTTTGCTATTGCATGGATTTTCAAACCTTCTCATTAATTGCTAGAATTGGGCCCTTGACTTTGTTTAAAAATAAACTTAGTGGGTAAACCTGTCAAATCGGGGGGAAATGCGCTAATTAGATCATCTTTCTTAAAGCCCCTATCTCACTGGAATGCGACAACTGGAGACTAGTTCGCGAAAAGTTTGCGACTATTTCGACACGAAGATTTACAATATAAACACAACTTTCACACTGCAGTCTCATTGAAAAGACATTTATGCGACAAATTCGCGAATTTTGGTCTAATTTTGAAAATATATCTCGCGACTGTCGCGCGACATTCGTGAGAATGTCTCACAACTTTCCCGCGAATGTAGCTTATTTTCATTTTAATTCGTATGACAGTCGCACAACATTCGTACGAATGTCGCTTAGTTTTATTTTCTCGCCAGATAGTCGCGAGGTTTTCTCAAGACTGTCGCACGACCGTTGTGCGACACTTGCACGAACGTCCTACGAAAGTCTTGCGAAATATTTTGGCAAAAAAATTTGCATAAAATTTTTAAACATGTTTAAAACCTTTGCAACCAGTTCGCGAAGAGTTCGCGACACATGAAAATTCTCACAACATTCTTGCGACGCTCGCACGAATGTCTTGCGAACGTCCGCGACAAAATTCTCAAAACAGTCACGAGAAATTCGCATGCCAGTGAGATAGTTAGCTGATAACTTATTGTGAGGGTGCCTATGTTAATTTCCTACAGCATATAATTTAAAGTGTCAGATCATGTCAATTTGGCAATTAATATTAGCATGCGAGAGCTCTGTCTAAACCACTTTTAATATTGCCTTATTCATACTTCTCTAACTTGGCACACAGTCACAGGAGGTGAAGTTAAAGGCAGATTTTTTAGATATTAATCACTGGTATGTGACGTTAATTGGTTACAGAATGAAACCGAAAGTAGAAAACTCCCAACATCAGTTCAAGCTGTTTTTATAATCAGATGTTTTATTGGCTTTTGGTGCCCTGCAATACGAAAACATGTATGTGTAATGTATACAGTATACATACTATAACCCTCATATCCCACTTTTATATATAGTAAAACTGGGGTATGCAAAGGTATACCTATTTTTTCTTGTTTTTGCTCCAAAACATAGATTGTGGGTACTCGTTAGAACCGTCTCGCTGAGGCGGTTGTAATGTGTACCAACAATCTATGTTTTGAGCAAAAATAAGAAAATATTTTCTTTTCTTTTTTTTAAGCTGCAAATGTTATATTCAGCAAAAAGCTCCAAAAATCTCTGTATGTTGCATGGGAAAGTTTTCGTAATGTGCAAGAAGACGCTTACAACTTCTGTACTGATTATCTTTATCGATTTTCCAGTGCGCCAATTTAACAATTGAACAAATGTGTTTCTTGTCATTTAGCACAGAGAGCGGATTCAAAAAGAACACCCCCCCCCCCCCTTTTTTTTTTTTTTTTTTTTTTTTTTTTTTTTTTTTCCTGGAGAGGCGAAAAAATTTAAGGGCCAGCAGATTTTTGGAAGGGTCGGGAAACCCGAAGCACAGCTATTTTTTTAAGAGGCCTAAAGGATGAGGACGTAATAGTGCATCATTTATCTGGTGACAAATACAGCATCTGAAGCTGATATATCTATAAAATCACTCAGATGTGTAATAATCAAACTAAGCACACAACATGTGTGCCATTTGCTGTTTTAATTTCCACATCATATTTTCAAAAATATCTCATTGAACGGGGAAAATTATTCCAACAAAAATGAATATTTTTGAAAATTAGGAGATGTAAACCTGGAAATATCAGGACTGGCTAAGTAACTATATTCATGTGAAAGCCGCCGCCTATCTAATAAGGTGGTGATCATATTAAAAATAAATTTTATTCACTTTGTGACATGTTTTCGAGTACTCAAGATGATTTTGTTTCTTTCGTCATCGGTTATACAAATGAAACAGGCAAGAGAAATGTAGTGTCTGACTTCGAGCCATACCTAGCAGGCTATGATGCTCATGATCTGGCATTGTTGGTTATAGTATGGAGACACAGAAGCTAAGTATCCAGTACCCGGAGGGGGTACTCCCATATTCTAGCAGTATGGGTATGTGCCGCGGTAAAGCCCCCCTTTGTGAGTTTTATTAGCTCTAAATGCACCTACTTTTTCAGTTCGATTAGTTCTAAAAGCACCCATTTTTTCTGAATGCACCCATTTTTCCCAGTTAGATCAGCTCTAAAGGTACAACTTTTACCGTAATCATAAATATTTTGTCCATTTGCCCATTTTCTGAAGTTTTCCCTTCAGCTTTCCGCATATGCGACCTAAATTGACCTTGCCTTAAAATGTCAAGCTCATCACAAGGTCATGGTTTTTAAACACACTGTAGAATTATATTCCTAACTGCTAAAATGTCGTTTCATTGCAATAGCTTCCATGCAAGGATCCAGAAATTTTCATGAGAGTGGGTCCAACGAAAATGGTAATTTTTGGTCACAGACGAGGGGGGGGGGGGGGGGGGGGTCCAACCCCCCAAAAATCCTGAAATTACCTTTTTTTTAGGTAAAATTTCCAAATTCCAGGGGGGGGGGGGGGGTCCGGACCCCCGGTCCCCTCACCCTCTGGATCCGCGCATGACTTCAGCAGTTCCGTAGAATATTTTTGAAAAGTATATATGTATACGTATATGGTCATGTGACCTGGATTACTGAAAAACACATTGGTTCCCCCTTCATAAAGATTATTCCTATAAAATTTGACTTTTATTGTCCAAGGGGTTTGGGAAAAAATGATTCCTTGAACATTAAGTTTATACACATGTATATTGCCCTGAGGTAGGGGCATACCAACCCCTGGGTTCCATTTTAAATATTCAGTCCATCTGATCGTTTCCCGCGAGGTTTGCCCTTCATATGACATTTTGAAAATTTTCCTCCTTCAAAAGCTACGAACACCAATGTGCAAGATAAGACTGACAAGTTTGTGTTATTTTCATTCAAGCACTTTGTACGCTGGGTCGTAACCGTGTAACGGCCATTTAAAAATAACATGACTGGAGGGTGGTATAAGGTAAAAGTGTCTGGGATCTGATACAACAGTGAGGCAGCACTATAAAAGTGAGCATTGAGCTCCCTGTCATAACCAGACACCGTCGTGATATGACAGATAATGTTGAAAGCGACGTTAAACCCGAACAAACAAACAATTTGCATATGCGAAAACAAAGACGCAGAAGCTGATCAGTGCCTTTCTTTTTGCTACTAGGATATTCTACTTATATCCAATAGTTCAAGCTTCTAGCCTTCTTCTGTGCATACAGCTCGGTTCGTGTTGGACATGTTTGGAAACCATATTGTTGGTTTTCTCATGACAAGGCTCATGTTTTCATGACCAAATAAACATGATGATGCGCGAGGATCATGCACAGGCCGGATTCGTTATGAATCGGACAGGATGATACGCAAGTCATTTGTAACCACATTCCCCCATCTACGTGGGAGGGGAGGGGGTTATGACTTTTCAGTTTTTAATGCCCTGCTATTGGGACAAACCAGAAGCCAAAACTATGCTCTTTGCCCTGCCCTTCGCAATAGAAAATCTCCTTAGGGTAAGGATCTTAATATCAAAACCCTGTCATCTCCTCTGCATTCCGGGACATTAAAAAGTAATTGCCCCGCACTTTACCCCGGCTATCCCCATCCTCAAGGCTTACCCGTAGGGCTTCCCCGTAGGTAGGGAGGCCGTGGTTACAAATGACTGGTGCATTACATAATATAAGAAAAATAATTCGAGTGGCAATTTAGATTTTAATTGACAATAGGCCTATAACAATTACAAATACTTGAAATTATAAACCTATGTGTGTTACGATTGATGAAAAAATATGATTTTTTTTTTAATTTGTGGTAGCTGAATCAAAACATTTATTGTAATAAACAATCCGGCTTGACAGGGATAATGAATAATGAAATATGAGCCGCCTCGTGGGAAAACCAACAATCTGCCTATGCGAAAACAAAGGCGCAGATCAGCTTCGCAGTAACTGCGTAGCTGATCAGCGCCTTTGTTTTCGCTACTCCTCTTCTACTTAAATCCGAAATTTCAAGCTTCTAGCTCTTTTCTGTGACTGTACAAGTCGGTTTGTGTCGGACCTGGTCGGAAACCACATTGTTGGTTTTTCCACGAGGTGGCTCATATTAAAACTCTATTAATGCCATACATGTAGCCTACACATACTTTACAATTGACTGAGACCTTTTTAAGGTGTTAAAAGATTTTAGAACATATACAATAATACTCAAATCATTAGAAAAAATAAGAACAAAATAACTGAAACAAATGAACACAACAATTTGGTCCAATCCAATGGTAATCCCCTGCACTTCTTAAAGGTTACACTCGTCTAAGTCTAACAAACACCCTGGAAAGTGGGGCACAAGTAACAATTAATGATTTGGTCAGTCTGAGTCTTTGATGCCGGGCCATTTTCCTCCAAGAATAGAAAGATTGGCATGACAAAGTTTAATGAAGGATTTTAACTCGTGAGTAGGTTACCCCCTTGTCACCGTCTTGTGTTTCTTTTCCAAACCTTGTACATACCACTTTCTTTTGAACAGCCCTGCATCCTGCATTTTCACTTCTAAACATTTACAGTCCTCCTATTTACAGTTTCATCCCCATAGCATAATAAGCACTGGTCTGTGCACAATGTTTACTTAGCATGTTCAATAGGCACCAGGTTTTCTTTAGGTGCTTTATCTTCCAGCGCGAGCGGTGCCGGTGCTTCCACGTGCAGAACGCCGTCCGTAGAAAGCGTCGCTTTCAGCGTCGTCGGGTCTATGTTCTCTGGCAGCATGAACTTGCGTGTGAACTCTCTGTGAACTTTATGACCCTCCTTCTCTTCTTGGTGCTTAGCGTGGACTACAATTTCATTGTCCGTCGTTTTCACCGTCACCTCCTCTGGAACGAACTGGCTTACGTCATAACGTAACGCCAACTTGCGGTTTCCCTCAGCGTCCGTGACGTAAGGGCTCTCTAGCAGGCGCGATTCATTCCCTGCGGCTCCAGAGGCATCGTCAAGTCTGAACAACTCATTTCTGACCCTTTCCAACTCCCGGTCAAACCGCAACATCGAATTATGCATGTCGAGCGCCCTGAATTCATCGTCAAAATGGCGCAACCAGTCCGAGAACAAAAATCTCTGGCGATCATAAAATCCAAAGTCACTTCTGAACATAGGAACCATCGACCATCTATCCATCTTCAAATTTTGCGCCTCCGCACAATATTTTCTAAAATGATACAATAAGCGGACAAAGGCCTTTTATAAACAACAAAATTGCGCGTCGTGAACCTTCGAGAAGTTCAGTAGGGGAGACCGGGGCTAGTTGGTCCAAAAATTGAATTTTTCCAAATTCTTACTTTAATATTGATTTGCTGCTATTAGTTTGGCATTTTACACTCAGAATGATCATTTTTCTATCAAATTATATATATTTTTAGCTTAAACAATGAAATATTGTGGCAAATATGGCCGTTTTTCGAGACGTGGTAAACTGGACCAACTTGCCCCGATGTCGGGGTAAGTTGGTCCAGGCAGCGGGGTAAATTGGTCCGACAAGGTCATGTAGAAGGAAAAAGGATGTAAGTCTCAAAAACCGTGTTTTAATATTAAACAACGATAAATGACATGAAACTGTTTTGAAAGAGTGCATATCCTCAATACCACAATCACATACATTCTTAGAAACCGATTCGATGAAATGTTCTGAAGTTGATGAGGACGATCGGGCTTTAATGTCGTTCTGGTAAACTGCTAGCCCATGTAGTATACAAACACTTGGTATTTTCAAATAAAATCGACTAGGCACGAGCAGTTTTTTTAAGGTTTTAGGTGCTTTTTTCACATATTTAGGCCCCTTTGATATTAAAAGGATGATACCAGCCCCTGTGGACGCAAAATCCTTACGTGGCCACATGGCTTCAGTAGGGAAGACCGGGGCAAGTTGGTCCAAAATTGCATTTTTCCAAATTCGGATTTTAATATTAATTTGCTGCTATTTGTTTGGCATTTCTCAGTCAGAATGATCATTTTTCTATCAAATTATGTAGTTTTTATTTTTAAACAATGAAATATTCTAGCAAATATAGCCGTTTTTCCAATGGACCAA
The DNA here is from genome assembly GCA_964017185.1 of Rugalucina vietnamica. Lineage (NCBI taxonomy): Eukaryota > Metazoa > Mollusca > Bivalvia > Lucinida > Lucinidae > Rugalucina > Rugalucina vietnamica. Next base: position 7,146,447 of record OZ024872.1, read on the forward strand.
CTTGCCCCGTCGCTAATGGACCAACTTGCCCCGACCATACCGCACTGTTAATCATCACTCATGGCCGGAGCGTCGTGGAATTTAGAAGAAGAAAATACATGCTGTAAAATACCTTAGGCAATGAGCTTTCAGAAACTGTATAACGTGTAAGTGTTATTCGATACACAGGGAAGACAAAAACAAAAACATTCAGTTGCGAGAAAGTTACTTATGTGGTGCAAAATCATATTTTCTTCTATACTTTTTGAATGTGATCTCAGGCAGCCATGCTGCTTACTTCAGTAAATGTGTCGTTATCAAAGATTCCATTGCGTCAGTAACTGTCGCCATAACTGTTGTCAGTTTAGAGTTATTGCCCTTGGACCAACTTGCCCCATGGACCAACTAGCCCCGGTCTCCCCTACTCGATCAATCGATAGGTTGATTGATGGCCTTGACAAAAATATGATACCGTGTATTAACAAGAGATATGGGGCTTGTGAATAGCGATCATAACTTTTCTAAAATAACAGGTCATCGCATAAAGTTAATATATATTTTTACTTAATTGTAAAGAAAAGAAAGAATAAATGAGCCGTCTCATGAGAAAAACAACAATTTGCATAGGCGAAAACTTAAATTAACAAAGACGCACATCAGCTTCGCGGTAACCGCGAAGCTTTTTCGGTACAGAGATACATGTAGTACGTAATCCCCTTTCTTCTTAAATCCAAAATATCAAGCCTCTAGCCTGCTCCTTTGAGTGTACAGGCCGGTTTGTGTCGAACCTGTTCAAAAACCACATTGTAGGTTTTCTCATGAGGCTGCTCAAATTTATTTACTGGAGACAGACGTCTAGCTAAGCATTCAGAACTTCTTAAAGCCAGATGTACGTTATTGACCTCAAGGTAGATTTTTTTTTTATTTTTTTTTTTTTTTTTTTTGCATGTGAGTGTATTTTGATGTCCCACAAACGAAAATGAAAAGAAATCGATACGGTTCTGAACTTGTTTTCGAGATATTGGCCTTCAAAATCGTCAAATTTGAGAGCAAAAATACATTGACGTCAACGTAAAATGCGATTTTAGACCCCTTTTTTGTTAATGTCCTGATATACGTAGGTCATTTAATAAGTAATGCAATATGTAGCGTATTTTTTGTGTATTTTCATCTGACAGAGGTAATGTTTTTAATTTCTGAAAGTTTGATTCAATCTGTATTCAGGAAAATAAACATCAACTAAATCGGACAATACACTTTATGTTGCATAACAACCATAGAATGGCAGCGAAGATGTCGTGGCCGCGAAAACCACTTTTCAAAAATCAATTAAATAATCATAAAGCTTTGGTATTTCTTTGTTAGCGTTTCAGATAGCTAGCTATTAACATGTTTGTGTAATGTCACCTTAGCCAGAACTTTCTAGGCAACTGCAATGTTCATACAGCCCCACGCGTGTCAACTGTTGCTTAGCACCGCCAGAACCTATGCGATTTCGGTTTAATGCATTTTCCATAGACTTTGGTTGCTAGGCAACTAAATATATTTTCTAAGAATTGCATTTAATAGCAAGTAGTTTACAAAGTGTCAATGGCAGAAACAAATATGCGTATAAACATTCGATTTAACAAACTAGATATCAAATTGTAGCAGAAATTGTATCTCTACCCCCATTTTTCACCCTTCGATCTATAAATTTTGGTCATTAAATTTTTTCAACTTTGATTGGTTGTCATTTAAATATATATCAATCAGATTACATTATCTTGATCACTAAATGCAAATATTTTAAGTTCGGTGTAAGAAAATAAAGTGAATACATTTAATTTGGTTTTCCTGTCACCATGGCAACGGGTTTAAGAGTCGTGGCCAAGTGCCTTTTCCCAGTGTTCTGTTGTTGCTAGGCAACAGGAAGTCGAGCATGTGACTAGGTGTTGAACTGCCTCGCAGAGGGCGAATTGAATTTATGTTTCAAGAAAGCTAAATCAAACTTTAATAACGTGTTCAAACAAAACATTATGGTCAATATTGCATTACTTATTGAATGACCCTCGTATTTAAAAAAATCCACGGTAGGAATTTTTAAAAAAACTGATATGTATTAGAGAAATTCCTGAACTATAGGTAGATAACGAGAAAGCCCTTAGTTACCGGATTCATTTTCCAGCTATATCCGTGCGAAGAGATGTAATCGTTGCTGAATCCAGTACGTTTTACGCGCGACGTCGATTTTGCGCCAAAATCTCCGACGCTATTAAGTATTCAGTATTGATAACTGTCGCGCAAATGATGTTTTCCTCGGGATAGCATATCCACAATCTATATTTTGAGCAAAAATAATAAATAATATCATTTTTTTTACATTTCTGAAGTCTTCTGCACAATTGTATGGAGATAGTTTCGTATTCCGAACGTAAACTGACGTTAGAAATGACGTTTCGAGCGAAAACTGACGATACGAGTGCGGCGTAAAAATGACGTTTCGACCCTTAGATACGTACGTTCCTTTGAGCGCCTTCATTTACGTCCGGGACGTCTGTGGCGGGAAATTATCGCATTTTGTCTGAATCTATTTCAGCGTGATGAAGATGAACCAGAAGCCGAAAGGTTTGTGTAAAAATTGTATGTGTTTTAGGCTGTATATACATTTTTGTGTTGTGTTTCCGGGTAATTTATATACCGCTGATCAAGACTGAGTCAGGCAAATGTAACTTAGATTTGCATGTCCATTCATGAGCATTCATCCGAAGGATTGGCTGAGCATCGGATAGTTTAAATGATTACTATTTTGGTAGGCGTGGATTTGATAGATTTTTCAATAATAGATATGTTACCGAAATCGCCAGTGGGATTCGAACCTGCACGGCAGAGGTATAAAGCTAGTCAGAAGCTAATTAAATCGACACCCGCCAAAAGTACACGTTTTAGTTATTATACACGGTGAAAAAGGCGCAAGTTCGACGTCATTCTGGAAAGCACATTTTCTATTTATAGAACAAAGCGCAGCGTCTTTTTCGTATTCGTTCTATTCAGCGCGCAATCTCATGATGTAGACGGAATTTCCATCGGTTCCGTTAGATCTCCCCACGTTGGAAAGGGTCAGAAACGACGTTAGACAAATGTCAAATATGTGCGAAAGCGCACACTGCAAGTCTGGCAATTTTGTAGACAGGAAGTTCCCGACGGTGTACCGTGATACGTCTTCACATCACGGAAGGAATGCGATTTACTTAGTGATCCTGCCCATTGGGGCCGTGAGAAAAAAGCTGAACACAGTATGGCATGAGCATATCAACAAAGCACCCCTTTAGACACGGGTAAATTTTGGAACGACCTCTAAAAAGAGTTAGTGAATTTCTGTTCCAATCGCACATCCGGGAACTCGCGAGGTTGGTTCAAAGGCTAAAAAAGGATAAACAAAGGTAGGTGTCGATGGTTCTTTTGATTTTTTTTCTAAGTTTCTAGCGAAAAATGGATAAGTATGGCAATGCTGTAAAGATGTAAAGATGACTTCTCGATGTATACGACCCAAATCTGCGGTTGAAACCGAAATAATTTCCGCTGAGTTGTTTTTAAAAGGTCCAACACGATGTTGCTTTTTCACAACAGTTTGTCAACAACTGACACCTTTTTTTGCAAAATTTGTGGTTTTCCACGAAGAATACAGCCCCGGTACGCTCGCCCTGGGGAAACGAGCACTCTGTATTACATATCCTGTAAAAAATGGCAACGGGGCGCATTTTTTAAACAAATGATTGAAAAAATTCCAGTAGAGGTCGTTCCAATAAGTTGGTGCTTGTTCCAATTTGAATGAGATCGTTCCCAGGTTTATTTACTTTTCATAAACATAAATAGTCTGTCCATTTGCCCGTTTCCTGCAAGTTTTGCCCTTCAAATCACATTTTAACAATTTTCCCCATTCAAATGCATGGGCGACCTAAGTTGACCTTGTCGTAAAATAGATCAAGATCATCCCAGGGTCATGATCTATACAAATTGTGTAGAGCTCTATTGCTGTTTCATGACAAGTTTCAAAATCATATGCCTTCTGGTTCTGGAGAAAATTTTAAAGGTTTTTGCTAATTTTAGCCATGGCGGTCATCTTGGTCATGCGACCTGGACCATGTTCCCGCATGAAGTTTGGCTTTGATTGGTCCAGTGGTTTCAGAGAAGACGTTTGAACATTGTGGAATGACAATTACGACGAACGACGGAGCATGGGTATGACTATAGGCTAAGCTCACCTTGTTAGCCTAACGGCTCAGGTGAGCTAAAAATAAAAACTTTTTATTTACTATCCGCTATGATATGTTTTCCTACCACTGTGACATTCATAAATTATGTCATTGGATCATCTCGGAAAATTGCGATCGAAATTATCGCGTATATACGCGACATTAATTCTCCTTTTCAAGGGGAATCACTCCAAACCAATAATTCTGACTAAATAATGAAACGAATTGGGACAAAAGATTGAAACGAATCGGAAATGGCTGATCGCGCATATGCGCCGCATCTCCGATACTTGAGGTGTGGGATCCAGCAGTAAGGTCCACCTCTTCAAAAAAGATTACAACCCAGCAATAAATGATTACAAACAAATATTTTACTATCTGAAACTCTTTCAAAGATCAGAGATCAAAATAATGTAAAATGGTACGTAGAAAAATTCTGTGATTCTATCGGCAGATGGTTGAAATCTTAGTTCGTTTTGCAACGTTTTGTCTGCTTTCCTCACATGGTCCGATCGCATCCGAAAAAAGCCGAGCCGAATCGTCGAAAACCAGGCTACATGATAGCAATCGCATAAGCTTCTATCGCGCAGAACCGCGATAAAATTATCTCATTTCTATTGAAATATGGAACCTTCTGTACTGCCGGCAAGTACATGGAGTCGTCGCGTATCTGCGCGATAATTTCGATCGCGATTTTCTGAGATGATTCAGACCTGATTATGCTATTGAAATATTACGCATTAGGGTAAACTAAGTACATGTTTGCATTTGAGAACAAAAATCACTTCTGTCGAGATTGATGCCATGAGCTATTCATCTACGCATAGGCCCGATAGAGAGGAGAGGAGTGTTAATGCGTGGTTCCATCATTACGAAAACTTGCCCATGCAATCAATATACAGGGATTGTTTTCACCGGTAAAAATTGAAAATTTCATGAGAAAAATTTTGATGTTTTTCTTATTTTTGCTCAAAACATATATTGTGGGTACACGTTAGAACCGCCTTGCCGAGGCGGTTCTAACGAGTACCCACAATCTATGTTTTGGGGCAAAAATAAGAAAAATAGGTATACCCCGGCATACCCCATTTTTGCTATATAAAAGTGGGGTTCAAGGGGGTATACATTACCCGGACGTGTTTTCCTGATGTATTCGTCTACGCGTAGGCCGGATATAGAGGAGAGGGGTGTTAATGCGTGGTTCCATGACTATGAAGCGGCTTCAAAATTTCTAGACATGTGCTAAATTCTTTTTTCCTAAGCTTGGTTATTTACCTACTGGGAAAAGCCGTGAATGTTCAGAAATAACTTGAAAAAAGGATATGAAAAAATCTGTGCATTTTTGACAAGTAATGCATAATGCATATATACATGCGTGAGCTAGAGTTTCAATAAAGTATCAAATGCACACGTAAGTTTGTTGGTAACCCTAAACATATGTTAGTAACGCGACCCTTTGCCAACTATTTCGGAGGGGATCATATAACAGACAGGACTGAATGTACTACTTTCTTAGATTTCATGGCTTAATTTTGTGGGAAAACTGGTAATGCATTCGGATGTTTTTATATCTTCTGTTCCTTTGCTCGTCTGAGTTTATATTTTTACTTTATTTTGGATTACATTGGGACAACATGTTTGTGCAATGTATACACCCTTATAACTTATTTAGGGTGTATAGTGTGTACACTTTTTCTCTTTTTTTTTTATCTTCATCTGTGAGAAATGGGCGTGGTTTCGAAAGGAGAAGCCAGTGTTTTGGTCCTGATAGTGGCTAGTTAAGTGCTGGTCATCATTGCCATGAAATGTATACCCCTTAAATCCCAATTTTATACAGAAAAAGTGTGGTTTGCAGTGGTGTTCCTAATTTTTTGTCGAAGACATCTCAGATCATTATTGACCTGCATCCGGGTTTTTCCCATATGAAAGATGAAAAAGGCAACAAACTGCATCTCTTTAAACAGTACTTTAAGATGATGTTTTTTACTATACAAGCCATCATTGGTCATTATTGTTATTCATTTTAATCGCTTTTTGTGTGACGAAAGCTTTTGCAAAGAAAAATTAAAATCTAAAATCTGTGGATTTTGAAATTTTATGATCCATGCAGGCCATCGTAGATAAGATGCGTTCGGATTTTCTCCATTAAATATAGGCGTGTTCGGATCAAAGGCTCTGCTCAACAGACCGAGTCGTTTCGGTCCAGCGACTCTTAAGGACTCTCGCCGTAAGGACATTTGAAAAGCATTTCCTCTCAGTCATGTCTGGAGTTGGCTCTGCAAGAGTCATACTGTCTGTCTGTCTGTCTGTCTGTCTGTCTGTCTTGCATCCTGTACCCTATTGCAGAACAGGTATTAATCTTCGACGATTATCTTCTTGTCTTATTTTTGATCCAAAACATGCTGCATTGTCGGTTCTCGTTAGAACCGCCATGGCGAGGCGGTTCAAACGTGTACCCATAATGTATATTTTTAGTGAAAATTTAAAAAAAAAAAAAAAAAAAAAAAAAAAAAAAAAAAAAAAAAGATAACTTAATGAAATTTTCAATTTTTGCTGCTCAAAAAAAATCTCTGTTATTTGCATCGGCGTGTTTTCGTTATGTATTTTTCCGGCATAACACAAAATTAAGACAGCATTTCCATTTTTTTAATTAAGTTTACAAGTTTATTTTGTTTCAAGGTATATATACACCCAACAAAGAGCATGCAGATTTATCATCAGGAAAACATGTCCGTGAAATGTATACCCCCTTAAACCCCACTTTTATATGGCCAAACTGGGGTATGCAGGGGTATACCTTTTTTTTATTTTTGCTCCAAAACATAGATTGTGGGTACCGTCGTTAGAACCGCCTCGCTGAGGCGGTTCTAACGTGTACCCACAATGTATGTAAGTGATGTTAGCAAGTAATGTTAGTTGTCTTTCAGTTGCACTAAAACTGTGGTAATAACGTCACTTTAACGTTTATGAACTGAGAAAATTTTAATTTTTGCGTGAAAAATGAAACGAATTCGAAAGTTTTCAAATACAATAAACATAGGCAAAGAAAAAAAACAAACATTACCATAACTTTTGGCGTTGTAATCGTATGTCTCTGTGTTTTGACCACTTTGCGCTTGGCGTCAGCGAAAAACGCTACAGTGAACTCGACAATAGAGAATCATCGACAATGGCGAACCACTCGTAAAGATATTGCAGAATTTCATGAAACTTAGACAAAATATTATTTGTTTTATAACTCAGTCATTTACTTTCATCTAAGCCTTGGGGTTTGGTAAAAGAATGGAGTCAAAATTCAACCGGACAATAAAATCAGGGTTGCTGAAACGCTTGACCCCTTAACTAAGATGCCTAGTTTATTGTTCCACAAAATGTAACATTCAGATAAAATGCGTTTCATACCTCGTTTCTTAGCATTTGAAGATGGCCACTTTTGCATTACTTTAATGCCTAATATCCCAAGGTGTGCAATATGCCTGTTTTTGATAAAAGTTTTGACATTGAAGGTAGATATAAGCGGAGAAAGATGTACATGTAAATTCGACAATAGCGAATCATACTTTGTGTGGTGAAAAGAATGTGCACAAAGTACTGATAATCTACCTTTTGAAGGCTTGCCCTGGAACCATTTGGTTTGGTCAATTGCGTAACTAATATTGGTGCAAGTCGTGGTTTAACCATCTTGCTTTTAGGCTTACATTGATTCGTTAAAGCAATAGGACATGCTTAAATCGGTAAAATTGACCTTTCCGATATGGCATTTGCTGTTGACAGTTAACGTAAAGCACAAAAGCAAATTAACACAATATTATCGAACACCATTTAGTCTCGCATGATGATGGCACCATTTGTGTGCAAAAATTCCCTTCTAAAATAGTTTCTTTTGGGCTATAGGCTAATTGATTCACCATTGTCGAGTTTGGTTCGCCATTGTCTGATGCAGGAGGTATCATATCATATGGGAGTTATCTCCCATTAAGAAATTGAATGAATTAAAATTATTATTTTCCTGTAAAACTGAGATATGTTAGATGTTCTTAGTATCAAATAGATTAACATTCCCATGGTCGTGTTTAAAATAATAGCGTTAGATTTCTTAGTGATTCGCCATTGTCTAGTAAACTGTAGCTCCTTAAACGACATTGAACGAAAGTTCCCATTTTTTTTTTTTTTTTTTTTTTTTTTTTTTTTTTTTTTTTTTTTTTTTTTTTGCTTTTTTCTTGCGCTTACAATGTCACCGGAGATTGTTTGTTTTCTTTGACAAAACAACAAAAAACGCTACGTATGAAGAAAACAGTATTAGCAAACAAGCAAACACATCTTTATCAATCAAAAATGTTAATCATGTTTAAGATAACACTACGAGGGGTGATCGGAAAGTACGTATAAAAATGCTGTAAAATAAGTTTGCGTCAACCGATTGATATGAAATTAAGTACGAATAAACATTGATCCTTTTATAACTGAATGCCACTGTCATTTTAAACAATGACGTCAGACATTCATGCACGAGACAGCGTAATGACGTCACTTCACGTGACCCGGCGCACCTGTACCCCTGGGTTGACTTTGTCAGTGTAATTTGGGGTTTGGGAAAGTTGGTCGACATGTTTTTCATGAAAAAATATTTTTTAACATTGGTTGACCATTTTTCGAAAACATACGGCATTCTGATGCTTTATCTACAAATAAAGTGACATTGAATTCAACAGGTTAGCGTAAAATATGCTAAAGCTTCAATTTCATTTTGTAATTTCAAGTTAAATTCAATACCTTGTTTTCTGGCCGAAGTTTAACGAAATGATAAAAAGACTGACATAAACTATAACTAGTAGAGACAATGCCAAGAATAAAAATGTTTCGACATTGCAGTAAATCCCTATATACTTTTTAAAAAATGACTTAGCGAAAATGCAACATTGTCGAAAATCTTAACAGTTTAATTTGTCTATTTGACAGAGTCGGTATTTGCAAGACTCTAGAAACAAATCCGTTCGATAAAAATCCTCGTAACTTTATAAGTTTATATTTTAATTCATTTTTGGTTGAAACGGGTTATCCAGCTACTTCTTTTGGTATTAATCAAAGTCATAAATAAAGTATTGCATTGGTGCCTATTCCACATACGTTTGTAATAACAGCAAACATAGTAACGGGAAATCCTTCGATCGAGAACCGCTATCCAGGTGGCCAGAAGAAACGCTACAAAGACAACGAAGGACTTCGACATACCAATGACGTCTTTGGAACAGACTGCACATAAGCGATCAAAGTGGCGAGGTCTCATCAACAAAGGAGCAGCTCTCTAGGAAAAAATGAGAAGTTGTAAAAAGGTACAAGTAGGCAAAGATCAGGAAAAGGCGCAATCAGAAAAAGATTCCCACTCCAAAAACCGAGGTACTTATACCATGAAAACATTTCGTAAGCCGAATGAGCAGCTATTTTCCCAATAGGTGGCCACTCAGTTACCTTAACTTAACTAAAAATATGAAAACATACATAGGGCGCCAACAGCACAATTTTTTTTTTTTTAAAACACCAAGACATAAAACAAAAAGAACCACCACAGAAGTATCGATCTGGAACGATCAGTAACACAAAGTTACTGGCGGGCTTAAACCGGTTTTACACCCTCAGCTTCTGCAGTGGTTCATAACATTTAGTTACTAATAGTTATTCGGTCCTTTGGAACAGACTGCACAGGAGCGATCAAAGTGGCGAGGTCTCATTAACAAAGGAGCAGCTCTCTAGGAAAAAATGAGAAGTTGTAACAAGGTACAAGTAGGCAAAGATCAGGAAAAGGCGCAATCAGAAAAAGATTCCCACTCCAAAAACCGAGGTACTTATACCATGAAAACATTTCGTAAGCCGAATGAGCAGCTATTTTCCCAATAGGTGGTCACTCAGTTACCTTAACTTAACTAAAAATATGAAAACATACATAAGGCGCCAACAGCACAAAAATATTTTAAACACCAAGACCATAAAACAAAAAGAACCACCACAGAAGTATCGACTTGGAACGATCAGTAACACAAAGTTACTGGCGGGTTTAAATCGATTTTACATGGCCATAACCTCACCCTCAGCTTCTGCAGTGGTTCATAACATTTAGTTACTAATAGTTATTCGGTCCTTTGGAACAGACTGCACAGGAGCGATCAAAGTGGCGAGGTCTCATCAACAAAGGAGCAGCTCTCTAGGAAAAAATGAGAAGTTGTAAAAAGGTACAAGTAGGCAAAGATCAGGAAAAGGCGCCATCAGAAAAAGATTCCCACTCCAAAAACCGAGGTACTTATACCATGAAAACATTTCGTAAGCCGAATGAGCAGCTATTTTCCCAATAGGTGGTCACTCAGTTACCTTAACTTAACTAAAAATATGAAAACATACATAAGGCGCCAACAGCACAAAAATATTTTAAACACCAAGACCATAAAACAAAAAGAACCACCACAGAAGTATCGACTTGGAACGATCAGTAACACAAAGTTACTGGCGGGTTTAAATCGATTTTACATGGCCATAACCTCACCCTCAGCTTCTGCAGTGTAAAGCTGGAAGAAAACGCAGAGAACGCAAAGCCAATACCAATGGGCCACCAGCAGATTTCATGATTGCTCTACATGCAATCGACAGTTTAGGGCTAGAATTGGCCTAGTCAGCCATCAAAGAACTCACAAACATACACGAACCTATTCAAGAAAATTGAGCCACCTCGTGGGAAAACCAACAATGTGGTTCCCGAACAGGTCTGACACAAACCGACATGTACAAGCACAGAAAAGAGCTAGAAGCTTGAAATTTCGTAGAAGAGGAACTGTACTATCCGAGCAGCGAAAACAAAGGCGCTGATCAGCTTCGCAGTTACTGCGAAGCTGATCTGCGCCTTTGTTTTCGCCTAGGCAGATTGTTGGTTTTCCCACGAGGTGACTCAAATAATGATGGTCTTTCTCAACGACCCTATGTGCAATCCACTGTTGGGAAACAAACCCCGTGTAAGCTATCATCGGTGTACATGATAGTGAAGCACATGTTAATTTATCTGTTCGGACTGAACGGGCTATGTTCAAAATATTTTTTTTTTCTTTTTAAAAGAAAGGGTTACCCAACTTTGGAAAACAAAATCAATCATTACTGGTACATGTATATTGAAAGTCGGTTGTCGGTTAGACTGCTCCATTGTGCATGCCTCGGATTTTAAAATAAACAATTAAAATATAAAGGTTTGATCCTTTGGAAGCAGTAAAAACATTCAAAGGGAGATAGTATGGACTATATTGTACAATTTCGGGTAATGAACCCTCATCAGTAGCCCTTTTAAAGCCAGACTATTGTACTGTAATTTCGAAAATTTACACGAGAAGTCTAAATCAAAGACGCATTCCTAAACGTGGTCAAATAATTCAAACATTGCTCAGAATTATGTTTCTAAACGTGAGTGTTTTGAACAGTCTGAATATCTTTACTGATCACAAAGGACCTAAATAAAAATATAATCTGCACTATGGATGATGTACGGGGAGACTTTTTAGGGCCGCCACACGGCACAACACCAGCTGCAGCAATAGCAAATAAAAGATAAAGGTTTGATCCTTTGGAAGCAGTAAAAACATTCAAAGGGAGGTAGTGGCTGGTGGCTGGCTGGCGTGTAATTGATAATGAACTTGCCAGAAAAGCGAGCTAAGTTGTCGGTTTACTTTATTCTCTTGAACACTTTTCAATTTGCTCCATCCACATTTTCATAATGAATTATTTCATTCTGCCCTTTCAGAATACACATTTTTATGTCATTAATTTGATGATTGATCGATTGAGTGATTGATCAATCGATAGCTTGATTGATCGATCGCAATCGTTCGAATGATTGATCGCGAACGATCGAGCAATTGATCCATCGAGCGATTAATCAACTGATTGATTTATTGATTGATCGATCGAGTGATTCATTGATCGATTGATCGATCGAGTGATATTAAGGATCGATTGATTGTTCACGATTTATCGATTTATCGACCGGATAATTGATACAGTGGATGAGTAATTGATCGCTATCGATCGACAGATTGATCAATCAAATGATTAAGTAATTGATCGAGTGAATGATCTATCAAGTAATTGGTCGATGGTTGATTTATTGATTAATATAGGGATCAACCATGGTTCTCAGTGTTCAAGCATTCGATGGATCACGAGGAAGGTGTTTGAACACAAGGCCGCAGGCCGCGTGTTCAAACCCCTTCCGAGTGATCCAGCGAATGTTTGAACACTGAAACAAAACATGGTTGATCGCAGATGCTTCTCACGAAATATTGCTTGAAGAATATTGGCGTGAAGAATAGATCCCGTGTAAAGGAATTTCATCGAAAAAATGAAATATTTTTTTAAATCGCACCTTATGTCCCTAAAAATGAAAGTGATCTATCTCAAATGATAGTGATGGTGTCCCAGTTTATCTTACCCCCTGGACAGCTTACCCCCCGGGGGGTAAGCTGACCGCGGTTGGCTTACCCCCGGGGGGTAAGCTGTCCCGGGAAATCTTGCCCCCAGCCTGGATATCTTCACCCCGGGGGGCAAGCTGTCCAGGCCGGTTTATCTTGCCCCCCACCCAGTTTCAAGTATTGGTTGGGATTGATTTTTATACACATTTTTTTAACTATCCAAAAATGAAAATGTTGGATTAAGATCACAAGACATGTCCTAAAAAGTTGTTTTCAGAGTTGCAAAAGTGGAAACTTATTGGGTGGTAACCTGTCCAGGGGTAACCTGTCCAGGGCAGGTTATCTTGCCCTCCACCCAATTATAACTATATTTTCTATACAAAGCATCTGCATACAAAAGAATATTGAATATTGAATTAAAATAACAAAACAGATCCTATAAACTTGTTTTCAGTGTCGGAAAAGTAGTAACTAATTGGTAAAAGGATTGGGGGGGGGGGGGGGGGTAACCTGTCCAGGGCCGTTTATCTTACCCCCCACCCAGACTTTGATGTTGATATTCTTTGTCTTGATCATCATTTGTACAACCTTAATATGAAATAATATTGGATTTCAATCAAAAGACAAGTAGGTCCTATAAACTAGTTTTGAATGTCGGAAAAGAAGAAACTACATGTAATTGGTACAAGGGTGGGGGGTTACCTGTCCAGGTCGGTTTATCTTGCCCCCACCAGGTTTTTGATGTTGATTTTTTTTTTCTTCACTATCACTTGAACAGCCTTAATATAAAATAATATTGGATTTAAATCACATGACAAGCCCTATAAACTTGATTTCAATGTCCAAAAAGAAGAAACTAATTGTTATAAGGGTGGGGGTAACCTGTCCAGGGCGGTTTGAACTGACCCCCACCCAGGTTTTTGATAGTGATATTTTTTTCGTCACCATCATTTGAACCATGTTGATTTAAAATAAAAGTGGATTTAAAATCACAAGATGAGTCCTATTAACTTTTTTCAATGTCGGAAAAGAAGAAACTACATGTAATTGGTACAAGGGTGGGGGGTAACCTGTCCAGGGCGGTTTATCTTGCCCCCCACCTAGGTTTTTGATGTTGATTTTTTTTTCTTCACCATCATTTGAACAACCTTAATATAAAATAATATTGGATTTAAATCACAAGATAAGCCCTATAAACTTGTTTTCAGTGTCAGAAAAGAAGAAACTTATTGGTACAGGGGTGGGGGGTAACCTATCAAGGGCGGTTTGAACTGACCCCCACCCAGGTTTTTGATGTTGATATTTTTTTCTTCACCATCACTTGAACAACCTTCATATAAATAAGTATTGGCTTTATACTCACAAGACAAGCCCTGTAAACTTGTTTCCAATGTCGGAAAAGAAGAAACTAATTGGTACATGGGTGGGGGTAAGCTGTCCAGGGCGGTTTATCTTGCCCCCCCCCCACCCCCACCCAGGTTTTTGATGTTGATATTTTTTCTTCACCATCACTTGAACAACCTTAACATAAATAGTAGTGGCTTTAAAATCACAAGACAAGCCCTATAAACTTGTTTTCAATGTCAGAAAAATAGAAAAAATTGGTACCTGGGTGGGGGGCAACATGTCCAGGGCGGTTTATCTCGCCCCCCACCCAGGTTTTTTTATGTTGATTTTTTTTTCCTTCATCATCATTTTAACCACCTTGATATAAAATAAAAGTGGATTTAAAATCACAAGACGAGTCCTATAAACTTTTTTTCAATGTCTGAAAAGAAGAAACTACATGTAATTGGTACAAGGGTGGGTGGTAACCTGTCCAGGGCGGTTTATCTTGCCCCCCACGTAGGTTTTTGATGTTGATTTTCTTTTCTTCACCATCATTTGAACAACCTTAACATAAAATAATATTGGATTTAAATCACAAGATAAGCCCTATAAACTTGTTTTCAGTGTCAGAAAAGAAGAAACTTATTGGTACAGGGGTGGGGGGTAACCTATCCAGGGCGGTTTGAACTGACCCCGACCCAGGTTTTTGATGTTGTTATTTTTTTCTTCACCATCACTTGAACAACCTTAATATAAAAAAGTATTGGCTTTATACTCACAAGACAAGCCAAATAAACTTGTTTTCAATGTCGGAAAAGAAGAAACTAATTGGTACATGGGTGGGGGGTAAGCTGTCCAGGGCGGTTTATCTTGCCCCCCACCCCACCCCACCCCACCCAGGTTTTTGATGTTGATATTTTTTCTTCACCATCACTTGAACAACCTTAATATAAATAGTAGTGGCTTTAAAATCACAAGACAAGCCCTATAAACTTGTTTTCAATGTCAGAAAAATAGAAAAAAAATTGGTACCTGGGTGGGGGGCAACCTGTCCAGGGCGGTTTATCTCGCCCCCCACCCAGGTTTTTTTATGTTGATTTTTTTCTTCACCATCATTTGTTCAACCTAAATATAAAATAAAAATGGATTTAAAATCACAAGACAAGTCCTATAAACTTGTTTTCAATGTCAGAAAAATAGAAAAAAATTGGTACCTTGGTGGGGGGCAACCTGTCCAGAGCGGTTTATCTCACCCCCCACCCAGGTTTTTTTATGTTGATATTTTTTTTCCTTCATCATCATTTGAACCACCTTGATATAAAATAAAAGTGGATTTAAAATCACAAGACGAGTCCTATAAACTTTTTCTCAATGTCTGAAAAGAAGAAACTACATGTAATTGGTACAAGGGTGGGGGGTAACCTGTCCAGGGCGGTTTATCTTGCCCCCCACCTAGGTTTTTGATGTTGATTTTCTTTTCTTCACCATCATTTGAACAACCTTAATATAAAATAATATTGGATTTAAATCACAAGATAAGCCCTATAAACTTGTTTTCAGTGTCAGAAAAGAAGAAACTTATTGGTACAGGGGTGGGGGGTAACCAGTCCAGGGCGGTTTGAACTGACCCCGACCCAGGTTTTTGATGTTGATATTTTTTTCTTCACCATCACTTGAACAACCTTAATATAAATAAGAGCTGTCGCAGGACAGCGTGCTCGACTGCTTCTGACCTTTGTCAAACATAAGGCCAAACCCGACCAGAAACCCAAAGCATTATGCTCATACATCTTTTTGCCTTGATGCAATAAGGCAAAATCACTGAACCATGAAAGTTAACTATAACTACATAAGATTTAAAGGCCTCACTCATATTGTGAAAGAAGTGTGTTCATATACCAACTGAGTGCCAAGACACA
Organism: Rugalucina vietnamica; assembly: GCA_964017185.1. NCBI lineage: Eukaryota > Metazoa > Mollusca > Bivalvia > Lucinida > Lucinidae > Rugalucina > Rugalucina vietnamica. Next base: position 7,162,350 of record OZ024872.1, read on the forward strand.
AGGCAAAATCACTGAACCATGAAATAAGGTCACACTGACCTATAAATATTTCAGGGTCAAAAGTCTAGTGATACTTACTCATAATGTGAAAGAAATATGATCATATACCCATTCAGTGTTGAGATATTAAGCAAAATCACTGAACCATGAAATAAGGTCATAGTGACCTATAAGTATGTTTGGGTTAAAGGTCTGGTCATACTCATTCATAATCAGAAAGAAGTATGAAAAAATACCAACTGAGTGTCGAGATATAAGGCAAAATCACTGAACCATGAAATTAGGTCACAGTGACCCAGGAATACTTAAAGGTCCATAATGCTCATACATATCGTGAAAGAAGTATGTTCATATACCAGTTGAGTGCCGAGATATAAAAGGAAAATCACTGAACCGTGAAATTAGATCATATTGACCTAGGACTACTTTAGGGTCAAAGGTCTTGTCATACGCAAACATAGTGTGAAAGAAGTTTGTTCATAAACTACTTGAGCGTCGAGATATAAGGCAAAGTCACTGAACCATGAAATTAGGTCACAGTGACCTATAAGTATATTGGGGTCAAAGGTCTGGTCATACTCACTCATAATCTGAAAAAAGTATGAAAATATACTAATTGAGTGTCAAGATATAAGGCAAAATCACTGAACCGTGAAATTAGGTCACAGTGACCTAGGACTACTTCAGGGTCAAAGGTCTTGTCATACGCAAACATACTTTGAAAGAAGTTTGTTCATAAACCATTTGAGTACCGAGATATAAGGCAAAATCACTGAACAGTGAAATTAGGTCACAGTGACCTATAAGTATATTGGGGTCAAAAGTCTGGTCATACTCACTCATAATCTGAAAAAAGTATGAAAATATACTGAGTGTCAAGATATAAGGCAAAATCACTGAACCGTGAAATTAGGTCACAGTGACCTAGGACTACTTCAGGGTCAAAGGTCTTGTCATACTCATACATATCGTGAAAGTAGTATGTCATATACCAATTGAGTGCCGAGATATAAAGGAAAATCACTGAACCGTGAATTTAGGTCATATTGACCTAGGACTACTTTAGGGTCAAAGGTCTTGTCATACGCAAACCTACTTTGAAAGAAGTTTGTTCCTAAACCATTTGAGTACCGAGATATAAGGCAAAATCATTGAACCGTGAAATTAGGTCACAGTGACCTATAAGTATATTGGGGTCAAAGGTCTGTTCATACTCACTCATAATCTGAAAAAAAAGTATGAAAATATACTAATTGAGTGTCAAGATATAAGGCAAAATCACTGAACCGGGAAATTAGGTCACAGTGACCTATAAGTATATTGGGGTCAAAGGCCTGGTCGTACTCACTCATAATCTGAAAGAAGTAAGAAAATATACTAATTGAGTGTCAAGATATAAGGCAAAATCACTGAACCATGGAAAGTAGGTCAACCGACCCTTACCGTCATGACACACAAGTCAGTGTCACAAAGCCAAACGGGAACAGGAACGTGGACGACCGGGGTGACTGCAATAGCTCTAGGCGGTTTATCTTGCCCCCCCCCCCCCCCACCCCCACCCAGGTTTTTGATGTTGATATTTTTTCTTCACCATCACTTGAACAACCTTAATATAAATAGTAGTGGCTTTAAAATCACAAGACAAGCCCTATAAACTTGTTTTCAATGTCTGAAAAATAGAGAAAAAAAAATGGTACCTGGGTGGGGGGCAACCTGTCCAAGGCGGTTTATCTCGCCCCCCACCCAGGCTTTTTTATGTTGCTTTTTTTCTTCACCATCATTTGTACAACCTAAATATAAAATAAAAATGGATTTAAAATCACAAGACAAGTCCTATAAACTTGTTTTCAATGTCAGAAAAATAGAAAAAAATTGGTACCTGGGTGGGGGGCAACCTGTCCAGGGCGGTTTATCTCGCCCCCACCCAGGTTTTTTGATGTCAATTTTTTTTTTCTTAACCATTATTTAAACCACCTTGATATAAAATAAAAATGGATTTAAAATCTCAAGACGAGTCCTATAAACTTTTTTTTCAATATCAGAAAAGAAGAAACTACATGTAATTGGTACAAGGGTGGGGGTGTCCTGTCCAGGGCTGTTTATCTTGCCCCCCCCCCCCCCCACCTAGGTTTTTGATGTTGATTTTTTTTTTCTTCACCATCATTTGAACAACCTTAATATAAAGTAATATTGGATTTAAATCACAAGATATGCCCTATAAACTTGTTTTCAGTGTCAGAAAAGAAGAAACTTATTTGTATAGGGGTGGGGGGTAACCTGTCTATGGCAGTTTGAAAATTTTATCATCCAATACATAGGCGGGGGGCAAGATAAACTGCCCTGGACAGCTTCACCCCCGCCTATGTAACTGAGGGTATAAAGCTGAATGACGAGGAAAAGGGCTTTATAATCAAATAAATTGCATTTCTAAAAGGTAGACCTTCTTATGATATTAATTTTGAAACAGTGTAACATGCTTTGAAAAATTGATCCTCCAATACCTAGGCGGGGGGGGGGGCAAGATAAACCGCCCTGGACAGCTTCACCCCGCCTATGTAACTGAGGGTATAAAGCTGAATGATGAGGAAAAGGGCTTTTTAATCAAATAAATTGCATTTCTAAAAGGTAGACCTTCTTATGGTATTAATTTTGAAACAGTGTAACATGCTTTGAAAAATTGATCCTCCAATACCTAGGCAGGGGGCAAGATAAACCGCCCTGGACAGCTTCGTCCCCGCCTGTATAACTGAGGGTATAGAATGGAAAGACGAGGAAAATGTCTTGATAATAAAATGGATTGCAGTTAAAACTGATAAAGCTTCTAAAGTATTAATTTGAAACAGTTGTAATAAGCCTAGAAAATTTTATCCTCCAATGCCTAGGTGGGGGCGAGATAAACCGCCCTGGACAGCTTCACCCCCGCCTGAGAAAGTGAAGATAGGAACTGAATGAGGAGGAAAAGAGATATGTATTCAAACTAAATACACTTCGAACTGATAATTCTTCCTACTGCATTCATTTTAGTAGAAAATTTTATCATCCAATACATAGGCAGGGGGGGGGGGTCAAGATAAACCGCCCTGGACAGCTTCACCCCCGCCTATGTAACTGAGGGTATAAAACTGAATGACGAGGAAATGGGCTTTTTAAATCAAATAAATTGCATTTCTAAAAGGTAGACCTTCTTATGGTATTAATTTTGAAACAGTGAAACATGCTTTGAAAAATTGATCCTCCAATATCTAGGTGGGGGCGAGATAAACCGCCGTGGACAGCTTCACCCCCGCCTGAGAAAGTGAAGATAGGAACTGAATGAGGAGGAAAAGGGTTATGTATTTAAACTAAATGCACTTCTAACTGATACTTCTTCCTACTGCATTAATTTTTAATCAGTGTAATAAGCCTAGAAAATTTTATCATCCAATACCTAGGCGGGGGGCGAGATCAACCGCCCTGGACAGCTTCACCCCCACCTGAGAAAGTGAAGATAGGAACTGAATGAGGAGGAAAAGGGTTATGTATTCAAATTAAATGCACTTCTAACTTATAATTCTTCCTACTGCATTAATTTTTAATTAGTGTAATAAGCCTAGAAAATTTTATCATCCAATACCTAGGCGGGGGGCGAGTTAAACCGCCCTGGACAGCTTCACCCCCACCTGAGAAAGTGAAGATAGGAATTAAATGAGGAGGAAAAGAGATGTGTATTCAAACTAAATGCACTTCGAACTGATAATTCTTCCTACTGCATTAATTTTTAATCAGTGTAATAAGCCTAGAAAATTTTATCATCCAATACATAGGCAGGGGGGCAAGATAAACCACCCTGGACAGCTTCACCCCCGCCTATGTAACTGAGGGTATAAAACTGAATGACGAGGAAAAGGGCTTTTTAATCAAATAAATTGCATTTCTAAAAGGGAGACCTTCTTATGGTATTAATTTTGAAATAGTGTAACATGCTTTGAAAAATTGATCCTCCAATACCTAGGCGGGGGGGGGGGGGGCAAGATAAACCGCCCTGGACAGCTTCATCCCCGCCTGAGAAAGTGAAGATAGGAACTGAATGAGGCGGAAAAGGGTTATGTATTCAAACTAAATGCACTTCTAACTGATAATTCTTCCTACTGCTTTAATTTTTAATCAGTGTAATAAGCCTAGAAAATTTTATCATCCAATACCTAGGCGGGGGCGAGATAAACCGCCCTAGTCAGCTTCACCCCTGCCTGTGAAAGTGAAGATAGAAACTGAATGAGGAGGAAAAGGGTTATGTATTCAAATTAAATGCACTTCTAACTGATAATTCTTCCTACTGCATTAATTTTTAATCTGTGTAATAAGCCTAGAAAATTTTATCATCCAATACCTAGGCGTGGGGCGAGTTAAACCGCCCTGGACAGCTTCACCCCCACCTGAGAAACTGAAGATAGGAACTGAATGAGGAGGAAAAGAGATATGTATTCAAACTAAATGCACTTCTAACTGATAATTCTTCCTACTGCATTAATTTTTAATCAGTGTAATAAGCCTAGAAAATTTTATCATCCAATACATAGGCGGGGGGCAAGATAAACCGCCCTGGACAGCTTCACCCCCGCCTATGTAACTGAGGGTATAAAACTGAATGACGAGGAAAATGGCTTTTTAATCAAATAAATTTCATTTCTAAAAGGGAGACCTTCTTATGGTATTAATTTTGAAACAGTGTAACATGCTTTGAAAAATTGATCCTCCAATATTTAGGCGGGGGACAAGATAAACCGCCCTGGACAGCTTCACCCCCACCTGTATAACTGAGGGTATAGAATGGAAAGACGAGGAAAATGTCTTGATAATAAAATGGATTGCAGTTAAAACTGATAAAGCATCTTAAGTATTAATTGGAATTGGAAACAGTTGTAATAAGCCTAGAAAATTTTATCATCCAATACATAGGCGGGGGCGAGATAAACTGCCCTGGACAGCTTCACCCCCGCCTATGTAACTGAGGGTATAAAACTGAATGATAAGGAAAAGGGCTTTTTAATCAAATAAATTGTATTTCTAAAAGGTAGGACTTCTTATGGTATTAATTTTGAAACAGTGTAATAAGCTTAGAAAAATTGATCCTCCAATACCTAGGCGGGGGGCAAGATAAACCGCCCTGGACAGCTTAACCCCCACCTAGGTAAATATTTTTTTTATTTATTTTTTTTTAAAAAAAAGGGCGGATTAGACAACATGTCACTTAATAATGGTAAAAGGACATGATATTATTTCATTGGTGCAGGAAAATAAACATATATATTCTAAAAACACTTTCTTTCCGAGTGGGTGGGGGGCAAGATAAACTGGCCTGGACAGCTTAACCCCCGGGGGTGAAGATAATCAGGGTGGGGGGTAAGATTTCCCGGGAAATTTTGCCCCCCGGGGGGCAAGCTGTCCAGGGGGGCAAGATAAACTGTTACAATGGCAAAGCCCGTAAATCATTAATCATGTAAACGGGTTACATGTAATTCCAGGTTATGCCAACCGAGACCAAGATAGAGTTAAACGAGCGATACGTAAGTTTATTGTTATTTATTATTATTTATTTCTTTTTTATGTGTGTGCGTGTGTGCGTGTGTGTGTGTGTGTGTGTGTGTGTGAAACTCTACATTTATTTAGTAGAATAAGCATTACTTTTTTTTAACATGTTGCTACTACAAATATATGTCAAATATGAGCCTGTGCGTGAGAAAAACAACCATTTGGGTTCCGACCAGGTCCGACACAAACCGGGCTGTACAGTCACAGAAGATGGATAGAGGCTGGAAATTTTGGATTTAGAAAGTAGAGGAATTGTACTATCCGAGAAGCGAAAACAAAGGCGCTGATCAGCTTCGCAGTTACTGTGAAGCTGATCTGCACATTTGTTTTCGCCTATGTAGATTGTTCGTTTTCCCATGCGGCGGCTCATATGGTCTTGGCAAAATAGAAATGCTATGGAGAATCAAAACCACTGGTCAATGTAAACGTATTGGCAACATCTGAAACGCACAGGCTCCCGTATTAGGACGCACAGGCTACCTCATAAAATGGCGGATCATGATTTGACAGGTTAAAAAAGTTTGTTACATACTTTCTAATTGTTTTACCGTTGTTCAGCGATTGTAAAATCTGACACATGTCTTAAGGATGTTCGCTGCTAACATTTGATATTTCGGAACTTCCGGTTTTTCTTTTCTTGAATATCTCATAAACGGTTGCAGATAGTTTCCTAATATTTTATATTCGGATACATACTGATGATATGCATTGAATGAGCCATGAAAATTGTCAATTTAAGAAACTTCATTTTTTCACCCCATTTTCTGCAACTTTTCAGAAAATTTTAGTTGACAGTAAAATTTAGGGGGTAGGGTAGATTAAACTTGAATATTACACATCTTCAAATTAATTGCACTTGTTTGATGTTAATTTTAGCAGCAGTATATGTGTACATGATCTTCTAAGTCATTCGTTGTGTCTTTGGTGTGCTGGTTTTACAATTTTAGGTGGTTTTATGAAATGGGCTTTTAGAAACAAAACAGCCGAAGAAAGGCTGAAAATGGCGATTTTCAAGTTGTTGGCTCTCTCTTATATGCTCACTACCCTATATGTTTCTTTCTTTAATTTGAACAACATTACCAAGTACTATGTTGTGTGAAAATACAAGAAAAAGTTTGAATCAACAAATATGGGTTTGGCACATTTCAAAATATTGATTTTTCCGACTTTTCAAGTATGGGGGTAGGGTTGGAAAAGGAATCGTAAATGTCTGTCATCCACTTCAAGTTGCAAATTATTCTATGCGTTTGGTCCATAATAGTCTGCGTTACATAAATATTATGACTTTTGAAAGCATTTTAAGTGTATTTTTGTTCAAGGCAGGTATGTTTCAAAGAATTAAAAATTAGATTAATTTTACCAAATTTAAAACATGGTGCTCAGAGGTCTCATTCAGAGGCCTGTAGCTTGAAAAAATGCACACTACCCTATATTTATTTTGTTTTCAAATGTCTTGTGTTGTATTTTGGAATCAAAAAAGAGTGGTTAGAAAAAAAGTTTGAATACTTTTTCTTTGGCAGCGAACATCCTTAAAGTACCGCTCATCCACTTTCCTTTGAAACGGTAGTAACTTAAAATCAATTTCTTTCGAAATGAAAAAATAGACCCAAATTTACATTTTTAGGTAACGGTATTGTGCAGGTAAATTGCCTTGTATTACCGATTTCTCTCTTTAAGGTGCAAGGTCTGTCATTTTGATATTTTTTTGCAACAAAGCAGATACTGCAGATTTCAGTACTTTACCACAATACTGATAAATGGCAAGTAGAAAAAAAAACTTGATACCTGGAGAAAGTCCAACTTTTGGAGCATTTCTTTCCAGATTTGACTTATTTGCGTCCCTCCATTAAGTCTGTGCACGGGTAATGGAATGCTCCATTTAGTCCTTTTATTTACATGAATGCACCCATGACTTTACCCTCTACCTATTGCGATGATGGTATTCATGTTTCTTTTCATATTTTACACGGTAACATACAATTAAAATCTTATCCAGCCGAATAACAAGTGAAAATTAGGGCAAAAATGTTAATTACAAGTTATAGCTTTTAGAAAATCTTGGACAAATAAACAATACTTTGACATTACAAATCTTAACAATGCTTATAAAAGAGAATTTTTCTGAGTTGGTTTTTAAGCTAAATATAATGTTCTGGAATGAATGCTATATAAATTTAGTGAATTTAAATGGGTCAAAATGACAGACCTAGTAGCTTTAAATACACGATCGAAGCTCTTGGTCTGCCAAGAACATTGAAAGCCAAGATAATGAAGTCGAAAGACTAGCACCCAAATAATGTCACAACCTTTTAGGAAAAAAATATTCAAGAATGCCATTTACAACAGACCTGGCTTCTAAGTTAAAAAGAACGCAGATGCTTCTCACGAAATTTCAAATTGATGAAACAAGAAAGTATTTCATGGTATTTTATGCGCAATGCTAGTTATCAAATGATAACCCAGTGTTTTAAATGAGAGTGGCTAGAGATATGCCTACAGTGTAGGCTCTATGAATTTGTAAGTCGTCATACAAAGTTTAAAAATGTGCTTTTGGTTTCAATATTGCGGTAAAATCAATGTTATAAGTCACATCATTTAACTCAAATAATCAAGTTAGACAACATTTGTTACGAAATACGATGTGTCACCTTTTTAAAATACGTTTTTCATCAAAGAGTATTCGCTTTTAAAATGACTTCATGCCAGCTCTGATTTGATAGCAGAACAGACGACTCGAGTTGTAAGCATTTCGTTTTATTATATGATTGGTCGCATAACCAGGACAGAATCCATCTATAATGATAAAATACGTTTTATTAATTTCTTAAATTGGCTGTGTAAGACATGTTTATTGTCTGGATATATGCGTTTTGTAAAAGTATTAAATGTACATCGATTTAATGCAATTTCTTTTGCAGAGATGACGAAGATGAAAGTCTGTCGTGTCTTTCTTTCCCATCACCGATGTGAGAAATACTAGTATCAGTTTTCTCAACAAGAAAATGATATAGGTTTGGATTATGTCTTTCTTTGCGTAACAGATAGTATTTTCCGTGGAGATGTCACTCCATAATGTGGCTCATCAGACGATTGTCTTGTTGGGAACTTGTATTTCTTACGTCGGCGAAGGGAAAGAAACACACGACGGACTTTCTTCGTTATCTCTGTATTATCCTATAGACATAGTACAGAGCCTATGGAGACAAAACTATGGTTAAATGAGTTAACGAAAATTAAACAATATGAATTAATTTTGTACCATCCTGACCTTTAGTACACTTGTTCTATTCATATGTGCCATGGCAAAACAAAGTCTATCTTTAGTGGCTGTACTTTCCATACCATCATAATGAAGAAACTGATAAGCTGCTCTGTTGTCAAGCAGCTGATCTCACAGCTGATCTCAATCTTTATTTTGTACTAAAAGGTCATGTTCCTGCTGGTTTATTTGCACTGGCTGATCACATGTAGATTTACAAAGGTACCTTTTTTATGGCAAATACAGGAAGTGTCATTGTGTCACAAGGGTACAAAGCTGTGTCATAACAAAACTTTTCTTAATGAACTTTACTTTTTGTACGGTTATAGTAAGACAAAGACACTGATCACCTGCTCAGTTGTGACAAGCTGGTCTGGATCTTACGGTCTATAGGATAAAACAGATAATCAACTGATTTGTTCTTCAAGTGCTGTGTTTTGGAAATTAATTCATAGTTTGAGTGATCTTTCATCAGGGCCCTTTTACTCGCCTTCGGCTCGTAAAATGTCATTGAACTATGAATTAATTTCCAAAACACAGCACTTGAAGAAAAAATCAGTTGATTATCTATAACATAGAAATGCAAAGGAACGGCATATATCGACATGTACGTTTGACAACGGACTCAAAGTCATATATTCAGGCAATATAGACATACTCGTATATTACACGTGAACCAATTTCAAAAATTAACAAAACTGTACTTTATTATGATAAATGCTGTCCTGGTTATGCGACCAATCATCATATAAAACGGGTAGCTCACTACTCGATTCATCTTTTCTGCTATCAAATCAGAGCTGGCATGAAAACCTGGTCGTTGTATATTTTAAAAGCTACATGTGTAGTTATACTTCTTGAGACGAAAAACGTATTTTAAGAGAGGGCCTTTCGGAACCAGAGTTTTATGGTGACTTGGTTTACAAATTTAAGAAACTTATAGGAAGTAAATGATTTTTCTTTTCAGTTTAGAAAAATCATAACACGTTACAAACGTATAGGTTATAACTTGAATGTTATGCGACAGTCTGCATGCTAAGTTTTTAACCCAATCATGGTTGATAACTATGCTGCCTTCTTTAATTGCACGCCGGTGGGGTCGGGCGTCAGACTCTATGATGGCCCCGACTTAAAGCTATTCATTTTAGTTGGTTGGGGCCGGAGCTTCTTGTCTTTTGCTTGGCCCACCGGGGTCTAACTGATGTTTTTCTTTTGCTCCGGAGTTAGTAAGTTATTCGGCGCCCAGGGATTTCCATCGTCGGGCAGCTTACTGAATCTGTGAGTCCTGGTTTTTGATTCATCAGGATGTTTATCTTGATTTATTTGTATGTTCTTGACGATTCATTGACTAGTTAGAGATTCACCACGAGGACCGAAGAACTAACTAAATGTTATGAACCACTGCAGAAGCTGAGGGTGAGGTTATGGTCATGTAAAATCGATTTAAACCCGCCAGTAACTTTGTGTTACTGATCGTTCCAAGTCGATACTTCTGTGGTGGTTCGTTTTGTGTTATGTCTTGGTGTTTAAAATATTTTTGTGCTGTTGGCGCCTTATGTATGTTTTCATATTTTTAGTTAAGTTAAGGTAACTGAGTGGCCACCTATTGGGAAAATAGCTGCTCATTCGGCTTACGAAATATTTTCATGGTATAAGTACCTGATTGTTGGTTTGTTTTTTTCCCACCTCGGTTTTTGGAGTGGGAATCTTTTTCTGATTGCGCCTTTTCCTGATCTTTGCCTACTTGTACCTTTTTAAGAGGGTGACGCGTCGTATTTCGTGACGAATGTTGTCTAACTTGATTATTTGAGTTAAATGATGTGACTCTTATAACATTATTTTTGCCACAATATTGAAACCAAAAGCATATTTGAAAACTTTGTATGACGATCAACAAATTCATAGGGTCTAGGTGATTCTTCATGGGCATATGCTTAGCCACTCTCATTTAAAACGCTCGGTGTATCATTTGATTATTAACCCCTACGTATTAAATACCATGAAATACCTTCTTTTTAATCAACTTGAAATTTCGTGAGAAGCATCTGCGTTGTTTTGGATTAAGAAGCCAGGTGCGTTGTAAATGAAATTCTTAAATATTTTTCCTAAAATGTTGTGGCATTATTTGGGCGTGCTCGTCTTTCGACTTCAATATCTTGGCCTTCAATGTTCTTGGCAGAACAAGAGCTTCGATCGTGTATTTAAGAGAGAAATTGGAAAATAAAAGGCAATTTACCTTCACATAATGTTACCTAAAAAGTAAATTTGGATCTATTTTTTCATTTCGAAAGAAATTGACCTAAATTTACTACCGTTGTAACGGGAAGTGGATAAGCGGTACTTTAAGGCATTTGTCAAATTTTACAATCGTTGAACAACGGTAAAACAATTAGAAAGTATGCATCAAACCTTTTTCACCTGTCAAATATCCGCCATTTTATGAGGTAGCCTGTGCGTCCTAATACGGGAGCCTGTGCGTTTCAGATGTTGCCTATGCGTTTACATTGACCAGTGTGACTGAGGGTTTTATGTAACACTTTGAACTTCTTTAGTAAATTGAAAAACAATCATTCCTTAATATGATTTGCAAGTGATCAATTCTTTCTTCAAAAGAATTAATTGCCAACTCTCTTCAAGCGGCAAAATCACTTGGATTTACAAAAATACGACTTTTGCCACACCAAGCCATATTCGCCACTTTATTCGCATGCGCTTACATTCGTGGTCCCTAACCCGGTGGGGTGGGTGATTGGAAAGTCCTCAGACCTTTTCACTGTATTCAGGTTAAATGCAGTAAATTTGTAGCTGGTTCTATTTATTTATATCTAAGGGGGCACTACACGGTTTCCAATGGCCGGTCAAAGTTTTTACGACGGCTACTCAATAAATTACCCCATGCAACAAGACAAAACATTAATAGCCCTTCATATATACTCACAGTCAATTACAAATAGACCAGCAATTAATCTTAAAGTAACAGAAACAGTCTCTGCTTACTGGAACCATCTCTGTGCAAATGTAAACATTACCCCACCCCCCTTACTAAAAGGGCAATTTTTGCACCAAAAGACACATTTTCCTTGAAGTGTGACATGCCACTTGCACATGCAATGGCCATAAACTGCATACCCATGTGTAGATACACCCTAATGCTTAATTTCTATACACATTTGAATACCTGCCAGCCGTTGACTTATCATAGTAAATTCCACTTCAAAAAATGAGCCATTTTTGAACAGCTGATTTCCGGGGTTGAGGGTAAAATCCAGCAAGTAAGTTCTGCACTAATAAAAAAATACAGAAGGTCATGTGACCTGACAAAAATCAATTTAAATCATAAATAACAACTGCTTGAGTGAAATAAAAGTCAAATACTGCTTCAAAATATTTTTACACACATTTACATACCAAAATGTAGCCATACCCCTCTATATTGACTTTTTTGCCCAGGACAAGTGGGTAAAAACTGTTAGCTGCACCCTTTAAGGAAAAAGTCAACAATATCTGATATACCCAAATGTTATTTCTAGCACATAATTTATGTCATTTTATGGTTCTGTATGAATAAATATGACTTTATTGCAGAGAAAAAAGAAATATGAGTGTAAAACTGATACAAAACAGTCAATGTCAAAAGGTGCCGAGCGACGCGATTTATAGGTGCAGTTCAAGAAGGTGATCGCTTCTTCATGTGACACAATTGTATCTACTCCATATGAAATAAATCAAGAATTTACACAGTCTTGAATCCTTGGATAGTTTTTCTGAGCACTTCAAGCTTCTGTTCTGCAGTCTCTCTTGTAGAAAAATGGGGGGAGGGGGTCGGTCGGTCAAACTGTATCTTCCAACAGCTTTTTTGAAGACGTCGACTGTTATGACCTGAAAGAAATGCAATTCGAAGTGCAAATGTTGCATGTTGGTATGCAGTGATATAACTTTCACACAATATTTATAGAGTAACTGTTGATGCTAGTTGTTTAAGGATAATTTGATGGGGGGATGGGGGGGGGTCATAAAATTGGTGCATATACTGTGTTTGTATGTGTTTGTTAAAGAGATAATTCAAATTATAGTACTACAGACAATATAATTGCCTGTAAGAAACCATGCTGCTGCTGAACTTTATAGGGGAATCACGTAGGAAGGCTTTATCTGTTACTTTGTCTGTATCCACAGTGTATCAAAACAACTTTTGACTCTTTCTGTGGCACACAAGAAAGTGCATCTTATCATAAAATGTCTGTCGACCACAATGCATCCGCTTTCGCAGTCTCCGCGCAGAACTTTGCTTATCAGCCATACGACTGCGATAAAGAATAATATACTTGAAGACAAAAGATACACGGTTAAAAATGTCAGCATATGTGTAATGTATACTTACAAGATCAACAAATTTTCTGCGGATCACACCGGTTACAGTGAAAGCAGTGAATACCCTGGATAGAATAATAAGGCCACCTTCCTCTGAATTTCCAGTGTCTAGTTCTCAGGGTAATACAAACAGTCTGGAACTGCCAAGTAAAGCCTGCAAAAGGAAAAGGGTTGTGAATAATGTGTGATGCTAGTATGTCAGCTTAATGATGTTTATAGATGAACACCTGCCAAATCCTAACTATTGACATGAACATGCAGATGGCATTAAACATCTGACAATAAATATGACTTGTTTTTATCTTTTGTAACCATAATGCCCTGTACATTCCCCATTACTCATACATATCATTTTAATGTAAAAATGAATGATATCAATAGACAAATATGGGGAATGAAAACCTGTTTAAGTATGACAAAGATGTGTGGCATGCTTGCAATTCATAAGCAGGAATCTGTTTTCCAAATAATGGTCAAGTCTGTGTACATAACTTTCAGGCGTTATCCCGAGAACTGAAATCGGACGACACTATTTCATCTTTGTCCTTCATACCGGGCCATAAACAATAAGAATTTTCTTTAAATGAATGCCGGTTTAACAAATACTTGCGACCGCACACTTCCGTATCAGTTAAAAGTTTACAAAACATTTATTCGACACAGTATTTGGGGTATGTACAGGAAATACAGTAGGTCTGTCTCCAAATACTGCATTATTTAGCATGAATTGCAGGTAAAACTGCTTAAAAGTAGCTAAAAATTATGAAAAGCACCATTTAACCACTTTGAACAAGCTGTTTTGATCAGTTTTGATCATTTTTAATCAGTCAGACCAGTGCAAACAGTCTGCAAGCTGAACAACAAATTTTAAGAATTTGCGTTACCTCCCTTGTGTGACAAACATGACAATTTTCAATCACCGAAAACTTGAAAAAAGGTAGTTTCACTGTGTTTCTGTGTCAATTATTGTGTTGATAATGGATTAATTTGAAATCTGGATGATATTAAAAATAATTAAACAAGATTTGAAATTGCTTCATGTTGTTTAAGGAAAAAGTCAACAATATCTGATATACCCAAATGTTATTTCTAGCACATAATTTATGTCATTTTATGGTTCTGTATGAATAAATATGACTTTATTGCAGAGAAAAAAGAAATATGAGTGTAAAACTGATACAAAACAGTCAATGTCAAAAGGTGCCGAGCGACGCGATTTATAGGTGCAGTTCAAGAAGGTGATCGCTTCTTCATGTGACACAATTGTATCTACTCCATATGAAATAAATCAAGAATTTACACAGTCTTGAATCCTTGGATAGTTTTTCTGAGCACTTCAAGCTTCTGTTCTGCAGTCTCTCTTGTAGAAAAATGGGGGGAGGGGGTCGGTCGGTCAAACTGTATCTTCCAACAGCTTTTTTGAAGACGTCGACTGTTATGACCTGAAAGAAATGCAATTCGAAGTGCAAATGTTGCATGTTGGTATGCAGTGATATAACTTTCACACAATATTTATAGAGTAACTGTTGATGCTAGTTGTTTAAGGATAATTTGATGGGGGGATGGGGGGGGGGTCATAAAATTGGTGCATATACTGTGTTTGTATGTGTTTGTTAAAGAGATAATTCAAATTATAGTACTACAGACAATATAATTGCCTGTAAGAAACCATGCTGCTGCTGAACTTTATAGGGGAATCACGTAGGAAGGCTTTATCTGTTACTTTGTCTGTATCCACAGTGTATCAAAACAACTTTTGACTCTTTCTGTGGCACACAAGAAAGTGCATCTTATCATAAAATGTCTGTCGACCACAATGCATCCGCTTTCGCAGTCTCCGCGCAGAACTTTGCTTATCAGCCATACGACTGCGATAAAGAATAATATACTTGAAGACAAAAGATACACGGTTAAAAATGTCAGCATATGTGTAATGTATACTTACAAGATCAACAAATTTTCTGCGGATCACACCGGTTACAGTGAAAGCAGTGAATACCCTGGATAGAATAATAAGGCCACCTTCCTCTGAATTTCCAGTGTCTAGTTCTCAGGGTAATACAAACAGTCTGGAACTGCCAAGTAAAGCCTGCAAAAGGAAAAGGGTTGTGAATAATGTGTGATGCTAGTATGTCAGCTTAATGATGTTTATAGATGAACACCTGCCAAATCCTAACTATTGACATGAACATGCAGATGGCATTAAACATCTGACAATAAATATGACTTGTTTTTATCTTTTGTAACCATAATGCCCTGTACATTCCCCATTACTCATACATATCATTTTAATGTAAAAATGAATGATATCAATAGACAAATATGGGGAATGAAAACCTGTTTAAGTATGACAAAGATGTGTGGCATGCTTGCAATTCATAAGCAGGAATCTGTTTTCCAAATAATGGTCAAGTCTGTGTACATAACTTTCAGGCGTTATCCCGAGAACTGAAATCGGACGACACTATTTCATCTTTGTCCTTCATACCGGGCCATAAACAATAAGAATTTTCTTTAAATGAATGCCGGTTTAACAAATACTTGCGACCGCACACTTCCGTATCAGTTAAAAGTTTACAAAACATTTATTCGACACAGTATTTGGGGTATGTACAGGAAATACAGTAGGTCTGTCTCCAAATACTGCATTATTTAGCATGAATTGCAGGTAAAACTGCTTAAAAGTAGCTAAAAATTATGAAAAGCACCATTTAACCACTTTGAACAAGCTGTTTTGATCAGTTTTGATCATTTTTAATCAGTCAGACCAGTGCAAACAGTCTGCAAGCTGAACAACAAATTTTAAGAATTTGCGTTACCTCCCTTGTGTGACAAACATGACAATTTTCAATCACCGAAAACTTGAAAAAAGGTAGTTTCACTGTGTTTCTGTGTCAATTTTTGTGTTGATAATGGATTAATTTGAAATCTGGATGATATTAAAAATAATTAAACAAGATTTGAAATTGCTTCATGTTGTTAATGGGGGCACTACACGGTTTCCAATGGCCGGTCAAAGTTTTTACGACGGCTACTCAATAAATTACCCCATGCAACAAGACAAAACATTAATAGCCCTTCATATATACTCACAGTCAATTACAAATAGACCAGCAATTAATCTTAAAGTAACAGAAACAGTCTCTGCTTACTGGAACCATCTCTGTGCAAATGTAAACATTACCCCACCCCCCTTACTAAAAGGGCAATTTTTGCACCAAAAGACACATTTTCCTTGAAGTGTGACATGCCACTTGCACATGCAATGGCCATAAACTGCATACCCATGTGTAGATACACCCTAATGCTTAATTTCTATACACATTTGAATACCTGCCAGCCGTTGACTTATCATAGTAAATTCCACTTCAAAAAATGAGCCATTTTTGAACAGCTGATTTTCGGGGTTGAGGGTAAAATCCAGCAAGTAAGTTCTGCACTAATAAAAAAATACAGAAGGTCATGTGACCTGACAAAAATCAATTTAAATCATAAATAACAACTGCTTGAGTGAAATAAAAGTCAAATACTGCTTCAAAATATTTTTACACACATTTACATACCAAAATGTAGCCATACCCCTCTATATTGACTTTTTTGCCCAGGACAAGTGGGTAAAAACTGTTAGCTGCACCCTAAATTGGCCATCGCTGACGTAAAAAAAAGATCGATTCAAGAACCAGTCAAATTCACTGTAGAGAATCCAATACGCAGCAATACATATCCTGTAAGCAATGGAGATAAGACAGTTCACCAACAAACCGCACCACCGACCCGTTTTGTGTATGATACGTTTCCGATAGTGAGTTTGAAACAAAGACAGTTAAAAGTCTCGGTTTTTAATCTGCTCAAATTAATTCTTGTATTTAAAGTCTTCTAATAACACGATGGTCTTATAACACCAAAGCTTCTGACACAGTTAGCCATGATGGACACTGGAAAATCATGGCCAAGTTTGACTGTCCACCCAGATTCATAGCAAAAGTTGTTGATAAATTCACCTACCTAGGAAGCACCCACTCCAGAGCAGTGCACATTCTGGTCTCTGCCAGAATTGCAAAAGCCAGTGTGGCATTCGGAAGACTCTGAGCAAATGTCTGGTAGCATAATGGAATCAAGCTTGACACCAAGCTGAAAGTCTATAAGGCTGTGGTACTGCCAACCCTCTTGTATGCATGTGAGACTATACCAGCGTCATGCAAAGAGACTTAACCATTTCCACTTAAGCTGTTTGAGAAAGCTGTTAAAAATTAAAAATCAGGTGGCAAGACAAGAGTCCAGACCCAGCGGTTCTGAAGAAAGCAGGGATGCAAAGCATGCATAGTGTCTTAAAGCTAGCACAGCTGAGGTGGACTTGCCATGTTACCTGATGAGCAACTTCCAAAGAGAGTCTCCTTAGTAACCTATGGAGAAATACAGGAGGGAAAGCGCTCTCAAGGCGGCCAGAAGAAACGCTACAAAAACACCTTCAAAGCCTCTCTGAAGGATTTCGACATACCAATGGGGTCTTGGGAACATACTGCACAGGAGCGATCCAAGTGGCGAGGTCTCATCAACAAAGGAGCAGCTCTCTATGGAAAATAGAGAATCTGCGAAGCTAAAAGAGAGCGCAGAGAACGCAAAGCCAATACCAATGTGCCACCACTGATTCCATGACATTGACTTGCTCTACGTGCGACCGGCAGTTTAGAGCTAGAATTGGCCAAGTCAGCCATCAAAGAACTCACCAACACACACGAACGTATTCAAGAAAAATGACGGTCTTTCTCATTAGTGAGAGACGAACGATCAGGCATGTCAGCAGTCGTTATTAGAATATATGTTTCTCGCTACCTCTCCGTTTTTATTGCGAACACTCATTATTCACAACACTAGTATTCCATTTACCACAGTTTATGACCTGAACCTTTGGTATTACGTTGAAAGGTTTATACAACTACACATGCCCACTATAAATTGTAAAAACTGGCAAGAACACCGTTATAAACAAATAATAAATATATTAAAGATCCTTTGGAAGCAGTGAAAACATTACTATGGGCCTCATTGCACAATTTCGGGTAATGAACCCACATCGGCGACCCTTGACCATCCGCATTTTATGGTTTATAGGTGGGGTATATTTTCTACAAAGTTTTACATTCAATTGCATAGTTCAATAGGCAACGCTATGGAGATTACATCGGTACTAATTATCTATTCGTGCGACCAATGGCAAAGATTCACTACCATTCAAAATATATACATTATATAACATTTTATATTATATTATTTCAGCGTCTTTATCCTGTACGATATAAATGCTCTTCGATTTAGTCAATGTCGAATGGGCACAAAAAATCGTCCCGTGGGAATTTCATGAAGATTTGTGAAGACCTACCTTAAATCAAACTTTGGGGCATATACCCTAGAATCCAGCCAGGGTAATTTTTGAAGGAGGCGACATCTTCTGCTATAGTTGGTTTGAATGCATTTTTGAATAGTTTTAATCTTCCCATAAATGGTTTAGGTGGGCTGCTCTGGAAATTTTTTTGGCAGATAGGTTTACTCACACCATGTTCTGAGGTACCATGGGAATAAACGCATTTCATAAAAAGCAGATTTTTACATCATTTATGGGGTCAATGTGCTTTTTTGATAAATAAAACAATGTACATTTATGCAAATACTTTGAATATGAATAACTTCACACAATTCAAAATGTATTTAAAGATCATAAAGTGCTATAAATCCTTTATAATGTAGGATTTTGTCATGCCAAGTTACCCCATCCACTTTCAAGCAATGTGCGTGTTCGAAATTTATCTATAGCTTTGCGTTTTAGATACTTTTATTTGAAACATTATCATTGATCGAGATTACACTCTGTCTTTGTGCTTATCTGGGAATTTGTATATACAGCTGGCCGTTTTCGGTCTGTTCAAAGTTATTGTACTTCAGCTTCTCACGGTAAAAGCTGGAAATGGTATCGAAAAAAATGTTGAAACAATGTAAAGTCGGTCACTGTCAGATATATAATCATGAGGCTTAAAGTGTCAAGAAAAAGTTATGAAACAAACAAACAAACAAACATTTACGCAAAATAATGGAAAAAAATAAAGAGGTATACCTACAAAAGTTCTGGTATCTCTGCCTCTGACAGCTCTTAATAGCTGAAATGGTGTTTTATGATTACTTAGACTTGGTTCTATAGGCTGGTTTTCAGATAAATTAATCTTCTGGCTTAAAATATTAATATTTTTGATGAATGCATTGAAAATAGAGGAACAATGCGAACAAATAAAAGGTGTATACACAGAAAAGTTCTTGTTTCTAGGCATTCAATGCTCATTTAGAGCTGAAAATAGTGTAAAATAATTGCTGAGATAATTATCTTTTGGTATGAAATCGTATTAATTAATCATTATGATTTAAAAGTTTAAATCTAATATTGAAATCATAGATAAAGAAAAACAATGAGGAAAAATAAAAGGGATATGCTTATGAATAGCTGAAAATGGTGTCAAATGATTGCTTTGATTTTGATATAATATATTATAAGCTTGTATTCATAAACATGAATCATGTGACTCTTTAGAGCCTCCATTGTCAAAGTGTTTAACATTACCTCATATTGCCATTTATCTGATCGATTGAGTGAAATAAAGTTTGAATTGAATTAAATTGACTCAAAGTTGTAATATTTTTATGAAGGCATAGAAGATATGGGGAAAATGTGGAAAAAGTACAGGGGTATATGCACAAAAAACTTGAATCTTGGTCTCTTACGAGCCTGAATAGCTGAAAATGGTAACAAATGATTGCTTTGACGTTGTTCTTTAAGCTTGTATTCATATAATATTATATAAATTGCATGACTCTAAGTGGTGATAAATTTTATGAAGGCACAGAAGATGGATGAAAAATGTCAGAAAAATAAAGGGGTATTCTTACAAAAGTTCCTGTTTCTAGTCAAACAATGATTATAAAGAGCAGAAAAAGGCATCAAACAATTGTGTAGACAACTATTTATTGGTTTGTTATCAGATAAGTTAATCATATGATTTCAAGTTTCAAAAATATTATTGAAATGATAAATAGTTAAAGAGACTTCCGGTTTGGCGGGCTTAAGTGACGCGTGTCATTTTTTAGTGTCCCGTTTTCTTCCGCGGTTATCGGTAGGTTTGGTGGCGAGGTGTTTTTTTTTTTCAGTCGGTAGGTATTCCTTTTTCCTCTTTTCTATTTATGTGTACATGTACGTATGTGACTTTCAGTGAAATTAGCGAATTAGTGTGAAAAAAAAAAAAAAAAAAAAAAAAAAAAAAAAAAAAAAAAAAAAAAACAAGCGGGCGACATTGAAGC
The DNA here is from genome assembly GCA_964017185.1 of Rugalucina vietnamica. Classification (NCBI taxonomy): domain Eukaryota; kingdom Metazoa; phylum Mollusca; class Bivalvia; order Lucinida; family Lucinidae; genus Rugalucina; species Rugalucina vietnamica. The sequence continues at coordinate 7,182,889 of OZ024872.1, forward strand.
ATTGAAGCGTATGTGGGTGGGGTAAACCCAAATCTCAAAATGACAACTGTACAAGGAGAAATTCAAGTAGGAATTAAGAAAATAGAACCTCTGTTTCTGATAAACAGTGATGTTGATCAAAATTACAAATATCTAGACACATATGAAATATGTACAGCTGTAAATGAGGTCGTTTGCAATGCAGACCTTATAAACGGAGCTCAGCGTATTGGAGGGCTGTGGCGGATTTATTTTAATGATGATTCAGCAAGAGCACAGGTATTATGTACTGGAATAAGTCTGAGAGACACACAAATCACCCTCAAAGACAAGAACCCTTTTCTATACCCAGATCATGAGCTGGTAGAATCCACTAGGTTATACATTAGAAACATACCCTTGTCATACGACAATAGTGTTATCCTAAACTCCCTAAAAAATGGGAGTAGATATGCTAGGTCCTCTCAAATATGCAAGGGCTAGAACCCCAGGAGGACAGCTCACAAACTTTAAGACAGGAGACAGGTTTGTAGAGATCAAAGTCCCAAATGAACCCTTACCTAAAAAGAAAAGTATGGGCATGTTTGAGGCATCCTTGTACCACAAGGAACAAAAACAATCTCAGAAAGAAATTGAATGTGGGAACTGTAAAGAGAAAGGCCATCTCCGAAAAGACTGCACAAATGAAGCTGACTGTTATGAGTGCCTCAAGCCTGGTCATAAGAGAGGCAGTCCCCTTTGTGAAGGTTTCACGGAGGCTTTAGGTGGTGATGATAAGAACATGGAGAATGAAGATGAAAGTAAGAATGAGGGAAGTGAGAATGAAAATGGAAAGGAAGAAGAGGAAGAAGAAGAAGAAGAAGAGAATGATGATGATGGCGATGATGATGATGATGATGATGATGATGATGATGATGCGGGTAAAAAGGAAGGTAAAGCGGAAATGAAAGAGGGTGAAACTGAGTTGAGTGGTGCACAAAAAGCAAAACAAGACTTTTTGGCTAAAATGTGGAAAGCGGCTGCGCAAGGGCCTGCAAGTACGCCCATGCAAAGTCGAGCGGCTAGTCCAGCTAGAGTGCGTAAAGTAGATGAAATAACACCCGAGAAACAACAAAATGGTTAAAAAAATCAAAAAAGATAAAAAAGCAAACAAATAAATAAAATTTCTATAATTACATAATGGACCAAAAAATTATGTACTTTTTTCTTTAAATACTAAGGGTTTAAGAGAAAAGAAAAAAAAGGAACACTTATTTTATTGGTTCAAAGAAAGAAATGCTAGTTTTATTTTTCTACAAGAAACATACTGGACTAATGACTTGTTAACACAACTGGAAAAAGAGTGGGGAGGGAAAAAATTTTAAATCCAGGAACAACACATAGCAAGGGAACTGCCATTCTTTTTAACAGTAACAAATACACAGAATGCCTTAATTACCATATAAGTGAGGATGGAAGAATAATTTTGATTAATATTAAAATAGAAGACAAAACAATATGCCTCATAAACACTTATGCACCAAACAATCCTAATGAAAGGAAAAGTCTCTTCCTGAAATTAAACAAATGGATCTCAAGATTTGCACACAACAAAGAAGAAATTATTTTAGGAGGAGATATGAATTATACTGAACCAAATAAGATAGATAGAAAAGACAAAGAGAACACAAAAGATGTCAGTACAAATCCATGCAAAACATTATTAGAAAACCACAGACTACATGATATTTGGAGGGAAATGCACCCTGATAAAATACAATTTACATATCTAGAAAAAAGTCGACTAGATAAATTCCTAATATCTAATGAATGTATGAATTATACACAAAATACACACATCTTTCATGCAGGTATAAAAACAGATCATAAATAAATTAGCATGTCAATAAACTTTAGCCCAAATAAAAAGGGGCCAGGTAGGTGGAAATTAAATACAAGCATCTTGAACGACAATACATACATACGCCAAATTAAAGAATTAATAAAGCGCACTTCGCAAGAGTACAACTTCCTGTGCAAACAAATGCAATGGGAAATATGTAAAATTAAAATACGAGAAAACTCAATCATTTACTGTAAAAAAAGACAGGCTGTTAAGAAAGAAATAGAACAAAAACTTAAGGAGAAAGAAGAAGAACTTATAAATAGTAATTACAACCACAAAATCATATTAGAAAAAGATATATTGTTACAGAAACTACATGAACATGTTGAAGATAAAAGTATGGGTGCAAAAATAAGAAGCAAGCGAAATGGTTTGAACAAGGGGAAAAAAGTACAAAATATTTTTATAGCCTTGAAAAGACAAATTACTCAGATAATACAATCAAACAGCTAAAAACAGAAAATGGCACAAATGTGACAAGTAACAAAGAAATTCTGCAAGAACAATTTGCTTACTATAAAAAAATTATATCAAGAGAACTCTATACCAGATGAAAATATTGCTAACTACCTCGATAAAGTAAAAATAACCAATTCTCTAAATGATAATGAAGCACTACTACTAGAAGGAGAAATCACAGAGCAAGAATGTCTCTTTGCAATAAAAAACATGAAAACAAATAAGTCACCAGGCTCTGATGGTATACCTGCAGAATTTTATGCCAGCTTCTGGACAGATATAAAACACTTATTATTGGGATCACTAAACGCAGCTTATCAAAAAGGAGAACTTTCACCAACACAAAAAAGAGGAATATTAAATCTTATTTTTAAGAAGAATGATAAGACACTTCTCTCAAACTGGCGTCCCATCACATTATTAAACACAGATTACAAAATATTAGCACATGTGCTAGCAAACAGGCTTAAAAAAGTAATTCCAAAGCTTGAGAACACAGATCAATCAGGATATATCAAAGGTCGAAATATTTGTTACAACATCAGATTAATTCAAGATGTAATCGACTACTTTGAAGAAAACAACAAAGAATGTGCTATTGTGTTTGTGGACTTTCAAAAAGCTTTTGACACAGTTTGTCATAATTTTCTGTCACAAGTATTAACACAATTCAATTTTGGGGAATCCTTCAAGAAATGGGTCAATGTTATCTTTAAAAATGCAGAATCATGCACAACTAACAATGGGTGGACCTCCAAACCATTTCATGTTAAAAAGGTATCAGACAGGGATGCCCATTAAGCGCTCTTTTATTTCTGCTTGTCGTCGAAATACTAGCCGTTAAAATAAGAGAGAATACACAGTGGGGTTTAAATATAGATATAAACGGCAATAAAAATGTAATCCAGATATCTCAACTTGCAGATGACACAACCTTATTCTTTGAAAGTGAAGAAGCAATAAAACAAGGTTTAAAAATCATTGAAGACTTTGGCGAAGTCTCTGGTTTAAAACTTAACAAAGAAAAAACAGAGGGGCTCTGGCTTGGTAGGGGAACAAATAGGAAAGATAATTTTGCAGGCATTAGCTGGCAGAAGAATACAGTTAAAGCATTAGGAGTACATTTTGGGTTTGATAAAAAACAAACAGAATTGCTCAACTGGGAGGAAAAAATCGCAAAGATAAAAGCATGCTTAAAATGTTGGAACTCTAGAGACTTGTCACTGCAAGGACGTGTACAGGTTATCAAAACATTAGCCTTAGCAAAAGTTGTCTACTTATGTGCTTCAATACATGTCCCAGAATGGGTTATAAAAGAAATAAATAAAGAGTTTTTCACTTTTTTATGGAAATATAAAAGAGATAAAATAGCAAGGAAAGTGCTAATAAATGATATTTCAAATGGTGGGCTGAATATGATCGACTTCAAAACCTTCTGCATCGCAATGAAAGCTGTCTGGGCTTGCAGACTAATCAAATGTAAACAAGAAACTTGGAGTATAATACCCAAAAAACACTTAGATAATATAGGCATCAAACAAATTTTATGCATGAACATAGAGCATGACAAACAAATACCAATCAAACTACCCATATTTTATAAGGAGGTAATATACAGTTGGTACTTGAGTGGTGGAGGCAATAAAACACCTAAAAGTACTAACGACATAAGAAGCCAGCACATATGGGGAGATCGTTTCATCCAATCAAAGGGGAAGACTCTATTCTTTAAAGCATGAAAAGATAGTAATATAAACTTCATTGATGACCTATTAGATAAAAACGGCAATTTCCTTTCGGGTACTAAAATATTAGATAAGCTTAAAGTTAAAACTAACTGGATTGCAGAATATAAAACCTTATTAAGGTCAATACCATTAATTTGGAAAGAAAAACTATCAACAGCTAATATGGAAGTTAAAGTCAAAACGCAATTTCAGCCGTTTCTGCAAAATGAAGGCAAAATATCATATCATCTACCCCTAAAAGCAAAAGACTATTACAATATTTTAACTAAGAAAATAAAGAAAAGAACACATAATGAAAATTATTGGAATAACATCTTCCCAGATCATCCAATATGGGAAAAAGTATACATTGCAAGAATAAAACAGCAACCAATAAAGAAGCTTGCAGACTTTAACTATAAGTTAATACACAGAATATTACCAAACCAAGAAAATCTTTGTTACTGGAAATTATCCAACTCAAACAAATGTCGGTTTGGATGTGAAGCTATAGAGAACTATGACCACCTCTTTATCAACTGCCCAAGAACTTAAGCTCAAGGTAGAGCAAATCTTGCAACAACTTGGAATATCAGTCAAACTAACTCTAAAAACGCTAATATTTGGCTACAAAACAGTATATCCAGCATATAATCATCTAAACAGACTCTTAACACATATTTTCTATGCTATTTTCAAATTCTGGGTTAAAAATGAACCCAATATAGAAATAATACATTGGATATTCTGTGAACTCGACTACTAGAAACGAGTATACATACATACCAAGATAAACATTGATTTACTTAACAAATTTCTAGACAAATGGTCAGTAAGTGTCAATTTAGATCAAATATAAAAAATTCTTTGTTATATAGCAGGCTGTACTCTTTAATGATGCACGGAACACCAGCATATGTGGCACACAGAAAGAAATTCTTCTAAAATAACAGAAAGTCCAACTGATATACCACAATGTAGTATTCATACTTCTCATCACACAGAAGCTAAATTTTTCTGCCATTCAAACACTTCATATCGATACACTATATTCCCATAAACCATAGATGAATCAATCTTCTTTCTTCCCCAAAAAATGCTAGCGTCACTGTGGTCAATTCTTTTAACTTCAATATATGCAGTAACCATTTTCTAACATTCCTATTCTTCACCTAAAAAAAAAAAAAAAAAAAAAAAAAAAAAAAAGTTAAATGAGTTCCGCAATACATATTATCATTTATAGAAACATATTTGATACTGTAAAAATACTTTGTACTTGAACCTAGAGAGGTAGGCTCTGCACACAATGTTCGACAAACAAAAAAAAAGTCTTGGCATGACAAGTTATATATGAGGATTGTTGATGAAAAAAAAAAAAAAAAAAAAAAAACTACCGGTACTTTATGTACGAACCCGGCGAAGGCTAGGTTTCTACATATAACAACACCGTGTTCGAGGTCCGTTGATAGCGAGCCTCTTCACGGATGTGTACTTAATAGGTAGAACTGTACATAAATATGTATAAATGAGTTATAAAAATCAACCTAAACAACAAGATCATCACTGTGGTCATTACCTTATGATCAAACTAGTGAGAGCCAAGGTCTTCAGAATCGATCCGATTATAGCAAGCCTCTAAGTCTCAACTTCATCTGATGGGTACCCACATCGTAATGCGTGACTCATCTGTTATAATATCATGAAGTCATTCTGAAAATAATTTACAAAAACTGCAAATTAATGAAAACTACATGTATTGTAGTATTGGATTCATAAATAATAAATCAAATGAATATTGAAAATGTGACTGACACACGTCTAGTACCGAAATTATTACCAATTAACAAGATGTTCATAAATACAAAACGCCTGTGTCCCTTCTTGCCTTTCGTTTCGCCAAGGAGATGAAATTTACAGACATAACTTTTGAGCTAAGATACTAAGACCAATTTCCAAGGTATGATCTTGATGTTAAGTAAGAAAGTACCGCTCACGGATAGGTCCATAAATGCTCACAAACTTCAATGTATATATTCAATTAACCCTCTGAATTCCAGTTCTATTTTCATTACTTACTTCTGACTTATCATATATGTTACTAACACCGCTTCATTTGTATGTCTTACCATTATAAGTCCTTCAGGGGCGCGGCTGAAGGTGAAGATTACTAATACTTCATTGTAACAACTAACATAGTCAAAATGAATGTATTAACAAGTTATCCATTCTATGTGTGTATATGTGATGTTTATGTGTTTCGCCGATCTTTCTTCTACCTGATACCTGATACATACATACATACATACATGTACACGTAGAAAGCCCATTCTTAAAACTTTAATATATGATATATATATGTAACACCCCACCCCCCCCCCCCCCAAAAAAAAAAAAAATAAATAAAAAAAAAATAAATAAATAAATAAAAAAAAAATAAAATAAAATAAATAAAAAATGAATATACAAATAAAATACATAAATATGATGAGTAAATAAATAAATAAATAGAAAAACTGTTAACAAACTACATCTAGACGTAACTTGTACTTTATTGAAATCACTAAACTACAACAACAAAAATCATTCATACTTAAAAAAAATAATGTAAAATTATACGCATTAAGTATGCAAATATGAAGTACCTACTCCAGATGTGTCTCGAGTTGACTCTTAAGTAGCCACCTAGCTCCCAAATCTGACAATTCAGGCAGATGCACTAGAGTGAGCGGGTGTAATCACTGTGATTAGAAGAGTAGCTTACTCGAAACACATCTGGAGCCTGCCTTTTTGTTTTCTATTTCAGATCAAGTTGACAACACAAAAGGAAAGACAAAGAACAGAGAAAATGGATAAGAAAAATATTTCATCTAAATAAATTCTTTAAAAATCATGATAGAATAAATATTAAATTTAATGCTTTTTGACTGCAAAATAATAATAATAATAATAATAATAATAATAATAATAATGTGAAATAGATCACTGATTACAAAGAAAAAAAAATATAAATAGATGATATCATCATCCACAACCTGTTGGCAGTCAAATATATTACCTTACTGAAGAATTTTGTTGCTAAACTCCTATCAAATAAACCAAAGCATGTCATGTATTTATATTTCAGATCGGCTGACGACAAAGACTGACAGAAGGAAAGACAAAGAAAAGAGAAAATGGATAGTAACTAATGCCATGATCTAAATAAAAAGCACAACACAATCGGATCTCAAAGTCAAAGCAATCATATCATTGAAAACTATTATAATGTTGTTTAAAAAATGGATTTGTTTTTTGTTGTATTTTGTTTTGTTTTTTCTTACCAACCCTTCTTTTCTGTTGTAGGATTCCTGGCCATCCAAAGTCAATAAAGCTACCACCAGCAGATCAAAAGCAGCAGAGAACCATCGTTTGTAGTATCAACTCTTTAATCTTTTCACATAATTTCAAACTACACGCGCAATTTCGAAACTCCACCAAATGACATCAAGACTCCATGACACAACCAACATTTTCGTAAACACATTTTGAATGCACAGAAAATAGATTACTCCAGAAGCTAGACATTATATAAACATACGCAGCTAATATCAATATATTCCATAATCTCAATGTTATGCCACTAAATCGAACCGAAATACAACACATAAATGTTTTTTTAATTCCATGATTTGCACGAAAAACAACACGTGAATGAGAATGACGTCATGACAGCTTAAGCCCTGGTCACATGGACAGATTTACTCACGTATGTAAATTTTGCGTATACGCAAATTTTACTCACGTAAGCAAATCTGTCCATGTGACCGCAATTTTTCCACTTTTGCGTATACGCAAAATTTGCATATACGCAAAATTTGCACTTGGTCTAGAGCAAGTGCAAATCTCAAAATTTACTTTTACTTAAGTGAGCAAAATTTGCATATATGCAAATCTGTCCATGTGACCGGAAAGCAAAATTTGCATATGTGAGTAGTTATTAATTTGTGCCATATAAATGCTAAAAAGGCGTTCATTCAAACTGCAATTATTCCCAAAATGACTGAATAAAACAATACAACATATCTGACCTAATTAAAATAACACTACCACCTTAAAACGTTCAGTAGAAAGCTATTGAAGGCCTTGGGGTTAAAGGAATCTCTTAACTGAGAGCAGTGGATTTTGCCACACCAAATAAATTCCCAAATGTTCTGTACTCAGTTGGAGTGGCGAGCCAATAGATCAGGAGTGCTACTTGTTTTTGCACATCTAATGCATCCCGTACAGTATTTTCCATTGGAGAAAGATCAGGTTCAAGAACCCTGCACACCTTATTGAAGGTTTGCCTAGTGATTCTGAAGTTTTCCACCCATTGCTCATCTGTAAATGTCTGTAGCACTATCCTGTCATACCAATCACTAGATCTTTTTTTTTTTCACCGTTTCTGCTTTTCATGTCCTAACCCCATAGCAAACCCTAATCCTAGGCAGTATGGCATCATTCTATGTCGGTCCATTCATTTTAACTACTTTTACTGGTATAAATTTTATACGATATAAAAAATCTGACAATTTTAACTGAAATGACAAAACCTCAAAAGCTCATGTGACCGCAAAGCAAAAGTTACTTTTACTTACGTGAGCAAAATTTGCATATATGCAAAATTTGCGTATACGCAAATCCTGGCCATGTGACCGGGGCTTTAGTCGGCTCCTTTCAAGTTATTTTTTACACTAAAATGCGAAATTGTTATATTAACCGGTACCGTTGAATCACTAAATATTCTTAATTCCGCCGGGGTAAGCAGAACACCACGCAAAAAAATACACCGAATAAGACCCTCCCTGGAGACTGGCAAAGCGGGTAGACAAACCAGTGCATGGACACTCGTCATTCTCCACGTTTTTGCCAGCTCTTGGGAGTGTTTTTCCGGTATAATTTTCCCCCACTAAATTAAGACATGTATATTGATATCTATTTCTGCTTTTTTTTCAGATGACAACCAGTACAAGAGACTATCTTAAATCTTTTTATGTCCATTATGATAATTATGTGTCAATATTTTTGAAAAAAAAAAAAAACATAAATAAAATAAAAATAAATAGTTAAAGAAAAATTGAGGAAAAAATAAAGGGGTATACTTACTTAAGTTCTTGCATCTCGGCCTCTGGTGGCACAAAATGGCTGAAGATTGTGTAAAATGATTGCTTTGACCAAGTGACGTTGGTTGGTATTCAGATATATAAACCATATGATTAAATGTATTAATGATTTTTATGAATATGTAAAAAATATAGAAGAAAAATGTGGAAACGATGGCAGAGTATACATACAACAGTCCTTGTATCATGGCACCAGATGACCATAAAAAGCTGAAAATGGTGCTAAATAATTGCTATGACAATTATCTTTTGGTATGAAATCGGATGAATTAATAAAATTATTTCAGGTTTAAAAGTACTATTGAAAACATAGAGAATTAAAGAAAAAGTGAGGGAAATAAAATTGGGTATACCTACAAAGAATCTTATATCTTGGCCTCTGATGGGCCGGAATAGCTGAAAGTGGTATCAAAAGATTGCTTTAACTTTGTTCTATAAGTTTGTATTCATATATATAAATCAAAGTGACTCTGGGTGCTAATAATTTCTGTGAAGGCATAGAAGATGGAGGAAAAATGCGGTAAAATAAAGGGGTATACTTACATAAGTTCTTGTTTCTAGTCAACCAATGAATATATAGAGCTGAAAATGGCATCAAATGATTGTTTAGACAATTATCTATTTGAGTGTAATAATATAAATTATTCATATGGTTTCAAGTTTCAAAAATATTATTGAAAACATAAATACTTAAACAAAAATTGAGAAAAAAAATGAAGGGGTATACTAACATAAGTTCTTGTATCTCGGCCTCTGGTGGCCCCAAATAGCTGTAAATGGTGTTGAATGATTGCTTTGACCAAGACTCATTAGCTGGTTTTCAGATATATTAACCAAACGATTAAATGTTTTTATAATTTTATGCATGCGTAAAACTTATTTGGAAAAAATGCGGAAACTATAATGGGGTGTACATACAAAAGTCCTTCTATCATGGCCTCAAATGGCCATAAAGAGCTGAAAATGGTGCAAAATGATATCCAAGACAACTGGTTTTTTGTATATGTTCAAATAAATTAATTATGTGATTTTAATTTTCAAAAATATTTATGAAAACTTAAATAATTAGAGAAAAAAATGAGGAACATTGAAGGGGTAAACTTACAAAAGTTACTGCGTCTTGGCTTTTTATGGCCCTATAGAGATGTAGATGGCATCATAAGATTGCTAAGACAATCCTCTATTGGTCCATATTCAGATATATAAATCATGCGACTTTATCTTTCAATATTTTTAAGAAATAAGAGCAAAATGCAGACAAATAAGACATTGACTCACAAAATTACCTGTAAATTGGCTGCTAATTGACCTGTAAGGCTTCAAATGGCATCCAATTACATGTATTGCTAAGACACTGCACAGTTGCCTGTGATATATAATAACATAATATAATTAGAAGGAGTTTTCAGAGGACAACATATGTCCCCCCCTCTCGGCCCCAACCCTAATTTTTTACAAAAAAGCAATTTTGAACATTAATCAAGGGCCATAACTGTCGTTTCACGAAATACCCATCTACAATCCCAAACCACTCTTTGCCGGTATCAACTCATATGCAAAGTTTGAAAAACATCGGTCAAAAACTACTCAAGTAAGAGAGCGGAAACGAACAAAATGCAATTTTTAACATCAATCAAGGGCCATAACTCTAAAGTCTTTTGACAAAATTTACCCATCTACAATCCCAAACCACTCCTTGTTGATATCAACTCATATGCAAAGTTTGAAGAAAATCGGTAAAAAAAACTACTCAAGTTAGAGAGCGGAAACGAGAAAAATGCAATTTTTAACCTCAATCAAGGGCCATAACTCCAAGGTCATTTGACGAAATTTATCCATCTACAATCCCAAACCACTCATTGTCGGTATCAACTCATATGCAAAGTTTGAAGAAAATCGGTCAAAAACTACTCAAGTTAGAGAGCGGAAACGAACAAAATGCAATTTTTGACCTCAATCAAGGGCCATAACTCTAAGGTCGTTTGACCAAATTTACCCATCTACAATCCCAAACCACTCCTTGCCGATATCAACATATATGCAAAGTTTGAAGAAAATCGGTCAAAAATTACTCCAGTTAGAGAGCGGAAACCAATGCAGACACCTGGATTTTCAAACAGTTAATTGACCTTTGTGACCTTGAAAATTAGGTCAAGGTCACCGAAATCTAATCTCTCCATTCGGCTGTCCCAATGAAATTTCTGTGCCAGTTTGGTCTTAATCCATCCAGTGGTTCAGGAGATATCATGCAGACAAAAAGCTATGACGACGACGCCGACACCGCCGACGCCGACGGGATCCACACCAAAAACAATATGTCCCCCACCCCTTCGGAGGGGGGACATAATTTATAGTTTCATTTAAATGGGAGTAATACTTTGGAAATGTTTCGACAGAGTATCAATAATATGCAGAGTTTTAAAGTTGGTGGGGTAATTCTGTGTGAAATAGTGCCATACTTTCAAAAGATCATGAGGTTTTTAGTGTAAAATGAAACTGCACTTTATACTTTTGCTTACAAACAATATACAATGCATTGGAAAGTAACTAATAAATAAGAAACAAGAACCAATTTATATACTACATTTTAGCAGACTTTTCATAGGATATATAGCTTTTTGTCATAGCACTACCTCCATACATCAATGAATTCGAGCAGTATGCCAAATAAAATTCAAGAGTAGCCCACTTGATCCTTCATCGGGAAGGTGAGGACTACTTAAAAACATTCAAACCAACTATAGCAGATGTCACCTCAAACTCAAAATATAAGAGATACAGGTTTTTGTGTTCTAGGATAAGAGACAATATTTGATTTCAGTGTATAGTAAGGTAAGTATCAGAAATATTCCAAAATAATGCTTAAGCGTCCATACAATTGGTATCTTGTGTTTGTACTGAGTTTGACCATTACCAAATATATCTAAATTGATTTAATATGCATCATTCAGCTCTAAGAAAATGCCACAAACTTCACATTAATTATAGTCTGGATTGTTTTAATGCATTACATCCTTGGTAATTAGTTATGGTCTTGTCGGGCTGTCAGTCGCGTAGCAGCCACCGCTCCTGTGCATAGAGGCAAGTTATCAGTTCTTAGTTCACATTTCTTTTGCCATTAACTTGAATCAGTCATTGAAAAGGAAGAATGTCTAATTTAGAAATATTTTCAAACCAAGACTTCGTAAAAATATTCACTAGTACAAATGCGCATTTAGTTGATTTTACGCTGTTTGATACCATTGATGCATTTAGGTATAACCTTAAGTATAGGTCCATACAGTTTAGTAAACAGTTTTTGTACAATATGGCCCACCTTCTCTCTTTGAATGTTTTTACTGCTTCCAAAGGATCTAACAATTATATTTTATTTGCTATTACTGAAGCTGGTGTTGTGCAGTGTGTCGGCCCTAAAAAGTCTCCCCGTACATCATCCATAGTGCAGATTATATTTTTCTTTTGATCCTTTGAGATCAGTAAAAATATTTGGAGTATTTCAAATATATTGTATGTTAAGAATCGCCTTCTTGACGGAAGTTTGAATATTTGGCCTCTTTTGGAATATTAGTCTTTGATTTAGACTATTCTTGTGTAAATTCTAGAAATTGCAGCAATCATGAATGTCTGGCTTTCGCTGCCAGTTTTGTAAAGGGTCACTGACGAAGGTTCATTACCCGAAATTGTACAATATGGCCCACCTTCTCTCTTTGAATGTTTTTACTGCTTCCAAAGGATCTAACAATTATATTTTATTTATTGCTTTTCAGGCTATTGTTTAAGCATGTTAAAGAGGATAGATTGTTAAAAACAAACTAACCATAAGAAGATTAACATTAAAATCGCATACATGCATATCATTAAGGTGGGTGGGGTAATTTTACATGTTAAGTGGTAAAAATATTAATACAGAAATATGTTTTAGCAATACAGGTATTTCATAATTAAATCAATAGTTTCTAAAATTGTTCAAAATACAAAAGCAAGTCATACAGATAGGGAAAATGACTGGATAATGAAAAGTAATGTAGTTGTCTGTTTATTAGATTTAAAGCTTATTTCATAGCAGTACCATACAACATCGCCTGATAAGACTATCGTGCCAAAAACATTTCCAGAGCAGCCCACCCAATCCTTCTTAGGGAAGGTTAGGACTAGCCAAAAATGCATTCAAACCAACTATAGTAAGAGATGTCACCTCCAACGCTAAATCTGCGAGATACAGGATTTCGGGTTCTAGGGTAATTAGTGACTGAGTGCGCAAACATCCAATTAACGTCGCCTGCAGTTTTGTGACGTCACATTTAATTCAAATTTTCTGACGTCAACGTTTTACCTCCACAAGACCCAAAGTCACAGAGAACGTCACATATGATAAAGAACACATTTTACCATAGAAAAACGAATTTCTCAGTTGAGAATCTTTCAATGTTTCAAGATGTAGTTGGCATATGATAAAGAACACATTTTACCATAGAAAAACGAATTTCTCAGTTGAGAATCTTTCAATGTTTCAAGATGAAAACTGGCGATCATGACTCATTGACATACGGACGCCGGACGGAAAGATGAAAACTTTATGCCGGGAGTATAATTAGTTACTATCAAAGAAAACAAAACAACAACACATGGCTACATCATAATTATATTCCAATACTAATAAAACACATGGTTGCATGATATCATATATTGCAATTACTAATAAAACACATGTCTACATTATATTCTACAATTCCTAGTAAAACACATGGCTATATGATATATCATACGGTATATTACAATTACACAAAACACATGACTACATTTTAAAATAGTACAATTTTAAGTGACCTAAATTAGATTTTATAAGGGCAACTGTCAAATCAGTAACTGTTATCGGCAAAATCGCTAAAATCGCTAAAACTAATCGTTTTAAAAGATTTTAGGGTAAAAACCAGTAATCGTTAAAATCAAAGTTAATATTTATTAGAAAACAAATCTTCCAAAATTCACTTATCAATGATAACCCCAAGTATAATAATAATTTTAGTATAGAAACTGTCCAGTGAGAGGTGTCAAATGAGCATCGTCATTGGATATTTGAGCTGTGTCATGAGAAAACCAATAGGAGCGGACTGGTGCAGGGGTGAGTGATTCACTCCAGTCCAAGAGGTCTCGGGTTCAATCCTCAGCCAGGGTCGCCTTTCGTTAAGGCCTTAGGCAAGTCACATTTCCACAGCTCCAGTAAAAATGTGGTTTTGAACAGGTCCGACACAAACCGAGCTGTACAAGCACAAATGATGGTCAGAGGCTGTAAAATTTCGCAGTTGCTGCGAAGCTGATCAGCGGCTTTGTTTTCGCAAAGGCCCAGATCCGGGTTTCTCATGGCGCGGCTCACATGTTAAACAGTGCACTGAGTGGCTTAAAATTTCGTTTAAAGCGCTACCCTTTATGTTAATATATTTGATAAATTTTATTGTTTGTTCGAAATGATGCTTTACGTCCGAGTCAAAAGCTAAGGTCATGTCGGGACGTCGCCTTCACTTTATGGGACTCTTACCCCACTGAGGATATCATGACATCCAACAAGTGCTTCAAATATAACCATCTATCAATGCCAAAATGGCTTATATGAGCGAATGGTTCGACTTGGAACCACCTGGGCAGGCTCAGACCTGAGCGAATCTGATCTGCGGCTTTGTTTTCGCCTATGCAGATTGTTGGTTTTCTCATGCGATGGCTCATTAATATTCAATTCCATTTTTATAAACAATTTCATGTATGATACACTTCTGACATTATGTTATTTGTGTTATTGGCCTTTTTACGAGTTGTTTGTTATAATAAAGTACACTCACTCACTCACTCCCACACTCACTCACTCACTCACTCACTCACTCACTCACTCACTCACTCACTCACTCACTCACTCACTTCTTCCGAATTTTCTTTATTAACATTACGAAAACATGCCCATGCAATATACATCATTTTTTTTTTTTTTTTTTTTTTTTGTAAAAATGAAAATTTTCAGTTGAAAAATGTTAAAATCAGTATCAATATTTTTGCTCAAAACATTGATTGTGGGTACACGGCCACCAATCCAACTCTTTCATAGCAAAATATAATGATAATTAATTCATTTGCGGTACTTCCCACTATGCAGCTGCGGGGTTCGAAACGTGTAAGTGACTACGTATTCTCTTGTTTTATTATCAATTACTCCTATTTTAAGACATCTTTCAAAAATCGGAGAATGACATGATGTGTGTAATTTATCTAGCTTTTTTCACCTCTAGCCGATCTGCTGAAAACATAGCACTTGGTTTGGAATCACTTTTGAGATGAGTGCAACTCAAGCGTTTTTAGGATGTGTGGTAGATTTTCAACACAAACACGCCGCATAACTTCGTTTCCTAACTTATGCAATGCTTCCATTTTATTTGGAAGATTTTATTTTGACTAATGATGAATATTTGTGACCATAAACGTCATTTGTATTCCTCTGATTTGAAAATAATCGATATGCTATGAAGCGGCGTGATAAGCGATGAAGAAAGGGGTCTAGTGTTATGCTTGGAGGATGAGTAGTCCAGTAGATTTTACTATAACGAAATACATGTACGCTGATCAGCACTGTATCATCAAGGGATGTATTTAATAGCATCCTCAGCTTCGACAGCAACTAAGCAAATCTGGTAAATATATTTCTTGTTTTGAAAAAGCATGATTCTTCCTTTACAAGAACATGTTTTGTCTTACAGTATGTATTTATGTATTGCAGGTATTTTTGATATGCTTACTTATATTAATTTACTGTATATATGTAGTTCGCTTCTTATTGGAGGAACGAAAAAGAGCTATATGCGTTACAGAAAATGATCAGTTTACTTCTTCTTGTACATGGAAATATTAGGGTTCAAACAGTAACCAGCATGGCTACATAAAAAAAGAGTTTAAAAAGAGATTTAAAATCCAACAACTGATTGAATTACCCGATGTAAGCGCAAGAGTGATTGATAATGAGCTAGAAAAAGTGCAATGTGCAATGAATACTTACTTTTTCCATACTATTTCAAAACAAGAACGACATTTATCAGCTTTTCTTAGTTGCCGGATAAGCTAAGCAAGTAAGTAACTTCTTTATTTTATAGCTGAGGAGGCTATTAAATACGCCTCTTGACAATACCAGACTGACCAGTGCATTTCATTATAGTACAATCAACTGGACTGCTCTAGCTCATAGTATTTTCTTCATACCTTGTCTCCTTTCTCCATCGCTTATCACGCCGCTTCAAAGCATATCGATTATTTTCAAATCAGAGGCATTCAAATGACGTTTATGGTCACAAATCTTCATCATTAGTCAAAATAAAATCTTCCAAATAAAATGGACGCATTGCATAAGTTGGAAAACGAAGTTATTCAGTGTGTTTGTGTTGAAAATCTAGCATACAACCTAAAAACGCACGTGTTGCACTCATTTCAAAAGTGATTCCAAACCACGTGCTATGCTTTCAGCAGATCGGCTGGAGGTGAAAAAAGCTAGATAAATTACCCACATCATGTCAGTCCCTGAATTTTGAAAGATGTCTTTAAAAAAGAGTAATTGATAATAAAACTAGAGAACACGAAGTCGCTTACACGTTTCGAACTCCGCAGCTGAATAGTGGGAAGAACCCCAAATGAATTTATTATCATTGCATTTTGCAATAAAAGAGCTGGATTGGTGGCCGTGGGGGTACCCATTATTTTTCGGATCAAATAATATAACTAGAGGATCATTGATCCTGTAGCTCACCTGAGAGATTATCACATTGTAAGCTCATGAGATTTAAATTAATTGAGAATCGACCAATGAAAGTCTATGCATGGACACTATTGACCCCCGGGGCATGGCCAAATTTGACCCAGGGGCATGACTGGCACAATTTATAATGGGGACTACCAAACATTGCTACATACAAAATATAGAAGCTCTGGGCCTTTTGATTTCAGAGAAGTTTTTTTTAGTTTTTCCCATTGCAAGTCTATGGAGACTATCTACCCCCGGGGCGTGGCCAAATTTGACCCCGGGGGCATGGCTGGCACAATTTAAGTAGAGGACCATTAGCCATTGCCACATACAAAATATCAAAGCTGTGTGCCCTGTGGTTTCAGAGAAGAAGATTTTTGATTTTTTTCCCATAGCAAGTCTGTTGAGACTATCAACCTCCGGGACCTGGCCAAATTTGACCCCAGGGGCATGAATGGCATAATTTATGTAGAGGACCATTAGCCATTGCTACATACCAAATATCAAAGCTGTGGGCCTAGTGGTTTCAGAGAAGAAGATTTAAAAAAAAAAAAAATTCCATAGTAAGTCTATGGAGACTATCAACCCCCGGGGCGTGGCAAAATTTGACCCCAGGGGCATGAATGGCTCAACTTATGTAGAGGACCATTAGCCATTGCTTCATATCAAATATCAAAGCTGTGGGCCTAGTGGTTTTAGAGAAGAAGATTTTTTTTAGTTTTTCCTATTGTAGGTCTATGGAGACTATCGACCCCCGGGGTGTGGCCAAATTTGACCCCGGGGACATGATTGGCACAATTTTTGTAGAGGACCATTAGCCATTGCCACATACAAAATATAAAAGCTGTGGGTCCTGTGGTTTCAGAGAAGAAGATTTTTGATTTTTTTTTCCAATAGTAAGTCTATGGAGACTATCAACCCCGGGGGCGTGGCCACATTTGACCCAAGGGGCATGAATGACATATTTTATGTAGAGGACCATTAGCCATTGCTACATACCAAATATCAAAGCTGTTGGCCTAGTGGTTCCAGAGAAGAAGATTTTTTTAGTTTATTTCCTATTGTAGGTTTATGGAGACTATCGACCCCCGGGGCGTGGCCAAATTTGACCCCAGGGGCATGATTGGCACAATTTATGTAGAGGACCATTAGCCATTGCCACATACAAAATATCAAAGCTGTGGGCCCTGTGGTTTCAGAGAAGAAGATTTTTTAAATTTTTTTCCCATAGTAAGTCTATGGAGACTATCAACCCCCGGGGCGTGGCCAAATTTGACCCCAGGGGCATGAATGGCACAATTTATGTAGAGGACCATTAGCCATTGCTACATACCAATTATCAAAGCTGTGGGCCTAGTGGTTTTATTTTAGTTTTTCCAATTGTAAGTCTATGGAGACTATCGACCCCCGGGGCGTGGCCAAATCTGACCCCAGGGGCATGGCTGGCACAATTTATGTCGAGGATTATTAGCCATTGCCACATACAAAATATCAAAGCTGTGGGCCCTGTGGTTTCAGAGAAGAAGATTTTTTAATTTTTTTCCCATAGTAAGTCTATGGAGACTATCGACCCCCCGGGGCGTGGCCAAATTTGACCCCAGGGGCATGGATGGCACAATTTATGTAGAGGACCATTAGCCATTGCTACATACCAAATATCAAAGCTGTGGGCCTAGGGGTTTCAGAGAAGAAGAATTTTTTAGTTTTTCCCATTGTAAGTCTATGGGACCTATCTGTTGCCATGGAAACCACAATTTTGATACAATCTGCTCCAAAACCTAATGCCATCAATCCCCCAACCCAATTATGGTTCACATTAAATTTGATCAAGATCGGCCTACCTATCCTATAAGCTCACCTGTGAGCCTTCGGCTCAGGTGAGCTAAAAATATGTATACCCTTGTATACCCCATTTGTACTATATAAAAGTGGGATGTAACTCATTTAAGACTGACGTCCCTTTCATGGGACATTGGCAAACAGCATAGCCCCAGATGAGACGCCGCAAAACGCGGCGTCCCATCTGGGGCTATTCTGTTTGCTTAGAGTAATGTCATCGAAAAAATACAAACAAAAAAAATAAAAATCACTCCTAACACCCCTAAAAATGAAAGTAGGCTCATCCAATTGATAACGATGGGAGAATACATTCAAATATGGGTTAAGGGGGTATACATTCCATGGACATGTTGTCCTGATGGAAATCAGTTCCTCAATGTAACACACGCACATCCCGAAACGCCACAATATTTGGTCCACGTTGGTCTGATGCTTCTAATGATATCAATGACGACCGATTCAGAAATGTCATTCATCTGTGCTATAGCAGCAGGGCAGGGACAAAAGCCATACTTGCACATATTTACTGCCGTTGCGACCCCGGCCCTAGCGGCCCTCGCAGCGGCAGCGGCGGCATCCATCTTCCAGAAGTCATCTGTAGTGACGTCACACCGAGGTCGGAATGGTTCAAGCTGAAAACCGTTGTAGGAAGTATAAGTTTTTCTAAGTATAGACACACAGCAGGCAATGTCCTGCTTTTTGAGACGTTCTCCAAAGTCTTTGACAGTGTGCGATTTCATAAATCGGTATATATTCTTAACTGAAACTAGGATTTCGTGCAAAGATTTTTTGTCAGTCGTCATCGTCTGAACGTTCTTGTAGAGAATCGTTCGAGCTCGGAGCCGATCGGCAACCAGTCTTATATCATTATCTGTCCCCTTCACAAAATCAATCACTGCCGCTTGGGCGGACTTCAGGTTTGCTTTTGTCGTTGCACTGAAATTCAATGAAAATAAGGGAGAGTTCACATCTACTGGAAGTTTGGGAAGCCCGAGCACGTCATTGAATTCTGCATATTTTGTACCGTTATCTATCATTTCCTTAAAAGACAGACTCAGATTTTTAAAAACTTCAATAACTTCAGGCCATTCTTTGGCAATCTTTCTAGTCTGGTCATCAATGGATTTCAACTCCACCCGTAATTTATTGCGATAATCTGTAAATTGATTCCTGGCCTTTCTCATTTCATTAGCCACCTCTTTCCATTGTTTCATGTCAAGGAAAATCTGTACAGCATCCCCTATCGCGCCAAGCACCATCATTCCTCCCTCAGCCCAGGAAAGCTTGTAGTTCTTCACGAAATATTTTCTGGCGTCTGGATCTGTGACGAACTTGGAAACTTTTGATGTCTTATGTTTGAAACCTTCTAGTGAATGTTGTACATGCTTAACTTTATGCTCTACTCTACCGCTGAACTCTTTAAAGGTTTTGCTTTTCGCAATTTTCTCAAGACTGGTTCCCGTACTGGTTGCCTTATTCTTAAAGTTTTCCCCCATTTGTTGGAATACTTTAGGGGCAAGTTTAAGATCCTGTTTCAGCGAAATCTGTTCTGCCGTTGGGACGCCGTATTTGGCGCAGACTTTTTGATATTTTGGATGAGCCGGGTCTAACAAGATGCCTGCTTCTGTCACATCTGCCTCCCACATAGCCCTATTTATCGCTGAGATCTTGACATCCTCGGGAAGCGCAACCTGGTCGTACGCACGACTATAGCTATTTACAAATCGAGATAAAGTGAACTCAATTAGATACTGTATTGCTAAATTGAACATCTGACTATACCGTGTTGCGTCGATCATCTTTTTAAGATCCGACAAACTGTATTCTAGCTCCCCTATCACGCTGTTCAAGTATACAGTAGAATTGGGATTATTCTTAAACATTTTGAAGAGTTCATCATGTTCTACTTCAAACATATGATTAATTAAGTCCTGGTATTCCTGCAGTTTATGTACACCTTGCAATGTCTCGTTTATAAAGAACATGATATATGCATTGTCGGTGTTGGCCGTCCGTAACTCGAGATAGGCTTTCTTATTGTCTAAATACTTGGCGTCGTAGGTCGTTCGCATCTTTTTTATTTCATTTTCCAGTCTCTCAATCTCATCTTTGTCCCGGCATATACTCGGATACATTCCACACCCACCTGAAACCAGAAAGAAACGTATATACATGTATATATAAAGCGCTACGAAACACGCCCTTGTAATATACATGTACATCTAGAATTTTTAGCTGAAAAAAAATAATGTAATTTCCTTCGGAAAATAAGTGTTAAAAATCGGTACATGTGACATGTGTAATACAATTTCTGCTTTTTGTAGTATTTAAATGCACTATACATGGTATTGGCCTACGTCACTGTAGGAATCTCTTTATACATGCGGGTACATGACGACAAAATGACGTCACATCAACGTCGATGCGACGTCATGACGTTATGACGTCGCATCGGCGTAGATCTGACGTCATTGTGACGTCATGTGCCTGCTGGGACAGAGTTCCCGAAGTATCGTTCGGCATATAGCTCGTTAAACCCATTTTTGAAGAATGGATTTTCTCATTATTATCATTTGGGCGAATCCACTTTCATTTTAAGGGGCATCAGGAGTGATTTTGATTGTTTAATCTTTTTTTCGATGGGGCTATACTGTTTGCCTATGTCCGATAAAAGGGACCTTAGACTTACATCTGTAAGTGAGTTACATCTGTATATAGAATTAGAAATGTCTATACAAAATAAAAGCTGGTCATTCATCCTGCTAATAATAGTTGTAATTGTATTGTAATAATTACATGTAAGAGCAAGATGAATTTCAAATTAGTTGAGCATATACCAAAAATCTATACCCTTAAAACATAGATAGAAAGGTTTTCTCGTGACGCCTACCTGTAATTGCTTGTACCAGTGTGATTCCTAAGGTTGTCATCCGGAGCGTAAAAGAGACTCCATGCACTGAAAAGAGATACATCACGATAACATACATTACGAAAACTTGCCCATGCAATATACAGAGATTTTTTAAGTTGTAAAATTTGAAAGTTTTCAGAAGATTGTTTAAAATATTTTTTCTTATTTTTGCTCAAAACATAGATTGTGGGTACACGTTAGAACCGCCTCGCCGAGGCGGTTCTAACGAGTACCCTAAATCTATGTTTTGGAGCAAAAATAAGAAAAATAGGTATACCCCTGCAAACCCCAGTTTTACTATATGTAAAAGTGGGGTTTAAGGGGGTATATATTGCACGGACATGTTTTCCTGATGTCTTTGAAATTTACACTCCCTCCAACCCCCACTTTTATATATAGTAAAACTGGGGTCTATAAGGGTATACCTATCGCCGGGGCGTTACTTGTGTACCAATGTACCCACAGGCAATGTTTTAAGCAAAAGAGCAACTGAACATTTTCAACTGAAACAAAAAATGCATCTCTTAAATTCTCTGTATATCGCATAGGCCAGGCCGGGAGGTTATAAAACTATTTTCATGCTCAGCTCAGCTGAGACTAAAATTTATCCTGCTCATAAATGTTAAAATGCCAACCATTGTTGCAGGCTTTGGGGTTCTAAACCTTCGATTTCAATATATTGGGGCTATTTAAGTATTTATGAGGGTTTGAAAATTCAAGCTCAGCTGAGTTGAGCATAAAAAAAGTTTAATAACCTCGAATGAACGGGTATGGTACGGTCGATGAATGGTATGACGAATTCGTTATGGCCCCGAGGTTATAAAACTTTTTTTTTCATTATGTACTGAAGTTTAAAGATTGTACGCTTTACTCCTTTGAAGAAAATATCGAAAAAAATATTATGGTCATTTTTTTTTTTTTTTTTTTTTTTTTTTTTTTTTTTTTTTTTCAAATAATCAAATACAGTATATTTTACTAAGTTCATTGCAATTTCTTCTTCCAATTATGCAAAGAAACCGAATTTTTACGCTTGTAAACAATATTTCAACAATGAAAAATGGAAATCATGAGCCGCCACATGGGAAAACAAACAATCTGCCTAGGCAAATACAAAGGCGCAGATCAGCTTCGCAGTAATTGCGAAGCTGATCAGCGCCTTTGCTTTCGCAACTCGGGTAGAACAGTTCCTCTTCTACATAGTAACTTAAACCCGAAATTTCAAGATTCTAGCTCTTTTTCTGTGACTGCACAGATCGGTTTATGTCGGACCCGTTCGGAAACCACATTCAATTTTTCTGGTTTTCCAAAGAGGTGGCTAAAATAGCGTGGTTCCGAAGTCCAGTACCCTGTCACTGAAACACAGCCATCCTTTCCCAACCTAACACTAACCCACTTTTGAAGAATGGACTTACTCATCATTATCACTTTGGCGAGTCCGCCTTCATTTTATACGGAAGAGCATTAGGGCCAGGTATTTTTTTTTTAATTTTGAAATTTCGAGTTACTAAGTCGAAATTTCGACTTAGTAACTCAAAATTTTGAGATAGTAACTCGATATTTCGACTTACTATCTCGAAATTTCGACTTATTATCTCGAAATTTCGACTTATTATCTCGAAATTTCGACTTAATAACTCGAAATTTCGACTTACTACCTCGACATTTCGACAAACTATCTCGAAATTTCGACTTATTAACTCGAAATTTCGACTTAGTAACTCGAAATTTCGACTTAATATCTCGAAATTTCGACTTATTATCCCGAAATTTCGACTTAGTAACTCGAAATTTCGACTAAGTAACTCGAAATTGCGACTTACTATCTCGAAATTTCGTCTTAGTTACTCGAAATTTCGACTTATTGAATGAATTCCTGTTGTAATTCAATAAGTCGAAATTTCGAGTTACTAAGTCGAAAATTCGAGAAAGTAAGACGAAATTTCGAGTTACGTGTACTAAGTCGAAATTTCGATTTACTTAGTCGCAATTTCGAGTTACTAAGTCGAAATTTCGAGATAGTAATTCGAATTTCGAGATATTAAGTCGAAATTTCGAGTTATTAAGTCGAAATTTCGAGATAATAAGTCGAAATTTCGAGATAGTTAGTCGAAATTTCGAGTTACTAAGTCGAAATTTCGACTTAGTAACTCGAAATTTCGACTTAGTAACTCGAAATTTCGACTATAGTAAGTCGAGATAGTAAGTCGAAATTTCGAGATAGTAAGTCGAAATTTCGAGTTACTAAGTCGAAATTTCGAGTTACATGTACTAAGTCGAAATTTCGTGATAATAAGTCGAAATTTCGAGTTACTAAGTCGAAATTTCGACTTAGTAATTCGAAATTTCGATTTAGTAAATCGAAATTTCAAAATTAAAAAAAAAAAACAAATTACCTGGCCGTAATGTATGGAACGCCATAACTGTCTTATGTTAAGAACTGTCATTATATGCTGTTGAAATATATTATTATAGCGTCCGTTTGTCATCCCATCTTGTCCGCTTAGTATTATCTTGGCTCCATTCAGAATGTTATCATGTCAACTTTACAGTTTGTTATGTTAAATCATCATTTTATTGAGTTCATATATATGGTGGCATATGGGTGCCATCCACATAATGAGTTAGTATCACGTTAATTTTAGTTTCTAAGTCGACTTATAACGTGTTGGTGCGATACTATCTAGTCTTCCGGTAAAAAAAAATATCTGCAATTGAACATGATTCCGCTCTTAAGTGCCATCTAAGAATAATGAGATAGTAACTCATTAGCTCTAGTTTTATGTCGACTTAGGATGACAGGAAGTCAAGATTGTATAAGAACCATTCATCCTAAGTCGACATAAAACAAGAGCTAACAAGTTACTATCTCATTAACGAGATGGCGCTTAAGAGCGGAATCATGTCCAATAACAGAAAAAAAAATAAAATATTTACCGGAAGACTAGATAGTATCTCACCAACACGTTATAAGTCGACTTAGAAACTAAAATTAACGTGATACTAACTCGTTATGTGGATGGCACCTATATGCCACCATACATATATAATGTTGTTATGTCCACTCATTATTTTGTTGGCTTCGGTTCTCGTGTTGTCTTGTCGTTTTATCGTTTTGTTAGCTTCATATATTATCTTATTTGGTCAATTTATCATTCACTTCTTTTGATATGCCATGTTATCATGTTCAGTTTCTATGTAATCTGGTTAACACTGCGTTCTATTGGCTCCAAGGATCATAAAATGTTGTCTTTTCATATCATGATTCTGGTAGGTTCATATATTCTGTTGTTATGTCAACTTTTTGTTCTGATGGGTTGTTTTGCCATATCATTTTGTTCTTATTTCATTATGGTGGTTTAAAGTGTGATCCTGTTTGGTGAATTAACAACGCACCTGCTAAAGATGACGTTATGTTCGCTTCGTTGATAATACTCGCAACTCAAATAACCAAGATGTTATCTCTTTTCATTATGCTTAAATGTCAAATTGCAATTCTGTATGCTACATCGATGCATTGTTTATTCGTTTCATCAGATTGTTGTCTTCATTTGATACTTTGTTTGGGCAATTCATCGTTTTGTTGCCTCTATAGGGCACGTTGTCCTGTCAACTTTATATGTTGTTGTGTCAAGATTACATTATGTTCATTTTACATGTTGTTGAAAATTAGGGTAAAATATGTCACCAGAAAACCGATAACTAAAGCCGGTATTTACTAGTCACTTCGGTCCATGACAATTTTCGGAGACGCATGAGAGAATAGCAGCTTCTTACAGTAGGCAAAATTTAATTTAAAAATAAAGTGGCAACAGATGTGTGCTGCACTACTCAAAAATCCGTTACCGAATGCAGGTGCAGGTTTCATACCGATACTGACTCTATCTATATGACAGTCGATGCCTAAATATGCGTCGTCTGTAACCTCAGAAATGCATGGTATTGCCTATATATTCATAAGCTGTTTCATACCGATACTGACTCTATCTATATGACAGTCGATGCCTAAATATGCGTCGTCTGTAACCTCAGAAATGCATGGTATTGCCTATATATTCATAAGCTGAACCTCTCTCTCTCTCTCTCTCTCTCTCTCTCTCTCTCTCTTCTCTCTCTCTCTCTCTCTCTCTCTCTCTCTGGAGATTGTGGGGATATAAGCAACCGATTGCATATGCCTTGTTTCCAGCATGGTGTGCTTAATATATGCCGTACGGAGAAGCTAATGCAATATGGGAAACTACTATAGAAACTAGCGATACCTACGGGTTAGCCAATGTCAGAAACAGAATAAACGAAATGTTTATTTCGTCTACATGGTCTGAAGCCGCGAGGTCTTGCCCTTAGTTGTTGCCCTGAGGGAAACCTATGCGTCTCGAGTGCTGAACTATAAACGCTGCCATTTAATGTAATGCTAAAAGTACAAAGTTAAGAAAACTCAAGATAATATGTATATATACTACAGTGACCCTATCAAGGGTGGAACCCCTTTATACAGATACAGATACATGTCTGTAAAGCTCGTCATCTTTGGTTTTAGTTGATGTTAGCCGGATGGCTACCTTGCTGGGAAAGAGCTAGTCATCTTGCTCTTCATCATGTTCATGCGTGCTGTTTGATTTTTTGTTGATGTCTTGTATTGTTCACTCTTTACCATCTGGTGCCTTTGGGCTGGTATTAATTGCATCAATTCCTGAACCTTCTATTCTTATTCACGAGAACTCGACACGCCTTTTTAAGGAAGGTGATTCAGTTTACACGAGCGAGAGACAACCCGGGATAGAGAAAAGCAGACTATAAATTGGATATGATGATGATTACAGAACTACTAAAAATGTTCTCCAATTGGACTTACTGCCAGGCCAATACGAGTCAGGGACATACTCAAAGTCATTGAGGACAAGTGATCGGCTCTAATTTAGCTTAATACCCTTATTTGCCAGGATCTGATTAAGCATAACCTCTCCGCAGTTTGGGAATTCCTCTACAACACCCTGACAATATTAGATAATTACATGTTAATATCTGGAAAGTCATTTTTACGCATTGACAAACCGAGCATTCTCATTCGGCGATAAATAGTACTATCCGACTTCATACCTTGGCCTAGCTACAGACCAATTTATGGAAATTCAGAACATTTTGTCTGTGTGCTACGGAGGATACAATATGCCATATGCGAAAAACTCTACTTTTACCGAATACAACTTTGCCCTTTTGCTTCTGCACTCCGCAAAACTGAATTTTTGAAAGCAAAACAGGAATAAAATGTTGAATCTGATCGTTCTGAATGAATAAATGACTTCGGACTTAAAACTTCATGCTTCATCTGCAAACCAAGTAATCATACAAAATCTTCAGTTTGCATTGATTTCTATGGAAAGCAAAGTTCTTGAATATTTTGCAAATAAAGCCGTAAAGAATAATTCCGCTAGCACACTATAACCAGAACGTACTATCCCAGCAGACATTTGACGTCAGTTGGACGTCAGATAGACGTTGGATTTAGGTTGATTTTGAAAGTTTGTTTGACGTCAAAAACAGACGTCATTCTGACGTCAAAAACAGACGTCATTCTGACGTCAGAAAAACAACGTTGGTTTGATGTCCCAAATGTGACGTCATAATGACGTTGGGGTTAGGTTGATTTTGAAAGTTTGTTTGACGTCTAAAACAGACGCCAATCTGACGTGCTAAAACCGATATCGTGAATGTTTGTTCGCAGTTTAATTAACATTCTGAAATCCTGAAGTGGATTCAGTAGTGCGGTGATGCACTATTGTTATTCCCTTTCACTCCTTTGATAGAGTTATTCGGGTCCTGGGAACCAACCAGTACTAGGGTTTGCTTTTAGTTACCTTTCCTGGGTAGAACCAGTACTTGGAGGTTGCTTTTCCCCCGAAGGCTCAAACCGGGGTTTGCTTTTTATAATACCGTTCCTGGGTAAAAACCAGTACTAGGTTGATTTTTTTTTTTTGTTTTTGTTTTTCGTTTGACACCGTTCCTGGGTCCACCTTAACCAGTACTTGGATAAACATTTCTGGATGTACAAAATATTTAAGATGTTAAATCACTCTGATGTGTTGGTATATCTTATTCATGTCAAATTTTATTGCTATATGGTGCTAAAACAAATAAGACATTAGTGTAAATAATAAGACTATTGTGAACAATCAATAATTTAAAATGGTGAAATAAGTATTAAAATATACAAATTTCATTTTCGTCTTAATAGAAGGTTTTATAATTTAATGAAAGACTTTATTTTGATTAACAAATAATTATTTTTTTCTAAATTAATTAAGCATGGTGATTTTCGATACGAGACCTAGATATGGCTTTTTTAAAAGTGGCTATGTTGAAATTATTATTTGAATTTGATGTAACTTTTGCGCAAGAAAATTATGTCAGTTCAAGGGCAGCTAACTCTGTCGACATATGACGTTAGACTTACGTTTGAATCCGGCGTCATTTCGACGTCATATCAATACGTCCACTGACGTCAGGACTGGACGTCAGGTGGACGTTGGTTATTGGTTGTATGACGTCGTGACCAAAATACAACCAATATCCGACGTCAAGTTGACGTCAGATGCCTGCTGGGGACGTGTTTTTCATATATGTCGACAGAGTTAGCTGCCCTTAAACTGACATAATTTCTTACATATATTATGTATTATCATATGAGATTATATGACGTCGCTATTTTCCAGTGGATAACGTCATGTCATAAAAATCGTATGACCACACTTGTAATAACACTTTTGCGGGAATACGTAACGTCATTGACGACGTCCGTAACAACAATGTAAATTTTCATTGAAAATATGTCCACTTCGAAGGCGATAAAATCCTATTTTAGAAGTCATATGATAAAACGAATCTTACACTCGTGGTCATTTCATATGAAATTTATTAAACTCGCTGAAGGCTCGTTTAATAAATTTCATATGAAATGACCACTCGTGTAAGATCCTCTATATAATATCAAATTCAAATAATAATTTCAACCTTGCCACTTAAAAGTCATATCTGAGTCTCGTATGGGAAATCCCATATTTCGCCCTCATGCTTAATTAATGTAGAAAAAAATGATTATCTATTAATCAAAATAAAGTCTTTCACTAAATTATCAAACTTTCAATTAAGATGAAAATAAAATTTGTATATTTTAATATTTATTTCACCATTGTTCAGAATAATCTTATTTCTCACACTAATGTCTTATTGGTTTTAGCACCATAAAGCAATAAAATTTTGCTTAAATAAGATGTACCAATATCAGGCTGAATTAATATCTTGAACATTTTGTATGTTCCGAAAAACTCTATCAAAGGAGTGAAAGGGACTATCAAAAGTGCATCACTGCTCTTCTGAATCCACTGTTATTCAAAAATGCCAAAAAATATACACCTTAAACTATTTATATGACATGAATTCAAACGTCGTTTTTAGGACGTCAGATTGACGTCAGCTTTCAGACGTTAAACCGACGTTGGCTTTAGCACGTCAGATTGACGTCTAGTTTTGACAACAAACAAACTTTCAAAATCAACCTAACTCCAACGTTATTATGGCGTTGGAGTCTGACGTCAATCTGACGTCCAACGGACGTCAAATGTCTGCTGGAAGTAACATAGAAAAAAAAAGAAAGAAAGAAAGCAAAAGAAACACACGAAACGAATGATCTGATTTTTACCAAAAGTGAAGTTTCATTAATTTGCACACCACACATGGTCAGAAGTATGAAAAACACGAGGTCTAAATCACGTCTTGATTACGACGTCTAACTGACGAACTAGTTTGACGTCAAAAAAACGTCCAATCCAGACGTCCAAAAGACGTCAGGAAATGACGTCTGATAGACGTTGGAAATTGGTTATATGACGTCGCGACCAAAATATAACCAATATCTGACGTCAAACAGACGTCAGGTGCCTGCTGGGTATGTTTAGATTCAAAAAGGGTCATATCGAACATCTGGCCCAACATTTACAACCTGCAAAATGTATACCAAAAGAACAAAACGTTGAGATGAAGCCTACCCCCGGAAAAGTATTGACCTACCGCCGACAGTCGGTCAGAAAATAAAGAATTAAATGATGTTTAAAGTTCCACAATCAATGTCTCAGCTTTATGCTTTCGAAAAATTATGACAATTTGAGTTCAAATAATGAAGTTATCGCAAAGACTAGCAGTACGTTTCTTAATTTTAGCAAACATTTTCTGAATCAAAGACTGGTCGCTCTCCGCCGCAGTTTACTTGTATGTTTCATGCTAACCATTTTCACATAGAAGCAACTTTGGAGACTACAGATTCTGACAAATTGTCAAAACATTCTTCATCATTTTAACAAAGAAGGATATATACAGTCCAAAGTTGGTAGTCACATTATTACAGGTGTTCCCTAACCTATTTCCATGTGTATATTTGTTACAAAGCTCTTTCAGACTTATTCTTCAAAGGTTGAAAGCAACCAAATGCCACACATTCATGATGTCCAACCATTTGTTACCCCCAGGCAGTTCATTTCATACAATGACAATTTACATATGAGCCGCTGCATGGGAACACCAACAATCTGCATAGACAAAAACAAAGGCGCAGATCAGCCTCGCAGTAACTGCGAAGCTGATCAGCGCCTTTGCTTTCGCTACACTGATAGTACAATTCCTCTACTTTCTAAATGCAAAACTTCTACCCTCTCGCCATCTTCTGTGACTGTAAAGCCCGGTTTGTGTCGGACCTGTTTGGAACCCAAATTGTTGGTTTTCTCACGCACATGCTCATATTATATCAGGGGAAATATTTACATATTCAAAAGTAGGAACAAGTCTCTCCAATCTCAGTTTCCTTATGATGGTACCTTCGAAATTCGGTGTAGTTAATGTTTAGTTGCAAAGTACAGCTCTCTCTTTCATCTCAGGTTCAAATCTGTTCTTGCACATATGCACTGACATATGCACACTGGTCAATGTAAACGCATAGGCAACATCTGAAACGCACAGGCTCCCGTATTGGGACGCACAGGCTACCTCTTGAAATGGCGGATATTTGACAGGACAGGTGAAAAAGGTATGATACATACTTTCTAATTGTTTTACCGTTGTTCAGTGATTGCAAAATCTGACACATGCCTTTAAATACAGTGAAATGCCTTCTTTTTCATCAATTTGAAGTTTAGTGAGACGCATCTGCGTTGTTTTGGACTGAGAAGCCAGGTGCGTTGTAAATGAAATTCTTAAATATTTTTTTCCTAAAAAGTAGTGACATTATTTTGGTGCCTGCTATAGTTATCAGACTGCGTACTGGTTTACATTGACCAGTGTGATATGCTGTAGTGATGCATAATTCAGAAATTGATCACGTTTATGCGTCAGCGCTGTCTCAGCATTTTGTAGGGATGGATATCCCCAAAGCACTCATGGTACTTAAAATTATCTATCCTGCCTGGTTTCTATTTGAATCAAATTTAATCTTAGGAACTGTATTTTATTAAGGATTTCCTTTTCTTCATTGTTGAAAAAATGGGTGCTCGAATATAAATGCTTAAGGACTTGTACCAAATTGTTGTTTGGATACAATTTTCATACCATTTTAAAGAGGTACAAGAAGGCAAAGATCAGGAAATTTAAGGCGCAATCAGAAAAAGATTCCCACTCCAAAAACCGAGGTGGGAAAAAACCGAGGTGGGAAAAAACCAAACTAACAATCAGGTACTTATACAATGAGAACATATCGTAAGCCGAATGAGCAGCTGTTTTCCCAATAGGTGGCCACTCAGTTACCTTAACTTAACTAAAAATATGAAAACATACATAAGCCGCCAACAGCACAACAATTTTAAACACCAAGACATAAAACAAAACAAACCACCACAGAATATCGCCTTGAAACGATCAGTAACACAAAGTCACTGGCGGGCTTAAATCGATTTTACATGGCCATAACCTCACCCTCAGCTTCTGCAGTGGTTCATAACATTTAGTTAGTTCTTTAGTCAATGAATCATCAAGAACAAACAAATGATAATAAACCTATTTCCATGTCTATTGATGGTCATTTGATAAGGGACAGGGTATTAGAAAACCTGGTGCCCTGACAATGACTCAGAATACAGGTAGGGGCCAAAACAGGAAAAATCCATGCGCGGATCCAGAAATTTTCATGAGAGGGGGTCCAACGAAAATGGTAATTTTTGGTCACAGACGAGGGGGGGGGGTCCAACCCCCCCCCCAAACAATCCCGAAATTACCTTTTTTTAGGTAAAATTTCCAAATTCCAGCGGGGGGTCCGGACCCCCGGTCCCCCCTCTGGATCCGCGCATGAAATCAATATTAATTGCAGAGGGAGGCAATTTTATTGCACAAGTTATCAGGGACCATAAAATCAATAAACAGTGGAACTACAGGTATTATCCTTTAGGGGCCTCTTTATGACCGCCTTCAGAGATGTGATAATCACCTCATAATGACAGTCCTTTGATCTAAGGACCATATTGCGCCATTAGGGGTCATTAACCGAATAAACAGTGGTACCACTTTAGCTTCTTCAGAAGTAGGTCTTTAAAGTGCAATCATCTATGTTTTACAGCCCCTTTCACTCGAGTTTGCCGTTTGAGCATTTAGGTCAATCAAATTTGTTCACTCGAGTTTGCCGTTTGCCGTTTGAGCATTTAGGTCAATCAAATTTGTTCACTCGAGTTTGCCGTTTGTTTGTAAATCAGGTAACTTTTTATTCTATTTTAGAACTGAAACAGTGTCCCAGGTGCAATGTGTTCTTAAAATCTATTCAGCATTTATCTTTAGTAGAGACAAAGCAGAATTTTATCAATTTAAGCAGTTACCTGATGGCAAAAATTCCACATTGTAAGTTAAAAATTTCATTCGAGTTTGCCCTTTTAGAGGTCTTTTAGTTTGAAACTGTCACTCAAATCAGCAGATCAATCAATCCAGATGTCTTTGTGGACACCATGAAAAGAAACTCAGATCTTCGGAGCACATGGTCTTCTTGTGTGATGCATATGCTCAAACGGCAAAGTCGAGTGAATGGGGCTGTAACTGGGGTTAAAAAGCTTCACAAAACACTTCACATAGAAAGAGAAAATGTGAGAAACATAAATTATCACATACTTACACCTATATTTCCAGAGATAACCTCAAGTTTGCATATGTGATAATGTGTTTCCCGCCCTCTGGTTATCAACACATGGAAATCGTGCATTTTGAATGGAGAGAGGTTATCATGCCCGCATGCGACGTTGTCGCGCGACGAAATATGTGACGTCAAGTGAAATGACGTTACGTCATTTTAATGGCGCCGTTTTCTTTTTCTACACAGAAAATCGACAGTTTTTCGCATTTCTTCATAAAATTTGTTGAATAGAAGATTTTAAGATGTGATAATAA
This sequence comes from Rugalucina vietnamica, assembly GCA_964017185.1. Classification (NCBI taxonomy): domain Eukaryota; kingdom Metazoa; phylum Mollusca; class Bivalvia; order Lucinida; family Lucinidae; genus Rugalucina; species Rugalucina vietnamica. The sequence continues at coordinate 7,216,004 of OZ024872.1, forward strand.
GATTATAACATGGGCATTTTGGTCATCGCCCGTAGTATCAACTCTCGACCATTATCAGCCCTCGAGCTAAAGCTCTCGGGCTTGATAATGGAGTCTCGGGTTGAAACTGCGGGCGATAACCAAAATGCCCATGTGATAATCTCTAATTATCACATACTTAGACATATATTTCCAGCGATAACCCCAAGTTTGCATATGTGATAATGTGTTTCCCGCCCTCAGGTTATCAGCACGACGGGCGGATAACCGGAAATCATGCTTTTTGAATGCAGAGAGGTTATCTTGCCCGCATGTGACGTTGTCGCGCGACGGAATATGTGACGTCAAGCGAAATGACGTTACGTCATTTAAACGGCGCCATTTTCTTTTTCTACAGAGAAATCGAAGATTTTTTCATAAAATTCTTTGAATAGAAGATTTTTAAGATGTGATAAACAGATTATAACATGGGCATTTTGGTCATCGCCCTTAGTATCAACCCTCGACCATTATCAGCCCTCGAGCTAAAGCTCTCGGGCTTGATAATGGAGTCTCGGGTTGATACTGGGGGCGATAACCAAAATGCCCATGTGATAATCTCTAATTACCACGAATTTCGAATTGCCCCGAATCTCGAAGGTTCCGCCATAATAATTGTATCCATAATTTTGTGAGTTTGTTAAGGCGAGGAATAAAAAAACACCTGTAAAATATATTTGAAAACGTCATAATTTCACGAGAAATAAAATTAAAAAATTTAATGGATTTCATCTTGACACAGTAACAAGAAGAGATGACAGGGCAAGCCAGCATATATATCACAGTCGTATACGTGATCTCGTGTAGACTTTTTGGTACCGGTGTAGAACGTTACAAGAAGGCGGCGAGTCAAATAGGGAATTTGTAAGTAGGACTACCATTTCGTTTGTAAAAAAAATAGTCAGTTTCAATGCTAGGGGCCAGTCCCAGGCACTGTCACGCTCGATTTTGATATTGCCATTACGCAGTCTGATAACTATAGCAAGAATTTGGCTGAGATGAGCGGGTGTCTTGCGCGATTTTTAATTTAAGCGCAGACAGGCCAGGCTTTCACTTCTTTTTGTCTTTTTAACAGCTAATATTGTCACTTTTCTACAAAGGTAAGTACAGAGGGACCAGAAAACGATGCAATTAAATTTAAAGTCCCAACATAGACACCAGGTGGGAAAGAAAATACATAAAACACAACAAAACATTTTAAGATAATACACACGAAGAGCAGAATGACTTGCTCTTGCCCAACCAGGTAGCCATCCGGCTACTATTAGCCTAGACCCCTTATAGGTTCTTTCTCTATGCTTCGTCTCTTAAAGACGCAATCAATATGCACGTAATCCTCACAAGGAGATGTTGCAGTGTATGAAGGAAGAAAGCGTGTTCTTTTTTACAGCACTATATTTTATAAACCAATGGCCAGATTTTAATCAATCTCGCAGATACACATATATTTTTGTAGGGGGATAGCTGTACCGGAGAGTATAGTGTAAATGAAGGGGGTCGCTTGGTATAGCCACTCAAGTTCGCCTAGCATATCGCGTTTCATCGTAGCCTGCACGTCCCCTGGCTGTACACAGTCCTTTGCAACTTCTCCGTTTCAGAAATCTGAGTGTCATTACTTTCGTTCATAAAAATATTTCAAACTGAAAAACATGGACAAACTTGAAAAGTCTCCCCGTACATCCATTATGCTCTTATTTTTTTCAATCCTCAGGGATTGCTTGCAATCAGTTTGCATTTTCTATCTCTACTGATCGTTCCAAGGCGATACTTCTGTTGTGTTCTATTTGTTTTATGTTTTGGAGTCGATTCTTTGTGCTGTTTGAACCTTATGCACGTTTTCATAGTTTTAGTAAAGTTCGGGTAACTGTGTGGCCGCATATTGGGAAATAGCTGCTCACTTGGCTTACGATATTTTTTCTAAGTATAAGTGCCTTATTGTCAATTCAGTTTTTTCCCAACTCGGTTTTTGGAGTGGGAATTTCTTTCTGATTGCGCCTTTTCCTGATCATTGCCTACTTGTACATTTTCCTTTTAAATGGAAACTTTATACATATGAAGGGTCACGGGGACCCAACTGTTAATCGTGATAATTGATGCGACGTGGAATGTTAATGCATGCAAATATGAAGTTTCCTATGCGTCGGCGATATCGTTACGAATGCGACGTTCCACATCCTCTGCCCTTGAACGGTAAGTATCACGTGTTTTGCTCTCGCGAAAATTAACAAAGCCGAGTTTACAAAATCGGCGTCCACTATGATCTGCAAAATTCTTCTATGTTCCCACTTGAAGTCAATTGGAATACTTACGGCAGTTGTGTTTTTCAGCTAATGGTTTATAAAGTTGACCTGTAGATACAATTTTGCCACGGAAACTCATTACATTCTTAAATTCCTTTTGTTTTTCTTTGTCTTGGTCGTAAACTAAAAAGTATACCACAGTCCTGTGGGTGTCTTTATTGAAATATATATCCAAACGGCTTTGTAAATGCACATTTATCTACAGAGCGTGAAAAACAGTGAGATAAGCATCTGTTGTATGCATCGAAGACGTTGTTAAAATTTAATATGCGACACAGAAATGCATCGTGGAAGAATGAGACCGATGATTCAGTAAAATAAAATAGCAAATATTGCGATATGAAGACAGTGATGCATTTTCTTCAATAAATATTTTTAGATACCCGTTAAAGGGGTCAACCATGGTTTTTATACTTCATTATTACTTACAGAGGCTGGAGAAAGTTGTTTGAGCCCGAGGGTTCAAAGTGCTCCCGAAGACTCTTCTAACGTAAATGCAATGAAATAACCATAGTTGATCGCTGTTCTTGTATAACACACCATTCCAATGGAAAACTGCCTCGCAACCGCACCTAAAACCAGCATAAACCCCTTTTATTCTGTTGTTTTCCCCCTGCTTATCAGAAATGCATGGAGCCACCCATATTCAATGATCAAAAATTATTTGGTTTAGCCTTAGATTCATTTAATGTAAGGAAATATATAAGTTCTGTCACTGATATGTCCGAAAATGATTTGCTGTTTCGAGGCAAGAATAAATCAGTTGTGTAACTCGAATGTTGACAAAGCTGAATCAGAAACCCCACTCTGTGTGACCTCATTCAAAATAAAAGTGGTATATGCTTTGAAGCTCGCTCAACGAAGTGCATGTAGTCCAAGGAAAAAACGCCATGCAATATTTCGCTTGATAAAGGCACTCGTTATGCTTCTGCATGTACGTAAATAACTTTTGAAAGAGCCCAACAAAAATGCTAATTCTTCCATGACTCATTCTAGTAGTACGTACCTTCATCTTCGATGCATAGAAAAGATGCTTATCTTACTGCTTTTCACGCTCAGTAAATAAATGTGCATTTACAAAGCCGTTTGGATACAAGTTTCAATAAAGACACCCACAGGACTGTGTTATACGTCTTAGTTTACGACCAAGACACTGAAAAACAAAAGGAATTGAAGAATGTAATGAGTTTCCGTGGCAAAAATGTATCTAAAGGTCAACTTTATAAACCATTAGCTGAAAAACACAACTGCCGACAGTATTCCAGTTGACTTCAAGTGGGAACATGGAAGAATTTTGCAGATCATAGTGGACGCCGATTTTGCAAACTCAGCTTTGTTTATTTTCACGAGAGCAAAACATGTGCTACTTACGGTCCAAGGGCAGAGGATGTGGAACGTCGCATTCGTAACGATCTCGCCGACGCATACAAAACTTCATAATAGCATGCATTAACATTCCACGTCGCATCAATAATCACGATTAACAGTTGGGTCCCCGTGAGGGTGTTCAATAAATTCGCGGAAACATCTAGTCATGTCCTTATTTTGTAAATTAGCTGAATTTAATTGTGTTTCTCCTCTTGATTCGTGGCATGAAGGGATTGAGTCTATCATTGCTACACACCAGATACAACAACACCGACAATTACAAGTATTCATATACTGTATTTACGAAGCTCGTCTCACGAATCAAATAGCTCAAATGTAATGAGTATGGCTAAACCTAGACAAACCTCTTTCAGTTTCATTATCTAAATATAGGTAGCATTAAAATACTGTCCAGTGTGCGAAGAATATGGACATGCGCAGACAATGCTTTCAGTTATGACTACGCCACGTTTAGCATTTTGGTTAGTTGTATCTATATCTCTATCTTCCTTACATCTAGGTGCTAGTATTTAAGGAGATTTTGTCTATCTAGAGCCAGCTCCAGAGTAGGAAGAGCAAGAAGCCTCCGCGGTGCAGTGGTTAAGTCACTCGCCTTGTAAACCAGGTGTCGCAGGTTCGATCCCGGGCTTCTCCAAAAACAACAACAAAAAAGAAACAACCTCCCGGTTGAGCCTTCGGGTGCTCCCGGGACAATAAACCCACAAAAACAACCTACTATAGTACTGGTCTCGCCCAGGAAAAAAAAGAAGAGCAATCCAGTTTATTTTTATGAATTGATGCTTAACGTCCCAATCAACAGATATTGTCATGTCGGGACGTCACCTCTATTTTATGGGACGTTTACCGAAAGTTAGGATGACGACATCCAAAAACTGTTTCAAATATAACCACCCAACTAATTCAAAAAGGCTTATATGTACAAATGGTTATATGTACGGATGAAACCACTTTTCATGGGCAAGCCCAGACCTAAGCGGCTAACAAGTAATCATATGGTCAGTCAGTAGCGAAGAATTAAGCTTTGCCTGGAGACACAAGCAGCCCATCTATTTCTTTAAGCCCCAAATGGGCGGGTCCCATACAGGTTTATGATTGTACGCGGGAACAATATGTACTTGTAGTCTCTTAGAGCTGTGATCTGCCGGTCTGACTGGTAGCGACTTCCTGATAATCTACATGTTTTCCAAAAACTGCGTCTACACGGTTACTAAATCCTCAAAATTGACCTGTCTACACGGTTGCTGGCTAAAAATTACTGGTCTCTACACAGTAGCCTGATCGATATATTCAAGTATTTTCTTCAATGATAGTTTCTCTGGGCTTTCGTGGCTAGGGAGAGTCTTTGGGGTCTAGGCTAATAGGCTTTTGTAGAAAAGTGAAGATATTTGCAGTTAAAAAAGAAAAGACAAAAAGTAGTAAAACCCTGGCCTGTCTCCACTTAAATTGAAAATCACGTAAGACAAATTCTTGCTTCAGTGATCAGACTGCGTAATAGCAATATCAAAATCGTAAACGCTGTTTTTTCCGAGCGTGATAGTGTCCGAGACTGGCTCCTAGCATTAAAAATAACTGATATTTTACAAATGAAATGGTACTTAATAAATTCCCTGTTTGACTCGCCACCATCTTGAAACGTTCTACATCGGTACCGGTACCAAAAACATATATAGAGATAATCAAATGATAGAATGACCTTAAGAGATACAAATGAAGCCAATAGCTTGACAAAAGAAGAAACATCATTGCAAGTGAAGCACACAGAATAGCGATTTAATATTAAATCACAAAGTAAAAAGACATTACATTAATTATTTTACATGCGCATGCAATCAATGGAGCAAACGGGGCACAGGTATAACAGGATGCCATGCTATATAAACTCAACTGAATGAAAAAATCACCAAACAGGATAACATATGAACCCAACAGAATGATTTCATAACAAGACAACGTGACACACCAAGTCAACAGAATAATGAGTGGACATAACAACATAAATGATAAAGCTAACAAAATACTAAGATAGCATGTCAAAATGATGACTTGACACAACAACAAAATGAACAAAGCCAATAGAAGAGTTTTATGATCCTTGGAGCCAATGGAACGCAGTGTTAACCAGACTACATAGAAACTGAACAAGATAACATGCCATATCAAAAGAAGTAAATGGTAAATTGACCAAATAAGATAATATATGAAGCTAACAAAACGATAAAATGACAAGAAAACACGAGAACCGAAGCCAACAAAATAATGAGTGGACATAACAACATTATATATGAACTCAATAAAATGATGATTTAACATAACAAACTGTAAAGTTGACATAACAACATGTTGAATGGAGCCATGATAATACTAAGTGGACAAGATGGAATGATAAACGAACACTATACAATATCTTTCAACAGCATATAATGACAGTTCTTAACATAAGACAGTTATGGCGTTCCATAGTAATGCTCTTCCGTAATTTTAAGGTCATCAGGAGTAATTTTATATTTCAGTTTCGATGAAAGTTTCTGCGGCGTCATATTTGCGGTTACGCTGTTTGCTTATGCCCCATAGATAGTGCGCCCGGCTTAAATGAGCCGCCTCGTGGGAAATGTGATTTCCGAACAGGTTTGATACAAATCAGGCTGTACAGTGACAGAAGCAGGCTATAAGTTTGAAATTTCAGATTTAAGAAGAGGAGGAAGTGTACTGTCCGAGTAGCGTAAACAAAGGCGCTGATCAGCTTCGCGTGGTTACCGCGAAGCTGATCTGTGCCTTTGTTTTCGCCTATGCAGATTGTTGGTTTTCCCATTGGGCGCCTCATATGAGTTAAATAATGCTACCTATACTCACCGAAGACAGAACCCCAACCTCGTTTGGTACGGTGGAGTACAACATCCTTGGTGACATTTTCTGAAAATATACATGCAAACATGTATCCATTCGCAATGAAGACCTTGGTCACGTGACCTAGGTTTTTTTTATATAAACATTGTCCCCTCCAAAAGTAACAAAGAAAAAAACTCCCTATAGATGCTTCATATAAATTTTGGCTAATTTATAATAATAATAATAATAATAATAATAATAATAATAATAATAATAATAATAATAATAATAATACATGTAATACTTTTCAATTTTACAGATAAACATTTGACCCGCCTCATGAGAAAGCAAACAATCTGCATATGCGAAAACAAAAACGCAGATCAGCGCCTTTGTTTTCGCTACACGGATAGAACAATCCCTCTTCTTCCTAAATACGAAATTTCATGCTTCTGACTGTCTTCTGAGCAGTCCAGTTTGTGTCGGACCTGTTCGGAAACCACACTGTTGGTTTTCCCACGAAGCGGCTCATTTTTCTAATGCATGGGTGTGTTTATAGTTTTACTTACCATATCTCGTACTGTTTGTCTCCCCACCCGGCTCATCACCATGGCAGCCTGAAATTCACAATCGGGAATGTTTATTTTTCTTGTCAAAAGAGATTATTATATTACGAATCTGTAAACATAACGTTCGGTTCCGTGCTCCATTTACTGAGCTTGAAACGGGGATAATGTACATATAGGAGGAGACGACAAAAAACAACGTAAGGATAATGTAAAATTAGTTTTGCTCCAAAACATAGATCAAGTTGTTACGGAAGAGCATTAGGGCCAGGTATTATTTTATTTTTAATTTTGAAATTTCGAGTTATTAAGTCGAAATTTCGACTTACTAAGTAAGTCGAAATTTCGACTTAGTAAGTCGAAATTTCGACTTAATACTCGAAATTTCGACTTACTATCTCGAAATTTCGACTTATTATCTCGAAATTTCGACTTAATAACTCGAAATTTCGACTTAGTAACTCGAAATTTCGACTTACTATCTATTACAGGAAACTGGCGTACAGTAGAGTAAATAAGTCGAAATTTCGAGATAGTAAGTCGAAATTTCGAGTTACTAAGTCGAAATTTCGAGTTACTAAGTCGAAATAGATAATAAGTCGAAATTTCGAGATAGTAAGTCGAAATTTCGAGTTACTAAGTCGAAATTTCGAGTTACTAAGTCGAAATTTCGAGATAATAAGTCGAAATTTCGAGATAGTAAGTCGAAATTTCGAGTTACTAAGTCGAACTTTCGAGATAGTTAGTCGAAATTTCGAGTTAGTAAGTCGAAATTTCGAGTTTCTAAGTCGAAATTTCGAGTTACTAAGTCGAAATTTCGAGTAAGAAAGTCGAAATTTCAATATAAAAAAAAAAAAAATTACCTGGCCCTAATACTCTTCCGTAAGTTGTGGATACGCGTTAGAACCGCCTCGGCGCACCCTCGCCGAGGCAGTTCTAACGTGTACCCATAATCTATGTTTTCAGCAAAAATATTAAAAATATCGATTGTTTTCCATAAAATTTTCAATTTTTACAGCCGAAAAAATCTCTGTATATTGCATGGGCAAGATTTCGTAATGAAATCCTCCTTTCTCACATACGCCAGTATATTATAATTGAGCCACCTCATAGGAAAACCAAACATCTGCATATGCGAAACCTTTGCAGTAACTGCGAAGCTGATCAGCGCCTTTGTTTTCGCTACATGGATAGTACAATTCCTCTTCTTTCAATCCAACATTTCAGGCTTCTAGCTTCTTCTGTGCTTGTACAGGCCGGTTTGTGTCGGACCTGTTCGGAAAACACATTGTGAGTTTTCCCACGAGACGGCTTATATGTTTTTAAGTTAACACTCAACTTCCGAGACAAAATTTATGCTTGCCAGTAGACTGGTTCTAGTCGTCAATTTTTTTTTTTTTTTTTTTTTTTTTTTTACAAGAACGCAGCGGAGGTCGATAGCGCCCCTGCATCAGGCATAGTAACTAAAAATGTGAAATATAGGTCGAGGGCACCAGGTCAAGGACAATTACGATGCAAGGTTTCACTCCCACAGATATCAATCATGCAGAGAAACCCAAACTTTGACGTAAGAATTAACAAAGTCAAGGGGCCGTGACATATAGGTCAAGGGCACCGGGTCAAGTTTCGTGCTTGAAGGATTACTTTGCAATGTTTCTCTCTCGCATGTATCTATGTATTCGCAGAGACGTAAAAATTAACAAAGGCAATGGACCGTAAAATATAGGTCGAGGACACTTGGTCAAGGTGTGTGCTTGAAGGGCATGTCAAGGACAATTACTATGCAAGGTTTCACAATCGCAGCTATCACTGATGCAGAGAAAACCAAACTTCGACGTAAATGTCAAACTTCGACGTAAATGTTGACGGACGGAAGGACAGACGAACAGACGGACGGAAATTTGGACTGCTATATCGCACCCTGCTATAGGCAGGTGCAATAAAACATTAATAAAGGATGGTTTCACCGATCATTATCATTTAGGAGAGCCCACTTTCATTTTTAGGGGCACCAGGAGTGATTTTATATTTTTATTATATTTTTCGATGAAATTTCTTTAAGCAAACAGAAGTTTTGCGGTGTCACATCTGGGGCTATAATGTTTGCCTGGAAACCATGCATATAAGTAATTATTAGTTAAAGTTTAATAAAATATGTGCATCTTCCGTCTTTTTAACATGTACTGCTTGTTCTGAGATGCAAAAGGGAGTTAACTAATGTATTTAAATAAAATGTACATGTACTAGTTATTGAACATGAAACCATATACTGAACAAAGGACGGGAGCCCGTCTACTCAAATCACAGTACAGTAACTTGATGAGCCTTCGCATGAAATAACCAACAATCTGAATTTCTGACCAGGCCCAACAAAAGGCAGGCTGTAAAGCCACAGGAAATAGCTAAAAGCTTGAAATTTTAGATTTAGAAAGAAGACGTATTGTACCATCCATATATCGAAAACAAAGGCGCTGATCAGCTGTGCAGTTACTGCACAGCTGATCTGCGCCTTTGGTTTCACTTTTGCAGATCGTTAGTGTTTTGATGCGGCGTCTCAAATATTTACCTATATTGTGGGTAACAGCAACCACGAGACAAATAACGACGAACTGATGATACAGCATGCCGATCAAACCTGAAAATAAACCGTAACCTATTAGTGACGAATGGACTTTCCCATCATTACCATTTGGGTGAGTCAATTTTCATTTTTAGGGGCAGCAGGTGCGTATTTATTACCTCATCAGGAAAACATGTCCGTGTGATGTATACCCCCTTGAGCCCCACTTTTATATAGATAAACTGGGCTATGCAGGGGTATACCTATTTTTCTTATTTTTGCTCCAAAAAATAGATTGTGGGTACTCGTTAGAACCGCCTCGCCGAGGCAGAAAATTTTCATTTTTTACAACATTAAAAATCTCTGTATATTGCATAGGCGCGTTTTCGAAATGATTACCTTTTTCGATGAAATGCCTTTAGCCACAAGTGGGACGCCGGAAACCCCGCCTCACACATCAGGAAAATATGACCCCCTTAAACCCCTTTTATAGAGTAAAACTGGTGTTTACAGGGGTATACCTATTTTTGATCCAAAACATAGATTGTGGGTACTCATTAGAACCGCCTCACGTACCCACAACCAATGTTTTGAGCAAATATATTTGAAATATCGAAGTGTTCCTATTAAAATGTTCAATTTTTCAGCAGATAATTGTGGGAATAGCAGATAATTGTGATAAATGTCTATTGTGGGAATAGACATTTGGCACAGTAGTCATTGTGGGAATAGACATTTTGGCCCAGTAATCATTGTGGGAATAGACATTTCGGCACAGTAGCCATTGTGGGAATAGACATTTTGGCACAGTAGTCATTGTGGGAATAGACATTTTGGCACAGTAGCCATTGTGGGCATAGACATTTTGGTACAGTAGCCATTGTGGGAATAGACATTTTGGTACAGTAGCCATTGTGGGAATAGACATTTTGGCACAGTAGCCATTGTGGGAATAGACATTTTGGCACAGTAGTCATTGTGGGAATAGACATTTTTGTACAGTAGCCATTGTGGAAATAGACATTTCGGCACAGTAGCCATTGTGGGAATAGACATTTTGGCACAATGGCCATTGCGGGAATAGACATTTTGGCACAGTAGCCATTGTGGGAATAGACATTTTGGTACAGTAGCCATTGTGGGAATAGACATTTTGGCACAGTAGACATTGTGGGAATAGACTTTTTGGCACAGAAGCTATTGTGGGAATAGACATTTTTGAACAGTAGCCATTGTAGGAATAGACATTTTGGCACAGTAACCATTGTGGGAATAGACATTTTGGCACAGTAGACATTGTGGGAATAGACTTTTTGACACAGTTGCTATTGTGGAATTAGACTTTTTGGTACAGTAGCCATTGTGGGAATAGACATTTTGGCACAGTAGACATTTTGGGAGTATACATTTTGGCACAGAAGACATTTTGGGAGTAGACCTTCCAGCACCTACCCCCTGATTTCAGAATGTGGTAATTAAGAACGGAATAAATAAATCTCTGGGCCCAGTTATTCATTTTTTAATTCAGTTTTACGTCCTTTTTCAATGTTATTTCAACTCATATGAGACGGGCCAATCAGTAGGTGGAGCGAAAACGAGAGAGCCTTGAGAAAAACCAACTGGCACACCCGCAAGCAGAACTTGGCTTGTCTCACATGTGGCCAGAGCGGGGCTCGAACCCACACCAGACACAGCGGTGAGATGATCGAGTGTTGTTCAAAATTAACGATGTCGTTAGTTAACCTGTAAACGAATCGTTAAAATTTCAAATGGCAATATTACAAATTCACTGCTATTTTTTGTTGAAATTTGCAAATGATTCTCACATTTTCTTTCAACAAAAAATAACAGTGTATTTGCTTTTGAAGTCGATATATAGTTAACACATTGAGGGCTAATCAACAGCGTTAATCTAACGAAGTTTTGAACATCTGGACCCTGGTATCACAGCGACTGAAAATGACGGAAAAATACAAGTTACGAAGCCCAAAATTGAATTCTTATGTGCTATGACCAGTCAGAGCACTTCTTAAACAAGTGATCTTAAAATCACGTTCTCGGGTGATTTTTTGGCTCCAAGAGAAGACTGCAATAGCATGAATAAAGGCCTTCTTTTTTGTTTTATTTTGAATTTCGCGCTGTTTTCCTAATTCTAAGCTATCCGAGGGGTCACTGCAAAGACGCGCTATTCAGCCACATGGTCAGAGGCAGCCAAAGTGTAAGCATCACAGAGAAAATCGAGAAAAACTGTGAATTTTATGTGAAATTTTCGTGATTTTCAAGTTCAGTTTTGAAGGATTTCCTATTGTTTTGTGAAGACAGCGCCTATTTTTTCTGATACATTGTAAGTTTGGAGTCTTATTCGTTGAATAGTGAAAAGAAAGTGTGGTGCGCGCATTCAAATAAGTACTGCGCGCAGTGGGTTAAAAGTAGAAGGGTAACCCCAAAAAATCGTGATCGGCCATTGATCGGTTTGGCCGGATTATGGACAATTCGGACCTTGGCTAATTCGGCCCTACTCAATTCGGACCCTAAAAAATTCGGCCCTAGTCAATTCGGTCCTCGACCACTGGTCAATTCGGACCCCGACCACTGGTCAATTCGGACCCTTTTTATTGGCCAATTCGGACCTCAATTAGAAAAAAATCTTTAGTCAATTCGGACCTTTTCCATTAGTCAATTCGGACCTTTTCCGTTGGTCAATTCGGACCTTTTCCATTGGTCAATTCGGACCTTTTCCTTTGGTCAATTCGGACTTTTTCATTATCTATTTTCCACAAAGAAAACTTCGATCAGATAAAAACGAGCCGACCTAGCTTCAATCCCTATATTGGCCGTACAATCTGATGTATTGTTTCAATAGATTAATTTTAATATTGCTTTCATGTTACAAAATATAAAGTACTCGTAAAAAACAGATGTGCTGCTTCAGCCTAAAGGCAAAGCTTAAACACTACTGACTGACTGATCACTGGTTACCCACTCAGATGGTTTGAGCGTGCCCAGCATCAGGAAAACATGTCCGTGCAAAATAAACCCCACTTTTATATAGCAAAACTGGGGTATGCAGGGGTATACCTATTTTTCTTATTTTTGCTCCAAAACATAGATTGTGGGTACTCGTTAGAACCGCCTCGGCGAGGCGGTTCTAACGTGTACCCACAATCTATGTTTTGAGCAAAAATAAGAAAAATATCAAAAAAAATTCCTATGAAAATAATCGATTTTTGACCTGAAAAAAATTACTGTATATCATATGGGCATGTTTTCGTAATGGAAAAGTGGTTAAAGTGAAACCATCCATTTTTACTTGAGTGGCTATATTTTCAAGCGCATTTTGGTGTCATGACATCTTAATGTTGGTTAAAAGTCCTACAAAATGGCGGCAACGTTCCGACATGACCATAGCCGTTGACTGGGACGCTTAACCACAAATCATTCAATCAATCAACAATACAAAGTACTTAACTCGCGAACACTTCATAAAATAGTGGCATGATTACTAGAATGCATTTTTATTGTAATGATTTGAAGACACAGGCAATCCTTCCATCTTGAATCGATTCAAGCATTGGCTGATTCGGACCTTATTTCTGTTTCACATGTGGTCAATTCGGACCTCAAACAGATTGTGACATTGGCTAATCGGACCCTAATCCGATTCGGACATTGGCTAATTCGGACCCTATTTCCAAAAAGTCATTGGCTAATTCGGACCTCGATTTTCCGGGGTCCGAATTGACCAGTGGTCGAGGTCCGAATTAGCCAAGGTCCGAATTAGCCAAGGTCCGAATTGTCCACAGCTGAGGTCTGAATCGGGTCCGAATTAGCCACGGTCCGAATTAGCCAAAGTCCGAATTGTCCACGTACCGTTTGGCCGATCACTGTTTCAAGTAACACTTTCTCAATGAAATAAAAACCACAAAACTCGATATGGCTTCTATGTTTCTTGGTTTCATCTTAGCTGACAATGCTCGTCATCTCCCTTAACATGTTGGCATTTGTGCCTGGCAAAATGAACAGACAGCACCGTCCCTTTTTCTTATTTACTTAAATCACCTATGCAAGTGATTTGATAGATCAAAATAATCACCTGAGGAAGTGATATTTAAGATAATTATTTCAAACAAAGGGAAACAAATCTTATATCTTGTGACTGATTTATATAAAAAAAAAAAAAAAAAAAAAAAAAAAAAAAAACCTACTGCACAAGGTGATTTTCATAATCACCTGTTTAAGTAAGTGCTCTGACTGATGACTGAAAAGTCTTGCAATGAAATAAGATCTATCTATCTTCTGATACTGAGTCGATCAATTTCTGATCACCACCTCCGGTTAATAAGAGACAGAAATACGTACAAGTTAGTTTAAACTTTATTCACAATATAAGTTTGACATGCGAAACATATGTACATACAATAACAAAGTATAGGATTAGAACGAAAGCTTTCAGCTTATAAAGTCCCTTTCCCATGATAAATTTAAATATTTAGTGCATAGAATTGGCAGGCCGTAACTTACTGGATTAGGTATTTATATTACAATTTGTCGAATATGTATGAGCTAATAGTAATAGTATAAATGGTAGATATTATTACAAATTACTAAAAAGGAAAATACAAAGCAGAAAAAAGACATCAACATATTCTCATAAAAGAAAGCGTGAATGGAGAGAGAAAAAAAAAAGAAAGTATTGGGAGTCGTGGAGAAACAGATCGTGGGCGTTTAGGGGGGCTGTAGCTTTTGTTCAGCGAGATTCTTCCCATCCAACATTAGTTTAACAAACGGGTCATAGTACTGATACAACGTACTTTACACTGGAGACATGTACAAGTACACGCAATTGTGTTTTACAATTGTGTTTTGTAGATATATTAAAATAAAGGTTTATTGATGATTAGACTTAAAATTAGGAGTTAAACCACTTGTTTTAAGATCAAAAACGTTTGGAATCTTTGATGAATTTATGCACAAGTAAGAAAATTTGGCTGTTTGTTTCGAGGGAGAGCGAACTATCACCAAATAGGAGTACATCGAGAGTAACATGACACAGCTGTGAGACGGAATTAAGCATTTCAAGTCGTTGAAGGCGGTAAAAACGACACTGTAAGAGAAAATGTTCCGCGTTTTCAATATTGCCGCATCTGCAGAAGGGTGAGTCATTTAAATTCCTAATAAAAATGTCATAATTTAGAGAACTACACTTTGTTCTTAAACGAGTGTGCAAAATTTGTGTGTGTCGATCTCCGGTGTAATAGTACTTCGGTGTAATAGAGGTGTGTTGATTAAGCCGATTTTTGAAAGAGGTGACAGTTGCCGAGTTTCTAAGTTCTTCAGGGAGAGAGTTCCATCCTCTGATAGCTGACGGTAGAAAAGACGAATAGTACTGAACTGAACTAGCATTTGTTGTCCTAATATCATTGGAGTTTCTGAGATTATAGTTAGATGTTTCATTGACAGTTGGAGGTATGAGTGACGTTAAGTAAGATGGAGTTAAGTTATGTACCATTTTGTAAAAGAGAGTAAGCTTTTGTTTATTTCTTCTAACTTCCAAAGTTTCCCAACCAATTTCACTGTTTAGATTTTCAATTGATACCAATTTAGTAGTTCCTGTTGCGATTCGCGCTGCTTCTTTCTGGATATTTTCGAGGTCTTCTTTTTCATAATCTGCACAGTTATCCCAAATTTCGTTACAATATTCTAAAATAGGCCGAATGAAAGAAGTATAAATTATTTCTAGAGATTTTCTATCTAATTGAAACTTAAGTTTACGCATTACCTTAATTCTATTCCAGGCTTTTTCCTTAATGTAATTAATATGTGTGTGCCAGGTTCCGTCATTGCTAAGGTAGATACCGAGGTGTTTATGATTTTCAACTTCTTGAATTTGTTGATTTAGCATGTAGAGCGGAGGATGTAATGGTTGTATTACTTTTCTACTTATTAGAAGAGATTCTGTTTTTGCAGGATTGAACTTAACAAGCCAAGTTTTTGCCCATTTTGAAATTTTTTCTAGGTCAGAGTTTAAAGTTTGGGCAGCAGTATCAGGGTTATCTACAACAAGAAATAAACTAGTGTCATCGGCAAAAAGTCTTATGTTTGATCCAATATCATTTACAATGTCATTTATATACAGTAAGAATAAGAGCGGACCAAGAATAGAGCCTTGTGGGACTCCTGCATGTATATAGTTCCTACGTACAAGTTGAAATATTATGTGTAAAGTTTTCACTTTTGTTCAGGATACATCTCAATATAATAAATAAATAAATAAATAAATAAATAAATAAATAAATAAATAAATAAATAATGAATAAATAAATCAGAGTTAAACTAGTTCTATACGTTGAATGTAGGAAAAAATGTCATAGGAAAAATAGTCATGGAAAAAATGTCACAGGAAAAATGTCACAGGAAAAATGTCACAAAAAAGAATTCTGCTCTTTCTCAACATTTGGTTAGGAATAAACATTTTATTTTTAACATTACCATTATTATCACTTTATGTTTTGTTTGAATTGCTGTTTTAACGTCCCACTTAACAATGTTCTGTCATGCTTGGAATGAGCTGATACTTCCTGGGTACTTGACCAGTTATTTGGTAGCTCAAAACAGGCTTGCTGAAGGCCACTGCATGACAACAGCATGTTTCAAACTAAGTTTTATGACCATAGTGCCACCATGCTCCTCGTACTGTGTAGATTCTCATCTATTCTATTTTTCCCATTCTAATGGCATGTTTTGATTCTGATTGTGGCATTTCCGCATTATTCCAATTATCGGAAAAGATGGCGTGACGTCATCAGCGAGCATCCGGGTCACTGGTACAAATCTGTAATGGCGGCTTTATTAAAAGCCAATATACGTTATGGTTTATTTGCACAAATGATTCATAATGCCCAAATCTTTAAAAACTTTGTTTTGTAATAAGGAAAGAATGTTTCCAGAATGCATATATTTTGAATTTGGAAGGAAAATGTCTTGAATAGCGCAATATTTCCGTGTTTATTTATAGCTAAATAGGCAAGCGCGGGCAGGCAAGCGCGGGCGGCTTTGATCTCTCGTTTATATGCACATAATTTCAGGCATTTCAGTCTCAAATTAAATTGATTTTTTTTTTTTTTTTATTTTTTTTTATTTTTCCTTTTCTTGTTACACTCAATTTCAACATAATATACAAAGCACAAATACTTGATATCAACATATACTATGGTACATCAACAAATTGTTTTGTTCATCAGCACTCTCAACAGTTAGGTTGCTACAATTTCATGTCTGAGATAGATAAAATACAATATATGTTTGAAATAAACTAAATATTATATGTCTATATTTGCCAGAAATAAACTAATTATCGTCTATATCCTGTTGTCTTAATTTTTAGCCATAAAGTAATGAAATAGAGATGACCATTTGCCTAAAAATTTATCAAATGTATTATTCAATTTTGAAATATACATTTCGTTCACAAATTTTGATTTAACATACAATTCAAAACCCAAAATGTTTAAGGTTTGTGTATAAAACTTATTCTTATATATATAATATTTTGCAAGAATAGTTAAGTGGTTTATTAATGAACTCTTTGAAAAACTTGAAAACAATATGTTTTTATCATTTATTTCCAGAGTTGTGTTTATTTTATCCGTTAACCATCTTTTGAAATTTTCCCAAAATTCTTTAACTAAATCGCATCTTGCAAATAAGTGCATGATACTTTCACTTTCCTTATGACAATATGAGCAAAGATCAGTTTCTTTCTTTTTTATTTTTAATAGAAATGAATTTGTTACCAATATTCTATGATTGATTTTGAATTGAATTCAAATTCAAATTCAAATTCTTTATTACTAACTGGTTAGCAATGTTACTAACAACAAGTAGATCAAAATTACATTTTCGAACACAAAAGTCATGGCGGCATTTATTTGATACATTATACAAAAAGAACAGAGGGTAACAGATATTTGATATTAACAATATAACTAAACCTTTAAGTATAAGGTACAGTGAGATTGATCTGTATCACATTTTGATAATTATAGTTTCGGAACAATTATCTCAAAGCCTAGGGTTTCAGAGTTACAATACAGCGGACAACAAAGGCACTCTGTTGCCTAGTGTACTTTGCAGTCACACTCTATTCCTGCTTATATTACGAAAATAAATATTAAATTTTCATTTTAGCATATGACATCAATAATACTAAATGTTTAGGACATCGCAGCTATAAAATCTGACCGGACACCCTTCTTTTCTGTATTAAGTATGCAGATAGATAAATCAACACATAGATACCGATCAGCTGTACGTTTAATGGGCAGATTTCTAGATGCAAAACCGCATATATATAATGTTGACTATTATTTTAACGACAATTATGTCACTGTTGTGTTACCGTATATGTTGTTAAAATTTTCCATTCATTGATATAAAAGCGTGAATTTCGTGGTAGTTTGTGTATCGAAAGTTGAATGAAATTCTTTTGTATGTTTTGGATTACTTTTCTGTTTCTCAAATTTTGTGTTCTTCTGAATGGAATAATTCATAGGAATTTTATAAATAGAAACGTAAGTTTTAGATGTAGTTATAGACACTGATAGATACCGATCAGCGAAATGCCGTTTTGCGCCAACCGCATCGTGGCATTTCTCTCTACAGTTCTTTTTTACGGACAACTGGCTAGGGAGAGATTCATTTGATTTTCTGTGGTTCAACGTCCCAGTCATCAATCCTAGTCATGTTGGGATGGTTCCACCATCGCCCCAGTACATAGTTTGCAGCATCATTTGGGGTCAAACCACTAACTCTTCAATGTACATGTATTTATGTTGCCATATACGATCGTGGACAATCAAATACTCCATTAATGTAGTACATAAATACATAAAATCTAAAACAAAAAAAAAAAAAAAAAAAAAAAAAAAAAAAAATAGTGACTAATCACCGCAACAAAACCCGTCTCCTGCTGATTGCTCCGTATTGAATAGGACGCAAGACTGAGGAACTAAAGCAGTCGGTCCGTGAGAATGTTGCAGACGGGTTTTCTTGCAGTGCAATAAATGCCGCTCATGATTTTTGAAATTTTATAGCGAAAAGTAGAATTCGGTGAAGTCTCCAGGTCATTTATATATTATATTGTATTTACATTCACATATTCTAGCCAAACAACTGTGACAGAAATCCTTTTTTTTTTTTTTTTTTTTTTTTTTTTTTTTTTCGTCAATTTTCACTACTCATAATGGATCCACCTGCAGAATTCACTTGGTATGTGACAACAATGTAATAGTACCATGCAAAACGACAGATCATATTTCCATGTTTTGTTACTTGTATCGTGAAAGACACGAAATTTAATCGTATTGCCATTTCATCATTTTGAAAGTCTCTCAATTTTATTTCCTTGACATATTTAAGATTCCTATTATAGACTTTCATTTCTTCGCTTGTAATGTCGCCTAGTTCCTTAGTCCATTTATTTGTTAATAGTAATTGGTTTACTGAAACTATTTTATCGTAAATTGACCTACAACCTTTCTCGTCCTTCAAAATAAATTTAATATAAGGGTTTATTTGAACATTATACTTCAAATTTATACAAATATCAGTATTGGCATTAATCTTTTCTTGCCATGCTCTAGGTATTTTCCTTATAACTGCCTCGTAATCCAAAAAAGTTCCCCTTATTTTGTATATTTCTTTTAATCCTTCAAATGTATACATACGTTGCCATTACTATCAATAAGGTCATTAACAGTTCTTATACCTTTATCAAACAAATTGAAATTTTATGACAGTTTTACGCATTAGTACTTTTGCTGTCGTATTGTAGTATCTGTTTTTGGAGGAGTCATATTTAAGATTTTAAATAACATACCACACATTCTTGGATTTTAAAACTCCAACAACTTCAACGGCAAGGTTATTGTACATTTCTATCTATTATTCTATTTAATTATCATAATTACAAAATAAAATCGTGAAATAAAAGCTGTCGTTAGAGAAAAACAAATCTAAAAAAAAATGTGAACTGATAATAATAAGTGAATAATTGGATAAAGTTACTCAATTACATGCAACTTTCTCTGAAGCTCATTCAGTTTTCCGAGTTTTAAACAAACCTTGCCAAAATAATTTTTCAGACAGATGGCTGATAATTCTTTTTCGGTGGTTCTAATATGAAGTTAAATTTATTTTAGTTAATTAAGCTTTGATTTCAACGTATATTTACAATTTAAGATACATTTACCCGCACAAATATGTGTATTAAGTCTGTGTATTTATTGATTCTGTACCCGTGAGTTCACAGGTAATGTTATCGATGACGTCATCGCCATCTTTTCCGATAAGCGGAATTGCTTTCTTTTAACATAAAAATCATGTCCAACTAAATTATGTACAGATATATGTATCTGAATTATGGACAATTCGGACCTTACCTAATTCGGCCCTAGTTAATTCGGACCCAAAAAAATCGGCCCTAGTCAATTCGGACCTCGACCACTGGTCAATTCGGATCCCGACCACTGGTCAATTCGGATCCTTTTTATTGGTTAATTCGGACCTCAAAAAAGCGATTCGGACCTTTTCTTTTGGTCAGTTCGGACCTTTTCTATTGGTTAATTCGGACCTTTTCCTTTGGTCAATTCGCACCTTTTCCATTGCATTTTGTTTTTTCCCTAAAGAAAACTGCGTTCAGATTAAAAACGAGCCGTCCTAACATCTATGCTGAACAAAAAAAAGAAACGCAACAATAGGCCACCAAGGATTTTCAAGGTTGATAATTTCTGGTCTGTTGCTGTATGATTCCAATTCATGGAATATTAGGGTATAACATGCAAAAAAAAAAAAAAATAAATAAAAAATAAAAAATAAAAAAAAAAAAGAGATAAAAATTGAATGAGAATTTTTCGTCGACTTAAATAATGTAAATCTGGAAAGATTTGCTCTGCGCATGCACACTTTGAACCTCCAAATCATCAAGAAACAATCAATCAATCAATCAATCAATCAATCAATCAACAAAACAAAGTATTTCATTCGCGAATACTGCATGAAATAATGGCATGTGATGTGTACTACAATTTGAATTTTATCTTAATGATTTGATTTTGCAATCCTTCCATCTTGAATCGATTTAAGCATTGGCTGATTCGGACCTTATTTCTGTTTCACATGTGGTCAATTCGAAACCTAAACAAAATCTGACCTTGGCTAATTCGGACCTTAATCCGATTCGGACCTTGGCTAATTCGGACCCTATTTCATAAAAAATATCATTGGCTAATTCGGACCTCGATTTTGCGGGGTCCGAATTGACCAGTGGTCGAGGTCCGAATTAGCCGCAAGGTCCGAATCAGCCGAGGTCCGAATTGTCCACAGCCGAGGTCCGAATTAGCCACGCACCATGTATTTTCTTTTGGTATTTTAATATTGTGACTTTTTGTCCTGCGACTTTATTTCCTGAGACTTTTTTTCTGTGACTTTTTTCCGTGACTTGTTTCTGTGACTTTTTCCCGTCCACCTATACGTTTTTAAGATTGTCAACAACATAGCTCTATCCTATTTGCATGGCTTGATAAGTCTTAAGTCCTCTCCCTATGATTTCAGATCTGAGAAGCAGGCACAGATCCCTCAAGTAAACAGTACCAGGTACGACTTAAGGAGCTTCCGGTATGAGGCGGCCCGGATCTGGAACAGCCTCCCAAATGAGCTGAGATTGGCAGAATCTTATCCTCAGTTCCGGAGGTTGCTTTGGGCCCGGGACGGACTCAGTTGTAAGTGTCCTTCTTGTTCTGCCTAATTTCTTAATTTTAAAATTTTTGTTCAGTTTTATTTTCATTGTTCTTTGTTCACTTTTAGTTGTGTTATGTTCTTTCCATTTTCATTCAGTTATGTCTAAACCCTAAGTTTTATGCATCATTTTCTTATTTTACAGGTTGCTGAGACCCGAGATGCTTTGCCCCACAGTTTCTTTTGTTTATTTTTTTTTTAGATTTCTCCACTCCTCCCCTTTTTGGTCCTTGTCGGTAAGGAGCTACTGTAGGAGCCCTCCCTTTGTGGTCTCATGCTGATCCCAAATTTAATGGAAGCCTCCGTGGTGCAGACCTTAGCTGTTGGTGGGACGTTAAATCCCAATCAACCAACCAAATTTAATTTTTGACTTGCGCTTATTTCAAGTTTTCGTTTTCGAGCAAAGGTAACCATTGAGATTAAGGATTCAGGCATCTTTGTCACTATAAACATTTTAAATATTAAACTATAAGTGATATTATCATTATCTTAATTTACAACAATCTGCTTGCCGTGATATAAAATAATGTACCTCTTATTATCTGTGATTCATCTTGTAAACAATTGTGTTTATACATGTGCATGCTGTGATATATTTTGTTACTTTTAATTATTTTACATATGTTTGTCGAAATAAAAGCCCTACTGGGCTTATGTTGTAATGTACATAATATTCGACGTTAAAAAAGTTTCTATGTCAGTCTACGTTTACTAACCTTTTATCACAGGGTTGAATTCCTTGTATGTTTATAACTATTCTTCAATCCGGCACGTTTTTCAATCCGTCTATTCCAAAGTGTTCATGCGACAGACGAACTGGCGCTATTATTTCAATATTTGTTAGATTAACGCAAAGTTCAAAATGATAAATTCCTACTCAGGAGGAACAGATGTCAAAACTTTCAACCAACCAAGCCATCAACAATTATCAGTTTCCAGCGGATAAACAGCTTACAACGCCGGTCACAATGTCACTTCTAGACAAACAAGTCAATCTAAACAATTGCGAATTGTTATGTAACAACATCGAGACTCTATACTCAGGCACAAACATTTTGACAGACAGGATTATCTTTATCGTGATATGAAATCAGCCCCAAGCAAAGCCATTGAAGTATTATATCAAACATACATGTATTATCTCTGAACTGAGTAAATTCTAACGCTAATCCGGACTGTTTGTGCCACATTCTAAATTGAGTAACTTCATGTCACTTTGCTGTGTTCATTGTCCTCGGATTCAATAAACACACGGTTAGAAAAAAAGAAAGGTCATTTTGGATTCGACATTTGTCATAATCAGTAAACGAATATGGCCTTTGTTCAGGGTGTACGGAGCTCCGATGTAAAGTTATCCTACTGGCTGACTCTATGTGTTCTACTATTCTACCAACAGACAGCTAGTAAGTCCGCTGAATTTTAATTATTCACCAGTGGGAAAACCAACAATGTGGGTTTCGGACAGGTCCGACACAAACCGAGCTGTACAAGCACAGAAGATAGCTAGAGGCTGGAAATTTTGGATTTAGAAAGTAGAGGAATTGTACTATCCGAGTTGCGAAAACAAAGGCGCTGATCAGCTTCGCAGTTACTGCGAAGCTGATCTGCGCCTTTGGTTTCGCATAATGCAGATTGTTTGTTTTCCCATGAGATGGCTCTGATGTACATTATTTCAGCCGCGTCATGAGAAAACGACATTCAAGTTTGCATAAGTGAAAACAATGAATAAGATCAGGTGTGCAGTATTCGTGACACTCTTATACTAATTCCTTACGGGCTGGGGTATTTGGTACCAATTATTTTCAATGTGGAATTTGCAAAATGTGAAATTTGCGGTTCAACAGAGCGTAATTGCACAGTACCTAAAGGCATCGTCACACATTAGCGAAAGTCCCTCGACGAAGACTTGCCTATTTTTTTTTATTGCCTAACGTCCCTGTCAACAGCTAACATCGTGACATAAATAAAGCTATTGACATGGTCCTAAGCAATAAATCGAATAAACAAAACACTTTTTTCACAATTTATACACAAGACAGTCTACGTCAAAAGACTTGTGCTTATGTGTGACGAGACCTTTAATTCGGAGCGCGGCTCTACCAACGCTACCTTGAAACGTATTCGGGTAAGTTGCCCCGGTCCCTGAAAACGCTACAGCTATAGAATAGTTTATTTATTTATTTATTTTTTTATCATATCAGCTGACTACAAATTTTCTTTACATATTACTGTAAATCAATATCTTGATTTCATGTTCATGATGTATTTTGTATTGTAATCACGTGACCTTTGGGCAAAAATCTTAGACAATCATGCTTACAAGAAAAACTATCATGTCTCTCCTGGTCAACATATTTTCATGATTTTGGTGTCATTTGAAAGTTAAATAAATAAAGCAATAAACAAAGGTTATTTGATGATGTTTTAATATTGCATTTTCTATATACAAGAGTTAGAAGTTTTATGGCATTTTGAAAAAGCCCCTTTCCCATTGACGTCAATGGTGACGTTGCCCAAAAATGTCAAAATAAATATTGCATGGTGTTTAAAAATTGGTTGCTTCAAAACACATGCACGGAATTGATTGACAATACCTTGTTTGTTGTTTTATTAATTTAACTTTTAAATGACTTCGCCTCGGTCGATAATCATTTCCTCTACCCGGGTGAAAATTCTTACTTTCACCCACTCAGCAATGTTGTATTTATAATATTATAGTGACGTCTACACAAATGATGGCTTAAACGGAGTTTGTTTCTTGACAGTGGTCATACAACATGTAGTTCCGTTAACTTTTGTTATTTCAGATATGGTTATTGGAGCGGACGTCAGGGCATCGGTTCTCCCCGGTGGTTTATCCGAGTGGGAGTTCGGGCCAGATATTGGTAAGTACTGCGACATTTACATTTTTGTGTTTTTTTTTTCTACCTTTTTTTTCTATATATTTAAAGTTTCTGTTGCATACGGAGCGTAAGTCTTCGTTTCATACTGTATACTTGTCGCGTCAATTCTACGTTTTGGTGTTTTATCATATTATAGCACAAGGACACATTTTTCCAGACGTCATGTGCCCACTGGGTTTTCCTTGAATTCCGAGGCCGAAGAATAATCTTTACTGGAATGCTTAAACCATATCCAAACAATACCAAGAAACCTTTCTGAACTTCTTGGATCTCAGGTGAGCGATTGTTGCCTTTTGGACCTCTTGTTTATCTTCAGATCCGCTCAATCCACAGTGTGCTGACTTTGAGGTGTTCAATGGAGTAGACTGCGTCTGCGCAAGTGACGTCACTGCCACGTGCACCGACAAGGGCGGGATGGTTTGTGACAACACCGGCGCTCGGTACATATCCGCATGCGCATTCGCACTCGCCATATGCAGCGAGACGATTCCACACAATAGAAGAATTCAATCTTGCGGTAAGCAATGTGCATTACGAAAACTTGCCCATGCAATAAACAAAGATTTTTCGAGTTTTAAAAATTGTAAATTTTCAGCTGAAAATTTTTGATATTTTCCTTATTTTTGCTCAAAACATAGATTTTGGGCACACACAATATATGTTTTGGAGCAAAAATAAGAAAAAACAGGTATACCCCTTCATACCCCAGTTTTGCTATATAAAAGTGGGGGGTAAATATTACACGGATATGTTTTCCTGGTGGAGCCGCTTTATTATTAAAACCATCACGGTGGTTTCCGAACAGGTTCGACACAAACCAAGCTGTACAAGCACAGATGACGGCTAGAGGCCGGAAACTTTAGATTAAAAAGAAAAAAAAAAAAAAAAAAAAAAAAGATTGTACTATATGTGCAGCGAAAACAAAGGCGCTGATCAGCTTCACAGTTACCGCGAAGCTGATCTGCGCCTCTGTTTTCGCATATGCAAAATGCTTGTTTTTTGTTGTTTTTTTTTATTTCATATATTCTTTTACCACGCCGTTTATCCAGAGACACTCAGAACGCGACTGAGGACGACCCGATTGGAACGTAATAAGGAGTTAGTACCTGTCTGGGAACAACTAAGCATGGATAAGTTGTTCCGAGACAACAGCCTAATATTGAATTCATATACGTTAGTTTCTAACAGAAGCGCGCATTACGAAAACTTATCCATGCAATCAATATACAAAGATTTTTTAAAAAGATGAAAATGAAAATCTCATTGTTATTATTTTTTTTTTTTTTTTTTTTTTTTTTTTTTTTGAATATTATCGCTCTAAACATAGATTTTGGGTACACTTTAGAACCGCCTCGACGAGGCGGTTCTAACGAGTACCCACAGTGTATGTTTTGGATCAAAAATAGGAAAATTAGGAATACCCCTGCAAACCCCAGTTCTTTTATATAAAATGGGGTTTAAGGGGGTATACTTTTCATGGACATGTTTTCCTGCTGATTTTCGCTGGATAAACGGCGAGTTTATGAGACACAACTAAACACTGTATTTACACGTGCTAAATTGTAAAGGTCAGTAGCTACGGATTTAAGCAGTTGTGACGCCAGGTTTTAAAACATGGGTGTACAGGGGTATGCATTTTTCTTATTTTTGATCCAAAACATAGATTGTTGACACTCGTTAGAATAAGTGTTTAACGTTTAAGCAACAATACAAAAACTATCAAAATTTTCTTATAAAAAATTCAGAAAAGTTCAGTATATTAAATGCTTTTTTGTGTAAGTTTTCAGAATGTACCCTTTTCTTTTAGGCTTCTGGGTGTCTGGCCAACATAGATCTCTGTACCAGCTTACGCCTGGTTTCTGGCCAAAATAGATTTCTGTACCAGCTTACGCCTGGTTTCTGGCCAACATAGATTTCTGTACCAGCTTATGCCTGGTTTCTGGCCAACATAGATTTCTGTACCAGCTTACGCCTGGTGTGTGGCCAACATAGATTTCTGTACCAGCTTACGCCTGGTGTCTGGCCAACATAGATTTCTGTACCAGCTTACGCCTGGTGTCTGGCCAACATAGATTTCTGTACCAGCTTACGCCTGGTATCTGGCCAACATAGATTTCTGTACCAGCTTACGCCTGGTGTCTGGCCAACATAGATTTCTGTACCAGCTTACGCCTGGTATCTGGCCAACATAGATTTCTGTTCCAGCTTAAGCCTGGTTTCTGGCCAACATAGATTTCTGTACCAGCTTAAGCCTGGTGCCTAGCCAGCATAGAATGTTGCCACTCGTTAGAATCAGCTTTTAACCGATTCTAACGAGAATTTTCAGAATGTACCTTTTTCTTTTAGGTTTCTGTACCAGCTTACGCCTGGTGTCTGGTCATGACGATCAGACTGTCGCAACATTTACAAAATCTGACCCTCTAGCTGGTGGTACAGACGTCGAGTACTGGTCCCATACGGATAACCTCCTACTCTTCTATTCATCAGATCTCAGTGCTTGGGCAGTTGGTAAGTATCATTATTATTATAATTATTATTTTTATCGCACCTGCTTATAGCAGGGTGCGATATAGGAGTTCAAATTTCCGTCCGTCCGTTCGTTCGTCCGTTCGTTCGTTCGTTCGTTCGTCCGTCAACATTTACGTCGAAGTTTAGTTTTCTCGACATCAGAGATAGCTGCGAGTCTGAAACCTTGTATAGTAATTGTCCCTGACATACCCTTCAAGCACGCACCTTAACCCGGTGCCCTTGACCTATATTTTACGGTCCATTGACTTTGAAAATTTTTACGTCGAAGTTTTGTCAACATTTACGTCGAAGTTTGGTTTTCTCAACATCACAGATAGCTGCGAGTCTGAAACCTTGCATAGTAATTGTCCTTGACATACCCTTCAAGCACGCACCTTAAACCAGTGCCCTTGACCTATATTTCACGGTCCACTGACTTTGAAAATTTTTACGTCGAAGTTTGGTTTTCTCGACATCAGAGATAGCTGCGAGTCTGAAACCTTGCATAGTAATTGTCCTTGACATACCCTTCAAGCACGCACCTTCACCCGGTGCCATTGACCTATATTTCACAGTCCACTGACTTTGATAATTTTTACGTCGAAGTTTGGTTTTCTCGACATCAGGGATAGTTGCAAGTCTCAAACCTTGCATAGTAATTGTCCTTGACATACCCTTCAAGCACGCACCTTAACCCGGTGCCCTTGACCTATATTTCACGGTCCACTGACTTTGATAATTTTTACGTCGAAGTTTGGTTTGCTCAACATCAGAGATAGCTGCGAGTCTGAAACCTTGCATAGTAATTGTCCTTGACATGCCCTTCAAGCACGCACCTTGACCAGGTGCCCTTGAACTATATTTCACGGTCTATTGACTTTGCCCGATGCAGGTGCGATATCGACCTCCGCGGAGCTCTTGTTAT
Organism: Rugalucina vietnamica; assembly: GCA_964017185.1. Lineage (NCBI taxonomy): Eukaryota > Metazoa > Mollusca > Bivalvia > Lucinida > Lucinidae > Rugalucina > Rugalucina vietnamica. Next base: position 7,243,792 of record OZ024872.1, read on the forward strand.
ATTTATCATTGATAATAATAAATAATAATAATAAAAATAAATAATAATAATAATAATAATAATAATGATAATAATAATAATTACTTCAAATATTATCATTATTATTATTAGCTCGACTGCTCGAAGTGCATAGAGCTATTGCAGTCACCCCGGTCGTCCACGTTCCCATGCGCGTGAGAGTGCGCGTCACACTTGCGTTAAAGTTTTCTAGAAGTCCATATTTTGACAACCACTCATCAGAAAGCATTCATACTTGGACCATAGATACCCTGTAGGTTAGCTTTCATTCCATGGGATCGGGCCCCTGGGTCCAGGACAAGGGGTGGGGCTGGAAGTTAAAATCTAGAACACCTTCAAAAATGGCAATTTTTGTGTTAAAGTTTTCTAGAAGTCCATATCTTGACAACCACTCATCAGAAAGCATTGATACTTCGGCCATTGACACCCTGTAGGGTCGGCTTTCATACCATGACATCAGATTCTTGGGTCCAGGCCAGGGGGTGGGCTAGAGGTTAAAATCTAGAACACCATTAATAATAATGACTTTTCTGTGATAAAGTATTTTAGAAGTCTATATCTTGAAAACTTTTTATCAGAGGGTTTTCATACTTAGACCATAGGTACCCTGTAGGGTTGAGTTTCATTTCATGGAATCCGATCCCTGGGTCCATGCCTGGGGGGTGGGGCTGGAGATTAAAAACTAGAACACTGTAAAAAATAGATGCACTTCCGTGTAACTTTTACAAGAGTCCATATTTTGACAACAACTTATCATAAAGCATTCATACTTCATGCACTTTAGGTTCCATGACATCGGACCTCTGGGTCGGAGTCAGGGGGGCGGGGCTAGAGGTCAAAATCTTGAACTCCCCGATTTTTTTTCTTTATATTTCTTAATAGAAACAACTTAGGGAGATGGTTGGTCATTCATTTTTTGACTTTGTGACACTGACTTGTGTGTCATGACGGTAAGGGTCGGTTGACCTACTTTCCATGGTTCAGTGATTTTGCTTTATATCTTGACACTCAATTTGTATATTTTCTTACTTCTTTCAGATTATGAGTGAGTACGACCAGGCCTTTGACCCCAATATAGTTATAGGTCACTGTGACCTAATTTCACGGTTCAGTGATTTTGCCTTATATCTCGGTACTCAAATGGTTTATGAACAAACTTCTTTCAAAGTATGTTTGCATATGACAAGACCTTTGACCCTGAAGTAGTCGTAGGTCACTGTGTCCTAATTTCACGGTTTAGTGATTTTTCCTTATATCTTGGCACTCAATTAGTATATTTTCATACTTCTTTCAGATTATGAGTGAGTACGACCAGGCCTTTGACCCCAATATACTTATAGGTCACTGTGACCTAATTTCACGGTTCAGTGATTTTGTTTTATATCTTGACACTCAGTTGGTATTTTTTAAACTTCTTTCTGATTATGAGTGAGTATGTCCAGACCATTGACCCCAGTATACTTATAGGTCACTGTGACCTAATTTCACAGTTCAGTGATTTTGCCTTATATCTCGGTCCTCAAATGGTTTATGAACAAACTCCTCTCAAAGTATGTTTGCGTATGACGAGACCTTTGCCCCTGAAGTAGTCCTAGGTCACTGTGACCTAATTTCATGGTTCAGTGATTTTGCCTTATATCTTGACACTCAATTAGTATATTTTCATAATTTTTAGCTCGACTGCACGAAGTGCATAGAGCTAGTCGTCCACGTTCCCGTTCCCGTTCCCGTTCCCGTGCGCGTCACACTTGCGTTAAAGATTTCTAGAAATCCATATTTTGACAACCACTCATCAGAAAGCATTCATACTTGGACCATAGATACTCTCTAGGGTTAGCTTTGATTCCATGGCATCGGGCCCCTGGGTCCAGGCTAGGGGTGGGGCTGGAGGTTAAAATGTAGAACACCTTCAAAAATGGCAATTCTTGTGTTAATGTTTTCTAGAAGTCCATATCTTGACAACCACTCATAAGAAAGCATTGATACTTGGGCCATTGATACCCTGTAGGGTCGGCTTTCATTCCATGGCATCAGATCCCTGGGTCCATGCCAGGGGGTAGGACTAGAGGTTAAAATCTAGAACACCATTTATAATAATGGCTTTTCTGTAATATAGTATTCTAGAAGTTTATATCTTGAAAACTTTTTATCAGACGGCATTCATACTCGGACCATAGGTACCCTGTAGGGTTGAGTTTCATTTCATGGCATCGGATCTCTGGGTCCATGCCTGAGGGGGGGGGGGCTAGAGGTTAAAAACTAGAACACTGTAAACATAGATGTACTGCTGTGTAACTTTTACAAGGAGTCCATATCTTGACAACAACTAATCATAAAGCATTCATACTTCATGCACTTTAGGTTCCATGACATCGGACCTCTGGGTCGGAGTCAGTGGGGAGGGCTAGAGGTCAAAATCTAGAACTCCCTGAATTTTTTTTAACTTTTCATTTTTTAATAGAAACAACATAGGAAGATGGTTCATCATTCACCTTTTGACTTTGTGACACTGACTTGTGTGTCATGACGGTAAGGGTCGGTTGACCTACTTTCCATGGTTCAGTGATTTTGCCTTATATCTTGACACTCAATTAATATATTTTCTTACTTTTTTCAGATAATGAGTGAGTACGACCAGGCCTTTGATCCCAATATACTTATAGGTCACTGTGACCTAATTTCACGGTTCAGTGATTTTGCCTTATATCTTGACACTCATTTAGTATATTTTCATACTTTTTTCAGATTACGAGTGTGTATGACCAGATCCTTGACCCCAATATACTTATACGTCACTGTGACCTAATTTCACGGTTCAGTGACTTTGCCTTATATCTCTGTACTCAAATGGTTTATGAACAAACTTCTTTCAAAGTATGTTTGTGTATGACAAGACCTTTGAACCTGAAGTACTCCTAGGTCACTGTGACCTAATTTCACGGTTCAGTGATTTTGCCTATATCTTGACACTCAATTAGTATATTTTCATACTTTTTTTCAGATTATGAGTGAGTATGACCAGACCTTTAACCCTAATATACTTATAGGTCACTGTGACCTAATTTCACGGTTCAGTGACTTTGTCTTATATCTCGGCACTCACTGTCGATGATTTTGATATATCTGATCACTTACCTATATGTTGCACCTTAACATTAAAAGAACGACGGAGAAATGAAGAAGTAAAAAATACACAGGAAAATCAAACCAATGCATGGGTAAAATATAAATGGAATTCAGATTTTAAAGATGCATTTTTAACCAAATTTAGAGATAATTATCGGGCGTTTCAAAATAATTTTGTAAATGAAGAAATTTCCTTAGTTGACTTGTTACCGGAGTTTATAAATATATTTCAAAAATCAGCAGAAAACATGAAATATCAACGTAAGAAAACTACAAGAAAACGTCAACCAGACTGGTGGGATGCAGAGTGTGATCAGGCAAAAAGATCTAAAAACTTATTATTAAGATTGTTTAGGGAAAGAAACACACGAAACTATCTTGAAGAATATCTGTATAAAAGAAAACAGTTTAAAATCATAGTTAAAAGAAAAAAGATTAATTTCAAGCGCAGAAATAAAAAGAATTTAATTGACTCTAGAAATTGTCCGAAGAAATTTTGGAAAAACATCAAAGCTAACAAAGTCAAAAGAAATGATACGAATATGATTGAACCAAGTGCATGGTATTGGTATCAGTATTTTAAAAAATTATTATGCCCTCAAAACAATACGGAAGCTGTAGAAAATGGAAATAATGATCTACTTGCAGGTATCAGACAAGATAACAATTCTGATGACCTCAACAGTTTAATAACGGACGATGAAGTTAAACAAAGTATTTCACGGTTACATGCAAATAAAGCACCTGGACCTGATGTTCTTCCAGCAGAGTTTTTTAAATGTACTTCTGAATTTACTAGTCCATATTTAACTATAGTTTTTAACAATATTTTAGCAACTGGTATTATACCAGATGATTGGGGGAAAAGCATAATATGTCCATTGCATAAAAAGGGTTTTGTTTATGATCCTAATAACTTTAGAGGGATATCTTTGATTAATACAGTTTGCAAAATCTTTACAAAGTACATACTTGTTACAAGATTAGATAAATGGACGGAAAAATTCAATGTTATTCATGAGTCGCAGGCTGGTTTTAGGCGGAATTATTCTACAATTGATAATATATTTACATTACATGCCTTAGTACAAAAGTATCTTAATAAAAAGCGGGGAAGATTTTACACGTTATTCATAGATTTTAGAAAAGCATTCGATAGTATGAAACACGATAAATTATGGGATGCGCTAGAACGTAAAGGTACAGGTGGAAATTTTCTTAACGTATGGAAATCATTATGGTAAACTGAAATCATGTGTTAAAATTGATGATAACTTATTAACAACCTTTTTTGACTGTTCAATAGGGACAAGACAAGGATGGGTCGGCAGCCCAAAAATATTTACCTTATTCATCAACGACTTGATAACATACCTAGAAACTAAACTAAACCGCGGAATTTTTGTTACAACTGAAATACCAGATTTGTTAGGATTGATCTTTGCTGATGATGTGTCATGTTTCGCAGATACAGTTGTTGGACTTCAGCGCGTGTTGAATGAGTTAGAAATATTTTGCAATTCTGTTGGCATATATGTAAATTTTGATAAGACAAAAATAATAGTGCATAGAAACGGAGGAATTTTGAGAGTAATAGAGAAATGGATGTTTGAGGGTAAAAATGTAGAAGTTGTTCCTTTCTATAAATATCTTGGTGTATTTTTTACTCCAAAATTAGTATGGACTAAAACTGTAGAGTCGCAAGCATTACAAGCAATGAAAGCATCGTCATCTATTTTTCAATATCAGAAAGAGTTCGGTTTCTTTAGCCCACAAGATGCATTTAAATTATTTGATTCAATCATAAAACCTATACTGTGTTGTGGTTCAGATATTTGGGGATATGGATATTATGAAAAAATAGAAAAAGTTCAGAGTCGATTTTGCAAGCGTTTTTGCTGTTTAAGTCCAAATACACCTGATAGTCTTGCATTAGGTGAGTGTGGCAGATTGCCGATTGCTATCACGTACATGGTTAGATGTTTAAGCTATTGGATAAGATTGTTGAAAATGGAATCTCATCGATATCCAAAACAAAGTTATATAATGTTAGGTCCAACACCATTAAAAAATCTCCCATAGGCCGCAATGCAAATTCACTTTGTGACACTCCCAGCTGGTACCCAACATTGCACCACCAACAGGTCTTCTCTAACTTGATAGCCCAGCCACACCCCTACCCAAAGGTGCCACTACCTAGGGGGGTTGACCATCTCGATTTCCCGGTAATCTATTTTGCAATATACCTATGGGTGGATTTTACACTCTAGAATGGTCCGGATTTTAGTAGGGGGTAGTGTACAAACAGAAGCCTCCGATGAGATATAGTCCGTTTTGGCATGGTGATTTGTGCACTAACATGTTGTATTATGGCGATTCTTTGTAGTAAATGCGAGATCTTACACAGAATGTAGGAAATGTTCTCACTATTCAGCATCAAACATGTGTGGATGAAATTTTTAAATGCACTATTTTCGTGGGGGTACGGCGGAGTGATATTTTTTTACCGGTGTTCCACCGTTAAAAAGATTAGATGATGCTGGAAAAATTACATGGGCAACTCATGTTAAAGATATGTTGTTTAAATTTGGGTTTGGTTATGTGTGGCTTGCACAAGAAGTTGGTAACAGTAAATATTTAGTATATTTATTTTCACAGAGATTAAAAGATTGTTATCTTCAGGATTGGTTAGCAAATATAAATGAATCATCAAAAGCAGAACACTATAAATATTTAAAAAAGTCTATTAGATACTGAAAAATATTTGTTTCTTGATTTGTCTTTTAAGTATAGAAAGGCTCTTGCAAAATTTAGATGCTCGTCACATGAATTAATGATAGAAAAAGGTAGGCATATGGATATAGATAGAATTTATCGTAATTGTCAGTTATGTCTAAAAAGGAATGTTTATTCAATAGAAGATGAATATCACTTTTTGATGGTTTGTCCTTATTATGAAGATATTCGTTATAAATATTTTCCAGACAGTATGCTTGAAAACGTTAGTCTGAATAAGTTTTACAATTTTCTAAAATCAAAAAACGATATGATTATCACTTCATTAGCAAAATATTTATACTATGCCTTTAAACAGCGAAAAATATTACTAGATGAGTAAACTATTTTAATACAAAGTGCGCATGTACACTGGATAGACTGGATGTATTTTATAATAAAAACAATTACTGGGATAGATATGCTTTTATATTGATCGTTGTAATGATCACTACATGTATATTGTCACTCTTTTCTGTATGTTTATGTTATTTTGTTCTATTATGGGCCGGTGGCCTAAATTAGATGGAATAAAATTGACTTGACTTGACTCAAGTGGTTTATGAACAAACTTCTTTCACACTATGTTTGTGTATGACAAGACCTTTGACCCTAAAGTAGTCCTCGGTCAATATGACCTAATTTCACGGTTCAGTGATTTTCCTTTACATCTCAGCACTCAATTGGTATATGAACAGACTTCTTTCATGATCTGTTTGCGTATGACAAAACCTTTGACCGTAAAGTATCCCTGGGTCACTGTGACCTAATTTCATGGTTCAGTGATTTTGCCTTATAATTCGACACTCAGTTGGTATTTTTTTCATACTTCTTTCTGATTATGAATGAGTATGACCAGACCTTTAACCCAAACATACTTATAGGTCACTATGACGTAAGTTTATGGTTCAGTGATTTTGCTTTATATCTCAACACTGAATGAGTATATGGTCATATTTCTTTCACATTAAGAGTAAGTATCACTAGACCTTTGACCCTGAAATACTTATAGGTCAGTGTGACCTTATTTCACGATTCAGTGATTTTGCGTTGTGTCTTGGCACTCATTTGGTATATGAAAACACTTCTTTCACAATATGAAGGAGACCTTTAAATCTTAGGTAGTTATAGTTAACTTTCATGGTTCAGTGATTTTGCCTTATTGCATCAAGGCAAAAAAGATGTATGAGCATAATGCTTTGGGTTACTGGTCGGATTTGGTCTTATGTTTGACAAAGGTCAGAAGCAGTCGAGCACGCTGTCCTGCGACAGCTCTTATTTCAGATTATGAGTGAGTATGACCAGACCTTTGACCCCAGTATACTTTCAGGTCACTGTGACCTAATTTCACGGTCCAGTGACTTTGCCTTATATCTCGGCACTCAAGTGGTTTATGAACAAACTTCTTTTACACTAAGTTTGCGTATGGCAAGACCTTTGACCCTAAAGTAGTCCTAGGTCAATATGACATAATTTCATGGTTCAGTGATTTTTCTTTATATCTTGGCACTCATTTGGTATATGAACATACTTCTTTCACGATATGTATGAGTATGACAAGACCTTTGACTATAAAGTATTCCTGGGTCACTGTGACCTAATTTCATGGTTCAGTGATTTTGCCTTATATCTCGACACTCATTTGGTATTTTTTCATACTTCTTTCTGATTATGAATGAGTATGACCGGACCTTTAACCCAAACATGCTTATAGGCCACTTTGATCTAATTTCATGGTTCCGTGATTTTGCTTTATATCTCAACACTGAATGGGTATATGATCATATTTCTTTCACATTATGAGTGAGTAACACTAGACCTTTGACCCTGAAATACTTATAGGTCAGTGTGACCTTATTCCACGGTTCAGTGATTTTGCCTTGTGTCTTGGCACTCAGTTGGTATATGAACACACTTCTTTCACAATATGAGTGAGACCTTTAAATAGTAGTTATAATTAACTTTCATGGTTCAGTGATTTTGCCTTATTGCATCAAGGCAAAAAGATGTAAGAGCATAATGCTTTGGGTTACTGGTCGGGTTTGGCCTTATGTTTGACAAAGGTCAGAAGCAGTCGAGCACGCTGTCCTGCGACAGCTCTAATTATTATTATTATTATTATTATTATTATTATTATTATTATTATTATTATTTAAAGTAGTAGTAGTAGTAGTAGTAGTAGTAGGCCTAGTAGTAGTAGATGTAGTAGTTGTAGTAGTAGTAGTAGTAGTAGAAGTAATGGCTTTGATTGGCCAAACGGTTTCAGAGGAATTGTTTAAATATTATGGCAATATGCATGTATAGTGCCCAGGGGCTTGGCTTTGATTGGCCATGCGGTTTCAGAGAAGAAGAGTCTTTGAAAATGGTGGACGCCGACTGTCGACGGACGGACGCAAGATATGCCTACATATCCTTTAAGATCACCTGTGAGCCTGCGGCTGAGGTGAGCTAAAAAAAGAATGCACATATTCCAATAAGCGCACACTGGTCGTTGCTGAAAAACATTTGCAAAAGCGCACACTGCTCGACTAGAAAATAGGTATTTTATACCAATTCTATAAATAAATACCGCGTTGATCAAATACTATTTTTAGACGATTGGAACACTTAAAAGTGATGTCGCTATTGATATTTTTGACATCGTAATTTCAACAGTTTATATGTTATTTTTGTTCGTCGTGTGCGATAATTAGAACGAAAATTTGTTACTTTAACTTTATTTTGAAAAGTTTAGTGCACTCGGTGCGCAACTAAGATCGAATACGGTAAGTTAAATTTTATATCCTCCGATTTGTCCTATTTTTATTATGTTCAATATATAGGTCTACAAAAATAATTCTGCCGCAATTGTCCTGGGCCCTCCAACCATTTGACTAGGCTATGAACATTATGAATGTATGCTTTATAATATACTATATATGCCTACCGTGTATTGAGTGCTACTGTGACATAAATGAGTTGAAATCATTCTTCTGTTTGGCCCACTAACCACCTAACTTTCTTTTTTTTTTCAACTAACAGGAAGACGGCTAGAGACAGGTACGGTTGTTGCTATGAGACAGGTGAAAAGCTCCGCCTACCCACAGGACAATGCGTCAGGAATGGTTGTTGCTTCGCAACAGGGAGACGAGATTCAATGGCAGGTTGACCCTTTCATGCGATTCGAATGCGTGCAAGGTAGGTAGCTTTCTCCTCAAAACGAAAACACGCCCATGCGATATAGAGATTTTTTTTCAGTTGTAAAAAAAATGAAAACTTCATCAGAAATAAAAATGACAATTTTTCTTATTTTTGCTCAAAACATAAATTATGGGTACACGTTAGAACCGCCTCGCCGAGGCGGTTCTAACGAGTACCCACAGTCTATGTTTTGGAGCAAAAATAAGAAAAAAAATTGTATACCCCTGCATACCCCAGTTTTGCTATATAAAAGTTGGGTTTAAGCTCGAGGGTTTAAGGGGATGTTCATTGCACGGACATGTTTCCCTGATGTTTTATATCCTTAATCAAACCATGCACAGTATTCCTAGACGAATCATTTCCATCGGCATTCTGTTAGGCCTCTCCATGCCACGAGAGAGGAGCGAGGTTACAAAGCGTATCGGGATGCAGGTTAGCCAGCTGATCTACAACATGCCTTCTGTTTAAAGTTTTAAACGCTTTTATTTACAATAGATTATATACGTTATGTGAGCTAAAAATTGGTTTTGTTGAATAGTTTTGTTGAATAATTTCTCCCCCATCCGAACCCCCTTGTGAAATAATGTCATTTGGCGTGTCACCAGTAAACTATTCAGATTCAGTTTAGATCATTATACAGAAGACAAAATTTAGCATTCAAAAGGCAAACTTCACAAGTCACAATACAAAAAAGCCAAAAGACAAATGTCACATTTAATAGGCTTCCGTACAAAAGTCACATATAGGCTTCCGTACAACACTGCGACGCGATCAAGTTGCATTAACATCATAGAGCCACCTCGTTGAAAAACCAACGATGTGGTATTTGAACAGTCCAACACAAACCGACCTGTACAAGCACAGGATACGGTTAGAGGCTGGATATTTTGGATATAGAAAGAAGAGGAATTGTACTATCCATGAAGCGAAAACAAATGCGCTGATGAGCTTCACAGTTACTGCGAAGCTGATCTGCGCCTTTGGTTTTGCATATGCAGGTTGTTGGTTTTCTCATGAGGTGGCCCAATTATTTTGTTTGCTTCCTTATTGCAAAAGTAAATGTTGTAAGTACATGGCGTCCCGATCGGCATTTTTCCTTAACCTAGCCCCACTTCCTGGGTATCAACCAGTATAATGTTAATTGCGTCTTACTTACTCAAGGATACAACATTCTAACCACACGACTTCTTGACCGAATTCTAATGCATTAATCATTAGGCTACCGCCCCCTCTCCCTGAGTTTTATTTAGTCATTGTAACCCATTGTATACGCATGCCATTTTTTCTTTAAAACAGCATTATCAGGGATAGAGACGCCGAATGCATACAGCTACCATCATGTTGGAATGGATTTGAGCGACGTAAGGTCCCTTTTCTTTGGGGTACAAGCTTGCAACGACGCGCACGTGCTCCTGATGGCGACACCTGGTGACGAGGATAATGACATCATAGAGATTGTGATAGGTATAACATTAAATTGAGAAAAAAAACAAGACTAAGCAATGTATTTTAGAGATTGAACAACTTGAAGAAATAATGATTTACTTCATTTTTTTACATTTCTTTTTCAGTTTACGGGTAACACGTCCATGAAAATTAATGTATACACGTTTACTCCTCGCTTTCCTATTTTATAAATCGAAGTGTCCAGGGTGTACCTAATTACCTAAGTTTTGTTCTAAACTTTACGAAAACGTGCCCATGCAGTAGACAGATTTTTTGTTCAAAAGCAAAAACTGAAAAATTTATTGGGAACAAAAAAATGATATTTTTTTTTTATATATATTTTTGCTCAATACATAAATGGTGGGTACACCTTAGAACCGCATCACCAAGGCGGCTCTAACGAGTACCAACAATCTATGTTTTGGAGCAAATATAAGAAAATAGGTCTACCCTTGCATACCCCAAGTTTGCTATATAAAAGTGGGGTTTATGGGGGTATACGTGTCACGTGAATGTTTTCCTGGTGACATAGATTAAGAACTAGTTATCAGTCTAGAATGTCTATGCCGCAAAAAGCAAACGTTTGTGTTGTGTCAAGACATGTACACGTATTTGCCTATAAAGCCTATATAATTGAGCCGCCACATGGGCAAACCAACAATCTGCATATGCGAAAACAAAGACGCAGATCTGCATATGCGGTAACCGCGAAGCTGATCAGCGCCTTTGTTTTCGCTACTCGGATAGTACAAGTCCTCTTCTACTTAAATCCGAAATTTCATATTATGGTGTTCTGTTCTAGATGGAAGTTTCAAACCCCCGGGATGACTGTGTGAGCGGAACCTCGGCTGAGCCTCGGTTCCGCTCAGCACGGTCATCCCTTGGGTTGGAACTTCCATCTAGAACAGAACACCATAATTTATAAGATTCTTTGAGCCGCCTCGTGGGAAAACCAACAATGTGGTTTCCGAACAGGTCCGACACAAACCGGCCTGTACAAGCACAGAAAAGAACTAGAATCTTGAAATTTTGGATTTAAGTAGAAGAGGAAATGTACTATCCGAGATGCGAAAACAAAGGCGCTGATCAGCTTCGCGGTTACCGCGAAGCTGATCTGCGTCTTTGTTTTCACCTATGCAGATTGTTGGTTTTACCATGGGGCGGCTCATATGTTGAAACTGGGATATACAGGGGTATGCTTTCATATTTTTTATCCAAAACATAGATTTTGGGTTACCGGTACTCGGCGAAGCGGTTCTAATGTGTACATGTACCCACAATCTATTTGTTGGGCGATAACATCAAGTATATCTAACGTTTTGTGATGAAAATTTCAATTCATTACGAAAACTTGCCCATGCCATATATAGATTTTTTAAGTTGAAGAAATAGAAAATTTTCAGTAGATTTTTTTTTTATATATATATTTTTCTTATTTTTGATCAAAACAAAGATTGTGGGTACACGTTAGAACCGCCTCACTGATGTTTACAGATGAAAAATCTCTGTATAAGTCTTTTTTATATGTTGCATAGTCAAATTTTCGTTATGTTTACCAGGTGGCTGGGTTAACACACATTCGGTAATACGTACGATTAAACAACAGAGACCACCCGTTGCCAAGGCAAAGCACCGGCCTTTGGATTGTCATAATCCAAGGCATTTCTGGATCAGCTGGAAAGATGGCGTATTCGAAGTGGGTACGGGACAAACAGTGGGTACTGGTCGGTTCATGACTTACAACAGTGGCACCACCCCCACGGTCAGAGCTTTTGCCATATCAACGGGGTTCGGAGCAACCGGGAAATGGACGCTTGGACGTAAGCATGGTCTCATTTTATACAATATAGGGATCAAATATGATTTTCCATTTATTAACATTCGCTAGTTACAGAGGGTAGTGTTAAAAACCGAGAGCGCAGCCCAAGGTTTTCAACACCCCCCGAAGTACCTAGCGAATTTTAATAAATGAAAAAATCATTTTTGATCGCTATTATTGCATAAATTCTGCACACATGAAAGAAATAATGGTGCACTATGTTTTACTGCCTCACCACATTTCCATACGCGTAAAAGTGTTCATTAAAAGTTTCATTCTTATGCTTGTTTCGGGCGGACTTCAGTTTATCATTATTAGAGTCAATATATATTTTTGCAACCATTTCAAGGAGTTAGTTGTTAAAAATTCAAACATCTCAAATAGGAAAATGACATTAATAAACAAGTTTATGGATCTCTCCCCCGTGTAGAACACTATTCGGTGACCCTTAAAAGATATCTAATTTGCATATTCATAAATTTTAATGAAAACATTAAAAATGACAGAAAATCGTTAAAAATCAATAAATAAACTAAATTTGAGGTCGAAACTATCATTGTGACACTTTGTTATTGAACCAATAATACCATATGACAAATCTATTGATGTCATGGGCCAAAATGACACTTATCTTATTTGCATATTCATGAATATTAATAGAAAATGTCGAAAATCGAGGAAAAACGAGGGATAAACTCTAGCAATTTCAAGGTTTTGGATGGGTTACAAGATCTACCTTGCATCCCTGACACCAATGTTCATGGCTGCCAGTGTGTTCAGAAGGACCATCTAAATGCCATAAAATATTGTCCTCAACGATGGACACATTTGCATGATGTAAAATTATATAGTTTCCGCATCCACCCCTACTGTGATTCTAAAGAATAGGGTGTACTCACAAAAATATTCATATACGAACAAAAGCGTGCTCTAAAATACTATAATGGGTTTGGTTGTGATGCATGGACTGATCAATTTAACCGTAATACCTATTTTTCAAATCATTGATATTGCTTATTCATGAAAATGAATGAAACACACAAGAAATCAGAGAAAAATGGGGGTATACATACAAAGTCACTTAAACCATAGCTGTTCACAAACCTAGGATGCTGAAAGAAGTATAAAATGAATGCTATGGCAGTGTTCTATGACCCTAAAGTCTCATATAAGAATGATCTTATTTTTTCAGTTTCATGAATTTTCATGAAAACTTCATAAATTTGAATGAAAAAATGGAAAAAAATTAACCGGCAAACCTAAAAAATGGTGTGTATCTCGGCAACCAAAAGCCCTTACACGTTGAAAATGGCATGAATTGATTGCCAGGACATTAGTATACCATCCTGTACTACAATATATAAGTCAATTGATTTTTTTGTATTATGAATATTAACAAAACCTTTCGAATTTAGATGGAAATTACGGAAAAAATAAGGTGGTATACATAGAAAATCACATGTATCTTGGCTACTGACTGACCTAGAGAGCTATACTTGGTATCAAATAATTGCTAGGACAATGTTCTATAACTATATAATCCGATATTTAAATCACCAGCTTCTTCTATTAGAATGATATTAATGAGATTTATATAAATAAGGGAAACATCAACGAAAAATGAAGGGGTACACCAACAAAATTGAATATATTTCGACTACCAATGGCTGTAGAGATCTCAAAATGACATCAATAATAGCTAGGACAATATTGTATTATCATGTATTCAGATAAACAAGGGTACACTTGCAGGCAACCAAGATTCAATTAAATTTATTAGAGCACGAGCTTCAATTTTCTGTTAATATTACACTTTTCATACATTTTATTCAGTACTCTCAAAAATTAAAAAAAAAGTGTGATCAGACTGCATGACATAATTGCATCATCCTAGCATTCTATTGGTACCATTGCAGCACATGATATATGGCAATTGGCAGCTGAGATATATGCAATTGTGTTGGTATATCACTTCATTTTTCGTTATTTTTTCTCTTATTCTTAGTGATCTCATTAATACCCATACAACAAAAGTCACTATTAATTTATATAACAGGTAATATGGTTATAGAATATTGTCCTATAGCACTCTAGGTCTATCAGTAGCCAAAATTCATGTGATTTTCTATGTAAACTGCCTTAATATTTCCGTAACTTTCCTCTAAATTCAAAAGGTTTTGTTAATATTCATGAAATAAAAAATTGAATGACTAACATATTGTAGTGCAGGATGGTATAATATTGCCTTAGCAACCATTTAATGCCATTTTTAGCATGTTAGGGCTTTTGCTTGCTGAGAAAAGCATCATTTTTATGTTTGCCGGTTAAATTTTTCACTTTTTCATTCCTATTTATGAAGTTTCTATTAAAATTCATGAAATTGAAAATAAGATCATGCTTATATATGAGACATAAGAGTCAGAGTACATAGCCATAGCATTTATTTGATAGTTAGCACCCTGGGTTTGTAACAGCTCTGCTTTTAGTGATTGATTTTGTACGTATACCCCTTTTTCATCTAAGATTTTTCTCCGATTTCTTGTGTGTTTTATTTTTTTCATGAATAAGCGAAATTAATGATTTGAATAATAGGTATTAAGGTTAAATTGCTAAGTCCATGCATCATTATCAGACCAATTATAATATTCTAGAGCATGCTATTGTTGTATAGAATACTTTTACGAGTACACGCTGTTCTTTAGGATCACACAAGGGGTAGATGTGGAAACTATATAATTTTTTTTACATCATGCAAATGTGTTCATTGTTGATGACAATATTTTATGGCATTAAGATGGTCCCTCTGACCACACTGGCAGCCATGAAAATTGGTTTCAGGGATACAAGATAGATCTTATGACCCATCCAAAACTTGCAATGGCTTTAGTTAATCTCCGTTTTTCTTTAATTTTCTATATTTTATTAATATTCATGAATATGCAAATCAGATAATTTTCATTTAGGCACATGAAATCAATACATTTGTCCTATGCTATTACTCTTTAAATTACAAAGTGCCACGATTATAGTTTCGACCTCAAATTAGTTTATTTATTGACTTTTCATGATTTTTCTGTCATTTTTTTAATATTTTCATTAAAATTCATGAATATGCAAATTAAATATCTTGTATTTCTTACCATATGATGAAATGGCAATGTCTAAGCTTTAAAATGTGACCAAGTTCAGTGGTAATGAATTTTGTATGCACACATCCATGCTCCATTTTTTTTAAATGAGCTAAATTAATTTTCAAATGTTCAAATGCGAAAAAATACCGCTGATTTTGAGAATCTTCCGAAACCCAAATAAAACTGAATCATTCCATATTTTGGACAAAGGAAGTGCGGTTTGTTGGATACAAAGACAATGTTGAAATTTGCAGACAGTTTGAACCGAAAAGACAAAGGCATAAATGTACAGGTTATTATGCTGAAAGTTTCTTTTTTACTGGCTTAACATATACTTTGTTCTCTTGTTTTTTACTAGAAAAATCAGCTTTTTGATGAATGTTCAATTATTTCCTTAATGTAATAACAGGGTAATTTGGGGTAATATGGACAATTGGGGAATATGGGCCACCCTGTGTTTTCTTCAAATATTTTACTCAAGACTCATGTTTGACAAAAAGTAATAACATTTTGTTATTCCCTGGCTATCCATCCTAAATCATCGAAATCATTTTTACATTCATACCCAAGCTGGTGTTTTTGGACAGGTTAAATTAATGAACCCCAATTAAACAGCCTGTGAAAATCGTGCCCTTAAAATGTTTTAGTTTACACTTAAGAACCAATAAAAAGATTAATGATATTTATATAGAACCAAGTTTCACGTAAAATTAACCTAATACACCATTTTTAGAAGATGATGCAAATGGTCATTTGCATGAGCTATTTTTCAGTTTTGGAAAATTTCTCCATTGACATAACCGTCGTGTCTGGGGTAAAAATTGGACCATCAGTTTCCCAATTTTCTTTTTGGGGTAATATGCACCATCTAAGAATTTTGTCTCAAACTCTTTCTGAAAGTGATACACTGAACATTTGATTCCACATGTCTTTAGAATTTTAACTTTTGCACTTGCGTGATATGTTTTAAGCTATCTTTGAAAATAGATTGTTTACAAGTGAAGTTTATAAGCAAAGTGTACATATTTTGAAATCTGTGACATTTTTGTGAATGTCCGTTTTGTAAGTTTGTCAAGGTGTTTTGATTTTTGATGCGAAATATTTTTCCAGTGAATTTGTTTCGTGAACATCTATGTTTATTTTATGCTAAATAGACTTTTAAATAGAAGTTTACATTTTGTTTTCCGAATTTATACATCGTCAGCATTTTAAAGTTGTGGTCCGTATTACCCCAGTAGAGTGGTCCATATTACTTCAAATGTTTGGGGTAATTTGGACCACCCAGTGGGTGTGTTTATCGTAATACGCAACTAAAAACTAGCATACAAAATGATGTAAAATTTATATTAAAATGGTT
The DNA here is from genome assembly GCA_964017185.1 of Rugalucina vietnamica. Taxonomy (NCBI): domain Eukaryota; kingdom Metazoa; phylum Mollusca; class Bivalvia; order Lucinida; family Lucinidae; genus Rugalucina; species Rugalucina vietnamica. Next base: position 7,260,644 of record OZ024872.1, read on the forward strand.
TACAGATGCCTGCCTAAAAATAGACACGGTATACAATAATAACGTTAATAGTCTGTGGTTGAACTGATTCGTTTTGTGCTTAAGCGGTCCATATTCCCCCAAATTACCCTATATATTACTTGATGTAACGTGTGTTTGATAAACAGACATATTTGACATCTATTTTTTGAAATTGTATAAAGTATAAAAGTTTGATATTTGGAAGTAGCAAAAACGTTCAAATGCAGGTAGTATTGGCCGTATTGCGCAATTTTGGGTACTGAATCCTCATCAGTGACCCTTTATAAAGTCTGCAGACTCTCTGGCTGTATTGGAATTGCTGTGTTGCTCTGTGTTATACAATGAAACTCATAAAATCAAAGCATATAAGAAATAAATATCCTCTCCTCGAAATATTGTCCCTGATGTAACGATTTCTGTCCCTGATGTAACACTTTTCACCGTTACATCACGGACCGTTACATCAGGGACATATTTTAGATAAATCACCTGTAAATTGCTTCCAATATACTTGTGTGTTCATTGTTATAATGAAATGTTTACACAACCACTAAACACGTTTTATGAATAGTACCTACATATTGTCGCTTGAAACAAATAACCAGTAGAGGCTGTTACATCAGGGAACTATTACAAATATACTCACTCACCTGAAAATTGTAATTATTATTTTTTCAGATCTACTCTATAGATGTGTCATCATGGCAGTCAGCCATATTTAATTTCAATGTAGCTCTTCAAAATGCAGATAGATGTTCCACCTTAACCAAGGGGAGTCACCTTGTACTTGGTATTTTTAGATAAATTGTTACATCAGGGACAAAATGCTAGGTACAAAGTTTGAACACGTAAATCTAGTATTAAAACCATGGATACTTGCTATCAAAATGTATTATGTCGTGCATGAATGATTGAATAAAGATGGAGTAGTATTTAGAACAACCACCTTAGCAAAAAAATCATTGAATCGGAGACAGATATAAAAAAAATCATTTTGCAGACAGCGAAAATATGCCATTTTAGACACTTTGAGTAACATTTTTTTATATTTGCTAGCACTTTAACGATTTTGTTTTGGATGACCCATACTCACCTCGATTCACACCACATTCCAAGCATAAAACATTTACCAGAAGTAAACGGTTTTCAGAAAAACGTACCCGGACAGGATTTGGTTACGAAAAAATATATTGACTCATTAGTACGTGTTTTGCGTGGCGCCCGGTAACGAGCATAAATAAAAGTCGTGTATGAACAGCACGTGCGCACGAGAATTGCTATATTAATAAATGGCTTTCTTTTCTTTAGTATATGGTTGTTAATATCGTGTGACACGGGTATTTATGCAATAATGTATACATTTATATACACAATGTACAAACAATGGTTCGACCCGTCTCCATATGACCTTAGCTGTTGGTGAGATGTTAAACCCCATACCAATCAGCAATGGTTTGATAACAAACGCGAGTGAGAGCAACCAACGCAGATAAAATCAAATATTGACATTTTTACTGCAATCGCCCTAGATGAAAGTATCTTTCTTGATGGTCTTCAACATTAAGTCACGTTATCTAGAAGCCACGCCTATGGGCGGGGCGACGTCAAAACCAGGCGGTGACGTTTCGGGACGTCGGTCGCGTATCGTCATGACGTTAAGCGCGAAAATTTGACGTTTTGGCTGTTCCAAAATTACGTCGTCGGATTTAATGTCAAATAACATGAACATGAGCGGTGATTTATGCAATTAAAAATCGGATACTTGATTGATAATATAAAATGCAAATATAAGTATTGAAATTCAGATTTTAGCTTTCACTGGATGATGAAAAACAGTTGTTTTAATGTCTCCGAGAAGCCCTTCGGGCTTCACAGATATTAAAACAGCCAAATGTTTTTCATCATCCAGTTAAAGCTAAAATCTGAATTTCAATCCTTGATAAAAGGCAATAGAGTGCTTATACCTATCCGACGGCATGTTCCCAGATAGGATGTTTACAGTCGTTTAGTCATAAGATATACAGAGATTTTTTCAGCTGTAATAATTAAAAAAAATTGATTGCTCAAAACATTGTTTGATAGTCGCGGGACGTAAGAATTTCTGAATTTATGATATGTAAATGTACCCCTTAACACATATATATTATAAGCCTGACGTCCTGTTTGTGTGACAAAAGCAAGCAGTATAGCAGAAAGCAGGCGTCCCATCTTGGGCTATCCAGTTTGCTTAGAGGACTATTATTGAAAAATGCACTAAAAATTCAAAATCACTTCTGACGCCGCTAAAAATGAAGGTGGACTTAACCAAATGATAATAATGGGATAATTTCATATTTCTTTCCAGATGCCACCCAAACTCGCAGACACAAGCGATTTTTTATGTAAGTATGACAACTGTGTGTTTGAACTACTAACTTTGTTTACATTGCGAAAACATGACCACGCATACAGAGATTTTTTGGCTGCAAAATTGAAAAAAATCTCTAGATTTGTTTTGATATTTTTCTTTTCTTGCTCAATATATAGACTGAGTACCAGTATAGATCAGTTTGTGTTAGACCGAGGCGGTTCTAACGAGTACCAACAATCTGTACTTTGAAGCAAAAATTCTACATTAAACGGTCGGATTTGAAGGGGTAAATACTGCATGAACATGTTTTCCTGTGACAAATACTCCATCAGGATAACATGTCCGTGAAATATATACCTCCTTAAACCCCACTTTTATATATGCAGGGGTATGTCTATTTTTCTTATATTTGCTCTAAAACATAGATTGTGGGTACTCGTTTGAACCGCCTCGCAGATGTGCAGCTACTGCACAAACAACTGATCTGCGTCTTTGTTTTCGCATAGGCAAAAATCCGGTTTTCTCATTACGCGGCTCATTTCTACTCATCTGTTATGTTTTCGCAAAGAAGCCGCTGCATAAGCAAACCAACAACATGCATTTGCGAAAGTAAAGGCGCAGATCAGCTGTGACGTAACTGCACAGCTTATCATTGATTTCGCTTCACATAATAATAGTATGATCTCTCTTCTTTACAAATCCGAAATTTTAACTTGCTTCTGTGACGACCCAGACCTGTCAGAAACCCATATTGTTGGTTTTCTCATGCAAAGGCACAACTTACATCTCATCTATAATTCAGCCGTCTCATGAGAAAACCAACAATCTGCATATGCGAAAACAAAGGCGCAGATCAGCTTCGCAGTACAACTGCGAAGCTGATCAGCGCTTTTGTTTTCACTACAGGGATAGTACAATACCTCTATTTTCTAAATCCAAAATTTCCAGTCTCTAGCCATCGTCTGTGCTTGTACAGCTTGGTTTGTGTAGGATCTGTCCGGAAACCACATTGTTGGTTTTCTCACGAGACGGCTCAATTTCGACCCCCTAAACACCACTTATATTTAGTTAAATTGGTGTTTATAGGGTTATACCTATTTTTCTTATTTTTAATCCAAAACATTGATTGTGGGTACTCGTTAGAACTGCTTCGGCGAGGCGGTTCTAGCATGTACCCACAATCTATGTTTTGAGCAAAAATGTAAAAAATATTAAAAATTTCCGGGGAAAATTTCGGTTTTTACAGCAGAAAAAAAAATCTTTCTTTTCAGTATGGCATTAGTTTTCGTGGCCCTAGCCGTCACCGCTGTAGATACAGGCCTGACAATCGCACAGCATACCAAGGGTTGTCTGTATTATCCAAGTGTTTGTACTCTAAGGTAAGAATTATCTTCCTTGTTGTACCTCCGTCATTATCTCCCTTGATATATTCCCTGTATTATCCTCCTTGTTGTACCTCCGTCATTATCTCCCTTGATATATCCCCTGTATTATCTTCCTTGTTGTACCTCCGTCATTATCTCCCTTGATATATCCCCTGTATTATCCTCCTTGTTGTACCTCCGTCATTATCTCCCTTGATATATCCCCTGTATTATCTTCCTTGTTGTACCTCCGTCATTATCTCCCTTGATATATCCCCTGTATTATCCTCCTTGTTGTACCTCCGTCATTATCTCCCTTGATATATCCCCTGTGTTATCTTCCTTGTTGTACCTCCGTCATTATCTCCCTTGATATATCCCCTGTATTATCCTCCTTGTTGTACCTCCGTCATTATCTCCCTTGATATATCCCCTGTATTATCTTCCTTGTTGTACCTCCGACATTATGCCCCTTGATATATCCCCTGTATTACCTCCTTGTTGTACCTCCGACATTATCTCCCTTGATATATCCCCTGTATTATCTTCCTTGTTGTACCTCCGACATTATCTTTCTTGATCAATTGGGTGTGTCCACTTTCATTTTAGGGATGTTAGGTGTGGTTCTAAATTTTCATATCATTTTTCGGTGAAATTTCTCTTAGCAAACAGAATAGCCCGAGATGGGATGCCGCGTTCTGCGGCGTCATATATGGGGCTATACTGCTTATAAAAAAGACGCCGGGCTTAAATAAGTTAACCTAACTTATTTTGCCATGCTTCGCTTTGTGTTGCTTTACTTAATTTCACTTCACTTCACCATTACGAAAACAGTATATAAGATATACAGAGATTTTTGAAGATCTGAAAAATGAAAAATGTTGATTTTTTTTATATTTTTACTCCAAACATGAATTGTGTGTACAGGTTCGAACCGACTGTGTGAGGCGGTTCTAACGAGTTTCCAACAATTTATGTTTTGTTGCCAAAAATATAAATAAATAAATAAAAAAGAAACGCATACCTTGTACTTTTAGAAAATATTACACTGACACTTTTTCCCGATGTTTTAGTGCCGTTTCGTCTTAGTTCGAATCCACTCGACTAACCTTACTTTACAATAATTTCAGGGATCGAATCAGAGATAGACTTCAGCCGGAGGTTACTAATCTTCGGGATAAATTTATTTCAACCTACGGGGACCCTGGCGAGTTTAAAGTCTACGTGGATAAAATCCAACATCAGTCGGAAGACACCAGAGAAAAACTGGCTAAAGTTCGGGAGCTCCATAGTGAGTTTAAGTTACGTTTGTCAGAAATTACTGACATGACAAGCTCCATACCGAACGATATTGCTGAGTTTAAAGGCGTTCTTCTCAATTATAAAAATTGGATGAAAGGGGTTGTCGAGTCTTTAGATTTTAAAGGCCTTGCTATTGTAACAGAAGTTGGTTTACTAACAGTGGAAAGACTTCTTGAAGGAACATTTTCAACAGCTGTTGACAGTTGCATGCTAGCAGCAGCAGGAATCGGCGCACTAGCGGCCATTGCTCTTGGTGCCGTAGATATAGTGAATAATGTGAAAGCAGAAAAGCAAATGCGAGATCAGTTACGGGAAACGGAATCCAAGTATATGAAAGTTAAATCGGACCTTGATACAGCTTTTACAAGCATCAAAGCATTTCAGAAAAACTTTTGTACCACCGCTATTGCATTTTTTCGCGATGTTTCTTCAAAAGGGAAAGCCTATCATAAAACTTTTCAGTCGCTTTATTCATACATTGCACAGAACTATGGTGAGTCTATTAACGATTGTAGTACTAAATATGGCTATACTAAACTGGAGACATTAGCCCACCTCAGTGACAATCTATTGCAACCATTGTTAAAATTCCTTGACAAAGATATTGAAGAGCTCCGTACAAAAATCGCGGAAATTGATGAAACCAATCGGTATTTCTCCACAATTACGGAGATGGTGAAACAAGACGAGATGTCCCCGATTGCAATCTTTAGAGCAATAACGGCTGAGAAGCCAGAATTTATCGGTGACACATTCAGCGACCTCTGGGATCTCTTGCTTTTCATTGCCAAAAAGGTTCTTCCGGAAACTGATTGCTATCATGGTTATAACCTCGGTTTCATTCGGGCGGGAATTATGACAAAGGATAATTACGAACAGCACGACCTATGCTATAGTGAGGACATTAAAACAGACGTTACAATGATAACAGAGGGGGTTTATAGTGGTCGTGCACCGTGTAGAATGTTTCAAGACGTCCAGAGCGCTGGTTTCAGAAGTCGGTATAGCGTCATCAAATACATTGCTGATCATATTTTGAGCGACTCGCGATGCTACTGGGGGTATGATTTAGAGAGCGTAAGAAAAGACGTATCCGATGTGCATGATCTGAGAGAAATCGATACCGCTGATATCAACAGACAACTCTTCAGTACGTTATACTATATCAGAGATAGTTACGATGGCAGTATGGAGGAAATGTTAGAGCTTGGAAGGAAAGCACTTTGTAATGACTACCACGTCTGTTCAACAACCTGGCAAACGTTTATCATGTGTGAAGCATGGAAGGGGCATGTGTCCATCGAGATATTGGGGTGTAATACTAGAAGGGTGGCTGATAGGACGCCACTCTGCGTTCCCGATGATGGACATAGTTACGAAACGTGTAGCACCACCGCCGGGGCCTCGGATCCCCACCGCCCATATATCAAATAATTGAGCAATGTTTGCTGGTATTTAGACAAAGACAATGAGGAATTCTTTATTTGAGCTGCCTCATGAGAAAACTGGTCAACAATCTGCATATGCACATATACGCAATGCACAATCTGCATATGCACATATACGCAATGAACATATGCGAAACCAAAGACGCAGATCAGCTTCGCGGTAACCGCGAAGCTGATCAGCGTCTTTGTTTTCGCTACATGGTTAGTACACTTTCTCTACTTTCTGAATCCAAAATTTCCAGTCTCTAGCCATGTTTTGTGCTTGTACAGGTCGGTTTGTGTCAGTTCTGTTCAAATACCATATTGTTTGTTTTCCCATGAGGCGGCTCATTTATTCGGTTACCCAGTGGCTACCATTACATGTACGAAATCACGTCCATGTTATAAACATTTTTTCTCAAGTTATCAAAATTTAAAATTTTCAGTAGAGGTAGTTCTTTTTTTTTATCCAGTTTTACGTCCCTTTCAAGAGTATTTCAGCTCATATGAGACGGGCCAATTGGTAGGTGGGGCGAAAACCGGAGTACCCGGGAAAAAACCACCTGACACACCCGCAAGCACAACTTGGCTTGTCCCACATGTGAATTCTGCCCCGAGCGAGGCGCCAACCCACAGCGGTGAGATGAACGAATGATCAAGGGCACTGAAGTCAGCGACCTTAACCACTCGGCCACGGGGGCCGCCAGAGGTAGTTCTAACGAGTACCAACAATATATGTTTTGGAGCAAAAATAACAATTATATTTCACTAAAATTGGAGCAAATTATGATACAATTAGATATCATTGCATTTTCTACTTCTGCATTAGATATCAGGCTTCCAAATGCAAAAAAAAAAAAAAAAGAAGAAAAGAAAAGAAAAAAAAAACGATTTTCATTTTGATGCATATTTACGGAGATATTCGATGTCGACCATGGCCATGCTCAAAGTGGAAAACCACACAGTGCGCATGCGCGAGCATTATAATAATGGAAAGATTTAAATCCGCTCTAAACCCACATTCAAAATCACCATGTACCACTCAGCAGATAACTCACACGTTAAAGAAATAAAATGAATATAATTGAAATTATCCCCCTTTCAATTAAACATATAGGGATTTTCATGGATTTGATTACGAGCTTGTGTGTAGTTGAACTTTATTTCTTTTTCTTGAATTTTAATAAGGGAGCAGCTGATATTGTTTCTTGGAGATTTGGAGTTTCAAGCATGTGCGCATGCGCAGAGCAAATCTTTCCCGATTTGCATTATTTAAGACGGCAAAAATTTCTCATTCAATTTATCGAAATGAAAATCAGTTGTTTGCATGATAACCCCTAATATCATATGAATAGGAATCATACAGCAACATACCTGAAATTATCAACGTTTTACCCTTAAACTCGAAAATCCTCGGTAGTCTATTGTTGCGTTTCTTTTTTTTGTTCAGTAAAAGAAATAGGTATAACTTGCCTGCATACACCAGTTTTACTATATGAAATTAGGTTCAAGGGGGTATACCTTTCATGGATATGTTTTCCTGATGTATAACATCTGGTGCTGAAGCAAGAGATCACGGGTTCGAAGCCCAAGAGCGCATGTGTAATTTGTCATTTAGTAAGTCCCAAAGTAATTGCGTAAGTGATTCTGTCCAAACATAACTAAATTGTTAACTGGGACGTTTAACAACGTTCAGCGTATAAAGGTACATCAGGAAAACTTGTCCGCGTATTGAATACCCCTTAAACCCCACTTTTATACATGTATATTAAAATGGGGTATGCAGGGGTATACCTATTTTTCTTATTTTTGCTCCAAACAATTGTGGGTACTGGTTAGAACCGCCTCGGCGAGGCGGTTCTAACTCGTACCCACAATCTATGTTTTGAACAAAAATATACTTCTCCTCAAAAAAATTTGGTCACCTACTAGTTTCAACTACTCAATAAATAAACAAACTTCGTGTACCTTTTTGTAAAATATGAAAATAAATAAATAAAATAAATGTCTAAGTGTTGCGCATGCATAGTGTTTAACGCGGACCTATGGTCAACGGTTATTGAAGTTAAAAATGGGTGGGGATCTGAACTGCCAGACCTGTTCAGTGACTTGTATTCTTGTTTCCTCCGGATACAGCTTCGCCTTGTATTCAGGGGCCATGGGTTCGATCCAGTGCTTCTCCAGCCTTTCAGATGACATTTTCAGCATATCCTGTCACCACATGACATTTGCTGTACGTAGGACGTAAAATCCCCCCCAAAAAAACAACAATAATCCCAGTTTAAAATCGAGACTAGGATAGTTAAGGGTGTGGACATAATTTTATTTATTCAAAAGTATGCAAAATGCGAACAACGTCTGCTATTCTTAAATGCAACTTTGGGTGACCAATTTTTTTGACGGAGGACGAGTATAAGAAAAATATCAAAAAATTTCAGCTGAAACTTCTCAATTTTTAAACCTGTATTTAATTGCACGGGCAAGTTTGTGTAATGTATAGAAGTCGGATACAGGGATGTAAACATTCATAAAAATACGACCACTGGTTAATGGTTATATACTTAATAACAAAACCCAAAATCACGTGAAACGTACATTATATATTTGATGGCCGTGGGACACTCATAAGAAGAAAAGAAAAAAAAATAAAAATAAAAAAATAAAAAAGTAGAAATGCTGGATCTTTTTAAATTTCTTGAAGAAAAAAAAAAAACTTAGCTTGCTTATATTCTGATTTAGTTTTAAGGGGATGCCAATTGTCAAAAACTAATACTTGTATAATTTTTACCTGTATAAAGAAAAATGACAATTTTTCTAAGGAGACTGGGCATTCTTGACACATTCGTGTATTAGTCATTCAAACATCGAATACATATTCTTTTATGCCCCAAACCTCAGCTCTAGAGGGCTCAGCAGCACGCTTATCAGCATTGTTCAAGACACTTCCTGGTTTGATTCCATTGTCATCCGTCTGGCATGCCGGATAAATTTTACTAAAAGCTTTCACCGTAAACATGATCTCCAATGTCTTGACTACAATCTGTGAAAGTATTTTGAACAAAAAGTCAATATTTTGGGAGAAATCATATTATTTACTGTATCTGCTGTATAAGGTTTTCAGCATATATGATAAATACCATGTTTTCCCCGAGAAGAAATCATCTCCGAGTGGACAAACTTTCACAGATTGTAGTCTGGCTTTTGGAGATCATGTTTATGATGGTAGCTTTTAGTAAAACTTATCCAGCATGCCAGACAGATGACAACGGAATCAAACCAGGAAGTAACTTGACCAATGCTGATAAGCGTGCTGCTGAGCCCTCTAGAGCTGAGTTTTTGGGCATAAAATAATCTGTATTCGATGTTTGAATGACTCATACAAGAATGTTTCAAGAATATCCAGTCTCCTTGGAAAAATTGTCATTTTTCTTTATACAGGTAAAATTATACAAGTATTAGATTTTAACAATTGGCATCCCCTTAACAATTTTTAGTAAGTTTATTTTAATGTTTTAATCTGAGTTAGCAATGAGAAAAAAAAAAAAAAAAAAAAAAAAAAAAAACAATCTGCATATGCAGAGAAAAAGACACAGATCATCTGCGCAGTAACTGCACAGCTGGTCAGCGTCTGTTTTCGCTACATATATAGAACTGTCGACATTCTTGATAAATGTGAAATTTCAAGCTTCTTGCAGGAAATGGACAGTAGGACTGAAAATTACTGATTCGGAAAAAATGGAAAAGGGACTCATACGAAAATACGCTTCACTTGAAAATTTCCAAATTTGCACTTAACATCAGTATACATGTTTTTCATGGCATGTATGAAAAAAAGTCACAGGAAAAAAGTCACAGATTTCGGTAGGAAAAAGTGTCACAAAAAAGTATAAATTATTGTTTTCTCTATTTTATTATTGATCGTTCCAAGGCGATACTTCTGATGTGGATCTATCATTAAGAAGTTTTATGATATTTTTTTAGAGTCGAATTTGTGTGCTGTTTTATGTACGTTTTCATAGTTTTGGTTAAGTTCGTATAACTGAGTGGCTGCCTATTGGGAAATAGCTGCTCACTCCGCTTGCAATGTGGTTTTTCTTTCAGTTTGGGTTTTTCCCAACTCAAGTTTTTGGAGTGGATTTTATTTCTGATCGCGCCTTTTCCTGATCATTGCCAACTCGAACCTTTTTAGGTTTGGATATTTTTATTATCACTATTATTATCAATATTAGATTGATGTTTTGTATCCCAGTTAACGACTTTCAGTCATGCCGAGATGTAGCCCCTGCTTCCTTAGAACTTAACCAAATCTTTGGGAGCTTTTTAAAATGCTTGTAAATGTCCTGTCTCCATCAGGAAAACATGCCCATGAAAAGTATACCCCCTTGAATCCCCATTTTTATATAGAAAAAATAGGTGTTTTGCAAGGTTTTCCAAAATATAGATTGTCGGTACTCATTAGACCCCGAGGCGATTCTAACGAGTACCACAATCTATGTTTTGAGCAAAACTAAGAAAAATATCAAAAGTTTTCTTGTGAAAATTTTCCTTTTTTACAATTTTGAAAAATCACTTTATTGCATCGGCATGTTTTCGTAATGTGCTGCTTGGCCACCATGTTCTTCTTACTGAGATCATTACGGAAACATGCCCATGCAATATACGGATATTTTTAAAGTTGTTAAAAACAAGTGAAAATTTTGATTAGAAAATATTTGATAAAATTCTCTTATTTTTGCTCAAAACATAATATTATGGGTACCCGTTAGAACCGCCTTGCCGAGGCGGTTCTAACGAGTACCCACACTCTATGTTTTGGAGCAAAAATAAGAAAAATAAGTATACCCCTGCATACCCAAATTTTGCTATGTAAAAGGGGGTATTCATTGCACGGACATGTTTTCCTGATGTGTTTTTCATTTATTCTTGGTTACTATTCTTGCAAACTTTTAAGTGCTGGGTTTGATATTTGGTTGTGACAGTTCCTCATCAATGCTTATTTAAAACATGAAAATGATTTTCTTCTTCATTTATGTACAGATTATATGGAATATCTAATGGTCTTTTATTTTTTGTGACTTTTTTTTCCTTAGACTTTTTTTCGTCTGCCATTTTATGATATACTAGATCATGTTTGTATCTGTTTTGTATATTATGTTGATGTTTTTATTATTATTTTAAAACGTGCATGTAAGATGCGAAACACGCATTTACAGAGGACCACATGTTGGATTAGTTAAATGATAATTGTAATTCTTTACTCTCTTCAAACTACTTACATGTAAATAGAATTTCTACAAATAAATGTATTGTTTTCAATTTTTCTTCATTATCGACCACCAGTCTTAAATGACGTCTTTCTTATGGGACATAGGCAGAAGGCGGCGTCCCAACTGGGGCCATTTTATTTGCTGAGAGGAATTTCTTCGAAAAATGGAAGTAAAATTTAAAATCACTCCCAACGCCACTTAAAATGACAATTGACTCTCCCAATTTGTAATATGGGCAAATCCATTCCTCCTTTAGCAAGACACATTAACACCCTACAGTACTGGTTAAACACGGGAGGCGTAGGCTCCGTCCCGACATGACTGCAAAATTGTTGACTGTGTCATTAAGCCTCAATACAAACAAACAAACAAATCCATTCGTCATTATATGGGTTGGGAAAGTCTTAATCGATACAATACGAAAGCACGCCCATGTAATAATTTCAGATAATTACTAGTTCAAATTAATTTTTCGCCTTTTCACATCGGGTTAGGGTTCATGTGAAGCACATTGCTATCTTTTCATCATGTAGTAACTTTCACAAAGAAATTTTTGGATATTAAGCAATAATAAATATTCATGGTTTCAAAAGAATGAAAATACTTCATTAGAGCAGTTTCGTGGATAAATTGTAAGAAGCTGCATACCGTATCGAAAGCATGTCTCCGAAAGCACCGTCCCGTGTTGTAAGACGAAGATACGTTCGGTAGAGCGGATCACAGTTTGGATCTAAATCATGGCGTCCTCATTGCGACTTTAAGACATGACACACCCCTCCCAATGATGCCACTACCAGGGTGTGGGTGACAATCTCGATTTTCCGGTCTCCTATTTGCATTTTACCTCGAGGTGGAATTTCCCCTCTAGACTAATCTGGACTTCAGCAGGAGGTGGTTTACATATAGAAGACTCCGAGTAGAAATAGTCCGTTTTGGAATTGATTGTATGATGATTTGAGCGCAATAAAGTTAGCAGAAATTTTTGCTGCATAAAAAAACAGTCAAGTTAGCAGCAAACTTGCCTCAGCGAAAACGGTGAAGTTACAGGAAATTTTGCTGCAGCGAATTTTTTGTCGCCGATTGTTTTCGCTTTAGTCCGGTTGTGAGGGCTACAAACAACGATGGTGAATGTCGAAAACAGAACTTTTCTATCCCACCTATGACAACTTTATCACTTTTGCTGCTGGCAAATATATCTTATATATTCCCCCCCCCCCCACCCTTTTTCTGCTGGCAGAGAAATTGGGTCCATACCTCGGGTCATAGGTGGGATAGTCTTGAAAAGTTCGATATTCGTCATCGTTTTCTATAGCGCTCACAGCCAGACTAAAACGAAACAATTCGTCGATAATATTTTTTTCGTAAAACTTAAAAGGGTAGAACAGAAAAGTTATGTTCTTGTCATTCAGCATCGTTTTTAAAGCGCTCACAGCCAACCTGAACGAAAAAAATCGTCGACACAATTTTTTTACTTTTGCTGCTGGCAGGGACTTTGGGCCAATAAATCGGATCACAGGTGAGATAGAAATGTTCTGTTTTCGGTAGTCATTGATTTATATACATATATATAGCGCCCACAGCCAGACTAAAAAGGTTAAAATCGTTGACGCATGTTTTTTCAACTTTACTGCTGAGAGAGACTTTGGGTCCAGAACTCGAGTCATAGGTGGGGTTGAATATTTTGAATTTTTGCGTTATCGTTTTCAATATCGCTTTCAGCCAGGCTTAAACAGAAAAAAAATCGCCGACATTTTTTTTTTCTCATTTGCTGCTGGCATGGACTTTGGGCCCATGACTCTGATCTAGGTGGGATAGAAAAGTTCCGTTTTCGGCACTCAATATTGTTTTCTATAGCCCTCACATCCAGACTAAAGCAAAAACGATCGGCGACAAAAATCACGCAAATTTGCTGCTAACTTGGCCTTCTTTCGCAGCAGCAAAATTTCTGCTAACGTGACAGTTTTTGGCTGCAGCAAATTTGCTGCTAACGACCATTTTGGAAGGGGGGGGGGGGGTCTACAGCAAATTTTCTTGTGATTTGCGCATTTACATGTCGTATTCTGGTGATACTTTGTAGTAAATGCGAGATTCTACACAGAATGCAGAGTGCTCACAATATATCATCGAACGCGTGTGTATGCAATTTTTATAAATCCACAATATGTATTTTCGTGGGGTGAGGCGGGGTGAAATTTTACCGGTGTCTTCAGAGCTTCATTGTTATCGATATCCGCTTGCTCGTCATTTGACTGGTTCACAGTCCCGGTCATTTTGGGTGATAACGGGTTACGATCCCGTAGTGGTCTATATAATACATATATAGACGAAGTGAGTCAGTAAAAAGAAAATAAAATGACGATGTGCATGGTATCAATCCACCTTGCAGGTGTACAGGGATGCCATGCCAATTTTGTTGATTATCTTTCTCCATATAGCCTTTAGCACATTTCTGTAAAATGGAGGTCATTTTCATTTGGAAAAATGATATGTAAGATCAAAAGTAGATGAATAGGCTTCATAGGCTTTTGGTAAGATCTAATAAAAGAGCGCATTGTTGCAGTAAGCATGCATTAGGTCTAAAACAAATATTTGGTGTACATGGCAACAGTCATTTTTCATACTGGGGATGAAGTGTTTACAAAAACAAAATATTTTGCAAGATTAGCCTGTACATGGTTCATTAAATATGATATCGCTGCAGCGGCCTGAGCATATTCATTTATCATTACACCTCACCATTTGAAAGAAAACTCGACGGACTTACCTTGAACTATATGGCGGCGGCTATTTGTTTACGATTTACACATTTTATAAACATTGCGTATCACGTGATTCCCAGCAGTGCATTATCAAGCACTAAGAAACGCAATTTTGTTATTGCATTTTTCACATTTCCTTATCATTCAATTTGCAAAAGTACCTGTGCACGTACTCAGAAATTCAATTTTCCTCTTTTTTGTCAGAAAACTCAGTCTCAGCTGGTGTTCTCAATTATTGTCAGCCTCCGGGTGCGGGGCCTTTAGCAGTAATTTTACCACAAATTTAACCTCGCAGCTTTAAATTGGAAAAATTAAAAGTTACGCCATTCCCCGACACGGCATTATGATGGGCCATGGATACATGTCACTTAACCGCGAAGCTGATCGGCACCGCGAAGCTGATCAGCGTGTTTGTTTTCGCTACACGGATAGTGCACTTTCTCTTCTTAAATCCGAAATTTCAAGCTTCCAGTCTGCTTATGTGACTGTACAGCCTGATTTGTGTCAGGCCTGATCGGAAACCACATTGTTGGGTTTCCCACGAGGCGGCTCAATTTTGTATCCACAATCTCCCTGGGACCGGGAAATAGCGGGGCGTTTAACTTTTCAGTGTTTAAAGCCCCGCTTAAAGCCCGGCGTTGCGGGGAAAGATTTGTATTTAAGTCCCTGCTAAACTTCCCGGCTACCCGGATACGACTGACAACAATGTGGAACAACAGCTAAGAGTTATTCTAACAAAATAGGAGAGCGGGGCTTAAATTTCTGCATGTAAATCGTAAATGTAGGCTACAGAATACATTTGCAAATTAAACAAGACCATAAAAGTTATTAAATGTTAAAATTACAACTTATATCTAAGAAGCGTTGACCATTTCTATTTAAAAATGCCTATGGTTTTTAAACAAAAAGCCAGCTGTCTTCTTATGCACAGGTTGACGTCCCTGAATAATGCACTACTGGATAACATAATTTGTTTTCCATGTTATGTGCCACAGGATCTGAATTTGGGGCTAAAACAGTCAATTTTTGTATGAAATATATAGTAATTAGGAAAAGGTTTATAGAGTATTGTTCCCCCCTGAGAACCAACAAAAGCTTTTGCATGCACATGTGTTGCAATGTCTTACGCAATATATGAAAGTGGCGTGTTGGTTCTTTGGGGGGAACGATACTGTAGAGCCCAAAAACCAGAGGCCAAATATTATAAACAGTTATAGCTACTCATTCAGGCAAAGCTAACAAATTATAAGTATGGGAAATGAAATAGTCACATGGTCATAATATGCACTTTTAGAAATGTTATTAACTTGAAACCGCAACAAAATGTAAACAAAACATACACTACTCACAGTATGTTAACTTATTACGTAATCAGTGTACTTCAATCGGATGTGGATCTTGTGTAAACAATGATTACACATATTCGTGTATATCTAGTTGTCGGATATTACACGTTTGGCAAAGCGTTTCGTTGCTGGAAAGAAGAATTTAGACTTGATTGGCGTCTGGATAATAAGCCTATGTAAGCTTGACGTCTCTTTCACATTTTTGAATCTTAAAACAGCATAAAATTGTAAAACTCGTTCCAAAGACATTGTTTAACACACAGAACTTGGGCTCGGTAAAGTAAGCAAACTGGCAGAATGAGCAGAACGAAATGGTAAAGTTAGCAAACTGGCAGAACGAGCAGAATGAAACGGTAAAGTTAGCAAACTGGCAGAATGAGCAGAATGAAATGGTAAAGTTAGCAAACTGGCAGAATGAGCAGAATGAAAAATGTCTATGTCAGTTTTCTCATTCTGCCCATTCTGCTGGCAGAATGAAACGCTAAAGTTAGCAAAATAGCAGAATGAGCAGAATGAGCAAAATGGAAATGTCTTTGTCGATTTTCTCATTCTGCTATTCTGCCCATTCTGCTGGCAGAAAACGGTACGTCCTAACAAGTATAAGCTTTAACAAAAAGCTTGGTCTACGCTTCGCATATATAAACTAGAATGTCAAAGAATCTGACCGCACTCCCATTTTCATCGTGGTTCATGTGACTGAACAGAAAGAAAAAAAAAAGAAAAAAAAAAAAATAACGCCGCGCGGTCAAAGCATTCATACCTGACAATCGACCGTCACAATACTGTCGGTTCATTTCATTCCGTTGTGGCTTGGATAGAATGTAATTGGCTACACGGCAGGTGGGGCGCGGTCAAAGCTTTCATACCTGACCATATAGCGTCACAATACCGTCGGTTCATTTCATTCCGTTGTTGCTTCGATAGAATGCAATCATGCACCAGTTCCACGAATTTAACAATTTGCCCCATTTTTGGTACCTGCTGCACCATTGGTAATGTTACCAGCCAAAGGGAGGTTTGCATGGGTGTTTTGGGTGTTTACACGGTCCTTAGCGAAACGACCCGGAATCCTACTAACACGATGGTCAAGCCACTAGATTCAAACGTGCAGTTGCAGTTGTAGAGAGGTGTATGAGTTGTCTTGTAAGTAGGTCAATCTCAAACATTAGAGTAGTCTACGCGCTGGCGCGTAGACAATAAAAACGGCGGAGAGCAAGTCTGGTTTCCGTCTTCAATTTCTTTATTATGCAAGAATTGTAGCAAAACATTGCGACTGGAACCAGGTCCCTGGATGTCAAAGGGAAACCCCATAGATTGAAAGAAAAACCCCACAGATTGAGGAGAAATCCCCATTCCGTTCAATTGCTTGGCGCTCAAAGCAATGACGCTGCGCTTTGTTCTATAAATAGAAAATGTGCTTTCCACAATGACGTCGAACTTGCGCCTTTTTCACCGTGTATAACAAGTGAATAACAAATAAAACGTGCACTTTTGGCGGGTGTCGATTTAGTTAGCTTCTGACTAGCTTTATACCTCTGCCGTGCAGGTTCGAATCTAGATCAGCTGGCAAGCCTTCACTCCGCTCCACTTCGGTACCTCGTTCCACTTTCGCTAGACGGTGTGGAGTATAACGAAACACCGATGGGAATATGCCGTCTAGTTCGAATCCACTGCGATTTCGGTGAAATAATATATTATTGAAAAATCTATCAAATTCACGCCTACCAAAATAGTAATTATTTAAACGATCCGATGCTCAGCCGGGTCAGCCCATCCATCGGATGAATACACATAAATGGACATGCAAATCTAAGTTACATTTGCCTGACTCAGTCTTGATCAGCGGTATAAATTACCCGGAAACACAACACAAAAATGTATATACAGCCTAAAACACATCCAATTTCTACACAAACCTTTCCGTTTCTGGTTCATCTTCATCACGCTGAAATAGATTCAGACAAAATTTATGCGATAATTTCCCGACCTCGTGTATATACCACAGACGTCCTGGAAGAAGAGTAATAAATCAAACAACACGAAGCATGCAATACATGTAGTTGTTTACCTTTTGAGGTGTTCCGATGCGGAACCGACAATTGCTCCAATTGAATATCTTTCTCAACCAACGGCTGATTGTTCCTTGCACCGGTATTTATCAATGGTTTGACTGTCACCTTCTGTTTGCGCGGTGGTTTTACACGGTATTTCCCAACCGAACGTCGAGAACTGGTCTGGTTTTCCCCCACAAGTAGACAGTCGGCGTCTTAAGAAGTTCTGAATGCTTAGCTATATACGTCTATCTCCAGTAAATAAATTTGAGCAGCCTCATGAGAAAACCTACAATGTGGTTTTTGAACAGGTTCGACACAAACCGGCCTGTACACTCACAGGAGCAGGCTAGAGGCTTGAAATTTTGGATTTAAGAAGAAAGGGGATTACGTTCTATCTCTGTGGCGAAAACAAATGCGCTGATCAACTTCGCGGTTACCGCGAAGCTGATGTGCGTCTTTGTTAATTTAAAACGTTTTCGCCTATGCAAATTGTTGTTTTTCTCATGAGACGGCTCATTTATTCTTTCTTTTCTTCACAATTAAGTAAAAATATATTTTAACTATATATGCGATGACCTGTTATTTTAGAAAAGTTATCGCTATCCACAAGCCCCATATCTCTTGTTTATACACGGTATCATATTTTTTTTGTCAAGGCCATCAACCTATCGATGAACTTCTCGAAGGTTCACGACGCGCAATTTGTTTTAATAAAAGGCCTTTGTCCGCTTATTGTATCACTTTAGAAAAAAATATTGTGTGGAGGCGCAAAATTTGAAGATGGATAGATGGTCGATGGTTCCTATGTTCAGAAGTGACTTTGGATTTTATGATCGCCAGAGATTTTTGTTCTCGGACTGGTTGCGCCATTTTGACGATGAATTCAGGGCGCTCGACATGCATAATTCGATGTTGCGGTTTGACCGGGAGTTGGAAAGGGTCAGAAATGAGTTGTTCAGACTTGACGATGCCTCTGGAGCCGCAGGGAATGAATCGCGCCTGCTAGAGAGCCCTTACGTCACGGACGCTGAGGGAAACCGCAAGTTGGCGTTACGTTATGACGTAAGCCAGTTCGTTCCAGAGGAGGTCACGGTGAAAACGACGGACAATGAAATTGTAGTCCACGCTAAGCACCAAGAAGAGAAGGAGGGTCATAAAGTTCACAGAGAGTTCACACGCAAGTTTATGCTGCCAGAGAACATAGACCCGACGACGCTGAAAGCGACGCTTTCTACGGACGGCGTTCTGCACGTGGAAGCACCGGCACCGCTCGCGCTGGAAGATAAAGCACCTAAAGAAAACCTGGTGCCTATTGAACATGCTAAGTAAACATTGTGCACAGACCTGTGTTTATTATATGCTATGGGAATGAAACTGTAAATAGGAGGACGTGTAAATGTTTAGAAGTGAAAATGCAGGGCTGTTCAAAAGAAAGTGGTACCGTATGTACAAGGTTTGGAAATGAAACACAAGACGGTGACAAGGGGGTAACCTACTCACGAGTTAAAATCCTTTAGTAAACTTTGTCATGCCAGTCTTTCTATTCTTGGAGGAAAATGGCCCGGCATCAAAGACTCAGACTGACCAAATCATGTTACTTGTGCCCCACATTCCAGGGTAATTGTTGGACTTAGACGAGTGTAACCTTCAAGAAGTGTAGGGGATCACAATTGGATTGGACCAAATTGTTGTGTTCATTTGTTTCAGTTACTTTGTTCTTATTTCTTCTAATGATTTGAGTATTATTGTACATGTTCTAAAATCTTTTAACACCTTAAAAAGGTCTCAGTCAATTGTAAAGTATGTGTAGGCTACATGTATGGCATAAATACTCATTCTAAAATAAGCAGCGCACCCCCTGTCTCGGGGTGTTAAATAAAAATTGGAGTGACATTGTTCAATATCACCAAGGTTGGCTGTATTTTCAAAATTTGGTACTATCTCCATTTAAACCGAATAAAGTATGATACCCAGTTATGTTTTTTAAGATCTCTGGTAGTAGTGAATAATGCATGACCCCACCAAAAACGGCATGACACAAACTGAAATGCAAAAATTCAAAAGGCGATAGAATGAACAAATTCTATTTTCACACGAAACAACATCGTTCGATTTACTTAATTTGACATTATCTTTTGGTAAAAGAAATGGTTATTTTATATCTTGTAAACAAATAAAAATATCAAACATCAAAAATCGAAAAAAGCATGTCACAGAGTTTCTGTAATTTACGTGACGCTATAGAAGATTGTACAAATCTTAATACTGCTTTCTCTTATTGCAGACCAAACTGTATCAATTAAATAGTTGAATATGTCCTTTATATGGATAACATATGGATTTTTCATTTTGCTTTACTATTTTGGTCAAATATATCTAATCCCCCTGCTTAACCATTGCGTCCCTTTTAAGATGTAATCATACGTGACACCATTTTTCTACAAATCCAACATGGTATTTGAAACAACGTTATCTGAATATGGAAGTATGGAGGATGAATACATCTCACAAAAAACAAAGTTAATATCAAATGACCCTAAGGTGGTTTTTTCAGATGCTAAAGTTGAAAATGTAATAAACGTGACGGTAATTTACGTGACGGTACTTACTTTCAAAATGTCAATATGACATATTATATAGCTAAGATTGTGCTTTGAATCAGCATCAATAAATGTTTTAATGTCCATTATATACTTTTCAGTAGTTAAAATAACGGAATATGATGTTTTTTCAAGCAGTGTTACGTAAATTACGCATTTGTCACGTAAAATACAAAGGTAGTTTAAGTCTATTTATCAGTTATAGTTGAAAACACTTGAATCTAAAAGGATCAAACCTCCTTCAATCAAAGACATAGCAATACTACATTTGTTATTCGCATTTGTCCATTCCAAAATTCTGACCAACAGAAAAATATCAGCCCTTAGATCAATATACATTTTTATCAATATAAAACAGTTTTGTTTTACTAAATAATTACATGGTTAATTAATCGAAGGATTTACTTCTTGTGCAGACTGGTTCAAATTCCATGCTTCATTTTAAGTTAGCAAAAACTCAAACGTATCTAAGTTTAAAAATAATGTAGGTGACTTAAATATTACTATCACGTAAATTACAGTATTCCGTCACGTATATTACATTTTTATAGAATGTTGTGCAAAAAGTAAAACAATATTAAAAAATGAAATAGGATCACACAGGATTGTCTGTTTGGAGTAAACGTATCCAGATAAAGTCTTTCAGATAATATTTAATGACATTGTGTATCTGTATTGCAAAAATAGTTTATGTTGCGGTTTGCAAGTAATTTACGTGACGCTGAATAAAACAAGACCTGCCATATAACAAGATGTATTTAGAAAAGTATTTATAAGCTCCGCCACTCGTGTAGGACAAATGTAATTATCATTACATGTTTTGATATAATTCTGATGTACAGGTCAGATGTTATTATAGTTGCAAGTTAACAACACATAAAAATTCTGAATCAAGAAGCCTGCATCATACACATATTATCTAACATTTTTCGATAGTAGATATGAAAGGACATTTATTGTTTGATTTAATCTACTTAATATTGCTCTTTATTTGAGACACTGAAGTCTGCTAGTCAGAGATATACGTTGAGTTTGTGTTATGGTTACATTTAGTTCATATGTAGTGCGTCACGTTGATTACCAAATTGGAATATACCCATCAAGTTTCAAAATGATGTAGAAATTGCAAGAATATCGGGAAGGTGGTGAAATTTTACAGGATGAAGCCTGAATGATCCACAATAGTGATGGTATGTCGAAAAAGTGTAATTCTAAAAGTTTATTTTTCTTCATTTTTTTCTCCAGGATTTGCACCTTATTTTAGAATGAGTGAAATAGAGTTTTAATATGAGCCACCTCGTGGAAAAACCAACAATGTGGTTTCCGACCAGGTCCGACACAAACCGACTTGTAAAGTCACAGAAAAGAGCTAGAAGCTTGAAATTTCGGATTTAACAAAGGCGCTGATCAGCTACGCAGTTACTGCGAAGTTGATCTGCGCCTTTGTTTTCGCCTATGCAGATTGTTGGTTTTCCCACGAGGCGGCTCGTAATTCATTGTCCCTGTCAAGCCGGATTGTTTATTACAATAATTGTTTTGATTCAGCTACCACAAATTAAAAAAAATCATATTTTTTCATCAATCGTAACACACATAGGGTTTATAATTTCATTCTAATCTTCTGAAGTATTCGTAATTGTTGTAGGCCTATTGTCAATTAAAATCTAAATTGCCACTCGAATTATTTTTCTTACATTATGTAATGCACCAGTCATTTGTAACCACGGCCTCCCTAACTACGGGTAAGTCTTGAGGATGGGGGATAGCCGGGGTAAAGTGCGGGGCAATTACTTTTTAATGTCCCGGAATGCAGAGGAGATGACAGGGTTTTGATATTAAGATCCGTACCCTAAGGAGATTTTCTATTGCGAAGGGCAGAGCAAAGAGCATAGTTTTGACCTCTGGTTTGTCCCCATAGCAGGGCATTAAAAACTGAAAAGTCATAACCCCCTCCCCTCCCACGTAGATGGGGGAACGTGGTTACAAATGACTTGCGTATCATCCTGTCCGATTCATAACGAATCCGGCCTGTGCATGATCCTCGCGCATCATCATGTTTATTTGGTCATGAAAACATGAGCCTTGTCATGAGAAAACCAACAATGTGGTTTCCAAACATGTCCGACACGAACCGAGCTGTACATGCACAGAAGAAGGCTAGAAGCTTGAACTTTTGGATGTAAGTAGAAGAACAGTTGTAGATATCCAAGTAGCAAATACAAAGGCGCTTATCAGTAAATGCGAAGCTGATCTGCGTCTTTGTTTTCGCATATGCAATTTGTACGTTTTAGTCTTGACGAGACTACAGTCATTCATCTTCCGCCTATTCAAGATGAGCATTTATCAGATACAGTAGCGAATGTAGATGGGGTTCAGGCGGATTTAGAGGGGGTTCAGGTGATTCGGTTGAACCAACCTCTGGGACCAAATTTTTTCAATTTTTGGGGAAGTTTATGAAAAATCAGGTAAAATGTTGAAAACGAACCCCCTCTTGATGGATTTGAACCCCCCCCCCCCCCACCTTCCAGAAATCCTAGATCCGCCCCTATTTATTATTATTTAATAAATAATGTGGTGAAAAAATGTGCAGAGTCTTAAGAGTCTCAGGCTTGCACACAATGTAGCTAGCTCCGGTGTGCATTGATACCGATGTAGGGAAATGTTATAGACTAGAATTTAAAATATTTCAAAATTGCATGAGGTTGCCTTGTGATAGAGCCTCTTATCGAAAGATCGGGGATTCTGACCCAACCAACTCCCAGTTGTGTCTCTGTGAAAGACATCCCATTACGAAAACTTGCCCATGCTATGTACAGATATATTATTCAGAAGTAAAAATTGAAAATTTCATCAGAAAAACTTTGATATTTTTCTTATATTTGCTCAAAACATAGATTGTGGGTACTCGTTAGAACCGCCTTGGCGAGGCGGTTCTTACAAGTACCCACAATGTTTAATTTTGGAGCAAAAATAAGAAAAATAGGTATACCCCTGCCATACCCCAATTTTACTATATAAAGTGGGGTATAAGGGGGTATATAATACACGGACATGTTTTTCCTGATGCGATCAGGGGTGACAGTATTCCATGTCGAAGGTCACATATAATAATCCATCCTCAGGCGCCTGACGTCCGTCGTCCATGTATTTGATTTAAAGAACATTTCATTACTTACTTAGGCGGCCCCCGTGGCCGAGTGGTTAAGAGCGCTGATGTTTCATTACCGCACTTAACCATTCGATCATCTCGTCGCTGTGTCTGGTGTGGGTTCGAGCCCCGCTCTGGCCACATGTGAGACGAGCCAAGTTCTGTTTGCGGGTGTGTCAGGTGGTTTTTCTCGGGGTTCTCCCGTTTTCGCCCCACCTACTGATTGGCTCGTCTTATATGAGCTGAAATAATCTTGAAAGGGACGTTAAACTGAATAAAAAAAAAAATTATTACTTGGGCCACAAGCTCTAAAAGTGAACATATACGTGTAAAGTATTTATTGCATATAACAAAAAAAAAACCCTTGTTTTGTTGCGCTACAAGTTCCCACAGCTTGAGCCTTTAGGCATATTCATGTGCAACATTTGCACCGGGTGTATTTTTGCACCCCGGGTGCAAATGTACTTGATATGGGTATCCTTGCAGTATTTGATATGGGTATCCTTGGGATGAGGGAATGAAAGTTTATATAAATAGTCGAGGTCACATGACCAAGATGGCTGCCATGGCTATAAATAGCAAAAACCTTTAAAAATCTTCTTTAAAAATGTCCTCAGGGGGGTGTCTGCCCCCACCCGGGGCAATATACATGTATAATACCATAATATTCAAAGAGCTTCTTCTCTGATACCGCTTGCGGTCACATGACCAAGATGGCCACCATGGCTATAAATAGCAAAAACCTTACAAAATCTTCTTTTCCAGAACCATAAGGTCAATGATTTTGAAACTTGACATGAAACATCAGGGAGAGGAGCTCTACAAAGTTTATATAAATCATGACCTTGGGATTACCTTGACCTATTTTATGGCAAGGCCAAAATTGGTTGTACATGCATTTGAATGGGGGAAAATTAGTAAAATGTAATTAAATGGGGGGAAACATGCTGGGAGTACGCAAATGAACAGAAGATTTATGTTTATGGAAAAAATGTCCTCAGGGGATTGTCTGCCCCTGCCCCGGGGCTATATATATGTATATGACCATAATATTCAAACATCTTCTCTGAAACCGCTTGGCCAGTCAAAGCCAAGTTTTATGTGGATCATCGTTAGAAAAGGGGAATGAAAGTAAATATAAATGGTTCAGGTCACGTGACCAAGATGGCTGCCATGGCTATAAATAGCAAAAACCTTTATAAATCTTAAATTCTTCAGAACCGGAAGACCTATGATTTTGAAACTTTGCCTGAAACATCAGTGAATGGAGCTCTACAAATTTTGTATAAATCATGATTCCTGGATGACCTTGACCTATTTTATGACAAGGTCAGCTTATGTCACACATCCCAGATCTCAGGTGAGCGTTTATAGGACCATTGGTCCTCTGGTTAGCTCACCTGAGCCGAAGGCTCACAAGGTGAGCTTATAGAATGGCCATGATCCGTCGTACGTCCGTCGTCCGTCTGTCGTCGTCCGTTCGTCCACAGTTTTAAAGATCTTCTCCTCTGAAATCGCTTGGCCAATCAAAGCCAAACTTCATGTGGAGCATCCTTAGGAAGGAGAATGAAAAATTATATGAATGGTCCAGGTCACATGACCAAGATGGCCGCCATGGCTATAAATAACGAAAACCTTTAAAAATCTTCTCCAGATCCAGAAGGCCTGTAATTTTGAAACTTTGCATGAAACAGGGAGAGGAGCTCTACAAAGATTATATAAATCATGAACCTGGGATGACCTTAACCTACATGTATTTTATGGCAAGGTCAACATAGGCCGCCCATGCATTTGAATGGGGGACATTGTCAAAATGTCTTTTGAAGGAAAAACCTTGAAGGAAATTGGCAAATGGACTGTCTGCCCCACCCTCATGTGGAGCATCCATAGGAAAGGGGAACGAAAGTTTATATAAATGGTCTAGATCACATGACCAAGATGACCGCCATAGCTATAAATAGCAAAAACCTTTAAAAATCTTCTTCTCCAGAACCGGAAGGCCTATGATTTTGAAACTTGGCATGGAGCATCAAGCATAGGAGCTCTACAAAGTATATATAAATCATTACCCTGGGATAACCTTGACCTATTTTACGGCATGGTCAACATAGGTGGCCCATGCATTTAAATGGGGAAAATCGTCAAAATGTCATTTGATGTGAAAAACTTGAAGGAAATTGGCAAATGGACTGAAGATTTATGGTTCTGAAAAAAAAAATGAACCCCAAGGGCTGGTCTGCTTCCACCCCGGGGCAGGATACATGTATAATATTATGACCATTATATTCAAAGATCTTCTTCTCTGAAACTGCTTGGCCAATCAAAGCCAAATTTGATATGAAGCATCTATAGGAAGGGGAAACCAATGTATACAGAAATTTTTCAGGTCACATGACCAAGAAGGCCGCCATATCCATATATGGTAAAAACGATTCAAAAATCTTCTTCTCGGGAACCGGTGGACCAGTTTCAACAAAACTTGGCAAGTAGCATTGTAGACTAGAGTACTACAATGTATACATAAATTATGACCCTTTGATGACTTTGACTTATTTTACGGCAAGGTCAATATAGGTTGCCCATGACCGTAATAGTCAAACAAGTTTATTGGTATATATTCCACATCTCAGGTGAGCGTTTAACAGGACCATTGGTCCTCTAGTTTAAGTAATCCAGGTCACATGACCATATACGTATATATACTTTTACTACGGAACTGCTGAAGCTATTGAAGCAATGAAACGACATTTTAGCAATTATTAATATAATACTACAGTGTGTTTAAAAATCATGACCCTGTGATGAGCTTGACAAATATTAAGGCAATGTCAACTTAGGTCGCATATGCGGAAAGCTGTTAAAATGTCATTGAAGGGAAAACTTCAGAAAATGGGCAAATGGTCAGAATATTTATGATTTTGAAAAATGAAATTGACCCACTGGTTATTCTGAATCTGCCATTGCAGGGATAATTTTGGAAGGGGCCATGGGCAAAATTGCCCTTTTCCTTTCACAATGACACCTTTATTTTGAAACCAGAGGACCAATGGTCCTGTAAACGCTCACCTGAGATCTGAGATATATACCTATAAAGGAGAAAGTCCATTCTGTATGGAAGACTGCCTATAGAAAAAGCTAACTAAGTTTTTGTTTCAAAAACACTTTTTGTCAGCGAATTAAATAGTTTGATTATGCCTTTATTGATCCCCGAAATCACGATAGAGTCCGAGTGAAGTCCCGTTTTGTGCCAAAATATGCCTGTGTCGTCCCGTACCATCCCGGTTTATCATGGCCGAGTCACGGTTTGTCCGGGTTTTGCCTTTTTTATTGTTAACCTCTCCTGGTTTTCTCTGGTGCGCCCCGGTGTATTAAACATTTAAATAGAACCGGGAAGGCTCGCCGGTTAATCCCGGTTTGCCTTGGATATCCCAAGGTAGCGTTACGGTTCCAGCACGATTCGTCACTGTTGATTCCGGTTTATCAAACCGGGTTGAACCGATTTGCTAAACCCAGACATTGAGAGCAGGGCTTAAAGTTGAAATAATTGAACGTGAGTAATGTTTGTGTCTGCAACTTCTATTTAGGGTTGGGGCGGTGACAGCCGAGACCGGAATGTCAATACGTTTCCTGTCTAATTTGACACTGGATATATCCAAGCACAGACGAGTCTGCGTACTGTTGGCAGCAGCTGAATATTAGATCTCGATGGAATAATGTTGTTTTGGGGGTTTAACGTCCCAGAACCAGCTGAGGTCATATGACGGGACCTCGGTTTAAAGGCTTATCCGACTGGAGAAGCCCGGGATCGAACCTGCGATCCCTGGTTTACAAGGCAATTGACATTATCACTGCCCCCTGGGGGCTTCTCGGTCGAATAATGGCTTACTGTAATTTAACCGTTCAACGTCTGTGTGGTAAAGAACTCTGGGGTATTCATTACGAAAACTTGCCCACGCAATCAAGTTATTTTTGAGCTTTAAAAATTGAAAATTTTGAGCTGAAAAATTTTGATATTTTTTTTTATTTTTGCTCAAAACATAGATTGTGGGTACACGATAGAACCGCATCGGCGAGGCGGTTCTAACGAATACCCACAATCTATGTTTTGGAGCAAAAATAAGAAAAATAGGTTTACTCCTGCATACCCCAGTTTTGCTAGATGTATATAAAAAGTGGGGTTCAAGGGGGTATACATTACACGGACATGCATCAGTATTAAACAGCTTGAAAGTGGGAGACAGCGTAGGTAACCTGTCACGTCTTACATGTAATTAATAGATCTACATGTAATCTAGACTACTGAGTTCGATCTCTGATCCGTCTGACGTCAAAATCAAGCTTTGCATATAAAACACATTATAAACACCTTTGTGTGGCATTTAAGCGCTTGAAGTATGACTTTCTGCTTTTCTTTGAAGTTTTTGTAACAATAAATCAAATACAAATGAATATCACAAGGTCGGGCTTACATATTAATACTCAGGATGGAGGCGGAATGAGCACCCATCTGTCATCTGTGTTCTGTTATACATACTACTGCAAGTTAATATTAAACACTTCGTAGATCACAATAAGTGAAAACAGCTCGTCTTCGATTCGCTGTATTTCTACTCGGTACTTTAATTGATCTTACTTGACAATTTCCAACAATGAATATCTTATCATGTGCGGTTTTATAATAAGGTTTGTTTACGTCTTTTTACGTCGACTGCATTATAATCAATCAAAAAATGTCAGCTGAATTTAAACCAAACCTGTTTCATCCCGGACTTAACTACGTCATCCCGGTATATATAATCCCGGAATCGTATGTGCAAATATAATACAAAACGGGTTTAAAATAGTAAACAAGTATACATACACTGGTTAAAATGAAGGGGTTTATAGTTTTGGGACTATTTTCTATATGTGTTGGTGAGACAGTAACTGAACTAGTCAAAATTAGTTAATTAAGCCCAAGCTTAATTTTTTCATAGACTCATTTCAAAACTTTCACCACTTTTGTATTGTCATAACTTTTTGCGTCCATTTGCAGCAATTAATTTGGAATTATAATAATGAACATACTGAAAAACTGTAGTTTTAAGTCATTCCACGTAACCGTATGCAACTTCTCCATATTATGTATGAGCCGCGTCATGATGAAACCAACAATGTTGTTTTCGGACGGGTCTGATACAAACCGAGGTGTACAAGCACAGAAGATGACCAGAGGCTGGAAATTTTCGATTTAGAAAGCATAGGAATGGTTCTATCAAAGGTGCTGATCAGCTGTGCATTTACTGTATTGATGATCTGCTTTGTTTTCGCATATGCAAACTTTTGGTTTTTTTATGCAGTGGCCAATGTATAATTCAGTTTCAGCACAGCAGAATGGCGTGTTTCCAAGTGTATGTAGGTATGGGGCGGACACTGACTTTCTTGGAAATGTACGCCGATGCAGTCGGCGACAACAATGCCCGTTCACAAGCCGCTGTGAATACATTCTAGGATCGCAGGGTATATGCTGTAATAAACGGCCTACTTGTAAGTAAACCGAATTTACGTTTTTAACATTTGTACATTTTAATCAATATATGAACACGTAGCTCATCTGAACATGAAAAAGTACGGGATCAAGGCGCGTAATCACTTTACGCAAAACCCACAAGACAAAATTGCAGTTTCATTCTTTTTCTTCTTCTGTGATTGGAGAGGCCATTTTGTGTCGGGCCTCGTCGGATGCTCCAAAGACCGGTTTTCTTGCATCGCGGCTCATTTCATTGTCATGCCGTTTTCCATTCAACAGCAGCTGTACAGTGCGAATCTGGAGCTGAGCCACTTCCCGGTGTTGCATGCGGAGGGACCATGCGTCTAACTTGTCCGAGACGATATAGATGTGTCAGAAACCCACCGTTCACTGATGACCGGGGTATATGTTGTCCGATAAGAAACCGTAAGTAAAAAGAGCCTTCGCATGAGAATACCAACAATCTGGGTTTCTGGTAGAGTCTTACACAAATCGGCTGGTACAGTCACTTTTTTCTCATTCACCAGACAAGCATATTGTGTACCTGTCTGAGATATTTCTGTCTCAGTACTAGTACAATTTTAGCTGTCTCAAAATGTCAATCATGTCTGTATTTAGCTAATAGATATGTACACCTCATGCTTACTTCCATATAAGGAAGTGATGAGCTAGGTGTCAACTGTCAGAGACAAAATAGCCTAGCAGGTGTTAATTTCAGGAAGATATCAAAAGTAATTGTAGTCTGCTGCTCTCATAAAAATCTAAACATTTAATTTTGCCGGGAATTTGTGAATAAAACAAAATGATGATTTAATATTTTTGTAAGGTGAGTGCAAATACAAAATTATTTTATTTGTTTCACTGGTTAATTTGCATATTGTTTTATGTCCAAACAAAATGGCGGCCTGAACAGAACTTGAAGCCTATTCAGAGTCAAAATGTTTTAAAAGGTGGTTGAGAAAAATGATCAATGATGGTGTTGGAGCCTCAACAAGGAAATCTCAGGCTCGTTTTCAGATTATTCGAGTCTCATCCTCGGCAGAGCCTCGGATGAGACTTGAATAATCTGAAAACTTGCCTGAGATTTCCTTATCTCTGCCTCAACCCCATCATAGATTCTTTTAGTCACAGAATTAAGCTTGAACCTGAAATTTTGGATTGAAGAAAAATGTTATATGTGTATCGAAAACAAAGGCGCTAATGAGCTGTGCATTACTGCACAGCTGATCAGCGCTTTTGTTTTCGCCCAAGAGTCTTTGTTTATTTTCCGATGCAGCCGCTCATTAGTAAAACCTGTGTAGTTGCTGCCATACATGTACATAATTGCCAATCTTTGAAAGTTTAGTGGCAACAAGCTGAAGAATAATCTTTGACGTTCAAGTAAATATGAACACAAAAGTTTCGAAGGGGAAAAAGTAGTCAAACTCTTTTCTAACTGCTCTTTTTTTAATTCCAAACTTCAAAGTAAGACATTTGAAAATAAAATAAGTATAGGAAGGTACAAGTAGGCAAAGATCAGGAAAGGGCGCAATCAGAAAAAGATTCCCACTCCAAAAACCGAGGTGGGAAACAAACAAACTAACAATCAGGTACTTATACCATGAAACATTTCGTAATCCTAATGAGCAGCTATTTTCCCAATAGGTGGCCACTCAGTTACATTCACTTAACTAAAAATATGAAAACATACATAAGGCGCCAACAGCACAAAATATTTTAAACACCAAGACATAAAACAAAAAGAACCACCACAGAAGTATCGACTTGGAACGATCAGTAACACAAAGTTACTGGCGGGTTTAAATCGATTTTACATGGCCATAACCTCACCCTCAGGGTAGTTTGAATTTTTCAAGCTACATGCCTCTGAATAAGACCTCTGAACAAAACTTTTGACTAAAATTGATTTTGTTTTCTTTGATATATATACCTTTCCTGTACAGAAGTACATCAAGTATGCTTTCATATGTCATATTTTCAAGTAACACAGACTATTTTGGACCAAAAACATACAAACATTTGCCACATTAAGTGGATGACAAAATTTTACGACTCGTTTTACAACCCTTTACTTTGAAAAGTTAGAAAAACAATATTTATAATGAATATGCCAAATCCATAGTTGTAGATTCAAACTTTTTCTTGTATTTTTACACAACATAGAACTTGTTAATATTGTTCAAATTATAGGGTAGTGTACATATAAAAGAGCACCAACAACTGAAAATCGTCCATTTAAGCCTTTTTTCGGCTGTTTTATTTCTTAGACCCAATTTCATAAAGCCACCCAAAATTTTAAAACTAGCATATCCGGTCCGAGGCAGAAAGTCTACCACAGAAGACCTGTCTACATCTTCTGTGGCTAAAATAAACATCCGATCAGTGCATTTAATTTGAAGATGTGTTATATTTATGTTTAACCTACTCTACCCCACAAATTTTACAAACAATTAAAATTGTTTGAAAAATTGCACAAAATGTGGTGATAAAATGAAGTGCCTTTGATTGACAGTTGTCATGGCTCGTTCAATGCATATCATTAAATTAAATATGTATTCAAATATAAAAATATTAAGAAAATATCTTCAAACGTTACAAGATTTTCAACAAAATAGAAACCGGAAGTTCAAAAATGTCAAATTTTAGCAGCGAACATCTTTAAATCAGGCCCAGAATTTCAATCCGCTAATTATTAAGAACGTTCGGCTGAACACATTACGAAAACTTTCCCATGCAATATACAGAGAATTTTTTCAGCTTAAAAAAGTGAAAATTTCTTTAGAAAAATTTTGATATTTTTCTTATTTTTGCTCAAAACATAGATTGTGGGTACACGTTAGAACCGCCTCGCCGAGGCGGTTCTAACGAGTACCCACAATCTATGTTTTGGAGCAAAAATAAGAAAAATAGGTATACCCCTGCATACCCCAGTTTTACTATATAAAAGTGGGGTTTGAGGGGGTATACTTTACACGGACATGTTTTCATGATGATTTAGACTATAATTTGTCCAATTCTCATTTACAGCACAGTCCGAGTGTAGGATAGGTTTACCATTACCAGGGGTTACATGTGGTGGATTCCGAATGACGGGCACCCTGACCTGTCCCCGGGGGTATGAGTGTGTGGGTGAAGCTCTGGCGTGGGATGGCCCCGGGGTGTGCTGTCGTAAGACTGGTCCAGGTAAGGGCGGTATCGGAATTAACTAAAATGTCTCTTTTTTTGAACGCGTAATAAGTGCTCATTCCCTTGGATTGTAACGAGCTCCGAAAATCAGCAAGCCGATTTAACTCACAGTATCATCATGACTCGAGTGAATACATTCTGTTGATTTGTCTATTTCGAGGTGCGATGGCCATTACAAAAAAACTTGTCCATGCAATATACACATGTTTCTGGATCTGTAAAAAAAAGAAAATTATAATATTTTTTAAAAATGTGGTCATGATTTAATGGGGGTATACCCCGGGGTATACATTTCAAGGACATGTTATCGTGATGGAGGTATGGAGGTCCGACGATTTGCAGGAAATTGTAAGTAAACCACATCCTAAAACAAACAACCAAACGCTCTGTCGAATCCGCCCAGTACCCTAGTTCGAACACGGTCGTAGCGCCGACATATCTTAGTTTCACCATTTGCATCAGTCTACTTTTTATTCATTTAAGGTGTCTGAAGTTGAACGATCCCACTTTCAAAATTGGTATACTTGGATTTTTTTCAATGTGCAGGGCAGGGCTTAGCTAAGCCCAGCCTTGGATGATTTCATTGTTGAGATAGGGTCCCAGAGCTGACGATGTATAATTGAGGTAAAGGTGACTATGCTTGTTGTCTTTGTGCTATACCTGTGTTTCACCTGAATGATTTCAAAATAGGTGAAGTGTATGGTAGACACACAAAAACATAAACATTTTGTTTCTTAAATATAACCATACAGCCCATACAGATACACTCAAATATTTCTATCAAAAGGTACAAGTAGGCAAAGATCAGGAAAAGTCGCAATCAGAAAAAGATTCCCACTCCAAAAACCGAGGTGGGAAAAAACCAAACTAACAATCAGGTACGTATACCATGAAATATATCGTAAGCCGAATGATCAGCTATTTTCCCAATAGGTGGCCACTCAGTTACTTTAACTTAATTAAAAATATGAAAACATACATAAGGCGCCAACAGCACAAATTTTTTTAAACACCACGACATAAAACAAAAAGAACCACCACAGAAGTATCGCCGTAGAACGATCAGTAACACAAAGTTACTGGCGGGCTTAAACCGGTTTTACAGGATCCTAACCTCACCCTCAGCTTCTGCAGTGGTTCATAACATTTAGTTAGTTCTTCGGTCCTCGTGGTGAATCTCTAACCAGTTAATGAATCATCAAGAACAAACAAATAAATCATGATAAACATCCTGATGAATCAAAAACAAGGACTCACAGATTGAGTAAGCTGCCCGACGATGGAGATCCCTGGGCGCCGAATAGCCTACTAACTCCGGAGCAAAAGAAAAACACCAGTTGGACCCCGGTGGGCCAAGCAACAGACAAGAAGCTCCGGTCCCAACCAACTAAAATGAATAGCTTTAAGTCGGGGCCATCATAGAGTCTGACGCCCGACCCACCGGCGTGCAATTAAAGAAGGCAGCATAGTTATCAACCATGATTGGGTTAAAAACTAAGCATGCAGACTGTCGCATAACATTCAAGTTATAACCTATACGTCTGTAACGTGTTATGATTTTTCTGAACTGAAAAGAAAAATCATTAATTCCTATAAGTTTCTTAAATTTGTAAACCAAGTCACCATAAAATTCAGGTTCCGAAAGGCCCTCACTTAAAAGCGTCTTTAACCCAACATTATATTTGGAAATCAATTCATAGTGTCTACGATAAAATTTAGAAAAGGTTTTTCGAAGTTTATGATACCGATAGCCCTGTTGGAGAAGTTTTGCCGTTAAACATTTATTTCGAGCGTTGAAGTCTGTAACATGATTGCAGACTCTAGCAAACCTAATAACCCAGCAGACATTTGACGTCAGTTGGACGTCAGATAGACGTCAGACTCCGACGTCATAATGACGTTGGATTTAGGTTGATCTTGAAAGTTTGTTTGACGTCAAAAACAGACGTCATTCCGACGTCAGAAAAACAACGTTGGTTTGATGTCTCAAATGTGACGTCATAATGACGTTGGGGTTATGTTGATTTTGAAAGTTTGTTTGACGTCAAAAACAGACGTCAATCTGACGTGCTAAAACCGATATCGTGAATGTTTGTTCGCAGTTTAATTAACATTCTGAAATCCTGAAGTGGATTCAGTAGTGCGGTGATGCACTTCACTCCTTTGATAGAGTTACTCGGTTTTTTCCTCCTGGGAACCAACCAGTACTAGGGTTTGCTTTTAGTTACCTTTCCTGGGCAGAACCAGTACTTGGAGGTTTCTTTTCCCGGCGAGCACCCGAAGGCTCAAACCGGGGTTTGCTTTTTGTAATACCGTTCCTGGGTAAAAACCAGTAGTAGGTTGATTTTTTTGTTTTTGTTTTTTTCGTTTGACACCGTTCCTGGGTCCACCTTAACCAGTACTTGGATAAACAATTCGTTTTTTTTCTTCCTGGGAACCAACCAGTACTAGGGTTTGCTTTTAGTTACCTTTCCTGGGTAGAACCAGTACTTGGAGGTTGCTTTTCCCGGCGAGCACCCTAAGGCTCAAACCGGGGTTTGCTTTTTGTAATACCGTTCCTGGGTAAAAACCAGTACTAGGTTGATTTTTTTGTTTTTGTTTTTCGTTTGACACCGTTCCTGGGTCCACCTTAACCAGTACTTGGATATACAAAATGTTTAAGATGTTAAGTCACTCTGATGTTGGTATATCTTATTCATGTCAAATTTTATTGTTATATGGTGCTAAAACAAATAAGACATTAGTGTAAATAATAAGACTATTGTGAACAATCAATAATTTAAAATGGTGAAATAAGTATTAAAATATACAAATTTCATTTTCGTCTTAATAGAAGGTTTAATAATTTAGTGAAAGACTTTATTTTGATTAACAAATAATTATTTTTTTCTAAATTAATTAAACATGGTGATTTCCGATACGAGACCTAGATATGGCTTTTTTAAAAGTTGCAATGTTGAAATTATTATTTGAATTTGATGTTGTTACATTTGCGCAAGAAATTATGTCAGTTCAAGGGCAGCTAACTCTGTCGACATATGACGTTAGACTTACGTTTGAATCCGGCGTCATTTCGACGTCATATCAATACGTCCACTGACGTCAGGACTGGACGTCAGGTGGACGTTGGTTATTGGTTGTATGACGTCGTGACCAAAATACAACCAATATCCGACGTCAAGTTGACGTCAGATGCCTGCTGGGGACGTGTTTTTCATATATGTCGACAGAGTTAGCTGCCCTTAAACTGACATAATTTATTACACATATTATGTATTATCATATGACGTCGCTGTTTTCCAGTGGATAACGTCATGTCATAAAAATCGTATGACCACACGTGTAATAACACTTTTGCGGGAATACGTAACGTCATTGACGACGTCCGCAACAACAATGTAAATTTTCATTGAAAATATGTCCACTTCGAAGGCGATAAAATCCTATTTTTAGAAGTCATATGATAAAACGAATCTTACACTCGTGGTCATTTCATATGAAATTTATTAAACTCGCTGAAGGCTCGTTTAATAAATTTCATATGAAATGACCCCTCGTGTAAGATCCTCTATATAATATCAAATTCAAATAATAATTTCAACCTTGCCACTTAAAAGTCATATCTGAGTCTCGTATGGGAAATCCCATATTTCGCCCTCATGCTTAATTAATGTAGAAAAAAATGATTATCTATTAATCAAAATAAAGTCTTTCACTAAATTATCAAACTTTCAATTAAGATGAAAATAAAATTTGTATATTTTAATATTTATTTCACCATTGTTCAGAATAATCTTATTTCTCACACTAATGTCTTATTGGTTTTAGCACCATAAAGCAATAAAATTTTGCTGAAATAAGATGTACCAACATCAGGCTGAATTAATATCTTGAACATTTTGTATGTTCCGAAAAACTCTATCAAAGGAGTGAAAGGGACTATCAAAAGTGCATCACTGCTCTTCTGAATCCACTGTTATTCAAAAATGCGAAAAAATATACACCTTAAACTATTTATATGACATGAATTCAAACGTCGTTTTTAGGACGTCAGATTGACGTCAGCTTTCAGACGTTAAACCGACGTTGGCTTTAGCACGTCAGATTGACGTCTAGTTTTGACAACAAACAAACTTTCAAAATCAACCTACTCCAACGTTATTATGACGTTGGAGTCTGACGTCAATCTGACGTCCAACGGACGTCAAATGTCTGCTGGAAGTAACATAGAAAAAAAAGAAAGGAAGAAAGCAAAAGAAACACACGAAACGAATGATCTGATTTTTACCCAAAGTGAAGTTTCATTAATTTGCACACCACACATGGTCAGAAGTATGAAAAACACAAGGTCTAAATCACGTCTTGATTACGGCGTCTAACTGACGAACTAGTTTGACGTCAAAACAACGTCCAATCCAGACGTCCAAAAGACGTCAGGAAATGACGTCTGATAGACGTTGGAAATTGGTTATATGACGTCGCGACCAAAATATAACCAATATCTGACGTCAAACAGACGTCAGGTGCCTGCTGGGAAGTTGCGAAGTGTATACACCATAAGAAGCACGACGAGGAACGTCACCATCCAAAAACGGAAAATTTACTTTATCAAAATCAAAGTCATCGCGCTTATCATAAATTTTTGAAGAAACAAATCCACTTGCAACAGAAAGATGTAGATCTAAAAAGGGAGCTTCGGTATCTGAGATATTGGCTTTGTTCAACTGAAGTTCAGGTGGATAAATTTGATTGACCATACCTTCAAAATAAGGGTTGTCAATGTTTAAAAGGTCATCGAGGTACCTAGATGTGGAATTAAAAGCCTCGATAACATCAGCTTGATTATCATGGTTAAGAGAATCCATGAAATCTCTTTCGTAGCAGTATAACAGTAATTCAGCTACGAGAGGTGCGCAATTTGTACCCATCGGAATTCCAACAATTTGTCTGTATAACTTGGTCCCAAATCTAATATAAATATTATCAAGGAGATAGGACAAGGCGTCGCACACATTCTGACATGACCAAAGTGTATACCGACTTTGGTCAGAGGAAGTGAAAAAAGCCTTTCTGTCATTACATGCCAAATAAAGTGAACCATGATAGTTTTTTAATGCCCTTTTGAAGGTCCACTCTATCAAATCCAGAAGTTTTTCTTTTATTAGATTATGTGGTAATGTTGTATACAGAGTAGAAAAATCATATGTGGACAAGCTTGTCGCACGGAACCCTCTACACTTCAATTTACTGAGCACCTCACCAGAATTTTTTATTGACCAAAACCAATTTTTATTTGAAGTTTCATACACTGTCTCACAGTATCTTATAACATGAGATTTGATAGCAGTAAGACAGGAGGTTAATAATTTAGAAAGTTCAGTGGTAGTACAAGAGCTAGAATTTGCAATACATCTAGCTTTGTATGGTCTTTTATGAAGCTTGGGTAACCAATACATCGTAGGAAGTTTGTAAGTTAGCCAATGTCTCTATCTTTGTCAACAGCTCTTTGCTTTACTGATAGTACATGACCGCAGTAGACCGCAGTAGAAGGTCAATAAAGTACCATTCGAAAAAAATAAAGCGATTCAGAGAACAAGCTGATTTTACTTATTTTTCCTACAAGGTCAGCTCGGTCAAATTAGCAGCAAATTTGCTGCATCAAAAACGGTCAAGTTAGCAGCTATTTTACTGCAGCAAAGTCATGTTACAAGTAGCAGCAATTTTGCTACAGCAAAAGCAGTCAAGTTAACGGCGATTTCGCTTGCAGCGTTAGAATTAAATTTGCTGCAGCAAAATAGAAAATACAGTCAAGTTAGCGGCAATTTTGCTGCAGCGAAATTGGTCAAGTTAGCAGCTATTTTGCCACAGCGAAAAAACAGTCTAGTAAGCAGCAATTTCGCTTGCAGCGAACAGTTTTGTAGCAGATTGTTTTGGCTTTAATCTAGGTGATAGCGCATAAGAAAATAACAATTAATGACACAATCACATCTTTTCGACGTCACCAACGACCAACGTTCAACAAAAAGTTCCATGTAAATGGCAATGTTTGTCGCAATTTTTTTTATTATTAAATATATATTTTTTTTCGTCTGGATGTGATCGCTATGTAGAAAATGATACAGAACTTTTTTAGACCACATTATGGAAAATTTTGCCGATTTTTTACAGTTTCGTCTGGCTGTGAGCGCTAAAAGAAACGAATACTTATGCCGCAAACAAGACTTTTCTATCCCACCCGGACAAAAGTTCCCTGCCAGAAGTAGACTGGGAAATAGGTGGGATATAAAATGTCTGTTTGTGATGTCATTCATCGTTTCTTATATATGTATGCGCTCATAGACAGACTTAAACGAAAACGAGAGACCAAATTGTGCCGTAGCTCACCTTAGTATAGACGATGATACTCTGGAGCCTTGTCTGTATGGACCCCAAGGGCACAATTGACAGTATTTATAAACAGGGTACAATACACTGATTTGCACTAAATATGAAAGTTATGGGCCTTGCAGTTTAGAAAACTTTTTTTTAATCTAATGCAATCATTCCCCCACCTCAATGATGCCTCAGATAAAATTTGAGTAAAATTTGGGTAAACGGATGCATTCACAAACGAATGCACGGACGCCGGCTCAAGTACCTTGATCCTATAAGCTCACCTTGTGTGGGCATAGGCGAGCTAAAATATCTGCCACAAAAATCCACTTTTAATGCTAGTGACAGGGAATTTTTGTTCAGAACTTGGGTCACAGGCGGCATAGAAAAAAACATGTTTGCGACATTCATCATTGATTTCTAATGCGCTCACAGTCATACAAAACAAAAAAAAACGTTGTCGACGAAAATTTTCCTCTTTTAATGATCACATTTTTTTTTTTTTTTTTTTTTTTTTTTTTTTTTTGAGATTCGCTGATAACTTGACTGAGCTGTCAGTCAAATTCAACAAATCTGTAGTACGACAGAACAACACTTTACAGATCCGTACTGTGACTTCCAGTAAGAAGTTAGTGCAATTTTTTGCCGCCCTCATTAGTAAATGTAAGCCTGCATCTTTGATATTTGTATCAGAATTAAAGTTTTAAACTTGAAAAGAAAAAACAGAGAGTCATACAACAAGAATGTTTAGTAAGGAAATTTTCAATATGGTCATACATAAATACAGTCATGTAGTACAGAATATTTTTCTGTGACAGTATGTGTTTACCCATCATTTTCGGTGCATGAGGTTAAATTTTGACACTGATTGATTCAACAATAACAAGTGGGTCAAAGTAACAGTCCAAATGAGAACTATCTATTTTTAAATGTAATGGTCAACTTTGTCATTGTCAATCAAAAACTGACAGGCTCCGCCCTGCACATTGAAAAAAAAACAGACTTATAAATCTCGAAAATGTACTCAGTTTATCCGATACCTAATAACCTATTATAGTAAGTAATGTTTATTTCACACAGTACCATTAGTATGTCCCAGTGGTCAGCGGCCTACTGGAGAACGGTGTGGTGGGTGGGCCGGCGCACAGTGTTCCCGACCCAGGCTGTACGAGTGCATTACCAATCCTGGAATACCCGACAGTGAGGGGATCTGCTGTCGTAGACGAAGAGGAAGTAAGTAATTATTTTCTTTTGACACAGTATCATTATGAAGACATGTCTATGAGACTTTTGAAGCTGTTTGAAAATGACAATAGAAAAATAAATTTTGATACGTTTCTTTTCTCGACACAAAAAGGTAAAAGCAGGCAATTATCAGGAAATGGCGCATTCAGAAAGAAATTCCCACTCTAAAAACCGAGAGGTGGGAAAAAATTAAATGGACACTTAGGTTCTTATACCAAGAAAACATATTGTGAGCTGAGTGATCAGCTATTTCCCAATAGGCGGCCACTCAGTTAACCGAACTTAACTAAAATACGAACATGTACATGTACATAAGGTTCAAACAGCACAAAAATTCGACTCCAAAACGCAAAACAATTAGACCCATTACAGAAGTATCGCCTTGGAACGATCAGTTATATAAAATTATTGGGGGGGGGGGGCTTTAACCGGTTTTACAGGGCCCAAAACCTCATCTTCTGCAGTGGTTCACAACATTTTGTTAAATGTTCTGTCCTCGTGGTGAATCTCTAACTAGTCAATGAATCATCATGTACAAACAAATAAATCATGATAACCACCATGATGAATCAAAAACGAGGACTCACAGATTCAGTAAGCAAAGTATTGTTTGTGGGTACACGTTACTTTACAACCGCCTCGGCGAGTATCCAAAATACCCCTGCAGTACACACGGCCATTTACTATTATTAAAGTGGGATCGGGATATACGGGAGTATGGATATACGGGAGTATATATTACACAGACATGTTATCCTGATGTTACACGACCCTTTCAAGATCGTTTCGATCAGCTAAATCCTTTATACTGAGGTATCGTGACCAAAAGACCTTAGCTGTTGAGTGGGACGTAAAAACTAGAACAACACAGAAAAAACATTGGATACTTCAGTCACTGCTTTGATGTAGGGATTTTTTTTTCCTTAAGCATTGTAGTCTTAATCGCTTGGTCGACGACTTTAACGGAGAGGTATACAGAATAACGTATGTAGCTAAATCACAGCCTGTTTGTTTTTATGTTATTATGATCTGTATACGTATTTCAGGGTATTGAAGTAGTAAATAACAGAACAGAAATCCAGGAATTCGCCACCAGTGCCTGCACTTCATCCTGCATTTTTGTATATTTTCCTTGTAATAAACAGCATGTTTCAAACTGCATGAAAACTTCTGTTGTTTTTACTATTTAGCTCGTCTGAGCGGTAAGGTTTAGATGGTGAGCGTTAACTCATGACCCGGTGCCCGTTCGTCGTTTCGGTTTGTCCACATTTTCAAAGCCCTTTTCTGAAACCGCTTGCTTAATCAAAGCAAAATTTTATAACAGAAGAGGAGACCAATGCACTTATATATAAATAATCCAGGTCACATGTCTGACCAAGATAACCACAATGTCCATATTTTGTAACTCTTTGGTAGTAATTTGGAGCAGTATACCGCTGGAAATTAAAAATTCTTCATTTCTAAACATTTTTAACAAAAGATGCTCTGAATGGATCAAAAGTTACTAATATGAGCCGCCTCGTGGGAAAACCAACAATGTGGTTTCCGAACAGGTCCGACAAAACCGGCCTGTACAAGCACAGAAAAGAGCTAGAAGCTTGATATTTAGGATTTAAGTAGAAGAGGAATTGTACTATCCGAGTAGCGAAAACAAAGGCGCTGATCAGCTTCGCGGTTACCGCGAAGCTGATCTGCGTCTTTGTTTTCGCCTATGCAGATTGTTGGTTTTCCCATGAGGCGGCTCATATGTTGATAACTTTGCACCCACCGACATTCTACACATTTCTGGATCAGTCCAATTTTTTGTGTTTGTATGTGTGTATGTTTTCGTTGTTTCTTCCTTCAGTTTTATTTCTCAATAATACTTTTTGCTCTGGATTACGTAGGCGTGCCTGTCATGATATGTCAACTTTTTACTTTTTTTGTTGTTGTTGTTGTTGTTGTATCTGATGCTCATCAGATCACTTTCATTATTCTTGTTGATATTTATATATTGCATAAAACGATTTTGTACACTTGTTGTATATACGTTAACTTGTCACAGAGGGCCTCAAGGAAGACTGGTTTTACCAATCGGGTTACCCTCTTATAATAAAATCTTTACTTCGATTCATTTCACTTTACTTTAGGTTTCTTCTTCAGAACCGATAGATCGATTTCAACGAAACTTCGCATGCAGCATCAATGACTAAATCAATACAAAGTAGATGAGCCTGTGCATGAGAAAAACAACAATTTGCATAGGCGAAAACAAAGACGCAGATCAGCTTCGCGGTGACCGCGAAGCTGATCAGCGCCTTTGTTTTCGCTACAAGGATAGTACACTTCCTCTTCTTCTTAAATGCGAAATTTCAAGCTTCTAGCTTTATTGTGTGACTGTGCAGCCTGGTTTGTGTCAGACCTGGTCGGAACCCCAAATTGTTGGTTTTCTCATGCACAGGCTCAGATATAAATCACATCATTGTGATGGCCTTGACCTACTTTATGTCAATGTCAACATAGGTCGCCTATGCATTAGATGAGGAAAACGGTTAAAATGTCATTTGGATGGGGATAAAACTTTAGTTTCTAGCTACCCATAGGTTCCGTCCCGCCAGGGGGGGGGATTTTGTACACTAAAAGTATATTAAACAAGTAGCACAATGGGCAATAATTGCTCACCTGAGAACCAACAAGTTAAACTATGAAGTGTGGTTGACACATTCTTCCTCCTCATGATGATTCTGACTATGGGGATTTCTCCAAACGGTCAATGGCAGATAACCACAGTCTGAGGTCGAATCTGGCCGAAATTCGACCTGATGTTGACCATGTTACTACATAAGATCCAGAATCTATCGGATCAAAAACCACAACACTAAATATCGATTTCTCCGCAGTTTTCGAATAGCGAACTCATCCTAGATGATATGGTTGTCCTTGTTACCTGCAAGAATGAAGAAGAGCCACTAAAAATAAAGGCGCTAGAATTCTCACGAAAACATGCCCATGCAATATACAGAGATTTTTAAAGTTGTAAAAAATAAAAAAATTTCAGTAGAAAAGTTTTGATATTTTTTCATATTTTTGCCAAAAACACAGATTGTGGGTACACCTTAGAACCCCCCTCGCCGAGGCGTTTCTAACGAGTAACCACAATCTATGTTTTGGAGCAAAAATAAGAAAAATAGGTATACCCCTGCAAACCCCAGTTTTACTACATAAAAGTGGGGTTTAAGTGGGTATTCATTGCACGGACATGTTTTCCTGATGCTACGGGGATTCTCCACAGTCTGTTGTCGAATCTCTGCGAAATTCGAACTTGTCCGAGACATTATGATTGTCTTTCTTACTGCCAAGAATAAAGAAGATCCGATCAAAAAAGAAGCTGCTAGAATGGCCGCAACACTAAAAGACTCATGTTTCAAGCACTGAAGGGCAGCAGAGGTCGGATCTGGTCAAAATTCGAACGAATCCCAGATATTATAGTTTTCCTTGGTACAAGCAAAAATGAAGAAGATCTATGAAAATTAAACTTGATGCGCTAGAGTGGCCACAGCATTTCTCCCATTACATCAGGAAAACATGTCCGTGAAATGAATACCCCCTCATACCCCACTTTTATGTTGTAAAACTGGGGTATGCAGGGGTAAACTTATTTTTCTTATATAATATTCTGCTTCAAAACATAGAATGTGGGTACTCGTTAGAACCGCCTTGCGGTTCTAACGTGTACCCACAATCTATATTTTGAGCAAAAAACAAGAAAAACATAAAACATTTTTCAACTGAAATTTGTCTTTTTTGACAATTTTAAAGATCTTTGTTTATTGCATGGGCATGTTATCATAATGATAATGTCTACTTTTTTTCTCCCATTATAATAAGTCTGTGGATTTTCTATGATGTTCGTGCAGCAACTTTGCAAGAATTCGAATTCTTGCGAGATGTTAAGGCTGTCATTCTTACTGGCAAGAATAAAGAAGATAAGACCAAAATGAAGGCGCTAGAGTTGCCAAAACATCTCCCCAATCATAGCCATATGGGAGCAATCTGTTACTATGGAAACAAGAGTTCTGATCCGACCTGGTTCAAAACCTAATGCCAGCAATCCCCTATCCCAATGATGCTTCGTGTAAAATTTTATGTAAATTGGCCGACTAGTTGTGGAGATATTTGTATTTGAAAGTGTCTGGGACGCACGCATGGTCGAAAGACGGACCGTTGGTATACTATAAGCTCACCTTGTGAGCCCTCTGCTCAGTTGAGCTAAAAAGCTATCGCGTGTTTCTGCCACCTGGAAGTGGAAGCAATTGCATTTTGTTCTATGTTTTATATGCGTTTTTTGTGCGTT
The DNA here is from genome assembly GCA_964017185.1 of Rugalucina vietnamica. Taxonomy (NCBI): domain Eukaryota; kingdom Metazoa; phylum Mollusca; class Bivalvia; order Lucinida; family Lucinidae; genus Rugalucina; species Rugalucina vietnamica. Next base: position 7,304,906 of record OZ024872.1, read on the forward strand.
GCTAAATATTAGTATTCAAATTATTGACTTTACATATTCTTGAGAATAGTAGAAAATCGCGTATAATAGGGGGTATACTTACAAATCACTTGTACCTAGGCTGTTAATAGACATATGTACAACACCACTATATAGTAGTGGTATCAAATGAATTCTATGACAATGTTCTATCACCCTCATATCTGATACATCAGGAAAACATGCCCGTGCAATATATACCCGCTTAAACCCCACTTTTATACAGAAAAACTGGGGTATGCAGGGGTATACATATTTTTCTTACTTTTGCACCAAAACATAGATTGTAGGTAAACGTTAGAACCGCCTCGCCGAGGCGGTTCTAACGTGTACCCACAATCTATGTTTTGAGCAAAAATAAAAAAAAAATCGTTTTTATATTTTTGTATATTGCATGGGCATGTTTTCGTAATGCCTTATATTTACTTCCATGAATGTTAATGAAATTTAGAAATTGGAGACAAAAAAAAATAAAAAAATAATAATAAATAAATAAACGAGTGTACATGTACATGTACCTGCTAAATGACTTGTATCTCACAAAAATGGTGACAGGAGGTCGGAAATTAGCGGGAATTCAATTCATACCCTCTGGCAGAGGAACTCGCTTGAAACTGGAAAACCAATGTTTGGTCAATTTCAGGTCTTACAAAAGTGTTGAAATTATTGGATGTATAATGCTACACATAACATTTTAGCTCACCTGAGCCGAAGGCTTACAGGTGAGCTTATAGTATGCAAATGCTCCAGCGACCGTCCGTCCGTCGTCGTCCACAATTTCAAAGATATCTTCTCTGAAACCGCTTGGCCAATCAAGTTGAAATTTTATGTGGAGCCGCCATGGGTAGGGAGAATGAAAGTGTGTTCATGGGATTTTGGTCACATGACCAAGGTGGCCGCCACGCCCATATATGGTAAACACCCTTCAAAAATCTTCTCCAGAACCGGTGGGCCGATTTCCACGAAACTTGATATGTAACATTGGGGACTCCAGCCCATCATAGTTTGTTCAAATGATGACCCTAGGATGACTTTGACCTATTTTACGGCAAGGTCAGTTTTGGAAACACAGGCTTTTACATGGGGAAATGCGAATTCAATGGATATTTTGGAAACTATTGCAGCCTGATAAATGAAAGTTGCTAGATGGAGACAACTAATGGAGTCAATGAAGGTACGTAATTAATTAAGGTCATTGTCATTTCTTGACCTTGACCCAAGGTAATTGAAATACCAAAATTAAGTCACAATTTCAGAGAACTTCTTCTCTGAAACTGCTTGGCCGATCAAGTTGAAATTTTATGTGAAGCCTCCTTGGGTTGTGGCATTGAAATTTTGCTCGCGATATCTTGGTCACATGATCAAGATGATCACCACACTCATACATGTATATGGTAAAAACCATTCAAAAATCTTCTCCAGAACCGGTGGGCCGATTTCCATGAAACTTGGTATGTAGTATCGGGGACTCCAGTTCACAATAGTTTGATCAAATGATGACCCTGGGATGACCTTGCCCTATTTTTACGGCACGGTCAGTTTTGGAAACATAGGCTTTTACATTGGAAAAGGCGAAAACAATTGATATTTTGGAAACTATTGCAGCCTGAGACCTGAAAGTTGCTAGATGCAGACAACTGATGGAGTCAATGAAGGTATGTAATCAATTAAGGTCAAGGTCATTTCTTGACCTTGATCCAAGGTCATTGAAATATCAAAAGTAAGTCACAAATTCAAAGATATTCTTCTCTGAAACCGCTTGGAGCCTCCTTGGATAGTGGCATTGATATTTTGTTCACGATATCTTGGTCACATGACCAAGATGGCCACCACGCTCATATATGGTAAAAACCCTTAAACAATCTTCTCCAGAACCAATAGGCCGATTTCAATGAAACTCGATATGTAGCATCAGGGAGTCCAGCCCATCATAGTTTGATCAAATGATGACCTCGACCTATTTTATGGAGAGGTCAATTTTTGAAACATAGGCTTTTACATTGAAAATGCGAAAACAATGGATGTTTTGGAAACTATTGCAGCCTGAGACCCGAAAGTTGCTAGATGCAGACAAATAATGGATTCAACGAAGGTATGTAATTAATTAAGGTCAAGGCCATTTGTTGACCTTGACCCAAGGTTATTTAAATGTCAAAATTAAGACTATGGTTTTCTCAGAAATCACTGGCTTTGGAAACTATTGCAGCCTGTGACCTGAAACTTAGTAGATGCAGACAACTTATGAAGTCAATAAAGGTTTATGAGTATTCAAGGTCAAGGTCATTTCATGATGACTTTATGCTCCAAGATCGGACTTCAGGTGAGCGTTCTCAGGACCATTGTTCCTCTGGTATTATGTGCATTCGTTGTCAAACGTTGTTTTTGTGTTGGCATTATTCAGTTTGTGAGTGACTCACATTTGTTTATACATGTAGTATACACATCAATAAAATCAACAAAAATAAAATGCATTCCTTAATTAATAAACTTTTATTAAACGAAAGAGATATAAAACTGCCATAAACCCGCAATTAAGACAACTGCAAACCTTCCGATAAGCCGTTATTCTTCACATGTTTGCATTGTTATGTGTAGCGTAGCCTGGGTTCCAGCCTGATCATTTTCTCTCTTTTTTAATTTTTTCGTTTCTTGGTCAAAAATCTACGGAAATCAATAACGGCTACCGATGCTTGATGTGTAATTTTTATAACGTACGCATTGTCGAAAATTATAATTATAGAAAAAATAATAATAATGACGACTGGACTCAAGCTATGTGTAGCGCAGTGCATTTAAAGTTGTGTTGATATATAAAATATGAAATGCCTATTGAAAGACGTTTGTCAATAGCCCAAAAATCGCTAAAGGGGGGGGGGGGGTCTCATATGCGCCCACGCACCAATTTTGTTCTTGTTTTGCATGGTGAATGCCTTCATTCTAACACCTATAAAAATGCATTTATTTGTTTTGAAAAACAGTTTTAGGTCTCAGGATAGCACCCTGACTTACTCCACCTTTGTGACCATACATGCATTATACTTTTCCTATATGTTATCACTTATTTAACATTTATTAAACCAATTAAAACTGGCATTCAAAAAGGACTCCACATGGGTTAGTTTGATACCAGTTTGGCTTAAATAAATAAACAAATAGACTTTTTATGGAAACTTAAACTTGAAATTGTCAAAATTTTATCAAAAATATTTTCGAGAATGACAAATTGTGTCTTATATTTTGATATGTTCCGGTGCTTGTCAACCTATGATACTGTCTATAAAATTGGCCAGCGGTACCCTCTTCATGCTGGTAAAGTTTTATAAATTTTTAAAACCGGTAACACTGTTGAAATGTACATGATATACATGTTGGTCAATTTTTGACAAAAATGGATTTTAATGTTTTTAGCTGTTATTTCGTCTAAAGTCATGTTATTGAACAATTTTATCATTGGAAATGAAAAATCACATAAGAATTATGAATATTTAATATAAAAATGCTTATTTGATTTGGCAATTTCACATATCTTATAGTGACCTACCTCAAAGTTATCATTAATTTTTCATACAAATGATCAGCAAACATTTTCAGGTTTAAATATATTAATGAAATGTTTTTGTTTCTATGATTTTATCACTTAATATTCGTTTAGGTTTAGATGTATTTGGATAATTCTACTTGAGTAATATTCATTTAATTTGTGATTGACCACGGTAATAGTAATAGACATTTGATTGATTCCTTCATTTTTTTACCATCTTTGTATTGTCGTTTATAAGATTACTTATTCATAACTTTATTTATTTAATTGTTGCTGATGCCAACTTAAGTTAAAAGATTGACAACAATACCAAATACAGTGACACTTTCTAATGTTTTGATCACTGTCATCTTTATACTTATCCAGAAAGTGCATAATTCAGCTATGTGACAGGCTTTTCTCTTTGTAAGTGTTCAGATGTGATGCTCAGGTATAGCTTTCAGATTTATTTTAATTCTTCATTGAACGTATCCATTACTGACAATCTGTCTACCATTGTGGTTCTTTTTCTATTTTTGAAATGAATATAAGATAAATGAATAATGCAACTGAGCAGTGAGACAAATATCCAAACTTGATGTTTAAAAATCTCAAGGCTTTCAGTTTAACAGAATTATGAATCCATATATGACCATGGGTTTATCAAAATAAATAGTCAATTATAAATGCAGCAAAATGGTTGTAGTTTTATGCTGATAGCTGGCTAGATCCTCTTCTTTAATCCTACCCTTGGTTAGAAATCATATGTGAGCCAGGTAGAAAAAAACCTGTCGTAAGTTTATAAGTTCAAAGCCGGTTTCCAATTGTGAAGGTTTCGAAGTATGTTTGAAACTTCCAGTTGGAGGTTTGCCTGCTCGTAGCAGATGATTAAATTCACGCATCAGATTAATAACTTTCATCTCAGATTTGATATATGGTATAACTGTTTTCAAACATGCTATTATATACATGTATTGGTAAAATGTTGTCCAGTACATGCATATAATGCTTCAAATGGAGGAGAAAAAAAAAAAAAAAAAAAAAAAAAAAAAACACAAGTAGTTAACCAGTTCCTCTTGTTTGTAACTTATCATATAATTTATCTATTGAGATTTCGTTTTCTCTCTTCATCCTTTTGGTTTTGCTTCATAATATACTTGGGTGGGTAGGGTGTTTTTCTGAGGAAAAGATATAATCAGCAGGAAATGAACTGTCCTCAGCATCATCTGCTAATTTTATGAAAATTGCTAAATCCCTAAGGTTTTCCATATGGTGTGAGTTACAGAATGTAACCATCAGCAATATAGCCGTATAAGTTCATTAAATTAATTAATACCTAAACAACTTAATTTTTAGAAAAGAAAAATAATCAAAACAGGAAAAAACTAGGCAATTGCATCATAAACACGAATAAATTATAGAGAATGGCTAACTAATAGATAGAATCATGTTCTAAAGTCTAATTATGAAAACTAAAAATAATGGGCAGATATGCTTTATAAGGTCCAAGACAGGGTGCAATTTTCTCACTTAAATCAATATACAAAATATATCACACTGGTAAATGTAAAAGTACTGGAGCTAGTTGCAACGCACTGGTGAAGATTAAATTACGAACTGGAGTAAGATTAAAATGGCGGAAAAGGTAAACAAACCTTGTACCTCTCTTCATTATCATTCCCTTATTAATTTGTGTGAGTGTTATTCGCCATTTCACCTGGCGCAGAGAAGGGCGGAAGCGTTGTAGTTTATGATTTTATCACGCAATAGGTGATTTATTTCATGGGTTAGCAGCCAAATCCAATACAGTTTTACCATCATGATTGGTGGCATGTGTTTTCGTGCCAAAATTGAGGGAAAAATTCATGTCTGAGCATAGTTTTTGTTATATTATCATATATTTATGAATAAACATTCAAGAAACACGATTCCTGATCGCCAATTTTTTTCTTGGTACCAAAGCAAATGTTTTATTGAGGATTTTCTATTACAAGCACCGGGAGCATTTTTTGAAGCATTGGTACAACGCACTGGTGGTTACACAATCTTGAATCAGGGTTGCGTCTAACTCGTCCAGAAAAACAGAGACATTATTTTACAGTGTTCATTTTTGAAAAAAGAAGAAAAAAAAAACAAAAAAAAAACACTGAATTTTGATACATTGCTGACAATGACCACAACTGTGTTTTCATTACGCCATCTAATATGCAAAGACTTTGAAGGCTGTTAAATGACAATTTTAAGATGAAAATTTGATTTTTGTCCTCTTCTTACGTCAACAAAACAGGTCACAGGTGATTGTTAGAGTACACACAATCTATGTGTCAAGCAAAAATAAGAAAAAATGTCTACCCCTGTATCACCTGTTTAGCTATATAATGTGGGGTCTGAGGTTCTCGGACATAATTTTGAGGTATTTTCTTGCTTTACTTTCCATGTTTTCAAAACAGATGTACACTGTAGCTCAATGGGGGTTTCGTTGCATCTCATGGAAGTGGTACGAAGTACCGAAGTGTAATAGAATAATATGGCTGTAACAGTTTTAACGCTTTATGAAGGATCTTTGACAGTGGTAATGTGAGTCACAATGTATAGCTGCTCTGTATTTTGAAAAAAATAAAAGTTGATAAAATGCTTCAACCAATACAATAGTATGGGAACAATACGTTGACAATGCGTGCTAACACCTCTATCTTTGAAGCAGTTCAAAAGTATATGCATGATACTCAAAGATTTTGATTTTCTTTGCAAATTGTTTTTACTGCACACCCAACAACCCTCTCTTATATCCTCTCCCATGACTCTTGTATTCTTTCCTTAAAGTTTTTTTTTCCTTGTTCTTCTTATTAACTTCTGAAACTATAATCTCATTTTTTTCTTTTCTTTTAAGTAATCCGTGAAACGATTAGGCGCAAAGCTATAATATACACTAAGTACGAATATTTTGATGATACAGCATGTGAATCCACTATGTAGAGTTAACCTATGTAAATATTTACTCAAGTCATGAAATAACATGGAATAATTATATTGGAGACACAAATCCTATATGCATCGTTCTTTGAACTGATATACTTCTTTATTTGACTTCATACGAACCTCTTTTTCTCTTTTTGATCAAAATCATTTCGTATCTGATATCCAAATGTATCTACATAAACTTTATGTCTGTATAGTAGAACAACTATTACTTTTTGTAACGTAATGCACAATACAATTCAGCAGACTATAAAATGTTAACTTAAAATTAATATCACAACTTTTATCCGTCATTATTAGTGCATAATTAATATCTTTGTTGCAGGAGAGGAGCTAAATAAGCAGTTTGCTTCCGCTCTGATCCTGTTTGACTGTGTATATTCATGTTTGTATTATATGTTATCAGATGAAATAAATATGTTTAAACTAAATGCTTCAACCATCATACGTTATTTCGTTGTCAGTCTGTATTTTAGCATAATGGACTTTGGTCCCCATTTTGATACATATATGGCTACATTTTTGGGCTAATATAGCTACTTTTTATATTGAACATATAAGAAAACAGAAAACTATTTTTTGAACAATGTCCCCCCCCCCCCCCGAGTACCAAAAAATCCTTTTTTTTTTGCATGTTGATAGGTCATCATAAAGTACATATTATATTTGAATGGCGTGTTGGTACTCGGGGAGTGGGGGGGGGCAATGTTGCCCAGTCAAAAATGTAACCCGAAAACTGTACATGTATATAAAATAGTTATGAATACTTTATAAGGTGAGAATGGCAGAAATTAGGTTCTTTCCTATAAAGTACAATTAAGCGTGTACATGTACTAGTTATGTCATCTGATACGTGAAAATAAATTTAACCATTTTTCAATTTTGATTCATCAAAAAAATAGAGAAATAACGTTTCATGGAACAAACTTTTGCACCAGTCTATACAAATACAAGTTAACACATGCACGCCAAAGCACATGGCTGGATTCAACATGTGGAGAGATCAGTCTTGATTCAAGGGAAAACATCGGGGCAGTTGTCCCTCAATGCACAGACTATACATTCGAATGTTGTCAGTATTAAAATTGTGTCATGGATGATCTCTAAGTATTTTGGTGTCAGCGTCATGGCATGAAGATTTTGAAGTCTTTAACCATTTGCTTTATTAAATTTCTTAATCCATGATTTACAGGGACTGTGAATCTAGTCAAATACTTAAGTGGTATCATCTTGGTTTACTCTAGACAGTATGTCTTGACTCATTTAGACCAACAATATATCACTGAAGTTCTTCTTACTCTATACATTTCATTGCTCTGCATAATGTAAGAGATAGCAGGGTGTGTTATAGCTAAACAGGTGTATATGCCATAGTTTTAACACTGAAAAATATTTGATCTATGTAGGAACATTTTAACAACAGAAGTCATTTAGATTTCATATGTATCTAATTTGAATAGTGGCATGCGTGCATTGAGGGAAAAATGCATGTCTGAGCATAGTTTTTTTTTCTTGGTACCGATCATTCCAGACTTGCAAATAAATTCTGTGTCATTTTATGTTTGCCAAACATATACAGTAATTGAGGCATCCATGAGAAAATGTGTTTTGTATATACATATAACAAACTTAAAGTACAGATCAGCTGGTGGTAGTCGCCAATGGCATGGACATAGTTTGCTTCCTCTGTGTTTTAAACCCCGTTTTGTGAAGTATTTTGCCATGTTCTTTGGCTACATGACTTGGTTTTATGGTCTACCTGTTTGGAAACTAATGACAGATTTTCTCATGACTTTGCTCAATTGTTAGCAGTGATATACAGGTAACTCCCAAAATAATTTATGAAAATAGTGTCTCTTGTAAAGCATCAAACTTTTGAAATGAATTTTAGGGGGTTAAGACCCTTGACACTGAGCTAAATGTTTTAAAATCACAACAATGTTGGAACTGAATACAGACATGCAACAAAAATGATTTTATTCCAATTTATATATTCAAATTTTGGACCCTTACATCTGCTTCGCCTGCAATTTCTACAGTATGTGGGGGAATGCTTCACACATTATAGCATTTATCCATTCTTAAGACATCATACTACCCTCCTCATTGCAAAGTTGTAGCAGAAATTGCTTTAAAACGGAGTTTTGGGCTTTTGAAAAAAAAGGCACAGATTACAGGACATAGTCAATGATCCTTAAAAATGTTTAGTCAATACATTTGTTACGCATTCAGTTTAAAATATGACCTACGTGGGTGATCCAAGAAGTAATGCGAACACAACTATATTTTAGTAACCAATGCAGATACATTTAAATAATTTGGCATGTTTACACGTGCATATATGTGCAGTAATTAGGTGTAATATCGAGAAGTTCAGATGACGAGTTGAGATTTTAGGATTTTTTGATTTGTCGACCCGAAGTCGACATGGACGCGAAATTGACTGAAAATGTCATTTTTGTTTGGGTTACAGGGAAAGATTTTGTGCTCCAATTTATCAAATTGACATTTATATTAACACAAATCATATTCGTTGTGTTATATATGCCTTATGTTTGGAAATAATAGACAAAACGAAACGCAAAGATCAGCAGGGACTATTCTATGTTGCCTAGCAACGGCATTTGACAAAAATATCACAATTTCGACCAAGTACGACAAAAACCCATAATTCATGCGTGTATTTGACCCCGATAAGGATGTAAATATCGATATTCATGCCCACAGTCTATCACAACGAAGAATTTATATCCAAAAAATAAATATTGTATAGAATTTAACCTTTTTGGTTAAGTAGAAGGGGCGTTGATGAAAATGTGGAGATTTAGAGAGACAAAAAATGACTCAAATTCTAGGGGGTACAGATAGCCGAACCTCAATAATTTGTGCTACGTTCAACTCATCAAGGTATGTACAGTAATTTTATTAAAGGGATAATTTTACTTTGGAATACAACGATTATTAACGTAATTATGCCTTACATTATGACATTTCAATACATAAATAAAATCTATTTTAATTGTGGCCAAGGTCGTTTACCTTGCATTCTCTTATTGCTAGGCAACGAGGGTTGCTACGTGATTCAGTCAAAATAGTTAGCGGATCTGGAAAAATCGATAATGCATCATTATTCTGATGTGAACTTTCTTACAAAGTGGCAATGGTGAAAGAAATTACACACGAGTTCGTATTATTTCTTGGATCACCCTCGTATAAAAAGGATATGTTGACTCGTAAAGACAAGTTTATGTTGTAGTTTACATAGAATTTTTATAATTGACCGTTTTAGAATAAGGTATGTTTTTTCTGGGTGAGTTATATGTTTTGTCTATGTGAAATCAGCAAGTTTGTATTATCACCAGTGCGTTGTACCAATGCTTCAAAAAATGCTCCCAGTGCGTTGTAATAGGAAATCCTCAATAAAACGTTTGCTTTGGTACCAAGAAAAATTTGGCGATCAGAAAGCATGTTTCTTGAATGTTTATTCATAAATATATGATAATATAACAAAAACTATGCTCAGACATGCATTTTCCCTCAATTTTGTCACGAAATCACATGCTACCAGTCATGTTGGTAAAACTGTATCGGATTTGGCTTCTAACCCATGAAATAAATCACCTATTGCGTGATAAAATCATAAACTACAACGCTTCCACCCTTCTCTGCGCCAGGTGACATGGTAAATAACACACACACAAATTTATAAGGGAATGGTAATGAAGAGAGGTACAAGTTTTGTTTACCTTTTCCGCCATTTTAATCTTACTCCAGTTCGTAATTTAATCTGTACCAGTGCGTTGCAACTAGCTCCAGTACTTTTACATTTACCAGTGTGTATATATAATAGCGTTGATGGTCATACAAGGCACAAAATTGTTTACCTGAAAAATTATTCACAAAACGCTCGCTTTGCAACATGTTGATACCATAAAATACTTATAATTTGATTAATCATTATTAAGAATACGTTTTTCAGAATTCTGACTTGTATCATTCAATGTTCTAGAAAAAGATGTTACCGGTCTTCAAATTTAATGAAATTTTCAGCATATAATCTATATATGTGTAGCCTAATTTGAGGTTAAAATTATAGGTTGACAAAACCTGGAACATGTTAAAATTGAAAATCGAACATGTGCTTACACCATTATGGAGCTAAAATTTGGGGTCATCTGCAAAACAAATGATAATCAGCTGAATTCAATATCATAGCTATCAATAATTACGCAATACAAAAATAATGAGTAATTATTCTAGATTATTTTACAAACAAACAGAACTAGGAAGAAGCTATTATGACGGTTATGGGCCACTTTAGTCACACATACCCCTATATTCAGACCCCCTCTAATAAAAAAATGTTGAATTTGAAAATTTTAAGTAGTTAAGAGAAAATCTATATTACTAATAAAGTGGCCATGCACCAAGCAAGCAATATGCATAATATTATAAAAATCGGTGTGTGGGCAGAACCCTATGTAAATTTCATATAGCGCGGGACCCCCCCTTTGCTATTGACAGATGCGACAAGGCATCTCAGTGTCTGAGTCGGCAAATTTGCTATTGCCAGGTGCAAAGTTTTTTCTAGTTTAAGTCTGAAAGATGCATTAATTATTGTTTTCTTAAATATCTTTTATTAGCTCACCTGAGCCTGAAGCTCAGAAGGTGAGCTTATAGGATGGCCATGCTCCGTCTTCCGTCCGCCCGTCGTCCACAATTTCAAAGACCTTATCTTCTGGAACCGCTGGGCCAATCAAAGTCAATGTTCATGCTGAGCATCCTTGATTTATACATATTTATTCTCCATTTCAAACTGGCATGCAAGCATATATACATACAGTAGCCAATTGTAGAATTAGAACGAAAGCTTTAAGCAAATAGAGTTCTTTTCCTATTGTGGTTTCTGATATGGAATGTACAATACTGGCAGGTCATTACTGTGACAATTTAAAATATTGTTCAAGATTAGAGATCGAAAATCACATTCACTATAAATGTACAGTGATTTTAAATACTTTTACAATATATGTTTCCTAAAAGTGGATTTAATTATATTGAAAAAAAAAGTAAATTATATCGATAGTAAAATGAAGAAGAGAGAAGAAAAAACCTTCAAATGAGAATAGTATGGTGAGATAAAAGGGGGGAAAAGAATATTGGTGCTATCTTACTATCTCGAAATTTCGACTTATTATCTCGAAATTTCGACTTAATAACTCGAAATTTCGACTTAGTAACTTGAAATTTCGACTTAGTAACTCGAAATTTCGACTTAGTAACTCGAAATTTCGGCTTATTATCTCGAAATTTCGACTTAATAACTCGAAATTTCGACTTAATAACTCGAAATTTCGACTTAATAACTCGAAATTTCGACTAAGTAACTCAAAATTTCGACTTATTATCTCGAAATTTCGACTTAATAATCGAAATTTCGACTTAATATCTCGAAATTTCGACTTATTATCTCGAAATTTCGACTTAAAATAACTCGAAATTTCGACTTAGTAACTCGAAATTTCTACTTAATATCTCGAAGTTTCGACTTAGTAACTCGAAATTTCGACCTACTATCTCGAAATTTCGACTTATTTACTCTACTACGGAAGCGTATATGTGTACCGTGTTGTTGCGTTAGTTGGCATCATCTCGACTTTGCGTTTGTCGATTTGTTTAGTTGATCTACCACATCTCGACAAATTAATGTCTAGATGTCGAGTTAAAATGACACAAATCGATATACTTTCATTCTGATAGGATTTAAAGTTGCAATAATCTTCTCGGATAATCGAATTGATTATGTTAATCGTCTAGAATTATCTTGTGAAACATAATCATAGTGTTATCTTTATTTAAATAATGCATCTTCTAGAGATGATTATGTCGAAATAACACATTCTAACAAAACAGTTTGAAATAAATTTCGCACCGATCAGAGTTATATTGCAATATACTTCTGGATTTATCCAACTGATTTTATTAGTCGATATAAGTTAAGTTGTATAATAATATAATACCAGTAGGGCACCTACTAGAACAACAACTGACTGGCAGGTACCTTTAGACTACCAGAACTGACAATAGGGTAGCGTTATATACCTGTAGCCTACTACAGTTGACAGTAGGGTACCTGTAGTTTCCTGTAGCCTATCACATCTGAAAGTAGGATACCGGTCAATACCTTTAGTCTACCACAAATGATAGTATGGTACCAACAGGTACCTCTAGCCTATCACAATTGATAGAAATATATTGGTAGGTAACTGTAGCCTACCACAGCTAACAGTACGATACCGGTAGGTACATGCTGATACCATGACATTGACATGCTCTACTTGCAACCGACAGTCTAGAGCCAGAATTGGCCTGGTCGGCCATAAAAGAACTCACCAACAAACACGAACCTATTCAAGATATAATGATGGTCTTTCTCATTAGTGAGAGACGAACGAGCAGGGGTAGGTACATGTAGCCTACCACAACTGAAGCATACCGGCCGGTATCTCTAGCCTGTCTATCAGTTTCGATAGGCTAGAGGTACCTGTTGGTACCCTACTATCAGTTGTGGTAGGCTAAAGGTACTGACCGGTATCCTACTTTCAGTTGCGGTAGGCTACAGGAAAGTACAGGTACCCTACTGTCAACTGTGGTAGGCTACAGGTACCTGCCGGTCAGTTGTTGTATGCGAGATGTTTCAACCGGTACCATACTGTCAGTTTTTGTATGCTACACGGGTCAGCCAAGATCAGATGAACATTTTTATTTTATCAAGTGTAATGCAGTTGTGTAACAAATACTTCAAGACTGACATACTTAAATTGAATTGCAGGATGTCAGAATTAAGTATCTCTCCCTGGCCTAGAATTGCATGTTGATTGGACGAGCCATTTTTCACAGTTTATGTTTAAATAACCAAAAATATCCCCAAAACAGGTGTTATACTGGCTCACTTGAAAATTGCTTCTTTTTATGTTTAAGGGGATTGAAACTGACACTTTATGTGCATAGTCTGTAGCTAGTAAACAATCATATCCCCTTTATTCTGTCGTTTATTTGAATGGGCTACGATTATTTGTTTTTTAGTTATGCCATTATTACTAAAGCTGCTGACATGTGTCAAACTGGGATATTTTAAAGTGATGACGGAGTGGCCTGCCAGATAAGCCAGACTGTTCCACCCAATACTACTTTTAATGGGTTATAAACAATATATGGACACACATGTACCTAAAATAACCAGTCGCTTGGATTACTATTATCACTGGACAGAAATATACCAAATTAATGAAGACGATGTACAAAAAAGTGTCCTGTCCGAAAGACATTCATTTCTCTATCTGGAAGTTTAAAATCACATGGGGGATGGAGTCTTCAGAACTGATAATTGTCATGAGAAAAATATTATACCAGCACCAATGACAATGTACAATAATAGAAATAATAGTTTGGTCAAAAATGTCCTGTCCGTAGAGAAAACATTTACAACAAAAATGCAAAATTTCTGAAACCAATAAACACAAAGCCATCAAATTTCACATGGTGCTTTTTAGCGGGACAAACGTTCCATTAGAATATAGGGTGGAATAGATCAAAACTTTAGTTACCATGGCAACGGAAAGGTCACATTGGGTTATAATGGCGAAAACAATGTTTTCTTATTTTCTAGCTAGCTAATGGTCTGATTCTGTTCAAACTTATTTGTAGCCAGGATATACACATCAGCTTTAATTATATAACGTTTCGGCCAAATCTGATTCCTAAGTAAGTAGTTAGCTCCCCGTTTCATCATTTTTCAGGTTGAAATCGTGTTTTGGATACAACGGAATTCTGGGACATAGAATGATAAACAGGTATCTATTTTCCGAAACTGTTTAACCTATAGAATTTGGAAAAAATGAAATAAAGCCTAGGGTGCAACTTTGACAAAACACTTCTAAAAACTGGTGAAACAAAAATTTGCATCTGATCATAGCTGAGGTATCTATTGGTGCCCTTCTGGTTTCATTATATTATTATACGACTTAACTAATATCGACTAATAAAATCAGTTGGATAAGTCGAGAAGTATATTGCAATAATAACTCTGATCGGTGCGAAATTTATTTCGAACTGTTTCGTTACAACGTGTTATTTCGACATAATCATCTCTAGAAGTTGCATTATTTAAATAAATATAACACTATGATTATGTTTCACAAGATAATTCTAGACGATTAACATAATCAATTCGATTATCCGAGAAGATTATTGCAACTTTAAATCCTATCAGAATGAATGTATATCGATTTTTGTCATTTTAACTCGACATCTAGACATTAATTTGTCGAGATGTGGTAGATGAACTAAACAAATCGACAAACGCAAAGTCGAGATGATGCCAACTAAAGCAACAACACGGTGCACATATACGCTTCCGTACTCTACTGTACGCCAGTTTCCTGTAATAGATAGTAAGTCGAAACTTCGAGATATTAAGTCGAAATTTCGAGTTACTAAGTCGAAATTTCGAGTTATTAAGTCGGAATTTCGAGATAATAAGTCAAAATTTCGAGATAGTAAGTCGAAATTTCGAGATAGTAAGTCGAAATTTCGAGAAAGAAAGTCGAAATTTCGAGTAACTAAGTCGAAAGTTCGAGTTATCAAGTCGAAATTTCGAGATAATAAGTCGAAATTTCGAGATAGTAAGTCGAAATTTCGAGTTACTAAGTCGAAATTTCGAGTTACTAAGTCGAAGTTTCGACTTAAGAAGTCGAAATTTCAAAATTAAAAAAAAAATACCTGGCCCTAATGCTCTTCCGTACCTTTGACCTGAAAGTTGGCAGATACAGACAACATGTTGAGCTAATGATGTTTTGTGAGCATTGAAGGTCAAGGTCATTTCTTGACCTTGGACAAAGGTCATTTACAAAATGAATGTAAAACTTATTTTTTCAGTAACCGCTTGACCAAAAAGCCAAATTTTATATTAAGTATCCTTTGGAAGGGGGGCTGAAAGTTTGTATAAATGGTCCAGGTCACTTGACCCAGATGGCCGCCATGCCTTAAAATATTCGGGACTCTGGCCCATTATAGTTTATATAAATCATGACTTTGGGTTGAACATGACCTCTTTTACGGCAAGGTCAATTTTGGTTACATAGGGTTTTTTTTTTTTAATGGAAAAAGTGAAAACAAGGTTTTGTAGCCTGTGATCTAAAAGTCGCTTGATACATACACCATGTTGAGCTTATGAAGTGTTGTGAGTATTCAAGGTCAATGACATTTCTTGACCTTGGCCGAAAACCATCTACATATTAAATGTGAACTTATTTTTCTCAGAAACTGCTTGACCAATGAAAGCCAACTTTTATATGTAGTACCCTTAGGAAGGAGAAACAAAATTTATATAAATATAATTTATACCGCCATGCCCATATGTGGTAAAATTTAACGAAATCTTTTGTTTTCTGAAACCGATGGACTGATTTCAATGAAAATTCATATGAAGCCTGAGGGACTGACTCATCATATTCTACGTAAATCATGGCCTTGGGTTGACCTTGACCTATTAAACATCAAGGTCAAATATAGTTACATAGGTTTTCAATGGGAAAAAGTGGAAACGTTGGATTTTCCAGAAAATTTTGTAGCCTGTGACCTAAAAATTGGTAGATACAGACAGTTTACAATTTGTTAATAACTTCACCTGGACCTCTTTACAACACGCTTCGTTACAACGCGGCTTTGGATATAACACTGGTCAGTGTTTGACCCAGATTTGACTATATCTGCTATATGTCTATAGATTTTACTCTCATTATAACAGTATTAGAGGTCAAGTTTACTTCATACCTTGACCAACATGACCTTAGCCAAAGGTCATTTATCAAAGACCAAATCTCAGGTGAGCGATATCAGGTCCTCTAGTTTCATGCGAAATATTTTATGTAAATAAGAATTGTTTGAATTATTTTTGAAGTTGATAGAGAAGGTAAATTTTTTTAATAGTTTGTCTATAGTTGCAGCTGCACAACAGTTATGTGCTTGCTCTCTGTTATATGACGTGCTCAGTAGCTGGGATCAAATCAAAATCAACACAGTATGACGTGCTAGACATAACTACCTACGGTGCGTGCAATATGCTAATACTCATATATTTTGTCAGTGTCATAGCGAGATAAATGGTGTAGACAGATTTATAAAATTGAAGATGTCCATTATATACTCGGCTATTGGACAATTATGTGCAATCACTGAAATATATTTGGATATCATACTGTGTCTACACAGTAAGTGTTCCCATAATTCACGAAAAATATAAGGAAACATCTAAATATCAAGAATAGGTTGGTACATTGGTAATTGAATATAGTTGCTCAGCGTGCTTTTAAAAAGATTATTATTCAGTGTTTTTTTTTGTTTTTTTTTTTTGTTTTTGTTTTTTTTGTTTTTTTTTTTTTGTTTTTTTTTTGCCTCAATTTTATGGGACTTTTGTACAAAATCAGGATGTCATTTAAAGGTGCTTCAAGTAAGTCACAAAGGCAAAATATGTACTATGTATGGATGGTCTGACTGAAAACCCATTTTGCTGGAAAGGCTCTGACCTGAGCGGTTAACCAATAATCCGATTGCCAGTCATTAGTGTCTGTTAGATTAAGAGACTATGTTTTCTTGAGAATAGCATATTGTATGGAGTGATCGTGAAAAGGATTTAGAAAACATGTTCTTTTTCCATCAAGATAACATGTCCGTGTAATATATACTTAACCAAATTCCCAACGCACCTAGTAAGATTTTTAAGAATATTTCAAAAACGAATCGACCGAAAATGTTCAAATTCGCTGCACGATGAGATACCTCATTTTGAATTAATGTGGTGAAATTTCATTGCAATCGGTGATTTCTATCGAAATTTATTAAGCTTTTAGTTAGCACACCCATGATTCGAAAAGTCTGGAAAATATATTGAAAACAACGATAGTGTAAGGTAAGGAGAAATCGTACATAACGTTATAAAAATGACTTGCAGAACAATTTTGTTGTGTGATTGTGAGAATTTTATCAATAATTGAAATCCAATGCTTAAGTAAGTTTCCCAAAAGGGCAAGTAAGCTGAACTTCGAATCTATCAGTTCAATTCATCTAGACAAAGTAATATCTAGTGTGTCCCCCATTAGCTCGTACCACCGCTAAACAGCGCTGTCGCATGGATAGGATGTGATTTCTTTTTACATTTTGTGGAATATTATCCCACTCAGCAACCAACACTTGCTGTAACTGGCGACGGGTTTGAGGATTTGCAGAAATTACAAACTACTTTAATGGGTTATAACTGAGTCTTTGTACGAGTGAACGGACGGACGGACAGGCTGAAAGCGAAAACGAATTTCACTTTATGACAAAATGATTGCTTTTCAAACTTGAAATCGAATAATACCAAATGGATGTGTTTACGAAAGAAAAAACGGCGAAATTAAGACTTCCTTATTGCATTGACTTTAAACTTTCCTGCGTAAAAGACGTAACCCCCTCAACTAAACCGATCGCTCTTTCCCTTTGTTCAACAGATAGACGAACCATTTTTATTGACTTCCATTCGACACATAACCAGGCTTCCAATTCAAGTTTCAGAATGAGAAAAGCTACATACCACAAGAAGCACGTGCAGAAAACATGTTTTTCATTATTTCCTAATTGCGCGATTCCGAGAAAAAAATGTGTGAAATATCACAGCATGTGTGTGTAAATGCTTAAGAGACAAGCGTGTGCCAAATTTCAAAGTCAAATCTTTGACGAGAGTGAAGTTATTAAGATTTTAAAAGTAGTGCGTTGGCATTTTTGCCAAGTGTATACCCCCTTTTACCCCACTTTTACATAACAAAACTGGGGTATGTAGGGGTACACCTATTTTTCTTATTTTTGCTCAAAGACATAGATTGTGGGTACTCGTTAGAGTACTCGGGGAGGCGGTTCTAACGTGTACCCGCAATCTATGTTTTGAGCAAAAATGTTAAAAAAAAAAAAAAAAAATACAACGATTTTTTTTATTTTTACAGTTAAAAAATCTTTGTATATTGCATGGGCATGTTTTCGTAATGTCTAGTTTTCTTCATAAGTTTATACGTCTGGATATAACTCTGACAACATAAAGTTTCAGGAGGCATACCATCAGGAAAACATGTCCGTGTAATGTATACCCCCTTAAACCCTACTTTTATATAGCAAAATTGGGGTTTGCAGGGGTATACCTAATTTTCTTATTTTTGATCCAAAAGATACATCAAAAGATACATTCACGGTGGGTACTCGTTAGTGTACCCATCGTGAATGTATCTTTTGAATGGAAATATTTAAAAAAAAATCAAAATTTTTCCAATTAAATTTTCAATTTTTGCATTTAAAATAAATCTCTGTATATTGCATTGGCATGTTTTCACAATGCCTTATCTAGCTACATGTACATGCCATAAAACAGAAGGTAAGCTCACACTTGTTGTGTATATATGGGTAAAAAAATACCATCCTCAATTAAAGTCGGACTTAATTTATATGTCTGTGCATGTATACCAATATGAAGTTCAATAAACGATTTTTTTAATTGATGCACTAAGTCCCAGTCAACAGCAATGATCATGTGGAGACGTTGCCTCCATTTTTCATGATTTCCTAATTGCGCGATTCCGAGAAAAGAAATGTGTGAAATAACCCAGCATGTGTGTGTAAATGCTTAAGAGACAAGCGTGTGCCAAATTTCAAAGTCAAATCTTTCAAGTTGACGAGAGTGAAGTTATTAAGATTTTAAAAGTAGTGCGTTGGCATTTTTGCCAAGTGTATACCCCCTTTTACCCCACTTTTACATAACAAAACTGGGGTATGTAGGGGTACACCTATTTTTCTTATTTTTGCTCAAAAACATAGATTGTGGGTACTCGTTAGAGTACTCGGGGAGGCGGTTCTAACGTGTACCCGCAATCTATGTTTTGAGCAAAAGTGTTAAAAATAAAAAAAAATTAAAAAAATACAACGATTTTTTTTATTTTTACAGTTAAAAAATCTCTGTATATTGCATTGGAAAGTTTTCGTAATGTCTAGTTTTCTTCATAAGTTTATACGTCTGGATATAACTCTGACAACATAAAGTTTCAGTAGGCATACCATCATGAAAACATAAACCCTACTTTTATATAGCAAAACTGGGGTTTGCAGGTGTATACCTAATTTTCTTATTTTTTTATCCAAAAGATACATTGTGGGTACTCGTTAGAACCGCCTCGCCGAGGCGGTTCTAACGTGTAATCACAATATATCTTTTGAATGGAAATATTTAAAAACAAAATCAAATTTTTCCAATGAAATTTTAAATTTTTGCATTTGAAAAAAATCTCTGTATATTGCATTGGCATGTTTTCACAATGCCTTGTCTAGCTACATGTCATAAAACAGAAGGTAAGCTCACAATTGTTGTGTATATATGAATAAAAAAATACCATCCTCAATTAAAATCGGACTTAATTTATATGTTTGTACATGTATTTAAGTTTTCTGGTGTTCATGGAGCTATGAACCGCAGTGGGTCGCGTGCAAAGTGAATGAACCCCGAAGGGGTTCAAGTAATTCGGGGTTCATGTAAGCTTTGCTAGCGACCCACTGCGGTTCATAGCTCCATGAACAACAGAAAAATTAAACTCATTGCTTATATTTACATTCATTTCTCTCTATCGCTTGTTGAAAAATCACCAAGGCGGTCACATTTACCAGCAAACAGAGAATCTACACACAGTGTGTGTTCAAACAGCGGAACGGCGTCGACGTTTACAACGCCCAATCAGATTGGCGAGATTCATGTTTTTTGACGTCAAGTTTGGATTACGTCACGTCGCGTGAGACAATGTTGTTCATGGAAGTATGAACACAGAAGAACATCTAATGGTTCATCTAAGGAGGTTTTAGAAAAATGTAAATATACCAATATGAAGTTCAATGACGTTTTTTTAATTGATGCACTTAGTCCCAGCAATGATCATGTGGAGACGTTGCCTCCATTTTATGGGACTTTAACCCAACATTAGGATACCATGACACTCAAAATGTGCTTCATAAATTTAACCACCTTAGCAAACCAATACGACTTATACAGTATGTGTGGATGGTTTGATTAAACCACTTTTTTTCTGGGCAGGCTGAGACTTGAGCGATTAACCAGTAATCTGATTGTGGGTCCTTAGTTTAGAAGCTTTGCCTCGAGGCACAAACAACCCATCTATTTCTCCTATGCCCCAATGGGCGGGGCCAATGTACTGCGTTAAACATAACACGGCAACACTGGCGACTCATTAATACTAAATCAGAAAAGTGAGCTTTATGTTTCCTCAAATCAGTGCTTGGTAAAACAGCAGTCACACAGTAGCGTATAACCCAAACGCGCGCCGGGCGTATGAAAAATCTCAACACGCTGAAGATTTTGGACGTATAAAATTAATTTGTGCCTTTAACTCGCTTTTGCAGTCACACATTAGCGCGTGACTGAGGCGTGTGCCGGACGTATAAAAAATCTCAAAGTTTTGGAGTACGCTTGTCGTACGTCCCAGACACGCTAGGCACGCGCTACTGACGCGCTGTATGCGTTTCATGCGCGCTCCAAGCACGCTTGGCACACGTTACAGGCACGTTCCACTCTCGCCCAAACCAGCATCCGGTTAAAATCGAAACGCGCACGTAGCGTATACGACGTGCTTGAAACGTTTGCCCGGCGTGTGCTGGGCGTGTTCGAAACGTATATAACGTGCCTGTAACGCGCGTGGAACGTACTTGTAGCGTGTAGGTCACACGCCCGACACACGCCCAACTTCTAGAAAAGTTTTAAGCATGTTTAAAATTTTATTTTTAGCTCAAACGCGCACGAAACGCGCGCTGAATTTTAGCGACGCGCGCCCGACCTAAACCAAGCGTACCCAGCGCGCGCTTAACGCGCCTTTGACGTGTCTCCGACGTGCTTCTGGCGTATGTGGAAATTTGTATTTTTTCAACACGCCCGGCGCGCGTTTCACTTATACGCTTATGTGTGACTGCTGTTTAATGCAGTAATTGTACACAAACTACTTTCTGGCGGCGTAAATTTGCAACATACAGCAGTTGGTACACATTATAATCTACTTGTATACTTACATATTTGACGCATGGATTCTCCCATCGTTATCAATCGGATGAGTCCGCTTTCGTTTTTAGGTGTATTAGGAGTGATTTTTTTTAATTTTTATTCAAGTTTTAGAGGAAATTCCTCCAAGCAAACAGAATAGCCCCAGATGGGACGCCGCGTTCTGCGGCGTCACATCTGGGGCTATTCTGTTTGCCTATGTCCCTTAAAAGGGACGCTCTATGTCCCTTAAAAGGGACGCCAGGCTTAAATGAGTTCAACTGGCGTTGTTACCATCCGATATGTGTGCCAAAGGTATCTTACCTTCAGTTTATGTATCTGGGATCCCAATATAGTTGTTCCAGACTGTCTTGTGGACGTGATCAAGATTGAGCCTGTGTGTGAGAAAACCAACAATTTGGGTTCCGACCAGGTCCGACACAAATCGGGCTGTACAGTCACAGAAGATGGTCATTATATATTAAAAGATCAAGTTTTAGTTTTAGTGAAATAAAACATTAATACTAGTAAAACATTATTTCTTCTTAAGAATTCAATGTATTGTCTCGTAACCAACATCAAACAGCTCAGCAAAGCCTCCCCCGGTCACCATTCGGTCTGTTTCTAACACGTCCACTACATGTATAAGCAATGGACTTCAATTGTGCTTGGAGCATAGAAACAATAAAACAATGGATATTCAATGCTATATATGAAAGTCATAATTAGTCATTGTATTTAATAAATTTCACTTATATTGTTTATTCCTTCTGTAATTGCATGCCGATGGGTCAGGCGTCAGACACTTACAGCTATTACAGTTGGTCGCGGCCGCAGCTTCATGTCTGTTGCTTGGCACACCATTAAGGGATCGGAAGGCAGTAAAAGGAACAAACACTGATTTGCGAAAATTATCTCGGCCACTCCGGTTGCCTTTATCTGAAGGAGTTAAGATTGATTTCTGCTGTAATTTGCCGATCGTGCATAAAAAACAACAGGAAAAGTAGGGAAACTAATATCAGCCATAAATTGCAATTGTATAATGGATCTTAAAAGCCCGCTGGGCTAGGTATACATTCAATTACAGACGTACCCCGTATTTATAACAATCATTTCTAGATACAACCATGTTTTCCGCGAATTATGGGAACACAAACTGCGCAGACAAATCATATGATATCTAAATATGTTTCAGTGATTGCACATAATTGACCAATAGCCGAGTATAATGGACATCTTCAATTTTATAAATCTTTCTCCGTCATCTTTCGCTCTATGACACCGACAAAATATAGGAATATTAGCCTATCGCACGCGCTGTACTATGTCTAGCACGTCATAAAACGGAAAGGAATCTCAGAAATACTTTGACTATAGATAAACAAGTAATTTAAGCCATCTGTCCCCAAGACTATTGGAAGTGAGGTATTGGCGGGGGGGGGGGGGGAGGGGGGGGCTGGTTCAGTCTATTTTGATGTCGTTTTCCCTGATGTAATTCTCCAGATAAAACCCACGTTGGAAGTCGGTCATTAGACATTTTAAAACAAAATGGCAATGTAGAACCGCTTATTAGCAGGGCGGATATGTGAATGGATTGTGCACTTTTTGATAAAAGCATGAAACTTGGCACAGGGGTAGATTTATAATTTTAAAAATTTTGGAGGGTCAGTGCCACGTAAATTCTTTCCTATGACGGCCGCCATCTTGAATTTCAAAATGGCGGCTTTTTTCATTAAGCGCTTATATAGATGGATGCCAATTTGCAGTACTGTTTTCTTTTGAAGTATTTAAAAGCCATTGTAACTATCATAAACATTTCAAGATATCTTATTATGCATGTAAACTCCTAAAAATCCAAGATGGTGACTATTTTTCAAGATGGCCGCCACTTTTATCTGCAGAAAATCAAGATAGCATGATGCTAACAATTCAAGGTAACAAATATATAGATTTAGAATTGTAAAATGTTTTTAGGTATCTAACATGTCACAAATACAAGTTAAATGTGATTTATCATTCGTAAATTGAATTTAACTGATCAAATTTGGCATTCAAAATGGCTACCAAAGAAGTGAAGTACATACGTATGTTTTCATTTTGACAATTTTTCAGAGTTTTGTTATTCAGATGATTTTACTTGATACTTGTGTATGTGTATTTCTGTATCAGCTTATAACAATCACATTCTAAATAATACATTCAAGTGTGGTATCCAAGATGGCCGCCAAATTGAAAGCCCTAACCCTGAAATGTGCCATTAACAATATTTGCTGTCATAAAATTTAAATGCTATGTATTTGAAATCTGCCATTAAGTGGAGTATACATTGTACCTCTTGTATACATTGTAAGCCAAGAGAATCACTAGGACATTCAATCACAGACGTTTCTCTAATATCAAAAATGTGTTTTGCGGTTTTAGAATTAATACAAATAACACTGCCTTGCATATATTCTAATTCTTTTCGTATCCCTTTTTGGCATAATAAACCCTATAGAAGAGGTTTGAAATATCAAGAAGAGGAGATATGAGTCATTGCCTAACAATAAATTAAGCCCACTATGGTATTCCGTGCGGAAGAATAAATAATGAAACTGTACGAAGGGCGTTCAAAAATTGTGCCATCATATTCTTATTTTGTAAATC
The DNA here is from genome assembly GCA_964017185.1 of Rugalucina vietnamica. NCBI lineage: Eukaryota > Metazoa > Mollusca > Bivalvia > Lucinida > Lucinidae > Rugalucina > Rugalucina vietnamica. The sequence continues at coordinate 7,329,184 of OZ024872.1, forward strand.
AACTGAATTAAATTATTACAGTTATATAGACAAACATGATTTGTACTTATACAGCAAATTTTGCTGCTCTGGCATGAATACAATGTTAACAGTGGTTGCTATGGAAACCGTACATCACGATTACCTGCCCACTTTTGTTCATTTTCGCAAAAAGTCGATGTTTAATGATGGCGTTGCATTTGATAGTTTACCATGCTTTTTTCATTAAACTTTGTATGAGCAAAGTTCAATATGTTTGCGGTGAGCACATGACGTCATATAAGTGTGTGACATCACTGGGCGTAAAGCGGCCATATTGTTTAGTGGGTATGCCTAAAATGCGAAGGGAACAAAGGTATTCGATAAATTGTGTGTTTGGAACGGACTATAAAAGAAAGAAACACTGCTAAGAGCAGAAAGCGCATATGGCAACAAGGAAATGAAGAAAATGGCAATCAACAAATAGTATGCGTGATTTCTACATGACCAGAAAAGCGTACATGTCGACTCACGCAGCGAAACGTCAAATAACGCCATACTGTCGAAAATGATCGTCATGATAGAAAAGAGTAGAATTCGTGAAATACACAACATGTCGAATTGTAGTTTCGGCACAATTCATCGCATTATACACACAGATCTGACAATTAGACGCCCGTTTGCCAGGTAGATTCCAAAAATGCTTAAGAGCTAAGACATAAGACATAAGACAAATTTTATTTAAAGTCGGAGAGTATATAACAGTATAACATTAGCTATGTATAGCTATTTACCGACTATAAAGAATATGAAGAAAAGCATAGCATGCAATACAAAAACATAGACACAATAAGAACAATGACATTAGCACATACAAGAAATTATCACAGTGATTATTTACAAAGACCTAAAACATGAAATTAGTATCATTTAGATATTAAATAAAGCATTTATCACATTTTCTACATAAAAATACATTCTTTTAAGAGGTGTTGTAGTTTTAACACAATTGCTGGACTAAAATAGCTAGTATAAATATCATTATTAAATAAATTGAAAGGATTTAAGATAAAACTTAAATTGAATCTCACTAGATCAGACTCATTTGTAGTATTTTTTATGTAAAAATTTTAAGAAAGCAAATAAATATCATAACAAAATTAAAACATATCAAACAGAACAAAAAGAACAAGTGCAGCTCCCCCCGCTCCATGCATTTATTTGATTTTTAAAAACATTAAAACTACTAATATCTCTGAGTTCCTGAGGAAGAGAGTTTCAGATTTCGTTAATAGGTCATTTAAATATGCTGGAGCTAAATTATTTAAAATCTTAAAAGATTCCAAGGCTATTGTCCTCAAACGTCTGACTTTAAGTGATGGGAGTTGTGATTTTATCAACAGTGATTCATAGCTAGTGCAATAGTCACTGTAAATAAATCTCAATGCCCTTTCTTGAATTTTTTCTATTTTCTTAGTATTAGTCTCTCCACAAAAATGCCAAGTAAGAGGACAATAGTTGAAATTTAATAATATAAAAGAATGATAAATATTTAGTTTTCCCAGTTTGCACAAGTGCTTGCCAATCCTTTTTAAAACATTTAACTGTCTTGATGCCTTTTTACATATATTTGAAATAGCCAACAGCGGCATGAATGCGTATAGCTTGACGTTGTTATGACGTTGGGCCGGTTTTACTGTTGTTACCTTAGAAACGCACGTGATTTAATGCCTAATTTTCATCCGATTTTATTCAAATTTTGTGCATATGTTAACTATATGTAAATTTACAACATGCACAGAGAACGTGAATTTCCCAGGACAATTACAAATTTGGCAGCACTTTTCCTCGAACTTTTTGAATCCCCCTCGTATAATGAAATGCCAACTGACGTTTTGGCAGAATACAAAGCCAAGTGTGAATTCACAGTGCTTTAAGGCATGCTTACCTCATAAAGGAACCCAGCAATGAATTTTTCTTCTTACAAGCGTCCTAGTGGAATATTGGTTTTCTTGCAAAATAAAAGTCGCATGCTTAGTTTTATATTGCACCAACCGCTTTACCATGAAATTCATAAATGCACATCGATTGAAAATCAGGGTGTAACGTTGTAAAGAGTGCTCATAAAGACACCAAATTTTCAGCCTTAGTACAAAAATGGTTATTCCTACATAAATTAAAAACATCATCACAAACTATTAACCACGGTTCCTTGTGAAATCTTTGAAACTCGAAAATCAGCGATTTTGTTAAAAATTTGATTCCATATATTATGCAATCAATTTAGGCATACAACATCAAAAGATCTGAAAGTTTTATATACAGAGTGAATATTAATACTCACACTTCACAAAATATATGAACAAATTCATCCAGTTGTCCATTCCTTGCCAGCGACGATTGTTAAAGAACAAGAAGAGTTGTCAATATATTTCTGAATATTGAAGGGGTATATTAATAACTGAACGCACCTGTACTACTGAACTACTTCTCTTCACTAGCAGCCATCCTGAATGTCATGATGAAATAAATTGTAAATCTGAAATCATACACAGACAAGTTAGATTCTGGTTTAAATAGAAAATACCTAATTTACAAGAAGTAAATTCCATCCAGTTTCAAAATCTTATAGTGTCCATATATAATATTTCACTGTTAAGATGCTAATTATGGTGGTCATTTAGAAACTTAGCCTTATTCTTGACATTTTTTAATCTTGAATTTGAGTTTAAGGTATTTGAGTGTAAGTAAAGTTAAATGAAGAGACAGATTTTCGGTAATCATTTTGTAGCCTATAATAAAGAATCTGAAAATAGACGGCAATTTCTGACAGAACAATTTTTTTGCATGGCAATGTTTTATTTTTTTTTATTTTATTTTATTTTTTTATGTTATTTATTTCTTGTTTGACGACATGAATCTTGAATTTATGACTCTACATACGCCTGTAAGCATTTTCATTTTATTATTATTATTATTATTATTATTATTATTATTATTATTATTATTATTATTATTATTATTATATGTGCCATGTTTTCCTCAAACTGGCTTGGTTTTCGTAAATAAATGGCGGCCATCTTTGAAAATGGTCGCCATCTTGGACTGTTTAGTAATTTCTATGTATAGTGAGATGGTTTATTATGTTTTGTTAATGTAACTTTGGTTTTTAACGCTTTTAAGGAAAGCAGCACAGCAAATTGATACCCAATTGTATTGGCTTTATATGCAAGATGCGGCCATTTTGAAATTCAAGATGGCCGCCATCACAGGCCAAATTTTACGTGGCACTGACCCTCAAAAATTTTTATAATTATAAATCTACCTCTGTGCAAAGTTTCATGCTTTTATCAAAACGTGCACGATCCCTCAAAAAATTGTTACATATCCGCCCTGCTATATTGTCCATCGGCGCTTATTGTCCACCAACGGCAATAAGCGTAGCGACTGCAGAGCTTATTGTTCCAATCGACAATAAGCATTGCAGTCGCTACGCTTATTGTCGTCGATGGACAATAAGCGTCGATGTTGTTGATATGGTCAGCAATGCTAACGCTTATTGTTCACGAAGAAAAAACATAAACCAGGACAGCATTGGTAATGATTTTGATAAAGAAATAAATATCTATATAAATATATACTGAAAATCAAAAATCTTGCACCACCCTGTTTTGTTATTTTGTATGATTAAGTAGAACTATTTTTATTTCTAACATGATTTTTGGTTAATTCCAATATCAAATCTTTGACTTTGCAGCAAATTCAATAGTATGAATGAAAATGCATTGTCGCGGGGGGGGGGGGGGGGGGGCAAAATTGTAAAATTGCTTTTTTTTAGGAATTGCACATGTAATTTGAATCATAACATTAGCAGATAAGCAACAAAACATTTTGAATTTTAGAGAATTTGGAATTTTTACAAAATTTTGAAAAATGGCATTTTCGAAAAATTAACTGGTGGTTTTGAAAATTTTCTTTGAACAGTAAAGAAAAGAAACAAAAATGCATTCTTAGGCTATGGCAGGTACGCACATACAAACAGAAGTCATATCAGTTTGCTGTTCTTCCGGTCTGTATGCAATAATTTTTAATTTTGATTATACAGCTACCATTTTCTAATGTTTTTAATTTTTATGTGCCATTGTAATGAGAGAGGATAGAACAACTTGTCCAAAACAATAAATTGATAGGAAAAATGCATATTGTCCCAGGAAAAGCAGCGTAAAGTTTGTGCTTTATTTGGTGCACTTGGCTTTTCTTTTAAAACTGTACCAAATAAAGCATCAACTTTACGCTGCTTTGCTGGGACTGTTTGTTTGGTCCCCAACAAATGAATGTATGGAACAAGTTGTTCAATGATAAAGCAGTACAATGGCACACAAAACCCCCAAAAATACTAAATGGTAGTTGTATAATCAAAATTAAAAATTCCTGCGTGCAAACCGGAAGTACAGCAAATGGACATGACTTCTGTTTAAGAAACTTGTCAAAAGAGTCAAGTGGGGTATGTGCTTGCCTGCCATAGGCTTAGAATGCATTTTTGTTTGTTGTCATGCTTTTTTAGGAAGGTTTCAAAACAACCTGTTAATTTTCCGAAAATGCCAATTTTCAAAAAAAAAAATTAAAAACTCCAAATTCCCTAAAAATCAAAATGTTTTGTTGTTTTTCTGCTCTTGTCATGATTCAGATTACATGTATAATGAAAACTGATCGAAAATTTTCATTGGTTATCATTTTTTCCCAAAAATTGCAATTTTACACTTTTTGCCCCCCAAAAATTGCATTGTCATCCACATTATTGAATTTGCTGCAATGTCAAATATTTAATATTGGAATAAACCCCAAATAATGTTTGTAATAAAAATAGTAAGTTCTACTTTATCATAAATAACAAAAACAGGGTTTGATTTTCAGTATATATGAATAATACACATGGATACGCCACGCTACAGTTATTTTAGTACATCTTGACAACCACTTGCTTGGACCATAAGTATCTTAGCCTGTATGGATAGCATCGATAACTGAAATGGCTGTACTGCAGTATTGCCGGATAGGGTCTTTTTATTTCTGACTGATTAGTTCTTACTATTCTTACTATTCTTACTTCTTAAATCTGACCGCTTACTAGACTAGTACAAGTAAGGCTCAAACTAATGTAAAAACTAGAAATGTAGAAACTAAAACTAACTGTGCGGGATGCTAAACGGCACCTATGAAATGTGTAAATTCTTAATCAATTTCCAATTGACAGTCCTCTCTAGTGTTCGCCGTCCAATCGATGGCTCGTGGTTCAAATCCCACGCTTGGCATTTATTTCTTATTTTCTTTTTTTTTCTTTTATTTTTTTTTTTTTTTTTTTTTTTTTTTTTTTTACATATTGTAGAAAACGCTATAGATCTGTTACAGAACCCCATGTTTATTTAACATAAAAAATTTAACATCTGTTCATATTTGAACGACTTAACATGGAACCGGTCATTTGTATTAAACATGGGCTAATTCTATAGTAAATATGGCTTTTGGTCCATGAGCCAATACCGTAAATTTTGGGGGTCGGTACCATCTGGCCTGAACAAATCCCCTTATGATTTTCATGTAGGACTATGTTTGTAGACTTGTAAAAAATCGGGGGGACTTGCATTGCTGGTAGCTTTAATGGTGAAACGACATGTTATTTACGATACCCCATAATTAAAAAAAAACGTCATTTTAACACAAAAAAAACGACAGGGAATAGTCTTATAGCTATCCATATCCCCCTTTCCTCCCCAAAGGAAATTTCTACACTATTATTCCTTAAAAGTACATTGAAAAAGCTATCAAATCCTGTTTTCTGCCATCTGAAAGTCGAGGCGTTTGCGGTTTACGCTATGTTTTATTAAATTACTCTAAATATTCAATTTTTGCGTCAATAATGGGGGTACACATAGAAAATTGAAAATATCTCAATTGTTTTTTATCCTAGACCATTGAACTTGGTCTTATTCTTAAGCTTAGACACATCCCTTTTATCCTATGATAAGTAAATGGAAATTATCTTACTTGCATATTCATGAATTTTCATTAAAACATTAAAATGAAAAAAAAAGAAGTTAAAAATCAATTATCCCATAAAAACTAATTTCAGGCCTAAACTATCATTGTGGCTCCTTGTAATTGTATCAATTATTCTATTTGACAAATTTGTTGATGCCATGGGCCTAAATGAAAATCATCTCATTTGCATTTTCATGAATATTAATGAAAATGACGAAAATCAGGATTTACAAAGGGAAAATAATTATATTGCCATTTGAAGGGTTTGGTTTGGGTTATAGGATGTAATTTGAACCCTTAGAACAAATGCTCAAGGGTGCCAGTTTGGTCAGAGGATCACTTTAATGCCCATTTGTGTCTCCTAAAATCACAGAGTGTTCAATACAATCCCTAATAAGCGCAGATAGTAAGGTGGTACACCTATATTACCACATGTATCTTGGCTACTGATAGACCTAGAAAGCAGAAATAGTTATCAAATGATTGCTTTTGCAATGTTATATAACTATGTAATAAGATATGATTATCAAACTGACTTCCTGGTGTTCGAATATTAATGAAAACTTCATGTATTAGACTATAATCACAGAAAATGGAGAATACCAGCACAGTTGTTTATGTCTCAGCAACCAAAATCTCTAAAGAGCTTGAATTGGTATCAAATGATTGCTATGACAATGCTCTATAACCATATAATAAGATATATAAACAAGCTGGCTATCTTAAGGCTCAAATATTAAAAAAAAAAACTTTAGACATTAGAGAAAAATGACAGATAAACGAGGGGGAAAAATCAACGAAATTCAGATATCTCAGCAACCAAAAACTCCAAAGACTTGAAATTTGTATTAAATTATTGTTATGATAATGTTCTATATTAATGGAAAAAACTACAGAATGATTTTGACCTTCTTGGTGTTCAAATATTGATAAGAACTTTCAATTTTAGAGACAAATCACAGACCAATGTAGGGGGTATACCTACAGAAACGTTCATAGCTCAGCAGCCAAAAGCCATAGAGAGCTGAAGTTTGTAACAAATGATTGCTATGATAACATTCTAAAACGACATAATAAGATATATCAATACTCAGACTTTTGTGCTGTTCAAATATTGAGGAAACTTTAAATATTAGAGAAAAATCACAGAAAAATGGAGGGGGTATACCTACAAAAACGTGTATTTCTCAGGAACCAAAAGTCATAAAGAACAGAAATTGGTATCAAATGATTGCTATAACAATATTTTATAATTATACAATTAGATATATCAATAAGCTGACTTTCTTGTAGCGCAAATACTTAAGGGAACTTCAGATATAGGAGAAAAATCACTGGCAAACGAAGGGGGCATACAAATAAAACTGCTGATATCTCAGTGACCAAAAGCTCTAGAGAGCTAAAATTTGAATCAAATGATTGTTAGAATTATGTTCTATAATCATTAGATAAGAAACATAATTAATTTGACTTTCTCATTGTTGGAATATAGATGCGAACTTAAAATATTAGATAAAAATCTCAGAAAAATATAGGGGGTATGCCAACGGAAACGTATATATCTCAGCAACCAAAAGTCCTAGACAGCTGAAATTGGTATCAAATGATTGCTATGACAATATTCTATAACCATGTAAAGGGTATATAAATAAAATGTCTTTCTTGTTTCTCGAATATTTAAGAGAACTTAAGCTATAGAAGAAAAAACATTTGCAAACGAAGGGGGTATACCAATAAAACTGCTGATATATCAGTTACCAAAAGCTCTAGAGAGCTAAAATTGGTATCAAATGATTGCAAGAATAATGTTCTATAAACATAAGATAAAGAACACAAATAATTTGACTTTCTCATTGTTGGAATATAGATGAATACTTTAATTATTGGATAAAAATCTCAGAAATATATAGGGGGTATACCAACGGAAACGTATATTTCTCAGCAACCAAAAGTCCTAGACAGCTGAAATTGGTATCAAATGATTGCTACGACAATATTCTATAACCATGTAAAAGGTATATAAACAAAATATGTTTTTTCTTTCTCGAATATTTAAGAGAACTTAAGCTATAGGAGAAAAAACATTGGCAAACGAAGGGGGTATACCAAGAAAACTGCTAATATATCAGTAACCAAAAGATCTAGAGAGCTAAAATTGGTATCAAATGATTGCTAGAATAACTTTCTTTAATCATGTGATAAAAACATAAATAATTTGACTTTCTCATTGATGAAATAGTGATGAGAACTTTAAATATAAGATAAAAAATCTCAGAAAAATATAGGGGGTATACCAACGGAAACGTATATATCTCAATAACCAAAAAATCTAGAGACTGAAAATGCTATAATATGATTGCTTTGACAATATTCTATAACCATGTAACAAGTATATAAACAAACTGACTTTCTTGTTGCTCAAATATTTAAAAGAACTTACGATATAAGAGAAAAATCACTTGCAAACGAAGGGGGTATACCAATAAAACTGCTGATATCTGATCGACAAAAAGCCCTAGAAAGCTTAAATTGGCATCAAATGATTGCTAAAATAACATTTTAAAACCACTTGGTAAGTCACTTAAACAATCTGACTTACTTTTTTGAATAGTGATAAAAACTTTAAATATTAGAGAAAAATCACAGAAAAAATTGAGGGGGTATACTACCAAAAAAACTTAATACGTCAGCAACCAAAAATATAGGATCTTAAATTGGTATCAAATGATTGCTATTGTAATGTTCTATAATCATTAGATAAGATTTATGAAAAATTAGACTTTCTTAGTGTTTGAATATTGATGAAAACTTAAAATATTAGATAAAAAATCACAGAAAAATGTAGGGGGTATACCAAAGGAAACATATATATCTCAACAACCAAAAGTCCTAGAGAGCTGATATTGGTATCAAATAATTGATATGACAATATTCTATGACCATGTAAAAGGTATATAGCAAGCTGACTTTTTTGCTGCTCAAATATTTGAGAAAACTTAAGATATAGGAGAAAAATCACTGGCAAAGAAAGGGGTGTATCAATAAAACTGCTTATATCTCAGTTACCAAAGGCTCTAAAGAGCTGAAATTGCTATAAAATGATTGTTTTGACAATATTCTATAACCATGCAACAAGTATATAAACAAGCTGACTTTCTTGTTTCTCAAATATTTAAAAAGAGAAAAATCACTTGCAAACGAAGGGGGTATACCAATAAAACTGCTACTATCTCAATGATAAACAGCTCTAGAAAGCTGAAATTGGTATCCAATAATTGCTAAGATAATGTTCTAAAATCACGTGGTAAGACACACAAACAATCTGACTTACTTTTTTCGAATATTGATAAAAACTATAAATATTAGAGGAAAATCACAGAAAAAAAGTGGAGGGGGTATACCCCCCAAAATCTTTATAACTCGGCAACCAAAAGTTATAGAGAGCCGAAATTGGTATCAAATGATTGCTATGGTACTGCTCTATAATCATAGGATAAGATTTATGAAAAACTAGGCTCTCTTAGTGTTGAATATTGATGAGAACTTAAAATATTAGATAAAAATGACAGAAAAATAGAGGGAGTATACCAACAGAAACGTTTATATCTCAGCAGCCAAAAGTCCTAGAGAGCTAAAATTGGTATCAAATGATTGATATGACAATAATTGATAGCCATGTCATATAATAAGACATATGAACAAGCTGACTATCTTGTTCCAAAAATTGAAGAAAACTTAAGATATAAGAGAAAAACACAGACAAATGAAGGGGGTATACTAGAATAAACTCGAAGATTTTAACCATAAAGCTACCACCTAGAAAGGTCCCCCCGATTTTATCTAATTTTATACATGCCAAAATTGTGAAAAAGTGCGGGGGGATCTGTTCAGGTCAGGTGGTACCGACATCTTGAATAGCTCATGGACCATTTGGTTATTGTCGTGAACAACGCGATGTAAGACATCATATTATGACATTTTCACTCGGCCCTGTGATGTTGTAAATTTGCGATGTTGAAGGCACAGAAAATGAATCCCAAACATGACATAAAGAGGAAACAAGAGGACCAATTATCATAGAACTCACCTGAGATATTGGCTCATTGTAAGCCCTGCCTGTATCCCGATCGACGCACAATGTTAAAATGTTATTTTAACAATTTGCGTGCTGACACCGCTGTATTGATCCCATGACTGACAGGATTTATAAACAGAATTACTATAATTATTCTACCTATTCCGGATCAAGTTCATGAAAATTGCTGCGCACGCGCATATGAATGATTTGAGTATTATAAACTTAGTATTATCTTGAAGCCAATTTAGTTCCTCATCAACTGTAATGGTTATCATTTTTGATCAAGCACGCGACTGTGACCGACTGGAGCGTGAAAGTCTATGCATAATTGAAGTCGAAGCGAATCAATTGGAGGTAATCCGAATCATGAACTATATATCACCACCGATGGGTTTATCCTTCAAATTCTGTGCATGTAGTCATCAAGTGAACCTTATGCAATATTCCGAGGACCAAAACATATGCCCTTTTCGGCGGCATTTTCCCATAGCCCTGTTTGCTCAACCCCACTCCCACCGAACACACAATGTTCCATGGGTGATCTGAATAACGTCGGAATATTATATGATGCTTGTTAAAAAACACAGATTATTTCATTTTTACACTTAACACCCAGAATGTAAAAAATATACCTTTATATATTTACCCATCGTATGGCCATCGGGAGATTATTTAAGCCTTCGGCAGCACCATCTCGAGCTTCACCAAAATCTTTGACATGCCAAACAATGCCCGAAGGAAACACGAAGGTCCAATTTCGTGTTGAATTCGTATGACTGTACATTTTGGCCTTCGCAAAGCATCGTAAGGCCATCTTATCAAATCGGGACTACATCGGATCATCGGCACCACCGGCTAGGTTTGGCTACACGAAGGCAATAAGAAGGAGACGCGATGTTGCCTGGTAGTGTTAGGAAGGCAACACGACATCATGTGGCCCTCGCAACGCCATCGTATAAGCATCGTATCTAAAAAAAAATTAGAACACGATGGCATCCCGATGGAAACACGATATTAACCAAAACTTCTCTTTCGACGTTTCCAATATACCCCAAGGTAACGTGGACATACAAAAATCAGCATCCACACAGCCTTATTCTCAGAAAATCATGAGGTATTACGAAGACAAGACAATCAGGAAGAAGACGACCGCAGCACTGCTTCTTTACACGCAAAAACTGGAACATGATAAATTCATCATGCCTCTTACAGATATTTGGTTTCTTTAATATTCTTTTGGCTTTGTGACGAGTGTTCATTTTAAAATCGTAGTTTCTATTAGAATTTTTTAAAAGCTCACAGTTTGATATGCGTCATGTAAAATCGCACAACTTTGTCAGATCGATCAAGGCGGTGCTTTTGGTGTGGCTCATCTCGTTCGAACCTCAATATAGTCGTTTAATTAGCATCTAGCTCGGTAAATGTTTCGAATATTATAGTTTTCGTAGTTTAAGATATACAGAAAGACATAGCTCGGTCCTTGAAAAGATACATTTCCAAATTTAACATTTCAGGGACCGAGCTATATACTCTTGTATAATATGGATTGGAGTTTTTAAGTGGAGTCATGGACTGGAGTGTTGGAGTGGATTCTTGGAGTGGAACCTTGGAGGGAAGTTTTGGAGTGGAGCTGACTGGCGAAATCTTCTTCCCATGCCCTCTTCCTGGTTTAGGTAGCATTTCTATTTTAGTTTTGACAGAAAGAAATTGACAAAGCTGATGTGTTCTCAACATCACTTTGTAGTCTCAACAATTGAGTTATACATAACGTTTTGCCTTCGGGACACTTTCGGGAATATATTTTACACCTCACGATGGCTTCACGATGGCTTCACGACATCGTCAAGCCTTTGCATACCATTCGCATCAACATCATATGCAAAACTACCACTTCGTGTATCGTTCGTGAGTGCTTCGGGTATAATCGTGTGTCTATCGTGTGGCCATCGGTAGGCATCGTACATGCTTCGGCTCACCTTTGGCTTTTTACCAAATTCGTGACGAAATTCGTGTGGCCATCGTGTGCCAAAATCGGCTAGGTCTGACGCCAGCATAACGGCTCAGGTGAGCTAATTAATAATCCAGGTCGCATGTCTAAGATGGTCACCATGCTCATATATGGTAAAAACCTTTGACAATCTACTCCAGAACCGAAGTCCTTTGATCTTGAAACTTGGCATGTCGCATACAGGACTTGATCTCCACGTACAATGTGTATAGTCCAAAAATATTCACCTGGTGTTGGGTGAACTCTATTAGTATATAATTATAGTTCGTTGCAATTCTAAATATATCTTCGGACCGCTTCGTGATTGCTCGTTCATCATCGTGACTCTTCGCGATTATTAGCAAGGTAAATGTATCGGTATATACTGTAAAGTTGCTATCCCAAGAAATTGTTCAGGACTGCATAGCTCAAATGGTAGAGCACGCAGATTAAGATTACATTACTTTTCATTTTACCGATAGCGGTTCGAGTCCCACTAATGATCGCATTTTCAACGGCGTTATTTATTATTGAAATAAGAAACTCTTTTCAGTAATTACTTGAATCAGATATTAATTAGCCTTACTATTGGATTCAGTTTTGACGGACGATTCCATTAGTGGGTGTGTTCACTTGTGAAATATTGCGAAAAAAAGTATTTATTGAATTTTGCAGAGTTTCAAAAGCTAATATCTTGATATCATATGTTTTTTTAAAAATTAAAAGAGACCTATTAGTCCATACAGTGATTTGTTTCTTTTTGAAATTTGGTTTTGAATAACCTGAATCACCCTTGGACTACCAACTTCGAAATACGTCATACGGCAGGAAAGGGTTGTTATAAAATTACTAGTGATACACTGAGTGTCGTTCAATAGACATCTTCAAAACCAAAAAAAAGTTATAGAATCTTTTTTATTTTCTAACAAATTCAACATTTGTGGCATCCTTTCTGTACGTTGACAGCTGGTTTCTGGGGTTTCACCCATATTTTGAAAAGAAGAAGAAGAAAAAGAAGGAAAAAAAATTTTCGGTAAAAGATGGATAATTATTGATCGACCCTCCGAAGATCGAACCTACCCTGTTAAAACGACGCCATTGCGATGACTCGACTAAAACAATTTGATGTATTTTGGCTATTTTGTCGATGAACTAGAGAGCAGATGTTGTGGAAAATATTGTGTAAAAGCTAAGGTAAGTAATAATATTTCCATATGACAGTGACACCTTACAGTAGGCCTACTGATAAATTGATCAAGCTGCAGTTTATAGTAGTGACCTACTTTCGTAAGTTTTTGCAGAATTATACAAGTTTCAGCTTTTTTGAAAATCTAGATCTATCTCTGTACTTTATGAATTTATGAAATGCTGAAAAAAGCCTAAGGCTGCAAACCAAGATTATGAGAGATTTGCTTATTATTATTTATTTTGTGTGTGAAAACCAAGACTGGTCAGTTATTAAAGATTAGTGGGATTATTGATCCCCTTCATCATCGGTCATTTAGTAGTTTTTAACCTTTCATTTTTTATCTTTTTCTTTTTTATAACCCTAACGCGCAGTGCCTGCCAAAAATAATCGCGAGGGCTTAGGCAGTATTTAAGATAGATAGTGAAAGCCCATTTCAAGCAGAAGCTGCCTAGCAAGACCAGTTAACCTCAAATACAAAAATTGAATCTTTTTTTTAGCTCACCTGAGCCGAAGGCTCACAGGTGAGCTTATAGTATACCCATGCTCCGGCGTCCGTCCGTCGTCCGTCCGTCGTCCGTCGTTCACAATTTCAAAGATCTTCTCCTCTGAAACCACTTGGCCAATCAAAGCCAAACTTCATGTGGAGCATCCTTAGGAAGGAGGAACGAAAGTTTATATAAATGGTCCAGGTCACATGACCAAGATGGCCGCCATGGCTATAAATAGCAAAAACCTTTAAAAATCTTCTTCTCCAGAACCAGTGGGCCGATTTCCACGAAACTTGGTATGTAGCATCGGGGACGTGGGCCCATCATAGTTTATATAAATCATGACCCTAGGATGACCTTGACCTATTTTACGGCAAGGTCAACTTAGGTCGCCAATGCATTTGAATGGGAAAAATGGTAAAATGCTATTTAATGGGTAAAACTTACTGGGAATAGGCAAATGGACAGAACATTAATGTTAATGGAAAATTTTACCCCCTGGGGGGTTGTTTGCCCCTTCCCCGGGGCTATATACATGTATATGACTATAATATTCAAACATCTTCTTCTCTAAAACCGCTAGGCCAATCAAAGCCAAACTTCATGTGGAGCATCCTTGGGAAGGGGGAAAGAAAGTTTATATAAATGATCAAGGTCACATGACTAAGATGGCTGCCAGGGCTATAAATAGAAAAAAACTTTAAAAATCTTCTTTTCCAGAACCAGAAGGCCAATGATTTTGAAACTTGGTGTGAAGCATCAGTGACTGGAGCTCTACAAAGTTTATATAAATCATGACCCTGGGATGACCTTGACCTATTTTATGGCAAGGTCAACATAGGCCGCTCATGCATTTGAATGGGGAAAAGTGTTAAAATGTCATTTGTAGGGAAAAACTTGCAGGAAATGGGCAAATGGACTTAAGATTGATGATTCTGAAAAAACTTGGACCCCAGGGGTCTGTCTGCCCCCACCCCGGGGCAGTATACATGTATATTACAGTGATATTCAAAGATCGTCTTCTCTGAAACCACTTGGCCAATCAAAGCCAAACTTTATGTGGAGCATTCTTAGGAAGAGTGAATGAAAGTTTGTATAAATGGTCAAGGTCACATGACCAAGATGGCCGCCATGGCTATAAATAGCAAAAACCCTTAAAAATCTTCTTCTTCAGAACCAGAAGGCCTATGATTTTGAAACTTGGCATGAATCATCAGGCAATGGAGCTCTACAAAGTTTATATAAATCATGACCCTGGGATGACCTTGACCTTTTTTACGGCAAGGTCAACTTAGGCCACCCATGCACTTGAATGTGAAAAAATGAAAAACTTGCTAGGAATGAGCAAATGGACAGAAGATTTATGTTTATGAAAATATTTTGGACCCAGAGGGTTGTCTGCCCCTGCCCCGGGGCAGTATACATGTGTATGACCATAATATTGAAACATCTTCTCTGAAACCACTTGGCTAATCAAAGCCAAACTTTATGTGGAACATTCGTAGGAAGAGTGAATGAAAGTTTGTATAAATGGTCAAGGTCACATGACCAAGATGGCCACCATGGCTATAAATAGCAAAAACCTTTAAAAATCTTCTTCTCCAGTACTAGAAGGCCTATGATTTTGAAACTTGGCATGAAGCATCAAGCAATTGAGCTCTTCAAAGTTTGTATAAATCATGACCCTGGGATGACCTTGACGTTTTTATGGCAAGGTCAACTTAGGTTGCCTAAGCATTTGAATGGGGAAAATTGTTATAATGTCATTTGAAGGGCAAAACGTGCAGTATTAAAATTTGCACATGACTGAATCTTTATGATTTATTAAAGAAATTGACTCCAGAGGTTGCCCTGACCCTGCCCTGGGGTTATATACATGTATATTACCATTCTAGTCAAACAAAGTTATTGGTATACATCTCAGGTCTCAGGTGAGCGTTTACAGGACCATTGGTCCTCTGGTATTTCGAAACAGATCAAAAGGAATGTGTATTAAACTTGTTTTTTCGTCATCTATCAATCTTCCTTTACATCTTAACCTCCGAGGAGGTCTTCAGATGGTGTTCAGGTATACCAAGAGCTGAAGGGGGTTACTTGAAATAAAAACCGAGATCAAGAAAAATAGTGTACAGCTCTTGGCTCATGCGCAACCGGAACCCCGGTCATGATTAGTGTAAGGTGACCAGTGATCGATCAAGGATCAGTGATTGGTCAACTAGTGGTTATCAGACCTGGGTTAATCTTAATCGTTAATCATGATTACTTTGAGGCCAGTCATGTTTTTGTTTAGTTACGATAACTGTCGGGGGATGAAAAGGGAAAAATATAGACCACACTGATGTGTTTGTCGGCATTATAAATGCTATTTGCTTAATGCCATTTGCAAATTGCTATTTGCTAAATGCTTTTTGCCAGATGCTAAAATGCTAATTGCTAAATGCTGATTGCAAATTAAAAATAAAACTGTCCATGCTTGTACAGTACGTATACTATGTTTTTATAATGTTAATTAATCCAACATACTGTAAAATTATGAATATTATCAATATCCTTCATAGGCCCATTTCAAAATTCTTAGTTACAATTTATCATATTACAATACACATTTAGCAATTAGCATTTAGCAAATAGCAATAAGCATGTCATCCATATTTTTTTTCAATTTGACTGTTAGAAAAGCTGATATATTTCCAATTTTAACAAATAAGCATAACTGAGGAAAATAAACATTTCAATAAATCAATAATTATTCAAAATCACTTCAAACATGTCAAATGCTATAAAATATTATCTTATATACCGGTATACATAAATTATTTTCTTGGAAGAAATCAAGCTTTAGTCAAAACTCGCTCGGCATACAAGCACAGAAGCTCGGGCTCGGCTTCTAATACTCATGGGTGTAGCTAGCTTAATGTGCGACTTGCAAGTCACACCAATGCAAGTCGCACCAATATTGAGATATGATGCGACTAGTACGTCACACCCATTTCTTTGACAACAATGTTACCATTATCAAACTCAGGCCTCCCAGCGAAACCTATTATTAAAACCTGTAAAAAACTATAATTTTGTGTAAAATTAGTAAAATCCTATAAAACCTTCATTTTGCCCCCAAATCTATAAATTACCTATATTTTTCTACAAAAACCTATATACTTTGCAGAAAAAGCAATATGAATCATTTTAAGACCAGTATTTGTTTTCTGACCAGTGCTTGTAAATGTTTTGAAGATGCATTGATCCGGTCGGCAAGCTACTCTTTCGTGAGAAAAAGTCAGTATTGGTTACCAGAACTGCTCCTTTCCTGCCTCTTTGCTCTTTCGGTCAAGGGTATAACTCGTTCATTATCGCTATACTTTAATCATTTTTAGATGCTCATAAAATCATAATTGGCCAGAAATATTACCGGGTTGACTGTTCATACCTTGAGTTGAAGAAATGATAATGATCTAAAGATATTTTCAAAGCTTTTAAGAAAAAAATAATTTTGTTTTCATATCTTCTGCTTTTAATTCAGTAAGGCCATAGTGATAAACACTGAGTCATTCACCTCGTACAAATGACCGATGATGTCATTCCGACTCGATCAATACATTGAACAGCTGTTTGTGCACGTTTTTCTTTGATTTTTCCAGTCTATGCTGCCGACAGGTTCATTTGTTTCAATTTGATTGCAATTATCCATTCATGATAATACACTTTATAAGTAGCAATGTGGAATGTGTGATTTTATACAAAACTGCGTTCCCGACTGCCAAGAAAGCGTTTTAGATTGCCAAAAAGCATGTGTTGGCAATCGAGAAAGTTCAGTTTATGTTCTACATCGTCATTTTGGCAATCCGAAATGCCATTTTAGGGCAGTGTAGATCTCTTTTTATTTATCAGATTGGTTGTTCATGATTGCCGCTAACACGGTGTGGTTAAGGAAGCTCCAGAATTTGGAAGAAAGTTGCTAAAATTGTGATGGAACTGGAAGTGAGAAAAAAAAACAAAAAACAACAAAAAAAAAAAAAACACCTTTGATAACCTATATTTTTGGTGACAAACCTGTAAAAGAACCTATATTTTGGGTAAAAGGAACCTATAGATATAAAAACATATTTTTTTCAAGTGGGCTACTAGGAGGCCTACAAAGGTTTGTCACTGAGATCTTGAAGTTTTTTTTTTTTTTTCCTTTCATGTTTGTTTTCAGTCTACATTTTATGTGATAACCTGATAACCAAGTGCTTGCAGAACTCAAACTTAAGAACACAAAGGAAATATTCTTTTTCGTGCATTTTATCTTGATTCTTGTATGTAAGAAAAAATGCCTTGTTTGGAGTGTAATTGCTTTTTGGAGAACCTTGATTCTCCTTGAGGCTGCGTCCAATGTTGTCAGAGTTCAGTTTTCTCTGATCGCTGGACATGTTGCCTGACACTAGTGTTGTTCGATTATGGAATTTTCATAATCGATCATCGAAAAAATCAGATATGACTTTTCGGTCAATCATTAATTATAATTGAAATTGGAAAGGTTATAGTGCTCTTGATACCAAGACTTTAATAAGGAATTTGTAAGCTTGTTTGGTTTAGTTGCATAAATACTTATATCTCTGAAAATACAAAGTTTTGTCACATTTAGCTTTTGTAATCTTGTCATGAAATGCTTATTATAGGACAGGTGCAAGGGAAGATTACAATGTCATTAACTTATTGCAATGACTACTTGATACATGTATCAAACTTACATGTACATGTATTTGGAAATGAACTCAGAAGCAGGCTAGTTGTCATTTTCTGACTAAAATCTTTGATAAAAGACAAACAATGTCAGCTTAACATGACCCATAGAATTTAAATTGATGATCGATTATGAAAGCATTCTCGATCATCAGTCGGTCGACAGCAAACCAATGATTATCAATATTTGATCATTGTTACAACACTACCTGCCACACCTAGAACATGTATTTAGCTTTAGTCCAGATGCTTGATATTGCAAAACTATTTACCATATTTGTTCTAATTAGCGCACAGTGTACTAAACTTTTAAAAATAACTTAAAATAGTGTTCCATCATTTAAGGCTAGGTTTAAATGCAGTTAATAATATGGCACTACCCGTTATATGTAAAATCTATACAAAATACCAATAAGGCAGTCAAATAGTGTGCACTTATGCACATTTTTTAAACGACCAGGGTGTGCACTTATTTGAGCATGTGCACTAGTCAGAACAATTATGGTATACCGTATTCGTTCTAATTAGCACACAGTGCCCTTAACTTGAAAAATGTGTATGCAGGTTTTTCTCATGTGTGTTATAACAGCTTAGTGTTGATTTGTGCTGTCCTTTCATTTCCGCCTGGTGTCTGGGTTGGGATTTTAAATTTGACTGTACAATCTCTGTGCCTTCTATTTTTACTATTCTCATTAGTTTATAAACTTAATAGCAGGATATGATCTGAAATATATATTTCTGATAAACCAGTTCTTTCAGCTGTACAAATTTATAAACAAAAGAAAACAAACAGACCACCAAAACATCAAAGTTTCAAACTTTCCCTGGGGAGCATGCCCCCAGACCAAAAGGCAATGTGTAAAGCCTGCAGCAACCCCCCCCCACACACACACACACACACTGAAGCTTTGCTAATTGCATGGATGTACCAGCATCTTTTATCCTTACTAACATTTTTTCTCTCTTGTACACACTGCTTATCAGGCCTGAATTTAAAAATTGTTTGTCAGCCATTTGACACTTTGACTTCACAATATAGACACATTGGACATGTGCATGAAGAAATATTATTTTGGAGCTTTGTGAACTTAGACACTTTTTGTGCAAGTTTTCAACATGGGTTCCATGGTAGTGTAGATATGGGTCAATCAACTCCTACCACAGTTTCTGATAATTTGACTTCACAATACAGACACATTGGACATGTGCATGAAGAAATATTATTTTGGAGCTTTGTGAACTTAGACACTTTTTGTGCAAGTTTTCAACATGGGTTCCATGGTAGTGTAGATATGGGCCAATCAACTCCTACCACAGTTTCTGCCGGAGCCATTTGATAATTTGACTTCACAATACAGACACATTGGACATGTGCATGAAGAAATATTATTTTGAATAAAATATTTAGACAAAATTGCAGCTGTTTGAACGTAGACAACATAGACAATTTTTATGAGCATTTGCTATGGTAGGGCTTATATGGGCCGATCAACTCCTACCACAGTTTTTGCTGGAGCTATTTGATACTATGCATTCACAATACAGACTCACTGGGCATGTGCATGAAGAAATATTATTTTGAAAAAAAATATTTTTGACAAAATTTCAGCTGTTTGAACTTAGACAATTTTTTGTGCAAGTTTTCAACATTTATTCTAAGGTGTGCCTATACAGGCCAATCAACTCCTACCACAGCTTTTGATGTAGTGATCTGATACTTTACCATGTCTTTATTGTGAAGGTATTACCTTCACAATAAAGACATGTTAGACATTCGCATGAAGAAGTTTTATTGTGAAAAAATATTTTTTGACGAAATTGCAGCTTTGTGAACTTAGACAATTTTTGTGCATGTTTTCAACATGGGGATGCTTGTAAAGGGTCCAGTTCTTTTAGAGCTGTTGCCCTTAACTCCTCGTACAGTTTGCATAGGCACATTTTTGATACTTTGTTTGCATTATAAGTAACAGCTGAAAATCAGTTTTTTTTTACTGACTTTTACTTTGAGGGGGGTATCTAATAAGCCTTGCATATTGCCAATTCTTGTTTTCAGGGACTTTTTGGGGTTTTAGGGAGCAGGGGGCAGAGGAAAAACATTTTAGAGAGCTGGGGAGAAAGGTCATTTTTCTTTCAGGGAGCAGGGAGCAAAGCCCCCCTGGGGGGGCTCAGTGTTCAATTGTAAAGAATATAGGGTTTTAACATTTAAGTTTAGGATTGAATGCTGCTAATGCAATATTTATGTGCGAAATATGTGTCAAATACAATGTACTAATTTGCTTTTAGGAAACAAGCAGGGTTTGTACTTAAGCATGTCACTGTGTGCTAATTAGAACTGCAAAATACAGTATGTAAAAACATCCTGATTAGCAATGTATTCACTTTTAAACAGGAGTGAAGAATGTATGTTTGTACATATGTGACATGTTGACATTGTAGTTATTCAATTTATAATTCCAGAAGTATTTGACCTGCTGCTCCAGCCCCTACCCACATATTGTATGATTTTACAAGTTACATGAGAAGTGATTTTACAAGTTACATGAGGGGTGGACAAAATACAGTCTCAGATCAAGATGTCGGTGCCAAATAGTATCTACTGGTATTTAGTATTTTATACTTCTTTTTCTTTATTAGCTCAGCTGAGCCAAAGGCTAATAGGTGCGCATATAGGATGGGTAGGCACCGGTTGTCCGTCTGTCGGCCACCATTTTCAAAGATCTTGTTCTCTGAAACCACTTGGCCAATCAAAGCCAAATTTTATATGAAGCATCTACAGGAAGGGGGAACCAATTTATATATTGATAATCCAGGTCACATGACCAAGATGGCCACCATGCCCAAATACAGTGAAAAACTTCAAAATCTTCTTCTCAGGAACTGGTGGACTAATTTCAATGAAACTTGTCATGAAGCATTGATGACTCAAGTACTACAATGTTTCATATAAATCATGACCCTGTGATGACTTTGACCTATTTTATGGCAAGGTCAACATGGGTTGCCAGTACATTTGAATCCGGAAAACTGTTAAATGTCTTTTAAAGAGAAAATCTTGCGGGGAAATGGGGCTGTAGGACTGACTATCAATGATTCTGAAAAAAATGACCCCAGAGACTCATCTGCCCCCATCCCAGGGCAATATACCTGTATATTACCATAGTATTCAAAAATCTTCTCTGAAACCGCTTGACCAATCAAAGCAAAATTTTATATGAAGCATCTATAGGGAAAGGGAACCAATGTATATTTAAATAATCCAGGTCACATATAACCAAGATGACCACAATGCCCATATATGGTAAAGACCCTTCAAAAATCTTCTTCTCTGGAACCCATGAATCAATTTCAATGGAACTTAGCTTGAAACATCGGTGACTAAGGTACTACAATGTATTTATAAATCATGACCCTGTAATGACCTTGACGTATTTTATGACAAGGTCAACATAGGTCCCCTATATAGATGTATTAAATGGGGAAAACTGTTAAAATGTAAATTGAAGAGAAAATCTTGCAGGAAATTGACTGTAGGAGTCCTGGACTGAACATCAATGAGGCCTGAATTAAAAAATTGTTTGTTTGTCCTTTACCTACCCAGAATTTTAATCTTGGGTAGGTAGGTAGGGAAATTAATATATTATATTTTGCTTTCTGTAAAAAAATATGTAATTAACTTTCAACAGTTTAGTGTAGTATGAATTGGCCTTTATTTTACCTGAAATACGACTTGTACATGTAAGAATGGCAAGTATAAATCGAATGAATAGATATTTCACATACATTGCACAAATTTTCCAGGAAAGGCATTTAATTAACAACTTGTAAACAAGCATTTGAATAGTTTAATAAAACCCAAGTCGTACATTTCAGCCATAAAAAAATAAAAATATTTTTCCTCACAAAATTGCAATATAATTTTTTGAGTAGGGGGCTAAATTGTGGGTAGGTAGGTAAAGGACAAACAAATAAAATTTTATTTTCAGCCTGATTCTTAAAAAAATGACCCCAGGGTGTCATCTGCCCCCACTCTGGGGCAATTTACATGTATTTTACCATAATATTCAAAAATCTTGTCCTCTGAAATTGCTTTGCAAATCAAAGCCAAATATTATATGAAGCATCTATAGGAAGGGGGAATCAATGTGTATATGTTACAGCCAATCTGTGAAATCAGCCTTTTCATGAAATGGCTAAAACTTTTAGCCTTTTCGTGAAATGACTAATTCACTCAGCCATTTCATGAAACGGCTAAATATTTCAGCCTTTTCATGAAATGACTAAAAATTTGCTTTAGTCATTTCATGAAATGGCTAAACTAACAAGGGAACCTTTAAAACAATACAAGGAGTGAAGTTTATTTTTATTAAAGCTCTGAACATTGGTTAAAACATAGTAAAGCACAAAATGTAAGCACATCAAATGATAATTTTATGTGTCATGAGTAATCCAGTTAATATATTGAGATTTTCAATTTCTTACTGCTACAATAATTTCGTTTCATTTTTCCCATTGTCTAAGGAAAATTCAAAGTTATTGAATCACACAATATGAGATACTAAGGATTCGCTTATAAAATAGTAAAATATCAGCAACATGCCATTAGAAACACGTATCAATAGTGTACATTTTCAATACCACACAGTTTAATTCACATACATTGTCTACTTATCTTACATGGGAGACTGTTATGGCATCTGCTATTGCACATTTTACCGGCCTTAAAGCACTTACATCTGTTGTTTGACATTGTTTTTTACCCTTTCCACAATTACATCGAAACAAACCTTGACCGCCTGAAGTTGTTGCTTTCACAGCTTGGCGAAGTGTCACTGTACAAACCGTGTGTTAACATCACGATTAGGAGCTTTTATGGACATATATCAAAGTGGTTCCTTGACAGCAATAGTGTACATATTTTATTCATCAAAAACCAGGATTACTCCAAGAATGTTTTCATGGGTCACCTCTACCTCTTTCAATTATAGGTATAGGAAAAATAGCAACATTGTCTCCCTCTTAAAATCAAAGGGTAGTCGAGTGGGATTTATCACATTTTAATTAGCTTGCAAACTTTGCTTTAATTAGCTTTTATTTGACTATGATCGACGTAATGGTTTAAACTTCTTTGTTTTCTTATTGTGTTTAACTTATAATCATAATCATAGCAATTATACTTATCTTTAACTTTATTATTATCATTATCATTATTATTATTACATGTATTATTATTTATGCCTACAATAATATTCTTTTAGAAGTGAAAATGGAAGTTTATGTACTATCATATTCATTTTTGTGGTTTAATCAAATGAATTATTCCTGTGATGATATCAAAGGCATAAATAAAACTCAAGGCGTTATTACATAGATTGGCTGAAACTGAACCAGTCAATCTGTGTAACAATGACATGGAGATTTTAGTCATTTCATGAAAAGGCTGAAATATTTAGCCTTTTCATGAAATGGCTGAGTGAATTAGTCATTTCACGAAAAGGCTAAAAATTTTAGCCATTTCATGAAAAGGCTGATTTCACAGATTGGCAGTAACATATATACATGTAAATAATCTAGCCTAGGTCACACGACCAAGATGGCCGGCATGCCCATATATGGTAAAAGTTTAAAAAAAAACATTCAAAAAACTCTTGAGTCCCATAGACAGATAATAACAAAACTTAGCATGAAGCATAGGTGACTCAAGTACTACAATGTATATATAAATCATGTCCCTGTGATGACCTTGACCTATTTTATGGCAAGGTCAATAAAGGTTGCCAATGCAGTCGAAACTTGAATGTGGAAAATTGTTAAATTGTCATTTCAAGGGAAAAACTTTAAAAGAAATGGGCAATTGGACAGAATTTTTATGATTCTGAAAATAAAATTGACCCCATGGGTTCATCTGTCCCTGCCCTGGGGCTATATAGATGTATATGACCATAATAGTCAATAGTCAAACAAATTTATTGGTATATATCTCAGATCTCAGGTGAGTAAATACAGGACCATTGGTCCTCTGGTTTTATTTTGTAATAACTAATATGTATAGAAATGGGCAAAGAAATGTGCACGTTTTGCATTGATGGCCTATCTAGACGACACTGTGCGATTCAGACTCCTAATTGTAATTTATAGAAAATGGACTAACACTGTACAGTATATTTTATTTACTGGGTAAATGAGTGTTTATATACTCAAGTCATATAATGCTTTTTTTTTTTATTCCATTTCTTGTTTGGCTATTGACAGTACTGACTATGAAATTTGAAGCATTACAAAGTATTTGTCATTTAGCATGTTTAGTCTGATCCAATGAAACTGCATTTTGTCACTGATACCATTGCTCACCTTGTGAAGTTTAGATACAACTTACAGTAAGTTCAGCTATACACCTGGACCTCTTTATAACACACTTCATTACAACATGGTTTTGGATATAACACTGATCCATGTTGGACCCCAAATAGCGAGTTTAGAATATTTTTGCTATATGTCTATACATTTTACTCTCGATTAACATGGATTGGATAGTTAACACGGAAATTGTATTGGACCCCGACAATAGTGTTATAAAGAGGTTGTAGTGTAGTACTTTTAATACTTTGTTTCATAATCACATTACATGCCCTTCGTTGCAACTTCCCGTTGTTTTCTTTACAGGACACAGCAGCTGTGAACACTCCCCTTAAATAACCATCATAGCACAACAGTAAAGTCTAAATGAATCATATACATGGTATGTATAATTATAGAAATGTTCAAATATAAGTACTGTATACATCAGCAATTTATGAGTAGACAGTTATTGGAACGGCTGCTTTGTAGAATTTTGAAATTGAATCCATCATTCGATTTTCCAACTTACATGGATTTATTTTAACATATATAAAATTTGCTTGTATATTGAGATACTTGAAAGTCTAAATGTTTGAAATGTTTATAATGTTTGTAACTTGTATGTTATTTATTTACAGTAAACTTGACTACATTCAGCTTTACTTACGAACTGCAGATTTAGAGGACAGTGCGCTAGTGATTATTTGGTTGTTAGGTAGGTTTTTAAAGACACCTTTTCTTTATAAGTTAAGTGGCTGTCTTGACAATACCGGAAGAATAGTCCAGGTAGATATCCCCACATCAAGTAATTGTCTTATGATCTTAGAAGTGATTATGGGGTCATCAAAATCTACAGATATGGGGCCATATGAAGGGTAATTACATACTCAGTTGAATATATACTGCTTCTACTGGCTAAAAAATTCATTTCTATAAGTGCAACAAATGCAAACAATTCAAATTGTGTCATTATGCATTCGTTTTGTGACGATATGTTTAAAACTGTTGGATAAAATGAGCCTCCTCAAGGGAAAACCAGACTTTTATCTCAAAAACAATGGCACAGATCAGCTGTGCAGTCATTGCACTGCTAATAAGCTCCTTTGTTTTCATTGCACAGATATTTCAATCCGTGTTCTTCTTAAATTCAAAATTTCAAGCTTATAGCATTTTTCTGTGACTGTACAGGTCGGTTTGTGTCAGAATTCCTGAAGACTGGTTTTCTCTCATCAAGACTTAAATATAAATGTAAGTTACTGTAGATACTTTAAAATCAGTTAACATTCAAAAAGAGAAGATGGGCTGTATTGAACAAAATCGGATAGTGAACCTTTATCTACAAAGGTATTCTAGTTTGTGAGGTAAAATGTATGTAATGCCAATGTGTCGTGTTTGCTCTTTGTCATTTTCTTATAAACATGTATGAAATTACATTTCAGGTTGAGTGCCAGACAGAATCTGCATCACTGGATTATTGCTGGAATGATGTTATGACACCACAAACATAATGTGAATTTTGGCTCCCTGGTTCTGAGGTTGTAAAACTTTTTTCATGCTCAACTGAATATGAAATTTATTAAAGTGCTTATAAATACTGAAATAATCAAAATAAATTGAAATTCCAGGCTTAGAATATCAAAACTTGTAATTAATCTTGTTTATAAATGTTAAAATGCCAAGAATTGGCATTTTAACATTTTATGAGCAGGATAAATTTTAGTCTCTGCTGATCTGAGCATGAAAAAGTTATTTAACTACTGAAGCGGGTAGACCGATTTCAACGAAATTTGGCATGAAGCATTGATGACTAAAGGCTAAGTACTTCAATGTATATATAAATCATGACTCTGAGTTGACCTTGGCCTAATTTATGTCAAGGACAACTTAGGTCCCCTATTTGAATAAGGAAAACTGTTAAAATGTCATTTAAAGGAAAAAATGCAGGAAATGGGCAGTAGGTCTGAATATTAATGATTCCCAAACAACAACAACAACAAAAAAAAAAAACAACGAATAAAACCACAGGGGTTCATCTGCCCCCGCCCTGGGGGCAATATACAGGTTCGTTTCAAGTTTAGCACTATGTCATTTGTTTCATAAGTAATGGCATAGCACTACACGTTCTTGAAACTCAGCCAAATTTGATTTACCTGTAGTGTTTGAGGACTTGAACGGATTTCGTTATTTTGTTAAATACATGATAAAAATATGCGCTGATTACATTTTTGATTTTGCTCAATTTATTTATAAATAGTAATACACTAAAATGACAAGCAAAATATCATAACTTCTGGGATTAACATTGGTTTCACACACTTCAACAAAGGTTGAATCTTTAACAGATAATATTGTTAAATTGACAAATCAACCAGTACACTACACCTAATTTGGTATACCCTGTATATATTCAAGCAGATTGAAGCTTGAAATATTGCACCCTACTATCTGTGGTACACCATATTATACAATCAGTCAGCCTTTGATACATAATGATTCATAAAATCGGCTGTGTTTACTATAACACTGGTCGAACAGTTGCATGTAAATATTTGATCCCAAGGAAGCTGCTCGAAAAGGTACTTGCACACAAAATGGCAAAAAGGAAAGCAAACAATGTAAGGCAGTCTTGTAAGATGCAAGATTTCAAGCTTCGATAACCTTGACTGTAAATAGGGTAGACCAAATATTATCATAAGGTGTAGTCTACTGGATGTTCTGTCATTGTAATGTGTTCAAACTTCCCTGTAGTGTGAGAAATCAATGTTTAAGTTGATATTTGTGTCACAGAAGTTATACTATTTCGCTTTTCATCTTTAATGTGTTATCATCTATTTATAAATTGATAGAAGTCTAAAGTGTTCAGATCATTCATATTAAACTTATGAAACGAACATGTAAATGTGTTTATTCTGAAACTTCTTGGCCAAACAATTTACAAAGCCAAATTTATATGAAGCATTTATAGAAAGAGACAATCAATGTGTATATAAAATCAAGGTTGCATGACCAAGATGGCCACCATGCCCATATAATGCAAAAAACCCTTCTACTTTAGTTTTGAAAAGTGACTGTACTTCCTGACTCTCACTGACAGGTGAGCTCTTGGACTACCTGTATTCTTTAGCATTAACCTGCATCCTCATTCGTTCCCATCAAAGTAGAAGAAGCTGTGCTACATGCATTTTAAAATGTAGGCGGTCACAAAAAGGCCTTGTTCAACAGAATTCACCAAAAATGAGTTCATGAATTCACATAAAGTTGGATCCTAGGACAACCGGTTTCTTTTGTTACATTTGTCAAGTTCGGATTCACATTCTACAAAAATGAATTGGTCATTTTTCTGACCATTCACCTGTTAAAACGTATGTAGCACTTGTTCAGTATACAAGTCATTTGCATGTTACAGTAGAATAAAACATAAATTATATTATTTGTGCTGCTTTGCATTTTAACTCCAAAATTACTTTGGCCCCATCCATTGAAGTATGAGAAAGAGATTAGGTGCTTGTGGATTTAGGCAAAGCTTTTAACTGACTGACCACCTGGTAACTAGTTAACCGCTTGGTAAATGTGAGCCTGTCATGGAGAAGTGGTATAGTCAAATAATCTACACATACAAACCCTAATTATATATTGGCTCATTATATTGTAAAGCTCAATTTGCATGTCTTAGCACCCACTCATGTGTACAGGTCTTATAAAATAGAGGCAATGCTCCAACATGACAAAATTTGCTGACTTGGATATAAAACAACACTTTAAACAAAAGATCATTTTGACAAAATCATACTAGAAAACCAATCAAACATTCCGTATTTATTACTCGCGTATACTAAAGTACAGGAAGAGCTATTTCAGTCACTTTGGCGTTGGCGCTCGTGTTGGCGTTCGCGCAGCTCTAATGTTAAAGTTTTTATAAGTCTATATCTCTTAAACTTCTCATGGATCAAGTTGATACTTTGCATATTGGTAGATATTCATCTGAAGCTTTATTCTGTACCATCATAGCCCACCTGGGTGACCTTGAGGTCAAGGTCACGTACTTATAAATTTTGTGTTCAAGTTTTTGCTTAAAGTTTTTATTAGTCTGTATCTCTTGAATGTGAAGATGGATGAAGTTTATACTTTGCATGTTGGTAGATATTGGTCAGAAGTTAAATGCTGTACCATCACGACCCACCTGGGTGTCTTCGATGTCAAGGTCATGTACTTAGAAATCTTGTGTTATTGTTTTTGGTTAAGTACTTATAAATCCATATCTCATGAATATGTAGATGAATTTAAGTGATTCTATGCATGTTGGTAGATATTGGTCTGAAGTTTTAGGCTGTACCATCACGACCCACCAGTGACCTTCAGGTCAAGGTCATGGGTCATAGAATTGAATAGATATAGTGGCAAAGCACACGCCAGGCGAGCTACGCTGCCCTGCAACAGCTCTTATTCTTTCATTCAAAATACATATTTGGTAATTGGAAACCCTACTTTGATAATCATTCAACACTGACCATTCAATACCAGCATTAAAACCAAAAAACAACGCCGTCTATAACATGTAACACATGTTATAGTTTTTCTTGTTATTGTTATTTCTTATGTACCCTATTCATTCTCTATCGTATTTAATAATTTGATTTTGGTCAATTTTGTGTATGTTTTTTTTTCTCTCTCTCTATCTCTCTCTCTGGTCGGAAGAGTCATCTCTGAGGTTGATGACCAGTGCGATATGGTTGTATTTGAAAACCCTTATGTTGCACGATATGGCACATGAAAAGTGCAATAAAGCAAGAATATCATATTCTCCGTGCAATTGCTTTTGATAAAACGTGATGTGCATTTTATTTAATAAAATAAAAAGAAAAATATATTTTTCACCTTCTATGAGATTCGAACCAGGGATCCTCATATTACAAATCCAGTGTCCTAACCACTGAGCTAAGGTCCTTGTGATACACAATGTAGCAAACTGCTTATATATTGGGTACACATTCTTCGCGTACTTAATCGAGTCTTACCGAGGGTGCACGAATCAATTACGATAATATCGATAATTTATTATACAGCGTCATAGCGATTTAATTTATGCAATGCATAAAGGTCAACGTCTGGTGAATATTTTTGGACAATATAAAAATCACGAGCATATGGTAACCTTGATCTATTTTAACGCAAAATCAACTTGGGTATTGCATGTATTAGAATGTTGATAAGAGCTGTCGCAGGACAGCGTGCTCAACTGCTTCTGACCTTTGTCAAACATATGGCAAAACTCTATATTTAACCCAAAGCATTATGCTCATACATCTTTTTGCCTTGATTCTGTAAGGCAAAATCACAGAACCATGACAGTTAACTATTACTACCTAAGATAAAAAGGTCTCACTCATGATCACGCATTGGGAAAGAAGTTTGTTCCTGTATTAAGTGAGTAACGAGATATAGGGCAAAATCACTGAACCGTGAAATAAGGTCACACTTACCTTTAAGTACTTTATTTCAAAGGTCTAGTCATACTTACTCAAAATGTGAAAGAAATATGATCATATACCCTCTGAGTGTTTAGATATAAAGCAAAATCACTGAACCATGAAATTAGGTCATAGTGACATATAAGTATTTTCGGGTTAAAAAGGTACAAGCAGGCTAAAAGTCTGGTCATACACATTCATAATCTGAAAGAAGTATGAAAAAATACCAAGTGAGTGCGAGATATAAGGCAACATCACTGAAATTAGGTTACAGAGACCTAGGAATATTGTAGGGTCAAATATCTTGTCATTCGCAAAAATATTGTGAGAGAAGCATGTTCACATACCAATTGAGTGCCCAGATATGAGGCAAAAATTACCAACCCGTGAAATTAGGTCACAGCGACCTATAAGTACTTAAAGGTCAAAAGTTTGGTCATACTCATTCATAATCTTAACGAATATTAAAATATACCAACTGAGTGACAAAATACAAGGCAAAATCACTGAACCGTAAAATAAGGTCACAATGACCTAGGACTAAACCAATTAAGGCAAAATCACTGAAGCGTGAAATTAGGTTACGGAGACCTATAAGTATATTGGGGTCAAAGGTATGGTCACACTCACTCATAATCTGAGAAAAGTACGAAAGTATACTAATTAAGTGTCAAGATATAAGGCAAAGTCACTGAACCATGGAAAGTAGGTCAAGCCAATCTTTAGTACCGTCATGACACACAAGTCAGTGTCACAAATTTGAAAGATGAATGACCAAACATCTTCCTAAGTTGTTTCTATATCGAACGTAAATGTTATCCTGAATTAAGATATTTTGGGCGTTAAATAGTTTCCATATGATACGTTACTATGGATATTTACAAGGATGTATATAGAGATTATCATATGACAATTTTCATATCGTACCTCGTATCAACCCGAGAATCCCGTATCAGCCCGAGACTCTCGTATCAGCCCGAGGGCGGAAGGCCCGAGGGCTGATGCGAGAGTCGAGGGCTGATACGGGATTTGTGGGTTGATACGTGGGTACGATATGAAAATTGTCATATCGTAATCTTTTTATCATATATTTTAATTCATGACCATTTTACCCTTTCTTTGTTTTATTTATTTATTTATTTATTTATTTATTTATTTATTTATTTATTTATTTATTTATTTATTTATTTTATTTTATTTTATTTTATTTTATTTATTTATTTTGACATACCGCCAAAGCGTGCAGTAGAGCGCATATTATTTCCACATTAGCACAAATCGAAAATTCGTCTCGACATGACAAAATACTGTTGCGTGTGACATAAAACCACAGTCCAAACAAATCTAAAATGCCTGCAATGAACTCAATACAATAGGAGCCGAGTGCTCCGAATATAATTTTATTAGCCAATCATTTGGTGATACGGCTTTTTCTCCCTAGGGATGATATGGGTCACGTGGGTATGTGAGCCAATCATTTGGTGATATGGCTTTTTCTCCCAAGGGAGTGATATGGGTTTCATCAATTTTTGAACGGATACGGCTTTCGAGATACTGTGCCGCGATACGTGAACGTAACTCTTGTCTGTATCGCATATGCAAAAAGAACATATTTTGTAGTAAATATATGATAAATACCGGTATTTAGTGTTTCACCTTCAGATTTTTGAAAATAACTTCCAGTGCGGGGCTTTTAAAACCTTACACCCAAATGTTTGGCGTGGGGACTTGGATACACCATAAAAGTAGAAACAATTAGATGGGATTACATGACGGCTATGCCCCATGAGACTGTCATACATTAACCAACTCATAAGCTTCATAAGCCGTGATAGCATTATCAATTATTACTCTTTTGTCAATATCAAAATCCTGTCTGATTTGGTAATAAAGATGATACGAATGTTCATTAACGTTTCCTTTTCGTAATTTTAGAAAACACATTAATCTAGGTAGGAATTTTGTGGTAATAGATTATTGTAAGATAGTGATATTGTTACAATTTTGTATGCCACAATTAAGGTGCAAGTTGGCAATGATCATGAAACTGCGCAGTCAGAAAGAAATTCCCACTCCAAAAACCGAGATGGGAAACAAAACTAAATTGACAATTAGATACTTAATCAAGAGTTTGCGAAAGGTCGAAAGGAATGGTGATGATTTAATTTTGTGTTCAATTAAGATGGGAACACTTTTAAATGGTTACAGAATATAGTTGTTGATTTCATTTTCACATTCTACCACGCGTGCAGATAGTCTGGCCAGGTGTAACGACGATATGAAATGAGCTATACAGATACTGGAAATATAAACTTCACTATGCTATTCCTCCTTTCAGTGTCATGGCAGGGTGCTACAGAAAATGTGCGAGGAGCAAATAAATCTGAGATCCTTTAAGCATATTGATAAGAACAGTTATGGGCCATACCGCGGTTTCAGCTACTCAAGCCTCTTCAGGGACCCTTTGGATTTGGCAACATGGACCCAAAGAAAAACAATACAGTAAATTTGAAACTTTCCAGATAGCAGATAGTCAATACAAAGACAAGGCATTTATAAAAAAAAAAAAAAAAAAACATGAACTTCTTAAAAGCACGTTGTCTAGCTATGAAATAGATGGAAACACATTGAAGTACTTTGAGGTCCACAAAATACATGTTGAAACCGTAATATGAAGCTGAAAGAGGCAAAAACATATAAGCCGCTGCATGAGAAAACCAACAAAATGCTTAGGTTAAAACAAAAGTGCAGATCAGCTGTGCAGTAACTGCACAGCTGATCAGCACCTTTGTTTTCGCTACACAGATAGTACAATCCCTCTTCTACTTAAATCCGAAATTTCAAGCTTCTAGCCTGTTTCTGTGGCTGTACAGGCTTGTTTGTGTCGGACTTGGTCTGAAACCCAACTTGTTGGTTTTCCCATGCACAGGCTCATATAAGAGACTGGAAATGCCTTTTCGAGGAGATATTTCCGAAGAACATATAAAGCATAGAACAATTAGATCGGATTAGATGGCGGCTTAGTCCCATGAGACTGTCTTGCGTTAACAAATTGCATTACGATAATTCGCCCATGCATTATATAGATTTTTGGCTTTGAAAAAGGAATCAAAAATGAGTTTAACATTTTAAATATATTTTGTATTTTTCTCAAAACATTAATTGTGTGAGACGGTTATGAAGAGCACCCTACTGAAATCTATGTTTTGGACCGAAACTAAGAAAAATAAATACAGATTCACTCCCAAGTTTTACTTTTTAAAATTTGGGTTCGAGGGGTATCTTTTTCATGGTCATGTTTCCTGATGGTGGGCTTTATAAGATACCATTACGAAAACTTGCCCATGCAATATACAGAGATTTTTTCAACTCTAAAAATTGAAGATTTCATTAGACATTTTTAATATTTTTCTTATTTTTGCTCAAAACATAGATTGTAGGTACTCGTTAGAATCGCCTCGACGAGTCGGTTCTAACGAGTACCCACAATCTATGTTTTGGAGCAAAAATAAGAAAAATAGGTATACCCCTGCATACCCCAGTTTTTCTATATAAAAGTGGGGTTTGAGGGGATATATATTGCACGGACATGTTTTCCTGATGTTAGAACGATAGCACTATCAATTATGATTCCTTTGTCGGCCGTTAATCCTCGCCTGATTTGGACGTAAAGATGATACGAATGTTCATTAACGTTTCCCTTTCGTCATACAAGACAATACTGAAATAAGATCAGAAGATATAAGACAGGAATTATGAAAAAGTAAATAGAGTCCATAAAGATTGTGAAATGAAGAACTCTTTGATCACAGAAACTAGCGTATATCTCATAGAGGATCATTTCGTCTCTTATGGAAACGACTGCAGATTACATCAGGAAAGTATATCCATAAAATAAATACACTTTTGTATAGTAATACTGGGGTATACAGGATTATACCTCATTTTCTTATTTTTGCTCTAAGACATAGATTGTGGGTACTCGTAAGATCCGTTTGCCGAGGCGCAATACCAACATTACAATCTATGTTTTGAGCAAAACTAAGACAAACACCATTTTTCTTTTTCAATTTTTACAACTTATATGTTTTTATATCCGAACGAAAGAACGGGAATAAGGCTACGCTCGTGAGAGATAAACTCGACGTCAACAATAAACTGGTAGAATAGGGATGCGGAGAAGAGTGCGACATTTCAATACTATCTTGGAATGTCGCAGGCTTAACCACATGCCTTAATGATGAAGATTTTTTGGATGTTGTGACTGGACACGAATTGATATTTTGTTGTGAGACATGGGAAAAGAAATCTGACGTTTTTGAAATTGACAATAATTACTATCATTGTGTAACCGTACCGAGGCCAGAAAGCAGTAATATTAGAGGGAAGGGTAAAAGGGGATATGGTGGGATTTGTTTATATATACGAAATGACATATTTGACGGGATATCTGTTGTAGAAAAAATTTCTATAGCTCAAAAACTAATCTGGTAGTCAAGGAATATTTTTGCATATTCCGATGGGGGAGCATTTAATACATCGATATGCAAAAAATAAGAAAATTCCATCGTAGCGTTTTTTACTTCACCCTGACCTTAAGGTCCTGGGCAGAGGAAAATAATATAATCAATGAAAATCAGTTTGGCTTTCAAGAAAATAAAAGCACAATCGATTGTTTATATATTCTCAAGGCAATTGTAAATAAACAGCTAAATAAGAAAAAGAAAATATATATTGCGCTTTTATCGACTTTAAGAAGGCTTTTTACCTAGTTTAAAGAAATGGCATATGGTTTAAGTTGTGGAATAGCGGTGCGTCACTTAAAATTGTTAATGCTATTAAAGCGATCTTTAATTCAGTAAAGGTATGCGTTCGCTCCATTGGTAAAGTATCAGACTGCTTCGACAGTCTCGTCGGTGTAAAACAAGGGGAGCCACTCTCGCCACTTTTGTTTATCGTATTTTTGAACGATCTGGCAGAGGAATTAGAAACAAATGTTAATCTTGACAATGATAGTGATTTTATTGACCATTTTCAGAAGTTCATTATTTTGTTTGCCGATGATACCATATTACTAGCTGAATCGCAAGCTGAGCTCCAATATATGTAAAATAAATTGTCTGCATATTGTAAGAAATGGAATATTACTGTTAATACTGACAACACGAAAGTTATGTTGTTTAAATTGGACATTAGGCCTGAACCACTTGATGTATATTATGATGCAATATTGTTAGAAAATGTCAATCAATATATCTATCTTGGTGTTAAAATTTCTAGCAATGGTAAATTTTTCCAAGCTCAAAAGCACTTGTCCGAACAGGCTTCAAAGGCACTTTTGCGCTTAGAAATATATTTGACAGCAAAATGTTGTGTATAGAAGATAAAATCAAATTCTTCGATTCATTAGTTCAACCAATTCTAATATATGGATGTGAAATTTGGGGGTTTCATAAGGCAGGTGACATTGAAAGAGTACATGTAAAATTTTTGAAGCAAATTTTGGGTGTTCGTCGTCAAACAAGCGATATAGCAGTGTATGGGGAGGTAGGTCGAGTGCCATTGTCTATTTTACGAAATGTTCGTATTCTGAAATACTGGTACAAAATATTGACTTCAAACGACACATTATTGTACAAAGTATATAAACAGCAGGTCAATGACTCACTGCAAGGTTTAAATGAAAATAACTGGGTTTTACAGTTGAGATTTTTATTAAATGAATTGGGTTTCACCTACTTATGGAATAATCAAAGTATAACTAAGTTACAACTTGAAATGGCTATACAATGAATTTATGATCAATATTACCAGAGTTGGTATCGGGATTTGAATAATTCAAGTAAATTAGAAACCTTAAAGTGCTTAAACAAAGTTTTTAATTTTGAAAAATATTTATCTTGCATTAAAATTGATAGTCATAGGATTGCACTGACCAGGTTCAGATGTTCTGCACACAAACTTTTGATCGAGGAAGGAAGATTTAGAAATATAGCTAGAAACCTTCGGGTATTTCAGG
This sequence comes from Rugalucina vietnamica, assembly GCA_964017185.1. Taxonomy (NCBI): domain Eukaryota; kingdom Metazoa; phylum Mollusca; class Bivalvia; order Lucinida; family Lucinidae; genus Rugalucina; species Rugalucina vietnamica. Next base: position 7,365,468 of record OZ024872.1, read on the forward strand.
TGTGTAACTCAAATATTATTGAAGATGAATATCATTTTCTCTTAGTTTGTCCCGCCTATAGAGACTTAAGAATAAATACATTGCCAAAGTATTTCTGTACTTGGCCAACAAAACAAAAATTTATTAAGTTATTAAAGGATCCTCAAGCAGCTTCTTTAAAAAAGATAGGGAGATTTTTGTATCTAGCGAATAAAAAGCGGAAACAATTGTTGATGAATGTATAAGCTTCATTTATTATTGTACATGTACTGAATAGTGATATTTTCCTGTCTCAAATGTATGTAAATATGTTCTGTTTTTGTGTTGTATGTCTTTATATTGTTGTCGTGCTCTTCTCATATCGCCATTACTTTGTACTTTAGGACGAGAAACACTGTTTGTGTTTTTGTCTAATAAAGTATTTTGACTTTGACTTGACTATATCACATGCATTACCTTGTGAGTAATTCAGGAAAGTCTTTATTTTAAGAGGGTTGCCCATTTGCTCCATACCCAAATTTGGGTTCAAGGGGGTATACATGTCACGGACATGCTTTCGTGATGAAATAAACGAAAGTAACCAAATCTTTTTTTTTTTTTTTTTTTTTTTTTTTTTTTTTAATTCAGTTTTACGTCCCTTTCAAGATTATTTCAGCTCATATGAGACGGGCCAATCAGTAGGTGGGGCGAAAACGGGAGAACCCCGAGAAAAACCACCTGACACACCCGCAAGCAGAACTTGGCTTGTCTCACATGTGGCCAGAGCGGGGCTCGAACCCACACCAGACACAGCGGTGAGATGATCGAGTGACTAAGAAACAGCGATCTTAACCGCTCGGCCACGGGGGCCGCCTGTAACCAAATCTTGAATTTCCATTCAATATAAGTATGGCTGTCATTTTACTTCAGATCCCGGTCACATGACAAAAACTTGTCCACGGAATATATAGAGATTTTGCCAGCTGTCAAAATTGAAAATTTAATTAGCAAATTTTTGTTATCTTTCTTATTTTTGGCCAAAACATAGATTGTGGGTACACGTTAGAATCGCTAAGTTTTGGCTCAAAAATAAAAACAGGTATACACCTGCATACCCCAGTTCTGTTGTATAAAAGTGGGGTATAATGGGTATTTATTTCACGGACATGTTTTCCTGATAAATTGACATCACAATGCTGGCTCGGTACCACGTACAAAATGTCCTATAATGGATTTAACAACCAGGTATAATTTTACAATTTTAAAGCTCAAATAAAGCTATATTGTGTCTACATATCAAGGGTAGTGTAATTCTAGCCCGCCCTCTATATAATATCATACCTTGTATAGATTTCAATGTTGATTTCAAAACCTATTGCTTGACGTCATCTAGGTGCATGTAAACGTTTCTGTAAAGTTCAGCCTCATTCGTTTAAAATAGCGATAATGGGTTGAAATTTTAAGGGATTTGGATGAATGTAAAACTGACTAGTTATGTTTGATCGGTGATAATAGAGCCGTTGCTTGTTAGCATGTGGGTTGACACTAATTGATGTATGTCAAAGTTTTCAAACAGACAGGATATTACATTTTTTCATTTAGGGGACCGGTATAATTTGCACACGACCAAAACCAGAATAGTGTTTTAAATTATTCAACAATGATAGCTTTTTAGTCTTAATATGGGGTTGTAGAAAAGATACGTTGTTGACTATGGTTAATGCTTTTACTGAAAGAATAAATGTTAAGATCTTTTTTCAATGCTATCGCAATGATTAATATTTCAAATAACAGCCTTTCTAATGCAAGGTTCAGTTCCATATTCGACGTGTTTAATGCGAACGAGTTCTAATTTAAACTGAATTGTTGTAATCCCAATCCCTTCTATAAGTTGTCGCAGACACTATGAACGTAATTGGCTCGAAGTTTAGCTCGAATATTATACATCCTTCCCCGCAGGTGGAAGTTTCTTTGAATTGATGATTTACGTCCCAGTCAACAGCTAAGGTCATGTCGGGACGTTGCCTCCACTTTATGGGACTTTTACCCAAAATGAGGATGTCATGACATCCAACAAGTGCTTTAAATATAACCATCCAACAAAGCCAAAAGGGCTTATAATTATTATGTGCAGATGGTTCGACTTGGAACCACTTTTCCTGGGCAGGCTCAGACCTGAGCGGTTAACCAGTAATCAGATAGCCAGTCAGCATCGTATAAGCTTTGCCTGGAGGCACAAGCAGCCCATCTATATCTTTAGTTCCCAATGGGCGGGGGCACGCAGGTGGAAGGCCGTGTTTACGAATGGCTGGTGGATTATAATGTTATAGCCAAACATGGGGGCGGTCAATGCGCTTGGACCGTCTATACGATTTTACGATTCGCGGGTAGTTCCAAGTTGGGAAGCTACACTTTTTTTCAGTCAAACTTTTTTCTAACTGAAGGGTTAAGGACACTGAACAAGGTACTTAAGTCCATTTTACATAGTTTTGTGAAAAACGCTAAAAACAGTTGTTGTTCTAGACAAATCTAATTTCTTTCCTGTACAAAATTGAGCCACCTCATAAGAAAACCAACAATCTGCATATGCGAAAACAAAGACGCAGATCAACTTCGCGGTAACCGCGAAGCTGATCAGCGTTTTTGTTTTCGCTACACGGATAGTACGCTTCCTCTTCTTCTTAAATCCGAAATTTCAAGCTTCTAGCCTGCTTCTGTGACTGTGCATCCTGATTTGTGTCAGACCTGTTCGGAAACCACATTGTTGGTTTTCCCACGAGGTGGCTCAAATGGGTACATGGTAAGCTCTGATGCAAAGGATTGTTTTCAAGTGATGTCAGATTTTCGTCAATTTAAAAAAAATACAATAAACAAATACGAATTTTAGCACTTTTGTTATGCAACAATGGACCTAACTCCATGTTCCGCTCAAAAATTGCTTAAACAGGTTTAAATGCTTCATAGCACATAAATGACGAAAAAAAATAACTTAGATTACTATATATATGAAAAGATATAAACATCACATTTTATGTAAATGAATAAAGACCCTATGTATGTGACGTTTTGACTGCCATAGTAAGAGGTTGCAATTGTAACTTTTGTCAGGTTTTGTTTGCGGCATGTTGCCATTTTGGCAATAGGTTTTGTCAGAGAATATATTCATTAATAGGATAATAACTGTTTCGTATAGGTTACGGAAGTATTCAAATAAATTTTCCTTGTCAAAGGAACGCTTGGCTAGTCTGTATATACCATTATTTGTCCGTGTGTTGTGGTTTTTCGTAGGTTTGTGGAGTTTTTCGGTAACTCGATGGATCACATCGGTCATGAACACTTCCTCGCTACGGTGGATTTCAAGCTTTCGTACTTGGTCGGACCTAGCACAAAGTTCCGGGTTTTAACATTATCCGCCCAGAACGCCACCTAAATGTTTAACGTTAGATCCAAATACGTCATTCTTCCCACAAGTCCTTACAAAAACGGCGGAGAGCAAGTCTGGTTTCCGTCTTCAATTGCTTTATTATGCAAGAAGTGTAGAAAAATATTGCGACTGGAACCAGGCCCCTGGATGTCAAAGGGAAACCCCATAGGTTGAAGGAAAACCCCCACAGATTGAGGAGAAATCCTCATTCCGGTTTCAATTGCTTGACGCTGTCGCGCCAAGCAAATATACAGTAACACTGACAGGGAGTAAAATTGTCAATTTTCAGTTGTTGCCTAGCAACCGTACATGTCGAACGCTACTGAGTCAATATTATTGCAGTAGCTGCTTTTGTGGACCTTTTGGATATTCAAAATATATCACAAACCACTAATAATAATATGACTAACTAAAGTAACACATTGAAGCTTTTGCTTACCCTACCCCCAGTAAAAATAAAGACAAAATCGCAATTTTCGTGGTCATGAGCTCTCAGAGTGCCGCATACAAATTGGTAAAGCATCGAATCAGATTGTGAAAAAGAAGTTTATATTTCACACATCAATAGGCAACATCCATGGCCACATTAGATTCGCAAAGTTATTCTGATTTTAGACACCGTTTGGGAAATATGAGACCATTGGCAGAACTATTGGATGACCCTCGTAGGAATTGTGACCTACAGCATTGTAACAAGAACACTATCTTATGAGCCGCGATGCGAGAAAACCGGGTTTCGGGTTTGCGACCAGGTCCAGCACAAACCGGGCTGTACAATCAGAGAAGATTGCAAGAAGCTTGAAATTTCGGATTTAAGAAGAAGAGAAATTGTACTATCCGTGTAGCGAAAACAAAGGCGCTGATCAGCATCGCAGTTACTGCGAAGCTGATCTGCGCCTTTGTTTTCGCATAGGCAAAGATCCTGTTTTCTCACGACGCGGCTCTTATATTAATCTATATTCTTTTTCATATGATCCCGATCTTTTCTCCTGTTTTCTTAAATAACAAAAAAGGAACGTTAATGAACATTCGTATCATCTTTATGACCAAATCAGACAGGATTTTAATATTGACAAAAGAGTAATAATTGATAATGCTATCACGGCTTATGAAGCTTATGAGTTGGTTTATGTATGACAGTCTCGTGGGACATAGCCGTCATGTAATCCCATCTAATTGTTTCTACTTTTATGCTCTCTCGAAATTCCTCCGCAAAGACGCTAACGGACGTTTATGACTATACTGTTTGAAAGGACCTTGGGACCAAAAATGAAAAACAGGGCTCGAGGTTATAAAACTTTTTTAATGCTCAACTCAACTGAGACTAAAATTTATCCTGCTCATAAATGTTAAAATGCCAACAGTTGTCGGCATTTTAACATTTATCAGCAGGATAAATTACAGACTGTTGAAATCAATTTATTTGGGCTATTTCAGTGCTTATGAGCAGTTAAGATTTTATGCTCAGCTGATTTGAGCATGAAAAAGTTTTATTACCTCAGGACCTACGACCTACATGTCTTACATGTATACGATTTTCATGGTTTAAACTTTGTTTGAAAATGTGGTCTTATTTATACGAGTTCTGATCGAAAATAATATCTACATACAGTATTTGCCTGTTCAGGTTTTCTCCCTTCGCCCACTTCTGTTGAAGTACACACGCATGTCACACGAACACGAGTTATAAGTGCTGATATACGCTGAGAGAGAAAACCGTATACTAACAGGAAAGTTTCCATCAGTAAACCAGGGTGGACAGTCACGTGACTTTCCATGCTTAGGGCACTTGGAATTGGTAGCTTAAGGTAACGTTTAATTAATTTCTCTGTCAAAACTGGTCAGAATTGACTGCGATTTAAAGCAGATACCCCGCAAAAGTGTCCGGAATCCAAACGTGGATTTTTTTTTTTTTTTTTTTTTTTTTTTTTTTTTTATTCAGTTTTACGTCCCTTTCAAGCTTTTTCACTCATATCGAGACGAATAAATCGGTAGGTGGGGCGAAAACCGGAGTGCCCGGGTAAAAACCACCTGACACACCCGCAAGCAGAACATGGCTTGTCTCACATATGAATTCGTGCCCGTGCGAGGCGCGAACCCACATCGGTGAGATGATCGAATGACAAGAGCACTGAAGTCAGCGACCTTAACCACTCGGCCACGGGGAAATCCAAACGTACATTCAGTTTCCGTTTTAAATATTTATTAGACACACAATCATTTCAGCAGTAGAAAACAGAGAGTCGGGAAGGTCATTCCAGCCCCTGATAGTCTGAGTGGATAGTCTGGGGAAAGAAACTACATTTATAGGCCTTTATACTAGCAGATGGAAGCTAAAATGCCTTTGAGTGACTATTTCTACAACGCCTAGTCTTGGGGATAAGGTCATCTGAATACAGGGATACGCCTATTTTTCTGATTTTTGCACAAAAACATAGATTGCGGGTGCTCGTTAGAACCGCCTAGGCGAGGCGAGGCGGTTCTAACTTGTACCCACAATCTATGTAATGAGCAAAATCAGAAAAAAATTCAAAATTATTCGATTGAAAATTTTCTTTTTTGGGGAAAAATTAGTATATAACATGGACTTGTTTTCATAATGGCCAGAGAATTAAATTTGATTTTCTTTTGTAAGATACCCAAACAACGCGACTATTGATGTTATTATCACCAATATAAATTTTTGAAGAAAAGAAAAACAACAACAAACAAACAAACAAAAAATGAACTATCAAAAAAGAACATTCATGACACATCATAAAACAACTTGCGTTTAAGTAATATGTTATGAGAGCTACTCAGTTTTTATTTGCTACTTCAAACAACTGAGCCACCTCGTGGGAAAACCAACAATGTGGTTTCCGAACAGGTCTGACACAAACCGGCCTGTACAGCTACAGAAGCAGGCTAGAAGCTTGAAATTTTTGAGCTAAGTAGAGGAGAAATTGTACTATCCGAGTAGCGAAAACAAAGGCGCTGATCAGCTTCGCGGTTACCGCGAAGCTGATCTGCGTCTTTGTTTTCGCCTATGCAGATTGTTGGTTTTCCCATGGGGCGTCTCAACTCTTTTAGACGGCATTTACGTACAAAACCGTTTGTTACTACATGTAAGTAAAGAAAACAAACTATGTGTTTTTGAAACTCCACTCGTTCATTCGCATGGGTTCATAAATTGAAGACTCACAGAAAATAACAAACACACTTATAGATAAATTGATACAATATTTAGGTAATTTGGTGTAAATTAGCGGGAGATTTCCTAAATCTTTTCTAATTATGTTGTCATAAGGTAATCATAGAAGCACAAGGAAAAGATCTAACCAACTTAACATTTCCTCAGCTAATAGATTCATGGGCATCAAAACAAATAAAAATCTGATTATATTCGTGTGGTCTGATAAAAGTCATGAGAACTCTTCCGTTAACAGGTGAAACTAAAACTAACAGGACTAATATTATACATCACAGCTGATAATTACGTGGTATGGAATGGGTTACACACAATGCAATCTGCCAGAAGTTGGGATGAAAAAAAATCGAGTTTTCTCCTATACCATTTACTCTATTGACTGATACATGTAGATAGGCGCAGTCCATGCAGAAATGGAACATTTATTGAATGAAAGTAACATAAGAAATCCAGGTTATTTCATTTTCGCAAACACTTCCACCCCGTGTACATATAGTGCTTCCAACACAATAACATTGAAGTGTTTGCGAAAACAAAATAACCGGAATTTCTTATGTTACTTTCTTAACAATAAATGTTCAAATTCTGCATGGACTGCACCCATCTATTTTTTCAATAGGAGAAAACTCGAATTCTGATTCAATTGCAGTGTGTGTCACCGATCATTTATCGATTTGTATGTAAACAATACCACGTGATTGTCAGTAGTGTACATTTTCAAGAGAAAACCATTAGGAAACTTTCGACATGGTAAGTTGGGGCGGGTTCATGGGTGTTCAAACGCCCGAGAAAAATCCAATCCTATACTGGAACCAAGTGGGGTCAGGCGTTTGTTGAATGTCACTAAAACTGCTTCAGGTGATTTAAGCTGTCATATTCAGAGATGTTTTTTATGATTGTATACTGGGTGGTTTCGCTTATAAAAACCGCGACGAGAAAAAGTCGGGCTTCAAGGTTTTCGACCAGGTCTGACACAAATCACTTGCACCTATCTGATGTGCAATGCAAATGGGTGATGTTCAAACAAAAAATGAAGTAAAAGTGTGACATTGACCCATCTGAGGTCAAAATTGAGATGTGCATTTATCTTTTTATTTTTTGTTCCTGGTTTTTTATGGATATCAAAATAAGAGAAATCAACATTCAAATCTTTTTGGCAACAGCCATTTTTGTGATTTTCTTGTTTCTGTGCTTTTTGTTGTTTATTTTCAAAACTGGTGATATACCTTATAAGTAGTGCTACATTTGTAACATATACTTATGTTTTAAATTTGTTCTTAGTTTGATAGACCCTATATTGGGACTAGACTCTATGCCATTAATTTGATAAAATTCTCCAAAAAAATGTTTTACACATTTATTTGATAAATGACCCCAGAATAGCTTTCTGCACTTATAAATGTTTTTTGATTCATCAGGATGTTTATCATGATTTATTTGTTTGTTCTTGATGATTCATTGACTAGTTAGAGATTCACCACGAGGACCGAAGAACTAACTAAATATTATGAACCACTGCAGAAGCTGAGGGTGAGGTTGTGGCCATGTAAAATCGATTTAAACCCGCCAGTAACTTTGTGTTACTGATCGTTCCAAGTCGATACTTCTGTGGTGGTTCTTTTTGTTTTATGTCTTGGTGTTTAAAATATTTTTGTGCTGTTGGCGCCTTATGTATGTTTTCATATTTTTAGTTAAGTTAAGGTAACTGAGTGGCCACCTATTGGGAAAATAGCTGCTCATTCGGCTTACGAAATGTTTTTAATAGTATAAGTACCTGATTGTTAGTTTGGTTTTTTCCCACCTCGGTTTTTGGAGTGGGAATCTTTTTCTGATTGCGCCTTTTCCTGATCTTTGCCTACTTGTACCTTCCATAACCACTCAAATGATCAATGTATTTAATGATGAGCAGTATCTAACAGGTGTACAATGCTTCCTGTGATTGCCATATTAATTTGTAAGAGTGAAAGTAATATGTATCGTTAGAAATTAGCGTTCATTTTTAGACTAGAAAATATGCGTTGCACTTGTGACATCACTTTTGTCAATTATTAGAAACCAATATGCATAACTGTATGCAAAGGGTTGTTTTTGTTGGTTTCTTTCTGACCTGCTAGACTAAAATATAAAGCAAAATAACAAGTCATACATGATATGCTTATATGGTCAGTCAAGAAATCTAAAACGTTGCACTTGTGACAAAAATGGTTAACTGATTAGATCAGCTACTTTTCAAAATATAAGAAAGGGTTTTTAATGAAGAACCTCTGATAATCAATACAGATACATCAGACTTGATCAGTAAGAGCATACAATAGATATAGTGCTTACAATGATTGAACACTGGGTTCACAAGTTTAAGCTATAAAGCTATTTTTACTGTAGTTTATTTTAGGGGTATGGTTATTATTTATAAAAGCTGAAGAGGCAACAAAGGCGAAGTACATGCATGTTTCATTGGCAACTCTCAAGTACCTAGTTGTTTGTTAACTTTTTAGAGATTTTGTTTTATTAGGTAAGCAGATAATTGTTTTCTGAGCATTTGAAAATGACTTAATATTCAAAATGTCACGCTAAAACGTTGCACTTGTGACATTTTTAGGTTTATATTGTTGTATAAATCTGGTATAGATCCATCTTTTTTTTTTATGAAATTTTGCATGGAGTTTGAAACCTTCGTAACACACATTTAAGGTATAAATGAGACCTTATATGCATAAAGCTTATCAGTTCAGCTTTAATATTGAAAAATACCTCATTTTTTTTAAAAACACACAAATCGGTCATTTGGTTACCGCCAGAACTACAAAAGCCAGCCAAATACTAGGTAGCGAAATGAAATGGCTAAATTGAAAGTCTACAAGGCTGTCGTGCCGACATGACATCATAAGTCTTACACGTAAATATGGTATTGAAGGTATGCCGATAGCATGCCGTTGCCCTTAACCCATATAAGTCTGGAGCCCTTCATATGGGATATAGGCAAACCGTATTGCTCCAGAACGCGGCGTCCCATCTAAAGCTATTCTGGTTGCCTAGTAGAATTTCCATTCCCTTGAACACTTCCCGTAATGATTAAGCGGTTAAACTAAGGGATCGATGCTTTCCTATCTTAGTTCTCAACCTATTGTTGTATTACGTTCATTGGACATAGAGATTATTTAGACTTTACGATAGAAAACTTCAAATGCGTGCTGCTGCACTGTTGGCAAGATATTATACTCAGTATGCTCTTCGTCCATTTATCGATTCCGAATCTAATCGCATTATGCATTGTTAGCTCACCTGAGCTTATAGGATGACCATGCTCCGTCGTCCGTCGTAGTTGTAGTCGTTGTTGTAGTCGTTGTTGTCCACAATGATTAAACGTCTTCGCCTCTGAAACCGCTGGGCCAATCAAAGCTAAACTTCATGCGGAGCGTCTTAGAAAGGGGGAACGAAAGTTTGTATAAATGGTACGGGTTACAAGACCAAGGTGGTCGCCATGGCTACAAATAGCAAACACCTTTAAAAATCTTCTTCTCAAGAACCATAAGGCCTATGAATTTTTTAAACTTGGCATGAAGTATGAGGCAATGGAGCTATACAAAGTTTGTATAAATCATGATCCTGGGATGACCTTGACCTTTTTACGGCAATGTCAACTTAGGTCGCCCATGCATTGAATAGGAAAAATAGGAAAATGTCATTTAATGGCAGAAAACTTGCCAGGTATGAGCAAATGGACAGAAGAGTAATGTTTATGAAAATATATTGGGCCCATATTTCTATAGGCCTGGGGCTATATACATGTATATGACCATAATATTCAAACATCTTCTCTTAAACCGTTTGGCCAATCAAAGCCAAATGTTTTAAGGAGCATCCTTACATGGTAAGCTGGTACATGTATAAATGGTAAAGGTCACATGACCAAGATGGCCGCCATCTTTAAGTAGCAAAAACCTTTAAAAATCTTCTTCAGAAGGCCTATGATTTTGAAACTTGGCATGAAGCATCTGGGAATGGAGGTCTACATAGTTTATATAAATCATTATCCTGGGATGACCTTGACCTATTTTACAGCCAGGTCAACTCAGTTTGCCCATGCATTTGAATGAGGAAAAATAGGAAAATAAATGTCATTTAATGTCAGAAATTTTGCTCGGAATTAGCAAATGGACAGAAGATTTATGCTTATGAAAATATTATGGGCCCAGGGGGTTGTCTGCCCCTGCCCCGGAGCTTTATACATGTATATGACCATGGTATTCAAACAACTTCTTCTCTGAAACCGCTTGCCAATCAAAGCCAAACTTGATGTGGAGCATAATGAAAGTTTGCATAAATAGTCAAGGTAACATGACCTAGATGGCCGCCATGGCTATAAATAGCAAACACTTTTAAAAATCTTCTTCTTCAGAACCAAAAAACCTGGCCTATGGTTTTGAAACTAGGATTGAAGTATATGATAATGGAGGTCTACAAAGTTTGTATAAATCATGATCCTACAATGACCTTGACCTATTTACGGCAAGGTCAACTTAGGTCGCCATGCATTTGAATGGGAAGAAATAAAAAATGCCATTTTATATATACAAACAGAATTAGCGTACATAAGTCGGTCGTGCCGCGACCGGGAATCGAACCACGGACCTCCTGCATTCCGGGCAGACGTGCTAACCATTACACCACCGCGGTCTTCCGATTTTGTACGCCAATAAACTTTTGACGTCAATGACGCTCTTTAGGCGACCCTATCATTTTCGGTTCTTTTTATTACCTACGGACGGCGGCCATTTTTATTCTATTTTTGTTTGCTTTTTATTTATTTTATTTATTATATTAGATTTATAGACGCTCTACTGCATCGGGAAGAAGTATTGAAGAAATAGAGAATGCCACGATACAGGAAATTATATAAACAAACAGAATTAGCGTACAAAAGTCGGTCGTGCCGCGACCGGGAATCGAACCACGGATCTCCTGCATTCCGGGCAGACGTGCTAACCATTACACCACCGCGGTCTTCCGATTTTGTACGCCAAAACTTGCTAGGAATTAGCAAATGGACAGAAGATTTACGTCATGAAAATATTTTGACCCAATAGGGTTGTCTGCCCCTGCTCCGAGGCTATAAACATGTACATGTATATGACCATAATATTCAAACATCTTCTTTCTGGAAACGGCTTGGCCAATCAAAGCTAATCTTTATGTGGAGCGAAATTAGGAAGGGGTAATGAAAGTTTGCATAAATAATTAAGCCCACATGACCAAGGTGGACACCATGGCTATAAATAACAAAAACCTTTAAAAATCTTCCTCTGCAGAACCAGAAGGCCTATGATTTTGAAACTTCTAGAAAAAAATCTTCACGAACCCCTGCCGTGTAATTCAATAAACTGAAACAAAGTACAACTACAAAATTAACCATAATTGACCAATACCAAAATATAATAGACTTATTCCATTTTGAAAATGTCTCAAGTCATCTTTCGCGCTATGACACCAACAAAATGTAGCGAAATTCATCCTCATCACGCACGTTGAAGAGTCTGAAACAAGCAAATCAGGAAACAGGATACATAAATTGTGGGTTAGATACCTATGGCATGAACATTATATGACGAATAATATCAATTTTGTCTAAATGTTCATATGGAAATGGTTATAAACGGAATCCTGCTGTGCACGTTCTATGATTGGAATTTTTGTTGACACGCATTTGAGGCGACAAAGAGTTGCAGAAGGTGGATTAAACTGGATTAAAACAAATGAACGTCAACGCGACAAAATGTACCTTCGGACATTATGGCGTTAAAAGTAGAAAACTGCACAAACACGCAAAAATCATCTAATAATCTTTTGATTGATTGGATTTTATATAATTATAATAAATATCTTATTTACGGTATAATGTCTGCAATTGCTTAAAATTCTTAATTGTTGAAGAGAATCTGCATTTCTGAGATGGTTTGGAATGGAGTTCCATATTTTTGATCCTGAGTGTGCAAGGCTGTTTCTATATTGTTCAATATTTGGTTTGGGGATGTACAAAAGATTGTCTGCTGTAGAACTAAGTGTTCTGTCATGGACCTCTTTTGAAAAACTAAACATATTTGTAAGGTAAGCAGGGGTTAAGTTATGCATAATTTTGAACATGAGTATTGCTTTCTGGTACATTACCCCCTCTGGTAAGGTCATCCATTTCAATTCGGCAAAGAGTTCCTCTGATGGAGTTTCTATTGGCTTATCTAGAATTGACCTTGCAGCCCGTTTCTGGAATTTGATAATGGAGGTCATAAGCTCAGTATTGGCATTACCCAAAACTGAACAACAGCAGTCAAAATGAGGGAGTACACGTATGTATGCCTTGTAGAAGAACTTTCTAGTTGGAATGTTTACGTACTTTTAATCCTATTCAAAAGAAAAAAGCAATGAGTTGCATTTTTTAATGTTGGCTCAATATGTGTTGACCAACGTAGGGAGTTGTTTATATGAACACCTAACAGTTTCTAGCATTCTGATATTTGAATTTGTTCTCCCTTAATAGTGAGATGAGGTGGCTCTGACCATTATTTTGTTAGCTTTGTTTCGAGTTGCTAAGAACATGGCCTTTGATTTGGATGTATTCTTTTTCATGTCATTGTCATCACACCAATCAGAAAAGTTGTTTAGGTCTACATTCAGGAAATTTGTTACCGTGGGCAGATAGGAATTTGAAGTATGCAAGGTACCATCATCTGCAAATGGATCTAACAGACAATATTTGATGTACGGGGGCAAATCATTAATATACAGTAAAAAAGTAAAAGTCCAAGAACTGAGCCTTGAGGAACTCCAGCTTTGATTTCTCTACTCTCTGAGAGTTTTCCAGAAATATGGACTTGTTGGAATCTGTTACTCAAGTACGAGTCATGTCAGCTTTGAGATAATTGGCTGAACTTAATTTATATGCAGATAGATTTTGCTTTAATATTTGATGATTGACTAGGTCAAAGGCTTTAGAGAGATCTAATAGGATGGCACCTACTACTTCATCATTGTTCATTGCTGTGAACCTGTTGTCAACCATTTTGGTTAGTGCAGTCCGACATGAATGATGGCGTCTAAAACCTGACTGATTGTCATAGATAAGTTTTTGTTCATCAAGGAAACCTATCAAGCTTGTATTTACATGTATGTATCTTTCAAATATCCCTGTAATAACTGGCAATACAGAAATTCGCCTGTAATTGTTGATGTCATGATTTTCACCTTTCTTAAAAATTGGTGTAACCTTTGCTTTCTTCAGGTCATCAGGGTGAATGCCATTAGTGGTACTTAGATTTGATATTGTTACTACAGCCCCTTTCACTCGAGTTTGCCGTTTGAGCATTTGCATCATGTGTTCCGAAGATCTGAGTTTCTTTTCATGTTGTCCTCAAAGACATCTGGATTGATTGATCTGCTCATTTGAGAGACAGCTTCAAACTAAATGACCTTTAAAAACGGCAAACTCGAGTGAAATTTTTAACTTCCTATGTGGAATTTTTGCCATGTAGATACCGATCAGATAACTGCTTAAATTGAAATAATTCTGCTTTTGTCTCTATCCTGTTATAAATGTGTGTTCTTAATATTGTATATGTTGTGCAAAGAATTTTGAAATAAAAATGTGCTTTAACCAAGCAATTACAATGTTTTTATCAGAAGAGGTGACATCACTACCTAAAGATAAAATAATACTGAATAGATTTTAAGAACATCTGGCACCTGGAATACTGTTTCAGTTCTAAAATAGAATAAAAAGTTACTTGATTTACAAACAAACGGCAAGCTCGAGTGAAAAAAATTGAGTGGCCTAAATGCTCAAACGGCAAACTCGAGTGAAAGGGGCCGTAAGGGCTGGGATATTACAGATGCTGATAACTTTAAATCTTTTGCACTTATGTCATCTATACCTGTGGCCTTTTTCGTCTTCAGATTTTGTAATTGCTGTTGTTTAAATGAGGCGGAAACCTGAGGAATGTGGAATTCTGTACCATGAGGTACTTTACTGTCAACGAAATCTCGTAATTTTGTACAGTCATGAATACTTTTCCTTTCACTTGTATCAAGGTCTTTATAAAGTGATGTAAAGAAATTATGGAATTTATTTGCAGTTGTTTCATGATCTTAAATAGGATCTCCATTATCATCATGGAAGAAAAAGGTAGAAGTAGGCAATGATCAGGAAATGGTGCGATCAGAAAGAAATTAACACTCCATAAGCCAAGGGGTGGGAAAAAACTAAAATGACACATAGGTACTTATACCAAGAAAACATATCGTTAGCCGAGTGAGCAGCTATTCCCCAATAGACGGCCACTCAGTTACCCGAACTGAACTAAAATATGAAAACGTACATAAGGCTCAAACAGCACAAACATTCGACCCAAAAACACAAAACAATTAGAACCACAACACAAGTATCGCCTTGGAACGATCAGTAATATAAAATTACTGGAGGAGGGGGGGGGGCTTTAACCGGTTTTACAGGCGCCTAATCTCACTCTCATCTTCTATAGTGGCTCAAAACATTTATTTAGTTGTTCGGTCCCCGTGGTGAATCTCTACCTAGTCAATGAATCACCAAGAACAAACGAATAAATCATGATAATCACTCGCTAATGAGTTCATGTCCATCCGGCTGATCTCTCGTATGAATAAGAAAAATGTTATCCCACCGTTTCGCTTGTTTGTTGATCCTTATAAGCTGAATATATACTTAAGGAATAAAGAAACGCAACAAACACTTTGGGTTATTGTAGGCTGGCTTTGTAATGCAAGCATGTGTTGTAACTGATGTTATAACATGACAGCAATATCTAAACGTCAAATGACAGCAGGTATAGCCACTATGCCGGTCACTTATGCTTGATGGCGTGCGCTTAACCTCTTAGACCCACATTAGCACACCCTTGAAATAAGATCATTTAAAATTAAATTTAAACCCAAACCATTTCTATTGCTTCCAATCCCGTTAAATGTGATTGCAAAAGTTATCATTGACCTGTTGGTAGCATTATGTGAAGCTTTGGGACGTTTAACGTTACCAACGTCAATACCAAAACAAACGCTAGATGCCGAATATCTTAACTACCTGTGACGTCATTGTTGCTTGAATAGCATGCCGTGTCGTCTGTAAGTTCGATAAATACTCTTGAGGATAAATACCGTATGTATAAGCACAAAATGGCCCACATATAATAATCTAAATGACGTTAATGGATCATTGTTCATTATTTTGCATTTATGCATTCCGTTCACCAGTTTTAACGTAACATGGGATATGGCACCCAAGTATGCAATGACCTCAATCTTAATTGCACATTATGAAGTCGATAACTAAACGTACACAGAATTTGTTTTCTTACATACCTCTATCATAAAGATAGAAAAATTCCGGTATTTTAGTGGTGGTAGATAAATCGATCTTACACTGCTGGCTCGGTTGCTCATACAAGATAAGAAAAGCACGCGACTAAATTCGATCGTTTCTAGCCCAAAGCAGCTGCTTGCAGCAATAATGTTCAACAAAACTAGACTAAATTGGTGTGAATTCATTGGGTATAATCTTGATTCACGCTCGTTTTCAACGAAAAACAAATCAAAACTGCATCTCTTTTGACTTTGACAACGATTTATTTACATTTGACGTCATATCCGTAATAAACACTACATCATCAGAGTTAAAGCACGGTACCAGGTTACTTCACCGGTAAAATGAATTTAGGCCTAATCGGGGTATGTAAGAAAAAGAATCCATCAGTGGTGTTCAGTGGAGAAAGGAAAATCTCAACCCTCGGGTCCATCGTTTCGAGCCTCGGCGAGCCTCGTTTCCCACTGGAACGGATGGACCCTCGGGTTGAGATTTTTCCTATCTCCACTGACCACCCATGATGGATTCTATTTATCTTCCACATCGCCCCGACGTTTACGTCACAATTTGCTTTTCTATGGATTTTGACGTTTTGACGTTAATCTTATCAATAAAATGACGTTTTCTCATTTCATCGCATGTCACAAGCAGTCTGCAAGACATTTTAAAAAGAATTTTTAATAACATGTCTAAAACATTCGTTACAATAGAATTTTTATGTTTTGCGTATTTCAAGTCCTTAAGTATACATGTATATACCAGATCTCTTATGAGCGTTTGCTGGACCATATTGATTCCATAGTCTCTTCGAGTCATTACGAAACATGTCCATGCAAGGTACAGAGAGTTACACAGAAAGTTGTAAAAATGAAAATTTTTAGAAGAAAAATGTTGATATTTTTCTTATTTCCGCTCAAAACATAGATCGTGGGTACATGTTAGAACCGCCTAGATCGTGGGTTTACAATAGAACCGCCTGGGCGAGACGGTTCTAACGAGTACCCACAATCTATTTTTGGAGCAAAATAAGAAAAATAGGTATACCCCTGTATACATGTACCCAAGTTTTACTATAAAAAGTAGGGTTCAAGGGGGTATACATGTCACGGACATGTCATCAGGAAAACATGTCCGTGAAATGTGTACCCCCTCAAACCCCACTTTTACAAAATGTATATAGCAAAACTGGGGTATGCAGGGGTTCACCCATTTTTCTTATTTTTGCTCCAAAACATAGATTGTGGGTACTCGTTAGAACCGCCTCGGCGAGGCGGTTCCAACGTGTACCCACAATCTATGTTTTGAGCAAAAATAAGAAAAATAGCAAACATTTTCTACTGAAAATTTTCAGTTTTTTACAACTTTAAAAGTCTCTGTATATTGATTGCATGGGCGTGTTTTCGTAATGTATGCTACGGGTTCAGTCGGGCACCCAAATGTCAATCATTACAAAATTTGCCCACGCAATAAACAGAGATTATCTTAGCTGCGAAAATTGAAAATTAAATTGGAAAAAAATATAGTTTTAATATTTCTGCGCAAAACATAGATTGTAGGTACACGTTAGAACCGCCTCGCAGTTGTTTTAATGCGAAAAAAGGCATACCCCTGTATACCCCAGTATTTTACTATATAAAAGTGGGGTTTGATGGAGTATGTACATGTATGTCATGGACATGTTTTCCTGATGATTGTCGTGAATTCATTTTTGTATCGAAAACATGCCCATTTACAAAGGCATTTAACGTTCTAAAAAAGAAAATTTTGAGTAGTAAATGTTTGATATTTTTCTTATTTTTGCTCAAAACATAGATTGTGGGTATTCGTTAGAACCGCCTCGCCTAGGGGTTATACCCCTGTATATAGCCCTGCAAACCCCAGTTTTGCTATATAAAAGTGGGGTATGAGTGGGTATTTATTACACGGAAATGTTATCCTGATGCGTAAAATACGCGAAATTTCTGTCGGTGGCTTCTTCAAAGTGCTCAATAAAACTAATAATTTTGCTAGGATACATTTTAGACAATATTATAATCAAATATGGCGATTATATTTATTATTCATTGCATTGCAATTTGATCAGATCCTCTGGGCTAACGAACAATATTCAATCAAATAAAAGATCAAATAAGCAACATCATGAGAATATCTGATATTAGCACATAATGGTTGAAAGAATTTTACGTTAATAATCATTTGTAGTGTCCCTTTGTTTTTGTTGATTTTGCTTTATTATTTTTCTTTTACAAAATTCCGTCATTGAATGCCTCAACCTTTGTAATTGCACAGCTTTTACAGTGTCTTAAATGATTATGTATTCATAAATAAAAACTGATGTTGGTTTCTCGGAAAAACAGTTATGCACTAGCCTGTTGTATCCTTTGACCCTTTTAACCACTTGGCTGCGAGGCGGGTGTGGGCAAATGAAATCCTATTGATTAGACTGGCTCCCAACTCGGTTTTTGGAATTGGAGTTTCTTTTCCTGATCGTTGCCTACTTGTACTTTTTTGTTTCTGAATGACAGACAACTCCTGTGCATTTGTGCATTAAGATAGAAATACTCGACGTTTAGCTCTTATCTAAAAAAACAAAACATAAACCATCATTCGAACAAAAACATAATGGAGCCATCGCATTAAAAAAAAACAAAAAAAAAAAACAATATAGGCGAAAACAAAGACGCATGTCAGCTGCGCACTAACTACACAGCTGATCAGTGCCTTTGTATTCCTCTACTTTCTAAATGCAAAATCCAAATTGTCCAGCCTCTAGCCTTCTTCTGTGACTGTACAGGCCGGTTTGTGTCGGACCTGCTCGTAACACATATTGGTGATTTTCTCATGCGAAGGCTCAATGAATGTTGTTGGTAAAAAGTGGATTAATGTAGCGAAATGGATTCAGATGCGAGGTGATATCAACACGTAGTCGGGATGAAATGAACACGTATTAGAGGTGAAATGAGCACAATTTGATGTCAAATTACCCTCTACGTCAGGAAGTATGTATTTTGTCCCGCTGAGAGACACAGTGCCTAACTTCCAGTTAAGTGAGCTTTAATCCCCTCCTCTGACAAGTGTCACTTCTATCTATTACCATCTTTAAGGCCACACATGGTTGTACGTAATAGACCCATCACTCATCCCAATTTACTAATTTGAGCCGCCTCGTGAGAAAACCAACAATGTGGTTTCCGAACAGGTCCGACACAGACCGGCCTGTACAAGCACATAAAAGAGCTAGAAGCTTGAAATTTCGTATTCAAGTAGAAGAGGAACTGTACTATCCGAGTAGCGAAAACAAAGGCGCTGATCAGCTTCGCGGTTACCGCGAAGCTGATCTGCGTCTTTGAATTCGCAAATGCAGATTGTTGGTTTTCCCACGAGGCGGCTCATTTGTCTGTATTTACCCTCTGTCTATCATTGCCCTGGGTATCTTGGTGCTTTTTTCAGTTTATCTTTTCTAAACAAGAAAGATCAAGTAAAGAACATATGGTTGATATTGTGGTTTTCTTTAACATTAATACTAAATCATGCCACTGAATGCCGTATATAGAAGTACATAGATTTATTTTTTACTTATTTACTTATTTTATTTTTATTTATTTATTTATTTATTTATTTTTTGAAAACTTGAACTGCGTGTACACCTCCTCTCAAAACATTAGAACAGGTATAGACTGGCTCCCGTCCTATGTTCAATAATGCCTCACCATACCATGTTCTATAACCTCTATAAATATTTTTTGTATGAGTTACCTCTCTTATTAGGCTCAGAACAAACTCAGCAATCAGAAGAGTTCGAGTATTATAAGATGTGCATGTTTCACATTTAAAACAAAAGTTTGACGACGGGAGCCAGTATAATTAAGGTACAGCAGTGACTCAGTAATTCCCTAAGCCTCTCGGGGCAACAACATTGCAAAATAACCATAATGTAGCTTAGTTTAATCACTGTCAAACTGCCTGATTTCATGGCTATGAGTCTGATTCTGTATCAGATACCGAGGTTATAAAACGTTTTTCAAGCTCAGATCAACTGAGCATAAAATTTACACTGCTCATAAATACCAAAATAGCCCAATTACGTAAATTACAATTGAAAGTTTAGAAGTCTATCATTTATCCTGCTTATAAATGTTAAAATGCCAACAACTGTTGGCATTTTAACATTAATGAGCAGGATAATTTTAAGTTTCAGCTGAATTGAGCATGAAAAAAGTTTTACAACCTTGGGACCTGGTCATTGTTTAATGAACGTTTTTATTTTCGAATTCTATAACACAATATGATATCAAAACTGAAACCTTTTGAAAATATTTAAAATTCCAAACTTGAACGTTTTTAATCATTCTTTTCTATATAACACTAAGTGTATCATATATCTACTTCAACAGATTGGGTTGCTAATTATTGTATATCAACTTTATACGAGTCTCTAAATATTAGATTTGTTATCTGACTCTTTGCCAATTTGTTTTGACACTTTCAATGTTTAATTTCTTAATTCTATGTATTCCGATAGTCTCCCCAGAACCTACAATGTCAATTGGGAGAATAGTTTCACCATGCGTAATGTTTGCTTTCTTTATTCACTCTGTTCCAACAAATTGTTTCTATTAGATTGTAAATACCTACAAACCCCCTTTAGTGTTCAGTTTCATTAATAATTCTAGTTCCATTATTAGTGAAACCACTTCTCTGACGTCTAAATCTCCCTTAGCACCGCCCAATTGATTCTTGCCTTTCATCTCGAGAGAATAAGCGATAATCTGCGAGATTTGCCGTTCTTATCGCACATGCGCACGGCGTTTTGTTTATTCAGATCAAGAACAAGAGAGGGGCTTAAATTTCTCAAATTTCACATTTCCTTGCGTTCTTAAACGCGATCAATTCATATTGTTAGGAGTTTCCTGCGGCGAGTAATTGTAGACTTCAGCTATTTAGTCGCAGGGAACATCTGTATATCGAGTTTTTGACGCGATGGAAATTGGCAAGCACCACGCTTTTGTTTATTCTTCTTAACCAATCAAATTAATTGCATGTGACAGTAGAGGGGTATCAAGTACCTGGTATCAATGGTGAATGGAAATCGAAGAATTATTTGACACTATGATTTGATTTCAATTTCAAGTGTTTACTTTGCTTACAAATCGCTGAAACAAAACCCGCACATACCTTCAATGTGATCGGTCGATACTCGTGTTTCGGATTGTTCACTACTTTATTGAGAGAAATACTGGATTTTTCACGACACATCACAATGTAGAAACAACTGATACCTACTGCTTCCTAAAACCATCCGGATAACATTTCTGTGAAATATATACCCCCTTTTACCCCACCTATGTATAGAAAAATGTGGTATGCAGGGGTATACCTATTTTTCTTAATTTTTTGCTCCAAAACATAGATTGTCGGCGAGGCGGTTCTAACGTGTATCCACAATCTATGTTTTGAGCAAAAATAAGAAAACTGTTATTTTTTTTTTTCTAATGAAAAATTGTCATTTTTCACAACTTTATAGATCTCTGTATATTGCATGGACATGTTTTCGTAATGGTGCCTAACTATATGAGCCGCCCCATGGGAAAACCAACAATCTGCATAGGCGAGAACAAAGACGCAGATCAGCTTCGCGGTAACCGCGAAGCTGATCAGCGCCTTTGTTTTCGCTACTCGGATAGTACAATTCCTCCTCTACTTAAATCCGAAATTTCAAGCTTCCAGCTCTTTTCTGTGCTTGTACAGGTCGGTTTGTGTCGTACCTGGTCGGAAACCACATTGTTGGTTTTCCCACGAGGTGGCTCATATGTTGTACTCGTTACCTTTGTACTTGGTTGATTTTTTACGTCCCTTTCAAGATTATTTCAGCTCATATGAAACGGGCCAATCAGGAGGTGGGGGAAAACGGGAGAACCCTTAGAAAAAACACCTGCCTCACCCTCAAGCAGAACTTGGCTTGTCTCAGATGTGGCCAGTGCGAGGCTCGAACCCACACCAGGCACAGCGGTGAGATGATCGAGTGATTAAGAAACTGCGCTCTCAACCGCTCGGCCACTGGGGCCGTGTATTTGGTTGATGCTTGCTGGGTGGCTAGATAGTTGGGAAAGAGTTGATCGTCTTGCAGTTCATAAGTGTTGTAACGTTTGTGTACTGTTTTGTGCTGTATTTTTTTCCCGCCTGTTGTCTTTCAGAATAACATGATTTTGTATTAGAATATGGATATTTTCAGTCACTTTTGCATAGTGTTCTAAACAAAAATTCTTTCACTTACTGTTTTTAGGGTAAAAATGCAAAAAATGTTTCGATTTGTCCTTTTGTCGGGACGAACATGTCATGACTGTCGAAAAATTCCGGATTTGATGCGAAATTTTAAACAAATGTTTTTACAACATTTGTAGATGATTTTTAAAATTTTTAAACTTAATTAAAGTTGTGTACTTGTCATTGATAATCGCTTAAAATTTCATAAACATGCTGCTGATAATAAAGCGTACAGAGAAGGTTAAAGTTTGAATGCAAACTTGCCTGTTTAATGCTGCATTCCATATGTTCGGTTAGAACTTTTGGCTAGTATATAACTTGCATGGACAGTTGACAGCGCGTAATGCTCAAGCGCACAACTTTGCATGACGCCTGCAGATTACAAATCAAATGCAATACTCCATTAACTGAAAAAGGACCACATTACTGGTGGAAGGAATCTGAAAAGGGCTTAGAGCGGATCTTTGACCTTTATTCCGGCTAAGAAGAGATGAGAGGTTTAATCTACATAAAAGCATTAGGATTGTCTAATAATTGAGTCACCTCATGGGAAAACCAACAATCTGCATAAGCGAAAACAAAGACGCAGATCAGCTTCGCGGTAACCGCGAAGCTGATCAGCGCCTTTGTTTTCGCTACTCAGATAGTACAATTCCTCTTCTACTTAAATCCGAAATTTCAAGCTTCTAGCTCTTTTCTGCGCTTGTACAGGCCGGTTTGTGTCGGACCTGTTCGAAAACCACATTGTTGGTTTTCTCACGAGGCGGCTCAATTTTTGCTGAAATGCAATTTCTGGCATTTTAATTTTTATAATTAATACATGTGTAGTAAGGTAAGGGCGGTCGGGTGGGAATATGGGTCCCGTCTATTGGGGCATAAAGAAATGGGCTGCTTGTGCCTCAAGGCAAAGCTTATACTCGTTGGTTATATTTCAAGCATTTAGTGGATGTCATAGCATCCTGATTTTTGGTAAAAGTCCCATAAAATGGAGGCATCGCCCCGACATGACCACTAGCTGTTAAATGGGACGTTTAAGCATCAATTCAAACAAACAATTTGTAATGTACGTTGAACTGCAACATTTAGGCTTTCATTACAAAAAAAAAATTGCACGTGCAATTAAACAGACAATTTTAGATAAGAACAATTTAAACATTACAGCTGAAAAATTTTGATGATTTTAATATTATTGCTCCAAACATGTACACTCGCCGAAGTGGTTCTAACGAATATCCACAATCTATGTTTTGGATCAAAAATAAGAAACATAACAGTCTATAGACTGAGTCCTTTTCAGAGCTCAGATTTGAGCCCATAAATCTCAATAGAAATTGCCAAAATATTTCTCATTATCACAGAGGCTTTCTGGTTCAGCCACTGTTCCAATCACTACTGGTTTATAAGTCACAATCATTACTTATGTTCAGTTCATTGATTTTTTCCATTTGCGAATTGTCATTTGGGTATGTCAGTGTAACAAGAATGTGACTAGACTGTGCGTGCAAGTGGTGTTCATTGTATGCACTTTCATATTCAAAAGGAATCATTTTATGTCAAATGCAGCATATAAATGTTTCATTTGATAAACTGTTTTCATACCTAAACTTTTCTATGCAAAGGTATATGGCTATCTAATAGCATTATCTTTCTGTTCTTGAAACATTGTAATTGTTTCAAGATTAAGATTGTCAGGCGAGTTGATTTATTCAATTTTGGCTTGGGCACTTAGTCTCTAGACTGATAGGTATATCCCCTACAAACCCCAAATTTTCTATATTAAAGTGGGATTTAGTGGGGTATTTACTGCAAGGGCATGTTTGCTTGATGATGATATCAAACTACATATAAAGGAGCACAATGGCCTAGCGGAAATAATATTTAACAGTGGCAAGCTTCACTTATATTGTCATCTGCCTTGGTTCACCCTGTATACCGTTGATGCAACTGAATATGTTACGGCACAGATTGATGCAACATTTCACGAAGGTAGGGGGAACTGGAGAGCGGTAAGTTGACGATCATGTCAGTTTTATAGGCATTAATGTGAGGATGTCTGGGTCAGGACTTTGTGGGAAAACAAAGTAAGGATGCCTTCAGTTTTTGCCATAAGTAGTTTGTAACAAAAGCTTACCTTGTGTCAGAAATTATAAATTTCATTGAAGGAATATGCCACCAGAAACACGAAAATTGATTACGTTTGCTAATTATTCGAATCCTTCATCATCGTTTGTATATATCAAAGTTTCGGTATATACCGGAATCATTCCTTGTTTCATACCACAAAAAGACAATCCTGAACTCAAGCAAACTTTTACACAATATGGTGTTAACACACCTAGGTTGGATCGTTTGGGAAGCAAGGTACGTCAAAGAGTTCATTGCCTTGATGCAACGTACGTCCAATGTGTTCTTTTTGAAAATGATGCTTTCTACGGCGGATCTTTGGGCCAAAAAAGATATTTCTTACGGTGGACACTTTTGCAGAATGGAAAATCCTGTGACCGTTAAAACTTGAGTAAGCGGGACTAAGTGATTTTTGCATATTTTTGCTGGCAGTGTTTCTTGTATACGTCGTCCACTAGCTTCCAAAACGTTTTGTTTCGTTTTGCTATGACTTCAAACGTCCCAATCAACAATTTAGTAATGTCGGACAGAGCCAGCGCTTCCTATTTGTTTATCGGCACTGTGGGGACTTAAGTGTTTTTCTCAAGCAAACTACACGGTGAAAGTATGTATCAAATCCAGAACCTCTTGCTCTGGTGCCCTATTCTACCATCATGACTATAACGCCATCGCGCTCCCCACTTAGATTTTCCATCAAATGGTAGTCTGTTAGCCCTTATAAGTTTTATAATGCAGTATGACTGTTTTCGTCAGAAATGTCGACATTGTAATCTTGAAACGGTTAACACACATACGCAGACACTCGACAAATGTGACGTATGTGTTGTGTGCAATGATACATGTGTGTCACTATCGGCATCAGCATCTGGACAACCAGGCGTTTAGTGTGTGTGTGTGTGTGTGTGTGTGTGTGTGTGTGTGTGTGTGTGTGTTCACGCTAGTCAAAACTGTCTGTTTCCATGCGATAGGGCTGTGTATCTTAGTGTTGTATCGTGTTTAATTCTAATAGCTATAAGCGGCTAAATCTTGCTGAAAAGGCACGTTCTAAATTTCGTACCAGACCCTCGGGTGTAAGGAGAGGGAGTGTCAGTGTGGGTCCCATGCACAGATCCAGAAATATTTTTCACTCGGTACTCATTAAAATTTCTCGTTGCGCATTTTTTCTTGAAAGCACAGTTAATGTACGTCTGGAATAGGTTTACTTATTTTGTTCTTACTCATAGTGAACTAGCGCACGATGT
This sequence comes from Rugalucina vietnamica, assembly GCA_964017185.1. Classification (NCBI taxonomy): domain Eukaryota; kingdom Metazoa; phylum Mollusca; class Bivalvia; order Lucinida; family Lucinidae; genus Rugalucina; species Rugalucina vietnamica. The sequence continues at coordinate 7,391,051 of OZ024872.1, forward strand.
AAAGTCTACAGTCTAGCGCACGATGTAAAGTCTACAGAAGATCCCTCCAGGTGGGCTCCCTGCACCTGAAATTAATGGGTTGACTCCCCCGGCCATTGCTTATCCCGTCTCCCTAAAAAGCATTTTGCACATGCTTAAAACTCCCCACCCCCACCTTTAAAGTGTTTGCTTTGTAACTCCTCATAAATTATCACGAATGCACTACCCAGACAGACGACTTTCTCCAATTTGACTTATCTAGAGCTCTACACTTCTCTGCAAGAGTGTTTTGATAAACTGGTCATATATCATGGAATCAGCAGTGATTTGTTTATATGTAACTACATGATAGTTAAAGAGTGATGTTAAAAGCAGCAGACTGGCTGTAATACTACCTGTCTTATGAGTAGATTTAAACTGAAGCTAATTTAACTGCAAGAGCTGTTGAGATAAAACGAAAATGAGAACCCCAAAATTGGGGGAGATTGGTGGAGAAAGTCGCCAGTGTGTACCTAGCTCATGAACTAGCCATTATCTCAGCCCCCCCCCCTTCCCCAATTTCCCCAAATGCCTGGTAGGGACTCAACTATGTTTGTTGCAATATTGCTACATATAGCATACGTTTATCTTTTCTGAAACGGGAGGGGAGCATGTATGCAGGACCACTAGCATCAGTCATATTCCAGAAAAGATTTCCAGATCAAAAGCAAGGTGAAAAAAAAAAAAAAAAAAAAAAAAATCACATTGTGCAATAAATCGCCCATAACGACGGGCAAGAATATCGGGAACTTTACTTGCTGCATTATGGAGAACATGTATAGGCTTATACACTTTTCACCATATTTGCATACACATGCAGATTAATTTAACAATCAAATATTTTTATCCAGCTGTCAATTCACAGCACAAAATGTTAAAAAAAATAAACATCAAAGTGTCCGCCGTAAGAAATATCATTTTTGGCCTAAAGATCCGCCGTAGTTAGCATCATTTTTCAAAAACACCTCTTGTACGTAGGTAGTATCCAGGCAATGAACTCACTGACGTACGTTGCTTCCCAAATGATCCAACCTAGAATGATTCCGGTTTATATTGAAACTTTGATAATGACAAACGATTATGAAGGATTTGAGCAATTAGCAAATATAATCAATTTTCGTGTATCTGGTGGCATATTTCTTCAATGGAATTTATAATTTCTGTCACAAGGTAAGGTTTTTTAACAAACTACTTATAGCAAAAACTGAAGGTATCCTTACTTTGTTTTCCCACAAAGGCACGGCCCAGACATCTAACATTAATGCCTGTAAAATTGAATTAATGGTCAACATACCGTTCTCCATTTCCCCCTACCTTCGTGAAATGTTGCATCAATCTGTGCCGTAACAAATTTGGTTGCATCAACGGTATACAGGGTGTGGTTGGGATTCCGAATTTATTGGTATAAATTCTAGGCATTCTATTCTTACTGGCATTATTTCGTAAATATTATAGTCAACAAATTATACACTTTTCTGTTGTAATCAAGGACATGGACGCCATTTTCCCTTGATTTGCGAACTGGTTCTCCCGACGAAATAAGGAAATATCATTTACATGGATGCTAATACCGCACCGAAACAAAATAGCAATAGAGCAGTTTACAGCGGACCGTCCATTCAAAGCATCTGTAAAGTTTGATTTGGGTAATCGATTCCCGCGCTCCCTGTGTTTAAAGGGCCAAACGTTTTGTACTTCTAGGGAGCAAAGACAAGAGTCGGACTGAGTTGGTATGAGTCTCTCAAGGTAGCAGTCCTTTTGTTTCGGTGCGGCTTGTATCATTTACTCAAATGATCATACAGCACAATGCAGATTATATTCTTTGGGTAAATACATATTCGCTTTAAAAGACACTCAAACGCAAGCGAAATTATTAGAAATTATCCCATATGGCGGTGCGCCTCGTTATGCCCCCTTCAAACCCTTCTCAAGGACCGCGATTCTGATTTCTCTTATTTCATCCGTCCAAGTCGAAAGAATAGAAACAAATTAAATAAACACTACATCTGTACCGCTGTCTGATGTTGAATGGAAAAGAATAGTATCGTTAGGCTCAAGTAATAATTGTCCCGTACCAATCATACTGATTAAGTTCTGTGAGCCTAATGTCGCGAGACAAGCTATTAGCTAGCACGAGAGAGCGATCATCGCCTTCTCAGATTCTGAGATGGATTCCGGGGCCGGTCTCACTAAACTACTAATGATCCAAGAAGAAGAAGAAAAAGAAGAAGAAAAAAGAAGAAGAAGAAGAAGAAGAAGAAATGATGATGATGATGATGATGATGATGATGATGATGATGATGATGATGATGGCAGAAGATTAAGATGCAAGTAAAAAAAAAAAAAAAAAAAAAAAAAAAAAAAAAAAGGTCTGTGAGATAGTACAAATACAGCTAATGCAACGAACAAAACAGTATACAACTATTTCATACCTTCCTGTGTGACAGTCAAGACTATTACCCCGATGTGTTGTGGATGACTCGATGAATTGTTGCCCGAGGCCGAAGGCTGAGAGCAACAGTTCATCGGGTCATCCACAGCTTCGAGGGGTGATAGTTTTGACTGTCATACAGGAAGGTTTGAAATAGTTATTTTATTACCCAACTCAAACTTCATTATATCCGTTATAATAGACACATACTATATAATACATGTAATAAGATTGGTTGTATATCAAATCGAAAATATGGACGAAACATGCTTATATCCTGGTTTAGTTGAACAGATCATTAGTTTGCTGTGTTAATTCCAATTTGCTTGTTTGTTTTGTTTATTTTATTTAACTGTTTTCTTTATCTGTTCTGCTTGTTTGTTTTGGTTTGGTTTTTAAGTTGTTTGTTTTGTTCATTTTTGTTTGTATGTTTGTTTGTTTTCTATGCTCAGTGCTGTTTGTTTTGCTTGTTTGTTGTCCGTTTTGTTTGTTCTAGCTAGCTGTTTTAATTTAGTGCTTGTTTGGTTGGTTTCTGTTTTCTAACATTTAATTTATGTGCTTATTTTTGACTAATGCTTTGTAGGATTTTTTTGTTTTGCTTTTGTTTATTTTATGTTTGTTTGCTTGTTTTTGTTTGTTTGATCATATGTTTTCGTGTTTGTTTGATTCATTTGTTTGGTTGGTTACTTTTGATTACTTTTTGTTTTAAATTACAATAATTACAGGTATGGTAAGGCAGTATAAAAACATGCATAACATGTCACATGACAGGGCAACAGTCAGAACTGTTTCCCGTGAAACAGTTCGTCACATGACACGAAACAGTTCATTGAAACTGGTTGGAACTGGCTGTTACTGAAATTGTTTAAAAACAGTCCAAAATGTTTAATTACTATTTATATAGTATGTTGGGTAATAATCAGAAATATTAGAAATAAAACATGATAAAGAAAAAAAAAATAAACACAATACAAACAATTTTTCTATGGCGGAAAATGGGCAGGTTAGGCTGGATACATCAACAAAGCAGAAGCTCTACAGAAGCATTAGCCAACACATACATATTATTTTTGGGCGAGAGTTCTGCGAGCCTTATTTCTCCTTGCGTATCGTTTTATAAGCTGCCTGCATTTCGTTTATTTTTACAATCCCTAAAAGTCTGTAACATGCATTCAGAGATACTAAACTAATGTCTAGTGAGACATGTTTTGAAACATAAACTCATGTTTCCATTACGTATTATCTTCTTGTAATCCAGCACAGGAAATATAGCCAAAGACTGAGCCGTGGATTCGTATCCGCTTACCAGCTTCAAAGAGCTAAGCTTTTCAAACAACAAAATTATTTTTGACAGTTCTTCGTTGATTCCAGATTATGTCTAATGCTTATGATTTTAATCAACTAAAATGGGTGTAATTCTGGATAAACACTTCTAACAAATATGCCTGTATCTATAACTTTGTATCCGCTAAACCCAGAGTAGATGAGTGCATTTCTATTTTAAAGAGAGGAAATAGAGAATTGAAATATTCATAGCAAAACACTTTATTATAACACACCTCGCCTATATAGCCAATGGTAAAAAACGTGTTATATTGTGCAACAATGTCACTGGGCGAATAAGCGTGACGTTACTTTGCGGCATTTGTGACGTCAGCTCTCCCACAAAGCAGCGTTAGACGGTGAATCGTCGTTTTAGCGCACAACATACGTAATGAGTGTGTGTAAATACCAGCATTACAGTCAAATATTTGGCGGGATATCTGCAATGCAATGGCGGAAAGCTGAACGATATCGACGGTTTCAGCAACATTTATTCCGTTTATTACGGTTAGAATCGAAATAGATCAGCTCAAGTGCGTGAATTGTGGAGTAATAATTCACTGTTTGTCGGTCAGTTGTAAGAAGATAAATCACTCGCGCTACGCGCTCGTGATTTGATCTTCTTTACAACTGACCTCCAAACAGTGAATTATTACTCAACAATTCACTGCTAGGGCTGATCTATTTTTTAAGTAAGTAATAAAATAAAAGCAAACTTGGGGCCAGAGCTTCTTGCGTGGCCCACCGGGGTTCAACTGTTTTTTTTTTTTTTTTTTTTTTTTTTTTTTTTTTTTTTTTTTTTTCTCTCTCTTTTGCTCCGGGTTTCAGTTAGTTATTCGGCTCCCAGGGATGTCCATCGTCGGGCAGCTTACTTAATCTGTTGAGTCCTCGTTTTTGACTCATCAGGGTGGTTATCATGATTTATTTGTTTGCCCTTGGTGATTCATTGACTAGTTAAGAGATTCTCCACGAGGACCGAACAACTTACTTAAGGATTGAAATTCAGATTTTAGCTTTCACTGGATGATGAAAAATATTAGGCTGTTTTAATGTCTGTGAAACCCGAAGGGCTTCTCGGAGACATTAAAGCAGCTAATGTTTTTCATCATCCAGTGAAAGCTAAAATCTGAATTTCAATACTTATATTTACATTTTATATCTTCAATCAAGTAACAGATTTTTAATTGCACACATCACCGCTCATTTTCATGTTATTTGACATTAAATACGACTTAACGTAATTTTGGAACAGCCAAAACGTCAAATTTTCGCGCCTAACGTCATGGCGACACGCGACCAACGTCACGACAACAAGAGTAAACAAACAACGTCACTGGATGGGTTTTGACGTCGCCCCGCCCATAGGCGTGGCCTCTAGATCACGTGACTTAATGTTTTTCATTGGGAAATGAAGAACATCAAGAAAGACACTTTCATCTATGGCGATTGCAATAAAAATGTAAATATTTGATGTTGTGAACCACTGCAGAAGAGAGGATGAGGTTATGAGCCTGTAAAATCGGTTTAAGCCCCCAGTTGTTTTATATCACTGATCGTTCCAATGCGATACTTCTGTTGTGGTTCCATTTGTTCTATGTTTTGGAGTCGAATTGTTGTACTGTTTGAACCTTATGTACGTTTTCATATTTTTATTTAAGTTCGGGTAACTGAGTGGCCGCCTATTGAGCAATAGCTGCTCACTCGGCTTACGATATGTTTTCTAAGTATAGACTATATAAGTACCTAATTGTCAATTTAGTTTTTCCCACCTCGGTTTTTGATTTGGGAATTTCTTTCTGATTGAGCCTTTTCCTGATCATTGCCTACTTGTACCTTTTCATTTTTAACGAATGCTCACTTGTTCAATAAACAGGGACGTTAGAGACCATAAAGATGTCCTAGCCAGTTCATGACGGAGAATGAGCCGGAAACTCGATCGAGATAAATCCAACCTAGTCTGTCACATATTCATTTGTTCTTCAATGTCTCACGAATCACTATGCATTTATTTAAATTTCATGATTCATATTATTATGTAAGTGGGTGGGGTAATTCAACATCATAAGTACTAAAACAATAGCTGCAAAAGTATGAATTAAAGAATATAATAAGATTACTGCTGTATCTGTGATTCCTAGCATTGCTCTAGACTAGAAAATTCAGCAGTTTATGATCTGAAACACAAATGATATGTTCATATATCTAGAAAACGTTTGTAATACGTACATAGGCAGCTCAAATAGCATGAAACAATGTGTAATTTAACCATCGCGCCAAAACAATTCCGTGAGCAGTCCACCCAGGCCTTCAATAGGATGGCAAAGCTTAACCAAAATTGTATTCAAACCAACTATAACAGGTGATGTCACCTCCTCTCCCCAAAAACGGGGCTTGGCTCCCTGGGTAGTAGACTATGCCAGAAAAGACCCCAGAGTGTAATAAAAGGGTAGAATAGAATAGCAAATATAATACTGAAAATGTATTGCAAGAATAAGAACACAACTTTATTTCAATATAAATCCCAGACCGCAGTTGGGCGGTATATGGGAAAAAGTACAGCTATATGCACAGTATATGAGCCTCCACATGAGAAAACCAACAATCTGCATATGCGAAAACAAAGACGCAGGTCGCGAAGCTGATCAGCGCCTTTGTTTTCGCTACACGGATAGTACACTTCTTCTTCTTCCGAAATCCTAAATCTAAAGCTTCTAGCCTGCTGTACAGCCTGATTTGTGTAAAACCCGTTCGGAAACCACATTGTCTTTTCTGTCGTTGGCTGTATCATTACCTGCAGACCATATGGTCTGTAGGTAATGATACAGCCAACGACAGAAAAGACACCACTGTATAATAATATTATAAATAGATAAGGGTAGAATAGAATAGCAAATGTAATACTGAAAATGTATTGCATCAAAACACATGGAATAGAATAGAATAGAATAGAATAGAATAGAATAGAATAGAATAGAATAGAATAGAATAGAATAGAATAGAATGGAATAGAGTAGAGTAGAATAGAATAGAATAGAATAGAATAGAATAGAATAGAATAGAATAGAATAGAATAGAATAGAATAGAACAGAACAGAACAGAATAGAATAGAATAGAATAGAATAGAATAGAATAGAATAGAATAGAATAGAATAGAATGAAACTGGTTCAATCCCCGCACTGGCCACATGTGAGACAAGCCATGTGGGTGTGCCAGGTGGTTTTTCTCGGGGGTCTCCTGCTTTCGCCCACCTACTGATATGAGCTGAAATAATCTAGAAAGGGACGTAAACTGAATAAAAAAAATAAATAATAAAAAAAATAAATAAATAAAACTGCCGCATAATATGGTAGGTAGTATTCTAGACTTTTAAAGACAGATAAGATTATTTTGTTTTAATTTAGATCTATTAGATCTATATGGTTTGAATTTACAGGCATAATAAACCACATTGGTGGACGGAAAAAAAGTCACAGGAAAAAAAAGTCACGGAAATAAAGTCACGGAAAAAAGTCACTGGAAAAAAGTCACAGAAAAAAAGTCACAAAATAAAAGACTAAATGAAATGCATATTATCTGTACATAAATGAAGTAGGATATACATTTCATGTTTAAAGTAAGAAATGACGAGGAACTGTCATAATCAAAACTCAATTCCTGCTCTAAAAATCGAAAATAACTGAAACAAAAATGATGGGAACCACCCTAGTATATGGGGCACGGTGGTGCGATGGTAGACCATGAAGCCAGAGGAAAGGGGATGGAAAACTAATGCTGCAATGTATACATGGTGTGTACTCGAACAAGCCTCTAATAAGCTCCCAGGGAACTGGTTTGGTCACTCAGAAAACATTAGCTCCATCCCGGCATAGCTGAAAATTGATAATCAGGACGTAAAACATCAACCCAAACAAAAATATTTTCAATAATACTAGTAATAATAAAAATAATAACGTCCATTTCTAACATAAAGTAGAAAAAAAAGTTTTTATTTTTGTGACTTTTTTTCCTGTTACTTTTTTTCCTACCCAAATCTGTGACTTTTTTTCTGTGACTTTTTTTCCTGTGACTTTTTTACCTACATTCACCACATGGTCGTTTCGTCTCTCACTAATGGGAAAGACCATCATTATTTCTTGATTTAAGGTTCATGTGTGTTGGTGAGTTCTTTGATAGCTGACTAGGCCAATTCTAACTCTTAACTGTCGGTTGCAAGTAGAGCAAGTCAATGTCATGGAACCAGCTGGTGGCCCATTGCTCTTCAGTTGGATTTGCGTTCTCTCCACTTTTTTCATCTTCACAGATACTCTTTTTTTTCATAGAGAGCTGTTCCTTTTTTGATGAGACCTCGCCAGTTTGATCGCTCCTGTCTGTCTCAACACATACCACCCTATACAAATGCATGTTTTCCACTGTCTTGGCATGTTTTGCTTCTTTTTCTGCGTTGGAGTCAGCTTTAAGTGGAAAATATCTTAACGTTAGGTTCATTTGTACCAAAGGTGTTCAAAAAGTTCGCAGAAAAGTGCCATTATGTCCTTACTTGGAAAATCAGCTGAATTAACTCGGACAGTTCTAAAGATTAACGTAATATGTACATATACAGCAAATTTTGCTGCTCGAGCATAAATACAATTTTTGCAGTGGTTGCTATGGAAACCATGCATCGCGATTACCGGCCCACTTTTTGTTCATCTTTACAAAAAAGTCGATGTTTAATGATGCCATTGCATTTGATAGTTTGCCGGTCTATTTTCCTCAAACTTTGTATCAGTAAAGTTCCATGTGTTGGCGGTAAGCACATGACGTCATATAAGTATGTGACGTAATATAGGCATATGGCGGCCGTATAGTTAGTCAGTATGCATAAAATGCGCAGGGAACAATGGTCTTCAATAAAGTATGTGTTTGGAACGGATTTTAACAGAAAGAAACACTGCTAAGAGCATAAAATGCAATGGCGACAAGGAAATTAAAGCCAGATGTACGTAATTGACCTCATGGTAGATATTTTATTTTTATTTTTTGCATGTGAGTGTATTTTGATGTCCTGCATACGAAAATGAAAAGAAATCGATGCCGTTCCGAGTTTGTTTTCGAGATATCGGCCTTCAAAATCGTCAAATTTCAGAGCGAAAATACATTGACGTCAACGTAAAATATAGGGATCAACCATGGTTTTCAGTGTTCAAACATTCGATGGATCACGAGGAAGGTGTTTGAACACAAGGCCGCAGGCCGCGTGTTCAAACACCTTCCAAGTGATCCAGCGAATGTTTGAACACTGAAACAAACCATGGTTGATCGCTATTCTTGCATTTTCACACTAATCCACTTAAAATCTCTTGAAAATAACATTAGCAACGTAAAAACTCACCGAAAACAGCGGAGCTTCTTCAACGTCGGCCATTTTGTTTCTACGAAACACATGACGTCACGTCGCATTGACCAATGACGTCGCCCAAAACCCATGTTCAAACGGCACGTGAATTTCATGATTTGAACATGGGTTTTGCTGTTTGAACACGGCTTTCGACCAATCGAAATCGGCCTCAAACAGCTATGCACATAGATATCTATGCAAGAATGCGATTTTAGACCCACTATTTGATAATTTTCTTAATATGTTAAAAAGTCCACGGTAGGATCTTTATAAAGAGAAATTCCTGAACTACATGTAGATAACGAGAAAGCCCTTAGTTACCGGATTCGTTTTCCTTCTATAAGCGTGCGATGCTGAATTCAGTTCGTTTTATGCGCGACGTCGCCTCTGATAAAAGTCGGGTTTAGTCATGGACATGTTGATGTATCCTTTCCTTACCTTTTGCCATGACCTGCCATATAAAAACCAGATTGGTTTTACAACAGCTTAATATGATGTCCATAATATTTTTTTGAATACAATATAATCATCTTGATGACAGCATGCTTATTCTATGAACAATATTAACAAGGTAAGCTGCAAACCAATGATCTGAATTGCAATTCTTGACATTTAAAACAAGATTTGAGACTCAAACCTTTTTCAAATACTATCACAGTCATGTCAAAGAATATAATTGAATGAAATATAGTTTCTAGCTGTTATGTTTACCCATTATGTTTGAAATTTTGTTTGGAAACACTTAAATGACAGTAAACTCATTTTAAAGATAGCATGTCTAACTTATAAATAATATTTACCAGGTGAAGGGCAAATCAATGATTTGAAATTCAAATAATGGTTTGAGACTCAAACCTTGTTAAGTACTTTCAGAGTCATGCCAATGCTAAGTGGATATTATTTATTGAAATATAGATTTAGCTGATTTAGCTAATACAAGTTTCAATTACGATTGAAAACAATGCTTTGAATTAATATGAACAAATTAAATCTAAAACACAATTTAGGACATTATCCTCATTCTATATAATAATATTGACCAGGTGAGCAGCAAAATGATTTGAAAAAGAATTTTTTTCTCAAAACAATTAACTTAGATAATCCGACAGACTTATTCTATAGGTTATATTTCACTGGATGAAGACAACAAACATAGATTTTTGATATATTAACAAGAATAAAATTTATATAACACCAATCGTTGCGTAGTTATATGCATGTTTAATACCGCAATAATAACATTTCAGGGTACATGCAAAAACTATACTGATAAAAAAGTGTAACGCACCATACTGATACAAAGCTTGTTACTGCTAGTACAATATAACCCATGAAATTGTTAACGCCTTGTTCTATTAAATATATATCATCGTAAAGTATCTTACTCATCGAACCAGGCTCTTCTGATACAATTCTTCCAGAATCTAGCGATGACATGTGATGATGATAAAGTCTGTAAGTCGTAAGGACATGCGGTATTCGCCTACCTGAAATGAAAACACATCTTTTATTCGTCCTATTTATCAAACCTGTTGATACGTTTAAACATGCACATAGCCAAAACAAAAACTTTATTTGGTAGATACTCATTACATAGCTCGTGACTAAATGGAGGGGACAAGTGAGGGGGGGGGGGGGCGCGCACGTTTTTAATAAAGTGTCTATAGAAACAACTGCTTTAGATTTTCATATGAATCTCGAAAACATAACACCATAAATGACTAAAATAGGGTTACTACTTCCATGTGACTCAACACCAAACCTCTTTGAGCATTCATGAGCTCAGTATCAATAGATACGCCATGCTACATTTGTACATATTTCATATTTTTTCAATGCCTTGTTTTTCTACTTTTTATTTCTGTTCGTTTTTGTGTTCTGTTAGTTTAGTTTATAGAAATACATCTGACACGATTATACTAGTGATAATAGTGATAAATGGAGTGCTGCTATACATAATATACCGTTTTTGTATGTACAGAGTAAGTATGTGTCTAAATCAAAATATCAAGTTTTTCAACTACCTAAACGGTAGATAGAAAAAATCGTATAAAAATTTCTTCGACAAATTGCAGAGGTTTAGGCGACTACACAAAAAGAAAGGATGTCTTTAATTTTCTAAGAAACAAAAATTACGGCATATATTGTCTACAAGATACGCATTTTACTAGTAGTATGGAACCGTACATAAAAGCAGAATGGGGAGGGGAAGTTATATTTAACTCACATACATCGAATTCTAGAGGAGTTTGTATATTATTCAGTAACTATATTGAATACAAAGTACACAATTCAAAAACAGATCAAGACGGAAATATGCTTACATTGGACATTGAAATAGAAGGTCAGAGGTTCTCCTTAGTTAATATTTATGGCCCAAATGAAGATTCGCCGGAATTTTACCAAAATATTTATGATGTTTTAGACGAAATCGGCAATGAAAATATAATAATCTGTGGAGATTTTAATCTAGTTCAAAACCAAAATTTGGATACATATAATTACGTAAATATAAATAACCCAAGGGCGAAAAATAAGGTTCTAGACTTGAAAGAAGAACTAAATATAGTTGATCCATACAGAAAGCTATACCATGATCTTAAAAGATTCACATGGAGAAAGTCTAATCCAATTAAACAGGCGCGCTTAGATTTTTTTCTTATATCCGATACAATTATGCAATGTGTTAATGACCTAGAAATTCTTCCTAGCTATCGGTCTGACCACTCATCAGTTGTACTATCATTGGAAATCAACGATTTTGTTAAAGGAAAAGGGCTGTGGAAATTCAATGTCAGTTTACTGAAAGACAAAACATATGTCGATACAATAAAAAAATGTATTAAAGATATTAAGGAACAATATATGTTACCGGTATATAATATGAATTTAGTTGAGGACAATCTTAACAATGACTTAATTCAATTTAATATATCACATCAACTTTTCTTAGAAACTCTTTTAATGGAAATACGAGGTAAAACTATTTCTTATTCGGCGTATAAAAAGAAAAAAGATAAAGAAACAGAAAATTCATTACAAAAAGAAATAGAGAACCTAGAAAAGGCGGACGATATCAATCTGAATTTATTAGAAACAAAAAAGGAAGAACTAGAAAACTTAAGAAAAGAAAAGGTTAAAGGTATCATAATAAGATCACGTGTCAGATGGTCAGAAGAGGGAGAGAAACCTTCTAAATATTTCTGTAAGCTTGAGTCAAGAAATTATATAAACAAAACAATAATAAAAATAGAAAAAGAAAATGGTCAAACAATTACAAAACAGGAAGAAATATTAAGTGAAGTAAAACAATTTTATGAAAACCTGTATAGAAATCATGACACAAATGAAAATCAAGATAATGAAATACTTACAATTTTAGAAAACATACAACAAAATCCTAAATTGTCAAATGAAAGTAAAAATAATCTTGAAGGTGAACTAACAGAAAAGGAAATACTAACTGCCCTTAAGAAAATGAAAAATAATAAAAGCCCTGGAACGGACGGTTTCACAGCGGAGTTTTTTAAATTTTTCTATAATGATATCAAAGTTTTCATAAAAAGAGCACTTAATGAAGGATATATTAATGGCAAATTATCAATTTCACAAAGGCAAGGTCTAATTACATGTCTTCCAAAGGGCGATAAACCGAAACAGTTTCTAAAAAATTGGCGTCCTATTACCTTATTAAATGTTATTTATAAAATTGCATCTGCGTGTATAGCGGAAAGAATTAAAACAACTTTAACTGAACTTATATCTAGGGATCAAACAGGCTTTATTAGTGGAAGATATATAGGCGAAAATACCAGATTAATTTATGATATCCTTCAAATAGCAGATGAACAAGATATCCCTGGTCTCCTTTTGATTGTTGATTTTGAAAAAGCTTTCGATTCAATATCTTGGAAATTCATTAACCATACCCTAAACTTCTTTAACTTTGGTGACTCTATTAAAAGATGGATAAATGTGTTTTATAACGATATTCAGTCATGCGTAATCCAAAACGGATTTCTTTCTGAACCTTTTAATGTTAAAAGAGGGTGTAGACAAGGTGATCCCCTATCCCCTTACATTTTTTTATTATGTGCTGAAATACTCTCCCGTCAATTCAAGGCCAGCACCGATATTAAAGGAATAGAAATAGCAGGAATCGAATACCTGCTTTCACAATTCGCTGACGATACTACAATATTATTGGATGGTACTGAAAATTCTCTGAATGAATCCCTCAAGGTTTTGAATATGTTCGCGTTAGCTTCGGGTTTAAAATTAAATGCAACTAAAACTAGAGCAGTATGGATAGGAAGTCAAAAATTTAGTGGTGAAACTTTTAATCACAGGCTAAAACTAGACTGGAGTCAAACTGATTTTACTATTTTAGGTATCAAATTTTCATGTAACCTGGATACAATCGTCGATTTAAATTACAATGTTAAGCTTGCTGAAATAGAAAAGGAAATGAAACAATGGTCTAAACGAATTTTGACACCTATAGGCAGACTTACTGTGCTTAAAACGTTATTAGTATCAAAGTTAAATCACTTAATAATATCACTACCAAATCCGAGTGTGGACCAAATCTCGAAATTGAAAAAAATATTTTTCGAATTTTTATGGAAATCATCTACTGATAAAATTAAACGAGAAGTTATTATTCAAGATTTTGAACAAGGGGGGTTAAGGATGATACATGTAGAAAAATATATTTATGCTCTTAAACTTGGATGGATAAGAAGACTTGTTTTAAACGATTCAAAGTACAAACTACTCTTTGAAAGTGTATATGAAAATATAGAATCTATCTTGAATAAAGGTGATACTTACATTGAAGAGTTAAAGAATAACCGTAATAATAAATTCTGGTATGATGTTCTAGATGTGTGGCAAAAGTTCATCCCGTTCTTGAAACCTAAAACAAAAGAAGATATAATGGGTATTAATATATGGAAAAACAGTAACATAACAATAGATAACACGCCGGTGTTTTATAGAAGATGGTACGAAAAACACGTGGTTTTCATTAAAGATCTCTTGAACATAGACGGTAAAATAATGTCATTTGAAGAGTTTCAGAATAAATATGGAATACAGTGCAATGTCCTCCAGTTTCTGGGAATAAAAACTGTCATAACAAATTATATGCAACAGTCAAACATTGACTTAAGCATCGAACCATTACCTTTAACACATTGTGTTATACCATTCAATATTAAGCTTATATTAAAACAAAGAAAAGGAAGTCAAGATATGTATAGACTTTTAACTTATAAAACTGTTTTACCAAAAAGTCAAACTAAATGGAATGAAATATTCCTAAATATAGATTTGAATTGGAAGACCATATACACTGTTCCAAAATTATGCTGTAAAAATACTAAACTTTATTGGTTCCAATATAGAATTTTACACAGAATACTGGCAACAAACGATCTGTTGAATAAAATGAACATTAAACAAAACAATCTCTGCACATTTTGCAACGAAGAAATAGAAAAACTTGAACATCTATTTTGGCAATGCAATACTGTAAATATATTTTGGGAAAATATCGAGCAATGGATTTATGAAAAAAATGATTACTTAATCAACATAGACAAAGCAAGGGCAATATTCGGAATTCAAAATATTTCAAAAGTTTATATACCAGTAAACTATTTATTAACGGTTACTCGATACTACATCTATGTTTGTAAACTGAATGAGAATAATCTTACAATACCAGGTTGGCAAAGTTTCGTAAAACAATATCTAGAAGTAGAGAAAATAATTGCAATAAAAAATGATACATATAGACAATTCAACACGATTTGGGGAAAATGGTTACTTACCTTTGACTTGTAATACGATTTCACCACTTGATGCTTTCCAACGCTCTCAATAAATTAAGATCCACATCCTAGATAATAAACTGTGTGAAAACACAAAACCTCTGTAATGCTTTCATATATACTCTGTACTTTTGCACGAGACCAGCAGTAAAACGACAATGTATACTGTATAGCCACGCTTCACGTATCACTAACTACTCGCTAACGACGTACAAAAAGGTAACTTAATGTTTAGCTGATATACATGTAGTAGAGTGAAATTACATTATAAGCTTTATCATCGTGAGAGAATTTGATCATTACTTTGTAACATATAGGTACGTGCTGACCAGCCTGTGCAACAGCTGTCTCTGACAAAGTTTGGCCTTTTTTGTTGTTGTTTCGACTGAATTCATGTATAATTATATTACACTTAGGCCGGTCGTAGTCGCCAAATATATGTTTCTTTTCTCATGCTGGAAGCTTTATTATTGTAATGATATTAAATATGCTATAGAATTTTATGTTGAATGACCACTAATGGCATGTATGGAACCACATATACGAGTAGTTGTGTGATACTAATTTGTACTACTGTTGTGTATTGATATCTTGTATGTTCGTGTCAGATGAAAAAATAAAAAATTACAAAAAAAAATATTTTTTTCATCATTATTTTCAATTCGGATGATGATTAATCGCGGTCATCTCGCACAATCTCTGACAATCTCGCAGGGTTTCGTATCTTAACAAAATCATGATAGGTATCAATTTTGCTAATTATCCTTCTATTATCATGACAGCTATTACCATTATCTCCCCTACCTTAGTCTATTATCTCCCTGACAAATATGAGCCACCTCGTGGGAAAACCAACATTGTGGTTTTAGAGCAGGTCTGACACAAACCGAGCTGTACGAGCACAGAAGACGGCTAGAAGCTTCAAAGTTTGGATTTAGAAAGTAGAGGAATTGTACTATCCGTGTAGCGAAAACAGCTTCGCAGTTACTGCGAAGCCGATCTGCGCCTTTGGTTTCGCATATGCAGATTGTTAGTTTTCTCATGAGGCGGGTCATATATTACCCAACCGGTGTGAAGATTAGTCCCTAGATAAATCCAATATAACCAATATGATTTCGCGTTTGAGTAAAACTGTCAGGTTTCATACTGGGTTTTATTTCCGGTCTACGGATTATTACGATCGTGGTTATGATGGGGTCTCGCGCGGTTGATGGCACTTCCTGTTTCACTTTCACAATGTTTGTAATACTGCATTAAACTTGCCTATGCATACGGAGATATTTTCAAGAAGCAAAAAATTAACATTTCACTGGAAATAAAGAAATTCAGATTTGAAACGAACTTTATGTATATAATAATAATAATAATAATAATAATAATAATAATAATAATAATAATGCTAATATTAATAAATCTTATTCATTATTCATTTCGGTTCATTACGAAAACATGCCCTTGTTATGCAGAGATTTGTTTTTCATTTCATATACATGTACTTGTCAGAATTCTTGCTCAAGACATAGATTGTGGGTACACGTTAGAACCGCCTCGCTGATGCGGTTTTAAAGAGTACCCACAATCTATGCTTTGGAACCAGAATAAGAAATTAGGTATGCACCTGTATACCCCAGTTTTGCTATATATGCGTGGGGTATAAAGGGGTATATATCACAAGGAAATGTTATCCTGGTGTTGTCAACAAAATCTTGTTACGTACAGTACCACCCTTTTGTTAAACACTCTTTTCACTTTGTTTTAACTTATGTTGGAATCCACAAAAGCATATTTGTTTGTTAGTTTTTACTAATTTATTAATTAGCAACTGTATGCCACACACAAAATCATATTAAAATGCTTCTTATTGTGTGGTTTTATTTCCATTTTATGAACACTTAATGTCTTCGCATCGCAGTAGTTAGTACAAAGGGCGTACAAACTAAACGTTTTTGTGGTCATTTATCTGGATTTGGGACTGTTTAGCGTTTTGCTATTCACAGCCACTTGTCAGGCACTAGCCGAAAAAGCAACTACTACTGCTGCCTCTACATCTACTACTACTACTAAATAGTAATTATAATAGTAGTAGATGTTGTTATTGTTGTTAGTAGTAGTTGTTGTTGTATTTGTTCTTGTTGTTGTTATTTTTACCTGACGATGATGATGGAGATGATGATATTGCTATAATAATTCTTGGTATACTGGAGATAGTGCGGTTTATCAATGTTTAGTACATTATTATGTTTTGTTATTATTATTGTTGTTATTATTATTATTTTTATTATTATTATTATTATTATTATTATTATTATTATTATTTATTTATTTATTTATTTATTTATTTATTTATTTATTTATTTATTTAATTTTATTTATTTATTTATTTATTTATTTATTTATTTATTTAAAAAAGATAAATATTCCAATCATTCGACAATAACTAAGCAACATTGAAATTGACCATAAAACCTACCTACCTTGCACTCCCTGGTGTTGCCTGATTATCATGCTGTCGAACCGAGTGACAGCCGTGTGAAATGGACACCAACAGAGCTTTAATAAAAATGTAAACTTAAGTGACAGCTCATCTTTAAAGAGCAACTTTACGTGAAAGCTTACATGTCTTAGCTTTTTAAAAGCATTCTTATTGCCAGAATCACCCTGCGTTGTAACATTGCTGCCATGCAAATGAGCCGTTTTGGAGTGATCACTTTGCAATTTCATTTTAATGAACTACGTGCTTGCATGCTTCCATAAGCTTTTGCACATCACACATGCAGTGTTTTCGTGGACTTGCCCAATCCGTCTAATTTTGAATACATGCTAATGATACGTTAAAAGATATGCTTATAAAAGATCAGCATCATATTGCTAACTTCTTAAACGTCTGTCTCTTGAAAGGTTTCATTTGGTCCATGCGTCGCCTTTAATATTGTCATTTTGTCGGTACACGTAAGGTTAACGAGAGTAAATCATTTTATTATCGACAACTCTCGACAAAGCATCACAAAAACGTTATTTTTAAATCTTGTCTTCACCGTACAATTTGCTTTTCCAGGGCGATGCTTCTGTTGTTTTTCTTTGTTAAATACCATTCACGGTTTGCCTTCTGCACTACGGTCTATTCGTATAATTCGTAAAATTTTGGCTACTGACAGTTGACTGGTAATAGCCATTTTAACGGTTTTTGGCTACTGACAGTTGACAGTAAATAGACTCTTCCAATATAGAATTGTTTGTTTGTGTTGAGGTTTAACGTCCCAGTCAACAATTTTTCAGTCATGTCGGGACGGAGCCAACGCTTCCTGGGTTTAACCAGTACTGTAGGGAGTAGATGTGCCTTGCTCAAGGACACAACACGGTGACGCTTGTGGGGTTCGAACCCAGGACCTCTCGATTCGGAGTCCGACGCTCTACCACTACGCCACCGCGCAATATAGAATTGACAAATTGGTACCTAATATTGGTAAATGGTTTGCCCGGGGTCTGAGGGAAACGCAGAAATACATGTGTACCTGCAAGCGGTTGGGTGGGTGTGCAGACAGAAAGGCAGACAAACGTGCGTTGTCTGGATTATCTTTCTTTTTGAGTATGCTGCATTGAAAATGGTAAGTGCAGACATAAATCATAAGTGTGATAAATCAAACCATGCACCAAGCACAGTCATCGTCATAGCTTGACAGCCACGAAAATAAATGAATGCACATTTTGTTTTAGCTCACATGTTACGTATGTGACCTGAGAATGAATTAAAGATGAGTTGTCTTAAACGTTATGGCACGATACGTACATGGCGTAAAACGCGAATTCCATGAAACAGACACATCAGGTGTCAGTTGTTCAAAACTTCGTTAGCTTGATTTAAAATATGAGAAACCTTTCCATCGTGACGTTAACTAACGATGTCGTTAATTTTGAACGACTGGGCCCTTAATTTTGAACGCCTAGGCGGTTCTAACGTGTACCCACAATCTATGTTTTGAGCAAAAATAAGATAACTTTCAAAACGTTTCTACTGAATATAACTTTTTTACAATTAGTACAGAACAGAACAGAACATTCTCTTGCAAATAAACATCTACCACGTAAAATCGTCGTGGGACAACCGAATCGCGTCAAGTTTCAAGTCTTTAATTACCAGTTATTACACAATGTTTGTAAACCGCGGCTTTATTTCGATCAATGGTTATCATAACCTATTCACACTCTTTGGTTATTAAACTAAGCATGAATCTGGACAATTTGTCGTCGTGTTCGATTTGGCGGATTAATATGTTCGCCTCATCACCTCTTTTAAGAAAGCGTCGAAGATCTTTAAGGATGCGCCCATAAAAATTTATATGCAACTTCAATTTATTCATATTCTAATACGTTTTTGGGATAACAATTGAACATACGTACAATCAATACAGTTTTGCAGTAATGTGAAGCTGCAGATCGCTTCAGGATTCTTTGTTGGTGCGCAGCTTCTTCGCGTCTCCAATGGCAGCCCTTGCCCTCGTGAGGTTTTTCTGGTCACTGCCACTTTCAATGGGGTGTTGACGTTGCGAGCAAATTAATTTACCTTTCTCAATGGGAGTCTGAATAAAGTCTAATTTTGTTGAGACACCGTTTTCACCTGCTTCGCCATGGGACCATGGGGTGCTATTGTCCGGACTCAATTGCGTGGTGACCGGGTTTGTTCTTGCGCGAAACCTTTACTAATGAGGTCTGGTCATTTGGTTTAAAGAGCATTACAGTCCATCAGACAGAGATTTCACTTATAAAGATAACAAAGTGATGGAAAATTGAGAATAATGAACAGTGATAATTAAGTGGAAAACTATCGTGAATTATTTCCCACCGGGAGATCTCGTAAAGGCGAGATTTTGAATTGAACACCATTTGAAAGTAGTTCTATAAGATCTTTTGACTCCGCTGAGAGCGCAGCGGCAATTCACATGTGACAATATAGTCCGCGGTAATCAGACACGAATCGGTCGTCTGAAATCACGAAATTCCTTTCCATCGACGATAGATCAGAGACGTTACCATGGTGACGAGCTAACGCGAGGTGTTTCAGACAGAAAATTACACTATCGCAAAGTATGATATTCGTAAAAACCGAAGCGCCACCCGGGGCGCAAACGCGGAAAGATACTCATTGCAAGCGCGATCATTCTAACAACATGGCCGCTGTCTGATTGTTCGTCGCGGAGCTTCAAAAGTGTCTAAATTGTCTAAAATTCTTCCCTCAGGATCTATGGCGACAATCTGCTCGGTGTAAAACATTGAAACCAGTACACCCTCAATTTTATCCCGTGATTACATATTGGGTTTCCTCTGAAAGAATGATACGTCTATTCAGACATGTCCCAGTCGTTGAAATTATCCGGCGATTTCATTAAACCAAAGCCCTGGTAATGGAGACATCATAACATTGACAATGATGTTGATATTAGCCTCGGGCCGACAACATCTGACTAGCACTCCACAATGACATTACGAACTCTTGCCCATGAAATATACAGAGTTTTTTTTTTTTTTTTTTTTTTTTTTTTTTTTTTTTTTTTTAAATAATAATAAATTTTCTCAGAAAAAAAAATTGATTATTTTAATATTTTCGCTCAAAACATAGATTGTGGGTACACGTTTGAACCGCCTCGGCGAGGCGGTTCTAACGAGTACCCGCAATCTATGTTTTGGATCAAAAATAAGAAAAATGGGTATACCCCTGTCATGCCTGTAAACCCCAGTTTTACTATATAAAAGTCGGGGTTTAAGGGGGTATTTATTTCACGGACAAGTTTTCCTGATGTATCACAACCAGAGACCAATTATACTTTATTCATAACATGCTCAAAAAGAGACATCCATACTCTTTGATCATTGCAATAGCTGTTATATTTATTGCCGCAATGCTGGATAATTAAAATTATATTATACGAATGCGTTTCACACGCAACTTTTGGACACATTCTTATTTTGGCCGAAATTGATTTTCCACAAAAACAACCTCCCATTACGAAAACTTGCTCATGCAATATACAGAGATTTTAAAATTTCTAAAAAATGAAAATTTTCATCAGAAAAATTTTGATATATTTCTTATTTTTGCTCAAAACGTAGATTGTGGGGTACACGTTAGATCCGCCTCGGTGAGGCGGTCCTAACGAGTATCCACAATCTATGTTTTGGAGCAAAAATAAGAAAAATAGGTATACCCCTACATACCCCAGTTTTACTATATAAAAGTGGGGTTTGAGGGGTAATCCATTGCACGGACATGTTTTCCTGATGATGAATGCGTTTCACACGCAAACTGTGGACATTCTTATTTTGGCCGAAATGGATTTTCCACAAAAACAACCTCCTATAATACTGGTCTCTCCCAGGAAAAAAAATGTTCTCTGCAGTCAGAGAGAAAAGAAAAGATGGAGCCAAGGGAAAAGAACAAGCTTCAATGATTTGTGTTGGTCCAGGATGAAAAATGTATAGGATTTTTGTTGGAGTAAGATAGGGAAAAAATGCAAATATAACAGTAACAAACACGTAAAACACGTAAAAAGAGAAAGAATAAAACCAGGGGTCAATTGTTCAAAACTAACGATGCCGTTAGTTAACGATACGTTAAAATTTCAAATGGCCATATTACAAATACACTGTTATTTTTTCAACAAAAATAACAGTGTTTTTGCCTTTGAAGTCGATATATAGTTAACAAATTGAGGGCTTAACGACATTGTTAAGCTAACGAAGTTTTGAACGACTGGGCCCAGAAATACATCAGAAAACAACAAAAATGATTCATAATGAAAAACAGTTTAACAATATTCCGAAAAAGAAGCAACTCCTGTTTTAGCACCAAGTCCGAATCTGTTCAGATTAATTTTACTAAGCCTAGGAACTCCAACATTTTCATGTTTCTTTCTTTTTACACTTTTTTCTGCTGGTTTTCGCAGATAATCAATTCGAAACCACGAGTACGCCGAGAAAAGAACCGGTAGGTTCTGTCTTGACACGGCTCAAACCATCAGGAAAACATGTCCGTGTAAAGTATACCCCCTCAAACCCCACTTTTATATAGTAAAACTGGGGTATGCAGGGGTTTACCTTTTTTTTTTTTTTTTTTTTTTTTTTGCTCCAAAACATAGATTGTGGGTACTCGTTAGAACCGCCTCGCCGAGGCGGTTCTAACGTGTACCCACAATCTATGTTTTGATCAAAAATAAGAAAAATATCGAAATTTTTCTGATGAAATTTTCAATTTTTACAGGTGAAAAAAAATCTCTATATATTGCATGGGCAAGTTTTTGTAATGTTTGTGGAATCACAGCTTCGAGAGCCACGTGACTTTAGCTGTCTGTATTTTTGAAAATTATAGACTGAAGCAAAATAACAGACATTTTATTTTTTTTCTTTTTCGTTAAAAATATAATAATTACAACCTTGCTTCAAAAACAAGATGTTCGAAAACAATAATTAGAAATGTGTTTGCGAAAACACTGTCAACATAAAAGCAAAATTAATGCATCAAGGTCTGAAAAGTTTCAATCTTTTTTTTTCTTCTCAAATTATATGTGCTTCCAGTCGAACTGTTTATTTATTTATTTATTTATTTATTTATTTATTTTTACATCTAAGAATGAAAGGGGTAACTTTTAATTATTATTGTTATGATGTTTATTATTATTATTATTAATATTATTATTATTATTATTATTATTATTATTATTATTATTATTATTATTGGTCCGTAACATTCATTATGGGTGCACGGGAGACGCTTCTAACGAGTACCCAAAATCAATGTTTTATGGATTTGTCAAGAACACAAAAACACTAAATCATCATTATTTATTTATTTATTTATTTATTTGTGCAATATTTATTTCAATATTTAGTTCAATGGCCAGTCTACCTTATGGCCCTCTGAACACAGTAAAAATGCAACATATAGAGCATGGCAACAAACAAACAGCAATAAACACATACATATGTACAAACACGTACTATCAAAAATTTTCAAATGAAATGTTCAGCTGAAAAAAAATCTCTGTATTTGGCAGTTAGCTTTGTTTTGTGAGTAACCACCTAACCCACCTTACTTGGGAAAAGCAGGTCATCTTTTTCTGCATACACATTCTTATTCGACTCAGGAAAACATGTCCGTGAAATAAATACCCCCTTATACCCCACTTTTGTATAGTAAAATTGGGGTATGCAGGGGTTTACCTATTTATCTTATTTTTGCTCCAAAACATAGATTGTGGGTACTCGTTAGAACCGCCTCACCGAGGCGGTTCTAACGTGTACCCACAATCTATGTTTTGAGCAAAAATAAGAAAAATATCAAATGTTTTCCAGTGAAAATTTTCATTTTTTACAACTTTAAAAATCTATGTTTATTGCATGGGCAAGTTTTCGTAATGACATGTACATGTAGAGTACCCCATTATACTCCATTTTATATAATAAAATCGGGGTACACTGAGTTATGCCTTTTTCTCATTTTTAATTCAAAACATAGATTGAGGGTACTCGTGTTACCTCCATCAAAATCTTTAGTAAAACTATGAAAAAGAAAAAATAACTGGAAATTTTCAATTTTTACAACTTAAAATTTCTTGTATATTGCATGGACATTTTCGTAATGTTTTACTGTGGTGGTCACGTTTACATCTATTGAGGATCTAAATGCCGCCTTAACATTTATTAGGATTGCTATAAAAGTGCATCTAGCCGCATGTATTAACCAAGATGTAGCTTTGACAAAAGAACAAACCCAGCTACTGCTAACCCACAGAAGCTTAGCATAATGTACAATGTAGCCTCATGACATCACATAGCAAACAAAGGTAAATTTGGAATAAGAGCAACGGAGATGATAATCAGATTATATCTTGCTGTACATCTCAGTCACATTATGTAGATAGCACGCAGGTTTTCTCGACTCGTAATACACGTTTCAGAATTATTAATCCACACAGATGTTTTGTTTCTTAAAGGTTTGATAAAACAATACAAGGATATGAATTTTAATCAGTAACACTGAATTTAAATCATTTAGATGCTACAATTATGAAGCTTTTCAGCCTTTTAAATGTCATATTATAGGTGTATATCACCTTCCACGTCGAACTTTGACTATTATACTCTTTTAAGTGTAATATTTTATGGGATGATAAACAACATCACATAACCAGGTGTTGGTTCCGAAAATAATCATCAAAAACCGGCAAAAAGGAATGTTTTTTTCAAAGACGACGTATCATCCGCATATAGCTGCTTTCGGTACACGCGACACGTCTTTTCCGTGCTGTAATTCAGAATTAAACTGATGCTTTGTCACAGAATTGGTACCAAAAAGAGGCGGACAGAAAGTACATTAGCTATTTGTTAATGTATGCATCTAGCCTTTTCTACGAGGAGTGTTTACATATGATTTACAGTCCAATTCATAAATCTATCTGATTTTTTCCTTTAGTTAACGAATTACGACCTGGGGGTTCTCCTTGTTTGACCTTTAAAATCAATCATACGATAATTGTCCATAGATTTATTGAATAATATTCTGTTTATTATTTATAAAATGAACAATGAAGAAATAAGATGTCAGTGCTTGTAATATTTTAATGATGATGATGATGATGTTGATGGTGATGATGATGATAATGATGAGGTTGACGACGACGAAGAAGAAGAAGAAGAAGAAGAAGAAGAAGAAAAGAGGAAGAAGAAGAAAAAGATGATGATGATGATGATGATGATGATGATGATGATGATGATGATGATGACGACGACGACGACGACGACGACGGCGACGACGAAGAAGAAGAAGAAGAAGAAGAAGATGATGATGATGATGATGATGATGATGATGATGGTGATGATGATGATGATGATGATTACAACGACGACGACGAGACTCGAAGAAGAAGAAGAAGAAGAAGAAGAAGAAGATGATGATGATGATGATGATGATGATGATGAATCGAAGATTCTGATGATATCCAACTGCTTCTGGCTTTACGTTCTGTGCACATTTTTTCAGCTTCAAGTATCCCCTTTACTTCATAATTACTCGTAGCTGGTCTTGTGAGGATGATGCAGCACAGTGTGACAAACGACCAACGTCATAAGAAGCCATCACCGTACAAACAAGATCATTTTAGAGTAGCAGAACCGTTCATGCTATTCTTCACAACACCCCAACTTGGTGTCAACTACCTTAGCAAAAGGCATCAAAACTTGGACAGACCACTAAGTAAGCTATGAACTATGACATACGTAAGGTAAACGTGTTTCAGAATTGCTTTGAAATAAATTCTGCTTTTCTAGATTTTTTTTTTTTTTTTTTTTTCTAATCAAATATGTACATATACAAAGGGTGTTGTGGATACATTACACCTATTTATTATATTTTAACAAGAATCATATACTTATCTATCATATTTACGCCTTTGTATGACAATTTATAGTCTAGTGCGACAAAACAATTATTAAAATCAGGCCAACGTTTTGATCTTTTTGATGAGCTGTCTCCGTTAAAGTGGGTGGTATTTTTATGTTTTCTTTCTTTTGATATGTTTTTGATATATTGTAACTTACTCTAGTTAGATTTGAAGCTGGTCATGGAAAATTCAGCTGACATTACAATACAGGAAAGTAATTTGGCGCGAAGGGGTTGTCTGCTCCTACCCCGGGGAAAAATTCATGTATATGGGCATCTGTATGGGCATGGGAGGAGTACTTCTCCTCTGAAACCATCTGGCCAAACAAAACTAAATTTTATTTGAAAGAATGAATGTTTATACTATAAAATGATCCAGGTCACATGACCAAGATGGCTGCCAGGGCTATAAATGGCAAAATACCAGACTTTAAAGTTTTCTTCTCCAAAACCAGAAAACATATTTGAAATGTAGCATGAAGCATCAATGATTGGAGCTCTTCAAAGTGTATCATTTTCGAGACCTTGTGATGACCTTTATTTATTTTCAGACAAGGTCAACTTAGGTAACATAGGTCACTTGAATGAGGGAAAAGGATAAAATGCTATTTCACGGGGAAACATTGCATAAATGGGCAAATGGATAAAAGATTACTAAATAAAATCCCTGCCCAAGGTTAACTCAGGGCTATGCATAAGGATATGGATTCGAGGATATAGAAGATCTCAGGTGAGCGCTTACAGGACCATTTGTCCTGTGGTTGTAGTTGCGATTGGTCTAAACGAATCATTCAACAATGATCGACATGAAACACAATCGCTATATATACATCATTGTATAATTGGTATCATCAATTACATATAAACTGGAACATGAATGATGAAAGAAAGAATTGTTTTAATTTTGTCAAAACAACAATTTTGTGAGATTTCAACCATTTTGATGATGATACATTACAATGAAATAAAACTATCATTAAATGAAGAAATATGATCATATAGCCTATAGTTATCACATGGATCTTTCGTAAACAAATGTGCAAAGACACCATAATTGTGCAGTTAACATTACGAAAACTTGCCCATGCAATAAACAGAGATTTTTTTATCTTGAAAAATTGAGAATTTTCAGCTGAAAAATATTGATATTTTTCTTATTTTTGCTCAAAACATAGATTGTGGGTACACGTTAGAACGAGTACCCACAATCTATGTTTTGGAGCAAAAATAAGAAAAATAGGTATACCCCTGCATACCCCAGTTTTGCTATATAAAAGTGGGGTTCAAGGGGGTATACATTACACGGACATGTTTTCCTGATGATATATTTTAAAATATTACTAATCATGTTATATCCCCGTCTCCAACGTTCAAAAAAGTTAATGTTGTTTATCAATGTCCTCTTTTCAGTGAAATTTGAAAATTTAGAACAATGAATGTTATGAATTGAACTTTCATACCAATGTTCCTCATAACAAAACACTAGTAGTTCTCTCCTGCCCCTGTTCTAAGGCCCAATGTATGCCTATATCCTGAGTAATGTTCCTTTGTTTTTGTTTTTCTTTTTTCTTTTTATTTTATTTTATTTTATTTTATTTTAATGTCCTGGGTAAAGCATATCAGTGAGCTATAGCCATCCTATTTTGTCAGATCAAGTTCACTGCTGGTGTACAATACAATCGGTACTACTGACATGCTGGAGGACGGGACTGGCGAGCAGTTGGTGGCTAGATCAGCTGGCTAACCTTCACTCCGCTCCACTTCGGTTCCTTGTTGAAAAGTATCACGGAACACCGACGGTAACATCCTGTCTAGGAGTTGGCTAGATCCTAGAACAACATTTGAGCCACCTCGTGAGAAAACCAACAATGTGGTTTTCGAACAGGTCCGACACAAACCTAGCTGTTCAAGCACAGAAGATGGCTAAAGGCTTGAAATTTCGGATTTGAGAAGAAGAGGGATTGTACTTTCCGTGTAGCGAAAGCAAAGGCGCTGATCAGCTTCGCGGTTACCGCGAAGCTGATCTGTGCCTTTGTTTTCGCATATGAAGATTGTTGGTTTTCTCACGGGGCGGCTTATTTACACCTAGCTGTAAACTGACGGAGGAACTCAATAGTCTAGGCTGACAGTCCCAAAAGGAGTATACAGGTCCCTGAATAAAACCTGGAAAGGCCGGATGGAGCTCTTCAGATTTATAGGAGAAGGAGGTGAAACACAAAAGACCATCTTTCATTTGACAGATCAGAAAACGATATAGCAACATTCGGTGGAACATAAAGAGTATGACATGAAACGAAAGCCAAATACATCGATCTTTTTGACCTGTGTCTTGCCTCTGTGCATGGGGTTGACACTGCGTACATCTTCCTCACTATACTTCAATTATATTCGCGAGTCATCAGATTTTTCTAACACGGAAACAACATTCGTAGGACACAATCGCAGAAAAATGCATGCAGGCGGCTTAGTTCGTATGGTCAGTTCTCGTGAGGGGAAGCAGTTGAAGCGGAATTCGGCACTCGGCTGAGGGATTGGTGCTCAACCCCTTGGCATATGAACATTTGCTTGTTTCTACCACCCCTGGCTGGTAATCCGCGATCAGCTGGGACCCCATTTACAGGCCAAAATCTAAATAAAAGACAATGCTAATTACACTTAGGATAGGCTCGACTCAAGAAATGTGTAATCATTGGTGGACAATGATGGGTCAGATAGACCACAGCGTAGAACGGCCTGTATCTTGGCGGTATGGTAAACAGATAGATGTACTGTGTGAGACTCGGTTCGCAGAGGTTGGGGGTAGGGGTCGGGGGTGAGGAAAGGCATGAAATCAGAACTTGGAGGTGAGATCTCAGAATTGCTGAAAGACATCGATAAACGCCTAATGACACTGAGACTTCCTTTGTCAGGCAACAAGCACGCACAAATCGTCAATGTCTTTACACCTACGGTGGCTGAACCAGATGAGGTGAATGACAAGTTCTTTAATGATTTAGACCATGTTATATCTGCAACACGCCGCACATACAAGATTATCCTTTTTGGCGCATTTAATTTCAGATTTTGTACATGTACATACCACCAGACGTGGGAAGGAAGTATAGGCCCAGCAAGTTCTAAGGAAGTGCGCTGAACATGATCACCAATACAGTCTTCATCGACTTTTGTGTTGAAAGTTGCAGAATTACAGTAATTCTCGTTGGCTCCATGCTGCCAAATCTATAGAGTCAATAAAGAGGCTTAATTAAAAAAAAAAATTAAGCCTCTTTTTTTCTTTTTTTTTTTTTTTTTTTTTTTTTTTTAAAGCTTGTGTAGACATAAAGTCAGTACATATATTAAAATTTACACATATATGTGTGTGTAAATTTTAATATATGTACTGACTTTATGTCTACACAAGCTTAAAAAAAAAAAAAAAAAAAAAAAAAAAAAAAAAAAAAAGAGGCTTAATTAGCCGAAAGCATGGTATCATTAATGGTATGGCCCATCCCATTTCTCATTTATATGTTCACTGCTCTTAAAGGATCTCAGTTTTATTTTTATTTACTATTACTTCAGCTGGTTTTATGTCGTGTGGCGGCCCTCAACAGTCTCCATGTGCATCACATATAGTGCAGATTATATTTTGCCTTTGATCCTTTGAGATCAGCAAGGGTTTGTTGTGAAATAAGAAATTTATTACCGGTTTTCTAACCAACTTTTACTATGTTTGGCCCCATTTGGATTATAATAGTCTTTGTATCGAATACCTTGTTGAAAGACGGAAAATTAGTATTTGCTTTTCCATGTCCTATGCTTATTTCTTATGTCTTATCCTCATATGTGTTGTAAACACCTGAGTGAATAAAGTGTATGTTCTGTTCTGTTCTGTTCTGTTCAGTGATTCTCTATGACTCTATGTTGCCAAATAGATGGGGTCACTGAAGAGGCTTAATAATTAATATGTTCACCGCTCTTAAATCTCAGTTTTATTTTTATTAAGTAGCCGAAACCGCGGTATGGCCTATCTATGTCCACTTCTCTTAAAGGATCTGAGATGCATTTTCTTCTGTATACATTATCGAAACAAAACATTCTGGATGCATCACCGATCTCAGAAACATTTGCATGTCACAGACAATGTCACAGTGCGGAGAACAAACAAACATGATGTCAGAGTGACAAAGACTACGTACTCGTATGTGTGGTGAAGATTGTTGGACAGACCACATGCTGATTGTCAGCAAACTCAACATTAGAATCCATCCTACGGGGCGACATCAAGGCAAGGACGCTTGTAAGAGACTGGATTTTCACAAATCTCTGAATCAAAAGCAACAATTGCACAAGACACTTTATACATGTACAAGATTAGTATATAAGAATATAGCCTACAGCAATACTTGTAAGACAGTTCAGACCAAACTCTGGGATATGCAAGACTCTTTGCTGAGAAAGAAAGCAGGCGAAATTTACTTTTTGGTAGTAAGGTATTATTGTCGTTCCGTTCACAACGTCAATCTGCATAGCACTTGAACTGTTGACGCAATGGCAGAAAGAGCGAGTGAGAAAAATAGCATGACCTGAAAACTATTTATGCCCTGAGGAGTTCTAGAGCCCCTATATTGTTCAGTGCAGATGAAAGAATAGTTTTCACAGATATATTGACGCTATATGAGTAAGTTAGGCTAACACACCAATTTTATTGTGTACAATGACACACCAAGTTTCAATGAGGATGTTTTCGACTTACTTCCATGGATAAAGTGCACTGTTCAGCAAGAAGAAGTTCCAACCAGCGTGGAAACAAGAAAAAAGGTACAAGAAGGCAAAGATCAGGAAAAGGCGTAATCAGAAAAAAGATTCCCACTCCAAAAACCGAGGTGGGAAAAAAACTAAATTAACAATCAGGTACTCATACCATGAAAACATATCGTAAGCCGAATGAACAGCTATTTTCCCAATAGGTGGCCACTCAGTTACCTAAACTTAACTAACAATATAAAAACATACATAAGGCACCAACAGCAAAAACAAAACTTAAAACACCAAGACATAAAACAAAAAGAACCACCACAGAAGTATCGCCTTGGAACGATCAGTAACGCAAACTTATCGGCGGGCTTAAATTGGTTTTACATGGCCATAATCTCATCCTCAGCTTCTGCGGTGGTTCAAAACATTTAGTTAGTTTTTCGGTCCTCGAAGTGAATCTCTAACTAGTCAATGAATCATCAAGAACAAACAAATAAATCATGATAAGCATTCTGATGAATAAAGAACTACTCACACAATGAGTAAGCTGCCCTACGATGGAGATCCCTGGGCGCCGAATAACTTACTAACTCCAGAGCAAAAAAAAAAAAACACCAGTAAGAGACCCCGGTGGGCCAAGCAACAGACAAGAAGCTCCGGCCCAACCAACTAAATCCAGTACTACTGTTACCTGGCAAAGCTACAGAGCAGATGCGATTTCTGAAAAAAAAGCCTATAAGACAGAGGGTTACAGGTTGCAGAGTTGTTTGCATATATGTGAAAGGGACTATTCCTTAAAACGTTGAAGATGTCTCCATAATCAATATATACAAGTGTAAAAGAAATCCTAAAGACTATGACAATCACAGAGGCACTTCTCACCTACCGACTGATGGAGAAAAATTCTATTTTGAATCACCTGAAGTTTTCTTTGGCTCAGATGGGACATTTCCCAGAAAGTCAATTTTGATTTAGGAAAGACAGAGGGATGGATAATAGGAATGATAACTTCAAGAGAAACATGACTTTTGTCGGCCTCACCAAAGCTTTCGACACTGTAAGTCGTAATGGTTTCTGGCAAGGCATGACTGCCCACACAGAAGCATAACCGTATGGGGCAATAGATCAATGATCTAAGCCGCCACGCGAGAAAACTGGTCTTCGGGGTTTCCGTACAGGTTCGAAACAAATCGGCCTGTAATGTCACAGTAACAGGCTAGAGGCTTGAAATTTTGGCTATAAGTAGAAGAGGAATCGTACTTTCCGTGTAGCAAAAACAAAGGCGCTGATCAGCTTAGCAGTTACTGCGAAGCTGATCTGCGCCTTTGTTTTTGCATAGGCAAAATCCGTTTTCCTCATGGCGCGGCACAATTCTAACAATCAATACAAAAAAGGCAATGGTGTAGTAGACCAACAAGCACCTGGAAAGCCCTACATAGAACCAACTATCAATGTGAATGGACAAAAGCTGAGAGGCATACATTCACTTACCATATATACCTGGGAAGTACTCTCGAATAGGTAGTACACACTATTTAATGATTATATCACTGCAAGAATTGCAATGAAGGCG
The DNA here is from genome assembly GCA_964017185.1 of Rugalucina vietnamica. Taxonomy (NCBI): domain Eukaryota; kingdom Metazoa; phylum Mollusca; class Bivalvia; order Lucinida; family Lucinidae; genus Rugalucina; species Rugalucina vietnamica. The sequence continues at coordinate 7,422,775 of OZ024872.1, forward strand.
CTATGGCAATTGGAAGACTCCGTACAAATGGGCGGGGGTTTGGTCCTGAAGACGGCACCTATGCAAAGTATATATGCGGCCTTAAAGCTGATCCAACCCTGATGGAGTGTCCAGAGATGTTGCCTGGAAAGACAACCTAAACCTCACTGAAGGATTTCAACTTACAAATAGAATATTGGGAGAAGGCTTTACCAGGTTTGACTGTTCACGAGTCTGTGTTGCAAAAAAGTAGCTTATTTATTTATTTATTTATTTATTTATTTATTTATTTATTTATTTAGTTCAATTTAATTTTAAATATTCAAACTATATTGTGGTGCATGTTCGTATCTAAGTAATGATAATGGTCATCGTTATTTCTTCAATAAGGATCATGCGTGTTGGGAAGTTCTTTGATGGCTGACTAGGCCAGTTCTAGCTCTAAACTGTCGCAAGTAGAGCAAGTCAATGTTAAATAATTTGCTGGTGGCTCATTGGTCTTGGCTTTGCGTTCTAGTTTCACAGATTTCCTTGTGTTCATAGAGAGCTGCTCCTTTGTTGTTGAGACCCCGCCACTTTGATCGTTCTTGTGCAGCCTGTTCCCAAGACCCCGTTAGTATGCCGAAATCCTTCAGAGAGGCTTTGAGGGCGTCTTTGTAGCGTTTATTCTGGCCACCTTGAGAGCGCTTTCCCTCCTGTAATCCTCCACAGAAAACTTCTTTGGAAGTCGCCCATCATACATTCTTATTACATGGCCAGTCAATCTCAGCTGTGCTAGTGTCAAGGCTGTATGCATGCTTTGCATCCCAGCTTTCTTTGGGACCCCATTACATGTAGTTGAATACTGTCCAGGTCCCATATGCATACAAGAGGGCTGGCAGTACCACGGCATTGTAGACTTTCAGCTTGGTGTCAAGCTAGATCCCGTTTCGCTCCTTTTTGCTCGGAGTCTTCCAAATGTCACACTGGCTTTTGCAATTCTGGCAGTGACCTCATCATCAATATGCAATGCTCTGGACAGAGTGTTTCCCAGGTTGGTAAATTTATCAACATCTTTCAATGTTTGTCCATTCACAATGATGTTTGGTTCACTGTACGGTTTTCCAGGTGCTGGTTGGTGTACAACCTCTGTCTTTTTATGCTGATTATTAGATCAAAGTATTACATGACTGTCAGACTTGATCCATGGCCCTTTGCATGTTTCATCTGAGCTGGCATTCTTATCCTTATCATCTGCATTGGGGAGCTCATATAGCACATCAGTCTTCACCTTAGTTTTGACGTAAAACCTTCTAAGGTTGAATAAATTGCCATCAAAACGGTACTTGATTGGAAACCCAGTATCATTGTCACTGAGAATGGCAGATAACATCATGAGGAGCAGTGTTAGTGCCATAAAACAGTCCTGTTTGACCACATTCGTAACCTCAAATGGTTCAGTAAACAAACTCTCCATCATTTAGCACCCGTGCCTGCATGCCATCATTAAATCACCGAACCATTTCTATGAAGGTGGGTGGACAGCCAAACTTTGCCATGTTTTTCCAGAGTCCATCACGACTAACTGTGTCAAAAGCTTTGGTGAGGTCGACAAACGTCATGTATAGATCTACATTCTGTTCTTGGCATTTCTTCTGAAGCTGTGTTGCTGTGAAGATCATGTCTGTATATTGTTGCTTGTGTGTTGAGAAATAAGATGACGTGCGCTATGAAACTGGATTATAGTGAGGATGAGGTGCGCAACGTCAACCTCGCTCGCTCGTCCTCACCCAACTGTACCCAGACGCAAGACACAGGTTAAGACGTCTGTCTTTAGTGTGCATGTTCCACAGCATATTGCTATATCGCTTTCCGATGTTCGCTCCGTCTACCGAAACAGTCTTTGCATATCTGGACTAGGCATAAATCAAGACGCGCAGGTTTTAGTTTGGAATAACCTTTTCGTAGATGAATTGCTGACCACAGCTGAAGAGCCCCATCTACCTTTTCCTAGGTTTTGATTAGATTAGAGACCTATACACTCCTAAGAGAAGAAACCTGTCGAACAAAACTAATGAGTTCTCGCTGCCCGGCCAGCTAGGTTTTTGTGTAGAGAACTAGAAAGTTCCTAGATGAGTTGCCTTTGAAGGCTAACGAGCCCCATTCGCCCGCATGACAACAGGTGGTACTGATTACATGTTACAGTAGCAGTTAATCTGACCGGACACAGTTTTAAAGTGCGCGCAGTAATTAATATAGAAAATAAATAAATCTCAGAATATTTTGTTTAACACAATATTTATCGTCTGAGATTTACTATTCATTTATCTCAATATGATTATTTTATATGTGTTTTGTACCACAGTAATCTATTTTGTAGGATATGAAGCCTTTTAAAACTCATCAACTCACAACTTGATCGTTGTAATGCGTCAAAATATGACACTTCAAACGTATCAATACGTCTACGTCACCAGCTGCAATAAATACTCAGTATATATATTATAAACTAATGATAATATTTCATTTCGTTTCCCAGTTGGGTTTTCATATAATTTACTGGAAATTGAACTATCAATAGCTTCTCATCAGGAAAACATGTCCATGTAATTTATGTAAAAATGGGGTTTACAGAGGTATACCTGTTTTTCTTATTTTTGACCCAAATCATAGATTGTGGGTACTCGTTAGAACCGCATCGCCGAGACGGTTCTAACGTGACCCGATAACCCAAAATCAATGTTTTGAGCAAAAATGTCAAAAATATTTTTTTTTTTTTTTTTTTTTCTGATGAAATTTTCAATTTTTACAGCTGAAAACATCTCTGTATAATGCATGGGCAAGTCTATGATTTAAACCTAAAAATTAGACAACGGGATGTTTTTGCAATATTCAAAGCCCCACAAAATGGCTAAACGAAACATTACGATAATTCTTCTAGTACTGGAGTTTCCGATTTTTGCAGCTGAAACATCATGAAAACATGTCCGTGCAATGAATACCCCCCTGAACCCCACTTTTATATAGCAAAACTGGAGTATGCAGGGGTATACCTATTTTTCTTATTTTTGCTCTAAAACATAGATTGTGGGTACTCGTTAGAACCGCCTCGGCGAGGCGGTTCTAACGTGTACCCACAATCTATGTTTTGAGCAAAAATAAGAAAAATATCAAACATTTTCCACTGAAAATTTTCAATTTTTACGGGTGAAAAAATCTCTATATATTGCATGGGCAAGCTTTCGTAATGAACTCTCTGTATACACGTATTGTATGGACAAGTTTTCGTAATGAACTGGTTAAACATTTTGTTTACTTCTTAGTTATTATAATAATTATAACCTCCATAAGGTATAATTATGAACAAATGTGGCTACATTAAGCATTTTCATAATTTTCTTGAATGACTTTCAAGAAGTATAACCATATGTTGGTAAAGAGAAAATGTAAATTTTAGCATTTCGATTTGTGTAAACAAAATGATTATCTAAATAGTAGATAAATATCTCGACAACGTCAATCCGCCGACTCTTATAGGAGCCGCTTCGTGGGAAAGCCAACAATGTGGTTTCCGAACAGGTCTGACACAAACCGGCCTGTACAGCTACAGAAGCAGGCTAGAAGTTTGAAATTTTGGGGTTAAGTAGAGGAGGAATTGTACAATCCGAATAGCGAAAACAAAGGTGCTGATCAGCTTCGCGGTTACATGTACCGCGAAGCTGATCTGCGCCTTTGTTTTCGCCTATGTAGATTGTTGGTTTTCCCATGGGACGGCTCTTATTAGGGCTTGTTGTAAACATGTATTAGTTTCAGATATTTTTCCTGTTTCAAAAATAATATTATTAACGGTACTTTGTAGACTTTTGTAAAAGTCAAAAGAGTTTTGCTAAATTAAGCACTTACTTTGTCGCAAAATGTACAGCAAAATGTTTGATAAAAACGGTTGACAATGAAGAAAGTTATGTTCAGGAACACTAAAGTTAGAATTTTCTATAGACATATAAGACATATAAAACATTGAATGGATGTACATACATAGTAGTGATAGTACTTGCTTTCCAATTCCGAGTTAGCTGATATCAAGAGGCAACAAGGCGAAGTTGATAACATTGAAAAGTGTCTCATGGAATATGCGCACTTTAACGGACAGTACTGGGCCATATAGACCAGAGGGTTAAACAGTTCCAGCAGAATGTTGTTGTCGTTTGTAGGCGTCACCTTAATTAAATCAGTATCTTGCTTGTACCAGAGCGTATCAGGAGAAATGTATGTCGGTTTTCTGTTTGCGTCAAAGAAAGTCAAGACAAATTCTGAGTAATTAGAAATTTAAGATTGGTTCAGATTCATTTTCTAACCTAATTTATCATTTATTGTACGCCGGTGGGTCGGGCGTCAGACTCTATGATTGCCCGGTTGGGCGCCTATATATTACTGATCGTTCCAAGGCGATACTTCTGTTGTGGTTCTAATTGTTTTGTGTTTTGGAGTCGAATTTGTGTGCTGTTTGAGCCTTATGTACGTTTTCGTTTTTTGGTTGGGTTCGGGTGGTCATGTGGCCGCCTGTTGGGGAATAGCTTCTCACTCGGCTTGCGATATGTTTTTTGGTGTGGATGCCTGAGTGTCGTTTTTGTTTTTCCCACACCTCGGTTTGTGGAGTGGGAATTTCTTTCTGATTGCGCCATTTCCCGATGACTGCCTACTTATACCTTTTTATAATATTTGCCTCCATTTGGATAATACTAATCCTTGTATTGACTATCCTGCTGAAACTTGCAAACATTACAGTATTTCATTTTGGCTTCATGTTGCCAAATCTGAAGGGTCACTGACGAGGCTTCAGAAGCCGAAACCATGGCATGGCCCATTTCCTTTCTCGTTAATATGCTTACTGCTTTCAAAGGTTCTCAGATGTATTTATATTTCTTACGATATATTGGTTACCTAGCTTCACAAAAGACCGTATAAAGCTAGAATTTGTACAAATCCTAGCTCTTGTAATACTTCTGAACATTATATATAAATTGTATGAAACTTCCATCACGAAAACATATCCGTGTAAAATATACCCCCTTGAACCTCACTTTTATATAGAAAAACAGGGGTACGCAGGGGTATACCTATTTGTCTTATTTTTTCTCCAAAACATAGATTGTGGGTACTCATTAGAACCGCCTCGCCGAGGCGGTTCTAATGTGTACTCGCAATCTATGTTTAGAGCCAAAAAATAAGAAAAATATCAAAATTTTTGAGCTGAAAATTTTCAGTTTTTATAGCTAAAAATTTTCTGTTTATTGCATGGGCAAGTTTTCGTAATGAGAAGTAGGCAATGATCTGGAAAAGGCGCATAAAACTATGGTTCACTTTATTTGGCCTTTAATGCAAGAAATGCTTTTCACTTCCTCTGACCAAAGTCGATTTACACTTTGGTCATGTCAGAATGTATGCGTCGCCTTACCCAGCTCCTGAATAATATTTATATTAGATTTGGAACCGAACGTGGGTCAAATTGTAGGAATTCCGATGGGTACAAATTGCGCCCCACTCGGAGTTGATTTATCTTTAAACTGCTACGAAAAAGATTGCATGGATTCTCTTAACCATGATTATCGAGGCTCCAGGTACCGCGATGAACTTTTGAAAATTGACTTTCCTTATTTTGAAGGCATGGTCAATCCAATTCATCCACCTTAACTACAGGCGAATAAAGCCAATACCATAGATACTGAAGCCCCTTTTTAGATTTACATCTTTCTATTGCAAATGGCTTTGTTTCTTCTAAAATTTATTATTTGCGCGATGACTTTGATTTTGACTTAGTAAATTTTCCTTTTTTGGATGGTGACGTTTTTCGCCGTGATTCTTATGGTGTAAACATTTCGCAACTTATTAGGTTTGCTATATAGAGTCTGCAATCATTTTGCGGACTTAAATTCGCGAAATAAATATTAAACAGCCAAACTTCTTCGGCAGGGCTATCGATATAATAAACTTCGAAAACCATTTTCTAAATTTTGTGGCAGACACTATGATTTGATTTTCAAATTTAATGTTGGGTTAAATAAAAATAGAATGAGATCCTTTAAGAGCAGTGAGCGTATTAATGAGGTAATGGATGGGCCATACCGCGGATTCGGCTGCTTAAGCCTCTAAATTCTCTTTTAAGTAAGTGCCTCACAAATTTAAGAAACTTATAGGAAGGGATGATTTTTCTTTTCAGTTTCAAAAAAATCATTATACGTTACAAAGGATTTACCTTAAACGCAATGCGACAGTCTGCATGCTTAGTTTTTAACACAATCATAGTTGATAACTATGCTTTCTTCTTTAACTACTCCCCGGTGTGTTGATACCTCGAATAAAGCTATTCACTTTAGTTGGTTGGGGCCGGAGCTTCTTGTCTGTTGCTTGGCGTACCGGGGTTCAACTTGTGTTTTAGTTTACTCCAGGTTTTCAGGATGGTGACGTTCCTCGTCGTGCTTCTTATGGTGTTTACATTTCGCAACTTATTAGGTTTGCTAGAGTCTGCAATCATGTTACAGACTTCAACGCTCGAAATAAATGTTTAACGGCAAACCTTCTCCAACAGGGCTATCGGTATCATAAACTTCGAAAAACCTTTTCTAAATTTTATCGTAGACACTATGAATTGATTTCCAAATATAATGTTGGGTTAAAGACGCTTTTAAGTGAGGGCCTTTCGGAACCTGAATTTTATGGTGACATAGTTTACAAATTTAAGAAACTTACAGGAATTAATGATTTTTCTTTTCAGTTCAGAAAAATCATAACACGTTACGGACGTATAGGTTATAACTTGAATGTTATGCGACAGTCTGCATGCTTAGTTTTTAACCCAATCATGGTTGATAACTATGCTTCCTTCTTTAATTGCACGCCGGTGGGTCGGGCGTCAGACCCTATGATGGCCCCGACTTAAAGCTATTCATTTTAGTTGGTTGGGGCCGGAGCTTCTTGTCTGTTGCTTGGCCCACCGGGGTCCAACTGGTGTTTTTCTTTTGCTCCGGAGTTAGTAGGTTATTCGGCGCCCAGGGATCTCCATCGTCGGGCAGCTTACTCAATCTGTGAGTCCTTGTTTTTGATTCATCAGGATGTTTATCATGATTTATTTGTTTGTTCTTGATGATTCATTGACTAGTTAGAGATTCACCACGAGGACCGAAGAACTTACTAAATGTTATGAACCACTGCAGAAGCTGAGGGTGAGGTTAGGATCCAGTAAAACCGGTTTAAGCCCGCCAGTAACTTTGTGTTACTGATCGTTCCAAGGCGATACTTCTGTGGTGGTTCTTTTTGTTTCATGTCTTGGTGTGTAAAATTTTTTGTGCTGTTGGCGCCTTATGTATGTTTTCATATTTTTAATTAAGTTAAGGTAACTGAGTGGCCACCTATTGGGAAAATAGCTGCTCATTCGGCTTACGATATGTTTCATGGTATAATTGCCTGGTTGTTAGTTTGGTTTTTCCCCACCTCGGTTTTTGGAGTGGGAATCTCTTTCTGATTGCGCCTTTTCCTGATCTTTGCCTACTTGTACCTTTTCAGTTATGTTGTTTGGCGCCCAGGGATCGCCATAGCCGGGCAGCTTATTAATTTGTATCTGTGAGTCCTTGTTTTTTTTATTTACCATGGTGGTTATCATAATTTATTCGTTTTCTTGATGATTCACCACGAGAACCGAACAACTAACTAAATGTTATAATTCACTAAAGAAGCTGAGGTTGAGGTTAGGCGCCTGTAAAACTGGTTTAATTACCCAACCTCCTTCCCAATAATTGACCGCTCCAAGGCGATACTCTTGTAGAGGTTCTAATTGTCTTATGTTTTGGAGTTGAATTTTTGTTCTGTTTTGCACCTTTTGTACGTTTTCATATTTTGAGTTAAGTTTGGGTTCTAATTGTTTTATGTTTTGAGTTGAATTTTTGTACTGTTTGCACCTTGTACGTTTTCATATTTTAGCTAAGTTTGGGTAACTGTGTGGTCGCCTTTGGGAAAAAACCATCAGGAAAACATGTCCGTGAAATAAATACCCCTTTATACCCCACTTTTATATAGTAAAACTGGGGTATGCAGGGCCTATATTTCTTATTTTTTGCTCTAAAACATAGATTGTGGGTACTCGCTAGAACCGCCTCGTCAAGGCGGTTCTAACGAGTACCCACAATCTATGTTTTGAGCAAAAATAAGAAAAATATCAATTTTTTTTCTGCTGAAAATTTTCATTTTTTTCAACTTTAAAAATCTCTGTACATTGCATAGGCAAGTTTTCGTAATGCGTACAATGAACCAACCGTCATTGTGGACTGGCAAAAGCTGAAAGTTATTGATCAATTCAACAAAGTGGGGGCATCACACTCTCCAGCGCAGTGCATGCTGATCCAGAATTCTTTGGTAAAAGTTTGAATGTTATTGACTGAAAGTCTAAAGACTGCGGTACTGTCAGCCCTTTTATCATTTTTATAACAAAAATATGCATGCGAGCCCTGGACCTGGTCAGTAAAGGTAAAAATAGGCAATGATCAGGAATTGTCGCAATCAGAAAGAAATTCCCACTTCTAAAACGGAGGTGGGAAAAACAAAACCAACAATAAGGCACCCATTTTAAGAATTACATCGTTAGCCGAGTGAGCATCTATTTTCCCATCAGGCGACCACTCAGTTACCCAGATCTTACTAAATATATGAAAACGTCCATACGGTGCAAAAGCACAAAAAAAAAAAAAAAAAAAAAAAAAAAAAAAAAAACACCAAGACATAAAACAATAAGAACCACAACAGAAATATCGCCTTTGAATGATCAGTAATACAAAATTACTGGCGGGCTTAAACTAGTTTTACATGGCTATATCCTCACCCTCAGCTTATGCAGTGGTTCACAACATTTAGTTAGTTGTTCGGTCCTCGTGATGAATCCCTACCTTAAGAACAAATAAATAATGATAATCACCATGATGATTCAAAAGCGAGGGCTCACCGTTAGATTCAGTAAGCTGTCCGATTATGGAGATCTCTCGGCGCGGGTTGGTGTACAACCATTTTACTGGTGTGTTCAAAATAAACAGTAACACATACAGCGAGGAAAATTATAAATTTTTCTCATGTTGCCTAGCAACCATGCATGCTAAAAGCTAGTGAGTCAGTGTTATAGCAATAACTTCTTCTTCTGTGGACCTGTTGGTATTCAAAATATATCACAAACCACTGATATGAGACCATTGTAAGAACTTAATGGATGACCCTCGTATGTTACCTTCTTTGAGATTGCACGCCGGTGGGTCGGACGTCAGACTCTTTGGTGGCTCCGACTTGCAATATTACAATAATTCTCTTTGTTCACTGAAAATGACTAAGTAGCCGAAACCGCGGTATGGTCCATCCCTTTTCTCAACAATATGTTCACTGCTCTCAAAGGATATATTTATATTTTTATTTGATAATACTGCAGCTGGTGTTGTGCCGTGTGGCGGCCCTAAAAGTCTCCCCATACATCATCCATAGTGTAGATTATATTATCCTTTTGGTCCTTTGAGATCAGCGGGGTATTCGGAGAAATCAGAGAATTATTATCGATTAATACTATACAATTATTGACTATTGAGTCATTGAATATGATGTGATATCCAACAGAGACTACCAATATTGACCAAGGCGAAGCCGAGGTCAATATGATGTGATATCCAACAGAGACGACCACTGTTGACCGAGGCGAAGCCGAGGTCAATATTGGTAGTCTCTGTTGGATATCACATCATATTCAATGACTCAATAGTCAACAATTGTTTTATTGTATAATAGTTTCTTTCAATACAAAACTTTTAAAAAGAATGAGCAGAAAAAAAATTCATTTGAAAATTGATTGTTTTCAACAGCTTGCATAAAGTCCCAGCATGACTAAAAAGTTCATTGGGACATACAGTAGTAAATATCATCTGTAGAACATCAGCAGGACTGCAAGACATCAATCAATGTGCATTTCCATGATAGATACAGTGTTCTAAATTTAGCAACATATATTCAATGGGAAAAACCCCAGGTCATAAAATATGACAAAATATATAATGGGCTGAAAGCATTGTCTGAAATGCTGTCTATTTATAGTTATATAATAATCGTATTTATTTTCTAACCAACGTTTGATATATTTGATTCCATTTGGTTATAGTCTTTGTATCGGCTATGGTGTTGAATGTTGCACATGACCAAGATGACCGCCATGTCCATATATTTCAAAAACCTTTAAAAATCTTCTTCTCTGGAACGGGTGGATTGATTTGGTATGTTGCATCATCGTTAATATAAATCATGACCTTGGATTGACCTTGACCTATTTAATGGCAAGGTCAAATGTGGTTACTTAGGCATTTCAACGGGCTAAAATGGAAACCCGTGAGTTTGCTGAAAGTTTTGTAGTCCGTGACCTGAAATTTGATAGATATAGACAGTAAAATTTACAGTGTAAATATTTCAATATTCGAGGTCAAGCTTACTTTTCACCTTGACCAACATGACCTCAGCCAAAGTTCATTATCAAAAATCAAATCTCGGGTGAGCAATATCAGATATCTTGTTCTCACATGAGGCTTGGTTAGGGATGTAGGCAATATAGTCTAATATCGCATAAACCGTCCAAAATATCCCATATGCCAAAATTAATTTAACTCGTATCCCAAAATAAATGATTCCAATATCCCATATCCCAAAATTCCTGAATATCCCATATCCCAAAATAAAAAACACAAATATCCCAGTATCCCTTAAAAAATAGGCCAATATCCCGTATCCCAAAATACCCTATACAAGCCTCTCTGTTTTAAACTTGTTGATTCTCAGATGGGCGATTGTTGCTCTCTGGGCTGCCTGTTTCTGAATCCAGGCTTTGTTTATGTATATATTTCATTTTGTGTATTTTTGTTTTCTTTGACCGCACCGCTTGATATAGTACAACTTATTTGACCATGTCAGTTTACCTTTGACATATTTGCATTTGTTGCTCGGACTGCTTCAAAGTTTTTTTTTTTTTTTTTTTTTTTTTTTTTTTTTTTTTTAATTCAAAAATAAGATTCTATATAAACAAGATATGCCCACATGCTTCACATGGCACTGGAAAAGTCTTAATCACGTAGGTACCCCTTTTCTATTCTTTACGAAACTTAATCACGTGAAGAGGTAACCGGCATGGTCAAAGTGTTTTACTATATCTATTGTGACAACTGTTTGTAGTTCTAATTTCTTATGACATTTTCAAGTGCCACGTGAAGTTTGTCAACCGACACGATCAAACAAATCGTACTATACTATTGTTTCCTGTGTTTAAGCATTAAACGTTTTGTAAATGGGCGCCAAAGACAAATGAGCCGCCGCATGGGAAAACCAACAGTTTGCATGTGCGAAAACAAAGGCGCAGACCAGCTTCGCGGTAACCGCGAAGCTGATCATCGCCTTTGTTTTCGCTACACGGATAGTACAATACCTCTTCTTCTCAAATCCAAAATTCCAAGCTTCTAGCCTGCTTCTATGAGTGTACAGGCCGGTTTTAGTCAGACCTGGTCGGAACCCAAATTGTTGGTTTTCTCCTGCACAGGCTCAATGCTTTACGCCCAGTCAACAGCTATGGTCATGTCGGGACGTTGCCTCCATTTTATGAGAGTTTTACCCAAAATTAGGATTGCAGGAAATCAAGATTTTTTTTTTAATTCAGTTTTACGTCCCTTTCAAGATTTATTATGAGACGGGCCAATCAGTAGGTGGGGCGAAAACGGGAGAACCCCGAGAAAAACCACCTGACACACCCGCAAGCAGAACTTGGCTTGTCTCACATGTGGCCAGAGCGGGGCTCGAACCCACACCAGTCACAGCGGTGATATGATCGAGTGATTAAGAAACAGCGCTCTTAACCGCTCGGCCACGGGGGCCGCCTCAAGAAAAAATAAGAAAGCTTCAAATATAACGACCTGATTAAGCCACAAAGTCTTATATGAATGGTTTGACTTGAACCACTTTTCCTTGGAAGGATCGATCATACATGAGCGGTTACCAGTAATCAGATGGCCAGTCAGCAGTAGGCCATGTACATCAGGAAAACATGTCCGTGCAATGAATACCCCCTTTAACCCCACTTTTATATAGTAAAACTGGGGTATGCAGGGGTATACCTATTTTTCTTATTTTTGCTCCAAAACATAGATTGTGGGTACTCGTTATAACCGCCTCGGCGAGGCGGTTCTAACGTGTACCCACAATCTATGTTTTGAGCAGAAATAAGAAAAATATCAAAAATTTTCCTCTGAAAATTATCAATTTTTGACCTGAAAAAATTACTGTATATCATATGGGCATGTTTTCATAATGTTTGTCTTGGGTCAAATGGGCGGGGACCCAGTAGAGTTGTTGGCGGAACCATGATTCCAGTAATGAAAATGGGAAAAAACTAACAACTTAGTCATAAGTAATGTATCAGATCTTTAATAAATATATTTTATGCACAGGCTTTACTTTTCATTTAACGAATATAACAAATGCAATGCAAATGGCAACATTTAGAGAAATCATCACTCGCAATATTTAAAACAGTTGATGTATGTACATTGTGATTACACATGCACCATGCGAACAGGTCTGTGTAAATCATACATGTATGTACCCTCTTACACCCAAATTTTATTTAGTAAACTGGGATGTTAAGGAGTATACTTTTTTTTTCTTATTTTTGTGCACAGCACACATTGTGGATACTCGATAGAACGGCCTCACCGTGGTGTACCCTATGTTATAAGAAATATTAAGAGAAAAATCTATCCGAAATTTCACTTGAAAATTGTCATTTTTTTGCAGTTGTAAATAATATTTATAAATTGCATGGGCGTGTTTTGATAATGTGCGAATCAAACAAAGAATTTTTATGTGAAGGTTCATATTGAGTTCCGTTTTGTCGCATTTTGAAAAACTTGCCCATACAAGGTACATGGATTTTTTTTTTCAGCTGTAAAACTGAATATATTTAGGTGAAAATTTTAATACTATTTCTTATTTTTGCTCAAAACATTTATTGCGTGTACGTTAGAACCGCGTCGTGTTTGCAGAGATTTACCTACTAAGCTGAGACAAAAGTGTAACAACAGAATTTGAGCCGCCACGCAAGAAAACCGGTCTTCGGGGTTTCCGACCAGGTCCGACACAAACCGGCCTGTGCAGCAACAGAAGATGGCTAGAAGCTTGAAATTTCGGATTTAGGAAGAAGAGAAATTGTACTATCCGTGTAGCGAAAACAAAGGCGCTGATCAGCTTCGCAGTTACTGCGAAGCTGATCTGGGCCTTTGTTTTCGCATAGGCAAAAATCCGGTTTTCTCATGACGCGGCTCATTTGACATGTAACTGAAGCAATAAGCATTTTAAACTTTAGAAACAATCTGAATATCGATTTTTAAGCTCGAAATTATTGTAAAAAAGAATTGGATGTTTTATTGATTTTTCCACAAACTGTGGCTGTAGGATCCGTTGGTTTAGAGAAGTGGCGGAAAAGAGAAATATCTCTTGCAAAACGCCAGTTTTTATCAAATGCCCTAGACACGTTTATCGTTGGATTTCAGTGTTTTGTGTCCTTGTCTGTTGTTAAGTAAGTAGTTATTGTAATATCACTGTGATGGAAACTTGGGACAAGCAAATGTCTGCATGCGGCTTGTACTATTTCAGGTTTAACACAATCCATATTTCTGTTTTAAACAGTCAAGAGTAGCACATTCAGTTAAAAGTAATTGTCCCGATTCATCCATTTCCGCTCACTCACTTCCGCTTTCGTTCTGTGGACTGGTTACAGTCTCTATTTTCTCCTGGCAAGACGTTTCTGTGGCAGGTATATTTTGAAAACCAGACTGGGTCTGAAACTGCTTGAAGTTAGCATGCATCTGTCGAAACACAGACTGTGCCTGCAAGCTAGTCTGAATCTGCTGAAGGCTTTGATTAGTCAGTTGTAAGTGATTATGAAAGGCTTGATACTGTTGTAGATTAATACCAGTCTGTGAATAGTCCAGTGGAGAATTTTGTAAAATATCGTCAATTCCAAACGAGCGTATAGCGTTTGGACTGGTTTTGATTTTAGGGACTGACAAGTTTAGCGCCCAGGGCTGTGGCAGTGGATTGTTCAAGGTACGAGGGTTGTTCTGATTTTTCCGGCCATATAGTCAGCTGGGCGGTGACGTCTGAGGGTCGACATGTAACTGGCTGGGAAGCGATACCGGCAAGGAAAGACGGTTATTGTCGTCGTCATGCTCGACGTCGATCTTTTCCTCGTCGTCATCATCGTCTTCAAAAGATTTATCGTCCATGTCGAGTTCGTCGAAATCTGTTGAGGAATCGCGGTCAGGAGATGAGGCTTGATATCGGTCTAATTTTTCGCCGTGAAGTTGATGCTGCTGTAACCTGAAATCATACAGACAAGGGAGTTAACCGAGTGTCAACTTTCATAAATATAATATAGTAGCATGTATTGAAGCCAGTTTTCATCAGTTGTATTTTTTATTTTATTATTAATTTCATTTCATGTATCTTATTTATTTATTTATTTATTTATTTATTTTTTTATTTATTTATTTATTTATTTATTTATCTATTTAATATTGGTCTAGTAGTCATTTCTTTTGTGACATTATGAAAACATGACCCTTAACAACTTGCTTCCCTTGTTTAAACGTATATAAAACGTTACGAACCCAACAAAGCACCGTTGTATTATTTAAAAAAAAATCAATGACATGATTGTATCATTAATTCCATTTTATCCCATCTTAATATTTATTTATTGATTTATCTATTTAATTTTGAATCATGAATCGGTTACAATATTGCCTCCCCTGGTTAAAATGTATAATCAACGTTAGAAACCCAACGATGGTATTTTTGTTTCAATGACTTGTATTATTAATTTCATCCTATCTAATATTAAGATTTATTTATTTATTTATTTATTTATTTATTTATTTATTATGTTTGTTTCTTCTGTGACATTTAGAAATCACGAACCCCTTATAGTTTGCTCCCCTTCTTTAAACGTATGTTCAACGTTGCTAACCGACAAAGTTCCGCCAATCGCATTCTTGACTGACTATAGTCTCAACTTTATAAGTAATTTACTAGACAGGTTCCCGACTAGTACTTGACATCGGGACTAGTGTATTTATTTATTTATTTATTTATTTATTTTATTTTTATTTGCTTAAAAGTTCATTTTAATAGCTTAACGTCAAGTACGTATTACTTCCCTTCAACATGCATGCGTATTTTCCGGTATTTACCGGCCAGTAACATCTCGTCGTATTTTGTAAGATTTATTTATTTATTTATTTATTTATTTATTTATTTATTACTGTGTCATTTTATTTATTTTTTTATTTCTATTTTTTTTTTTTTTTTTTTTTTTTTTTTTTTTTTTTTTCATCATTTTCTATTTTTTGGCCTTAATAGTTTAACTAAATTGAACTTTTTCGTGCCAAACGAAGCATTCTGCGAAACAAAGTATCTCTAAAAATTTTAATATATTAAATATGCACAAACATTTTATTATACATATAGATTATACATATGGGCCCTAAGTACTAAGATTATATACTTTCTGTGTAAACATAAACATCAAAATTAATACCTATTGCGACATATTGAGCTATAATACGTTTCTCAGTAGTGTTTTGTTTATTTTAGGTTTGGTGATATCTAATGTTATCTGTTTAAAGTGACTATTTATTACAACAAATAAAAGTAGTCCACAACATAATCGTTTTAGAAAGGCATATTTCACGAAAATAAGTATATATCTCTATACAGGTGTCAAAATATAAGATGAATAGATAAAGGTAAACTTAAACAAACGATAGGGAATCGAGCTTTAATATTATTATCCTTTGCATAAATATATACCTATATGGCTTTAATATGTTTCTAGAAGCAAACATGATATGATTAAAGAGGGTATCGCTGCATTCAGCAATTATATGAATTTACTATTTGAGCCGCCTCGTGGGAAAACCAACAATGTGGTTTCCGAACAGGTCCGACACAAACTGGGCTGTACAAGCACAGAAAAGAGCTAGACGCTTGAAATTTTGGAATTAAGTAGAGGAGGAATTGTGCTATCCGAGTAGCGAAAACAAAGGCGCTGATCAGCTTCGCGGTAACCGCGAAGCTGATCTGCGTCTTTGTTTTCGCATATGCAGATTGTTGGTTTTTTCATGAGGTGGCTCATTTGTATTTTATAGTGACGTACGAAACTTCAATAAAAAAAGTTTGTAAACTAATACCGAAAAGCAACGATCCCTCATCCGAGAGTCAACAGTCAAGTGAGTGCTTGACAAAAGAAAGGAAGTACTGGTTTTTACCAAATATGGGCATGGTGGTCATATCTTGGTCATGAGACCTGGATTCTTTATTATACACATTGGTTCCCCTTAGATGACGGCATTGATTGGTCAAGCTTTTTCAGAGAAGATAATCTGAATACTATGGTAATATACATGTATACTGTCAACGGGAGGCAGATGAACCCTTCGTGTCCAATATTTTCCATCTATTCATAATTATAAAGTCTTTAAATGACATTTAACAGTTTCCCCATTTCAAGCGCCATGTCGATCTATTTTGACCTTGCCGTAAAATAGGTCAAGGTCATCACAGGGTCAATATTTATATACAGTTTGTAGTAATTTAGTCATCAAGATTCCTTGAAATCGGTTCACCGATTCCAGAAAAGGTTTAAGCATAAATGAGCTTGGCGGCAATCTTGGTATATATATCTGGGCCTTTAATATACACTTTAGTTAGTTCCCCATTCCTATAGATGCTTCGTATACAATTTGGCTTTGAATGGCCATGCGGTTGCAGAGAAGATGTCTGAAAATGTGATCGGACAGACGGATGCAAGCAGGCACGGACGAACGCCGACTCCAGTACGATTTTTTTTTCTTATCCGTTTACGATGAGTCATGTTCGTATATTTCTGAATGAAATTGAATATAACTTCTTCTGACTGCTTTAAACAAACTATAGGTGCCATAAATTATTGACACAAAGTTGGAAATTGTTACGGACTGTTTGCATACCCGGAGTCTATTTAAAATGAAGGGTTCTCGAAACCACGATGTATTTTCTAATTTCTTCAGAATAAAGGACCATTTAAAACATAATTATTGTGAGACGGTGACATAAGACCAAGGAAAATAGACGGGGGTGCAACATATTTAGTTTTTGTGGTCAGATATTTCCGTATCATTGTCCATGTCGAATGGGCGAAAAACTACACAAATGAACATACAACGAAAACACAATACATTACGAAAACTTGCCCATGCAATAAACATAGATTTTTTAAGTTGTAAAAAAGAAAAAAAAAATAATTAGAAAATTTTTTATATTTTTCTTATTTTTGCTCAAAACATAGATTGTGGGTACACGTTAGAACCGCCTCGTCGAGGCGGTTCTAACGAGTACCCACAATCTATGTTTTGGGGCAAAAATAAGAAAAATAGGCATACCCCTGCATACCCCAGTTTTGCTATATAAAAGTGGGATTCAAGGGGGTATACATTACATGGACATGTTTTCCTGATGATACACTTCGTCATTTGACTGTATATCTGCGGTGTATTTCTGCGGTGTATTTCTGCGGTGTATTTCTGCGGTGTATTTCTGCGGTGTATTTGTTGCTTTTATTCTGCAATATGGATCATATATATCCAAATATGAACACATATATATCCAGAAGACCGCCATTTTGATGACGTCATAAATGGCTACAAACGCGGGTATAATTGCAACGAATAAAGTTAATGTTTTACATATACCACATAGAGTTTTATACATGTCGAAAAAATCGTCAAACATTTTGCACGAGATTCCCAATCGACAGTGACTATCGGCCGCTCAGTTCGTCGAACTTTTGTTTGCAAGGGTCCTGCTGTTTGGAACCCTGTGCACAATTTAATGTCTGTCCCTTTTCTCAGATTGCTACATGCAAATTCTGAATATCTTGCTTCAAATATGAGTTTTGGGTATCGCGTACATGTATATAGGCTATAATTCTAGTAATAAGAGGCACTTGGCAAAGTTAAATAATAGAATGTACATCTTTTACTACATATGACATCAGGAAAACATGTACGTGAAATGTATACCCCCTTGAACCCCACTTTTATATAGTAAAACTGGGGTTCGCAGGGGTATACCTATTTTTCTTATTTTTGCTCCAAAAACATAAATTGTGGGTACTCGATAGAACCGCATCGGCGAGGCGGTTCTAACGAGTACCCACAATCTATGTTTTTAGCAAAAATAAGAAAAATATCAAAATTTTTCAGTTGAAAATTTTCCGAATTTTTAAAGCTAAAAAAATCTCTGTTTATTGCATGGGCATGTTTTCGTAATGACATAACGCTACAACAATGCCGTAAATTTATATTTGACCAAAATTGTAGAAAATGACTGGAACTATAAAATACTTTTCACCCCCTGTATGTGGGGTTTTCAAATCTTGAGTGGTTTCTAGAAGCGATATGATTGCTTTTATTGACGCCTTGTCTTATGCTATGATACTCTGTTTTCGTCAATATGAAAAGTGTCATAGATTTGTATGAAATATTCTCTATTTATTTAAGTTTTAATAATCTCATTTCATCGGTAAACATTTTATTTGAAATATTGAAGATGTCATTTATTTCAAAAGTAAAATATACATATTTTGTATTTGTCTGAAATACAATGTACATATATGAAATATCTATATTTCGATAGACACCACCATCAACATTTTTAGTTCAAGTGGTTTTCGGCCATCAGACATGAGCGTTTCAAAAATGTTTTCGACAAGTTTAGGTTGGGACACTGACACGTATTGTCTCGTAGGCGTTTATGTTCGCAAATACGTAAGTCAAACTCAAATGGTGCCTAGATACGTTTTTTAAAGCAGGGTGCATCTTGTTGCGCACTAGTCTGATCATTTGACTTTGTTAAATGAACTCAGTTCTGATTGAACCTATTCATTTAAGAAATGAACTTCATTTTTCTGATGTTCATGAAAGTGAATGAACCACGAGAGGGTTCATGTAAGCTTTGCTAGCGACCCACTGTGGTTCATAGCTCCATTTACATCAGAAAAATTAAACTGATGTTACTCATTGCTTAAATTTACATGAATTCTCTCTTATCACTTGCTTGTTGAAAAATTATCAAGGCGATCACATTTACAAGCAAACACAGAATTTAGACGCAGTGTATATTCAAACAGCGGAACAGCACCAATGGCGTCATGACGTTTACAACGTCCAACGTCCAATGGTTTTATGACGTCAAGTTTGATCATGTGACGTCGCATGACAAGATATTGTTCAGGCAACTATGAACTTCATTGAACAGTTCTATAGATTTATTAAGACTTTGCAATTCAGAAAAGTAAGTATTATTGTTTAATCATAGGCAAACTGGTTTACAATTACACTGGACGGAACAATTCGGGACCAGAAAAATCAAATGCATAATTGGTTCATTTAAGAAATGAGTTTCATTTTTCTGATGTTCATGAGGCTATGAACCACAGTGGGACGCGTGTAAAGTCAATGAGCCCCGACGGGTTTCATGTAAGCTTTGCTAGCGACCCACTGTGGTTCATAGCTCCATGAACATCAGAAAAAAATACACTCATTGCTTATATTTACATTCATTTCTCTCTATAACTTGTTGAAAAATTATCAAGGCGATCACATTTTACAAGCAAATAGAGAAATGACACACATTGTGTGCTAGCGTTGTTTACTACGTCCAATCACATTGGTGAGAACCATGGTTTTTTATGACGTCAAGGTTAATCATGTGACCTCGAATGACACGATGTTGTTCATGGAACTATGAGTCGCATTTCATTTCTATAGATTCATTTAAGACTTTCCATCAGAAATGTAAATATAATAAGATACGAATCACGATCAAGATATAATAAATTTGTCGAGGTTTTCCGAATAAGAAACTTTGACCTGCGGAAGTGACGAAATACAAATGTGGATGATGAGCTTTCGCCAGGATTTAGTCTGACTGGTCAGCCGTCAAAATGTAGTATCATACCCAGTGGTTCATTTTGCCGTCTGACTCCAGCACATTGTCAAAAAGCCAAGCTGTTAGCCACTTTTGGGTGAAAGCCATTATTTACAGAATAACAAGTTTTTATACCAACAAATGGTGTAAAACACTGTAAAACAAAAAAAAAAAAAAAATAAATAAACAAACCTCCATTTGAAAATTCATAAAACATGTCCAAATTTTGTTTATTTTGATGATTTTTTTTAAAGCATGGCTGACATGTTTTTCTTCAAAAAGTCATCTGAGAAGGGAGACAATTCTAAATGCGAGCTTCTGATTGGCTCTTAGAGAGTGCATGACCTCAGCACCCAGCCATCAACCAATCAGATTAGGAATTCCCGTAAAATCAATGTCTAAAAACAGCTTGCAGAGATATTAATAGAACTTGGGAAATTTTGATAGTGCTGGAGTCAGACGTCAAAATGATAAATCAGTTATCAAAAATTCATTTTGACGGCTGACCCGCCAGACTAGCCAGGATTATGCCTCATATCTCTGATATTGCCCAGACTTTCTCAAAGACCTCACCAGCGACAAAACACAAGTGCTATGACAAAGATGTAATTTAACTGACAGAATTAAGGACGTGAAATGAACACACGACAGAGTCAATATCACCGGTATGTTGTGAACGGCTCTTGATGAGGCAATTTCCACTTCTCATTCAGCCGGTGACACCGTAGAACATTGAGATGTCATATCAATTTCCTACTAGCAGAGTGAAGTTAGTTTGTTTTTCGTTTTTCGTTATTCGACATTCAAGATCAGGTGAAGTTAGTTTGTTTTTCGTTTTTCGTTATTCGTTTTTCGTTATTCGTTTTTCGTTTTTCGACATTCGAACTGGGACCGAATTTCGTATTTTGACATTCTAAATCCCATTTTGACATTCGAACTGGGATGGAATTTCGTATTTTGACATTCAAAATCCTATTTTGACATTCGAACTGGGACCGAATTTCTTATTTTGACATTCAAAATCCCATTTTGACATTCGAACTGGGACCGAATTTCGTATTTTGACATTCAAAATCCTATTTTGACATTCGAGCTGGGACCGAATTTCTTATTTTGACATTCAAAATCCTATTTTGACATTCGAACTGGGACCGAATTTCGTATTTTGACATTCAAAATCCTATTTTGACATTCGAGCTGGGACCGAATTTCGTATTTTGACATTCAAAATCCTATTTTGACATTCGAGCTGGGACCGAATTTCTTATTTTGACATTCAAAATCCTATTTTGACATTCGAACTGGGACCGAATTTCTTATTTTGACATTCAAAATCCTATTTTGACATTCGAACTGGGATCGAATTTCTTATTTTGACATTCAAAATCCTATTTTGACATTCGAACTGGGACGGAATTTCGTATTTTGACATTCAAAATCCTATTTTGACATTCGAACTGGGACGGAATTTCGTATTTTGACATTCAAAATCCTATTTTGACATTCGAACTGGGACGGAATTTCTTATTTTGACATTCAAAATCCCATTTTGACATTCGAACTGGGACCGAATTTCGTATTTTGACATTCAAAAACCTATTTTGACTTTCGAACTGGGACCGAATTTCGTATTTTGACATTCAAAATCCTATTTTGACATTAGAACTGGGACCGAATTTCGTATTTTGACATTCAAAATCCTATTTTGACATTCGAGCTGGAACCGAATTTCGTATTTTGACATTCAAAATCCTATTTTGACATTCGAACTGGGACCGAATTTCTTATTTTGACATTCAAAATCCTATTTTGACATTCGAACTGGGACCGAATTTCGTATTTTGACATTCAAAATCCTATTTTGACATTCGAAGTGGGACCGAATTTCGTATTTTGACATTCAAAATCCTATTTTGACATTCGAACTGGGACCGAATTTCGTATTTTGACATTCAAAATCCTATTTTGACATTCGAACTGGGACCGAATTTCGTATTTTGACATTCAAAATCCTATTTTGACATTCGAACTGAGACCGAATTTCGAATTTTGACATTCAAAATCCTATTTTGACATTCGAACTTGGACCGAATTTCTTATATTGACATTCAAAATCCTATTTTGACATTCGAACTTGGACCGAATTTCGTATTTTGACATTCAAAATCCTATTTTGACATTCGAACTGGGACCGAATTTCGCATTTTGACATTCAAAATCCTATTTTGACATTCGAACTGGGACCGAATTTCGTATTTTGACATTCAAAATCCTATTTTGACATTCGAACTGGGACCGAATTTCTTATTTTGACATTCAAAATCCTATTTTGACATTCGAACTTGGACCGAATTTCTTATTTTGACATTCAAAATCCTATTTTGACATTTGAACTTGGACCGAATTTCTTATTTTGACATTCAAAATCCTATTTTGACATTCGAACTGGGACCGAATTTCTTATTTTGACATTCAAAATCCTATTTTGACATTCGAACTGGGACCGAATTTCGTATTTTGACATTCAAAATCCTATTTTGACATTCGAACTTGGACCGAATTTCGTATTTTGACATTCAAAATCCTATCTTGACATTCGAACTGGGACCGAATTTCGTATTTTGACATTCAAAATCCTATTTTGACATTCGAACTGGGACCGAATTTCGTATTTTGACATTCAAAATCCTATTTTGACATTCGAACTGGGACCGAATTTCGTATTTTGACATTCAAAATCCTATTTTGACATTCGAACTGGGACCGAATTTCGTATTTTGACATTCAAAATCCTATTTTGACATTCGAACTGGGACCGAATTTCGTATTTTGACATTCAAAATCCTATTTTGACATTCGAACTGGGACCGAATTTCGTATTTTGACATTCAAAATCCTATTTTGACATTCGAACTGGGACCGAATTTCGTATTTTGACATTCAAAATCCTATTTTGACATTCGTACTGGGGCCGAATTTCATATTTTGACATTCAAAATCCTATTTTGACATTCGAACTGGGGCCGAATTTCGTATTTTGACATTCAAAATCCTATTTTGACATTCGAACTGGGACCGAATTTCGTATTTTGACATTCAAAATCCTATTTTGACATTCGAACTGGGACCGAATTTCGTATTTTGACATTCAAAATCCTATTTTGACATTCGAACTGGGACCGAATTTCGTATTTTGACATTCACAATCCTATTTTGACATACGAACTGGGACCGAATTTCTTATTTTGACATTCAAAATCCTATTTTGACTTTCGAACTGGGACCGAATTTCTTATTTTGACATTCAAAATCCTATTTTGACATTCAAAATCCTATTTTGACATTCGAACTGGGACCGAATTTCGTATTTTGACATTCAAAATCCTATTTTGACATTCGAACTGGGACCGAATTTCGTATTTTGACATTCAAAATCCTATTTTGACATTCGAACTTGGACCGAATTTCTTATTTTGACATTCAAAATCCTATTTTGACATTCGAACTGGGGCCGAATTTCTTATTTTGACATTCAAAATCCTATTTTGACATTCGAACTTGGACCGAATTTCTTATTTTGACATTCAAAATCCTATTTTGACATTCGAACTGGGACCGAATTTCTTATTTTGACTTTCAAAATCCTATTTTGACATTCGAACTTGGACCGAATTTCTTATTTTGACATTCAAAATCCTATTTTGACATTTGAACTTGGACCGAATTTCTTATTTTAACATTCAAAATCCTATTTTGACATTCGAACTGGGACCGAATTTCTTATTTTGACATTCAAAATCCTATTTTGACATTCGAACTTGGACAGAATTTCGTATTTTGACATTCAAAATCCTATTTTGACATTCGAACTTGGACCGAATTTCTTATTTTGACATTCAAAATCCTATTTTGACATTCGAACTGGGACCGAATTTCGTATTTTGACATTCAAAATCCTATTTTGACATTCGAACTGGGATCGAATTTCGTATTTTGACATTCAAAATCCTATTTTGACATTCGAACTGGGACCGAATTTCGTATTTTGACATTCAAAATCCTATTTTGACATTCGAACTGGGACCGAATTTCGTATTTTGACATTCAAAATCGTATTTTGACATTCGAACTGGGACCGAATTTCGTATTTTGACATTCAAAATCCTATTTTGACATTCGAACTTGGACCGAATTTCGTATTTTGACATTCAAAATCCTATTTTGACATTCGAACTGGGACCGAATTTCTTATTTTGACATTCAAAATCCTATTTTGACATTCGAACTGGGACCGAATTTCTTATTTTGACATTCAAAATCCTATTTTGACATTCGAACTGGGTCCGAATTTCGTATTTTGACATTCAAAATCCTATTTTGACATTCGAACTGGGACCGAATTTCGTATTTTGACATTCAAAATCCTATTTTGACATTCGAACTGGGACCGAATTTCGTATTTTGACTTTCAAAATCCTATTTTGACATTCGAACTTTTGACATTCAAAATCCTATTTTGACATTCGAACTGGGACCGAATTTCGTATTTTGACATTCAAAATCCTATTTTGACATTCGAACTGGGACCGAATTTCGTATTTTGACATTCACAATCCTATTTTGACATACGAACTGGGACCGAATTTCTTATTTTGACATTCAAAATCCTATTTTGACTTTCGAACTGGGACCGAATTTCTTATTTTGACATTCAAAATCCTATTTTGACATTCAAAATCCTATTTTGACATTCGAACTGGGACCGAATTTCGTATTTTGACATTCAAAATCCTATTTTGACATTCGAACTGGGACCGAATTTCGTACATTCAAAATCCTATTTTGACATTCGAACTTGGACCGAATTTCTTATTTTGACATTCAAAATCCTATTTTGACATTCGAACTGGGGCCGAATTTCTTATTTTGACATTCAAAATCCTATTTTGACATTCGAACTTGGACCGAATTTCTTATTTTGACATTCAAAATCCTATTTTGACATTCGAACTGGGACCGAATTTCTTATTTTGACTTTCAAAATCCTATTTTGACATTCGAACTTGGACCGAATTTCTTATTTTGACATTCAAAATCCTATTTTGACATTTGAACTTGGACCGAATTTCTTATTTTAACATTCAAAATCCTATTTTGACATTCGAACTGGGACCGAATTTCTTATTTTGACATTCAAAATCCTATTTTGACATTCGAACTTGGACAGAATTTCGTATTTTGACATTCAAAATCCTATTTTGACATTCGAACTTGGACCGAATTTCTTATTTTGACATTCAAAATCCTATTTTGACATTCGAACTGGGACCGAATTTCGTATTTTGACATTCAAAATCCTATTTTGACATTCGAACTGGGATCGAATTTCGTATTTTGACATTCAAAATCCTATTTTGACATTCGAACTGGGACCGAATTTCGTATTTTGACATTCAAAATCCTATTTTGACATTCGAACTGGGACCGAATTT
This sequence comes from Rugalucina vietnamica, assembly GCA_964017185.1. Lineage (NCBI taxonomy): Eukaryota > Metazoa > Mollusca > Bivalvia > Lucinida > Lucinidae > Rugalucina > Rugalucina vietnamica. The sequence goes on from OZ024872.1 coordinate 7,448,304, forward strand.
CGTATTTTGACATTCAAAATCGTATTTTGACATTCGAACTGGGACCGAATTTCGTATTTTGACATTCAAAATCCTATTTTGACATTCGAACTTGGACCGAATTTCGTATTTTGACATTCAAAATCCTATTTTGACATTCGAACTGGGACCGAATTTCTTATTTTGACATTCAAAATCCTATTTTGACATTCGAACTGGGACCGAATTTCTTATTTTGACATTCAAAATCCTATTTTGACATTCGAACTGGGTCCGAATTTCTTATTTTGACATTCAAAATCCTATTTTGACATTCGAACTGGGACCGAATTTCGTATTTTGACATTCAAAATCCTATTTTGACATTCGAACTGGGACCGAATTTCGTATTTTGACTTTCAAAATCCTATTTTGACATTCGAACTTTTGACATTCAAAATCCTATTTTGACATTCGAACTGGGACCGAATTTCGTATTTTGACATTCAAAATCCTATTTTGACATTCGAACTGGGACCGAATTTCGTATTTTGACATTCAAAATCCTATTATGACATTCGATCTGGGACCGAATTTCGTATTTTGACATTCAAACGTCGTACGACTGTTTCAAGACAGTCGCGCACGCGACAGTCTTGCGAAACATTTTGGCAAAAAAAAATTGCATTAAATTTTTAAACATGTTCAAAACCTTCGCGACCTGTTCGCGACACTTGAAAATTCTCACGACACTCGTGCGACACTCGCACGATTGTCGTGCGAAAGTCCGATTAAATTCGCAAAACAGTCTAGGGACATTCGCATGCCAGCAGAATACTAGATTAAATTCGCATGCCAGTGAGATACTAGCTTAACTAGTCGAGAACTGGTCGCGAAAGTTTTAAACATGTTAAAAAAATTTATGCCAAAATATTTCGCAAGACTGTCGCGCGAGTGTCGCGAACCTGTCGCCGCAACATTTTGTCTCCAGTTCTCGCATTCCAGTGAGACAGGGGCGTATGTCACACTATTTCTTAAGAATAGTTTGGGTGAAATTCTGATATTTTTGTGGATATTTTTGTGGCATAGCTAAGATTTTGTGACGAATTTATGCAAGACAAGGGTACTTAAGGATATAATATGTTCATCCTTAAGTACCCTTATCTAACCCCAGTCAAATTATTTTAGCTTAGCTCAAAAAGGTTTAAAAATTTCATCCGAAACTATCCGTAAGTGCTAGTGTTACCAAAACATTAGTGGGAAAACTGTTAGAGATTTTTTTACAGTAATTGCTTGTAATTGATAAATGCTATGAGTAGAGACTAGGTTATATTTGGCCTACGATTAGCTTGCGATGATCGTGCGATGTCATTTTTTGCATTTTCGTGCGGTCTCCACAGGGTGACCCTACGATGTTCCTACGATTCTACGGCTTCCTACGGCTTTCTACGATCTCCGTAGCCTCCAGTACGATTTTGTAGTAGTCTGCAATTTTATAATTTTTTAAAAAATGTAAGACCGTAGCCCGTAGACACGTCGTAGGTAGTATCGTACGGGCGCCTTACGGAAACCATGCGGTGATCGAGCGGTCACCGCACGGTTTTTATGATAAGTTGGGGACTAAAATCGTAAGATAATTGTAGACCTTCAGGGTGATCGTGCGACATACGTACGGCTATATCGCAAGGTTAATACAATCGTACGGGTATCGTGCGGTCATCATATGGATAGATCACGAATATTTTGCGACAATGACAACCAGTCAAAATAAAACCGAATGGACAAGAATGAACCGAAACGATCAGTTTCATGACCTTACGTTTCGAACAAATTTCGACCAAAAATGACGTCGTTCACAGTGTCTTGCGTTCAGAAATATAAGTCGGCCCAGGGCGGTTTTTATCGATCATGTCCGATGGCCCGACGAGATTTGGCGAACATGATACCTTTCTTGGTGAAGCCAAATGGGACCCGTCAGCTCAGTACGGTAGACTGCCTAACAACCAGCTACATGCCACATCCCATGAAAATGCGCATGATTCTAAAATCTGAACCAAACAGCCGCTGAACATAATTATTCGCCACAGGGAGGATATTTGTTTCTTGTAAACCGAAGTCGCTGTAGCTTTTTTCCGAAAGTTGTGAATACTCATGCCCAGTGAGAGTACTCGTGCATGCAGCTATTTTCAATAGCTTATAAGCGAACCTACAACAGAATACGATAATAATTAAGTTTTTCTTTCGATGTTTAAAGAGAACACTTTCCCTATACTTAAACCGCTGTCACACTATCGCGTATCGACTCACGTATCTACGGCTTATCGAGATACGAAAGGTATGTCACGCGTACGTACATACGTGAGAATACGTAGCTCAAACTCCTCATACGCCGAGGTGCTACGTTTTCTTGTGTGCACTTAAAAATTCGTGGCACGTACGTGGCAGGTCGGATACGCCGTACATACGTCACACATACGTGGTACATAGAAAGCAACATGGCAGGTACGCCGTAGATACGTAGCTCATACTCCTCATACGCCACACGTACGTCGCGGTTAAGATGTCACGTAACCGTGACGTATGTACAGCGTACCTTTCGTATCTGCAACGTATGTGTGACGTATGTGTGGCGTATCATCGACTCTCTTTTTGTTTCTATCAGCGACGTACGTGTGGCGTATCTCGCGTATCAATGGCGTATGTGCTACGTATGTGCTACGCACGTTTCGCTGCTGTGGAGTATGTGTGACGTATTGGGAACATTTTGTGGCTTTTTAAGAGAATCTTAATGCTTCTATATGCATGTTTTCGTTTTTCCGAAGCCATGGATCAGTTGTTTCTCACGGTTCTGAGTGCCATGCAGGGTTCTTTCAGGGCTATGCTTGGTGTAGCCTCTATCTTTGTTAATGTCCTCTTACGACCAGGATGGGGAACTAGGAGATGCCCCCCTCCCCCACCACCACCACATTTGTTTTTTTTTCCTTCGGCGTTGCTCTAGATTTCTCCGGTGGCATCTTCGACCCCTGATAATTGATAGCTATAATATGCGAACTGCATGAACAAAGTGAACACAATCGTTTGTTCTCATAGGTATTAAAAAGCAATTGGTGCAAAGCAGATACGCCGCAGATAAGAATGGAACGTAGTACATACGTCGTATATTCGTCACGCGTACACTTCATAAGCCATACATACGTCACACATACGTAGCACATACGCCTTGATACGACGTACATACGAAAGTGAAATTCCATACGAGTTCAGATACGTCACGTATACGCCACGGGAACGTAACAGGAACGTCACACATACGTGGTACATACGTCGCACGAGCAAAATACGGCTCAGACCTCGGCGTATTGACATTTTCATAGATACGCGAGCGATACGCCGCTGATACGTGAATGTGTGACAGAGCTATTACGTTTCCTGCCGATAGTGTCGGCAAACTGCTGCAGTTCTGAGTCTTTCAATTCTTTGTTGTTCTATTGTTCGTTTGAAATATCATAGAAGTACGGCCTGTCTTCGAAGAACTGCACAATCCTGTTGCTCAGTGCGGTTTGCTTCCCCGTCATCTGTATAATTCTGTGATGTTTCTTGTGTGAACCGCTTGCCCTAGCCATGATGCACTGTGAGGTTGTACACGTTTGGTAGTACACGAAAGACGGACGGACACCTAACATCGTACGACTATCGTAGGGAGATCGCAAGGGCTGAGTCAGAAATCGTAAGGACTCCTCACGGGCATCGCACCGGCTTCGTACGATTTCCACTTTAAGTGTGTTGAGACCCTACCATTTCCCTAAGATCTCCAAGAGGTTCTGACTCAAAACATCGAAGAAAGCCAGAACAAGAAATCGTACGGTGCCCATATGAATTGTAAACACCTACGTCGTAGCCCATGATCACCTTCGATGTTGAAAAAAAACGTAGGGAAAATCGCAGACCGAAAAATCGTACAACGATCTGGGCAAATGTAACATACTATGGAACCCGTTGCGGCCTCCCTACGATAACTGTACGATTTTTGTCCACAAATTATCGTACAAAAATCGTGCGGTAACCGCTCGATCATCGCAGGGTCTTCGTATGGCGCCTGTATTATGCCCTACGACGTATCTACGGGCTACGGTCTTACGATTTTAAAAATCTGTAATAGTGCAGACTATTACAAAATCGTAGAGGCTACGGAGTTCGTAGGAAGTCGTATAATCGTGGTGACAACGTAAGGTCACCCTACGGAGACTGCACGAAAATGCAAAAATTGGCATCGTACGATCATGGCAAGCTATACGATTTCCACTTAAGGTCTGCGGAGACCCTACGACTACCGTACGGCCTCCTTGCGTTTGTATCAGAACGTATAGGGACTCCGTACGGACATCGCACGAGATCCGTACGATATCCACTTAAAATCTGCGGAGACCTACGGCAACCGTACGATGCGGCCTTGCGTTTTTGTATCAGAACGTCGACAAAAGGAAGATAAAGATATCGTACGATGCCCGTATGAATTTTAAACACATACGTCGTAGCCCACGATCATCTACGATGTCTAAAAATCGTAGGGAAAATCGCAGACCGAAACATCGTACGATGATCGGGGCAAATGTAACCTAGGCTTAAAACATGATTCTTACGTTTGTTGTTGTTTGAGTTCTGGGTTTGTTTAAAGTTAAAAGTAAGCAATCAACAGGGACTGGTGCAACCAGTAGCAAAACACAACCATGAATACGTTGTGAGAAAGCAATAAGAATGCATTACGAAACCTCGACCATGCAATATTCAGCAATTTGAACTGCCGCGACAAATTGAAAATTTTCAGAGGAAAAAGTTTGATATTTTCCATATTTTTGCTCGAAACATGGATTTTGTGTTCACGTTACAACCATCTCGGCGAGGCATTGCTAACGAGTACCCACAAAATCTATGTTTTGGATCAAAACAATTGTATACCCCTTCAAACCCTAGCTTTGCTACAAACGTTTGGTTCAAGGGGGTATACATGTCACGGACATGCTATTCTGATGAAGCGATACGCCGGATAAGCATCTATTCCCTTAATGATGGTCACTGAGCTACATTAACTTAAAGGCCCGTTCAGACCACTTTGACGTATTAGCCAACGTATGAGCAGCGTATGAAAAAATATCCAGTACGCTGTTGTACGTTGTTATACGCTGTTCATTTTATGTTAAAAATCCGGAATAGGCTCTCTCTGAACTTATGCAAAGCGTATGCTTAGCGCAAACGTATGTCTAACGTATGAGTAGCTTATTCATAACGTATCCCTGGCGTACCATGACTTATAACAGCGTACGCCCAGCGTTAGCATAACGTTCGTGACTTATAAGGAGCGTATGTACAACGCACGTCTGACGTTTTCCAAACGTACGCACAGCGTGCTTCTGACGAACTCAATGTTCGTCAAAAAGGTGAGTCTAAAGTGCCAGTCCCACTGAATCGTAAGCAATCGTACGATTGCGCAATCATTAGTTTTGCGATAAGACTGCGCAGACAAACTATGTAAAATGTTTTCCAGCGTGTTTATGCTTACTTAATTTGCATATTGGGGTCAAAGAAACGATCCCCAAATTATTATTTAGAGAATCGTATTGCGATCTTAAGCGATCGTAAGCGCAGTGGGACCGGCACTTTAGACATATCCAGTAAAAAGTGAAAAATAAATAAATAAATAAATAAATAAATAAATAAATAAATAAATAAAGAAAAGAAAAAGAAAAATGATTAAGGAAATCTACATACCTGATTCTTCAGGTGCATTTTGTGGAGTTCTTATATCGTTTCTCAGAAGGATCATTTCCTATAATTAGGTTGAAATTAGTTTATGGGTCAGTTTTGCCCCACCTCTCGATTGATCCGTCTTATAATATGAGTTGAAATAATCTTGAAAGGGACGTTAAACTGAATTGAAAAAAAAAATACAAAAAAATAAATAAATAAATAAATAAATAAATAAATAAAAATAAAAGCGCTGCAGGCATGCATGATACCCGCCACGCAAATTTAATTTAGTACAAATACACAGAATATCTTGATGACATTAATCTACAATACCAAACCATACCTTCCAGATATGAATTCATATACAAAGGATGAAGCAAACTGGTCTAAAGATGCTCAAGATAGAGCATGGAAAAGAAATTGCTACATAAATCAAGGGCATTTACTCTGTATTTATTTGAAAACAATTACCCATCTTCAATCCCAAACCACTCCTTCCTGATATGAACTCCTATACAAAATTTGATAAGAAAAATTGTCAATAAAAATCAAGATAAATAATCAAAATGAAATTTTAACGTAAATCAAGGGCCATAACTCTGTAGTTATTTTGACGAAATTTATCTAGCTTCAATCCCCAACCACTTTTTCCTGATGTGAACTCCTACACAAACTTTGAAGAAAATTGGTCAATAAATGCTCAAAGAGCCTAGAAATGAAATTTTAACGTAAAACAAGGGCTATAACTCTGTACTTATTTGACGAAATTTACCCATATTCAATCCCAAACCACTCCTTCCTAATATGAATTCCTATACTATGTCTGAAGAAAATTGATCAATAATTGCTCATCTTCAATCCCAAACCACTCCTTCCTAATATTGACTCCTATACAAAGTTTGAATAAAATTGGTCAATAAATGCTCAAGATAGAGCCCGGAAACGCAATTTTAACGTAAATCAAGGGCCATAACTCTGCACATATTTGACGAAATTTACTCATCTTCAATCACAAACCACTCCTTCTTAATAGACATTTCCAACTTAATCCGATATTGATATGGGAGTTTGAAATGGTAGTTCGGATAATATTTTTGAGGGATATTGTCAAGGACTACATGTAAGCTAATAGGTGAAGACATTGTATACAAACATGTTCATGTATATACACGGGATCTATCGGTAAACCGCTTATTGGTGCGCCGTGCTGTCTTAAGAAATAAGATTATGGCATTTGTATGCGTAGGCGAGATCATAACAAATGTGTTCGCCCACATTTTTTCAGCGGCCCTTGGATGGTGGACGCGCCCGGGGTGGGGGTGGACGCAATATATCCGGTGTGAGAACTTGTACAGATGCACACCTCCGCATGCGTCACTAGTCATTTCCTACTTGCTAGCAAAATGACGAAAGCGAGTAGCTTTTTTCGCCATTGCTTATTCGTGTTTGGAAACGCCGGTCCTTGGAATGTCTTGCACTAAGGTAGGAATGTTCTAGGTCCCAATATTGTTTGAAACTTTATATTATACCCAATATCAAGGTACAGTATATACAACAAGCAAAGATTCGTGTAAGCATATGTACATGCATATTTTTTATCATTATTATCTTAGTTAACATATTTGTTATATATTTAACGCACGACGAAGACCATAAAGTGATTTATTATGCGATATATTATGCTTCGCTTGCGTGTTACATTGTACTGTTTTGTCACAGCTCAACAGAAGAAGACCAGGCGCAAGAGACTGACCAGTGCTCAGATGGCATTACCATAAATGATGTGGTAGATATAAACGACCAACATTACTTCAACATTTTTTCCATGTACGTGTAATTAAGGTCAATGCCATTTCTTGGCTTTGGACAAAGGATTTTTTTTAAATATTTCAGTTAAAACAACATTTTCTCAGAAACCGCTTGATCAATTAAAGGCAACTTTTATGTGTAGTTTTCTTAAAAACACAAACAAACCAAAATTCATGTAAAAACTACGATGGGCCGGAGTCCATGATGCCACACACCATCAGTTTACCCGTTCCAGAGAAGAAGAGTCGCGGTGACCATCTTGATCATATTGCCTAGACCATTTATACAAACATTGGTTCCCCTTTCCAAGGGATATTCCATATAAAGATTGACTTCGTTCGGCCAAGTGGTTTCAGAGGAGAACATGTTTGTTCATTGTGGTCAGCAACGTAAACACCATCAACCGTGAACGACGGACGATGGAGCATGGTTGTACTTTAAGCTCACACTTTCAGTATCACGACTCGGATGCATTGTTGCCGCCAGGTAGCGCTTAAGAACTTTGTCTCGTCAGATCTCACGAGAGCAGCTCAGCTGAGCGGCTATAAATCGGACCCCGTCCATCCGGACAAAGAGAAATACATGTAGATAGTTTTCTTTTGTCTCAATATGTACAAAATTTAGTTGTTTAGATCTACTTGGGTCGTTAAAGAAATAGTTCAGCTCTGCAGAGCAGTATTTTTTGAGCAACCATTCACTGTTTTGAGGTCAGTTGTAAGAAAGGTCAAATCACGAGCGAGGAGCGCGAGCGATGTGCATGCTTACAACTGACAGAAAAACAGTGACTAATTACTCAAGTCACCCCCCCCACCCCCTGAGCTAATCTACGAGGGTCATTCAATAAGTAATGCAATATTGACCATAATTTTTTGTTTAAACTTCTTATTCAAATTTGATTTAGCTTTCTTGAAACATATATTCAATTCGCCCCCTGCGAGACAGTTTAACACCTAGTCACATGCTCGACTTCCTGTTGCCTAGCAACAATAGAACACTGGGAAAAGGCACTTGGCCGCGACTCTTACGGCTGTATTCTCAACCTACACTCGAGGCATACTCCACTCAAACTCATTCAGATAATCTGATCAGTCACTCGTGTGAGCCCATAACTGTTCGATTTGGTATGCACATGTCCCACTCACACTCGAACTCAACTCAAATTTCGAGTAAACGTTGAGTGAAGGCGACACCTCACTCGAGCGCTACTCGAAAATTTTTGGACCCTTATTTCTCCACATTTTCTTCGAAAAAGCCCAATAATAGCAGATTACATACATCACCTGGACCAAGCTTTATGCTCGAGACAAATCTTTTCTTGAGAGGGGTCGCGAATTCTAGAACAGATTTCGATTTTCCCAAGGCATGTCATTTGCGACTATTTTGAACATGAAAAGCAATGATCCATATTTTAGGTGAGTGGTCAACATTGCACATCCAGATGCAGACACATTTGTGCCTTTACGCTAGATATCGCTGTCACAGACTCACCCCACGCACACCCATCTACTCACCCCCCCCACGCCCCCCCCCCCCCCACAGAGAGAGAGAGAGAGAGAGAGAGAGAGAGAGAGAGATGAAATAACAAGCAAGTAGAGAGAGAGAGAGCTACACAGAAAAGCACAAATAAACAAACAAGCAGAGAAACAAACAATAAAGAAGGAATGAGTATACTAGGCAAATACGATACCATGCGTGCACATCAAAATTAGATAACAGCTCACCGCAATATGCGGCGACTAGCCAGAGTCTTTGCTGCTAATTTGATGCTAGAATAATAACATCAAATGTCCATAAGGTTTCAAATTTCTTTGTTTTATAATGAAAATCTGACACTCCAGTGAGTGACTGTTGTGTATACCAAATCTATACTCCACTCACACTCAATTTAATCCCACTCGACTCATACTCCAGCCATACTCTCGCGAGTTGAGTTCGAGTTTGAGTTTGAGTGACGGAAGAGAATATAGCCGTTAAAACCGTTGTCATGGTGACCGGAAAACCAAAATAAATGTATTCACTTTATTTTCTTACATCGAAATTAAAAACATTGCATTTAGTGTTCAAGATAATGTAATCTGATTGATATATTTTAAATGACATCCAATCAAAGTTGAAAAAAATGACAAAAATTTCTTGATCGAGGGGTGAAAAATGGGGGTAGAAATACAATTTCTACTACAATTTGACATCTAGTTTATTTAATTGAATATTTATACACCTAGTTGTTTCTACCATTGACACTTTGTAAACTACTTGCTATAAAATGCAATTCACAGATAACATATTTTGTTGCCTAGCAACCAAAACCTATGGAAAATGCACAAAACCGAAATTACATAGGTTCTGGCGTTGCTAAGCAACAGTTGACACGTGTGGGGCTGTATGATTATTTCTGTTGCCTAGAAAGTTCTGGCTAAGGTGACATTACACAAACAAGTTGACAGATAGCTATTTAAAACACCACCAAAGAAATACCAAAGTACGTTTTATGTTTATTTATTTGGTTTTTGAAAAGTGGTTTTCGCGGCCACGACACCTTCGCTGCCATTCTATGGTTGCTAAGCAACATAAAGTGTGTGGTCCGATTTAGTTGATGTTTATTTTCCTGAATGCGGATTGAATCAAAGATTCAGAAATTAAAAACATTACCTCTGTCAGATAAAAATACACAAAAATACGCTACATATTGCATTACTTTTTGAATGACCTACGTATTACAATTCGAATACATAATAAACGAAATAAAAGTTGCTGAAACCGTCGATATTTTTAAGCTCTCTGCTATTGCATTGCGGAAATCTTGCAAAAAGACTGTACAATTCAAAAACATACATACATCATTACATGTCCGTTTGTTATGCATTACAACGATATAACACAGTCTCAGAAAGTCAACCTTACACTGTCTGATGAGAAGGTAAACGTCAAAAAATATAGGATGACGTTGAAAGGGTACAAAATAACAATATGCTAAATGAATTTACTTGAGTAAATTGTTCGATAATCATTTTTAGCCATTGACTAAATGAATGCAAGAACACAAATCACAGGAAAAAAAGTCATGGAAAAACTTTTTCATTGATTTTCTTTTTCGTGACATTATTTCCCTGACTTTTTTCTGAGACTTTTTTCCGGTGAATTGTGTTGGAATATATTTTTTACTTATTTCAATATGAAATAAAAAAAAAAAAATCCATTTTTTGTCGTTTTCGATAAATCCCTGATAGTGCCATTGTTCACGGGGACCCAACTGTTAATCGTGATTATTGATGCGACGTGGAATGTTAATGCATGCTAATATGAAGTTTCGTATGCGTCGGCGATATTGTTACGAATGCGACGTTCCACATCCTCTGCCCTTGAACGGTAAGTATTTCATGTTTTGCTCTCGCAAAAATAAACAAAGCCGAGTTTACAAAATCGGCGTCCACTATGATCTGCAAAATTCTTCAATGTTCCCACTTGAAGTCAATTGGAATACTCACGGCACTTGTGTTTTTCAGCTAATGGTTTATAAAGTTGACCTGTAGATACAATTTGCCACGGAAACTCATTACATTCTTAAATTCCTTTTGTTTTTCTTTGTCTTGGTCGTAAACTAAGAAGTATAACACAGTCCTGTGGGTGTCTTTATTGAAATATGTATCCAAACGGCTTTGTAAATGCACATTTATCTACTGAGCATGAAAAACAGTAAGATAAGCATGTGTTGTATGCATCGAAGACGTTGTTAAAATTTAATATGCGACACAGAAATGCATCGTGGAAGAATGAGACCGATGATTCAGTAAAATAAAATAGCAAATGTTGCGATATGGAGACAGAGATGCATTTTCTTCAATGATTATTTTTAGATACACGTTAAAGGGGCTAACCATGGCTTTTATACTGTATTATTACTTGCAGAGGCTGGAGAAAGTTGTTTGAGCCCGAGGCCGAGGGTTCAAAGTGCTCCGGAAGACACTTCTAATACTAATGCAATGAAATAACCATAGTTGATCGTTGTTTTGTATAACACACCATTCCAATGGAAAACTGCCTCGCAACCGCACTTAATACCGCATAAACCCCTTTAATTCTGTTGTCTCCCCCCACCTTTGCTTATCAGAAATGCATGGAGCCACCCATATTCAATGATCATAAATTATTTGGTCGAGCTTTAGATTCATTTAATGTAAGGAAACATATAAGCTATGTCACTGATATGTCCGAAAATGATTTGCTGTTTCGAGGCAAGAACTCAGTTGTGTCACTCAAATGTTGACGAAGTTGAATCAGAAACCCCACTCTGTGACCTCATTCAAAATAGAAGTGGTATATGCTTTGAAGCTCGCTCAACGAAGCGCATGTAGTCCAAGGAAAAAACGCCATGCAATATTTCGCTTGATAAAGGCACTCGAAATGCTTCTGCATGTACGTAAATGATTTTTGAAAGAGCACAACAAAAATGCTAATTCTTCCATGACTCATCCTCGTAGTACGTACCTTCGTCTTCGATGCATACAAAAGATGCTTATCTTGCTGTTTTTCACGCTCAGTAAATAAATGGGCATTTACAAAGCCGTTTTGATACAAATTTAAATAAAGACACCCACAGGACTGTGTTATACTTCTTAGTTTAGGACCAAGACAAAGAAAAATAAAAGGAATTTAAGAATGTAATGAGTTTCCGTGGAAAAATTGTATCTACATGTCAGCTTTATAAACCATTAGCTGAAGAACACAAGTGCCGTAAGTATTCCAATTGACTTCAAGTGGGAACATATAGGAAGAATTTTGCAGATCATAGTGGACGCCGATTTTGCAAACTCGGCATTGTTTATTTTCACGAGAGCAAAACATGTGCTACTTACGGTCCAAGGGCAGAGGATGTGGATTGTCGCATTCGTAACGATCTCGCCGACGCATACGAAACTTCACAATAGTATGCATTAACATTCCACGTCGCATCAATAATCACGATTAACAGTTAGGTCCCCGTGTTGTTGTTGTCGTTGCTTCGTAGAGCTCCGCCGCTGACTGTTCTGCGAACTGGATAACCAAGAATGATAGAGCGAATAAAAGTTGTCACTAAAATTCTAAAAGTTTGGATGCAACTTTACTGATTTGTGTTAACACTATCAGTGTCAGAATATCACTGTCTACGCATATATGACTAGTATATGACCGCCGCACTGAGAAAGTGTGTCTCCGGACAGCTCATTCGATCAGTAGCGTCGTAAACTTCGGATTACTTACATAGGGATCGAATCCCTTTGGCGACGCAAGTAAAATGTCGATAATTGATAAACCTATCAAATGGTTCAATCCTGCATCGGCATATTTCAATGAAGCGATTGTCATCTTCCAGACACGATGGTTTCACAGGGTATTTTCCGACCAAACACAGAGAACTGCTGTGGCTCCCCCACGACCACCATCACCACTAGGCAGTCGGTGTCTAAGAAGCAACATTGGTTAGGCAATCATAATTGCTTCGACGTCTGATTCTTGCAAGCCGCATAGATTTGCGTGATTCGTGACAGGAAACAATTAAAAACATACCATGGCCTTAGCATGCATGTGATCGATGCACAAGATTAAAATAAGATCTGTGTACGAGTTTTTTAATTGAAAAACTTCAGATACCTTCAGTAAAACTTATAAAACATGGTACGAAAGTTATCAAACACCTTTGATGATGTAAGGAAGTAGTAGTATAGGGTTTTCTCCAACTAAGTTGGACAGCCTTGAGATACCCCCCAGAAATCGATTAAAGTTTCTCGTCTACCGTAAATCGTATCTCAGACTAAGTTGGAAATGTCTATTATGAACTCCTATACAAAGTTTGAAGAAAATTGGTCAATAAATGCTCAAGATAGAGCCCGGAAACGAAGCGCTGACGGACGGACAGACAGACGGACGGACGGACACTCGAGCGCAATTTTTTGCGGAGGGTATAACATAATACACGGCACTTTTTCAAGTGGCGGGGTATAAAAACCTTTGGAACTTTATATGTCGACAATTTTATAAAGGGCCATTCAATATGAGCTTTGAAGGCATCCCGTCCTTACAAAAATATTATCTTGACAAGCGATAATATAACAGTGGATAAAATTTTAGCCATACACACAATTGTGCAGATTGTTTTTGGTCGAGTATACCATTTTGATGCTTCCGTGTGACTATTTAATCATGAACACAGTACCTATTCCTTCCATTTTTATATATAAAATCCCGACCAATGCGCTACGCGTAAGTTGCGCATACGCTGAGAACGTTCTTCACACGTTTCACATACGCTGCATACGTTCCGAGTGCGCCAGGCAAACGCTGCTCGTACGTTGGTAATACGCTTCTCATACGCTAAAAATACAGGAGAGCTTTGGCGTATGACAACGTATGCGAGCGTATGAGTTACTTACAGGTAACGTTCGTGAACTTATGCATAGCGTATTCGTTGCGTACGCCTAACTTATTAGTAACGTATTATCAGTACGTCGCCATACGTTGGAAATTTTGTGCATGTACACGGCGCACGACAACGTATGACAGCGTATTGTAGCGTACCCGTAACTTATGCAAAATTTATGCCGAACATGTGCAACGTACACCAACGTATGGACAAAATGTCGCATACGTCGTCATACGCTGGCGCTATACGCTGTGGTGTGAGCACCCCTTAACAAACAATATGGGTATGCACATTATAACATACAAAAAAAAAAAAAAAAAAAAAAAAAAAAGCCTGTCAAATAGGATTTTGAATATCAAACTAGCATATTCTTGACAAAATCGAATGTCAAAATAGGATTTTGAATATCAAACTAAAAAGGTTTATTTTATTTCAATCACACAGAAAGCTCATTGAACTTATATACGCATTCTTGAAGGCGCGGATGTTGGCGTTATGTGGTCCAACGTAGTGGAGGAGCTCGGAGAACCAGGGGAAAACCAACGAATCTGAACGGGCGACCACTACCAAATATCAAAATAGCATATTCTTGACCAAATAGAATGTCAAAATAGGATTTTGAATATCAAAATAGCATATACTTGGCAAATTTGGATGTCAAAATAGGATTTTGAATATCAAAATAGCAGATTCATCACCAAATGGAATGTCAAAACAGGATATTGAATGTCAAAATAGCATATTTCTGACCAAATGGAATGTCAAAATAGGATTTTGAATATCAAAATAGCATATTCCTGACCAAATAGAATGTCAAAATAGTATTTTGAATATCAAAATAGCATATTCAAGGCCAAATCGAATGTCAAAATAGGATTTTGATTGTCAAAATAAGAAATTCGGTCCCAGTTCGAATGTCAAAATAGGATTTTGAATGTCAAAATACGAAATTCGGTCCAAGTTCGAATGTCAAAATAGGATTTTGAATGTCAAAATACGAAATTCGGTCCCAGTTCGAATGTCAAAATACGATTTTGAATGTCAAAATACGAAATTCGGTCCCAGTTCGAATGTCAAAATAGGATTTTGAATGTCAAAATACGAAATTCGGTCCCAGTTCGAATGTCAAAATAGGATTTTGAATGTCAAAATACGAAATTCGATCCCAGTTCGAATGTCAAAATAGGATTTTGAATGTCAAAATACGAAATTCGGTCCCAGTTCGAATGTCAAAATAGGATTTTGAATGTCAAAATAAGAAATTCGGTCCAAGTTCGAATGTCAAAATAGGATTTTGAATGTCAAAATACGAAATTCTGTCCAAGTTCGAATGTCAAAATAGGATTTTGAATGTCAAAATAAGAAATTCGGTCCCAGTTCGAATGTCAAAATAGGATTTTGAATGTAAAAATAAGAAATTCGGTCCAAGTTCGAATGTCAAAATAGGATTTTGAATGTCAAAATAAGAAATTCGGTCCAAGTTCGAATGTCAAAATAGAATTTTGAATGTCAAAATAAGCAATTCGGTCCCAGTTCGAATGTCAAAATAGGATTTTGAATGTCAAAATAAGAAATTCGGTCCCAGTTCGAATGTCAAAATAGGATTTTGAATGTCAAAATAAGAAATTCGGCCCCAGTTCGAATGTCAAAATAGGATTTTGAATGTCAAAATAAGAAATTCGGTCCCAGTTCGAATGTCAAAATAGGATTTTGAAGGTCAAAATACGAAATTCGGTCCCAGTTCGAATGTCAAAATAGGATTTTCAATGTCAAAATACGAAATTCGGTCCCAGTTCGAATGTCAAAATAGGATTTTGAATGTCAAAATAAGAAATTCGGTCCCAGTTCGAAAGTCAAAATAGGATTTTGAATGTCAAAATAAGAAATTCGGTCCCAGTTCGAATGTCAAAATAGGATTTTGAATGTCAAAATAAGAAATTCGGTCCCAGTTCGAATGTCAAAATAGGATTTTGAATGTCAAAATACGAAATTCGGTCCCAGTTCGAATGTCAAAATAGGATTTTGAAGGTCAAAATACGAAATTCGGTCCCAGTTCGAATGTTAAAATAGGATTTTGAATGTCAAAATACGAAATTCGGCCCCAGTTCGAATGTCAAAATAGGATTTTGAATGTCAAAATACGAAATTCGGCCCCAGTACGAATGTCAAAATAGGATTTTGAATGTCAAAATACGAAATTCGGTCCCAGTTCGAATGTCAAAATAGGATTTTGAATGTCAAAATACGAAATTCGGTCCAAGTTCGAATGTCAAAATAGGATTTTGAATGTCAAAATAAGAAATTCGGTCCAAGTTCGAATGTCAAAATAGGATTTTGAATGTCAAAATAAGAAATTCGGTCCTAGTTCGAATGTCAAAATAGGATTTTGAATGTCAAAATACGAAATTCGGTCCCAGTTCGAATGTCAAAATAGGATTTTGAATGTCAAAATACGAAATTCGGTCCCAGTTCGAATGTCAAAATAGGATTTTGAATGTCAAAATAAGAAATTCGGTCCTAGTTCGAATGTCAAAATAGGATTTTGAATGTCAAAATACGAAATTCGGCCCCAGTTCGAATGTCAAAATAGGATTTTGAATGTCAAAATACGAAATTCGGCCCCAGTACGAATGTCAAAATAGGATTTTGAATGTCAAAATACGAAATTCGGTCCCAGTTCGAATGTCAAAATAGGATTTTGAATGTCAAAATACGAAATTCGGTCCAAGTTCGAATGTCAAAATAGGATTTTGAATGTCAAAATAAGAAATTCGGTCCAAGTTCGAATGTCAAAATAGGATTTTGAATGTCAAAATAAGAAATTCGGTCCTAGTTCGAATGTCAAAATAGGATTTTGAATGTCAAAATACGAAATTCGGTCCCAGTTCGAATGTCAAAATAGGATTTTGAATGTCAAAATACGAAATTCGGTCCCAGTTCGAATGTCAAAATAGGATTTTGAATGTCAAAATAAGAAATTCGGTCCTAGTTCGAATGTCAAAATAGGATTTTGAATGTCAAAATACGAAATTCGGTCCCAGTTCGAATGTCAAAATAGGATTTTGAATGTCAAAATACGAAATTCGGTCCCAGTTCGAATGTCAAAATAGGATTTTGAATGTCAAAATACAAAATTCGGTCCCAGTTCGAATGTCAAAATAGGATTTTGTATGTCAAAATACGAAATTCGGTCCCAGTTCGAATGTCAAAATAGGATTTTGAATGTCAAAATACGAAATTCGGTCCAAGTTCGAATGTCAAAATAGGATTTTGAATGTCAAAATACGAAATTCGGTCCAAGTTCGAATGTCAAAATAGGATTTTGAATGTCAAAATACGAAATTCGGTCCCAGTTCGAATGTCAAAATAGGATTTTGAATGTCAAAATACGAAATTCGGTCCCAGTTCGAATGTCAATATAGGATTTTGAATGTCAAAATACGAAATTCGGTCCCAGTTCGAATGTCAAAATAGGATTTTGAATGTCAAAATACGAAATTCGGTCCCAGTTCGAATGTCAAAATAGGATTTTGAATGTCAAAATAAGAAATTCGGCCCCAGTTCGAATGTCAAAATAGGATTTTGAATGTCAAAATAAGAAATTCGGTCCCAGTTCGAATGTCAAAATAGGATTTTGAAGGTCAAAATACGAAATTCGGTCCCAGTTCGAATGTCAAAATAGGATTTTCAATGTCAAAATACGAAATTCGGTCCCAGTTCGAATGTCAAAATAGGATTTTGAATGTCAAAATAAGAAATTCGGTCCCAGTTCGAAAGTCAAAATAGGATTTTGAATGTCAAAATAAGAAATTCGGTCCCAGTTCGAATGTCAAAATAGGATTTTGAATGTCAAAATAAGAAATTCGGTCCCAGTTCGAATGTCAAAATAGGATTTTGAATGTCAAAATACGAAATTCGGTCCCAGTTCGAATGTCAAAATAGGATTTTGAAGGTCAAAATACGAAATTCGGTCCCAGTTCGAATGTTAAAATAGGATTTTGAATGTCAAAATACGAAATTCGGCCCCAGTTCGAATGTCAAAATAGGATTTTGAATGTCAAAATACGCAATTCGGCCCCAGTACGAATGTCAAAATAGGATTTTGAATGTCAAAATACGAAATTCGGTCCCAGTTCGAATGTCAAAATAGGATTTTGAATGTCAAAATACGAAATTCGGTCCAAGTTCGAATGTCAAAATAGGATTTTGAATGTCAAAATAAGAAATTCGGTCCAAGTTCGAATGTCAAAATAGGATTTTGAATGTCAAAATAAGAAATTCGGTCCTAGTTCGAATGTCAAAATAGGATTTTGAATGTCAAAATACGAAATTCGGTCCCAGTTCGAATGTCAAAATAGGATTTTGAATGTCAAAATACGAAATTCGGTCCCAGTTCGAATGTCAAAATAGGATTTTGAATGTCAAAATAAGAAATTCGGTCCTAGTTCGAATGTCAAAATAGGATTTTGAATGTCAAAATACGAAATTCGGCCCCAGTTCGAATGTCAAAATAGGATTTTGAATGTCAAAATACGAAATTCGGCCCCAGTACGAATGTCAAAATAGGATTTTGAATGTCAAAATACGAAATTCGGTCCCAGTTCGAATGTCAAAATAGGATTTTGAATGTCAAAATACGAAATTCGGTCCAAGTTCGAATGTCAAAATAGGATTTTGAATGTCAAAATAAGAAATTCGGTCCAAGTTCGAATGTCAAAATAGGATTTTGAATGTCAAAATAAGAAATTCGGTCCTAGTTCGAATGTCAAAATAGGATTTTGAATGTCAAAATACGAAATTCGGTCCCAGTTCGAATGTCAAAATAGGATTT
This sequence comes from Rugalucina vietnamica, assembly GCA_964017185.1. NCBI lineage: Eukaryota > Metazoa > Mollusca > Bivalvia > Lucinida > Lucinidae > Rugalucina > Rugalucina vietnamica. The sequence goes on from OZ024872.1 coordinate 7,467,044, forward strand.
TGAATGTCAAAATACGAAATTCGGTCCCAGTTCGAATGTCAAAATAGGATTTTGAATGTCAAAATAAGAAATTCGGTCCTAGTTCGAATGTCAAAATAGGATTTTGAATGTCAAAATACGAAATTCGGTCCCAGTTCGAATGTCAAAATAGGATTTTGAATGTCAAAATACGAAATTCGGTCCCAGTTCGAATGTCAAAATAGGATTTTGAATGTCAAAATACAAAATTCGGTCCCAGTTCGAATGTCAAAATAGGATTTTGTATGTCAAAATACGAAATTCGGTCCCAGTTCGAATGTCAAAATAGGATTTTGAATGTCAAAATACGAAATTCGGTCCAAGTTCGAATGTCAAAATAGGATTTTGAATGTCAAAATACGAAATTCGGTCCAAGTTCGAATGTCAAAATAGGATTTTGAATGTCAAAATACGAAATTCGGTCCCAGTTCGAATGTCAAAATAGGATTTTGAATGTCAAAATACGAAATTCGGTCCCAGTTCGAATGTCAAAATAGGATTTTGAATGTCAAAATACGAAATTCGGTCCCAGTTCGAATGTCAATATAGGATTTTGAATGTCAAAATACGAAATTCGGTCCCAGTTCGAATGTCAAAATAGGATTTTGAATGTCAAAATACGAAATTCGGTCCCAGTTCGAATGTCAAAATAGGATTTTGAATGTCAAAATAAGAAATTCGGCCCCAGTTCGAATGTCAAAATAGGATTTTGAATGTCAAAATAAGAAATTCGGTCCCAGTTCGAATGTCAAAATAGGATTTTGAAGGTCAAAATACGAAATTCGGTCCCAGTTCGAATGTCAAAATAGGATTTTCAATGTCAAAATACGAAATTCGGTCCCAGTTCGAATGTCAAAATAGGATTTTGAATGTCAAAATAAGAAATTCGGTCCCAGTTCGAAAGTCAAAATAGGATTTTGAATGTCAAAATAAGAAATTCGGTCTCAGTTCGAATGTCAAAATAGGATTTTGAATGTCAAAATAAGAAATTCGGTCCCAGTTCGAATGTCAAAATAGGATTTTGAATGTCAAAATACGAAATTCGGTCCCAGTTCGAATGTCAAAATAGGATTTTGAAGGTCAAAATACGAAATTCGGTCCCAGTTCGAATGTTAAAATAGGATTTTGAATGTCAAAATACGAAATTCGGCCCCAGTTCGAATGTCAAAATAGGATTTTGAATGTCAAAATACGAAATTCGGCCCCAGTACGAATGTCAAAATAGGATTTTGAATGTCAAAATACGAAATTCGGTCCCAGTTCGAATGTCAAAATAGGATTTTGAATGTCAAAATACGAAATTCGGTCCAAGTTCGAATGTCAAAATAGGATTTTGAATGTCAAAATAAGAAATTCGGTCCAAGTTCGAATGTCAAAATAGGATTTTGAATGTCAAAATAAGAAATTCGGTCCTAGTTCGAATGTCAAAATAGGATTTTGAATGTCAAAATACGAAATTCGGTCCCAGTTCGAATGTCAAAATAGGATTTTGAATGTCAAAATACGAAATTCGGTCCCAGTTCGAATGTCAAAATAGGATTTTGAATGTCAAAATAAGAAATTCGGTCCTAGTTCGAATGTCAAAATAGGATTTTGAATGTCAAAATACGAAATTCGGTCCCAGTTCGAATGTCAAAATAGGATTTTGAATGTCAAAATACGAAATTCGGTCCCAGTTCGAATGTCAAAATAGGATTTTGAATGTCAAAATACAAAATTCGGTCCCAGTTCGAATGTCAAAATAGGATTTTGTATGTCAAAATACGAAATTCGGTCCCAGTTCGAATGTCAAAATAGGATTTTGAATGTCAAAATACGAAATTCGGTCCAAGTTCGAATGTCAAAATAGGATTTTGAATGTCAAAATACGAAATTCGGTCCAAGTTCGAATGTCAAAATAGGATTTTGAATGTCAAAATACGAAATTCGGTCCCAGTTCGAATGTCAAAATAGGATTTTGAATGTCAAAATACGAAATTCGGTCCCAGTTCGAATGTCAAAATAGGATTTTGAATGTCAAAATACGAAATTCGGTCCCAGTTCGAATGTCAATATAGGATTTTGAATGTCAAAATACGAAATTCGGTCCCAGTTCGAATGTCAAAATAGGACTTTGAATGTCAAAATACGAAATTCGGTCCCAGTTCGAATGTCAAAATAGGATTTTGAATGTCAAAATACGAAATTCGGTCCCAGTTCGAATGTCAAAATAGGATTTTGAATGTCAAAATACGAAATTCGGTCCCAGTTCGAATGTCAAAATAGGATTTTGAATGTCAAAATACGAAATTCGGTCCCAGTTCGAATGTCAAAATAGGATTTTGAATGTCAAAATAAGAAATTCGGTCCCAGTTCGAATGTCAAAATAGGATTTTGAATGTCAAAATACGAAATTCGGTCCCAGCTCGAATGTCAAAATAGGATTTTGAATGTCAAAATACGAAATTCGGTCCCATTTCTAATGTCAAAATAGGATTTTGAATGTCAAAATACGAAATTCGGTCCCAGTTCGAATGTCAAAATAGGATTTTGAATGTCAAAATACGAAATTCGGTCCCAGTTCGAAAGTCAAAATAGGATTTTGAATGTCAAAATACGAAATTCGGTCCAAGTTCGAATGTCAAAATAGGTTTTTGAATGTCAAAATACGAAATTCGGTCCCAGTTCGAATGTCAAAATAGGATTTTGAATGTCAAAATACGAAATTCGGTCCCAGTTCGAATGTCAAAATGGGATTTTGAATGTCAAAATACGAAATTCGGTCCGAGTTCGAATGTGAAAATGGGATTTTGAATGTCAAAATAAGAAATTCGGTTCCATTTCGAATGTCAAAATAGGATTTTGAATGTCAAAATACGAAATTCCGTCCCAGTTCGAATGTCAAAATAGGATTTTGAATGTCAAAATACGAAATTCCGTCCCAGTTCGAATGTCAATATAGGATTTTGAACGTCAAAATAAGAAATTCGATCCCAGTTCGAATGTCAAAATAGGATTTTGAATGTCAAAATAAGAAATTCGGTCCCAGTTCGAATGTCAAAATAGGATTTTGAATGTCAAAATAAGAAATTGGGTCCCAGCTCGAATGTCAAAATAGGATTTTGAATGTCAAAATACGAAATTCGGTCCCAGCTCGAATGTCAAAATAGGATTTTGAATGTCAAAATACGAAATTCGGTCCCAGTTCGAATGTCAAAATAGGATTTTGAATGTCAAAATACGAAATTCGGTCCCAGTTCGAATGTCAAAATAGGATTTTGAATGTCAAAATACGAAATTCGGTCCCAGTTCGAATGTCAAAATGGGATTTTGAATGTCAAAATAAGAAATTCGGTCCCAGTTCGAATGTCAAAATAGGATTTTGAATGTCAAAATACGAAATTCCATCCCAGTTCGAATGTCAAAATGGGATTTAGAATGTCAAAATACGAAATTCGGTCCCAGTTCGAATGTCGAAAAACGAAAAACGAATAACGAAAAACGAATAACGAAAAACGAAAAACAAACTAACTTCACCTGATCTTGAATGTCGAATAACGAAAAACGAAAAACAAACTAACTTCACTCTGCTTTTCCTACTACTTGTCGTAGAGACGCACCTAAGTGTACACCTTATAATAAAGTTAGCGTAAGCCAATTTACTCGCAGCGATTTCTTTTATGAGCCGTCGCATATGAAAGCCAACGACATGCATAGGCAAACATAAAGGCGCCGGTCAGCTGTGCAGTAACTGCACGGTTGGTCAACGCCTTTGTTTTCGCTTTACGGATATTACATTTCCTCTTCTACGTATATCCAAAGTTTTAAGCTTCTAGCTTTTGCCCGTGAGTGTACAGGCCAGTTTGTGTCGGACCTGGTCGGATCCCCAAATTGTTGTCTTTCTCGTGCGAATGCTTCCATAAGCTTCCCCTTGAATAAGACGCAAGATGAGGATGATGCGTCTAAGTGACATTGATCGCTATTAGACTGGTTATTATCTTGTATAGGAAATAAGTTAAGGATGTGTTAGGACTGAGAAAAGACGATAATTTGTTCTGAAGAGATGGGTCCGTGAACAAGACCTGTCGCTTTGAATTTCGAGGATGGATTCACAGATGGTTCCTAAAACTATGACAGTCTGGATATCTTGCAATTCTTCAAAGCGTATGTGCTAACGAGAGGAAGTTGGTCATAGGCTGGTCTTTGATGCAACAAGGCCTTTGAAAAAAAAAGTCATCCATATGCATTTTTCTGACGTTTTCTTAAAGGCATTATGAAGAATAGAATAGAATAGAATAGAATAGAAACGAGCGGGATAGTATAGGATAGAATGATATATAGAATGTACAATCATGTTATTATATAATAATGACAGGCAAGCACTGACAGGTATTCCACTTAATATGACCCAAAATGGAGATAGAACAGTATAGCACTCAGCCGACGAAACGGCATAAAATTAACATCAAGTACCCAGCGTACACTTAATGTCGTGTTTTCAGTTTTGAAAAACAGCTAAATGACGATTTTACAAATGTTTTGGAAACAATCTTCATATTTTCAATCAAGCACTCGAGCCAAATTAGTGCCACCAATTGTATATAAATAAATTGTTATTAAATCCTTAATGTTAAGATATGCAGCTCAATAGTTTGGATTCCTTATCGCTACTTCTCACACGTTAGGTAAGAAGGACCTTTTTCAACTGTCAATTCATTTCTTGACTGATATCGAAATTCCGACTGTCTTACTTGAAGTAAGTGTCAAAAGGGCGATATCAGGCAGCCCGCGAGAGCATGATTTTTGTGAAAAATGCCACAAGTTAGGCTTTGGCAAGCTTACGAGTCACATGGTCTCTTGAAGAGCCTTTTTCTGGCTGCAAACATGAAATTCGAAACTACGCAAAATATACGATGACCAGCTCCGCCGGAAGTTAACGCATGCGGATTTAACGAAACGGTTTACGGAGGACAGAAAGTGTCATTGTTTTATGATTTGGCCTATATCAGGGATCAGTGTAAGCATATCAACGACATACTATAATCCCTCCACAAATCTAAGAGGTATAATGCACAGCCATCGATAGAAGTTGAAAATTACACAATGTTATAAAATCCTAGAGATAAAATGACGGGCTACACTATGGCTTTTTCGGAATGAATGGTGCGGTATGACCGGCCTGTATTTCACTAAATGATCATGGATAGCGCAGGTGTCAAGTTTAAACAAACCAACAATGCTGACATCGCTTTCTTATCTGCTTAATACGAATAAGTTGGTATTAGGAAGATCTGCAGGTGTAGTTAATGTTAATATTTTAGTCTATCTTCATATCCGAATCAATAGCAATATCACTGATATTGTTATAAACCTCAAGAAAATTGATCCGTTTGGATATCAATCCTTTGAAAGCAAACTGAAAACGAACCATCATCACAGAAGTTGACAAGGCGAACGTGACTATTACCAGAATAAGAGCTTGACGCAACAAGTATGCGGTAATTAAGACTTTGTGAAGGTGTTCGACAAGGCGCAAACCTGGGTACTTAATCATTTCGGTTATTTGATAATTGAATTTTACCTGAAATCATGCTCTTAATGGCCCCCGTTGTTAAACGTTTTGCGTCTTTTTATTTATTATAAAATGTTACTGTGATGTTGTGTTATGAATCTTGAATGATGATTTGCATAAACATGAATGAATTTTGATTCAAATAAATAGATAAATAAATAAACCAGTAATCTCATCCTGTCCTAAGACATTCGGTTTTGCGGTCAACAGCTCATGTGCCAATACTTTGTTAAACAAACAAGATTTGCCTTGTGGCTCCGGCATGTAATCAAATATGTCTAATGTGTTGATGAACCAGCAACAATTCCTGTACTTAAAGTGCGGAAAAATAACCTTCTTTCACTGGTAATTCAACGAGGATAAGTGTCAATTCGGCTAATATGTTTTCTTTAGATTTAAAACGAAAACTGAGTATTTCTTTGTGGACTAAAAACAGATTTTAGGCTAATCCATACCATCCTCTTGTTTGCTTATAAATACTAGTGTCAGAATAATACCATCTTATCATTTCTAGACTTCCAACTATCTATGTCAGTAATCATTTCCCACTTGTTTATCCATCACACGTGCGATCTATCCACATTAACGGCGATTAATACACTTGACTTGTAGCTCACATTACGAAAACTTGCCCATACAATATACAATATGCATTATACAGAGATTTTTTGAGGTTTAAGAACTAAAAAATTTCAGCTGGAGGCGGTTCTGACGAGTACCCACAATCTATGTTTTGGAGCAAAAATAAGAAAAATATGTATACCCCTGAATACCCCAGTTCTGCTGTATAAAAGTGGGGTTCAAGGAGGTATACATTACACAGACATGTTTTCGAGGTCATCCAGGCGTTTGCTTTTCGACAAGTGGCACATATAAGTGCATTTAAAAAGTCTTTTTGTTTTCCGCGATTGCTATTCGGACTGTTTCTTTGGCCATGGTAAGCTCAGACTGAGAAGTCAAAAATTGATGATGATGATGATGATGATGATGATGATGATGATGATGATGATGATGATGATGATGGTGATGATGATGATGATGATAATGATGATGATGATGATGATGATGATTCTACTTTCAGAGTAAAAGCAAAAAAGCGAAACCTTTCTGGTTTGCACATTGGGGTCTTTTAATGGCATGATAGCTTTTAAAAGCATTTAAAAACCACTGTTTATCAGAAACAGGTTTCGGGGACTTTTGAAAATGGTGGCAATGGATTTTATGTCGAAATGTTTAGAATCGCGTGCGCTTGACTAAACTGTTATTATTATCTTGTGGTCAGACTGGATGCTAACTGGAACCAAATCAGGCATCACTAACATGGCATGACTTACATTAGCAGATTATAAAGATGGATAAACAATCAGGGTAGATAATATACTGGTATCGCCACAGATACAGATCGGGGAATGCCACCGCCTTTAATCATGCGGAATTTGATGTTGATCTTGTTGATTTTGGCATTAGGTTAATGAGTTTATATGTGTGTTTTTTTTTTTGCTTATAACCACAGTTAGGAACGCATTTTCAAACTGTATGCATACGGGCATTTACTAGCCCGATCTCGACTACAGCTCGGCGAATGACCAAGCAGCGCATACGATCAGGCGTAGAATTCTCACCACATCGATATAAATGGATACCGGACACAAACTACTGGGTCCGGGTTTTAGACTCTATTCATTTCAAGCGTGATTGTGTTCGTTTAGCACTTTGGAAAATGTTTCCTTAAAGTTCTAAAACCCGGTACCAGACTGGAATATTTTGCGTTTCAACAATAGAATGCCTGTTTACAAAATGAAATAATAGAAATAATCAAAAGAACTTGGAAATCGTTGTGGCGAGGTATTACAAATAAAGAAACACACTTTAACCAGATATTTGTAGAAATCAAAACAAATTATAAAATATTTGAATATTGATATGTGTCCATGCATAATTAAAGCAACAGACACAAATGAGCCGCCTCGTGGGAAAACCAACAATTTGCATATGCGAAAACAAAGACGCAGATCAGCTTCGCGGTAACCGCGAAGCTGATCAGCGTCTTTGTTTTCGCTACACGGATAGTACAATCCCTCTACTTCCTAAATACGAAATTTCGTGCTTCTAGCTGTCTTCTGTGACTGTACAGCCTTATTTGTGTCAGACCTGTTCGGAAACCACATTGTTGGTTTTCCCACGAGGTGGCTCAATTATGATATGGCAGACACATGACCCCACCTGAGGACATCATTGTATTTATGTAAGAAGCCATCGGGAACTGACCATGTACCAAATATTCAAATAAAAGCATATTACATTGAATTAATTTTGGTTTAGATTTCAGTGACCTGAATTCACAACTGACCGGATTGTTTTCTGACTCGAATTGTACATTGTATATGAATCTGTATATGTATGCAAATATAAACTTCATCAACAGAGAGCAACAACACTGACAAAATGGTTTGTTTTGCTTGTTTGTTTGGGTTGATTCTTTAAGTCCCAGTAAACAGCAATGGTCATGTCGGGACGTTGCCTCCATTTTATGGGACTTTTACCCAACATTAGATTGTCATGACACTCAAAATGTGCTTCATAAATAAAACCATCCACCTAAGACAATAAGGCTTATATGTATGGATGGTTTCACTAAATCACTTTTCGTGGACATGCTCTGAGACATGAGCGGTTAACCAGTAATGCACCAGTCATTTGCAACCACGCCCCCCTCGGGGCCGGGAAATAGCGGGGATATTGACTTTTCCATTTGCAAAGCCCCGGTATAAGCCCTGCACTGCGGGGACTTCTTTTCGGTAAAATCCCTGCAAAAAGCCCCTGCACTGCGGTGACTTCTTTTTGGTAAAATCCCTGCAAAAAGTCCCTGCCCCCAGGGACATCCCAAGATGCTTGTCGGCATGACAAACTCCAGTTTAGAGTTGCACTAAAATGTTTTGCAGGTTACACATATCAGAAAGCCAGTAAACGGTGTATGAAACCTTAAAATGATGACTGACAGATAGAGTCAAACACGGCCAAAATTCGGATAAAACACGGTACTGTAGACCGGTAAACTCCGGTCAAAATGCCCCGCTATTTCCCCCGCTGTTTTGGTGGGAATCAAAAGCCCGGCCATACCACGGCACTGCCGGGACACCTCGAAGGTAAAATCCCCATACTTTAGCCCCGCTATGCCCCCACTATCCCCGGCCCCATAGGGGCCGTGGTTGCAAATGACTAGTGCATAATCAGATGGTCGGTCAGTAGATAAGAAGCGTTGCCTGGAGGCACAAGCAGCCCATCTTTTTCTCCTATGCCCCAATGGGCGGGAGCCATATTACTACCTGACCACCTTTGTTTTGAGAAGAACAAAGTCAAGCCGTAGACCGATAACGATTGCCTTTATGATGACAACACGTCTTCTGAGGCAGTAGGCCAACGTTTTAGCTAAAACGTCTGGCGCGACGTCGCCTCATGGCGCACAAGATTTCGTGGCATAATCTGTCAACGATGTCGTGTAACTTTAAAACAATAAAACGCTTAAACCATTCAATCACATGCAGCATGTTTGTTACTGTAATTATCCGTCAAACTCCATTAACAAGTGCGATAAAATGTAATTTTCTGTGATATTTCAAATTTAACAGCGATTATATTGCGATAAATGTGTGTCTGCAGTGTTTTACAAGATGGATAACGTTGAACGTAACGTCAACGTACGTCGATTATACAAAGAAAAATACAGTTTTCTGCGTCGTTGATTGTGGTGCGATCGATTACCGATCTTCAACCGTTTATAAAATGATGGATGGAATAGTTATTTTCCTTTTTATTTGATTAATTAATATGAGATTGGTCGCAATAAAACAACACTAACAAGACCGGAGATTTCAGTGGCGTTTTTTATCATTACCGTAACGCATCTGCTACAAGGACGTTTGCAGTGCTTTTGCGAAGAAGACCTTGTAGAATTTAAAAAAAAAAATCAGCAATGTGTGCCATTTTTAGTTATTCTCGGTATTTTCAAGAAATTATGGTCCCATTTTTATTTGCTCAGTGGCTAGACCGTCCATTTCGGGAGCTGGAGGTCGTGCGCTCGCACAGGGCCGCGTCATACGTTTGCCACATTGCGTACATTGCGCGGTTCAAGAGAAGTTTTATATTTCTAATTGTCGGATGATTTCAAACACGTTGCGCAAAATGGACAAATCCATGTAATTTAGACCAATTTATTCACGAACTGTATGTCTTAAATATAAAAGCAAACAAGAAAAAATAATCGGGCTACTTATTTTTATCAAACTTATCGAAAAGGAATCCCTTGACTCATATTTAAGAGACTTTCAAGTGGATTATCGGACTGGATGGACTTCAACGTGAGATTAAAATCGTCGTATTTGTAATTGATAATTCCTTTTTTGAAGAGGTTGATAAGTGAATTAGCCTTATCATATTCGCACCTTTGAATGGCATAACTATCGAAATCATTGTTGTTTTATATTTTATTGATATACTTCCAACACCTAGTAAAATGATAATAAGGTGATAAATGTGATAATTTGTAGTGACAATAAAGTTCTATGAGCTATAAACAGGGTGAAAGGTATTAATGTTTGAGAAAAGAAGCGTCATATTAACTAAGAAATCGCTGCTACCGGCAGTCAACTTGCACTATCCCTTTTCTCCAGTTTATCTATTTTGTTTTTCAGAAGTTCTGGGAACTGGTATATCTTCAGAATCATGACATGGTGCGGCATATTCTGGAGCGATTGTTTTCCCACGCCCATTCATATTTGCCACATATTCAATTCATGCAAATACAGGTGTACATGTTTGTACGGTGGCGGGCCTTTTTCTTCATTTTTTATTCGGCATGCGGAAAACAAAAGAACAGCTTCAACACTGCTGGTGCTCGACACCCAACGCCATCGGATAATTTTGCATTTTAGAGGTGTTCAGTGCATAAGGTATTATTCGTGAATTTCCGAGAAAAGCGATTTTTATTATATGGCAAGTGATGAAATATAGAGAAATATGCATTAAATATAACCACAGGCGCTTGAAGTTATGGCCATAAAACATAAAAATAATGCATCAAATAAGTGTCTACGTAGCAATACTGTAAGTATTGCCAGGTGTGCAAGCCCCATTAACGAGCCATTACGTATTGGCATTTCCGGCAAGGTTCTTGGAGTCGGAGCAAATGTTGCACGGCAACCTAAAACGTTCGATTGCAAATCAAAATGGGTTCAATCGGCTCCTACCTGACACTTTTTTCTCTGTCCAAACAAAAGAAGTCATTGATAATCCTTTAAATGTCCATTTTATAAACCTTTTTCATGATATTTGTCCAGTCGTGTTGTTTTTATTGACAATATGGCTTCCCTTTGACCTTTATGTCGTCACAGTGCGTGCGGTGACGTCGGCAACATTGTAATGACAAGAGAGGCCCAAGAGAGGGATTTAATGAATAGAATAGAACAGAATATTGTGCTCTCTGCGGAGGACACCATTGGCTGGACTCGGTGCTCATAGATTCTTTGGTGCAAATCAGTCGCAGCCAATTGGTGTTCGTCACTGGCTCGTTTGCCAAAAGCTCTACATAGATGAAAATGTACCACACTACCAAAGCATGAGGGATCGGGTTGGCGTAGTGGTAGAGCGTCAGACTCCGAATCGAGAGATCCTGGGTTCGATCCCCACAGCCGTCATCGTGTTGTGTCATTGAAGTGCTCCCAACAGTAGGGTAAATCCGTCAAAAGTCGGACATTTTTTTTATTATTTTTTTTTTTTCAACTAGATCTATGATATGTCCGAGATATCAGTATCAGAAATTTCGCATTCATGGTAACGGTAAGGTCAGAAGTTGGCCGAAAAATAAAAATAAAACACTGGGTATGACTCGGACAGCTGTAGGATAACCTCAGACATGGCATCGTGACACTCGGACAAAAAATTTCTGGCATCTCAGACATATGACAAAAAAAAAAAAAAAAAAAAAAAAAAAAAAAAAAAACAGAAGCAATTTCATGGCAAAGGTAATTTTGGTTCCGTGTTCCGTTAACTAAACAGTTATTACAGCAGGTCACGGGAAGGTGACAATAACAATGCTACCACTGTATAGCTCGACTTTGACATCAGACACGTCAAAGGATCGAGGAATCTACTAAGTAGCACGTGAAAGGCAGATCAGTAGGAAATGTTGCACGTTTTCTGTTACACTTTGGTTGCAAGCACAGTAATTACGTGTACTGTTACAATCTGAATATCCTATCACTGAGTGGACCCGTCGATCTTTTGACGCATCTGAGGTCAAAATCGAGCTGTATGATACTATCCTTTTCAGTTTGAATGTAACTCTTAAAAATGTGAAAATCGCAGCTATATTTATACCATACCAAACATGAAACGCAGGTGGAAATCGTATCATGAGGTGCTAAAGATAATCATGCAAAGCTCTGGCGGAATTGATAAAATATCTCGTGCAGTGAACTAAAATGAATGTTACATGCACTCAAAAGTTGAAAACGGAGCAAATACTCGTAAAATATGCGACACGTCAAGTTTTGGTGGTAAAAATACGTCATCAACTGCTTCAGATATAGACAAACTATCGTTTTGCATGCTTTGCATGCCCGACCGTCCCTGAAAACATCACCGGAGACTATCAGTCCAGGCCTTGGTTTAATATGTATAGGCATCACATACGGAAATAAACATGGAATTTGTCGGTAGCTTTAACAGTTTATTATAAATTATACCTATTTGTTCATTTAAGAAATGTTTGTTATAATCGTGCAGAGATGTAAATGCTTGCCATTTAGAAGCCCCTATGGTGTAAAACAGGGATCGTGAGTTCGATCCCCGGCCTCTTCTTTCTTTCTAATTCTTAACCGTGGACCTGTCTCCGCATAAATAGCTGTTGTGACGTTTTACAAGTATACGAAAATGATGTATCACATTTGATTTTTTATTCAATTTAAATAACGTCCCTTCCATCATTATTTCGGCTCATATGAAACGGGCCAAACAGTAGGTGAGGCGAAAACGGGGAAAACCCCGAGAAAAACCACCTGACACACCTGCAAGAAAAACGTCGCTTGTCTCGCATGTGTCCCATGTTGGACTCGAACTCACACCAGACACAGCCGTGAAATGGTCGAATGATTAAGCGCTCTAAACCACTCGGCCACGGGGGCTATTGAATTGCCCAGGGCAAAACTTGAATAAGGGGCATAATACATTTGAGCCGCCCCATGGGAAAACCAACAATTTGCATAGGCGAAAACAAAGGCGCAGATCAGCTTCGCGGTAACCGCGAAGCTGATCAGCACTTTTGTTTTCGCTTCTCGGATAGTACAATTCCTTCTCTACGTAATCCCAAAATTTCAAGCTTCTAGCCTGCTTCTGTAGCTGTACAGGCCGGTTTGTGTCAGACCTGTTCGGAAACCACATTGTTGGTTTTCCTTCGAAGTGGCTCATTTATTTTAAATCCGAGTAATGAAAAAAAAATATTATGCCTGTCTCTCTGTCGTGCTCGTTGCCTATCGTTCCTGTTGAAACTTGGCCGGATTGATACCTTGTTGGGAAAGAGCTAGTCATTCTGCTCTTCGAGTGTGTTGTCGGAAAATGTTTTGTTGTGTTTTATGTATTTTCTTTCCCACCCGCTGTCTATGATGGGACTTAAAATTTAATTGCGTCGATTCCTGGTCCCTCTATTTTTACTCTAGAAGTCATCGGTACTGATCACAGTTGTTAAATCATTCTTTCCCTGTTCTAGCGAAAAATTGCATAGCCTTATTATCATCACTGAATCGACTGTAGAAATATGAAAAAAAAAAATCATTTGACCTTAGACTTCCAACCTTCCAACGGTAAACTTGTGATGCCACTCTCTCGTACATCACAGAGCACTGTATTTCCATGCACACTGCATGACTTTTGATTTTGCGTTTGTGGACATGCGCCACGTAAAACACGTGCTGAATTAAGAATTATGTGTATGCTATTTTTAGCAGCCGAAATAAACATAGCTACTGTTCTATTGACTACGTATAAAAGATGTGTGCATGTATGGTCATGTGTTAATTTAATCATGCACAGTTGGCTCGTAACCATTGGAAATGGCAAAAAGGAACCAAAAACGTTGTTTTGACGGAACATGTTCGAAGCCTGTTTCACTCGCCGCGGACAACAGAGCCAGATCGCAGACTTCATTTTCCAGAAAGAACCAAACATGGGTCGGATTATGTAAAAGAATAAACTGAATATTAAATAAAACATAGAATAAAAATCTTAATGAAATTCGAAAAAATATGAAGACTTGCTTACGTCTCACTGCAGCAGTGCCGGACAGAGATCGGAAAGAAAATGCTATTGCGACAGCTGTACGTTACATATTTGAGCCGCCCCATGGGAAAACAAACAATCTGCATAGGCGAAAACAAAGGCGCAGATCAGCTTCGCGGTAACTGCGAAGCTGATCAGCGCCTTTGTTTTCACTACTACGATAGTACAATTCCTCCTCTTCAATTTAAAGCTTCTAGCCTGCTTCTGTACTATACAGGCCGGTTTGTGTCAGGCCTGTTCGGACACCACATTGTTGGTAACTTCTCCACGAGGCGGCTCATTATGATTTGATTACTCACACCGCATGGCTGCCATCAGTGGAAATTCATCGTCACAGACAGTAGTACGGATGTGAACCAGGCTGACAATAACATGCACAGGGAAGCAAATTTGAGTCTTAACACCAGTTTAGCTGCATAGATTTTTAAGAAAGCATATTTGCATGCACGTGAGAAGATATGATTAAAAATGGATGGTTCTAAAATCCATGTTTGAATATATGATCCCCATTATGACCGGGAACACCTCTGCGAAAATAAAGTAGGCGTATATCAGATGTGCAGTAACTGCACGGGCTGATCAGCGCCTTTGTTTTCGCCAAACGGATATTGTATTGATAAGGAAACTCTGTCTTAAACTGCCTCGGTCGACGCAAAGATTGTCATACCCATAAAAATAGCCATATTTTCTGCCCCTGCCCCGCCACCGAATCCAGAAAAAAAAAAAAAAAAAAAAAAAAAAAAAAAAAAAAAAAAAACTTAATAGATAAAATATACGAGGTCGTAAAATTCGGACAACAAGGCTATATATATGCATCAAAATTTAGAAAAGTCTCCTCTCCTAAAAGCCAGACTTTTTGTCGAACTTTTTTCCATGTTTAATAACATTCTTGCGTGACTTTTTATGCCGTTCTTTGAATGTCTAAGAAATCATCATACCCAGTCATCATAATAGAAATGACGATAGTCCTATGGTTTGTTACAAGTACTGTGTTACGATTGTGTGACCATCAAATGGGATGGTGTTACTTTTAAGCTTTTGACCGTGTCCTGAATACTATAATAGGGGACTCCTGAACTTTAACAACAATAAGCCAAATTTAACACGAAAACATGGTGTGGTGTTGAAGTAGCACCACCTCCCCCTACTCCCCCCCCCCCCCCCCCCCACAGTGAATGTTTCAAAAATATAGCCAATCCCCCGCTCACTGGGTCCTAAAGAAAAAGATGGATAGCTTGTGCCTCCCGGCAAAGTTTCTGCGCTACTGACTGACCTAGACAGAAAATTTCCATCGGTGGTTCCGTTAGATCTCTCCTCACGGAAGTGGTGGGATGTCACGAAGTGTATCGGGATGCAGGTTAGCCAGCTGGTCTATGACTGACCATCTGATTATACTGGTTAACCACTCAGGTCTGAGCCTGCTCAGGAAAAGTGGTTCATGTCAAACCAATCATACATATATGCCTTATTGGCTTAGGCGTTGGGTAGTTGTATTTGAAGCACTTTTTGGACCTCATGACATCCTAATTTTGGGTAAAAGTCCCATAAAATGGAGGCAACGTCCCGACATGACCATAGCCGTTGACTGGAACGCTAAACTACAACTCAACTAAAAATATTGTCATAATCAAATAGCGACGGCTTCCTATAACATTAAGCCTTGTGGCCATTATTTTTTCCCACTTGCCACACCCGAAAACTTGAAGTGCGTCAATATATTTTGTGGGCAGACTTGCAGTCGTTTAAGAAAAGCGACGGCTGGATTTTCTCTTGAAAGGTATGATTATTCAGCAGCGAAACACACTAATACGGTCTTAATCGTCAAGTGCAAGGCGCGGTATTACGTTTGACGTCGTGTTTCGCATTTCCCCATTTAACGCCCCACAGACGTAGCGCGTGACGTTTGACGCTTTCAAAACAACAAACAAAAGTGGAAGTCGTGTTTTAACCGCATTTGAATGCAAACAAGTGTTTTGGAAGAACATGTTAGATGATAAAGAAGTGAGCAAAGAATTGTTTTCATGGTTACCTTGATTATTACGTAAATAAATTTAAGCCACATCTGGCAGCAGTGTTCATTCACTGCGGAATCTGGAGCAAAACCGGAACTTCCTGAGCGAATGGCTAGGAAAATTTGGACAGAAATTTAAGTTCCAACTACGTTTGCTAGCGAGCAGATTTGAAAAAGTTATCCATGCCTCCGAAAAGCTCTTGATCTGATTCTTCAGGAAAACAAAGGAAACCTCCATACTGCGTCAGGTAAGGTCGCAAAAGACTCTCCAATTTTGGCATGTTTTACTTGCATACCTGGCAATACCTACGGTATTGCTATGTAGACACTATTGTTTTAGGGCATATTTTAATGATTTATGGTAATAACTTCAAGCGCCTGTGATATAACCAATATTTGAAAAAGTTATATTTTCACATGTGAAAATATAAAAAAAAGTTATATTTTCACATGTGAAAATATAAGATTCGGGAATACGCAAATTACGATTCCACTGTTTAATTTCTTATTTATACATCACTAAATTTTATAATCTATGCTATTATTGACGCAATGAACGTTCACACACAATAGCGACGTAATGACGTGACGTAATGACGTCATTTAAGATTTTGACGTCATATGCTTTAGCGCGCAACGTTACAATGACTACATGCAATATAATAAAAAGAAAATTCAAGTTTTTGTCGTGAATATGAGTTTTATTTCATCTCGTGAAGTGAAAAATTATATATTTCATTCGTGCCTTCAGCCCCTATCTCACTGGAATGCGACAACTGGAGACTAGTTCGCGAATAGTTCGCGACTATTTCGCGACAAAGATAAACGATATAAACACAACTTTCACGTTGCAGTCTCATTGAATAGACATTTTTGCGACAAATTCGCGAATTTCGGTCTAATTTTGAAAATATATCGCGCGATAGTCGCGCGACTGTCGTGCGACAGTCGCGCGACATTCCTGAGAGTGTCTCACGACTTTCCCGCGAATGTAACATATTTTCATTTAAATTCGTACGACAGTCGCGCGACATTCGTGCGAGTGTCGCGCGACATTCGTACGAATGTCGCTTAGTTTTATTTTCTCGCCAGATAGTCGCGAGGTTTTCGCAAGACTGTCGCGCGACCGTCGTGCGACACTCGCGCGACATTCGTACGAGTGTCGCGAAAATTTCGCATTGTAAATTCGCCAAAATTTCGCGGCGACAAGTTCGCGACACTCGCACGAACGTCGCGCGACAGTCGCGCGACAGTCTTGCGAAATATTTTGGAGAAAAAATTCGCATAAAATTTTTCAACATGTTGAAAAACTTCGCGACCAGTTCGCGACTAGTTCGCGACACAAAAAATTCTCACGACACTCGTGCGACACTCGCACGAATGTCGTGCGAAAGTCCCGCGACAAAATTCGCAAAACAGTCGCGAGAAATTCGCATGCCAGTGAGATACTAGCTTTCGGCACTCATGAAATATAAAAAATTTTTCACTTCACTCAATGAAATAAAACTCATATTCACTCCAAAAACTTGAATATCCTCTATTTATTTATATAAAGGAAGAAAAATAAAACGAAAGTTTCATACCTAGAGAAACAAAGAATTCAGAACAAATACGCTGACGACAAACGAACAGTGATTTGATTGGATTTGACAAATGAATTAACCGGTTTATATAAATAATCTAAAATTGAAGTCGTTTACTGTTTTTGGT
Source organism: Rugalucina vietnamica (assembly GCA_964017185.1). NCBI lineage: Eukaryota > Metazoa > Mollusca > Bivalvia > Lucinida > Lucinidae > Rugalucina > Rugalucina vietnamica. Next base: position 7,484,665 of record OZ024872.1, read on the forward strand.
ATCTAGAGAATCGCAAGAACTATTCCATATTTTTATGCCTGCGAATTCGAAAATGGCAAAACACGAACTACACGCAAGAGCAGCAAGAAATCGTGTTTTGGCACGAAATGTTGCATACGCACGCAAAATAATGCGTTAATTTTCCAGAAATTAGTCTTGGCATAGAGCCCTGCACGCGTCAAGTATTATCTTATTAAAATAATTGTGTTATTTAATCCCAGAAAAAAAGTTAATCAAGATGTCTTCCACGTTTTAAGCTATCATTACGTCTGAAAAGATTTGTTGATTTCCTCGGTGTTATATCATTATCATGGTTTCCAGGGAAAATTAAAAATATGAAAATGGACGGAATCCATCAGGAAAACATGTCCGTGAAATAAATACCCCCGTATACCCCACTTTTATATAGTTAAACTGAGGTATGCAGGGGTGTACCTATTTTTCTTATTTTTGCTCCAAAACATAGATTGTGGGTACTCGTTAGAACCGCCTCGTCGACAATCTATGTTTTGAGCAAAAATAAGAAAAATATCAAATTTTTTTCTACTGAAAATTTTCATTTTTTACAACTTTAAAAATTTCTGTATATTGCATGGGCAAGTTTTCGTAATGTTTGCAGGTTTTGTTTTTGCGCATGATTTTGTCTTCTTTTTTTTCTTCTTTTCTGTATATTTTAACGTGTTTAATATCACTATGATGGTATAAATAAGTTTGAGAAAAGTAAAATTAGGGAGTCTCTAATTAATCAATTTTGGGGTGTTTCTGATCCAATATTTATTTATTTATTTATTTATTTATTTATTTATTTATTTAAATGCTACATCAACTTTAAAAAAAAAAAAATACTTTTATAGTTAAATATTTCCTATTTTATTGCTTGCATGTATTGCATGTATCAACATGGAGGAATGTGGCTTTTATAATGCCTTCAGCAAAACGAAAAAAAAAGCGTTTTATATGCTATCATTTTCATAAATAAAGTGTTCGTATGTTACTGAGATTGAAGTTTATTGCATATGAAGCAGCTGAACTATTCAGTTTTGTCATAAAATACCTTTAATTGTCATAACAGCAAGTGTGATGAAACAAAAGTGTTGTCACACATTAGCATACTTAATATTCTAGATATTCTTTTTTGGTACTATATAAAGTGATGGTGGGAATATATAACTTTTAATTGCTGTTTTATGGCACATCAGTTAGAAACACCTATGTACGTGTTTCCATGTGCTGGAATATTTTTTGCATGTTTCTCTTGAACTGACTGGTTCTCTTTAGGCAGAATAAAATGAGCCGCATCGTGAGAAAACCGGATTTTTTGCCTAGGCGAAAACAAAGGCGCAGATCAGCTTCGCAGTAACTGCGAAGCTGATCAGCGCCTTTGTTTTCGCTACTCGGATAGTACAATTCCTCTTCTACTTAAATCCGAAATTTCAAGCTTCTAGCTCTTTTCTGAGCTTGTACATGCCGGTTTGTGTCGGACCTGGTCGGAAATCCCGAAGACCGGTTTTCTCGCGTCGCGGCTCAAATGGAAGTAGTAGTAGGTACCATTTATGATAACATTCAAAGCATTTTATATAACCATGGTGCAGGGCTCACTCTCATCAACAAAAAAGCATTTAGAACATACGTTTGTCCTAAATAAATCACAGTACATTATGAAAACACGCCCATACAAAATACAATTTTTTTTTCAGCAGTAAAAATTAAAATGTTGTTGGAAAATTTTTGATATTTTTAATATTTTTGCTCAAAATATAGATCGTGGGTACATGATAGAACCGCCTCGGTTCTAACGAGTACCCACAATCTATGTTTTGGAGCAAAAATAAGAAAAAGAGGTGCACCCCTGCAAACCCCAGTTTTACCATATACAATCTGGGTTCAATGGTGTATACATTGCACGGACATGTTTTATACTGGTGTTGGAATATAATTCAGGCAGTTCCAAGAACAAAACTCAAACAAAATAAAAGAAATGTTTTATATAAAATTGTGCACGTAGACCTTTGACATTTTGAAAAAGGATATTTTTACTATGTATATTTTAACATTTTTTGTCACGGTTAAGAAAAGTTGCAAAACTCAGTGAAAGTCTGTTTCGTTTATTCATTGGCTTAAGAGTTTGCTTTAATAAATGATACTCCTTACAGATGTAACACAATCCGTGTTTTAATTTGATCTTATTTGTATTTTTTGTATTCCATACCTTGCAGGCATAACAAAATACAACATTAAAAGACAAATAGCAGAACTCAGGACAACCTTGATAACATAGTACCCACTTACAACCCCTTTTATCTTTGTACAGGCTAGGAATAGGTACTGTGGTTATTTTTGCTTTGAATCATAGATTGTGGGTACTCGAAATCAATGTTTTCGGCAAACATAAGACAAATTTCAAAATATATGAACTAAAATGTACCAGCTTTGTAACTTTTTATTAGCTCTTTTTATTCACTTTGCCATGATTGCATTTGGCATGTTTCACCTACCTATTTTTCGCTGCAGCGGCTCTGTCTCTTTGTCGTCTATTCTTGAACCAGTTGCCTACTTGGGTCGGGGTCAGCCCAGTAGCCTGCGCCAGCTCTCGCTTCTTTGTGGGGTTCGGGTAGGGATCCTGGAGGTACCATTCTCTGAGCAAGTTCCTTGTCCGTTCCTTGAAACAGTGCGTCTTCTGTTCCCCGTCCCAGATTGTTCTTGGCAGAGGGAACTTCTTGCGGACCCGGTACTTGTCTACAGGCCCTAGTGGGCGGCCACGGAGCTTCTCCGCCTCCTGATAGTGGGCTTCGAGCCACATGGCTTGTAGCTTCGCGTGGGATGTCTTTCCAAATTTATGACTTTCTAGAATATGGTACAAGTCCCGAAAGTTTCCAGTGTGGAAGCATACTAGACAGCGCGCCCGCAGGATGGATTCGTGCTTGTTTAGAGCCTCGCAGGCGGACGGGTTGACAGGGAGTGACCACAGGAACCGTCCCAGTCTTTCAATGTCTCCACTTTCTTCCAGAGTTTCACACACTTGCGCCACTTGTTGAGGTGTGAAATGCAAAGTTGGAAGCGCAAACATTTTGATTATCGTTTCCGTCACTTTTGAAAGTACTAGCACTTCATTTTCACATTGAAACTGTTTCTATAGAAATGTCCCCTTATTTTTTCAGACTATGTATTAGTATTATTAGGAATCCTTAGAAATCCTTCAAATAAACTATGTTTAATATCTAAAACAATGTTTTATTCCTTAAAATAAAATACGGCTTCTCTTAAGTTTATTTAAATAAACTTCGGCACTTTTCCGCATACGACTTTATTTATTCTGAAAGTTTCTTTCTTAGCACGAAATCTTGACAGTTCTTATAATAACCAATGATGATATTAACACGTTTTTATGTTTTCTTTTCTCACTGTCATATGTCTGAATGTATTGGCGAACATCTTAGTGTCATTTATTATACATCTCAATATTTTGATATTACCAATACAGTAAGCTAGCCACAATAGTTGGGAGGGGCAAACCATTAAGACCGTGTCAAAACTTTATCTTTCTATTTCTTTCTATTATTGTTATAACATTATCGCCTTTTCCTATCTCATATCGCGCTCGTTTCTCTATTGGTCGTTGATATTATTTTTTCGATAGTGTAGCTATGGAGAGACGTCAATCACACGCTGTGGTTGCCTGTCATAATGAAAATCTACATCGGATCAAATCACGTGGTTAATGGTAGGCGGGGTTTACGTGTCTCTAACTTTTTCTTCCTTTATAATATTTCATTTTTCTTTGATGACGGTGATTTTACGACCGTTGAGGAATGCTTTTATATGTATTTTGACATGTTTTATTCCTTTGTTTTAACGTTAAACTAATACACGTAAAATAAACGTTTGCGTAAAACGCTTGTGATAAGTTATGAAATTTTAAACCTGTTTGATAATACTAAATTTCACTCTCAAAACGTGCTTCGAGAACGCAAACGTGAAGTTAAGATGCTTGTCTTTTTTTGTATTTTATATTTTCATTTATGGACTGTCGAACTTGGGCGGAATCTAAAAATTCTGTGAATGAAACATTCACCATACGTTGCCGAAAGACGTATCTAGAATGTTTTCTAATACACGCAGTAATTATACAGTTAATAATTGTAAGGACTTATTGCAAGGGGAGAGGAATAATAAAAATAAATAAAAATAGAAACATATAATATTAGTGAATTTTGAGTGAGAAAAATTAAAAATTATAGTTCGAAATTCTAAAAAAAAGTTGTCGCTAGCATTTTCTAAGAATTGTTTCCCTTGAAACGTAGACTTATCGTAGTTCTAAGTGTGAACCCGGCTACGGTCACCGATCGAAAACTAGCCGCAAAACAACATCTTAAGTCATTTTTTTGGCGTTTCTGTTTAAATGTTTTATATTAGTTTCAAACAAATTTGAGAGAAACAAAATGTAGCTGCCTTAATCTTGTCACGACTACCGCACCAGAATTTATACTCTTACTACGAGAAATAGAAGAATATCCTATTATCCCATGCTTTTACAAAACAGAATAATTAAACGCAATTATATCAGAAGATAGAGTATTTTCGTTGTTTAAATTTTAGACTGAAAAGAAAAATATTTACATACAGCAACTTGTAAAAAATGCGTGCGATAGTACTTTGCAAAACATCAGTTTAAAGTACAAAGTATAGAGGGTCCAGAAATTGCCTGTGAGTGAGAAAACCAGCAATTTGGGTTCCGACCAGGTCCCACACAAACCGGGCTGTACATCACAGAAGAAACTTTTAGAAGCTTGAAATTTCGGATTTAAGAAGGAAAGACATGGTACTATCCGTGAAGCGAAAAAAATGCGCTGATCAGCTTCGCAGATACTGCGAAGCTGACCTGCGTCTTTGTTTTCGCATATATGCAGATTGTTGGATTTCTTGTACAATGCCTCATTTAAAACCACAGCCCACACATCCACAGACCCAGTGCTATGAAGTCACTAATATAGAATTTCATCACAGTTTTGTCCAACTTTCAGCTCGTCCATTTTTTGTTTCTTGAAGCTCGACATTTATTTACAAGGGCATCATCGTCGTCGTCGTCGTTGTTGTTGTTGTTGTGGTGGTCGTCGTCGTCGTAGTTGTTGTTGTTGTTGTTGTTGTTCATGTTGTTGTATTTCGCATTGCTGTCTCTCACTTTTTAGGATACGCCATATACAATAGACTTGGATGAGTATGTTTTCAGAATGTTTTTACTTGAAGCTGAAGCTCTCAGTTTATAATCTGTGACAAGTGATCGGGTATTGATGATTCTCAATGTTTACAGAACAATATCTTTCATTGGAACTTGTTCACAAACAACCAAATTCGTACTAGATTGTGTGTTGGTTTGGTTTGAGTTGATGCTTTACGTCCCAGTCAACAGCTACTCAGATGATTGGTTTTATTCGGCAAACTACCGGTATACATGTATATACTTGTCCAGTGATTTAAAAAGGAAAAAATAAAGAAAAGTATAGCAAAACAAAGAGCTATCAAATACAGCTACATATTTTAAAATGATATCAGCGATTTACAAAGAGTTCCCTTTTTACTCAAACAAACTGTCTCTGTAAACGGGTGGGAGCTTACAGGTACATGTATGTGCAGTACAGCCGTTGTGAACGTTCAGATTAGATGCCATGCAACGCGCGTCGCGTGGTTTGGCGAATTCGCGCGAATGATTTCAAGGTCATCAGGAGGAATAAAAGGAGTTAAATAGCTTAAAACGTTTAGCTCTGCTGGATCTTGTGCATTTCAATAGATTCGTATGTACAAAGAAACGGAAAAAGAAAAATGTAAATGCATCGAGCTAGACGTCAATGGCCTGCGTGAATTCCATCTCATAACATTTATAATGAAAATATAACTCCCTTTAAAATGAATGTCTTGTTGAATAAGGAGAAACACTTTTATGCATATGTGTATCACAAGTCCGTTAAAGGTGGTTTAATAAACGAAATAAAGACGACAACTGTGACAATAGTTTGTCCCATTAATAGACTGAACTTCATTTAAAAGGTTTTTGGTGCTAATATGAACAGAAAAAGCTTCAAGGTGGTGCGAGACATTCCACGTACAATAAAATGAGCCTCATCATGAGAAAACCGGATTTTTGCCTATGCGAAAAAAAGGCGCAGATCAGCTTCGCAGGACCTGCGAAGCTGATCAACGCCTTTGTTTTCGCTACACGGATAATACAGTCCCTCTTCTTCTTAAATTCGAAATTTCAAGCTTCTGTCCGTCTTCTGTATCTGCACAGGCCGGTTTGTGTTAGACCTGGTCGAAAACCTCGAGGACCGGTTTTCTCGCGTCACGGCTCAAATAAATATTAAGCCGGCAAATTCATGAAACTGCTAGAGAATGTGCATTGAATGTTGTTCATTGTATCATAATGATAAAATACCAAAACGAGAAACGAAACACTTTATCTATTTTGCAGTGTTTCCCCTTGAAGTTATAATTCAAGGAACCGATGTCCCAGTACTCAGTAGCTTCCGGGGGACATTTTGACATTGAGATTTTGGGAGCCTGACACTTCAGGAAAAAGAAAAAGTTGATGCCGCGTTACGCGGGTTGCGTATTTGCTCTCCTGACATGAGGGTATAGAAAATAAACTATGCCCAGTCTAGCGGGTACACTAACCTTACAACCGCGCTGTATCGAAACTTCCGACTAATCGAGGCGCCTCCTTTAATTCCTCAGGATTATATATTTTGATTTTGCAACAAATAAAGGTGGATTTAGACAATGGAGTCACAACTTATCTATCATTTAGCGATGATAGTTATACAATACTTGTCTTCAACGGGGTGGTGAAGTATTAACCACTTTTATATTCTAACACGTTCTTAATCCGAGCATGCTTAAAATCTCTTCTCGTACTCTTATTAAAAGTGTCAAAACTAGATTCCCTTTCATTTGATCATGTTTTGGGAATTAAGTCTGGTTGTCTATTTCGATGACTTCTCATTTAGATATGCAATTTGGAATAATATTGTATATTCTTATAAGCCTTAACTTGATTTATCATCAAATTGAGAGGTAAAATAACGGTGGCACGGCATTTCTCCGGGCCCTATGTACATCAAAACTACGGCTATCTCGAATTAGATCTTCTACAATGCAAATCATGTCGCATAAGACTTTGTGTTTCATTCTTGTGGCTTTGAAACATTATAGATCTGCTCTACTAGCGAGCTTTGATTCAGCATTGAAAATATCTCATAGATGCTGCTATAAGCATCATGTGCTCAATTTTACAAAGACATAGTTTGAAAAAATGGACAAAATGCAACGTAGTTGTTCAAACACAGCATAAGTCTGACTTTCTCATAACATAAGCTCATATAAATTCAATCTTGATCAATTGATATTATTAATAGAGACATATTAATGGCAATAGGGCATCGCAAGAATTTCGAGACCAGGTCAAGTCGTGGCTTTAAAAAGGAGATTATAAAATTATTGCTTACAATGGGACGAGAGGCGCTCATCTAATACGTATATCCCAAAATATAAGCTAAATGAGAACTTGACAAATTGCACCAATAGATACTTAATATTTTCGATTTAATATCGCCTGAATATCTAATCATGAAATTGTCCCAACAAAGGACGGAATTTTCGAATTACTGATAGGGGAAAATTATTAATGAAATGTAATTTCGGACATATCTAGAATTCGTTTCTAGCAAGAATCAGATATTATCAACGATATAATGATGGTAGAAATCAAATCACATCTCGCAGATCGGTTTGAAAGAACATACAGAGACCAACCATAGCTAGCCAATAAATAAATTACAATATTTTCCGAATATCTAAAAGTCCAAAGCATCGTTGGCAACAGGGATGTATGGGAATTCCAGTTTTGAATTTATATCTAACATAGCGGGTATCATTCGGTTTAATAATTCAGCCTCGACTTATCCGTTGTTCGAGTTATGAGGGGCTGCTGACATATTGAAATTTCTACACTGGGTACATGCGGTTGATGTGGGTTGCAGACCCTGCAACTATTAGTAATCTATGCTATGGACTATAAATGTAAGAAAAATAGTGGCATACCATTGCTTAGTTTATTGTATTGAAATTTGCTATGTAAAATAAATTCGGATCCTGGACAAAATAATTCAAATCCTATTCTCAATGCTACCGTACTGTCGCAGAGCTTTGTTTTTGTCTTCCAGCACAAACTCGCCACATCTTTGGCTGTTAAAGGAAGTTCTTTATGTAGATCTACCCTTGATAATTGACATCATAACATGTGTTGCCTTTTCCATGCATCAACTAAATTATATCAATATTATAAAAGTATCTTTTACGCAAATAAGGCATTCTATAAACGGGTTCCTACCAAACTTGTGTAAATAAGCACAATATCTGTTTCAAGGCCACAGCTTGGTGCCTATGTTTAAACATCCCAAAATTAAATATTTCCCTTAAAAGTGGTCTCTATTAATTTTTGTTTAAAGTTGCGACGATTTGTACGAGCACTTGTAAAGCGATATCCTTAGCCAAACACTGGCGTTTTGTAACTTTTTCTGATACATATAGTGTTCTGCGACCAGAGAAAACTAGTCTTTCAGGTGCATGCTCTTACCGATTATACGATTGTATGCATGTGCCTCTATACACAAACGTTTTCGGTAATGAACCTATTTTTGATGCAATAAATGCTTTAACAATTTAATTAAAAGTTGCACAATATGTCTTTGATAATTAACGTCTTCAATTGAAGTAAATGTGTGACATCATCATAATATATGATATACAGAACCATGCCCATAACTAATTATGGTATTTACTATTATTCAAAGCCTTTGAACTCGGACACTGGCTCCCGTCCGCAGCAATCAGAAGATCTCCAGCGATGTAAGAGGTGTATGTTTTAATTTAAAACAAAAGTTTGACGACCGGAGCCAGTCGACAAAATTCAAAATTCGAATTATGGTAAAACTATAATTAATTTTGGTCAGGAGCCTATAATAGGCTCCTGTTTTGGTATATATAATAATTCGAATTTTGAATTATAGATATATCATTACAAATTTTGGTAATCACCATGATTAGTCCCCAGCCTAGTCACAGTAAGTCTTTGTCACCAGTTAGTCCTGGAAAACTGACATGGGACCTCGTCTGAAGGACTGGATCAAACCCACAACCCCTAGTTTACCATTAGAAAACTTGCCCATGCAATATATAGATTTTTCTTAAAGTGTAAAAATTGAAAATTTTCAGTATATTTTTTATATATTTTTCTTATTTTTGCTCAAAACATAGATTGTGGGTACACGTTAGAACCGCCTCGCCGAGGCGGTTCTAACGAGTACCCACAATCTATGTCGAGGCGGTTCTAACGTGTACCCACAATCTATGTTTTGGAGCAAAAATAAGAAAAATAGGTATACCCCTGTATACCCCAGTTTTACTATATAAAAGTGGGGTTTGAGGGGGGTATATTTTACACGGACATGTTTTCCTGATGGCAAGGCGACTGTAGATTTCTACATTTTATTGAAGCTCACCTCTCGGAGCTTATACGTAATTCTTCGGTGTACACCGAGCGCGTACTGTATACTTTGCGCGTACGGTAATAATATAAAGGGCAACGTGAAATGTTGACTATTATTAAATGAGCCTCGACGCGAGAAAACCGGTCTTTCGGGGTTTCCGACAAGGTCTGACACAAACTGACCTGTACAGTCACAGAAGCGGGCTAGAAGCTTGAAATTTCGGATATAAGAAGAAGAAGAAATGTACTATCCGTGTAGCGAAAACAAAGGCGCTGATCAGCTTCGCGGTTACCGCGAAGTACGCGAAGCTGATCTGCGCCTTTGTTTTCGCAGAGGCAAAAATGCGGTTTTCTCACGAAGCGGCTCAAATACAGCTTGTTTCATGCCCTGTCGTCAACTTTAATTGCTCAAAGAAAGTATTTCATTATGGCAATATACTAATATTTGGAAAAGGGGATATAATATTAGTACTTAACAAATTTAAACAGGAAATGCTTCTGTTTGTTTTCCCTCCTTTTTACCGCTCCGAGATTTGAAATTTTTAGAAAGACTCCTGGTTAAATTTATGAAGCGCTTGTGAACAACATTGAAAACCGTCGTCTGAAATAGTTCTACACAATCCTTCGTTTTTGAAAACTGAATGTATTTTCACTTTCGCAAATGTTTGCCGAAATGTGTTTTAGTCGGGGCTACGGCTACGTTGGTGACTGAAGAGATTTCGGCGGCGGCGGCGGCTGTTGAGTTGGTGCAGGCGTCTTCTTCGTTGACTTCGTAGTCGGCTGCTTGTTCGCTGAAAGTCTATATATTTTTTTTTCCTGGTCGAGACCAGTACTATAGTAGGTTATTTTTTTTTTGTGGGTTTGTTGTTCCAGAAACACCCGAAGGCTCAACCGGGAGATTGGTTTTAGTAGATATTTTTGGAGAAGCCCGGGATCGAACCTGCGACCCTTGGTTTACAAGGAGAGTGGCTTAACCACTGCACCACGGAGGCTTCTGGAGAGAGCTGAAAGTCGAAAATAAATTAAATAGAAGGAGGCTATACTTACCAGTAGTAGTAGTAGTAGTAAAGTTTAGGCTGTTTTACGTCTGCCGGGGCCGAGCGGACTTAATCCATAGCTCCACCACTGAGACATAAAGTGAAAGTGCTCCTGGGCTGCAAATCGTGGCTAGACAAAGCGAAAAATTGCAAATCGTGCTTGTCTAGCCGGTGCCCATAAATGTCAGACAACGAATGCAATGTCAGGCTAATGAAAGGAGCACTGCCTTTTTAGAATTTTGAACGCCAAGTCCGAAAAGTGAGCCTAAAACGATAGTGAAATCGATGCCAATTCGGCTGCAAATCGTTGATTTCACTATCTTGCTCGAGAGCAAAGTAGGTCAATTGAAATCCAATCTGATGCTCTCTCTCAGGGCCGCGCTGAGATTTTGGCTATGTAGAGACTAAGGCCAGAGAGTAGGCCTATGCAGGTGAATCCACACGAATAAACAGAAACGAGCACTGTAATCCATGTGAATATGTGTGTAGATACACTGGTAGCGCGCGGCGAAAGTAGGTCACGAGGATCGGGAGTCGAGTCATGGTTCTGGTAGGCTAACCGTCGCTGTCATCGCAGGTCTCGACGATGGCTGCGTAGCGTAGTTTGAAGTAGGTGGCTAGGTTGGTCTCGGTGACCGATGTAGCTTCGGCGTGGAATATGTTTTTGAAGTACTTGTAGACTGGTTCGACGTGAGGATATATGTCTTCACGACCATCAGGATGTTGAGGACAGGCTACGATGATGGCGTTGGATGCTGGGTCGTATCTGGCGTAGTGTCGTTGTTTGGTGTTTTGTTCTGGTACGAAGTAGCACTGGAAATAGTCTATGTTGTTGTAGCGTCGGATAGCAGCTACGTCGAAATCTCTACCGAAGACTTGGTCGAGTGGGTTGATGGCAACGTCGTATGGATATGTTGAAGTAGGTAGGTCGCTGAGATCTGGATTGGCTGGTAGTAGTGGATATGGTTCATCGTCGTAATCTGAGTAGTCTGAGAGGTCATCTTCGGTAGGTGGAGGTAGCAGCCTGGGTGGTGGTAGTGGTATTGTAGCCTTCTCGATGGTCGGACGTTGGATAGTCGTAGGTTCTTCGATGATGGTGGTCGTAGCAGGTGGTGGACACTGTCGTAGTGGAGGTGATGTAGGTAGCTCTCGCCGAGGTGTCTTGCAGCTTCGTCGTGGTTGTTGTCTCGTATGCTTTGCAGGCGTAGTTGGTGGTTGTTTGGCAGGCAGAGACTGGCGAGGCCACTCGCCAGCGGAAGGTGCAGGCTCGGTCCTGCGTTTGGCCTTCCCCCTCTTTGGATTCGACATTACAGGTTTTTCTTTCTGTTCTACACTGACTGTTGGTTGGTCAGTCGGAAGCTTATATGTCAACTCGATCTTGACATGGTCAAGGCCTTGACCGACTCTCCATAACGGATTGCCGGGGAACTCGAAGGCGTTGATAGTTGACATTAGGATGGCAGGCAACTCTATGGTAGCTGTCTTCATCTTTGCTGTTGTTGGTTATCACTTGGTTAGCGTCAATGTGTTCACTTCAGCATCTAGGAGAACATCCCAGCAACGATTATTAACAAAGTGAATCTCCGGACAGTCGATATGTATCAAAGAGAGAGAGAGAGAGAGAGAGAGAGAGAGAGAGAGAGAGAGAGTCCCTAACGATGGCAAATACCATTCTTGAACTAAACATTATTCATCTCTAAATCATTATTATCGTGTTATCACATAATGTTTTCTTATAATGGATTCACTAATAAAGAAATTGATTTTATCTTATTAAGTTGTAATAGGTTATGAAAAAAGTTGTCGCACTTGATCGGCACATAACGGGACACCAAAGGGACACTATTCAAAACTTGTGAAAATATTGTAAAATATTAGGCAATAATTTTTGCAAAAAGGTAATGTCAATTAACACAAGGTAGATACCGTCTATGAAAAATATTTGTATTTTCATCAAAGGACTTAAACGGTAATATAATTGTAATTTTGTATATGAAATTATGATATTGCATTGTTGTCAGTATGTTTATTTATACTAATGATTTTAATAAATAAGATACCATTTAATATCAATAATGTCATAACTGAAAAGATACCGACAAACAAAAAAACGCAATAAATGTTTACATTAATAAAATTTATATTACTTCTGCTCCAGAGAATAAGTATGAGTTATTTATATAATTTGGAGGCCGCTTTGCAAAATTTGGAATGATTTTTCAAACCAGTCAAGTGATCGAATAATAGATCGATATCTGCCTTTCGATTGATTTATTGATGACTAATTGATGACTGATTGATGCCTGATTGATTGATATCTGATGTATTGATTGATTGATAGCTGATGGCTTGATTGGTTGATAATTGATTGATAACTGGTCGATTGATTGATTGATTGATTGATTGATTGATTGATTGATTGATTGATTGATTGATTGATTGATTGATTCCATTCATGGACATTTCAGACTGAAGGCATCGATGCTGAAGTGCACTCATTACATATGAGCCGCATCATGAGAAAAACTGTTTTTTGTCTATGCGAAACCAAAGACGCCAATCCGCTGTGCATTAACTGCACAACCGATTAGCGCCTTTGTTTTCGCTACACTGATAGTACAACCCCTCTTCTTAAATATGAAATTCTTAGCTTGAATCCTTTTTTCTGTGACTGTAGACTGGTTTGTCACGGTCAAACCTGGTAGACCGGTTTTCTCGCGTCGCGGCTACGACAAAGAATACATTGAAAATGCATAATCTTCTTCTTCAGTCGTTTGTGAGTCTTTGTTTAGTCTTTAAACCCAGGTTTCTTCTCCATATGACCTTACGGTTGAGTGGCACGTAAAGCATGTAATCAACCAATTAAAACTACTCTGAACGTTTTTGGATATGATTTTTTGTGTATTTTATGCAAAATGTATACATTTCTTTCACTATCGGAACTAGCAAAAACGACTGAGCCACCGCATCAGAAAACCAACAATTTGCATATGCGAAAACAAAGGCGCAGACCAGCTTCGCGGTAACCGCGAAGCTGATCAGCGCCTTTGTTTTCGCGACACGGATAGTATAATCCCTCTCCTACTTAAATCTAAAATTTAAAGCTTCAAGCTTGCTTCTGTGACTATACAGCCTGGTTTGTGTCAGATCTGTCGGAACTGTGACGTCGGAACTGTGACCCTGATAGTTGGTTTTCTCATGCACCGGCTCATTATTAAGATGGCTGGTGCCAGATTATTCCTCAATTACAGCTTATTTCAGAGAATGAATACTAACCAAAGTATGATGGCTCAACATTTGGTAATTGTGTTGATATTTTTACAGGTGCCGCGGAAATTCAGATCCTTTCCAAAACTTCTTATTTTACCTATGAGCCTTCGCATGAGTAAACCAACAATGTACATTGTACAGCCACAGAAGCAGACAAGAAGCTTGAATTTTCGGATTTAAGAAGAAGAGGGATAGAGGGATAGTACTAGCTGTGTAGCGAAAACAAAGGCGCTGATCAGCTGTGTAGTTACTGCACAGCTGATTTGCGCCTTTGTTTTCGCATATGCAAATTGTTAGATTTCCAAAACTTCTTATTTTACTTATACAAACAATCAAAAACATATGCATAACCCAAAGAATGTTTCAATGATTTAGACATTTTATCTCCGTAAACATAAAGCATAACGTTTTACAAATGAGACCAGATAATTGTGTTTTAACGCATTTAGACAATATGTATCATTAATTGTCTAGTAAATATAAAATGATTGAGACAGCCTATGTAAGATTAACGCAAGTTACTCCTATTCATTTCTTCAAAGGTATGCGGCACAGCCAGATTATAGACCCCCCCCCCTCTCTCTCTCTCTCTCTCTCTCTCTCTCTCTCTCTCTCTCTCTCTCTCTCACGCACGCACTCGAAACGCATCAAATCGGATAACTTATATATATTGTTCATTATAATAGTCTTCTTTAATTTCAGATTAGAGAAAAGAGATAACTTGTTTAACGGCAAAACTTCTCCAGGGCTATCGGTATCATAAACTTCGAAAAACCTTTTCTAAATTTTATCGTAGACACTATGAATTGATTTCCAAATATAATGTTGGGTTAAAGACGCTTTTAAGTGAGGGCCTTTCGGAACCTGAATTTTATGGTGACTTGGTTTACAAATTTAAGAAACTTAAAGGAATTAACGATTTTTCTTTTCAGTTCAGAAAAATCATAACACGTTACAGACGTATAGGTTATAACTTGAATGTTATGCGACAGTCTGCATGCTTAGTTTTTAACCCAATCATGGTTGATAACTATGCTGCCTTCTTTAATTGCACGCCGGTGGGTCGGGCGTCAGACTCTATGATGGCCCCGACTTAAAGCTATTCATTTTAGTTGGTTGGGGCCGGAGCTTCTTGTCTGCTGCTTGGCCCACCGGGGTCCAACTGGTGTTTTTCTTTTGCTCCGGAGTTAGTAGGTTATTCGGCGCCCAGGGATCTCCATCGTCGGGATCTCAATCTGTGAGTCCTGGGTTTTGATTCATCAGGATGTTTATCATGATTTATTTGTTTGTTCTTGATGATTCATTGACTAGTTAGAGATCAAATAACTAACTAAATGTTATGAACCACTGCAGAAGCTGAGGGTGAGGTTAGGTACCTGTAAAACCGGTTTAAGCCCGCCAGTAACTTTGTGTTACTGATCGTTCCAAGTCGATATTTCTTTAGTGGTTCTTTTTGTTTTATGTCTTGGTGTTTAAACTTTTTTGTGCTGTTGGCGCCTTATGTATGTTTTCATATTTTTAGTTAAGTTAAGGTAACTGAGTGGCCACCTATTGGGAAAATAGCTGCTCATTCGGCTTACGATATGTTTCATGGTATAAAGTACCTGATTGTTAGTTTGGTTTTTTCCCACCTCGGTTTTTTGAGTGGGAATCTTTTTCTGATTGCGCCTTTTCCTGATCTTTGCCTACTTGTACCTTTGGAAAAGAAAAAAATACGACGCAAAAACGATATCTCTGAAACTGCCGACTATTACACCTATACAAGATAATATAGTGTTGAAAAGTGACACAATATGTGGGACAATGTGCTATTTTCATCACCATATCGCCAAAAATCCGCTAACAAGATCTTCACACCGTTTGCAACACCATTAAACCAGTGTAAGTGCAACTGGGTAACATTGTTTCTAATTGCAATTAGACATTAAGTATACATGTTTTGACAGTATAATTGGCTATGTCAACAAGTTGAAATCTACAGCCAACATCTTCTCTCCGCCCCATGGGCATAGATGAAGGCTATCGTCTTTCCATTCAAGCTGAAGTGATCCCAAGCCTTCACACTTATTGTTAAGACTGTCTTTGAAAACAGCATCACTGTACATACATGTAGGACGTACAAAAACTTACATGCGCATTTCTCTATTTCAATTTATTTAATGGATTCTTCTGGTATGTAACTGACAAGTTAACGTATGAGTAATAAAAGCCGGACTTCCTGTGTCCATCTCATTCAACAGACACTGGGATTACCCAGCTTGTACGGCATTGACCGATCGGTATCGAACCTTCCCACCAACATGTCTTTTAGTTACAATGAAAAAAAAAACAAAAAAAAAACGAGAAAATCTCTGTATCAGAAGGAAATCAGTAATTTACAAGGATAACTTGTGGCTCGTTTTAATTTGCAACAGTATGAAGTTTCAAACAGAAAATTGTTTAAACTGAACACTCAGCAAATACTTAAAGCACACGACAAAAACGTTAAGCCACTTCGGCTTAGGTGTCTTGTTTAATCCAGTAAATATTTGTGCAATATTTAAACTTCTGAATCAACATGATGTCAATTAGACTATGCCTTGTATCAACATAAAACATAAACCTATTTATCAGTTTCTAATCTTGGTCTAATCTGTGGCTGTATGTAATACCCTTCATGTTTTAATACATTCAGCACTTGGTCGTACAGTGCACTTGAAATTCGTCTCTAAACAGCGCCCGCTAAACATACGACGTGCAATTTTCTCTTTTCTTTAATATATCTTTAACCTCAGCACTAACGGTAGACAACTACTTAAAGGGAAGGGCAAGGTTGAAGTACAATTAATGAATCGTAAGTGAAAGTACTCCCCCCATCCCCCCCCCCACCACACACACACACACACACACACACACACACACACACACACACACACACACACTTAAACACAATGGGTACAACTTTTATTAAAATCAAATCATGGAAAAATAAGAAAATAATGTTGGTTTGAAAATTCCTTGAAATCTGTTTAAAGAGGCGGCCATCTTGGATATTCATGAGATTTCATAAAGCCCTAATTAAATATGCATAGTCAATATTAATGAAAATGAAAAGGTATTGCTGTTGAATATTGCGTTCTCCTTTATCAAGGCGAGCATGTTTTCGTTCGGAACATTATTTGTAAGTCTGTATACCGGTTTAAATCAGAATTTATTGTGTTTTGAATAAAAAAAAAAAAAAACTATCAATTTGAAGGCACCGTACATTGTCACAAACTGTGATCGATACGAGGACGGCCAGAATCCTGTGCATCAGGAAAACATGTCTGCGAAAGGTATACCCCTTAAACCTCAGTTTTACATAGAAAAATGGGGATTGCAGCGGTATGCCTAGTTTTCTATTTTTCTTAACATAGATGTTTTAAGCAACAATATTAAAAAATATCGATTTTTTTTTTCTAGTAAAATTTTTCATTTTTACAACCTAAAAAATCTCTATATATTGCATGGGCGTGTTTTCTTAATGCCCTTTCAACACAGCCTGATTCCATTATGCCCAAACCGAATGAGAAAATAGAGCGAAAAGGATGGACAGTCCAAACAACGGCTTTAGAGTTTTAATTTACCGGCTTTTACCTGTCAGCGTTTCATTTAAAATAACGTTCCAAAGAAGCTGAATAATGCTTATCTTTTCTTGTTTGAGAAGCATTAATTACAGGAATTATTAGCGATCTACTTTGATACCGTGTTGGGGAAAGTAACACGAGCTGTTCGTCTAGATGAACAGTTTTATAGAAGCTTTATCGTCATAAGAATCTGATACTTTTAGGCGAGCGTCGGAGAAATGAACTCCCATTATCCGTCAACAAATAGATTTGAAATTCTTGGTGTCGCATAACGGATTAAAGCATACATAGAAGCCCTATTAGACTTGGGCCGTAGTGTGACAGTGCCAATAAACTGCTATTGCGCACATCTGCGACTCAGGTTAGCAAGGAAACGAGCGAGTGTTGTCCAGAGTCATGCCTGACAAAAGGAATGTGCAGTGGAGGTTCTAAGTTTGCTCCATAGAAACGGCCAATTTTCAGATCAGTCTGTTTATGTGTCCAGACTGAAAAGAACATCCACTGAAAATATATTCTATAAAATTCACTTTCCTATGACGCGGATTGCTTGTTTCTGAATCCAGAAAGGAGTATCAAATACCAATTAAGCGGTTTCTTCATGAAAGTGGGTGTACATTTCACTCGAGTACGGGTTACGAAAGCTTGAGGGTCTTATACGTAGCCCGAGTGACTGAAATAATACCTGTCCAAATAATTGAAATAATACTTTTGACAAATACAGATAGAATTGTAAAATTAAATATCAGCCAGTCAAAAAGTAAAATAGGGAATTTTATAAGCCTAAGAAAAAGGTCAAAAGGGCTGGAAAGTTCACTGTCTGGGATAACCTTTTCTTGCCTCTTTGCAAGTCCAAACTAGCATTGATTTACAAAGGCGCTGATCAGCTGTGCAGTTACTGCACAGCTGATCTGTGCCTTTGTGTTCGCATATGTAGATGTTTTTTTTTTTTTTTTTTTTTTTTTTTTTTTGGTGCGGCGGCTCTTCTATATTTGTCCTGACTTTGGCCTTACCATTGTCTCAGGCCATGTCCACCCCCCGGGCAGTAGCATTACTAATCAAATACACAACATTTTCAACAATATAATTAAATCAACTTTGATGAAGTCAGATAAAGTATCTCAACTATACCTATCAATACACATATACTTGCGATCCTTTAAATGAGCTGTACCATTAAAAGAAAAAGAAATAGTACTACTTTTGCACATGCGCAATACAGCTACTGCGCAGACTGGATGTCATGTACTGATCTGAGCATTTGTGCTTTTGCTTTATAGATCGAAACTTTAGTCATGGAGTGTAGACTCAAACCAGAAACGCAAAAATTCTAGCCATCTAATGTGGCTGTAAACGTACAGCTTTCTGTTTGACAGGGTAAGTAAGGTTTTCTCCTGATGTGGCTGAACCAAAAGCTGCCGGCGACAATTCAACACAAATTTGTCGCCAAGAGTTATCGCTCTTCGGTGTGAAAACCTGTCAATGGGCCATTAAATCTTCATTATCTTATTGATAAGAAACAACGGTAAAATTATGAAATTTTAATTTACACTTTGGAACGTTTAAAGCGAAATAAAACCGTATATGGTGGTCAGCTAAAGTTGAGATAATTTCAGGTGACATTTTTACGACCTTTTGGCGTAAGGTGACAGTTTCTAACGGCACAATGTGACTATCTGATCTTCTCCAAACTAATTCACGGGTGGTAAAGTTTGGAACGACCTCCAAAAAGAGGTAGTGAATTTCTGTTCCAATCGCACATCCGGGAACTCGCGAGGTTGGTCCAAAGCCTAGAAACGGATAAACAAAGGTAGGTGTCGGTAGTTCTTTTGATTTTTTTCTAAGTTTCTAGCGAAAAATGGATAATTATGGCAATGCTATGTCGTGTAAAGATGACTTCTCGATGCATACGGCCCAAAACTGCGGTTGAAACCGAAATAATTTCCGCTGGGTCGTTTTTAAAACGTCGAACACGACGTTGCTTTTTCACAACAGTTTGTCAACAACTGACACCTTTTTGCAAAATTTGTGGTTTTCCACGAAGAATACAGCCCCGGTACGCTCGCCCTGGGGAAATGAGCACTCTGTATTACATATCCTGTTAAAAATGGCAACGGGGCGCATTATTTAAACAAATTATTGAAAAAATTCCAGTAGAGGTCGTTCCAGTAAGTTGGAGCTTGGTCCAATTTGAATGAGATCGTTCCCAGTGCTCTCCTGTTTTATACAACGAAATTAATATCTGTGATATCAGACCAGCCAAACTCAGACAAAAATGGGCGGTTGACATTTATTGAATCCGGATGAACTTTGTGTCACCAACATGGCAGGCATAACCTGGATCGGGTAAAGCTGGCAAGCCGCATAGGCTGAAATTGCCGATCCTGAATTTTATAATTCTATTGTATAATTTGCCAATGATGATTGATAAGTAGCAAATGTTACATGGAAAAGTATTTGTATTAAACAAGATTGTCAAATTTTGCTTATATTGACTTTTCTGTGTTTTAATTGTCCATTTTTGCCTTTTTACATTGGTACACTGCACGACTTGTACTTGCATGACTGGCGCCATTAGTAGATGGCATACTAGTAGATGACATACTAGTAGATGGCAAACTAGTACATGGCATACTAGTAGATGGTATACTAGTAGATGGCAGACTAGTAGATGACATACTTGTAGATGGCATAATCAATCAAAATTATCTGAGAGAGAGAGAGAGACAGAGAGAGAGAGAGAGAGAGAGAGAGAGAGAGAGAGAGAGAGAGAGAGAGAGAGAGAGAGACCCGACCCAATCTCAAAGTGAGATCGAAGCCTTTCCCAACAAAATATCACACATCCCCGTCTTAAACTCAGGTATTACTTTAATCTGCAGAACTCATTAATTATATATACTGAACAAAAGTGAAAACGCTGTGCACATATTATTACATGAATTTCTATCAATTCATCCCATTGTAAAACTTTTATAGCACAAAACTTTCTATTCCTTTTTGGCAACATCTTGCACTTAGCTTTGTTTCTGTTTATGCGAACAGTATCTTGCCACAAGCATTTGGAAAGGTAAGATGTGACGGTGTCAAATCAGTACTACGTGTTTTCAACCGACTACGTGTTTTCAACCGAAATGGCAAGCATGGGCTCATGACACGGGCAGATGGAACAATCCATGTCCCATGTCATGAGCTTATTTAGGTGAGTTTTGTTACAGGTACCACTGAATTGACCCAAACAGGTTTGTGACCCTTTGTCAAATTTTTGTTGGAGTGTAGCCTTTTGTTTAGTATATTTGAGCCGCCCCATGGGAAAACCAACAATCTGCATAGGCGAAAACAAAGGCGCAGATCAGCTTCGCTACTCGGATAGTACAATTCCTCCTCTACTTAACTCCAGAATTTCAAGCTTCTAGCCTGCTTCTGTAGCTGTACAGGCCGGTTTATGTCAGACCTGTTCGAAAACCACATTGTTGGTTTTCCCACGAGGCGGCTCATTTAACAACAGAAAGAGCGAAACAATTTATCACACGAAAACCCGACAAAGCAAGAATCGCATGTACTGTCTTTGCAATAGTTTTATGATACTTTTATTTTTCAAAATCACCCTTTCCTGAAATACATCAAGAAAAATATGATCGTGTCACAATCCTTTTGCGTTCCAAACGTCTTAAAAAGAGCAACAAAACATGAAAATAGGTTTACACATACAAGCAGGAATAAGAAACTATCTGAAGCTCTGCAAAGAACAATTCATGTTGAAAACACAAGCCAGAAACCGCTTATAAACGGTCATTAGCAAGCTATCAGTCGCGGGAGAATCGCTTTCAAACCCCAAAATATTACAGTATTTCAAACGCCATCATTTTTGTCTGAGTGTGGCTGGTCTGATATCACAGATATTAATTTCATTGTATAAAACAGGAGAGCACTGGGAACGATCTCATTCAAATTGGACCAAGCTCCAACTTATTGGAACGACCTCTACTGGAATTTTCTCAATGATTTGTTTAAATAATGCGCCCCGTTGCCATTTTTAACAGCATATATAATACAGAGTGCTCGTTTCCCCAGGGCAAGCATACCGGAACTGTATTCTTCGTGGAAAACCACAAATTTTGCAAAAAGGTGTCAGTTGTTGACAAACTGTTGTGAAAAAGCAACGTCGTGTTCGACGTTTTAAAAACGACCCAGCGGAAATTATTTCGGTTTCAACCGCAGTTTTGGGCCGTATGCATCGAGAAGTCATCTTTACACGACATAGCATTGCCATAATTATCCATTTTTCGCTAGAAACTTAGAAAAAAATCAAAAGAACTACCGACACCTACCTTTGTTTATCCGTTTCTAGGCTTTGGACCAACCTCGCGAGTTCCCGGATGTGCGATTGGAACAGAAATTCACTACCTCTTTTTGGAGGTCGTTCCAAACTTTACCACCCGTGTAATTCAGGCGAGATACAAACATGATTAAATGCCAACTTGCTTACATATCATCTTATCTGTTTCTTTGTCAGTTATGACTTTGTCTTTTCGTTAAAATTACAGGTTTTTGACAAATGAGCCGCCCCATGGGAAAACCAACAATCTGCATAGGCGAAAACAAAGGCGCAGATCAGCTTCGCGGTAACCGCGAAGCGGATCAGCGCCTTTGTTTTCGCTACACGGATAGTACAATTCCTCTTCTACTTAAATCCGAAATTTCAGGCTTCTAGCTCTTTTCTGTGCTTGTGCAGGCCGGTTTGTGTCGGACCTGTTCGGAAACCACATTGTTGGTTTTCCCACGAGGCGGCTCAAATTTAAAACGTCTTCAAGTTTAAAATGTTTCTGCTAAGTCACGGTTTCAATTCATGCCTATTCGTGTGGAATTTTCATTTTTAAATGCATGAGCAAAACAAAGGGTCATATATAGCAGAGCTAAAAATGTACTTTGTCATTGTATTTTCTTTTCGTTGTTATAATGATATACGGCACTCTAAACACTATATTTGCTAACGTTATTGAAAAAAATCTGATTTGACGTTTACGAGTCATGTTTTCATGCTCAAATTCCACTAATATAGGAAGCTGCTCTCTTTTACACTGTTATCTACGTGACTTTAGGAATGATCATCAGGAAAACATGTCTATACCCCTCTGTATATTGCATTGAAGTGTTTTCGTAGTGTGTACATGTAGCCAGTAGCAATATCGTTGTGAGGCAAAACGTCAACTGACGTGCGTTAACGTCAACGTATCATTATACTTCAGTTAAAAAAGCGTTTGATTTCACAGATGTTTATCGCATCGGTGGTTCAGTGGTAGAATGCTTGCCTGCCACGCGGGCGGCCCGGGTTCGATTCCCGGCCGATGCAGTTTTTGTCACTTTTATCACGTACATGGTGTATGCACACATGTTCGAATCTTCTTTCATACATGCACTAAGCTGCATATCGCTTCGCCCATACTTTTATTTTCCTTTAATTTTAATGTTGTTACCGTATTGTTGCTGCTGCTGCTACTGCAGCTGCTGCTGCTGCTGATGATGATGACGACGACGGCGAAGACGACGACGACGACGATGATGATGATGATGATGATGATGATGATGATGATGATGATGATGATGATGACGATGACGGCGACATGATGATGATGATGATGATGATGATGACGATGATGACGACGACGAAGACATGATGATGATGATGATGATGATGATGATGATGATGATGATGATGATGATGATGATGATGATGCGACAACTACTGCTACAACTTCTGCTTCTTGTTACCATTTTTGCTAGATCCATTTCATATTTACTTCCATATTAAAGAGACTACTATAGCCACAAAATGGTTATAGTTTTGTCTGTGGTTAGGTGTTTTATGTCGTACGGTAAGTGATATCTTCATTATAAGTGACAAGTTCCGTAGGTATCCGATTATTCAGAGTATGTCAGTTTCAATTATTCGAAGTTTAAATGCACCCGTTTAATTTTAATAGGCCTTTCAAATCCTAGGGGAACCCTAATACCATTAGGTCACCGCAGATGTAGTATAGTACGATAGAAGAAGAAGAAGAAGAAGAAGAAGAAGAAGAAGATGATGATGATGATGATGATGATGATGATGATGATGATGATGATGATGATGACCAATAAAATCGTGTTTTAGATATTTCTTTCGTACCAAGTGGTTACGCCACTCGCCTTGTGAACCACTCGCCTTGGGAACCAGGGGTCGCTGGTTTCAGATCCCGGGCTTCTTCAGTCTGTCGGATGAGAATATAACCCAAGGTGGCGTTTTCGTATGTGCTAGAGACGTTAACCCCCAAATCTATCTGTCTTTCGTAACCATAGACCATTTCTAAAATATATTCGTAAACGCAAATGAAAAATAATTTTAAATATTTGATTCATTGTTCTAAGATCTATATGTACATTTGCCCCATCCCCCGTCCTCCCCCCCCCCCTTCCCTCCTCAATTTCATTGCCATTATCATTTTTCAGGGAAATCTATTAATGACAATATTATGTTCATCATTTTGTATATATGTCACCCCTTGCCCATCACAGGGGATTAGTCACTGGTGGGAGCTAAATGGCACATATCTGACGCTTCCGGTAGGGTAATTTAGGTTATAATAACCTACTATTATGTATTTAGGGTCCACTAAGCCAGAATGGGGCCTGTGAATCCGGGATTGGATTCACACTGACACAAAGTATCCGTTACTTAAATTGTAATGTAACTTGTAGAGTAATTATTCTATGAGAGCATTTGTAATCTGACAACGTTTTATTGAATTAGCTTTGTCATTATCTCTGATAATTACCCCACTATTAGGCATGTCTTGGTCTCGACCCCATAGATCACCATCTGGCACAGTAAAATATCAATATGAAGACCGTGAATGTTTCCGAATCTTCCTCCATGTGCTCGGGTCTTGACAAGAGTCTCACTATTGAGGTATATTCGCTATTGCCGGCTAAATTACAAAGGACTTTGATCTGTTCACCGCTTCAGATTCTTCGGTTTATTCAATGCGCATTTTGGATTGGACGCAATGCTCACAGGGCTGAGCAATTTCTGGCCATCGTCTATATTACAGCGCACCCAAGGAGCTCCGATTTTTTGTTTGTTACACTTACCATAATTATGTAAACTGGAGCAACATGGCTATGGTGAAAAATGTGAGAAGAAAGTAACGAGTACTGTGGCAACTTCTTCAGAGAATTTTGGTTCCAGATACCGTTAATAAATCTTGCATTTAGCGTTCATCCCTATAGGCATCGAGTGATGCGTTTTTGCTGCAGCAAGTTTTTCATTAACTGAAGTAGTAGAGGATTAAATATTTTGCTAAAGCTATTATTGTAAAGATAATGAACATTTACAGATTATTTTCCCTATCGCAAACTTCATAATCAAATCTGGTCCAAGACGCTAGGAATCATAATTTGATCAATTTCTTCTTGCGATGAAAAGAGACAGGATCTTTTAAATGAAGAATTTTCGAGGACCTTGCGGGAAATAAGCTTCCCATTTAAACCACTATCACTTCTGCTGTGTGGAGATGGTATTTATTGGAACCCATTATTTCTCGTCTGCTTCGCTTGACATTAAGAGGCATCGACATCAAAATGGCGCAATCTTAACAGGAAGTCAAAAGTAGCTGTTCCGCGGTTAATGAAATTTTGAATCCTGATTGGGTACTTTTCAAGATTTCATTCGCCTCAGAAGCTTTCGATATTGATACAGAATCAGATTATCCGTATAACTCAGCAAAACCCTTACAGTAATGAAAACGGCGGCAATTGAATATTGTCATGGCAAGATAGACCTTATTCATCTTTGTTTCTAAATAAAAAGCGACAAGGAACAAAATCGCATCATAGTAATAATGGAGCACTCGTCATGCACGGTCAAGTTCATGAATGACCTATCTTACAATTAGCATCCCAACAATTGACGCTCGTGAATACGACGTCATCAACGTCATGACGTCACGGTGACGTACAACGTCAAGATCAAAGATGGCGGTATAACAGTTTTGCAACGTGCTTTTATTCATAATTTCTTTACATTCCTTGACAAATCAGCATGGCAACTCTTTCAATGGGCACAATCGTCGAAGATGAAGAGTCACCTATCAATGCACCAGGCAGGTATGATTCCTCATCCAGTGCACGGAGGTCAGAATTTGTCAAAATTGTGCAATGTGTTCATGGTTCACGGTTGTCTGTTTAGTAATCTCCCCTCGCTTTTATTTAACGATGTTGTTGTCGAGAAAACATGATCTGTATTTGTAGACAAATCTGCCGTATACTGGCTTCCTACTGTATCGCGGACACACACATGATCAATGATTGAAAATTCTACCTTAACAATTCCCAAAATCCTTCCCCTGTAAGCCTGTTATGATGAAAATTACAAGACATCTGTTAATATTTTGTGACTACCGCATTTGTGCGGCCATGTTGTTATATGCCCATGAGGCAAAAGTGACTTCTGTATCGCGGGGTTCACCTAAAATGCGAGTACAAAAGTTTCCGTGTAGAGAGATAATGTGACCTAGATCTACTAAAACAAGTAGGCAGACAGTAGTAATGACGTCCAGACGACAGATCCGGACTGGAAGAAATAAAAACAACGGGTGTTTGAGGCATTGAGGGGACATTTTATGGGAAGGGACAATCATCCCCTGTGCAGGTTAAAGATCCCTATAGGTTCTATCCTCATGCATGTAGGCGCATCCTGCTAACACACCGGAGTGTACAATGTACACCTCCCAAGAATAACGGGAGTCATGCGCGGATCCAGAAAATTTTCTCAGTGGGGGGTGGGGTCCAAATTCCCAGAAGGGGTCAGACGGAACATTTCAACATGACAAAAATTAATAATCTGGCAATTCCAGGGTGGGTCCGGACCCCCTGCCCCCCCCCCTCTCTGGATCCGCCTATGGGAGTAACAAGAAAACAAAACAAAACAAACCAGTATGTGCAAAATACATATTCTAATGGTATGAGACAATTTTATCCTCATAGTTTGTTTTAATACCCCTGCCCTAGTTTTGTATTTTCAAGTAATGAAAGACGGGAGAGCTCTGTACGCCGCGAGAGCATGGTACGCCGGATGAGCAACGTGCGTCGGGAGAGTCAGCCTGACACGGGGCGCCGAGAGAGCACCGTACGCAGAGAAAGCACGGTTCAGCGTGACAATAGTCTCTTGGAGGAAGAGGAGGAAGAGGACGGAGATGACGTCAGAGAGAACGAATTACGTCAGGAGTTGATGCGGATTGAGAAGAAGAAGAGAGAGACTGCGGGACAGGAGTCAGATGATGGGAGTGATACAGACCTGGAGATAGAAGGTCTTTCAGTTTAGGAATTTGACGACTTTGACTCACTTTTTGGCTCTCTTATTTATTGTTGAATCTATTTTAATTATAAATAAATAAATAAATAAATAAATAAATAAATAAATTAATTAATTAATTAATTAATTAATTAATTAATTAATTAATTAATTAATTAATTAATTAAACAATTAATTAATCAATTAATTAATTAATTAATTAAACAATCAATAAAAAGATTTAAAAACATAAAAAGCAAATTACGTAAATAAATAAATGAATAAATAAATAAATGAATAAAAAAATACTGAAATAAATAACGTTTCAGTGAATCAGTTGTGTCGCACATTCTATTCTTACTTGAAACTGTCTCGTTCAAAGACTACTGCTACAAGATAAGTCTTTATGAAATCTCTAATGCCACAAAATGGGTTCTTTGGTGTGTTTCAGAGGTAAAACCAGACTATGACATTTCTGGGAAGAACGCCTACATAAACGCCTGTCGCCTGTTTAACATCGTGCCCGCCTCCTACTTCATACGTCACATGAACGACGAGACTCTCAGAATAGGACATCATGGGCTTGGTATCCTGGGAGCGAAGGCGCTGTCTATTCCACTACAGGTTAACATTTGAGTTTGTGCGTGAGAAAACCAACAATTTGGGTTTCCGACCAGGTCTGACACAAACCGGGCTGTATAGTCACTGAAGATGGATAGAGGCTGGAAATTTTGGATTTAGAAAGTAGAGGAATTGTACAATTCGTGTAGCGAAAACGAAGGCGCTGATCAGCTTCACAGTTACTGCGAAGCTGATCTGCGTCTTTGTTTTCGCCTATGCAGATTGTTGGTTTTCCCATGCGGCGGCTCATTTCTCATTTCCTTCATTTGTACCTGTTTATGGGGAAAAAAACGAAATTCAGGGGTAGGGGTGGTCTTTTCAATTGCCTTTAATTCATATAGAACGCATATCTGTTAAAGATAGCCGCAATGACCCAAGACTGTCGACAGAAAAGGATTTTGAGAGTTATGAAACCAATTTAGACGAAAATAGCATTTTGACAACCATCTTGGACACCATCTTGACTCTAGTGAGTTGTCCAAGATTGTCAGTGACAAAAGTTAGTTTTGATGTACTATCAATTCATGTACGTTTTCACATACTTTGTAGCGTACTGTTAACGCTAAAATGCAATCGAAATGCATTCAGTTTACAGCGAGTTGATGCCAATCTGTTTAGCTACATGTATAGAGAATATCGACTGGACTTGTTGTAGCTGACTACATTACGAAAACACGCCCATTATAATGTACAAAGATTTCTAAAGTTGTAAAAAATGAAATATTTCAGTAGCAGTTTTTTCTTTTATACTTTTCTTATTTTTGCCCAAAACATAGACTGTAGGTACGCGGTAGAACAAGGCGGTTCAACTTCATTCTATGTTTTGGAGCAAAGCTAAAAAAAATAGATATAACCCTGCAAACCGCAGTTTTTCTGTATAAAAGTGGGGTTCAATGGGGTATTCATCACACGCACATGTTTTCCCGATGCTTATTTCTTATTGTGTTTCAGAACAACACGCATATACTCAACCTTGAGATACAAGACAACTGGTTAGAGGGCCAGGGCGGAGAATACATCGCTGAAATGCTCAAAGAAAATTGCTTTATAGCATCCTTGGTAGGTATCAGGTTAACATTACGAAAACTTGTCCATGCAATATACAGTGATTTTTATTAGAAGCAAACCTTCATTGGAAAAAAATGATATTTTTGATAGGTTTGCTAAAAATATTGATTGTGGGTACACGTTAGAACCGCCTCGCCGAGGCGGTTCTAACGAGTACCCACAATCTATGTTTTGGAGCAAAAATAAGACAAATAGGTATACCCCTGCATACCCCAGTTTTGTTATATAAAAGTGGGGTGCAATGGGGTATACATGTCACGGACATGTTTTCTTGGTGAACAAGAGAAATGTGTGGAAGTCAGTGGCGGGGAAATACAAATGAAATACTCAAGGAAAAGTGCTATATTGCGTCCTTGATAGGTTCGACAAATGCAAGATCGTTTGGAATGTTTTTCATATATGATAGTCATGTTTACTTTCTATTTCGTGTGCACTGAGAGATGTCCAGACATGTATACATAATGCCATGACAGGCTAAAGATGGCCCCATGAAGCAACTGAACAGCTATTTTAACAGAATTTATCATAATATCTTGAAAGTGACGCTTAAAGCAAATTGTTGTACAGTGTGCCCTGTGTTCGCTCTAGACTACAGTAACGCTTACGTTCTTTTTCACCGCGTAGAAATCCGTTTGCGTTGCGTCCGTTATTGTTCTGCGCTCTGTTGTTCGGTAATATGTGAATATTTGAGCCGCATCGTGAGAAAACCGGATTTTTGCCTAAATATGCGAAAACAAAGACGCAGATCAGCTTCGCAGTAACTGCGAAGCTGATCAGCGCCTTTGTTTTCGCTATACGGATAGTACAATTCCTCTTCTTCTTAAGTCCGACTGTACATGCCGGTTTGTGTCAGACCTGGTCGGAACCCCCGAAGACCGGTTCTCTCACGTCGCGGCTCATTTTAGAGTCAACTTTTTTTTCTTTCTGTTTCAGAATATTTCAGAAAACAAACTTGGTAGCCAAGGATTCGACGCTTTATGCAAAATGCTTCATATAAACACGACGTTAAAGGACTTGAATGTAGCAGGTACATGTATCCATCAGGAAAACACGTCCGTTCAATGATGGATACTCACTTAAACCCCACTTTTATATAGCAAAACTGGGGTATTCAGGGGTATGCCTATTTCTCTTATTTTTGCTCCAAAACATAGATTGTGGGTACTTGCCGAGGCGGTTCTAACGTGTACCCACAATCCGTGTTTTGAGCAAAAATAAGAAAAATATCCAAAATTGTCTACGGAAAATTTTCATTTCTTTTTTTTTTTACAACATGGGCGTGTTTGCGTAATGCTATATACATGTACATGTGGTATCTGGTTAATGGTGTGAAAGCTGTTAAGACTGGAAACTACATGCCCTTATTTGCTTATCTTATGCAGCTTTTTCTTACTGTCATACGCCGTCTCCAACATTGTATGCAAGTACGATTTGTAACATAGATCAGTGCTGCTATATATGCATTCTTTCCTGTTTGTTATTTATTATTAGACGTTGGGTAAACATTAATGTTTAAGTCGAATATTAAATGTTCTTCTATCCAACAATGGACGCACTGAATAATTTTTAAAGAATGTACAATGAAAATCTGTTAATGTAACACGTTCCTTATAAGTTTTAAGAAATGAGCCGCCCCATGGGAAAACCAACAATCTGCATATGCGAAAACAAAGACGCAGATCAGCTTCGCGGTAACCGCGAAGCTGATCAGCGCCTTTGTTTTCGCAATTCGGATAGTACAATTCCTTCTCTACTTAACTCCAAAATTTCAAGCTTCTAGCTCTTTTCTATGCTTGTACAGGCCGGTTTGTGTGGGACCTGTTCGGAAACCACATTGTTGGTTTTCCCACGAGGAGACTCAAATGATTAATAATGAAGCGTCTTCCTGTTTTAGGAAACGATTTGGCTGACAGTGATATGCCTGTCCTGCTAGAAGCACTGAATGTAAGTTACAATGGTCAATGATAAGTGTAAATCCCTCGTAGTCAGATGCGATTTCAAAGAACCAGTTCAAACATTTCCCAGGCTATCATACATTTTTTCCTCCACTTGACAAAGATTAATCTAGACGCTACGTCTTGCGAAAACACAGATCAGCCTCGATGTATGGAAACTTTCAGCGGTCTTCGGTACTCACGTAAAATTGTTTACAGCCATTCAAAACATATTTATTCGATTTTAAACGACTACAAATGAGATATGCAATTTAAGATTCAACAAATATGTATAATATAAAGCTAAAGTTACGAACGTCAAGTTAGTTGTCGGTTGTCGGTTGTCGGTTGACTATTCAAAAAACTAAGTTATTTTTGGTCAACTTTGCACTTAGCTTTTTTCTGCCACTATTCGAACTTAGTTTTTTTGTGTCAAAATCAAAGTTTTTTCTATGTTGGAAAAAAATCGAACTTAGTTTTTCGAATAGTCAACCGACAACTAGTTGTCAGTTGACTATTCGGACTTAGTTTTTTTGTGTCAAAATCAAAGTTTTTTCTATGTTGGAAAAAAATCGAACTTAGTTTTTCGAATAGTCAACCGACAACTAGTTGTCAGTTGACTATTCGGACTTAGTTTTTTTGTGTCAAAATCAAAGTTTTTCTATGTTGGAAAAAAATCGAACTTAGTTTTTCGAATAGTCAACCGACAACTAGTTGTCAGTTGACTATTCGGACTTAGTTTTTTTGTGTCAAAATCAAAGTTTTTCTATGTTGGAAAAAAAATCGAACTTAGTTTTTCGAATAGTCAAACATAATATGAGCCGCGACGCGTGAAAACCGGTCTTCGAGGTTTCCGAACAGGCCTGACATAAACCGACCAGTACAGTCACAGAAGCAGGCTAGAAGCTTGAAATTTCGGATTTAAGAAGAAGAGAAATTGTACTATCCGTGTAACGAAAACAAAGGCGCTGATCAGCTTCACAGTTACTGCGAAGCTGATCTGCGCCTTGGTTTTCGCATAGGCGAAAATCCGGTTTTCTCACGATGCGGCTCACATGGAACTTAATAAATTCTGTAATATTTTAGGAAAATAATTGCCTTGACAAGTTGAATATGAGCCACAATAACCTGGGAGAGAAATCAGGGTCATTGCTATCCACAGCATTGGGTGAGTGTCTACATCATGTGGCGTTCTTTTGTTTGTTTGTTTGAATTGATGCTTAACGTCCCAGTCAACAGCAATGCTCATGTCGGGACGTTGCCTCCATTTTATGGGACTTTTACCCTACATAAGGATGGCATGACATTCAAAATGTGCTTCATAAATGTAACCACCCAAGCAAGCCAAAAAGACTTATATGTATGGCTGGTTTGACAAAACCAGTTTTCCTGGGCAGGCTCAGACATGAGCGGTTAACCAGTAATCAGATTGTCGGTCAGTGGTGCAGGCTGCCCAGTGCTCCTATTTTTCCTATTTTTTCCTATATTTTCAGGGCTTCCTATTTTTTCCTATATTTTGATCCCAAATCCTATATTTTTCCATCAAATTTCTATATTTTTCAAAATGCTGCAGATAATAATGAAATATCAAGGAAAAATCATGGAATTTTGGTTTGAAATGCCAGTTTTGATGTCTTTGGCATTCATTTTTTTCCTCGCTCGCTTCGCTCGCTCGTAACTTGATAAATAAAGTGTTTTTTCTTCATCAGAAAACAAGATAATCCTGTGAAGTAAGTTACTTCTACAACTTGAGTAGGTTTTAAAATAATGGATCACACACCTATACCAAAATTACACCAGTAAGATTTGCCTTCTTGCTGCTATATGTTATTATTTATGGTTTTCAATGCTATAAAAAAGCCATTTTAGGCCGATAATTTCCTATTTTTCTCCTATTTTTTTGTACATAAACTTCCTATTTTTTGAAGCCCAATATATATATTTTGTACCAAACTGCACTGGGCAGCCTGGTGGTGTTTGAAGCTTTGCCTGGAGACACAAGCAGCCCATCTATTTCTTCTGGGCCCCAATGGGCGGGGGCCTGTGTCGTTCTTTGCCTTGTGATGAGATAGTTTTTAGCCGCGTCATGAGAAAAACAAACAATATGGTTTTCGAACAGTTTCGACACAAACCGAGTTGTACAAGCAAAGAAGGTGGCTAGAGGCTGGAAATTGGGGATTTTGAAAGCAGAGGTATTGCACTATCCACCGGTGTAGCGAAAACAAAGGCGCTGATCAGCATCGCAGTTACTGCGAAGTTGATCTGCGCCTTTTTTCGCATATGCGAAATTCTTGTTTTCTCATGACGCGACTTATTTGTTAAGATAGTGAAAAACGGAAACAAATGTTGCTACATTGAAAAGAGCAACATCATTTTTTCTTACATAATCATGATAATATGTCCGATGATTAATTGAACAGTAATATTACCACTCACTCCACGCTGAATTCTCAGACTGTATTACATGTACCCTGACTTTTGTGTTCACGTTTCTTTTCAGCTGAAAATGATTCTATAGAAGTGCTGGATCTGAGTTGGAATAACTTCCGGCTAAAAAGTGGATTTATCCTATGTCAAGGCATAGCGGTAAGTTTATAGGCCGCGCATCAGCATCACAACAACATCGTCACAGTGTTCATCCAGATAATTATACGTCCTTGAGGTGGGGATATATGGATTAAGTCCGCTCGGCCCAGGATCACGTTAAGGCTGCACTTTACTACTACTACTATTCATCCAGATATCACAAACGCGGAAATATTTTCCCAACGCGGATGTAAATACATACATCACGGGAACACAAGGTAAGTTTTAGTTTAGTTCATTTATTTCGCAAAAGGCCTATTGGCCCATGAGCTACAAATACAAATAGAGCTAGAAAATATACATGTACATGCAATTTGACCCTTTAAATAGCTACGATATAAAATGTGTTTATGCATGGTCTATCTTGAAAATGATATAGCATTATAACAAAAGGTATGTATAAACTATAGGTATAAGCGATTAAAATTAGTAAATTAGTATTTTCTAATACCCCGTTTCTCGATACTTTTGATATTTTCATAATTGTATTGTTTAGTTTCACATAAAAAATGTCAAAACTAATTTCTGATATCCATGGTAGATATTTACACCATGTCTTTCACTGCAAAAAGATTGTTTAGGTATTAAACAAGAGCTCCTGCATGGTATTGAATCAATGCAATTATAGAAATTAACATTAATTTTCATTTAAAATTGTGATTTTTTTTATCATTTTTACTCGATTCCGGATCGTGGGTTCAAGTTAGAACTGTCTCACCGAGGCTGTTCGAACGACTACCCACAGTCTCTGTAAGAAAAATGCATTCCCCTGTAAATATGTTTGATCTACAAGTGGGTTGTAAGGATGTACACTTCTTGGAAATGTTAACCTGATGGGTACCGATTTTTTTTTTTTTTTTTTTTTTTTTTTTTTTTTTTTTTTTTTTTTTTTTTTTTTTTTTTGTATAGCCCGCCGCAGTAGTACATTGCTGGTCGTTATTTAAGAATTGAAATTCAGATTTTAGCTTTCACTGGATGATGAAAAACATTAGGCTGTTTTAATGTCTGTGAAGCCCGAAGGGCTTCTCGGAGACATTAAAACAGCTAATGTTTTTCATCATCCAGTGAAAGCTAAAATCTGAATTTCAATACTTATATTTACATTTTATATTATCAATCAAGGTTCAGATTTTTAATTGCGCATATCACCGTTCATTTTCATGTTATTTGACATTAAATCCGACTTTACGTAATTTTGGAACAGCCAAAACGTCAAATTTTCGCGCCTAACGTCATGGCGATACGCGACCAACGTCACGACAACAAGAGTAAACAAACAGCGTCACTGGATGGGTTTTGACGTCGCCCCGCCCATAGACGTGGCCTCTTGATCACGTGGCTTAATGTTTTTCATTGGGAAATGAAGAACATCAAGAAAGATACTTTCATCTAGGGCGACTGCAATAAAAATGTAAATATTAAAAATAAAAAGCAGTTACGAGCATCTAGAGTATTATTAAGTTTGCTTTAGTGAAGAAATTTGCCTTAAACCCAGACATAAGTTTGTGTCGTGATTCGGTTAATATTTGAGCCTGTGCGTGAGAAAACCAACAATTTGGGTTCCGACAAGGTCCGACACAAACCAGCCTGTACAGTCACAGAAGATGGTTAGAGGCTGGAAATTTTAGATTTATAAAGAAGAGGAATTGTACTATCCGAGTAGCGGAAACAAAGGCGCTGATCAGCTTCGCAGAATCTGCAAAGCTGATCAGCGCCTTTGTTTTCGCCTATGCAGATTGTTGGTTTTCCTATGCGGCGGCTCATTTATCATCTGAAAGAAGGGATGAATTATGTAATTATTTCAACGGAATTTAATTATATATTGTGAGGTTTTGTTTCCGTTGGATCTGGATTGAACCGGCAAATCGGAAAATTTGCATAAACCACAACTTGCGAATGTTATAATTAATTTTGCGAATGTAATAACTAGACATTTCTCATGAAAAAAAAGTAATCATAAACTCTACATTGTATATTCTAATTATGAAAATAAAAGGAAAATGCAAGGCCACTCATTTTTTTTCAGTCCAATCCACGCCTTCGGGAAGTAAACCTGTCTATGAACGGGCTAGGCAACGAGGGTGCGTTCGGGGTTGCAGATATCATAAGACAATCGGGGACCATCACACACCTTGACGTCACCTACAACCGGATTGGTGTACCGGGGGCGCAGAGTATTGGGAAAGCCTTGGAGGGAAACGAAGTTTTGAAAGTATTCAAGGTAGAATACTTGCTTCGCATGTTTGGCGTAAACGGCCTTGTGCCAAGTGTTTTGTTAACGTTTTTGAAAAACAACAATAAAAATAGTTTGTTTGTTTTTGAAAACACAGCCTGGCAATATGTGCAAAACACTATGTAGTCACAGGCACGACTAAACACTTAATGTCACCCTTGTGACTTTAACGAAATCTGTATAACTGAGCAATGTTGGCATACATGTACATGTAGTAGTAGTGAAATAAAGATGGCTTCAAAAACGGCCGTTACATCATAGGGTAGTACATTATGTATCAATAATGAATCACACCGATGTCATTTCATTTTAGCTTTTTGCATTATTACATACCATAAAAGGCTTAATATCTTAAAGATGTCTAGACAGGCCCTGCATATAACCAATGCAGGCTTGTTTTGGGGGTATTGTTCGTATATCCTCTGACAACACGCTTGATTTGTATAATAAAATGCATATTATTCTTCATACTTACAGGTTGGTAATAATCCGATAGGACTTGATGGTATGAAGCATGTATTCCAAGGCATTTGCTCTGACAGAAGTGCTGTTTCTGAGCTGGACTTCTCGGTGAGTTTTTTTTTACATGTACATTTCAAGTCTATTAGTACCTATGGGTCAGAGGTATATGCTGAACCATATACTTACTTCATGCTGTATGTAACTTGTATCACAATTTGCTTGAGTATACTCAAAGTATGTATTAATTGAACGCACAGCTGATAAAACATGCATTTTAAGTACTTTCTCTTTAATACTGTGTTTAAAAGCTATTCATGTGTTTAAGGTATATGAACCATTATAACCACGCCGCCATGTTGTTTAGTCACGTGCAACACATCTGCCTTACGGCTTCTAAAAACAAATACTTTTATTCTCAAAATGTCAAGATGGCTTCCAAGATGGTGGTCAAAATATTAAACATATACATTATGCCATGCCTATCATGTTAGGGTATAGAAATAGATAAAGACTTTAAAGCCATGAAAGAGGAGCTCCTTGACAAGAGAAAAGTTATCATAACACATGGTAAACTCCTGGGAGATTATGTTATTGTCGGACCGACGAAGAAAAAGAGTAAGATAGCGGGAAATTGATTTGATCTTGTTGAGTTTTTGTTTTACTTGTTCAGTTACCATTGTTTTTGCTGGTTTGATATTCAAAATGTTATGTTAATGCTATTCTATTATGGGATAGAATATTTTCTATTTGTTTGATATTTCATTGTAACGTTGCAGTTTCATTTTTAATTTTATAAAAAGTAAGAATAGAGGGTCGTATTAACTTAAATAGTGATATTGATCTCATGCATTTAATTGAAGTTTCTTTTTCACATGCTTTCATGAAATTTGCACCAATTTGCAACAGGTAATTGTTATGGATGTATTCTAATTTATCTTGTGATTTGTTTATATTTGTTAAACAGGTATTTATACATTAGTAACTCAAATGATTGAAGATAAAATAAAAACTAAACGTTGTCTCGGAATTTACGTTTACATAATATAAATTTCTTATATGTTTCTTTACAGCTAAAATATTTGACACGCCTCTGGAAGAAATCAATTCCGGCAATATTTGGGATGTAATCAAGACCTACTGTGACGTCAACGGTGTTAACCTGAGTGATAGCTTGACCTCGTTTGACAAGAAGAAAGACAAGAAAATCCTCTGGGTGGAGTTTCTTACAGCTTTTCTGGTCTGTATATAATTATGTGCATAATATGTGTGTCCATTCTGTTAAAAACATACTAATGAATGTATTATGCATACATTTTTAAGTTTGTACAAAATGAAAATTTGATCAAAACTTACCACGTAGATTGTGGATACAAATTCGAACCGCCTCTAAGAATTAAATAAACATGGTTTGTCGATCTTCATTTCTGATCCCCAAAAACTTTCTTTCTAAATTTGTACTGACTGTATATTTGTTTGCAGGAAAATGGATTGGAGCTGACCTCTCAGCAAACGGAGACATTAGAAACTCTCTTAAAGGATTACAAAACAGATGATGACAGAATTGATGTCAGGTTCGTAGGTATCAAAGTTTGTTTTATTGTCCGAGTTAGGGTTTGGTGAATGAATTTAAGCGCTTGATTTCGACATTCGGTATCTAAAAATTGAGCCGCGTCATGAGAAAACCGGATTTTTGCCTTTGCGAAAACAAAGGCGCAGATCAGCTTCGCAGTAACTGCGAAGCTGATCAGCGTCTTTGTTTTCGCTACACGGATAGTACAATTTCTCCTCTACTTAAAGACAAAATTTCAAGATTCTGGCTTTCTTCTGTGATTGTACAGGCCGGTTTGTGTCAGACCTGGTCGGAAACCCCGAAGACCGGTTTTCTCGCTTCGCGGCTCTAATGAGGTTTGGCTTCATTTAGGGCAAAATGGTGTTTGTGTTCTCACATCCATTTCAGAGTCAGTTTTTGGAAAGGTTTAATATAAATTGAGCCTCGACGCGAGAAAACCGGTCTTCGGGGTTTCCGACCAGGTCCGACACAAACCGGCCTGTACAAGCTCAGAAAAGAGCTAGAAGTTTGAAACTTCGGATTTAAGTAGAAGAGGAATTGTACTATCCGAGTAGCGAAACAAAGGCGCTGATCAGCTTCGCAGTTACTGCGAAGCTGATCTGCGCCTTTGTTTTCGCATAGGCAATAATCCCGTTTTCTCACGATGCGGCTCAATTAAGAATGTAATTGATGTCTAGTGAATGATACAAGAAACTGGAAATGTATGTGATATATAATTTAGAATCCATCTAAGCAACATTCATACCTTTTACATTTCAGTGGCTTATTGTGAAACCAGGCAACGTAATGAGAGATCTACGTGACAACGAGTACACGTTAAACGTATGTGTGGTCGTTTCTATTTATAAATTCTGTGATATAAAACTTTCAGTAATGTTGATATTATATGCAATCAGGAGTGCATCATGTTTACATGTGTTGATGATGTAACAATATAATATTGTAAAAGTCGTGGACAGATAATTAATATATACTGCAGAATGTTATATTGCACGACATGTAATAAATAATAAAGAGGTTTCAAGTTATTTGTTTATTTAAATCTATTTTATAAAAAAAAAAATGCATGCATGAATCATGTTTATGAAAAAAAATGTATATACATCAAGTGGTGTGTAAAAAAGAAATGTCTAAGCCATTATTACCTTAAAAACCCCAATCTGACGTTTCATGTATGAAAATTTAGTTTGGGCGGTCTATAATAGCATAGGCATGGTAGCATGTTAGTCTTATTGATGCTTAGAATTATACACACAATCTGAACCATGATATGTTTTCACTGGCTTGTTGTAGAAATGAGTAAATCCTTGGTCCTGTAGAAACTTGAGTACCTCCGCTTCATAATCTCGTTTGAATCCCGCCACGTCTCGGGCTAGCACAAACAACTGAGCCCTTATACCACCACTCACTATTGAATACTGGTACTGCCCCGACCCAAAAGTCTCCGGCCCGAGTTTAAGAATCCAATCTGAAAAAGTATAAATCAAGATGTTGA
The DNA here is from genome assembly GCA_964017185.1 of Rugalucina vietnamica. Lineage (NCBI taxonomy): Eukaryota > Metazoa > Mollusca > Bivalvia > Lucinida > Lucinidae > Rugalucina > Rugalucina vietnamica. The sequence goes on from OZ024872.1 coordinate 7,523,409, forward strand.
CACACCTACACCAATTCACAAAATCAAGATGTTGACACACCTACACCAATTCACACCCATTTTGATATTACTTGGTTTACCAAGACACTGTGGTAAACAGTGGTATACAATGAACAACTATGCTTCTTACATGTATATCATTGAATATAAAAATGTTGGTGTCACTCTGCGAAATCACCATACTTATGTGTCCACAATTAATGTAGAAGCAACTATGGTCATAAACATGATAAATGTTTTAACCACTAAAATTTGCTTTCCAATATTTGCGTTTAGTATCCATTTACTTGTGTCTATGAATGGCTTATCTATGAACTGCATGCATACATTATAACCTAAGCTACTCACAGTCTCCGCCAGCCGGGACCCCCTCTAGGTGGACGGTATTTTTGCCAGGCTCGCTAGTTCGTGTGACGTATCCTCTGATCTCTTTTAGCTTCCCGTCAGGTGATTGGAGATTCTCGGAGTTTAATACTGTTATGGGTCGCTCGGACGTTCCATTTGTATCTGAAGTATTATGAATAATTTTAAAATCTATATCATGTTGCATGTAGCTGAAGTGAAGAACCTTGCTTTGAATGTGGTTTCTTCACATACACACACACAAACAAAAATGGCGTATTAAAAATCGCACAATATTATGAACTATTCTCTTCAATGAGATGTTAACAACGAATCGACAATTTCATCAACCTATGTCGGCGCTCATGCGATTAAGAATCAGACTTTCGCTTTTGAATATTACGTATATACATGTACGGTGTACACGACGTGTATACTATCTATCTGGCGGCCATATTGAAGTCCATCTTTCATCCAAACCAAATCTTTCATGTTCTGTTCGCACTAAAGCTCTCGTTAATGCAATGTCCAAGATGCAATGTCCAAGATTCAACGTTTCTTGGTTAAGGCACTTTTTAAAAGTCAGAGAATAAAACTTTCCATTGCATTGAATTATTTGAATAGCCTTTTGCATCAGTGTAACTCAATTGTTTCATACTTGTCCAGGAGTGCGGTTTACAGTACTTACAATCAGCAGTTACACAGACAGCCCCGGACTCCCACAAAGTCATAACTGACGTACTGGCATACACCTGCAACATAGATTGTTTCTCATAACAGGCTATGTAATGATAATGTTCAAGAGTTGAAAAATGTGATCAAAATAAGTATTTTAAAATACAAACACGTTGATTTGACATTTCGTACGTTCTGAGATGCAAAATGTGCAATAGACTAAGACAGTATATTAGTACGAATCAAATCAACATAATGATACGAGTAATAAGAATCTTTGTATATTTAGTTTTAGCACGAATGCCGGTCCTCCGTGTCGTGCTCCATTGAATACACAGTATTATCGTGCCATTTGAACGCCTTTGGAAATAGTATGACGCGAACCAACAACATATATAACGTTCTCGAAGACGCTCACTCTAGGCTACTGAGCTTAGTATCAGTTCCGATAAATGATTTTGCTTCGCACACTTGGTGCATTCCGAACCAGTTTTTCTTTTGCAGGTTTTTGAAAGTTAACGATAGCGCAGCCAGGTTTGCATAAATAAAAAATAAATTTAGAGAGAATGACTGCATCAGTTTCATATAAGGAATGAATTAGGAAGAAAAAATATTAATGAATAATAATAATAGAAAGTTGCCTACCTGGTACCACCTGCCTAGGTACTTGTCAATGTCCAATTGTTCCACCGTTTTAGGGGCCTCGCCGAAAATAGAATCCACAATAAACCCCAGGGTGGCGGGGACCAATAAAGCACACACGCACAGTTTGCAAAGCATAATGCAGATTTTGTTCGTTCTGATAATTTTGACCCATTTTGACACTTTTATACTGAAGTTAAGAAAATTTTACGTAAGTTTAGCAACTTTGATTATCCTCACAAGTTGTTCTGTGGTAGTACAGGAATGCGTCAGGCTTTTCAACGTGATGAAATTTTATCACATATTTTGAACTTTGAAACGTAATTTTTGATTTCATGGTTTACGGGGTTCAAGGGCAGATGCTTTTCGAGTTAAGGAAATTGTTTGCTGTGTGACTCAATGTCCCATTTAACAAGTTTTCAGTAATGTCGAGACGGAGTCACCAATACAAATGGGGGGGGGGGGGGGCTTTTGTTCAGAGACACAATTCAGAGATAGTGGACGTCTTGATTCGGAATGCAAGTTGAGCCGTGTCATGAGAAAAACCAACAATGTGGTTGTCGAACAGATTCGACACAAACCGAGCTATACAAGCACAGAAGATGATTAGAGGCTTTTTTTCTTATAATAGCCTCTCAAGAACAAAGGCGCTGATCAGCTTCACAGTTACTGCACAGCTGATTTGCGGCTTTGTTTTCGCATAGGCAGATTGGTGGTTTTCTCATGCGACGGCTCATATGGATGCCATGATATCCTCAATGTTCTGAAATTTTGCACTAATCATGAAGCCAAGGTTTATGGAAGGTTAGACAACCACTTTTCGTTGTAGACACAGACTCCGGCATTCCAAGCGGTTGACCAGTGCTCAGGTGGTAGGCATCAAACGGTCCATCTTCTCAGGCTCGTATTATCATTCTATATATTAACGAAGGTATATGTAGCTTTCTAGCTATGCACACGTTACTTAATGTCCCGTCAGCAGTTATGATGATGTCGGAACTTCTTCATTTGTATCGGACTTCTTCCTAACACTTGGATGAAATGACGTCTCAAAATTATGCTGCAGTACACATATGCTAATTTGAACGCATAGTTTGACTCCTTTAGGTTTAGGCCTAAAGCCCGTTTTACATCTCACAACTTTTTGAGATTTCCTGTGACTGCCAAACGACCATCGCAATGCTGCCGCGACGCCGCACGGAAAATTTTCAACATATGTTCGTTTTCCTTGCGATCAGTTGATGTTAAACGCCAGCCGCAAGACAGCCATAAGACTGAGCCCACAAAAACTGTCGAGCGTTTTCTACGATTTTTAGAGCGGAGTTGCTATCAATGCTTGCGTTTGTAAGGCAGCCGCAAGAGAGCCACGAAACGTATTGTTACTTAAAATCGTACGGCAGTCGTGCGGCTGTACCTGTGTACGGCAGGCTTGATTCTTTATTATTTTTTTTTATTTATTTTTATTTACATATTCACTAGTTAGTACCAAAGTCAGGCACTGTGATAATCAAACATGGAAGCACAAAAACCTTAAATCAATGTGCATTTTGCATTTTGTTAAATCAATTAGAAAGACATACGTGTTGTCAGAGCTTTTTAGCTCACCTGAGCCGAAGACTCATAGGTGAGCTTATAGTATACCCATGCTCCGGCGTCCGTCCGTCGTCCGTCCGTCGTCCAAAATTTCAAAGATCTTCTTCTCTGAAACCGCTGGGCCGATTGTTCTCATATTACACATACACCATCTACAGGTAGGGGGAAAGAATAATTGTGTTTTTGTTTTGATCGGATAAGGACTCTGGTTGCTATGGCAACTTACGCTTCCCATAGACTTATAATGGAAAAAAGTGAAAATTGACAGTTTTTGCTGTCTTGTCGGAGATATTTGAATTTTGTTTTTGCAGAAATGTTTATTGAGTAGTCCTCTACGTTTCATGTGACTTTTGTCCTAATCCTTCATTTTGATTGATTGCAGGGTAAAATTTCGAAAAACATTCAAAAATCTTATTCTCAGAAACTGTCAAGGGGATGAAGCCTATACTTTGTATACATGTTCCTGACAGTGGCCTCTACTTAATTTTTGTTTTTTATTCCAGGCGGATAAGAACTCTGGTTGCTATGGCAACTTAAAAGTTTCCATAGACTTATAATGGGAAAAGTGGAAATCGGCTATTTTTCCGCTAAAATTGCAGACATTTGAATTTTGTTTTTGCAGAAATGTTTATTGAGTAGTGTTTGACATTTCTTGCGAGTTTTGTCCTAATCCTTTATTTTGATTGGTTGCTGGGGCCCCATAAAGGGCAAAATTTGGAGAAAAACATTCAAAATTCTTCTCCTCAGAAACTGTCAAGTGGATGAATCCTGTACTTTGTATACATGTTCCTGACAGTAGCCTCTACATAATTTGTGTTTTTTATTCCAGTCGGATAAGAACTCTGGTTGATATGGTAACTTTAAGTTTCCATAGACTTATGATGGGAAAAGTGGAAATTAGCTATTTTTTGAAAACTATTGCAGCCTGAGATCTGAAAAGTGGTAGATACAAACAACTAATGGATTACATGAAGGTATATGATTAATTTAGGTCAAGGTCATTTCTTGACCTTGGCCGGTCTGTCGTCCATACACACTATTCAAAGATTTTTTTCTCTGAAACCACTTGGCCAATCAAAGCCAAATTTTATATGAAGCATCTATAGGAACTGGGAACCAATGTATATATAAATAATCCAGGTCACATGACCAAGGTGGCAGCCATGCCCATATATGGTAAAAACCCTTAAAATATCTTCTCCAGAACCAGTGAACCGATTTCAACGAAACTTTGCATGAAGTATGGATGACTCAAGTACTACAATGTGTATATAAAACATGACCCTGTGGTGACCTTGACGTATTTTATGGCAAGGTCAACATTTGAATGGGGAAAACTTTTAAAATGTCATTTTAAGTGAAAGTCTTGCAGGAAATGGGCAGTAGGACTGAAATTTAATGATTCTGAAAAAATGGACCCCAGGGGCCCATCTGCTTTTAAAATGTTTATATTTGAAGGGGAAAATCAGCAAAAAATTGGCAAATGGACAGAATATTGATTATTCTGAAAAAGTAAATGGCCCAAGGGCTTCATGCCCCTGCACTGGGGTTAAATACCATAATATTCAAATATGTTTATTGGTACTATATGAAGCAGATCTCAGCAGACCATTGGTCCTCTGGTTTTTCATCTCTGGCGCTGGTACGCTTGTATATAAACAGTTGGGCGAGATAAAGCAGCTAGCCTGATTAGCAGGGATAATGAACCTTCATATGCAACACATAACAGAAACATGTCCATGTAATATACATATTTAAAAAAAAAAGTTGTAAAAAGTGAAAATTTTCAGTAGAAAATGTTGGACATTTTTATGCCCCCATCTTTGAAAAAGTTGGAAGGGCATATTGCTTTCGGCTTGTCTGTCTGTCTCTCTGTGTGTGTGTGTGTGTGTGTGTGTGTGTGTTAACTTTTGAATGGTGAATGCTAGGGTTTTGAAATTTCATATGCACATTCCTCATGAAAAAATAGTTGACCCATTTTTTTTTCATGTCCGAGTTACGCCCCTTTTCTGAGTTATGTCCCTTTGAAAACAAAATTTGAAAATCTTGTGTGCAAGATATCTCAGAAAGTATTTAAGCTAGAGCCTTCATATTTGGTACACTTGTTGGGGCTGAGGAGTAGATGACCTGATTAACTTTTGAGAACTTTCCGTCAATTTTTTACAAAAATACGGAATTTTGAAATTTTGATGGATTTTTCCACTTTTCGGTGGAATTTGAAACTTTTGAACGGTGAATGCTAGGGTTTTGAAATTTCATATACACATTCCTCATGATAAAATAGTTGACCCATATTTTTTGTATGGCCAAGTTATGCCCCTTTTTGAGTTATGTCCCTTTGAAAACAAAATTTGAAAATCTTGTGTGCAAGATATCTCAAAAAGTATTGAAGCTAGAGCCTTCATATTTGGTACACTTGTTGGGGCTGAGAAGTAGATGACCTGATAAACTTTTGAGAACTTTCTGTCAAATTTTAACAAAAATACGGAATTTTGAAATTTTGATTGATTTTTCCACTTTTCGGTGGAATTTGAAACTTTTGAACGGTGAATGCTAGGGTTTTGAAATTTCATATACACATTCCTCATGATAAAATAGTTGACCCGTATTTTTTTGTATGGCCAAGTTATGCCCCTTTTTTGAGTTATGTCCCTTTGAAAACAAAATTTGAAAATCTTGTGTGCAAGATATCTGAAAAAGTATTTAAGCTAGAGCCTTCATATTTGGTACACTTGTTGGGGCTGAGAAGTAGATGACCTGATTAACTTTTGAGAACTTTCTGTCAAATTTTAACAAAAATACGGAATTTTGAAATTTTGATTTATTTTTCCACTTTTAGGTGGAATTTGAAACTTTTGAACGGTGAATGCTAGGGTTTTGAAATTTTATATACACATTCCTCATGATAAAATAGTTGACCCGTATTTTTTGTATGGCCAAGTTATGCCCCTTTTTATGCCCCCAACTTTGAAAAAGTTGGAAGGGCATATTGCTTTCGGCTTGTCTGTCTGTGTGTGTGTGTGTGTGTGCACGTCTGTTAACTTTTGAATGGTGAATGTTAGGGATTTGAAATTTCATGTGTGTATTCCTCATGAAAAAATAGTTGACCCGTATTTTTTTCTTGTCTGAGTTATGCCCCTTTTCTGAGTTATTTCCCTTTGAAAACGAAATTTGAAAATCTTGTGTCAAATTTTGACAAAAATACGGAATTTTGAAATTTTGATTGATTTTTCCACTTTTCGGTGAAATTTGAAACTTTTGAACGGTGAATGCTAGGGTTTTGAAATTTCATATTCAAATTTCTCATGAAAAAATAGTTGACCCGTATTTTTTTTTATGTCCAAGTTATGCCCCTTTTATGAGTTATGTCCCTTTTGAATTTGAAAATATTTTGTGCAAGATATCTGAAAAAGTATTTAAGCTAGAGCCTTCATATTTGGTATAGTGGTTGGGGCTGATGAGTAGATAACCTGATCAACTTTTGACAACTTTCCGTCAAATTTTGACAAAAAAATACGGAATTTTGAAATTTTGATTGATTTTTCCACTTTTCGGTGAAATTTGAAACTTTTGAACGGTGAATGTTAGGGTTTTGAAATTTCACATACAAATTCTTCATGAAATAAAAGCGCTGCAGGCATGCATGATACCCCGCCACGCAAATTTAATTTAGTACAAATGCACAATATCAATCTACAATACCAAACCACATCTTCCAGATATGAACTCCTTAACAAAGTTTGAAGCAAATTGGTCTACAGATGCTCAAGATAGCGCCTAGAAACAATATTGTAACATAAATCAAGGGCCATTGCTCTGTATTTATTTGACGAAAATTACCCATCTTCAATCCCAAACCACTCCTTCCTGATAGGAACTCCTATAAAAAATTTGAAGAAAAACGGTCAGTAAATGCTCCAGATAGAGCCCGAAAATGAAATTTTAACGTAAATCAAGGGCCATAACTCCGTACTTATTTGACAAAATTTTCCCATCTTCAATCCCAAACCACTCCTTCCTAATATAAACTCCTATACAAAGTTTGAAGAAAATTGGTCTATAAATGCCCAAGATATAGGCCGGAAACGAAATTTTAATATAAGTCAAGGGCCATAACTCTGTACTTATTCAACAAAATTCACACATCTTCATTCGCAAACCACTGCTTCCTAATATGAACTCCTATACAAAGTTTGAAGAAAATTGGTCTATAAATGCCCAAGATATAGGCCGGAAACGAAATTTTAATATAAGTCAAGGGCCATAACTCTGTACTTATTCAACAAAATTCACACATCTTCATTCGCAAACCACTGCTTCCTAATATGAACTCCTATACAAAGTTTGAAGAAAATTGGTCAATAAATGCTCAAGATAGAGCACGGAAACGAAATTTTAACGTAAATCAAGGGCCATAACTCTGTACTTATTTGACGAAATTTACCCATCTACAATCCCAAACCACTCCTTCTTAATATGAACTCCTATACAAAGTTTGAAGGAAATTGGTCTATAAATGCTCAAGATAGAGTCCGGAAACGAAATTTTAAAGTAAATCAAGGGCCATAACTCTGTACTTATTTGACGAAATTTGCCCATCTTCAATCCCAAACCACTCCTTCCTGATATAAACTTCTATACAAAGTTTGAAGAAAATTGGTTCATAAATGCTCAAGTTAGAGCACGGAAACGAAGCGCTGACGGACGGACGGACGGACAGACACTCGAACGCAAATTTTTGCGGAGGGTATAACATAATACCCCGCACTTTTTGAAGTGGCGGGGTATAAAAATAGTTGACCCATATTTTTTTTCATGTTCAAGTTATGCGCCTTTTTGGAGTTATACCCCTTTTAAAACAAAATTTGAAAATCTTGTGTGCAAGATATCTGAAAAAGTATTTAAGCTAGAGCCTTCATATTTGGTATACTGGTTGGGGCTGAGAAGAAGATCACCTTTTTAACTTTTGAGGACTTTCCGTCAAATTTTGACAAAATAACTCCATTTCTAACTTGTATGCAAAAAGCTTACATTCTGTTTCTGGATCGAGGTCAAAAACAGAGGCAACCGAACAGCTTCTTTAGGAAATTAAATTTCACTTCATTCAAATGAAATAAATGAATCATACAAGCTGCCAGTTTAGGGACAAGCATACAGTTGGGGGCATAGTGTTTTACAAACACGCATTTCTAGTTCTTTTTGCTCAAAACATAGATTGTGGGTACATGCCAGACGGTTCTAACGAGTACCAACTATCTATGTTTTGGAGCAAAAATAAGGATAATTGGTAAACCCCTGCATACCACAGTTTTTCTATATGAAAGTGGCTTTTCAAAGGGGTATACATGTCACTGACATGTTTTCTTGATGAATTTTTTAAGGGTAAAGGAAATAAGGGAAACAAAAATGATGCATTTTTATCATTTTATTAATTTATCACATAATACTATACCTTGCATTTATAATGGATAAACAATTTATGCAGATCATCTCAGCAAAATTTAAAATTCACATTTTATAGGCAAACATCAATTCTGAACTCTGCAGTTTTACCATATAAGATAATCATGCAAAAACTTTAACATTTACTTGCATGAGGAGTGCAACTCCTGACAATCAGTCACCAATTACAAATGAATGGTTTGTCACAAAAAAGTGAATCCTTCATACTATAAGGCAAGATTAAATGCAGAATCAAAATAATGTAAACCGAATAATAATGTTATGACAGCAGACCACTAAATCAGAAGATATAATTAATTGGTTTAAGTGTTAGAGACATTAGAGCTTGAACAAGTCTTTAAGTCATAAGAACATCTGGGGCCAGCTATTCAAAATTAATGATGTTGTTAGTTAAAACCATTTGTTAAAATTTCAAATGGCAATATTACAAATACAGTTATTTTTTGTTGATAAAACGCGAGAATTGTACATACCTTTTCGGGTGAGAACTGGTCAACCCAAAACTGATCCAAAACCCGATAACCTATAGGCTTGCATCACAACTCACTTGACAACAAATACTACCCCAGTCACATAACAACTGGCACTGGGCAACCAATAAAATTCTCAGAGCCAAAATGTCAGTTGGCTGTAAGAGTGTTTTTTATTTTATACTTTACAGTAAAAACCAATGTATATCAAAACTTGATCATATTGGTATTTTCATTGATATGAAATTTCACTGATATCAAATCTCACTGATATCAAAAGTCACTACTGACTGATATCAGCCTATATCTTCACTGTAGAAGGGGAACTACTTTTTTCAGTTTAAAGTATAAAATAAAAAGAAAATTTGCTTTTTTTCTCGTGAAAATTCTGATGTTTTCAACTCACTTGATGAAATATATTTGGTGTTCACCTCAATCTATATATCCCATCTAACAGTCAAGGTCATACTGAGATGGACAGCAAAGAAGCTGCAGCTATGGTTTAGTATAACATGTATTTAAAAACGGTTACAGCGCCGGATCAAATCAGGCAAAGCTCTCAACTTGAACCTCCTTTTTTCAAGAAAGCCTATACTAAAGCACTTAAAAAGTTTTATCTGGACTGCCTTAACATAAAAACAGCACCATATTATGAGCCGCATTGTGAGAAAACCTGATGTTTGCCTATGCAAAAACAAAGGCGCAGATCAGCTTCACAGGTACTGCATAGCTGATCAGCGCCTTTGTTTTCGCTACATGGATAGAACAATTTCTCTTCTTATTAAATCCGAAATTCCAAGCTTCTAGCCATCTTCTGTGGCTTCACAGACTGGTTTGTGTTGGACCTGGTCACAAACCCCGAAGACCAGTTTTCTCGGTCGCAGCTCTTATAATAGCTGCTCATTTGGAATATCTGGACGAACTTCTATTTTTCTTCATCAAAATACATACTACAGCATAAATGCAACTAATCTATGTTTCAAACAAACTTAAATAAATAATTCTATTCTACAAATAAATACTTGTTCTGTGTCTACATACATGCATTCAGGTGGTCTTATATGAGCCGCATCGTGAGAAAACGGAATTTTTGCCTTTCGAAAACAAAGGCGCGGATCAGCCCCTTTGTTTTCACTACACTGATACTACAAATTACTCTTCTTCCTAGCTTCTAGACATCTTCTGTAGATGCACAGGCAGGTTTGTATCAGAACTGGCCAGAAACACAGAGGACCAGTTTTCCCGTGTTGCAGCTCATATATGAGCCCTCATCATGAGTGCACCCAAGTATGTGTAAAACAGTCAAATATAATCAGTCTGTGCATTCACAGATTCTGATCATGGTCGTGACCCTCCTCATATATGAGCCGCGACGCGAGAAAACCTGTCTTCAGGGTTTCTGACCTGGTCCGACAAAAACCGGCCTGTACAGTCTCAGAAGATGGCACAGGAAGCTCGAAATTTTGTATTTAGGAAGAAGAGAAATTGTACTATCCGAGTATCGAAAACAAAGGTGCTGATCAGCTGTGCAGCTACTGCAAAGCTGATCTGCGGCTTTGCTTTCGCTTAGTCAAAAATCTGGTTTTCTCATGACACAGCTCATATTTCATTAGTATATACTCTGCCATTTGTATGAGTATACATTTGACAAAATGTTTCACATTATAAGCTTTGATTGCCAATACACTCAACCATTATATTCGAGAAAATTTGACACTTATCTAAAACCATTTCTTATGCAATTAAATATATTATACCCAATAAATGCTGGCAGTATATAACATGACGCCCAATTGGAAAAAATCTGCACCAGTATATTCTGTGATATACTGTGGCAACTTTGCGTCATAAGAAGCCTCACTTGTGTTTTACATCAAGGACACTGCATGCAATTTATTTGATCTACTTTCTTTTCTTTAAAGTGAAAGTGTATGGGGATATCAATATTTTTCAAAATTATTTATTTGGGGTGCATACATGTAATGAGTTCGAAAGAGGAATCAGGGAGATTTTTCTTCCATTTCGGAGAGATTTTTGAACCAGAGGACCAATGGTCCTGTAAACGCTCACCTGAGACCTGAGATATATACCAATAAACTTGTTTGACTAGAATGGTATTATGTATATATCCCCAGGTCAGAGTCAGAGCAACCTCTGGAGTCAATTTCTTTTTTAAATCATAAAGATTCAGTCCATTTGCCAATTTACTGCAAGTTTTGCCCTTCAAATGACATTTTTTCCTGTTTTTTCCATTCAAATGCATGGGCGGCCTAAGTTGACCATGCCGTAAAAAGGTCAAGGTCATCCCAAGGTCATGATTTATACAAACTTTGTAGAGCTTCATTGCCTGATGCTTCATGCCAAGTATCAAAATCATAGGCCTTCTGGTTTTGGAGAAGAAGATTTTTAAAGATTTTTGCTATTTACAGCCATGGCGGCCATCTTAGTCATGTGACCTTGACCATATATACAAACTTTCATTCACTCTTCCTCAGAATGCTCCACATAAAGTTTGGCTTTGATTGGCCAAGCGGTTTCAGAGAAGAAGATGTTTGAATATCATGGTAATACACAAGTATATAGCCCCGGGACAGGGGCAGACAACCCTCTGAGCCCAAAATATTTTCATAAACATGAATATTTTGTCCATTTGTTCATTCCTAGCAAGTTTTTTGCCATTTAATGACATTTTCCTGTTTTTTCCATTCAAATGCATGGGCGGCCTAAGTTGACCTTGCTGTAAAAAAGGTCAAGGTCATCCCAAGGTCATGATTTATACAAACTTTGTAGAGCTTCATTGCCTGATGCTTCATGCCAAGTATCAAAATCATAGGCCTTCTTGTTTTGGAGAAGAAGATTTTTAAAGATTTTTGCTATTTACAGCCATGGCGGCCATCTTAGTCATGTGACCTTGACCATATATACAAACTTTCATTCACTCTTCCTCAGAATGCTCCACATAAAGTTTGGCTTTGATTGGCCAAGCGGTTTCAGAGAAGAAGATGTTTGAATATCATGGTAATACACAAGTATATAGCCCCGGGACAGGGGCAGACAACCCTCTGAGCCCAAAATATTTTCATAAACATGAATATTTTGTCCATTTGTTCATTCCTAGCAAGTTTTTTGCCATTTAATGACATTTTCCTGTTTTTTCCATTCAAATGCATGGGCGGCCTAAGTTGACCTTGCTGTAAAAAAGGTCAAGGTCATCCCAAGGTCATGATTTATACAAACTTTGTAGAGCTTCATTGCCTGATGCTTCATGCCAAGTATCAAAATCATAGGCCTTCTTGTTTTGGAGAAGAAGATTTTTAAAGATTTTTGCTATTTACAGCCATGGCGGCCATCTTAGTCATGTGACCTTGACCATATATACAAACTTTCATTCACTCTTCCTCAGAATGCTCCACATAAAGTTTGGCTTTGATTGGCCAAGCGGTTTCAGAGAAGAAGATGTTTGAATATCATGGTAATACACAAGTATATAGCCCCGGGACAGGGGCAGACAACCCTCTGAGCCCAAAATATTTTCATAAACATGAATATTTTGTCCATTTGTTCATTCCTAGCAAGTTTTTTGCCATTTAATGACATTTTCCTGTTTTTTCCATTCAAATGCATGGGCGGCCTAAGTTGACCTTGCTGTAAAAAAGGTCAAGGTCATCCCAAGGTCATGATTTATACAAACTTTGTAGAGCTTCATTGCCTGATGCTTCATGCTAAGTTTCAAAATCATAGGCCTTCTGGTTCTGGAGAAGAAGATTTTTAAAGGTTTTGGCTATTTATAGCCATGGCGGCCATCTTGGTCATGTGACCAGGACCATTTATACAAACTTTCGTTCCCCCTTCCTAAGGATGCTCCATGTGAAGTTTGGCTTTGATTGGCCAGGTGGTTTCAGAGGAGAAGATCTTTGAAATTGTGAACGACGGACGACGGACGACGGACGACGACGGACGACGACGGACGCCGGAGCATGGGTATACTATAAGCTCACCTATGAGCCTTCGGCTCAGGTGAGCTAAAAATGTATAGATTATATAGGAAAATTCCTGATTCATTTCAGGGAGATTTTGATTTTTTTGTTAAAAAGTGGTACATTTAGAAGAAATTATTCCGCTCATTTCCTGGAGTCTCCCTGATGGAGGTATCACATGTATGGGGGTGGTTTATCGTCGTATACAGTGAAAGTAATGTTTTACGGCTCCAATGATAAGTAATTGCAAAACAAAATTCCTGACGATCTATCAGACAATTAACCACTCCATGTGAAAATTAAGTTTAGTTTATAGCCAATCAATTTTACTGTCTAAAACACCTTCTGATTCTGTGCAATGTCATCACAACCATATAATTTATCTTCTATATTTAAAAACAATCTTAAAGTAGGCTGAAACAAACGTCATTTTTATACTGAACCTGATCTACTGGTCCAGATTTCAGAAAATAAAATAATGAAAATCAGGATAAAAAAGTAAACTAGAGGACCATTGGTCCTGTAGCTCACCTGAGAGATTATCACATTGTAAGCTCATGAGATTTAAATTAATTGAGAATCGACCAATGAAAGTCTATGCATGGACACTATTGACCCCCGGGGCATGGCCAAATTTGACCCAGGGGCATGACTGGCACAATTTATAATGGGGACTACCAAACATTGCTACATACAAAATATAGAAGCTCTGGGCCTTTTGGTTTCAGAGAAGAAGATTTTTGTTAATTTTTCCCATTGTAGGTCTATGGAGACTATCTACCCCCGGGGCGTGGCCAAATTTGACCCCAGGGGCATGGCTGGCACAATGTATGTAGAGGACCATTAGCCATTGCCACATACAAAATATCAAAGCTGTGTGCCCTGTGGTTTCAGAGAAGAAGATTTTTGAATTTTTTTCCCATAGCAAGTCTATTGAGACTATCAACCTCCGGGGCCTGGCCAAATTTGACCCCAGGGGCATGAATGGCACAATTTATGTAGAGGACCATTAGCCATTGCTACATACCAAATATCAAAGCTGTGGGCCTAGTGGTTTCAGAGAAGAAGATTTTTTAATTTTTTTCCCATAGTAAGTCTATGGAGACTATCAACCCTCGGGGCGTGGCCAAATTTGACCCCAGGGACATGAATGGCACAATTTATGTAGAGGACCATTAGCCATTGCTACATACCAAATATCAAAGCTGTGGGCCTAGTGGTTTCAGAGAAGATTTTTTTTAGTTTTTCCTATTGTAGGTCTATGGAGACTATCGACCCCCGGGGCGTAGCCAAATTTGACCCCGGGGACATGATTGGCACAATTTATGTAGAGGACCATTAGCCATTGCCACATACAAAATATCAAAGCTGTGGGCCCTGTGGTTTCAGACAAGAAGATTTTTTAATTTTTTTCCCATAGTAAGTCTATGGAGACTATCAACCCCCGGGGCATGGCCAAATTTGACCCCAGGGGCATGAATTGCACAATTTATGTAGAGGACCATTAGCCATTGCTACATACCAAATATCAAAGCTGTTGGCCCTGTGGTTTCAGAGAAGATGATTTTTTAGTTTTTTAGTCCTATTGTAGGTCTATGGAGACTATCGACCCCCGGGGCGTGGCCAAATTTGACCCCAGGGGCATGATTGGCACAATTTATGTAGAGGACCATTAGCCATTGCCACCTACAAAATATCAAAGCTGTGGGCCCTGTGGTTTCAGAGAAGAAGATTTTTTAATTTTTTTCCCATAGTAAGTCTATGGAGACTATCAATCCCCGGGGCGAGGCCAAATTTGACCCCAGGGGCATGAATGGCACAATTTATGTAGAGGACCATTAGCCATTGCTACATACCAAATATCAAAGCTGTGGGCCTAGTGGTTTCAGAGAAGAAGATTTTTTTAGTTTTTCCAATTGTAAGTCTATGGAGACTATCGACCCCCGGGGCGTGGCCAAATTTGACCCCAGGGGCATGGCTGGCACAATTTATGTAGAGGACCATTAGCCATTGCCACATACAAAATATCAAAGCTGTGGGCCCTGTGATTTCGGAGAAGAAGATTTTTGAATTTTTTTCCCATAGTAAGTCTATGGAGACTATCGACCCCTGGTTCGTGGCCAAATTTGACCCAAGGGGCATGAATGGCACAATTTATGTAGAGGACCATTAGCCATTGCTACATACCAAATATCAAAGCTGTGGGCCTAGTGGTTTCAGAGAAGAAGATTTTTTTAGCTCACCTGAGCCGAAGGCTCACAGGTAAGCTTATAGGATAGGCAGGCATCCGTCGTCCGTCGTCGTCCGTCCGTCCACAATTTCAAAGAAGAATATTTCTGAAGCTAGTAGGCCGATCTTGATCAAATTTAATGTGAACCATAACTGGGTTGGGGGATTGATGGCATTAGGTTTTGGAGCAGATTGTATCAAAATTGTGGTTTCCATGGCAACAGATAGGTCCCATAGACTTACAATGGGAAAAACTAAAAAAATCTTCTCTGAAACCACTAGGCCCACAGCTTTGATATTTGGTATGTAGCAATGGCTAATGGTCCTCTACATAAATTGTGCCATTCATGCCCCTGGGGTCAAATTTGGCCACGCCCCGGGGGTCGATAGTCTCCATAGACTTACTATGGGAAAAAAATTCAAAAATCTTCTTCTCTGAAACCAAAGGGCCCACAGCTTTGATATTTTGTATGTGGCAATGGCTAATGGTCCTCTACATAAATTGTGCCAGCCATGCCCCTGGGGTCAAATTTGGCCATGCCCCGGGGGTCGATAGTCTCCATAGACTTACAATTGGAAAAACTAAAAAAATCTTCTTCTCTGAAACCACTAGGCCCACAGCTTTGATATTTGGTATGTAGCAATGGCTAATGGTCCTCTACATAAATTGTGCCATTCATGCCCCAGGGGTCAAATTTGGCCACGCCCCGGGGGTTGATAGTCTCCATAGACTTACTATGGGAAAAAAAAAAAAAAATCTTCTTCTCTGAAACCACAGGGCCCACAGCTTTGATATTTTGTAGGTGGCAATGGCTAATGGTCCTCTACATAAATTGTGCCAATCATGCCCCTGGGGTTAAATTTGGCCACGCCCTAGGGGTAGATAGTCTCCATAGACCTACAATAGGAAAAAAACTAAAAAAAAACTTCTTCTCTGAAACCACTAGGCCAACAGCTTTGATATTTGGTATGTAGCAATGGCTAATGGTCCTCTACATAAATTGTGCCATTCATGCCCCTGGGGTCAAATTTGGCCACGCCCCGGGGGTTGATAGTCTCCATAGACTTACTATGGGAAAAAAATTAAAAAATCTTCTTCTCTGAAACCACAGGGCCCATAGCTTTGATATTTGGTATGTGGCAATGGCTAATGGTCCTCTACATAGATTGTGCCAATCATGTCCCTGGGGTCAAATTTGGCCACGCCTCGGGGGTCGATAGTCTCCATAGACCTACAATAGGAAAAACTAAAAAAATCTTCTTCTCTGAAACCACTAGGCCCACAGCTTTGATATTTGGTATGTAGCAATGGCTAATGGTCCTCTACATAAATTGTGCCATTCATGCCCCTGGGGTCAAATTTGGCCACGCCCCGGGGGTTGATAGTCTCCATAGACTTACTATGGGAAAAAAATTAAAAAATCTTCTTCTCTGAAACCACTAGGCCCACAGCTTTGATATTTGGTATGTGGCAATGGCTAATGGTCCTCTACATAAATTGTGCCATTCATGCCCCTGGGGTCAAATTTGGCCAGGCCCCGGAGGTTGATAGTCTCCATAGACTTGCTATGGGAAAAAAATTCAAAAATCTTCTTCTCTGAAACCACAGGGCACACAGCTTTGATATTTTGTATGTGGCAATGACTAATGGTCCTCTACATAAATTGTGCCAGCCATGCCCCTGGGGTCAAATTTGGCCACGCCCCGGGGGTAGATAGTCTCTATAGACTTACAATGGGAAAAACTAACAAAAATCTTCTTCTCTGAAACCAAAAGGCCCAGAGCTTCTATATTTTGTATGTAGCAATGTTTGGTAGTCCCCATTATAAATTGTGCCAGTCATGCCCCTGGGTCAAATTTGGCCATGCCCCGGGGGTAAATAGTGTCCATGCATAGACTTTCATTGGTCGATTCTCAATTAATTTAAATCTCATGAGCTTACAATGTGATAATCTCTCAGGTGAGCTACAGGACCAATGGTCCTCTAGTTTAGTTTTTCCCATTGTAAGTCTATGGGACCTATCTGTTGCCATGGAAACCACAATTTTGGTACAATCTGCTCCAAAACCTAATGCCATCAATCCCCCAACCCAATTATGGTTCACATTAAATTTGATCAAGATCGGCCTACTAGCTTCAGAAATATTCTTCTTTGAAATTGTGGACGGACGACGGCGACGACAACAGACGACGGATGCCTGCCTATCCTATAAGCTCACCTGTGAGCCTTCGGCTCAGGTGAGCTAAAAACAAAAACTCTAACCTATCAACAAAACTCTAAAATTACAAAACAAGCAAATGTAATTTCACACTTGGATTTCAACCCTGTAGAACAACGTATCAACAGTCTTGTCGTATGACAAGTATGACTAATTATTTTATTTTTAATTTCAATCAAAGATCCATATTCTGCCTTTTAAAAATTTTATTTTTAATTTCAATCAAAGATCCATATTCTGCCTTTTAAACATTTTATTTTTAATTTCAATCAAAGATCCATATTCTGCCTTTTAAAAATTTTATTTTTAATTTCAATCAAAGATCCATATTCTGCCTTTAGCGTTTTCTAACTTTACAAAAAGGTTCGGAAAGTACTTTTTGCATACCATATTTGTTCTAATTAGCACACAGTGCGCTTAATTTTTCGAAATTGCCTCAAATGTGAATGATAATTTGCAGTTTAAGCACTTCAACCTTTGCTGAAATGCTTTTGATTGACTCAAGCGGGGGGGGGGGGGGGGGGGGGGGGGGGTCCTATGGTATTAATGTGTCAAAATGAGTATAAAAAACCGATTTGCCAGCTGTGCAGTGTGCGCTTATGCACATATTGTTTGGAAAAGGCCTTGATGTGCGCTTATTGGGGCATTTGCACTAATTAGGACAAATATGGTATCTTTTTTCTCACAAACATCATCAGAAAAAATAGTCAAGTCATAATTTCCATCCAACTGTCATTGAAAATGCCTCAACATTACATGTATTTTAATGGTACAGGGGAGGTAATCTGGTAAAATCTTTGAATCACGACACCGCTCACATATACAATGACTCAAAATTAGATTGTACTTTGCCTGGGAAGACACACATTTGGTCATTACATATACACTTAAGGGGCATGATGTAGAGTGAAGAAGACGCCATCATGGGTCTGAATCCTACCTTAGGTTGTGTAGGCTGTCTCGTGAGAAAACAAACAATGCGGTTTCCGAACAGGTCCGACACAAATCAGGCTGTACAGTCACAGAAGCAGGCTAGAAGCTTGAAATTTCAGATTTAAGAAGAAGAGATGTACTATCCTTGTAGCAAAAACTAAGGCGCTGATCAGCTTAGCGGTTACCGAGAAGCTGATCTGTGTCTTTGTTTTCTCATATGCAGATTGTTGGTTTTCCCATGATGTGGCTCATATTTACTCCCAATGATAATTGAAGTACACAGGAAGTGTTAGCTGAACTTGGCTCCGCCCTGAAATGGCAGCAAAATTGTTGTTTGGGTCGAGAAGAAGCACTCATACAAACAACACCCTGAATTCCCCATAGGGGAAAATACTTGAGCATTTTCGTCAATACAGACAGTCACAGAAAGTGCACCCCGATCAGACAAACTCTCTGTCTGATCAGTGTTTGATATGCATTTGTTGCCACGTTATGTAATCCATGTACTCACAATCAACTTTGTTGATGCCCATACTACCCCCCCCCCCCCCGACTTATACATGTATTATAGCAATCTTTGATAATCAGATGCAATTCTTGTGGTTTACACACTATCGGATTTTCAACTGAATCTCTAAATCTTTTTGACTAAAATTGTTTGAAGTTACAGGTACTTTCACATTTTGAGCCGCGACATGAGGAAACCAGATTTTCCTCTATGCAAATACAAAGGCGCAGATCAGATTTGCAGAAAATGTGAAGCTGAATAGCGACTTTATTTTTGCTACTCGGATAGTACAATGATCCCTTTTCTACTTATATCCAAAATTTCAAGCTGCTAGCCATCTTCTGAGACTGTACAGGCCGGGTCGGAAACCCCTAAGACCAGTTTTTCTCGTGTCACGGCTCATTTGCAACACTCATTACATCAACAATACTGAAATTACAGAATGCTGAAAGCTCCTTGTGCTCTATGTGCTGGTTTACTAGATATATTACATGAATAAATGCACTTAAATACAAAGCATACTTGATAGCCTAGTTCATCTTCAAAGCTTATGTTTTGTGAGTACTCTTTGCATATGAGAAAACCTGAATTTTGCATGTGCGAAAACAAAGCTGGTCAGCGCCTTTATTTTCACTACATGGATAGTATAATTCCACTTCTTCTTAAATCTGAAATTTAAAGCTTCTAGTCATATTCTGTGACTGCACAAGTCGGTTTGTATCAGACCTATTTAGAAATGCTGGAGACAGTTTTTTTAGCGTTGTGTCTATTTAATCAAGTACCCTCCATTTCTACGCTACTTTATATAAACCATTATCCTATTTTCTATTGATTAAAACTTCATCAGCCATCATACTGATGATCCATGGACGGACACGAGATGAACGTTACTTTCACATCTCCAGGTTTAAAACGAAACATTTCAAGCTCCTTAGTACCTTTTTTGAAAGTTTATCAATCCCCAACCTCCGAGGACAACTTTCTTGTATTATACAAGTCATATCATATGAGCCGCATCATGAGAAAACTGGAATTTTGCCTATGGGAAAACAAAGGTGCAGACCAGCTTTGCAGTAAGTGCAAAGCTGATCAGTGCCTTTGTTTTCACTGCACGGATAGTACAATTTCTCTTCTTCTTAAATCCAAAATTTCAAGCTTCTAGCCTGCTTCTGTGACTGTACAGGTCTGTTTGTGTCAGACCTGGTCCGAAATCCCAAAGACCAGTTTTCTCGCGTCGTGGCTCATATAATAAGCCTCCTCTTATTCTTTTTCTCACATACATGTATTGAAACTTCTAAAACCTTCTCAGATTCTTCACATTCAGATCAAACACCAACTACAGGTCAACCTCATTATAACGCTATCTTTGGGGTCCTTAAAAACAGACCGTGTTATAAGCGAACCGTGTTTTAATGAGGTTATTTACAACAGACATATAGCAAAATAATCAATTTGGGAGCGTTATATTGAAAACCGCACTGTAATGAGGCACGTTATAATGAGGTTGAACCGCAAACTTTTAGCCACCATCAAGTCAAGCCTATCCATCCATTGTCTGTTAAAAAGCTGAGAATTTTGCGTCTATGAGTTTTGTCTATACCCGTCGGAAATCTGATTTTCACAGGATAACCTTGCCGCCTTTGTTGTACATAATCCTGAAAGAGAAATGAGCCCCTGTTTCAGAAAACCAACAATATGCATACGCGAAAACAAAGGCGCAGATCAGCTGTGCAGTTACTGCACAGCTGATCTGCACCTTGTTTTCGCTGCATAGATATTACAATTCCTCTTCTTCTTGAATCAGAAATTTTCAAGCTTCTAGCCATCTTCTATAGCTGCACAGATCGGTTTGTGTCAGACGTGGTCAGAAACCCCTAAGACTGGTTTTCTCCCGTCGGGGCTCAAATCAAGTCCATTTTTGCAGAATCACTACCTAACCAACAAGACAAACCACAAAGTGGATTGGACAAGCAACCTATAAAGATTCCACTGTAAATTCAGAAATATTTGCTAGAACTTACTTTTCAAACTATATCAAAATTTATTGACTTATTCATGCATATCTTTTTTGTTTATTTATTTACATTACAATAGGGGAAATCTGTTTTAATCTTTATATTCAATCCACTAGTAGATATAAAATTTCATTCAATATCTTCACCCTGTTCCCTGATGCTATCTGTTTCACTTAATTTATGTGAAAGAAAATCCCCTTACCTCCACTATACATGTTTTCAGTGTTATGTATGTGGCCGGAGTCATTCCTATATTATGGCATAACTGAAAGAAACAACATAATGGTTACAGTATGAGCTGCCACATGAGAAAACCGATTTTCGAGGTTTACGACCAGGCCTGATACAAACCCGCCTGTACAGTCTCAGAAGAAAGCTAGAAGCTTGAAATTTTGGAAAAAAGTAGAGAAATTGTATCCAAGTAGCAAAAAAAAAACTAGCGGACCATTGGTCCTGTACCTCACCTGAGAGATTATCACATTGTAAGCTCATGAGATTTAAATTAATTGAGAATCGACCAATGAAAGTCTATGCATGGACACTATTGACCCCCGGGGCATGGCCAAATTTGACCCAGGGGCATGACTGGCACAATTTATAATGGGGACTACCAAACATTGCTACATACAAAATATAGAAGCTCTGGGCCTTTTGGTTTCAGAGAAGAAGATTTTTTTAGTTTTTCCCATTGTAAGTCTATGGAGACTATCTACCCCCGGGGCGTGGCCAAATTTGACCCCAGGGGCATGGCTGGCACAATTTATGTAGAGGACCATTAGCCATTGCCACATGCAAAATATCAAAGCTGTGTGCCCTGTGGTTTCAGAGAAGAAGATTTTTGAATTTTTTTCCCATAGCAAGTCTATTGAGACTATCAACCTCCGGGGCCTGGCCAAATTTGACCCCAGGGGCATGAATGGCACAATTTATGTAGAGGACCATTAGCCATTGCTACATACCAAATAACAAAGCTGTGGGCCTAGTGGTTTCAGAGAAGAAGATTTTTTTAGTTTTTCCTATTGTAGGTCTATGGAGACTATTGACCCCCGGGGCGTGGCCAATTTTGACCCAGGGGACATGATTGGCACAATTTATGTAGAGGACCATTAGCCATTGCCACATACAAAATATCAAAGCTGTGTGCCCTGTGGTTTCAGAGAAGAAGATTTTTTTATTTTTTCCCATAGTAAGTCTATGGAGAATATCAATCCCCGGGGCGTGGCCAAATTTGACCCCAGGGGCATGAATGGCATAATTTATGTAGAGGACCATTAGCCATTGCCACATACCAAATATCAAAGCTGTTGGCCTAGTGGTTATAGAGAAGAAGATTTTTTTAGTTTTTTCCTATTGTAGGTCTATGGAGATTATCGACCCCCGGGGCGTGGCCAAATTTGACCCCAGGGGCATGATTGGCACAATTTATGTAGAGGACCATTAGCCATTGCCACATACAAAATATCAAAGCTGTGGGCCCTGTGGTTTCAGAGAAGAAGATTTTTTAATTTTTTTCCAATAGTAAGTCTATGGAGACTATCAACCCCTGGGGCGTGGCCAAATTTGACCCCAGGGGCATGAATGGCACAATTTATGTAGAGGACCATTAGCCATTGCTACATACCAAATATCAAAGCTGTGGGCCTAGTGGTTTCAGAGAAGAAGATTTTTTTAGTTTTTCCTATTGTAGGTCTATGGAGACTATCGACCCCCGGGGCGTGGCCAATTTTGACCCCGGGGACATGATTGGCACAATTTATGTAGAGGACCATTAGCCATTGCCACATACAAAATATCAAAGCTGTGTGCCCTGTGGTTTCAGAGAAGAAGATTTTTTATTTTTTTTCCCCATAGTAAGTCTATGGAGACTATCAACCCCCGGGGCGTGGCCAAATTTGACCCCAGGGGCATGAATGGCAAAATTTATGTAGAGGACCATTAGCCATTGCTACATACCAAATATCAAAGCTGTTGGCCTAGTGGTTTCAGAGAAGAAGATTTTTTAATTTTTTTCCAATAGTAAGTCTATGGAGACTATCAACCCCTGGGGCCTGGCCAAATTTGACCCCAGGGGCATGAATGGCACAATTTATGTAGAGGACCATTAGCCATTGCTACATACTAAATATCAAAGCTGTGGGCCCTGTGGTTTCAGAGAAGAAGATTTTTTAATTTTTTTCCAATAGTAAGTCTATGGAGACTATCAACCCCTGGGGCCTGGCCAAATTTGACCCCAGGGGCATGAATGGCACAATTTATGTAGAGGACCATTAGCCATTGCTACATACCAAATATCAAAGCTGTGGGCCTAGTGGTTTCAGAGAAGAAGATTTTTTTTAGTTTTTCCAATTGTAAGTCTATGGAGACTATCAACCCCCGGGGCGTGGCCAAATTTGACCCCAGGGGCATGGCTGGCACAATTTATGTAGAGGACCATTAGCCATTGCAACTTACCAAATATCAAAGCTGTGGGCCCTGTGGTTTCAGAGAAGAAGATTTTTTAATTTTTTTCCCATAGTAAGTCTATGGAGACTATCGACCCCCCGGGGCGTGGCCAAATTTGACCCCAGGGGCATGAATGGCACAATTTATGTAGAGGACCATTAGCCATTGCTACATACCAAATATCAAAGCTGTTGGCCTAGTGGTTTCAGAGAAGATTTTTTTAGTTTTTCCCATTGTAAGTCTATGGGACCTATCTGTTGCCATGGAAACCACAATTTTGATACAATCTGTTCCAAAACCTAATGCCATCAATCCCCCAACCCAATTATGGTTCACATTAAATTTGATCAAGATCGGCCTACTAGCTTCAGAAATATTCTTCTTTGAAATTGTGGACGGACGACGACGGACGACGGATGCCTGCCTATCCTATAAGCTCACCTGTGAGCCTTCGGCTCAGGTGAGCTAAAAAGGCACTTATCAGCTGTGCAGTAACTACATCTATGTTTTCCCTACTCAGACATTACAAATCCTCTTCTATTTAAATCCAAAATATCTAGTTTAGCCAACTTCTGTAACTGTAAGGACGATTTGCGTCAAACCTGGTCTGAAATCCATTTTTTTTTTTTTTTTTTTTTTTCTTTTTTTTTTTCATGTGAAGAACATGGCATCCAATCTGGGGCTATTCTGTTTGCATAGAGGAATTTCATCGAAAAATGGAATAAAATTTTAACTTTTTAATTTGGACTCGCCCAAATGATAATGATGGACAAGTCCACTTCAACATAAATAGGTTTAAAAAGGTGTATTTTTTACTAAAGCAAAATACCTTTTTCTCCCTGTACGAGAGTAGTTCATAGCCAGGGAATGTGGCCATAGCCTTAGTATCAACGTAATCCTCCTCATCTTTTGGTACTGTAAACAAAAACAAAATAAAATGAGCCTCGACTCGAGTAAAAGTTGTTTTGGGGATTTCAAACCAGATCTGACATAAACCAACCTGTGCAGCCACAGAAGATGGTTAGAAGCTTGAAATTTCTGATTTGAGCTGCCTCATGGGAAAACCAACGATCTGCATCGGCCAAAACAAAGGCTCAGATCAGCTTCGCAGTTACTGCGAAGCTGATCAGCGCCTTTGTTTTTGCTACTCTGGTAGCACAATTCCTCCTCTACTTATCTCCAAAATTTCAAGCTTCTAGCCTGCTTCTGTAGCTGTACAGGCCGGTTTGTGTCGGACCTATTCGGAAACCACATTGTTGGTTTTCCAATGAGGTGGCTCATTTAAGAACAAGAGGAATTGTACTATCCGAGAGGCGAAAACAAACGCGCTGATCAGCTGTGCAGTTACTGCACAGCTGATCTGTGCCTTTTGTTTTCACATAGGCCAAAGTCTGGCTTTCTCGTGACTTCGCTCAAATCTATTTGTGACAATTCCATCTTTACATCAGGATTTATGTTTGCTTTGATTCCCAATCAACTAATTTTCATTTTGGCAGGATGGAGTGAAAGCTAACCGAGTATGTGTACTTCCAACAGTAAACTAGTAAATGTATCTCTACATTCATTCTTTCAAAGAAATCTCAGTTCTCTTGTTATACAAATGTACTGAAATCAAAGCAATGACGAATAATAGGCTTAGGAAAAACATTTACTTAAAACACAATAACTATTAAAATTTAAAAGTACAAATTGTAGTGAAGACAAGCCTTTTTTCATTGTTCGCTTTCATGAAAGCATAATTAATGCTGTGCAGAATGAGCAAATGTTTTCATGAGAAAACAGCATTTTTGCCTATGCGAAAACAAAGGCGCAGATCAGCTGTGCAGTTACTGGGAAGCTGTTTTCACTACAGTGATTGTAACATTTCTACTCATACACAAAATTTCAAGAGTCTAGCTTTCTTCTGTGACTGTACAGGTTGGTTTGTGTCAGGTCAGGCGGAAACCCCGAAGGCCTGTTCAGGTCAGGCGGAAACCCCGAAGGCCTGTTTTCGAATAGTTCCAAGCCTGACATGCAGAGTAGCAGACAGAAGTTGTCTTTTGTTTGGATTTCAGGAGGTTACAACAATTGAAACTTGCCTTACATGTTTCCAAAACTTGGTTTTATACATCTATTAGTTTCACATGAGTTTTATGTTGTTTCCATATTTTTAAAATCATCTCATCAATAATTCTTAAGGAACTCACCGCTTTCGTCTATGAGTAAATCTAATCTTCCTCTGTAATAGAGAGAAAAGCATGTCATGTTTCTTTACAAGCTTCCTTGTTTTTAAGTAACATTCCTTGATTCTCATACATAAAAATTCATAAACTCGGTCTACCAAACAAGACTGAAAAGCCGCAGACTTCAAATCCTGGCATTGTTTTACATCCATCATTAACAAGTGAGGTGATGACATGGTCTCTTATCCTAGACTTCCAGAGGTTGATAGCCAGTTCTCAGTGCATACTCCTTCCACCAATTACAATTAATTGACAAAGCTCCTCTTGAGGAGGAAGACATTGCTGTAGAAATTTTCTTGACCAAATCTTCACTAAAGAAATGTGACACACGAGGGTCTACTGCAAGACTGTTGTCACTACAAATTGGACATACTACAGATCTAGCTGTTGTGACTGGTAGTTAAAGAATAAACGAACGTAAGGTTATTACTTACTCTCCTCCTGCCTTTTTTGAAGCCATTGAATTGCGCTTTGCCAGTGAAGAACTGCCCTAGACATAAGCAAATGGAAATGATAATCTGGCAACAACATACATGATGGCATTACCAAACTGCTCACAGGCCCTGCTGTTGTTCTAGCCAATTTAACCCATACATGACGAATTGACTTACCCATCATTAGCATTTGGGTGAGTCCATAGACATTATCAGGGGCATCAGGAGTGATTTTGAATTTCTATTCCCTACTTCCAAGAAATGTCTCGAAGCATACAGAACAGCCCCAGATGTGACGCCGCTTTCTTCGGCGTCACATCTGGGGCTATACTGTTTGCCTATGGTCCATAAAAAGGACAGCTTAAATGAGTCAAAGAAGCACACAGTTTTTGTGTAAAATACTCAAAGATTTAAACAGCACAACCTGTGATTTTGGTATTTACCTTCATGATATTTGGGAACATATTATTCAATCAATGACAAATTATTCAATCAATGTGATTTTACACTTGGAGCAGCTGGTTTGGATACAATTCTATTAAAATTATTCATTATTTTCCTTATCTTTTCATGTTGAGCCGAGTCATATGCATGCAGAATCTAGCAAAGCAACTCATATTAATGTCATACAAGCGTAACACCATCACGTGATGGCTTTAATGTTGCTTTTAGTACTTCTTAGAATGAAAAATTTCAAAACTGAAAACCAGGTCCGGAGATTATAAAACTTTTTTCATAATCAACTCAGCTGAGACTCAAATTTATCCTGCTCATAATGAAAAATAAAATAAATTAAGATTTTTTGGGGTTTGAACCTGAATTTTTGCCACTAATTTAGATAATTTCGACATTTTAATGAGCAATTGAAAATTTCATCATCAGCTGAGCTTGAAAAAAGTTGTATAACCTCAAGGCCAGTTCTCAGCATGAGCAACTGATTAACTCTTCGTGCAGACAGTCAGACATAAAAGAAGGTTGTCAAATTCCTAGAGTGTGGTCCCAATTTAAAGAAAAATTTCCTCCAGCATATCTAAGACTCACCAGTTTCTTTAATCTGTACTCTTTTCTTTTCTCCCTCTTAAATCTCTCCTCCTCAAACTTTTCCGTATCTTCCAACTTAGTCAGTCCATTTTTCCTATACCTAAGCAACTCTCGTATTCTATTCTTAAGTTCTCTTTCCTTCTGATGATTTTCTAAGAAAGTTTCGTGTTCACCACAAGAATGACACTGAGCAAATGGTTTTGATTTGTCCTGAAATTCTCTATCCTCCTTAGAGCCGCGTTTCTTTGAGTACGGGGATTTGGATGGTTTTGGGCCGGGGGTGCTCGCCGCAATAGCCGCGGCTGCTGCTGACTGGGCCGCGGTTGTGATGAGGCCGTAACGTCTCGCGAGCTGTTTCCGCCTGTCACGCTCTTTTAATCTCATCCTATATTTTTCTATCTGTGTTAATTTAATATCTGGAAAAAAAAAACAACATGTACATGTTAAATTTTGTTTGATTGTTTTATCGCTTTAAGTCCAAAGTAAGGTTAGGGCTGGGTTGCCAAAGAAGATTCAGATTTCCACTCTTTACGACAAGGAACATGTCCAATGAGGTGTAGCTAGACCAGTTTTCTTTTAGGCCGACCATAAAAAATTGTTGGTTTGCTGTGCTCCTACCTACCCGCCAAAATTGGCCCTACCCAAAAAATTTTATGGCCGTTTTGAGGAAAATATTTTTTTTTTTTCAAAAATCTAAAAACAATGATTCATTTTCACAAAATTATTCTTTCCAAAATCTTTTTTTATGTTCTGACAATGTTTTATTATACTGTTTTAACTTCAATATATCCTATTTTGAACCATATACATCTACTAACATAGCAAATTATAAAGATATTTTTCTGGTTCCAAGAAAAAAAAATGACCTACCTACCTACCCACACTAAAATTGATGGGTAGGAGCACAGCAAACAAAGAATCATTTAAGGATGGCCTTAATATTGAAGATGGGTAAATTTTGTCAAATAGGACAGAGTTATGACCCTTGATTTAGGTTACAATTTCGTTTTCGTGCTCTATCTTGAGCATTTGTAGACCAATTTTCCGGAAACTTTGTAAAGGAGTTCATATCTGGAAGGGGTGCCAGTGGTTTGGTATTGTAGATGGGTAAATTTTGTCAAATAAGTACATAGTTATGGTCCTTGGTTTTGCCTTAATATTGAAACAGTTTCCAATCAATGTCATCAAGATATTCTGTGCATATGTACTAAATTAAATTTACGTAGCGGTGTATCATGCATACCTGCAGCGCTTTTATTTTGTTTTGTGGCTTAGCATCTGTCACATAATTCAGTATTGTTGGAAAGAAGCCAATGTTTTCTGTGTACAGTTCAACCTCGTTATAATGCGCCTCGCTATACTGCGGTTTTCAATATAACAAGGCCATGATATGGCTCCCAAAATAATTATTTTGCTATGTCTATTGTAAATAACCTCAACATAACACGGTTCACTTTTAACACGGTCTGTTTTCATGGACCCCAAAGATAGCGTTATAATGAGGTTGACCTGTACTTTCCAGCACAATGTAACGTGTTTTGCTCAAAGTCACAGCTTGACATGAGTGGGTTTCAAACGGTTAAAATAACCTCTTGATTTGGACTAGACTAGCACTACGCCATCACACAAGTTCCCCGGGAAAATTAAATGACCAAGCAGATAACCTACCTATATCTAGTTCATCATCATCATAAGCTACCATCAAACTACTGACTAGAGTCTCTGCTTCATTGTCATGTTCCTACAACAGGGGAGATTAATCATTATCAAGCTACAGTAGATGTATTTGGTTGATGCCAACCCGATGGCTACCTTGATGGGAAAGAGCTAGACACCTTGCTCTTCATATGTGTTGTAAATTTTTTTAAAATGTTTTGCGCTTGCATTATTCCCACTTGATGTTGGATTTCAGGGATATTGTTGGCTTGAAAATGTAAGGGGCCACTTTGCAGAAAATGCTCAGCTAGAATCATTATCGCCTATCTCCATACATTATAAAACCGGCCCATTGTTTCAAAATGAAGGGGCCATTTTGCCCATAGCCCCTTCCAAAATTATCCCTGGAGTTTTAAATTTGATAGTACAATCTCTGTGCTTTCTATTCATACACTGTAAAATTAAATTGATCATTCAATACCATCTTAGAACCTACCCTCTCAAAATCGTCTCTGAGCGGCATATATCCTAGCCCATGTTGTTCCTGTATAGTGAGGTCTAGTGGACTCACTGGTACAGTTATACTAGGGGACAGGGGACCTGTAGACAGAGAATATCAAGATGACAAGATTCAGCCACGAGAAAATCTGACTCTGCAGCATAGCACTGTACTGTCCGTGTAGCGAAAAGAAAGGCATTGATCAGCTGTGCAATTACTGCACAGCCGATCTGTGCCTTTGTTTTCGCATAGACAAAAATCTGGTTTTAAGGCCAAAGAGTATGGCTCCAGGCAATTTATGACTTAGTAATATACGGGTCCCGATGCATATGCAAAAACAGAGACACAGATCAGCTGTGCAGTAACGGCACAGCTGATCAGTGTCTTTGTTTCCGCTACTCGGATAGTACAATTCCTTTTCTAGTTAAATCCAAAACTTAAAGCCTCTAGCTTTATTCTGTGACTGCACAATTCGGTTTATGTCAGATCTGGTCGGAAACCCCACAGACCGGTTTTCTCCTGTCGTGGCTCATATGATGCATGTTGTGTTAAGAGCTGAAACAGTCTCACTTCAAAGTAACCATCAAAAGACTGGAGAACCTTTGGATGGAGTTAGTGCTTCCTGTGTGCTAACTTGTACTCCTGAGAGCTTAAAATGTCTTGCACAAGGACACTTTGTGGTGGATAGTGTTATCAACCCTGGATCTCTCACTATGGAGTCCTGCATTCTACCATTAAACCACTACACTGTCTTTGAGTTTATGGCGGCTTCCAATTACATGTAAATTTTACTGTCATATAGAATAAATGAGCCGTGATGTGAGAAAACTGGTCTTCTGGAGTTTCCACCTGATCCAACATAAACCGGCCTGTAGAGTCACAGAAGCAGGCTAGGAGCTTGAAATTTTGGATTAAAGTAGAAGAGGAATTGTACTATCCGAGTAGCGAAAACAAAGGCGCTGATCAGCTGTGCAATTACTGCACAGCTGATCTGCGCCTTTGTTTTTGCATAGGCAAAAATCTGGTTTTCTCATATTAGACTCAAATACTGACAATCTGTCGAAACTTACCTCCATCTTGGCACAAATGGTCTGTCACTTTGCCAAACTGGTCTTTAGGATTAGTGGCTGTAATTAAAAAAGAAACTGTAATTCTGATTATCGGAAAAGACAGCGTGACATCATCAGCCAGCATCCGGGTTAGGGCTGACTATCGATGCCAATTTTGACTATCGCGATAGTATTGCTATCGTGGAAATCACTATCACGATACTATCACGATACTATCGGTTTTTCACAAAACTGTCTTTAAAAGGTGTTTATTTTGAACAATTTCCAAATTTGTCGCCATTTTCGGCAGTTGGTTAAAAGTGAAAGTAGAATGGTGTGTTCGATTAGGCCACAACTCAAGTCACACTAAAAACCGGGACTAGGATCGAGTCATTCCGGTCCTTTCGGACTAAAACGATATTGGCTGATACCAATTTTAAACCAGGCTGGTTTGCATCTTGCCTGGTCGCAAAATCTCTCTCAAGCGGGATATTAAACCTTCATCATCAATATAGGTTTTCATAATCATATGAAAAAAAACATGACAGTTGATGTTACGGGGGTGCCATGGTGGCCCACGGTTTTTTTTATTCTATTCTGTTCTATGTTCAGGCAGGCATGCAGTAATCAAGCACGCTCAGGATGTGACTATTTTGCTAATCAAACACGCCCAAAAACAAATATGGAGAAAGATTTCCTTCAATGAAAATAAACTATCGAAACTATCGATAGTTGGACGAACTATCGGCGATAGTCATCGATAGTGCATTGTACAATCGATGCATCACTATCGAAGCAGTTCCTATCGCAATGCATCGATGTATCGATGCATCGTTACACCACTAATCCGGGTCTCTCTCACGGATACAAATCAGTAATGGCGGCTTTATCAAAAGCCAATATACGTATGGTTTATTTGCACAAATGACCCAAAAACGCCCAAATCTTTAAAAGTTTTGTTGTGTTATGAGGAAAGATTGCTTCCAGAATGGATATTTTTTAATTTGGAAGGAAAATATCTTGAATAGCGCAATATTTCTGTGTTTATTTATGGTTAAATATTTTGATTTTTCGGCAAGCGCAGACAACTTTAATCTCTCGTTATTTAATATGCACACAATTTCAGGCACTTCAGTCTCAAGTTACATTGAAATTTTATGACAATTTTACGCCTTAGTACTTCTGCTGTCGTTTTGTAGTATCTGTTTTTGGAGGAGACTTATTTAAGATTTTAAATAAAATAAAATTGTGAAATATATGCTGCCGTTAGATAAAAACAGATCTAGAAACTGTGAATTGAAAATAATAAGTGAATAAATTGGACAAAATTTTCCAATTACATGTAACTTTTTTCTCCGAAGCTCATTCAGTTTTCCGAGTTTAAAACAAAAACTTGCCAAAATAATTTTTCAGACAGATAGCGGATAATTCATTTTCAGTGGTTCTAATATTAAGTTAAATTTATTTTAGTTAATTCAGCTTTGATTTCAACGTACATTAACAATGTACTTGACACATTTTCCCGCACAAATATGTGTATTCAATCTGTGTATTTATTGACTCTGTACCCATGAGACTGAGTTCACAGGTAATGTTATCGATGACGTCATCGCCATCTTTTCCGATAAGAGGAATAATTAAAGTATATAGTACCTGATATTTCACATCATAAAACGGTAAAACAAGAGAACAAAACTTGAAAAAATTAACACATAATACATGTACTTTATTACTGCCACAGTCTGCTTGTCCAAGCAATGAGCAGTCCAGATCAGCAGCACAGATACAACCCAGCAGAGTTAGGGTTTAAATCCAAGATCTCTCCATTCATATACATGTACATGTATTCATATTTTATAGTTCTATACTCTACTTCTAATCCAAAAGGAAAACATAACCTCAATGACTTTAAGGTATTTACAAATAAGCCGCATCATCAGAATACCAACGTTTTGCGTATGACAAAACAAAGACGCAGACCAGCTTCGCGGTTACCGTGAAGCTGATTTGTGCCTTTTTAGCTACAGGTATAGTACAATTCTTCTAAAGCCGAAACTTTAAGCTTAAAGCTGACTTCTGTGACTGTACAGCCCGGTTTGAGTGGACCCGTTTGGAAATCACTTTGTTGGTTTTCTCATGACGTGGCTCAAATCATCTGTAGCCACTATATGAGCCGTCTCGTGGGAAAACCAACAATGTGGTTTCCGAACAGGTCCAACACAAACCGGCCTGCACAAGCACAGAAAAGAGCTAGAAGCTTGAAATTTCGGATTTAAGTAGAAGAGGAATTGTACTATCCGAGTAGCGAAAACAAAGGCGCTGATCAGCTTCGCGGTTACCGCGAAGCTGATCTGCGTCTTTGTTTTCGCCTATGCAGATTGTTGGTTTTCCCATGAGGTGGCTCATATATGAGCCCCATCCTGAGAAAACTGGATTTTTGCATATGCGAAAATAAAGGCACAGACCAGCTGTGCAGTAATTGCACAGCTGATCAATGCCTTTGTTTTCGCTACACGGATACAATATCTCCTTGTTAAATCTGTAATTTAAAGCTTCTAGCCTTTTTTTGTGACTGTATAGCTGGGTTTGTGTCAGACCTGGTCGAAAACCCCGAAGGCCAGTTTTCTCGCCTCGCGGCTCATATAATGTTTGTCCACTCTACCCACCTTTTCCTATATTTCCCCATATATAGAAACTGTTATAGTGACTCTCGCAGTCTTCAGCAGATTTACTCTCCACATGACTCGCAACATCCTCCCTGAAATATTGTCATAACATATGCAAATGACTGTACGAATTCAAAATGATCATATTTAGACCACACTATGATATACACTTCAACCTTGTATTTGTCATGGATTGTCCACGATACGAATCTAAATATTTGATTTCCTTATTTTGCTTGAACATTTGGTTAATTAAACTCAAATTTTGGTCCATTAACAATAAATGACATAACGTCGCGACGTCAATGACGTTGACGTCGTTACTAGGGAAGAGGGAGAAGTGATCAGAACAGGGCAGAACAGCCAGCAGGCAAACAAGGGAATCAGGGCAGGAAACAGCTAAAGAAACGTCATGATATCAGCCAATTGGCATATTGGGACCAGGGAGATTGGGAAATAGGATAATCAGAACGAGAAAATCAACAGTGGAAAACAGAATGATATTCAAATTGTCTAAACACTAAGAAACTTTATGTATGTATCTTAACTGTATATAATTCTCTATGTGGCAATGAATATTATGTTGAAATATTAGAAGTTGTGTTCAGTCTATTTTTGTTTGCCACATATTTGGCGCCGGAACCCGGGACACTGAACCAGGGATATTTTGATTTTAGTTCCCCACATACGCCGTCGAATGGAAACGGATAAGCAGGAGTGACATAATTGTGATTTATAAAACTTGTACCCGAGATGGAAGTTAACGAAAGAAAATACCAAGCCAGGGTAGACTTACGAAAACAACCCACTGGGCCGTGCTTTTATTGCTCTGGAAATCATTGGAACGATGAATGCAAAAAATATCAGACAGCTGAAGAAAGAAAACAAAAATTAAAATGGCGCTGTTTTAGTTGTCTCAAGAACGGACACCGGGCTTTTGAATGTAAGACCCAGAAATCATGTTATTACTGTGGGAGAAGAAATCACCACAACAGAAGTCTTTGTGAAACGAAATTTGGAGCATTCAGCAGTAGAAGAGCTCAGCCAGAAAATGTAAGGGATAGCAAGGCGCAGAGCGTTTTGAATTGTAATCAAGTTAAAGAAGGCAAATCACAAGACTCAGAATCAACAGAGTCAACTGTAATATGGTCAAAACCCACGTTCCAATTTCTGGATTCAGAATTTGATGTTTATGTACCACAGACCAACATGGAGATAGAATATGCATTGACCATAAACAAGACACAGGCAGAGTTGGAAAGGTATAAAAATGAAAACGTGATGCTCATGCAAACGATTGCTGAACTGGAAAAAGAAAAGGAAACTATTCAAAGAATGGCCATCGAAAATACAGAAAAGTTGAAAATGCAAGCTGAGGAAATATCACAGCTACGAGGAAGCCTTGAAAGGTTTGAAAGTGACAGAGAAAACTATACTAGGCTTCAGCAGATGCTCAGATTCGTTGGAGAAGGGACTCCTGGGATAAATACGAAAGCACATTATGATGAACATAGGAAAACTGTTGCTGAAACAAGCACTGCTATGTCAACCAATGGTGAAACAGCAACTGAACAACATGAAATATACAATAGATTAGAAGAAATCAAACTGCTGATAAATGGGAAGGAATGCATGCAGAACTCTAGACTACAATCACGAGATATTCAACATTTAGAAGAAAAACGGGCAAATGCATGGTCAACCTTTCTTGAAATTTTGAGTAAGAACATTAAACTGCAAATGGACATGCATTAATACTTAATTGGAATGACAAATGACTTGCTTTATGCAGATGATCTATTGCTATATTTAATATCTTGATCACAGAACAACATACATTAATACGAAATATGAACCATAAGGTTTTATCATTTCATTATGTTTCTTTTTGAATTAATTTGGTTTGCTTAACATAAAACTATCGATATTCAAATGACATTTTGTACCAAAAATGACTGTCAAAATTATCATGATAATTCACATAAGGGATACGGCGCTTAGAATTGTTGTTCTGGGACGTGTCGTTGCAATACACGATAATTACGTGTACGTAAACAAATACAAAGGCTATATTTAATTAACTGTAACTTAATATTGTTTTATAAGTGCAATACTATTTCTTGAAATAACATTTTAATGGGACAACACTTTATAGAGACACATTAGTTTAGATTTGTTGGTCAGGGGAGTGTCGTGGATTGTCCACGATACAAATCTAAATATTTGATTTCCTTATTTTGCTTGAACATTTGGTTAATTAAACTCAAATTTTGGTCCATTAACAATAAATGACATAACGTCGCGACGTCAATGACGTTGACGTCGTTACTAGGGAAGAGGGAGAAGTGATCAGAACAGGGCAGAACAGCCAGCAGGCAAACAAGGGAATCAGGGCAGGAAACAGCTAAAGAAACGTCATGATATCAGCCAATTGGCATATTGGGACCAGGAGATTGGGAAATAGGATAATCAGAACGAGAAAATCAACAGTGGAAAACAGAATGATATTCAAATTGTCTAAACACTAAGAAACTTTATGTATGTATCTTAACTGTATATAATTCTCTATGTGGCAATGAATATTATGTTGAAATATTAGAAGTTGTGTTCAGTCTATTTTTGTTTGCCACAGTATTAACTCAATTATTCTTTTCTTGTGCATTCTGTACTCACAAGTTGAGTCTCTGGGATGCAAAATTTCAATTTTAGTGAGCCCCAGGGTGCAAAGATTTTGCAGCATTGCTATGAAATATAGTGTTTAGGACTCACAAATTGACAGTCGGATCCTTAAATATTTTGTTCCAGGGTTCGCGCTAGCGGTCGCCATCGTCGCCATTTGCGAAGATTTTTATTTTTTGGCTCCTAAAATTTGACTTTGGCGAAAATAAATGGCGAATATATAGAGCCACTTTGTCCAGCCAAAAAGCCATTGTTTTCCACTGAAAACCATCATTTGATTACCTGTATATTCGCACCTACAATAGAGATAATCCTATTCTTTATCGGTGTTTATTCAAGTGTTGCAGTGTGTTGCTAAAGCATTCAATTGACAGGTGTCATTTCTAACCTTGTGTATTCAGGCGTGTACTGCATAACACGCTTGGCACGTGGTCCGGTAACGATGTAGACTGTCACCAGCGTGTTAGTGTCGAAATAATGTTTGAGCGCAGATGAGGGGGAAATGTCATTATATACCATTTAAAAATGAAACAGATTCTTTTTAGAATCAGCAACTTAACTTTACCCATGCATTTATTTTATAGCTTTAACTCTTGATTTTGTAGAGTGTCATTTATTTTTTTTCTATTAAAGTATATGAATTTTAATATTTCAATCTGTCTTCTAATCTTAAAAGTTTGTTTCTTGATTTTGTACAAGCATAAACTAATAATTTTAGTAGTTGTTCCCCTTGTTTACATCCCCTTGCAAATACAAGAACAAGCTTTATAAAAACATATTTTCCCAAACTATATGTATAGGGATCTCAGTCTACACCTGCCCTTCAAATCAGTTGGAAATTCATAATAACATTACCTGGATCTACTGTTGAAATATAACTTAGTACATGTAGCATGTATGGGACTTGGGTGAGAAGGGCAATATGTATTTTTAGGGAACTGGAGAGACCAAGTTAAAAAGGGCAAACAAAATATTTGGGGGATTAAGTGAGCAAGGAGCTGAGTGAGATGTGTCCTCTTGGCGAAAAAAGGCCAAGATTTGGCTCAAACTTCAAGAAAATGGCGAAAAAAAATCTCAAATGGCGAAAGTGATGGCGAAAGAAAAATATATCCTAGCGCGAACCCTGTGTTCCCTAGAACCCACATTCCAAAATTGTAAATAAATCCCTGTAACACTTGCCCTATAACATGTATAATGCAGGGTGCATGGCTGTAGTGTGCCATAATCAATCATCAAAACCTGATGTGATCACTGTTGTCAACCAAGTAATTTTAAACTACTGTCTGAACACCATCTTCCAGAAACTGCATTTTTCGAAATCTCACTTTTCTGAAAAACCACAAGAAAAATATGACTATGCCATCTTTTTGCAACTAACGAGTCCTAAAAAGTGCCACAAAAAGTTTGAAAATTGGTTCATTAATAAAATAATTATGCCCAAAAATCATTTTGAATAGGCATTTTGCATGTGCAAGGGAGGTAATCAAAACACCTTAAAACTGAAAATCAAGCAAATCTGTGGAATGATTTTAAGAGTTTGGTGCTCAGCTAGATGCATACAAAACAATTTTGTTTTGGTTTGGTGCATTTATGATGAAAAATAATCAATTTAGATTTTTTTTTTCCGGGAAATTAGTTACTTCCCATGCTGGCAATTTTACAATGGTAAAAGCCCTATTCAAAAATATTTTCTTGCATAATTTTTTTTTTGTTATTTAAACGGATTTTCAAAATTTTTGTGGCACTTTTTAAGACGTTTGGAATGCAAAATGATGACATGCTCATATATTTCTTGAGGTCTTTCAGAAAAGTGAGATTTTGAAAAATGCAGTTTCTGGAAGATGGTGTTCAGACAGTAACAGCAGTTCTGTCTCTAATACAAATTACAAGTTTGGAGATACAGGTAAAAGAAGCATTTGTTCAGTTTACCAGTTTCCAAAGCCATACTGTTCTACAGCATCCAGCAACATAGTTTCCTCAGCCAGTGTCCATGGCTCATCTACTTCAAAGGCCCCCACTGTCAAGACTGACTGAAAAGTAAAATACATGAATCGGATCAGTCAGCAATAAACTCATGACTAGATCACTTAAATATCTGGATATTCTGCTGAAATGTCTTCAACACCCTCTTTATTTCTGCGTTTTCGCTGTCCCATTTTGTACATAAATCTCTCAATTTATATGATTTGTTGTTTAATGATACAGGTAACTTTTTTTTTAAGTGGATTGTCAACAGTTAGTGCCATATTCAACCAGCTTTAAACGCTACCACTCATGTACTGATCACTGACCAAGCCTGAGGTACGTCTTTGACATATTTTCCTCACAGGCTCACACACTTGTCCCACTTTATGTAAAAATCCATTCCTTATGGTAAGAATTTTAACCTTAATGATGTGAAGGAACGCCACGAAAATTGTAGCCTAGCATAGTGAAATGACAGTCTTTCTGCGCTACCTAAACAAAACCATTAATTGGGCCATGACTCACTTGGGGAAGCCCTAGCAAAAAAATCCCAGGACTTACCGAAATTTGATAACCATGGTCTCTTTTATGATTGCCAACTTCAGCACCAACAGAAAAACACTGAAATAAAGAGAGAATATTTGGAAATTGTGAGATCAATCAATTTAGACACGTGAAAGACAAAGTAAGTCAATGTGTTCTAATGTAAACTGGGGACCCGCCTGTGACGTCATACCTGTAAACAAAGGTCAAAGTCTGGGCACTCGGCGCACTTAACTACATGAGCCGAAACTTCATTTTGGCAGCAATTGCAGATGGATTTCGCCATGCCTAATTAACAATCTGCCTTCCAGAATGTGGGAAATGATAAATTTTGGGCAAAAATCAATTGCTAATCGCTGAATTTTGGTAGAAATAGAGCTGTAATTGCGGCTTTTGTTCCATTTTCCTCTTTACGCTATGACGTCACGATATCCCACAAACCCACAAGATGTTTCCGGTAGGAGTAAACCGAGCCTCGTATTGCGAGTCGTTTCGCTACTAAGGCCGCCTCGCCCTCCTTTTATTTTGAAACCGCAACTGCAGTTTGACGCTTTTTTATTGCTTAACGAGATTTGATATTATTAAATAATTAAACTATTACCTGTGTAAATTGATCTTTAATAAATAAATAAAAATAAAGTTTGGTAGTAAGACTGCTTGATCTAAAAAAAAATAAATAATTTACACAGATAATAAATAAATAAATAAATAAATAAATAAATAAATAAATAAATAAATAAATTTAGATATATAAGCATTTATTTTCTTTCTTTATCTTTATTTTTATTTGCTCATCTTCACATTTGCTTATTTGTACATCTGCACATTTGCACATCTGCACATTTGCACATCAGCTCATCTGCACATCTACACATTTGCACATCTGAACATGTGCACATGTGCACATCTGCTCATCTGCACATCTACACATCTACACATCGGCGCATCCACACATCTTTGGAGACTATGAGTAACTGACATAGTCAAGTTTTCTTTAGGTAAGTTCTATTACGAAAGGTCCTTTTCCCTCTTGTGTTCCTGGGTAGACTTATCACATTGTGACACTTGCTGGACTTGTCCAGAATGGGGACAGTTGTGTGGGTATGTAGAAGATTATGTTGCTATACAGCTGAATGCGTCTGAAGAGTGTCTTAATCTTGTATCTCTTCAACTCTATTAGAGGCATATGACTCTATAACTTCCTTAGAGGATGTAAGTGGTATGTTTCACTGTCTCTAGGTCTTGTATCTCAAGACCTCAACTAGTCAAAATGCATAACTTTATAGCGTCTTCCTAATATATTGAGGCGTATCTCGAGAACATTGATAAGCGTCAAAAAGCTCAGCTAGTTATTGTCAAACTTTAACCCTTTAGAGGAGCAATGAAAACCCAACACTGACCTTAACATTTTCAACAATTTTGTTTGTCCCGCTAACTGTAAATGCACGATGAAACAGATGATTAGGACCCTCCCTCTGTTCTCTATTTTACTTACTACATAATTTTCATCATTTTGAGTGTACTTTCTGTATTCTTTACTAACTTTCCTTTCATTCCTCCTCCTCCTCCTCTTCTTCTTCTTCTTCTTCTTCTTCTTCTTCTTCATATATTTATTATTATCATTATTATTATTATTATTATTATTATTATTAATTGTCTACTCTTTTTCCACTGTAATGTAATTTCAGTAGTACTTATCTTATTACCTTTTTACATGACTATGACCATCTGTATTATTGCTTATAATGTTATTTTCGTTGTCGGCAAGGGCCGTAACTAAGGTTGGAAGAACTTGGTGCCCGACCCTTTTGCTTGTACATGTATGTATGTTAAGCAATAAAATATGTTTAAATCATGACTAGAGGTCAAATTTTAGGACTTTTTTAGTAGTAGTAGTGTTGAAGAATGACATTCTATTTTCATCTAGGACCGAGGACCTGACCCTCATTGTCCGCGATCAAGTCCTAGATTGAGTATACAAGTCAGCTCTGTATACTGCTATAAAATAGATGTCATTCTACTACACCTGTGTTTTTTGCAATTGCACATTTCTAAGATGTACTTGTTTAGGGTGCTCTCTTTGATTTGGGAATTGAGGTACAATGTGTCAGGGGTGAGCATGTCCATGATGGGTTGAGGGGCGATGGGGACATGGGGCTACCAGCCGGGGGTATACGTGCCTCTCAATGCACTTTTTCTAGTTTACTACAGTGACTTTATTGTCAGTTTTCTTCTCTCTTCTCCTACGCTTGTCGTCTGGGTCTGCATTTTGTTTTAATTATTTGTGTTGATTCACGTTTTCGTTTTCAAATATTTTATGTGGAGCCTCCATGGGTAGTGGCATTCAAAGTTTGATCGCGATATCTTGGTCACATGACCAAGATGGCCGCCCCGCCACACCCATATATGGTAAAACCCTTCAAAAATCTTCTTCTCCAGAACTGGTGGGCCGATTTCCACGAAACTTGGTATGTAGCATCTAGGATTCCAGCCCATCATATTTTGATAAAATGATGACCCTGGGAATACCTTGACCTATTTTACGACAAGGTCAATTTTGGAAACATAGACTTTTACATGGGAAAAGGTGAAAACAATGGATATTTTGGAAATTATTGCAGCCTGAGACTTGAAAGTTGCTAGATGCAGACAACTAATGAAGGCTTCAGACGAGCGTTCTCGCTCAGGACCAATGGTCCTCAGGTTAAGGACCGGTTTGCAATGACCGGCAAAGCACTGATAGTGAATCCAGTGGGGGGGGGGGGGGGGGGGCAAATGTTTGAAACCTTAGTGCAGTTTAATGATACCTATGTGTTTCTGTGTATTTTGTGAGCCAGAAATGTTGTATAATAATTATTTGGAACATTGCAAAGTATCTCCAACATTAAAAGAGAAAATCCTTTAAAAGAGAAAATCCTCTTTTTACGTGTGTAAGACATACATTTTGTAAATCAACTGTGGGATCCGGCCCGTTGATGCTCCCGCAAATTTTGAAAAATGCTTGGCGCAATTGTGGCATCTTGTGATTTTTCTTTCTTTATTTATTTATTTATTTTATTATTATTTATTTTTTATTACGTTTCAGTAGAATCTGGAAAGAACTGAGTAGAATGGTGTTGTCTAGAAAATATTACTATGCAGATTCTGATATAGGAGAAGGAAACTCCAAAATCAAACCTGTGTGTCTGGATATGCCTAGTCCAGATATGCAAATACTGTTTCGGTAGATGGAGCGGAAGAAATCATCTGATTCAACGGTTCAGAAAGCGATACAGCAACATGTTGTGGAACATGCAGAGCGTGACAAGGCACTAAAGATGTTACGGTCATCCACTGCATCCAAACCCAACTCCAGACGTCTTGACCTGTGTCTTGCCTCTGGGCGCAGCTGGGCGTGGACTAGAGAGTGAGGTTGACGTTGCGCACCTCTTCCTCACTATAATCCAATTTCATAGCGCATGTCATCTTATTTCTCAACACACAAGCACTTGCATACACAACAATTTCATCACACTTGCACCCACATACCTACAAAGTCCTGTGGCGATGGGCGAGTGGCGAAGCAGCAGGTGTAGGACACACTGGGAGCTGTAGTTGCAGAGCTGCACACAGGCGGCTCAGTTCTAATGGTCGTTTTCTGTGAGGAGAAGCAGTAAGCAGAATTCGGCAGTCGGCTGAGTGACTGAGCAGACCTATTTAGGGCCGCACTGCTCACCCCCGTAGCATGGGGAAGGGGCTAGAAAAGGTGCCCTAAACAATTGCCTGCTTCAAACCCCCTGGCTGGTTAACCGCGATCAGCGGGGATCCCCTTAAGCGGTCGAAATACAAAGAAAAAAGCTAGAGTAAACCCCTTACGGATTGGCGCATGGAATGTGCGCACTTTAATGGATAGTGCTGGGTCAGATAGACCACAGCGTAGAACGGCCCTTGTGGGCAGAGAACTTGAGAGGTATGATATACAGATAGCTGCATTGAGTGA
Organism: Rugalucina vietnamica; assembly: GCA_964017185.1. Lineage (NCBI taxonomy): Eukaryota > Metazoa > Mollusca > Bivalvia > Lucinida > Lucinidae > Rugalucina > Rugalucina vietnamica. The sequence continues at coordinate 7,565,650 of OZ024872.1, forward strand.
GACTCGGTCCGCAGATGTTGGGGAGATCAAAGAAGTTGGTGCTGGATACACCTTCTTCTGGAGTGGACGCAAAAGTGAAGAGAGGCGTGAAGCAGGAGTTGGCTTTGCCATCAAAACAGAACTTGTTGGTAAGCTGTCAGGATTGCCAAAAGGCATTAATGACCGTCTAATGACATTGAGACTTCCTCTGTCAGGCAATAAACATGCAACTATTGTCAGTGCTTATGCACCCACAATGACCAATCCAGATGAGGTCAAGGACAAGTTCTATGATGACCTAGACCATGTTATTTCTGCAACACCCCGCACAGACAAGCTTATCCTTCTTGGCGACTTTAATGCCAGAGTGGGTACAGACCACCAGACCTGGGAAGGAGTTATAGGTCCAGAAGGGGTTGGAAAGTGCAACAGCAATGGTCTCTTGCTTCTCAGGAAGTGTGCTGAACATGATCTTCTAATCACCAACACAGTCTTCCGTCTACCTAATAGGAACAAAACATCCTGGATGCATCCCCGTTCCAAACACTGGCATCTCATAGACTATGTCATAGTGCGGAGAACAGACAGGCAGGATGTTAAAGTGACAAAGACTATGTGTGGTGCAGACTGCTGGACAGATCATAGACTGGTTGTCAGGAAACTCAACCTAAGAATACAGCCTGCGAGGCGACCTCAAGGCAAGAAAGCTCCTAAGAGACTGGATGTCTCAAAGCTGAATAAAGACAGCATGAGACAAGATTTCTTAACAGACATTTGCAACCAACTGGATGCAATGAATCTCAGTTCAGAGGACCCCGAAGAAAACTGGACAGTTTTCCATAAAACAGTTCTTTCTTCAGCTGCAAGCACCTTAGGCCATCCATCTCGCAAACATCAAGACTGGTTTGATGAGAATGATGATGAAATTCAGAGGCTTCTTGAAGAAAAGCACCGTTTGCTCAAGGCACATCAAGATGATACTAGCTCAGTATCAAAGAAAGCAGCCTACAGCAACATTTGTAAGACAGTCCAGACCAAGCTTAGGGACATGCAAGATTCCTGGCTGAGGAAGAAAACAGAAGAAATTCAGTCTTGTGCGGATAGAAAGGACATGAAGAAATTTCATGATGCACTGAAAACCATTTATGGTCCAAAGAGTTCTGGAGCCACCACATTGCTCAGTGCAGATGGAAACACTCTTCTCACAGATAAAGAAGCTATCTTGGAAAGGTGGGCAGAACACTTCAATAGTGTGCTTAATCGACCATCAAGCATCAATCAGGATGCAATCGACAGACTTCCACAGATAGAGTGCAATGTTCTGTTAGATGAATTTCCTACCGTTATGGAAACAAGAAAAGCAGTTCAACAACTATCACCTGGCAAAGCCCCAGGTGCAGATGCAATTCCTGCCGAAGTTTACAAGGCTGGTGGCTACCCATGGCAGAGAAACTGACAGAGTTGTTTCACTGTATGTGGCGGAAGGAGGCTATCCCACAAGAATTTAAGAATGCATCCATAATCCACCTATACAAGCGGAAAGGAAATCCTCAAGTCTGTGACAATCACAGAGGCATCTCCCTCCTATCCATTGCTGGGAAGATACTTGCAAAAATTCTGTTGAATCGTCTGAATGCTCATCTTGATCAGACGGGACTTATCCCTGAAAGTCAATGTGGATTCAGAAAAGACAGAGGGACAATAGACATGATCTTCACAGCAAGACAGCTTCAGGAGAAATGCCAAGAACAGAATGTAGATCTATACATGACGTTTGTTGACCTCACCAAAGCTTTTGACACTGTTAGTCGTGATGGACTCTGGAAAATCATGGCCAAGTTTGGCTGTCCACCCAGATTCATAGCTATGGTGCGGCAGTTTCATGATGGCATGCAGGCACGTGTGCAGAATGATGGAGAGTTCTCTGAACCATTTGAAGTAACAAATGGGGTCAAACAAGGCTGTGTTCTGGCACCAACACTGTTCAGCATGATGTTTTCTGCCATGCTTATGGATGCTTTTCAGGACAGTGACACTGGTTTTCCAATCAGGTACCGTTTTGATGGCAACATATTCAACCTCAGAAGGTTGCAAGCCAAAACTAAGGTCCAGACTGATGTGCTAGATGAGCTCCTCTATGCAGATGATATGGATAAGAATGCCAACACAGAGGCAAAAATGCAAAGAGCCATGGATCAAGTCTCACAGTCATGTGATAACTATGATCTCACAATCAGCACAAAAAAGACAGAGGTTGTACACCAACCAGCCCCCGGAAAACCATATAATGAACCAACCATCACTGTGAATGGGCAAAAACTGAAAGTTGTTGACAAGTTCACCTACCTGGGAAGCACTCTCTCCAGAGCAGTGCATATTGATGATGAGATCACTGCCAGAATTGCAAAAGCTAGTGTGGCATTCGGAAGACTCCGTGCAAATGTCTGGGAGCGAAATGGAATCAAGCTTGACACCAAGCTGAAAGTCTGTGGTACTGCCAACCCTCTTGTATGCATGTGAGACCTGGACAGTATACCAACGCCATGCAAAGAGACTTAACCATTTCCACTTAAGCTGTTTGAGAAAGTTGTTAAAAATCAAGTGGCAGGACAAGATTCCAGACACAGAGGTCCTGAGGAAAGCAGGGATGCAAAGCTTGCATACAGTCTTAAAGCTAGCACAGCTAAGATGGACTGGCCATGTTATAAGAATGCCTGATGCGCGACTTCCAAAGAAAGTTTTCTATGGAGAACTACAGGAGGGAAAGCGCTCTCAAGGTGGCCAGAAGAAACGCTACAAAGACACCCTCAAAGCCTCTCTGAAGGATTTCGAAATACCAATGGGGTCCTGGGAACAGACTGCACAGGAGCGATCAAAGTGGCGAGGTCTCATCAACAAAGGAGCAGCTCTCTATGAAAAGAAGATAATCTGTGAAACTGAAAGAAAGCGAAGAGAGCGCAAAGCCAAAACAAATGTGCCACCAGCAGACTCTATGACATTGACTTGCTCTACTTGCAACCGACAGTTTAGAGCCAGAATTGGCCTAGTCAGCCATCAAAGAACTCACCAACACACATCAGCACTATTCAAGAAATAATGATGGTCTTTCTCATCAGTGAGAGACGAACTATCACTATGCAGATTCTGATATAAATGGTAAAACTGTTACTGCTTTGAAGGGTATCAAATGGAACTCAGTTTTTCACACTTTACTCTTTAACAAGAAACCGTAACCACTTTAAACCTTTTGAAGTTGATGCAGTTTCAAAAGTCGTAATTGAAAATATTTTTTTTTAAAATTTCAAGTGCTGTCATTTCACATTTTTGTGTTTCACTGCTCTGTGATGTTCCCTACCTGAACCTAAAGGACATGGCAAGTTGTCAAAAGCTAACAACTGTTAATCTTCAGTGAATAGCAGGCCTAAATCAAAATGTAATTACTTGCACAGAAGATTGCTTTTGCCCTGAGACCATTGGCTTATTTATTCGCAAAGGCACACAATTTTTGTCATTGTCATTATTTTATCAAATGAGTGATCGAAACACTGGGAACACTGTGGCTCAGTGGTATAGGATAGGGCTACAGAGTTAGGGGTTTAGGAATTCAAAACCCACAGTAATGACTCTGGGCACTAGAGAGAGCTTAGTAGCGTGTGCCACTCTTAACAAGGCAGGCCTATTTTTTTTTTTTTTTTTTTTGTGCTGTTGGCGCCTTATGTATGTTTTCATATTTTTAGTTAAGTTAAGGTAACTGAGTGGCCACCTATTGGGAAAATAGCTGCTCATTCGGCTTACGATATGTTTCATGGTATAAGTACCTGATTGTTAGTTTGGTTTTTTCCCACCTCGGTTTTTGGAGTGGGAATCTTTTTCTGATTGCGCCTTTTCCTGATCTTTGCCTACTTGTACCTTTTTCTATGATCAACCATCACGGTTGCATCTCTTCGGTCATTCTTCCTCTTCACTGATTCAAGAAGAACATTACGAAAACTTGCCCATGCAATAAACAGAGATTTTTTAGCTTTAAAATTGAAAATTTTCAGCTGAAAAAATTTGATTTTTTTTTTCTTATTTTTGCTCAAAACATAGATTGTGGGTACACGTTAGAACCGCCTCGCCGAGGCGGTTCTAACGAGTACCCACAATCTATGTTTTGGAGCAAAAATAAGAAAAATAGGTATACCCCTACAAACCCCAGTTTTGCTGTATAAAAGTGGGGTTCAAGGGGGTATACTTGTTACGGACATGTTTTCCTGATGACATAAAACGTTTGTCAGCATGCAGTGAACCGGTGAAAGAAGTTCACTAAGTACTTGGATGCTTGTCCAAGAACAGTGTGGTTTTGACATTTTAGTAACTGCACTGCTGATCAGCGCCTTGTTTTTCGCTACACAGATAGTGCAAGTCCTCTTCTACTTATAGCCAAAATTTCAAACCTTTAGTCGGCTTCTGTGACTGTATAGGCCGGTTTGTGTCAGACCCGGTCGGAAACCCCGAAGACCCGTTTTCTCGCGTCGCGGCTTATTTTACTGTAGCACTTTCTGGAGGTCAATCAGTTTATTTATTGTGTGTTTGTCTGCCACTCCGTTATGCAAGACGCCTAATCTTTCATGTGAGATTAGCTGAACGGCCACTTCACTGGGAAAGAGCTTAGAATTCTGCTGTAAATGCATATTGCGGAAACCAACAGACAAAACTGAATATTCTGGTTTGGAGAGTAATCCAATAATTGCGTTGGTTATAGTTTTACCCTGACCCAGAATCCTGAAGAAAATAGAAGGAAGTGATAAAAACACAATACACATTTTACTGGCTCATCTATTGGTTAATTTCTCTCTCTCTCCCTCTCTCTCTCTCTCTCTCTCTCTCTCTCTCTCACACACACACACACACACACACACACACACACACACACATGTCAGGGCGTTATACACTGGCTAGCAGCGACTTTATAAGACTTTGAAACAAAATAAACGTTGAGTTCGAGATGATGAGCTCATTTGATGTGGCTATTTAAATGAGATTTCTTGCACTAATGGTCTAGGGGGCGGTGCCTCGGTAGTTGTTACAGCCGCTGGCGGAGCCTCGGTAGTTTGTTGGAGTGGCGGGTTCGGTGCAGGAACTTCAGTCAGGGTCGGGACCTCATTAACAGGAACTTTCCAGCTTTGTCCGAAATCGTTGGCATTTAATAACATAGTGCCGTCAGGTCCTTTGAAATCTTCCCAAGATATTCCATCATTATCCCCGCACATACCTGCGAAAGAAAAGCGAGTAGATTCATGTTTCACGGTGGGTAGCCTTAACGGAATCTACGGGATCAAATTGCCTTTTCCGGCGCCTACGGGATCAGCAACGGAGTCTACGGGAATTTTATTTATTTTTAACAAAAGGTTGCTTTCGCAGTCCAAATCCATAACAGTCGCTTAGTTTTCGTTTTGTTGGCATTTTTGAGTACATTATTCTACCTATGCTCATAATGATCCTTGACATGTGCCCAAACTCGTACGGGTGGATGCCAGGTCTGTAAATGACCCTGGGTCACAGAACTAGGTCAAAGGTCAAATGAGTACAAAATTGCAAAAAATCTGTAAAAATAGAAATAAACATTATTACTTTGGGAAATCATGGATTGATTTTAGGAAAAAGTGTACTCATGTTATTCCTTGACATGTGTCCGAAGACATAGGGGTGGATATCAAGACTGCAAATGCTCCTGGGTGACAGAAGTAGGTCAAAAGTCAAATTTGTGCAAAATAACAAACACCCGTTACAATAATAAAGTAATTTGCATATCAAACATGGACTGACTTAAAGCAACATGTGCTCATTTTATTAATTGACAAGTGCTTAAACTCATACGGGTATATTCCAAGTTTTTTACTTCCTCTGGGTCACAGAATTAGGTCAAAGGTCATATGAGTGCAGAAATATCAAAACCTGTAATGATTACTAAATAATGCATTTCTATCACAAAATCATGGGCTGGCATAAGGAAAGTTTCCCAAAGCCTTTGTAGTACATCTATGAGATGATTTAAGGCTAACCTAGAAAATAATGCATGTCAGCCATTGAGGTCAAAGGTCAGTTGATGTCATCAATTCAAAACAGGGTATACCCTGAAAATGCATTCACAATTTCAGTTACTGGAACGTTTCAGTTGTAAAAGTAGCTGACAGAGATAGGAGGTCTTGTTGTGTTTGGCATTGGTAGTTTTAAGTATTAAATACAAATCTGGATTATAGTCGTCTGTTCTTGCAAGTCTGTTTGTGCCCCATCGCACTGTTTCGCTTAGGATGAAAGTGGAACAAAACCAGACTAAATTATTAAAACAAGCACGTTTCACTATTACCCACAAAAATAAATTTTCTTAATCTAAACTACTTTTGTAAAGATTATACCATAGGATGTTCATTTCATTTGTACATAATTTGAAGATCCCGTCCTTGGTGAATGTCATTGCCCCAACCCATCCCCCCCCACCCCCATCCCGCAAGAAAACAAACAAGCAAAACGACAAAACAAATCATAGCATGCATTGTTCATTTTGCCCATTTTTAGAAATGTAGCAGTTTCCAGAATTTAAGTCATGATATAAAATTTAGTAATTATGGAACTTTCAAAGATGGGGTACAAAATGGCTATCAACATGAGTGCTCGGCATTAGGAGAACAATGTACTAAACTAACTGGTCCAGTTTTGATTATGCCATAACTTTAATTTTGGTATAGTATTCCACAGTCAGATGTTATTTAGCAAATAAAACTGCTAAATTGATAGGTATCATGGGCGGATCCAGAGGGGGCGACAGGGGGTCCGGACCCCCCCCTGGAATTGCCAGATTATTAGTTTTGCAATGTTGAAATTTTCCGTCAGACCCCTCTGGGAATTTGGACCCCTCATCCTCCCCCCCCCACCCCCCGAGAAAATTTTCTGGATCCGCGCGCATGGATATTGCAGCGTTCCAAGAAGACAATTCTTAACTACATTTGCTCAAAAGCAAACATTTAGTCAGTGAAAATACATGGTAAATTCCATTGTGTCTGTTTAAATCAATGTGTCTTCAACCCTCCTTGATAGTTTAGGGTTGAAAATATTAACTGATGTAATATAAACAGTTGAGTTATCGTATGTGGTTTTGCCAGAGTGCATACACCAATTTTCCTCAAATCTCCAGATTCATAATATTTGATATGTTATTTCTCGAGACTGGGGCTGAATATTGCTGAGAGTTTTTCGGATTCTTTTCACAAGCAACAACTTCTATTCCACAATGCTACATGTATTAATAAAAGTAATGAGTTTATCATTCATCGGGTAGTTGCAGAAATGATGTATTGCGAATTGCGAATAAGACCAATGACTGTATCAAAACTTGCAACTTGGGTAATTTCTTATCAAATTTAGAAAGAAAAGAATCTTTGCAAATTCATTAAGAAGATCAGCAGGATAAATAGTTATGGGGCTAGTCAAAGTTAATAGCAATGTCAAAACTTTATCCTCTGAGTATAGTTGCACTTTATATAAGCTCAGGTAAGCAAAGAGTGAATAAAATGATATTTTAACCTCATTTACACCATGCTTGAGAGCTATGGTAAATTAAGAATTTTTCACCATGCTTGAGAGCTATGCAATTAAGAAACTTGGTACTTCTAATACGAACACAGATAACATGCAAAAGTGCAGAAAACCACTCTTTGTGGTTGCAGTGTTGAGATGATAACAATTGTCATGTCAGAATTGCCTAGCCCATGATATTCCTAGGCCAAGTCTCGGGACAAGGAAGTAATGTGACACTGTGTGTCATAGATATGATATGCTTGTATAATTTGAGAGCGATGAGGAAATTTACATATAAGAAACTCTGTACGATGAGACACAAGTAAAGCTGGCATATATATGTGTGCAGTACTCCCAACTTGGTAAATGAGAATGATACAGCTTTTATTAACCACAATGGTCCGACGCTAGATTCTATCACCTTTTTTGCCAACTGATGTTAAAGACATTTTAAACACTTTAAAAATTGGTAAGGCCTCAGGTCTTGATAATGTTAGTACTAAAATTCTTAAAGAAGTCGCAGTGCCTTTGAGCAATCCTCTGTGCGATCTTTTTAATTATTCGATGTCAAAACGTGTTTGTCCAAGTATATGGAAAGAGGCGAATGTTTCTCCGCTTTATAAGAAAGATGATCCTTCTCTTGTGTGTAATTACAGACCTGTCTCTCTCTTGAGTACAATTGGTAAAGTAATGGAAAAAATCATTCATAAGCATATGTTCAACTTTTTAATGACAATGAAGTTATAACTTGTTTGCAATCGTGCTTCTTATGGTGTTTACATCTCGCAACTTATTAGGTTTGCTAGAGTCTGCAATCATGTTACAGACTTCAACGCTCGAAATAAATGTTTAACGGCAAAACTTCTCCAACAGGGCTATCGGTATCATAAACTTCGAAAAACCTTTTCTAAATTTTATCGTAGACACTATGAATTGATTTCCAAATATAATGTTGGATTAAAGACCCTTTTAAGTGAGGGCCTTTTGGAACCTGAATTTTATGGCGACTTAGTTTACAAATTTAAGAAACTTATAGGAATTAATGATTTTTCTTTTCAGTTCAGAAAAATCATAACACGTTACAGACGTATAGGTTATAACTTGAATGTTATGCGACAGTCTGCATGCTTAGTTTTTAACCCAATCATGGTTGATAACTATGCTGCCTTCTTTAATTGCACGCCGGTGGATCGGGCGTCAGACTCTATGATGGCCCCGACTTAAAGCTATTCATTTTAGTTGGTTGGGGCCGGAGCTTCTTGTCTGTTACTTGGCCCACCGGGGTTCAACTGGTGTTTTTCTTTTGCTCCGGAGTTAGTAGGTTATTCGGCGCCCAGGGATCTCCATCGTCGGGCAGCTTACTCAATCTGTGAGTCCTTGTTTTTGATTCATCAGGATGTTTATCATGATTTATTTGTTTGTTCTTGATGATTCATTGACTAGTTAGAGATTCACCACGAGGACCGAAGAATTTACTAAATGTTATGAACCACTGCAGAAGCTGAGGGTGAGGTTAGGATCCTGTAAAACCGGTTTAAGCCCGCCAGTAACTTTGTGTTACTGATCGTTCCAAGGCGATACTTCTGTGGTGGTTCTTTTTGTTTTATGTCTTGGTGTTTAAATTTTTTTTGTGCTGTTGGCGCCTTATGTATGTTTTCATATTTTTAATTAAGTTAAGGTAACTGAGTGGCCACCTATTGGGAAAATAGCTGCTCATTCGGCTTACGATATGTTTCATGGTATAAGTGCCTGATTGTTAGTTTGGTTTTTTCCCACCTCGGTTTTTGGAGTGGGAATTTCTTTCTGGAATCAACCTAGGGGAATCTGGCACCACAGCCTAGGGGATTTTTTCCATTATAAGCACAATGTATATGGAGATTTGTTTTCAAATGCTAAAGGGCAGCTAACTCTGTTTTCTGCTCTTCTCAATGGTGGTTTTCCCCTTTTTGGGTGCGTGTCTTAGTTTACTGTATAGGTCGGTTTGATAGTTAGTATGGGAGAACACATGAGCGTTGTTGGATCATGATGTTCAGGTGTTCAAGTTTTCTCCTCTTTGGGGCGAAAAGCCAAAGCTTCTTTTTTTCTTTTTGGGACCCGGAAAAGATAGGCCTATATTGTAACTGGAATAATGGTCTATTGGTACCATAACCGCAAACTATTATAAATACCCGGGTAAATACCTTTTTATCGGGAATTGTGGGATTTGCAGGGGTATACGTTTGCTCAAAGATCCACATAATGTATATAGTACAGAAATAAATAAATAAAAAAAAATAAAAAAAAAAAAAAAAAAAAAAAAAAAAAAAATCAGAGAATTTATGTCCCCCGCCTTAATTGTTTAGTTACACGAATATATCTGATAATAATGTATATCTAAATCACATGCATTCACTTTGTGTCATAGTGTCAAACATAATTCTGAGGATTATATTCAAACCCTATGCAAATCTTCAAATCATGTTCAGGACATCTGTACAGTTTGAAAAGAATCGGAATAAAACTGTGAGAGGAGTTGTGCAGTTCAAATTGCGAAAAAGTGTCAAAAATTAACCTGAGGATTATATCCAAAGCACAAGCATATCTTCAAAGCATCATCGAGACATCTGTAATTAAGGATTGAAATTCAGATTTTAGCTTTCACTGGATGATGAAAAACATTAGGCTGTTTTAATGTCTGTGAAGCCCGAACGGCTTCTCGGAGACATTAAAACAGCTTATGTTTTTCATCATCCAGTGAAAGCTAAAATCTGAATTTCTTCGGGCTTCTCGGAGACTGTTTTTCATCATCCAGTGAAAGCTAAAATCTGAATTTCAATATATATATTTACATTTTATATTATCAGACAGACAGACAATAACTTTTATTTTGAAGCTTTGGTCAAATTACATGACATACAAGCGCAAAACAACATATAGAATCGTATACTGGTAGTGGAGCATGAATCATACCATTACAGAGAGAGAGAGAGAGAGAGAGAGAGAGAGAGAGAGAGAGAGAGAGACGGACTGAGTTGGGGAGGATGTCTTGAAGCACGTCATTAAATTCTTTTTAAGTATGAAAGTTAGATTTAAAGAGAATGCGTACATGAATAAAATAAATGCGAAGTTATGGGCCGTGTCATGGAAAAACCTGTCTATTGGGTATCCCAATAAAGAAATGCTAAGTCATAGCATCTGCGGACTCGGTACATATTACATAAATAAAGTGATACATTTCTATGTAAACAAAAGCATACAAATCAGTAGGTTTGTGCCTTGCATCACGCCGCGTCATTCTCCGAGACAGGTTTTTTCATGTCATGGACACACACATATTATCGTGTGTATTGGAAAGGCTATTAATACATGTAAGTAGGTTGAGTAAATTTCTAATTCATCCAAGCAATTAGGTCGTGTCAATAAACTATGTCAGTCGAATGAGCACGTGCATTTGTTAAGTTGAGCAACTCGTGTTCTTATTCTGTGAAAAACCGGAATAAATACAGATTCTTTGTCAGTCACAGGTATTAATTCCAGTGCCGTTAAGAAAAATTATATCAGGTAAGTGTAGAGGTCGCGCATAGTAATACCTTGAAAGATACAATGATCTATCATTTGAAAAGAAGGGGCATCATTATGTATCTGTATCATTATACCGTCCCACCTCACATGGGAATCGATGGTTGCCTGTTCGAAACTTAGCAAAAGTAGTATATATCGATTTAGGAAGCACCATTAAATAATTTTCGATGTCGATGTTTTCTTTGTATAAACTATAGTTCATACCCTTCGAGGACTCTTGTAACTTTACAGACCATTCCTGTATAAATTGGTCTCTCAAAGACCTTTTAACGATGACACAGGTAGCGCTTTTAGGGGATTGGCGGTCCCAAATGTCGGGTCTGCCACATTCTTCTAATATTTGCTTAATTTTCTGAATCCATTTCGAATTAAGTCCTGGAGTAGAGTTCAATTTATGATAAAACATATATGAGAGTTTTGATTGCTTGCCTGTTAAAATCCTGTACCAGTAATTTATCATTCTATATTTAATCGTATGTAATATCGGTAGACGGCCTAGTTCTCCATATAACATGTATAGTGGCGTACTCTTACGCAATTTTAATGTAGACCTAAGAAATTTGTTATGAACTACTTCAAGCATTTCACAATTTTCGAACCCCCAAATTTCACAGGAGTATGTTAAAATAGGCAGAATAGTATTATCAAACAACTTGAGTTGAAGATCGATAGGGAGGTTTAAATTGTGTATTCTCATGTTCAAAAGATGCATTGCTTTTTTGGCTTGTGCTACAACGTGTTTGCGCGCATTTAAAAAACTTCGCGATTTCGAGATCAAGTATCAGATTTTTAATTGCGCATATCACCGCTCATTTTCATGTTATTTAACATTAACCGACGTCACGACAACAAAAGTAAACAAACAACGTCACCAGGTGGTTTTGACGTCGCCCCGCCCATAGGCATGGCCTCTAGATCACGTAACATAATGTTTTTCATTGGGAAATGAAGCACACCAAGAAATATACTTTCATCTAGGGCGATTGCAATAAAAATGTAAATATATTTTCAAACGAATCGGCATAAAATTGTAGGAGGAGTTGCGCACACAAGGCACCTACTGTTCATTCACTTTCATTGTCAAAATACCCGACAAACGACTAAGTTCAAATTGCAAAAAAAATGTCAAAAATTAATCTGAGGATTATATCCAAACCATATGCACATCTCCAAAGCATGGTTAAGACACTGTAAAGTTTCAAAAGAATCGGAATAAAACTGTAGGAGGAGTTGCGCTATTCACTTTCATTATCAAAATGCCCGAAAAATGACTAAGTTCAAATTGCGAAAAAAGTGTCAAAAATTAATCTGAGGATTATATCCAAACCACATGCACATCTTCAAAGCATGATAAATACATCTGTAAAGTTTCAAAAGAATCGGAATAAAACTGTAGGAGGAGTTGCGCACACAAGGTACATACTCCTATAGGGGGACGGAAGGACGGACGGAAGGACGGAAAGCCAAAAACTATGTCCCTCCGCTTTTCTTCGAAAAGGCGGAGGACAATAAGATCGTTTTGTCGCCATATACCAATGCAAGGTTATTATTGTAATTTTCATTTTGTACATAATTCCCTGAGGATCCGGTGCCAAATGATCCCGTTATGGCCGGTGCTATAAAAACGCATGTTCCTTCTGGATCCCGTAGGATCCGTTCCACCACAAACTCTTTTGAACGATCACAAATTTGTGCTATATGCGTCAGATAAAGGACACGAATGTAGTATTAGAGAGTATATAACAGCAGTCAACGTCAACAGCAGTCAACGTTCTAATCGATTTTCCCCGTCTTCGATTGGTAAAAGCAATAAAATTGATTCTTTAAAGGCCCTTTCTTTTAGCCTGTAGACGTTCAGTGTCTCGAACTGCAGTTTTCTGTACAAAAGTAGTATGCCTGATATGTTCCGGGTCCCGTGAAATAGAATATACAATAACGTTACTGATCCCGTAGGCGCCGGAAAAAGCGATTTGATCCCGTAGATTCCGTTAAGGCTACCCACCGTGAAAACATGCACACATAGGTAGTGTTTCACTTGTAAAAAGTGATAATTTTCCATTGGTATTTTCTTAGTTTGTTTTCGAAACTTTGATTGTGGCTGCACATTAGAACTTCCTCGGCGAGGCGGTTCTAACGAGTACCTTTATTCTATATTTTAGAAAAATTGATTATTTCTTGTACATGCAAGTTTTACTATTATGAAGATGACGTATAACGGGGTATACATTTTACTGGCATAATGGTTGTCATTTCTGCTGCATGATCTGATGATGTTGATTTTTCATATGATTCCATTTTTTTTTTTCAAGTGGAAACTTATGATTGCCCCGCTGACTGTTTTGCTTATATGTAAAGGCAAACTGGTTCAAATCGCAATGAACGAGTATGTCTCATATTCAAGATTTTGAAGGTAAACAATATGTTATACCAAAAACCTATTCATCCACATTTGGTTATACAATATTTACATTTCTGATGCAAAATGAATCTATAGAATTGCAATGCGATTCATAGTTCCATGAACAACATCGTGTCACGCGACGTCACATGATCAAATTTGACGTCATGAAAAACCATGGCTCTCACCAATTTGATTGGACTTTGTAAACGTCATGACGTCGTCGACGCCGTTCCGCTGTTTCAACACACACTGTGTGTAAATTCCCTATTTGCTAATAAATGTGATCGCCTTGATAATTTTTCAACAAGCAAAAGAGAGAAATGAATGTAAATATAAGCAATGAGTTTAATTTTTCTGATGTTCATGGAGCTATGAACCACAGTGGGTCGCTAGCAAAGCTAACATGAACCCCTTCGGGGTCATTCACTTTGCACGCGACCCACTGTGGTTCATAGCTCCATGAACATCAGAAAAATGAAATTCATTTCTTAAATATAACTTAATCGTACAAAACCGACCTCCAAAAAGCCTTTCGTCAAGTCAATATTAATTCCGAGAAGTAAACGTTGGTTTATAATTTATGATCTTTGAGCAATAAGGAAAGGAAAACGACTAGTATTTTGGTAATGTCTCTGGTTAAAACTAAGGCTCTCCCTGTAGGTAAATTGCTGACAATTTAAATAAGTTACATTGTCTCTGAATTACCTTTGGTCGACATACGGGGTGGTACAAATATCTCAACCGCCTTATCTTCGTCCCAAGTTACCTCAACACCGCCTGCCAGCGCTACCACAACTTTATCTGGGTGTGGAAAGTTGTCGACGCTTATCTCACCACCGGTTGACATAAAGATATATGGTGGCGTTTCTATGGGAGTGTTACCATGACGACCAAGGTGTATCTTAAAACCGTGAGTTATGGACGTTATCTCAACTGACTTAACGCAAGAGACGTGACGTGTAGGACGGCATAGTTCGAAGTCTGCTACTACAGTGAAATCTTCGTGCATCAACAGGTAGTGAGGGCCTTCACCAGCATATGTGTATTTTTTCTTGTCAAATGTGGTAAAATGTGGATCTCCGTGACATCTACAGACTTTTGGAACTGAAAAACAGAAAAGCCGGTAGATCATACAGAATGCGAATACCTTGCTTAAAATGTTTATGCGGTGGGGATGGGTACGTGTACGGTTCAGTATTTCAGGTAAGTTTATATTGTGATTGTTTGATATGTTGTGTCGTCTTGTGTTTTCTTGGAACCTTTCTGCTCTGGTGTCTGGATTGGGATTATATTGTGTCGGTGCCTGGGTTATTCATAAATTTTATGATAATACATAATTAAATAAATCATTCATTTAATATTATTTGCTTCCAAAAGTAAATTTGTATGCAGCTCTGGCAGAGCTTTATTGGTATTGAGTAGTGAAAAATTTCTTATTGCATCCAACATATCAGCATTTTGAGTGTTTTAAATAAGAGCCGCCGTAAGGGAAAGCCAAGAATCTGCATAAGCGAAAATAAAGGCGCAGATCAGCTTCGCAGTAACTGCGAAGCTGTTCAGCGCCTTTGTTTTCGCTACACGGATAGTACAAGTTCTCTACTTTTTAAATCCAAAATTTCAAGCCTCTAACCATCTTCTCTGACTGTACAGCCCGGTTTGTGTCGGACCTGGTCGGAACCCAAATTGTTGGTTTTCTCACGCACAGGCTCATAAAGATACCATTAAAGACAGTCTTTCTCAAAACAAGACTCGTTTGATACACGTACCTGAACACGTAAGCATTCCATTCCTGATTACAGTTGCATAGAAATTAATGTGTTCCACAAGTTTCTCTATTTTGTCCGTCTCCGCACAATCCCCTTTTGTGGCTTCAATTTCATCAGCTGCCTTTGTCATAGCGTCAGCAATATGCGTTGTATCCTTGCCAGCTGTTTCTAGAGCCACTGCAAGCTTTTTTAGTGCACTGTATGGACCGTCTTTTCGTAGACAATCGGTTAAAGCCGCCATCTGTCGTACAATATCGACAGAAAAACAGTATTTGAAGACGCTGAAGATGTCGACAAGACGATTCATACTCGCCTTGATTTCGTCAACCTTCGACCTAAAACACACCGGTAGCCACCATCTGTGTGTTAACGCATTGCCTTGAACACAGAAGAATATAGATTAGATTAATTAACTGCATTTGAATTAGCTCCACATGTATGTTCCATATACTGTATTGTATATGGTGACAATTAAATCATGTCGTTGGATTTTATTCCAACACAATTATTTGATTTGATTTGATTTTTAACACAAGAGTTTCTTTGTTAACTTTTTCTATTTGGTAAGAAATTGACTGATTCCAAGATACATGTACATTCGGTCATCTCCATAAAATCTTAAGACATAGAGATGGATACGTTACATGTTTTAGTAAAGATAGTTCATAGTCCATATTCTTGCTTGCTTATATTCTACATCAATCAATCAATCAATCAATCAATCAATCAATCAATCAATCAATCAATCATTCTATTCTATTCTATTCTATTCTATTCTATTCTATTCTATGCCATATATAGTGGTAATGCTTGACATTCAACAAACTATGTACAATAAAGCGTTTGAACATCAAGCGTTGTTACCTGTGTTGGAAGAAACAGGGGATTTGCATTCTTGACCACATTCAGTCGGACAGCACATTAAACCTGCCCTACAGCTGGTCGTATTACAGAGGTCTCCACAGTGACCAGTGCTCCCAGTTGCTGGCGGTGGACACTCTATGAAGGAGAATTAACAATCACAGATTAATGTGTACGATGCTGCCACACAGCCACTTAGGAAAGTTAAGTTTATGCATAAGTCAATTGTTTCAACATAGGGTCAGGTAATAGCGGGGCTTTTAACTTTCAATGTTTAAAGTCCCTCTAAAATCCTGGCACTACGGTATCAAGTTTGTGGTCACATCCTTGCTAAAAGCCCCACCCCCGCACTATAGGCTGACAATAATGAGGAACAACAGCTGGGAATTGTTTTGATGAAAAATGTACGAGATAGAGGTTTTTAATTTCTGCACATACGTGTACGAGTACATTTGCGAACTGAATATGAAGCATAAAAGTGGTTAAATGTGAAAAATATAACAAAGTTTATTTGAATGAACGCGGCCGTATATTGGCAGGAAATTTAAACCTGTGCACAGCCCGGGCACTGCCGGGACTAATCTGAGGTTAAATCTAGGCACTTAATTAAGCCCCTCTGTGCCCCCTCTATCCCCGGTTACGTTGGGCCCGGGAATACAAACGACTGGTGCATAACATATATGGGAAATCAAAAATGTCCTGCTTCAGGTTTGGTAAAGTCCTTATTAAAGAGAAATATAATTAATTTCGGTTGACAGAAAGGAATTAGGAATTAATTATTTTCTCTTGGCCGATCTATGCATTCGTAGGGTGTATTTTGGTGATACATGTATGTATATCTTCGAGGTGGTCAGGTGGTTAGTATACGATATTGAGAAATCACTCTAGCGGTGGATCGATTGCTAGACACATCGGATACGTGGCGTAAATTTCTGATTGTTTGTGTTAGAAAACAGGAATATACGCGGAATAGACCTGAGAATATAATACTTTGTATTCAATTCTGAAGTACGGCGGGCACAATGTTAAACAGTGCTCCTGGGCAAGCTGAACTATTATTATATCTGCGGGAGTTGTTACAAGACTACGTCCTTCAAGCCTGTCAGTGCTGCTGTAACTAGCTGACTAGTTTAGTATTTCGTTTGGAGAAGAATTTTCTCAACAGCTAGCGGTCCCTGTTATGCCGGCCCTCGTACCTCCTTGGTCAGCTGTTTGTGTTATTTTCGGACCGCCCCTGGAAACATTATGTGGTCAGGAAGCTTTTTCGCATGCTGGGACCTAGCACACTTCTGTAGGGACTGTCCATTCTACGTTACGGCACAGAGACAACCGAGACCAGTTCTTCCAATAACAGTCACCCTGATATAAACAGGGAAGTGATGATGTCGGGGGTGAATATGTGAAAGATGAGTATATTTTCTTTGCATACCATTATTATGGGGACAAGAATTATAGTTATCATGATATTATATTCTGGAAAGCCATTGGTGCAGATGCATATGTTCTTAAAAATATTGAAAATGGTTAAATCGGCACGAATCCATTCTATTCTTTAGTTTTGTTCCACCAGAAATGGTTTTTGAAGTATATCGAATGCAGAAGTTGTTGAAGAGGCCATAAGTGGTTTGTTTATGAGGGTTTTGAATTGGGAATGTGATTGTTAGATTCTCAAGTTACAAGTCCTTCGACTCCTAAATGGAGAGCTGATAGTAAATTTAGATGATAGCCTTGGTTTTAAAACAAAACGCCGAAAGCATGGCTGAATCTGGGTTGGCAGAATATGCAGAAATGTTGTAATTACCACGAGAAGGGTACATGTCACAAAAATCGAAATGAATTGTCGGACAGATAATTTCTATGTCGGTAGTTCTAGGTAATATGTCGATACCCTTAGTATGGATATTTTGAAGACATATACGTGGAGCGCTTGCATAAAATTATCTCCAGAAAGTCTTAAACAGTTTTCTTTGTCAGAAGAATCGTAAGAATGGTCGGACAGATAGTTTCTATGTCGGTAGTTCTAGGTAATATGTCTCAAATTATTACACATTTACATCAGTAGATGGATATTTTGAAGGCATATACGTGGAGCGCTTGCATAAAATTATCTCCAGAAAGTTTTTTAAACAGTTTTATTTGTATGAAAAATCGTAAGAATTGTCGGACAGATAATTTCGATGTCGGTAGATCTCGGTAATATGTCTCAAATTATGACACAATACTTTAGTATGGATATTTTGAAGGCATTTACTTGGAGCTTTTACATGAAATTATCTCCAGAAAGTCTTGACAGGTTTCATTTTGTATTCAGAATATAAATGGTAGAAAGTTGAAGTCCTACTCTGTATGTTATAAGATAGTATGATATAGTGGCGTTAGCCAGTCTGGCTATGCGTGTTATGAAGTACAGTCAGTCAATGAAGTTGCATATGGTTCAATAGTAACTACATGAAAGTACAACAGGTTCAACAGTCAGTGCTCAATTTGATTGGTATTTTGGCTGTTTTGACAGTAGCATATATTGGTTAAGTGATAATAAATATGTATGCAAATGGTTAATAAGGGCTCGATGAAAAGAGATTTACAAGGTAATGCAATTGATATATTTACATTTTGCGCGGTTAATTGCATTTAAGTGATACCAGTAAGCGGTTCACCTTTTTAAAAGTAAATTACTGGGGTATCGCTGTTGTTATTATTATTATTATTTTTTAAATCTCTTTTTAATTTTTGAAGTTGTTTGGTTCGCAGCCGAACACAATGCTAAGACAGCCTAGTTTTTTACAAAAAATTTCGGTGTCCTTCGCGTTGAGCTGTAAATGCATTTACTGAAAATTGTGGGCATTTGTATGGCTATTTTGTACCGCCTATAAACATTGTATCTAAACTTTTTGTTACATATGTCGGTATGCCGAACCTATGGTGTCGTAGTTGTGCCATTATGAACTTTTCGTAATGTTTTTGGTCTATGCGATGTATTTTTCGTGCACAACGTCATTGATTTATGATTATTTTTCCAAAAATTCAAGTCGAGTCTAGTCAAGTCAAGTCAACGTCTTTAATTAAAGAGGGTGGCTCTTTTGGCCAGGCCAATCTTCCACGAGGCCCTCTATATCAACATTGATAATGTTAGTTGTTCCCCATGCTAAATGGTAAGGGGATGTTCGGAAATTAAGATTTAAAAATTTAGAATGCATGCTCTGAGCATATAGATTTGTGTATGAAGATTTAACACGGAAGTGTGTTGTTACTGGCGATGGCTAGCCATCAGAAAATGCTTGGCTGGCAAGCCATGAGAATATGTTTAAATAAAGTTATATGCTTTAAGTTTAGAATGTTTGTTTTGAGGATAAAATTATGAGATGCATGTGATTCGGTGAAGATTAACACGGAAGTGTGTTGCTACTGGCGATGGCAAGCCATCAGAAAATGCTTGGCCGGCAGGCCATGAGAATATGCTTTAATGTCCGACTATTGATTGTGAATGTTTTGCTGAAATACTATATATAGTGACATTTTGTAAACATATCGTGACAAAGGCAATTTTGGTTCCGTGTACCGTTAATTAGACAGTTTTTAAAAAGAGACAAAGTTGGTCATGGGTATGTGACAATAAACAATGCGGGCACTGTAATATGTTTTTCGGTTCCATATTTATTTTTCAGATGTTTTACTCGGAGATCAAGGCGTTGCCGAAAGACGTGGTGGGCAAGGCGTCTCAGCTACCGCTCCTTCTAAGCGAATCAAGGGCGTCTAATACAGTTTCCAACAATCGTACATGGTTTCTTCGGTTTAAAGTGGATGTACATGTAGTGCAAGGGTTTCGCGATTAGTGATGTGTGTTCGCCAAAGCATTCCATGTTCTCTTTTATATATGTCAATTATTCAGCAATCAAATTCATCTATAGGTCCTTTGGTTAATGCATTTTGTAGCATCAAATGAATACATTCTTTATATCAAAAGATTTCTCTCACTAATTCTTCCTAAGTTTAACTGTTTTGAAGCTGGTTAAGACGTCTTGCTAAGAGTATCTTAAGAGGCTATTTCTGTTGAATTAGAATTGTATCTTTGTATTCTGACGAAAATGCCTATAACCAGAGGACTATGTGTGCATTTCGGGATTTCTTAAAGTGATGATTTTTTATCGATAAAACGATCGGTTATTGTTATCGACATTTTACTCACATGTCAATTTTCATTGAACACTCGAAACAGATATATAACACGATCACGATGGTGCATGGAATTTTTGATTTCTAGAACAAATACTGATTTGTGTCCTATGGTAAATACTGATACGTTATATAAAATGGGTTAACATTCCAGAAGATTCGGACGAATTCATATTTGGTAACATTCAAAAGTGTGGCCATGGTTACACGTTACGTGATGGGAATTCAAAGCTCAATCTTATACGAGACATCGGGAACTTTTTATTGAAGCATTTATACCTCATGTCACAGACATTGCACGAGCATAGTGCTGGTTGCGATTATTTATAATTGTTACGGTCGATGGTGCAGTGAAAATGACAAGGACGATTATGTTTGTGATTGTTTAAACAGACAACTTAAGCTGTCCGAAGTCTTTGGTTATGTGAGACCGGTGCTTTTACAACGTGCCCGTTCTTTGTGTTCTAGCGTTCGATCCACACGCTCCAAGGCAATATGGTGTTTGTTGTTTTCTTGTCCGAATGCTTAAGGGTTTCCAAGAGAAATATAATTAATTTCGGTTGACAGAAAGGAATTAGGAATTAATTATTTTCTCTTGGCCGATCTATGCATTCGTAGGGTGTATTTTGGTGATACATGTATATCTTCGAGGTGGTCAGGTGGTTAGTATACGATATTGAGAAATCACTCTAGCGGTGGATCGATTGCTAGACACATCGGATACGTGGCGTAAATTTCCCCGCCCTCCCTCTCGTATTAAGTGTTTCAAGTTTTTTCTATTGCCATGCAGAGTTCTAGGAGAGCGATGCTAGTCTCTCTAGTATGTTTTAATGTCTTTAATGTGACAGTATGGATGCAGTTGAAGTTTAGTGACGGTGTACAGAGATAACATAAGTTAACCTGTTGTCATGTGAATAATCTGGTTTGTAATGGTTGTGATGGTTGATGTTAATAGATCTAGCGTTCGATCCACACGCTCCAAGGCAATATGGTGTTTGTTGTTTTCTTGTCCGAATGCTTAAGGGTTTCCAAGAGAAATAATATTCTGTCAGATGAGATAAGTGCAATGTTATAGAGAACAGCTGAGTGAGCAGCTAAGCGGCCTCTCAGTTACCCAAGCTTAACAAAATAAAAGAACACACACACACACACACACACACACACACACACACACACAAGAAAGAAAGAAAAAAACTTGCGTACGCTTATGGGTCAAAACATTCTGTCATAGGTGTAGTAACTTTGTTATAGACATGATAGGCTGTTGTATTATAGTATTATACATGTACATTGATTGAAAATTTGAAATCGCTACATATCTTTTTTATAATGATACCAAACTCATGCGCAAAAGAAATAAATTCTTTGAATTATTAGTGTTAAAAGACACATGGGATGTAACCACTGACACGTTTTCTTAAATTTGTCAATTTTGTTGCGTGTGTTTCATGTTTTTGTAAAGTTTTTGTTCATGATTTTTGTCTGTAAAATGTACATATGATCGGTGTTTCATCGTAAACATAACTTACTTTTATTACATTGCTTTCACCCATTATGTTAATATGTTGTTGTAAATGTGTTAACTTATTATAGAGGGGCCCCAAGGCTCTTACCAATTGGGCCACCCTCTTTCAATAAAGAAAATACTAAATTACTTAGTTATGTGTAGTGAAAAATTAATACAAAGACAGAACAGGCTAATTCTTCCACCCTTTGGTGAATAAGTAAAATGAAATTCCAGCTATTTTTTTTCATCCCATTTAAAATATTTGCCTTACCTACTGCGGGACAACACACGTTGTCAGGGGTGTGGCATGTGTGTGATTCATCACAGGCTGATATAGAGCAATCAGGATTGGTTAGATCTTCACCGCCGTGAGGGCATTGGTCTGAATGTTGGTAAAACAAGAAATTACTAAAGATATGATGTACCACTGTAGATTCCATGATGTAATATGTAAACTTGTTAATTAAATAAAATAAATAGTTACTTAAATGTTTTATCATTATTATCATCATCATCATCATTATTATTATTATTATTATTATTATTATTATTATTAATTTATTATTATTATTATTATTATTATTATTATTATTCAAACGTAGATTCTTTGTAAAATAAATGTGGGACAGAAAGTTTCATTTTATATAGTCATGTCTATACAGACGATGCGTTCATTTGACGCTTTCCCACAAAACCAAACGATAAAAAAACAACAAACCTATGTTATCCGTTTCGCAACAGTAGTTGAGATTCACAAAAGTTAGGTTAGTACAAATATACTGTGCCCTACACTCATCTGTAGTTGGATCCTTCATACACGGAGTAGGGAGGTCAAACCCACATACTGCCCCGGGACCACAGACAGACTGGGCTGATGCTAAAATACGGAGAAAACCGGTATTCGGGGTTTCCGACCAGGTTCAATACAGTCGCAAATTTGAAATTTAGGATTAAAGAACAAGGGATGTACAAAGAGGTACAAGTAGGCAAAGATCAGGAGAAGGCGCAATCAGAAAAAGATTCCCACTCCAAAAACCGAGGTGGGAAAAAACCAAACTAACAATCAGGTACTTATACCATGAAAACATTTCGTAAGCCGAATGAGCAGCTATTTTCCCAATAGGTGGCCACTCAGTTACTTTAACTTAACTAAAAATATGCAAACATACATAAGGCGCCAACAGCACAAAAATATTTAGACCAATACATAAAACAAAAAGAACCACCACAGAAGTATCGACTTGGAACGATCAGTAACACAAAGTTACTGGCGGGTTTAAATCGATTTTACATGGCCATAACCTCACCCTTAGCTTCTGCAGTGGTTCATAACATTTAGTTAGTTCTTCGGTCCGCGTGGTGAATCTCTAACTTGTCAATGAATCACCAAGAACAAACAAATAAATCATGATGAATATCCTGATGAATCAAAAACCAGGACTCACAGATTCAGTAAGCTGCCCGACGATCCGTTAGGCAATAACAAATGCGCTGACATTACTGCTGCGTTTTAGCATACGTTAAAGTAGGCAATGATAAGGAAATTGCGCAATCATAAAGAAATTACCACTCCAAAAACCGAACTGGGAATAAGAATCCCTATGTGGAATAACTAGAGGCCAGTGAATGGGTTATTGAAATGATCATCAATTTGCACATTGATTATTACCCTTTTTATGGCCCAAACATAACATTTGATATTTTTGAACCTCCGGTTTTTATTTTATTGAATAACTCTTAAATTGATGCAGATATTTTCATAATACGTTATATTTGAATACCGTTGATGGTATACATCGGACAAGTTATGAAAAATACCAATTTTTTCACCCCATTTTCTACATTTTTTTTTAATTGTCCGTAGAAATTAGGGGGTAGGGTAAGTTACACTTGAATATTTCACATCTCCATATTAAATGCTCTGATTCTATGCTCATTTGAGAAGTAGAAGATCAGTCTTTCTCCCTTAGATATATGATTATTTAAAATTGTGGGCGATTTTATGAAGAAGAAAAACAGCCAAAAATATGCGTGAAAGGGATGTTTTCAAATTTTATTTCTCTCTTATACGAACTCGTATGCACACTTACCGATTCGTTCAAAACTTAATTAGCTTAAGACCTCAACTCGTGAAGTACATGCCGACTACAAAAGCAATACACTTACTAAAAATAGTTTAATTTTTTGTTGATAAAATGTGAGAATCCTTTGCATTGCAAAGGATTCTCATAGTTTATCAACAAAAAATTAAAGTGTATTTGTAATATTCATGTTTGAAATTTTAACGAATCGTTAACTAACGATGTCGTTAATTTTGAACAACTGGGCCTTGGACAATTCCTACATTATGGGAAAATATAAGAAAAAGTTTGAATCTACAAATAAGAATTTTACAATTTTACAAATACTGATATTACCGTCTTTTAAAATTTGGGGATAGGGTTGGGAAATGACATATAAAATTTTGTCAGCTGCTTCAAGTTGCAAAATGTGTGTATGAAGTCCTGAATAGACTGCTTTAGTGTAAAAAGTTGATGTCTGAAAACAGTTTTGATACATGTATATTTTTGTTCAGGACAATATATGAAAGAAATAAAAATTAAACGATTTTTTCTAAATGTGCAACATTTTGTTATGAGGTCTCATTCAGGGGCCTGTAGCTTGTAAAATGTACACTTAATACCCTATATTAGTCTCCCTTTTAAATGTCGTATAGTTTAGAAGAAAAGAAGAATTGTTAGACAAAAGATTGAATACATTTTCATTGGCAGCGAACATCCTCAACTGAGTTCATATGTTGTGGTTTTTCATAACAATTAAACTGATACATGTAAGCAAGTTCTCTGATTTAAGTTTTGGGCCTAAATGTTCAAGTGAAGCAAATACTTTGCAGATTACTGATGAATCTGTCTTTTCGCATGAATATACCAGTACGTGTACATACGTTTTATCGAGCAACCAGACAAACTAGTTCTTAAAGCCATTGATATCTTTTTTATATATTGTCTGTCATTAAGGGACGGTGTATTAGAAAACCTGTGGGACTGTCAAAAATGACTCTGATTACAGCATCAGGACAACATATCCGTGAAATGTGTACCCCCTCAAATCCCACTTTTATATAGCAAAACTGAGGTCTGCATGGGTATACCTATTATTCTTATTTTTGCTCCAAAACATAGATTGTGGGTACTCGTTAGAACCGCCTCGGCGAGGCGGTTCTAACGTGTACCCACAATCTATATGTTTTGAGCAAAAAGAAGAAAAATATTCAAAAATTTCCATTGAAATTTTTGGAATTTTTACAACGCGAGAAAAATTATTATATGGGCATGTTTTCGTAATGATTACAGGTTGGGGAGCACTGTAAAACTAATATCTATTGCATAGGGAAAAAAGTAAAAATAGGCAGTGATCAGGAAATGGACAAACGGAAAAACAAATTCCCACTTTAAACAAACCGGTTTGGAAAAACTGAATTGGCGATAAGTTACTTATATACGTGGAGAACATAATTATCGTAAGCCCGGTGAGCAGCTGTTGGGGGGAGGTGCTCAGTAAACTCAGTAAACCGTGCGACGAGCTTGTTCACATACATGTACGATTTTTCTACTCTGTATACCACATTGCCACATAATCTTATTAAAGAAAAACTTCTCGATTTGATAGAGTGGACCTTCAAAAGAGCATTAAAAAACTATGGTTCACTTTATTTGGCCTGTAATGACAGAAAAGCTTTTTTCACTTCCCCTGACGAAAGTCGATATACACTTTGGTCATGTCAGAATGTATGCGATGCCTTATCCTATCTCCTGGATAATATTTATATTAGATTCGGAACCAAGTTATACAGATGACAAATTGTTGGAATTCCGATGGGTGCAAATTACGCGCCTCTCGTAGCTGATTTATTTTATACTACTACAAAAGAGATTTCATGGATTCCCTTAACCATGGCAATCAAGCTGATGTTATCGAGGCCTTTAATTCGACTTCTAGGTACCTTTTCAACATTGACAATCCTTATTTTGAAGGCATGGTCAATCAAATTTATCCACCTGAAATACAGTTGAATACAGCCAACACCACAGATACCGAAGCCCCCTTTTTGGATTTACATCTTTCTGTTGCAAATGGATTTGTTTCTTCTAAGATTTATGATAAAAATCGATGACTTTGATTTTGATATAGTAAATTTTCCGTTTTTGGATGCTGACGTTCCTCACCATGCTCCATATGATGTATACATTTCGCAACTTATTAGGTTTGCTAGTGTCTGCAATCATGTAGCGGACTTCAACGCGCGAAATAAATGTTTAACAGCCAAACTCCTGCAGCAGGGCTATCGGTATCATAAACTTCGAAAAACATTTTCTAAATTTTATCGCAGACACCATGAGTTGATTTCCAAATTTAATGTTGGGCTAAAGACGCTTTTACGTGAGGGCCTTTCGGAACCAGAATTTTATGGTGACTTGGTTTACAAATTTAAGAAACTTATAGGAAGAAATGATTTTTCTTTTCAGTTAAAAAATCATAACACGTTACAACGTTTAGGTTATAACTTGAATGTTATGCGACAGTCTGCATGCTTAGTTTTTAACCCAATCATAGTTGATAACTATGCTGCCTTCTTTAATTGTACGCCGTAGGGTCGGGCGTCAGACTCTATAAAATTACTGGGGGGGGGGGGGCTTGAACCGGTTTTACATGGCCCTAACCTCACCTTTTTACTGCACGGCTAAGCAATGGCTATAAACAATAGACTGTGGTATAATTCGGAAAATAGGGTACTGCATGGGCGTTACCTCATGAATACGTTATCTGGCATGGTCTACTTTTGACCTACGTAAAAGCTAAAGGTATACAATTGAAAGAGTCAGCCCACATGTTTTCCGTTGGAAAATAAGAATGAACCACGAGTCTAATTCTCTGGATTGGACAAAATACAAGTAGCTGTTCGCTAATGGTTAATATGTGACAACGCCCTAGGCTGACTGAGTTCGAATTTTCTATAATCTCCCTAATTGAAGATTAGCCGACCACGCCCATATATGCATATTAAAGTTGCTGCCTACCTATTTGCCCAATACCACAGGTATTACACTATTAGCTCCTACAAGTATAATTATGATAACCGCCTTTTTATGACAGTCCTTTACTGCGCCGGTGGGGTCATAAGAGTGGTACCGCAATAGCTTCTTTAGAAGCTTCAAGCTTCATTAGCAGCAAACACTTTTGCCTATATCTTTTTTTTTTGTATAATTGTGGATGCTACTAGTATCCCTGTATTAATTCTGAGTACACAGACAGTGTATTGTCAGGTCTGTTGATTTATGACTTTGTTTATCTGTGAAGACTTTTAGTGTTGTTATAATTTCTTTATCTTTACTCCGTTTATTGCTTAACATTAACAGATGTGTCTTTGTTCAAAAGTAAGTGCATTTTAATGATTCAACATGTAACAAAATAATTCTTGAATGATTAACACCGAAACAACTGAAGACTAGAATAAAATGGTATTCACAAGCAAACTGACATGGTTCACCTTTTAGGTGCCAAAGTGCTTGAAAAGCTTTCCGTTTGATTTTTGTGTCATTTCTTTTTTTTTTTTTTTTTTTTTTTTTTTTTTTACGAATGTTCATCATCTGCTTCTTTAGTGAGAAAATTGTATGGACAATTACGAAAAACACACATAGCCTAGAGCTGTAAAAATTGAAAATATTCAGTTTACCTGTTTACTACCCTAGTTTTACTAAATAAAAGTGGGAGATTAAGAGGGTATACATTTCACGGACACGTTTTCATGATGATTAGGCATATAAAACTCATTAGATGAAAACATGAAATAGCTGAATCGTGTTGCGCAATCGTTATATAATTCTGATGTTTTCTTCACATTCGAAATACATTTGATTTTGGCTTCAAAAATATTTAGATTGTAGATATTGATCATACATATTCATGATATTGTGAATAAAATAGAATATAACAGATACATGCATATATTGGAGCCCGATACTTGCTGGATTCGCTGAACCAACAATTATAGATGAAAAGTTGTAAACCAAATGTTTGTAGCTTTTTTTTTTTTTTTTTTTTTTTTTTTTTTTTTTTTTTTTTTCAAAATAGATGCCCTAATGTGGTAGAGACAGTATTAAACAGTTTTTGAACCGTTCAAGCAGCGGCTCCTTCTTGCTTATTTTAGACTAGAAATGTGTGTTTGTAAAACACTATGCCCCCAACTGTATGTTTGCCCCCATTTCAAATTCCATTTTCAAAATTATTATTATTTTGTTGTTGTTGTTGTTGTTGTTGTTGTCTAAAGACTGCCTTTCAAGTAAGTAAACAGAAATAATTTTCTTTCACTAAACGCGTTTTTGGAGTAAAAGTGCAAAATGTTTTTAATAAGAATTGGACAAAGCACAACATTTGTTCAAATGAGAAACGGGAGTCATCAAAAGGGCCCTTCCGGCTTGGAAAAAAATCAAACATTTGAATTGTCTCAACTGGTAGATGTTTTTACACATTTTTAAAAAAATCGCTATTTTCGAGATTTTTTTTTTTTTTTTTTTTTTTTTTTTTTTTTTTTTTGAAAATTCAACAAGGTGCCTCTTAAACATATTAATCCCTGTTAAATTCACTTGATGAGGCCTGGAAATGAGAAATATACCTCAAAAGAGCTTATTAGACTATTTTCGAGGACAAACAGGTCACGACTGACGCACACTTCCGGTTTCAATGCCAAATAACGAACAAAATATCCAAATTTGTGGACGATTTTTTAATGTTTCAAAGTTTATCAGAGTCACGTATTAGACATAAGGAATCGCTGAAAATTTCAATGCCGTGGTGCTGATGATAACGCACCCGGAGAAGAACAAAGTTTGTATGCAAATTGCATGCAAAAAAGCTGAATTCCTGTTATTCATGCTGCTGTCTTTTTGCATTCACAAAACATAAACGAAAACTCTTATTGCAGCATCACATTTGACTTGATTTTATCTTACATCATGGCAGTCAGTAACACTTTCTAATAAATTAAATGTTAAACACAACGTCTTAATATGACATTTAATTTGATGTTAAATAAAGTGTGACTTTTTGAAATGAGGGTACATTTACTCATGCTTTTTGAAGTATCACGCATTTTGGAATGCAGAAACTCACAGAGCCTACTGTTAGACATTGGTTTGTTCATATGATCATGAATTTTAATTTATCGTATTTTACTTTCTGAACTAGAAGAAAAAAATATAAAGCGGCCTCTTATAACTTTCTTTCAGTGTACGAAGTGTGATCAGAAAGTTCTAAGCCTGATACACTTCAAAGCATTCCATAAAACAAAATCCTTGTTCAGTCTGTCATTCTATTTAACTGAAAGTCATCTGGACAGTAAAAAGCATTTGGTCACGCTTGGTTGCTTTTGTACGACAGTATTGAGAGAGGACTTTGCATCAAACTTGAAAAATGGAGAAAGTTGAAGTGAGAGCGGTGATCTTTATAAGCAGGGAATGACTCCCAAGGAAATTTACGAATACTTCATGAAAACACTTAGGAATAAGTCTCCTTCTTATAGCACAGTGAAAAAATGGGCTGCAGAATTTAAGCGGGGGAGAGAGAGCATTGAGGATGATGAAAGGTCAGGCCGCCCCAAAGATGCCACCACTGATGAAAATGTAGAGATCGTGCACAACCTGGTTATGTGTGACTGGAGGCCAGACTTGCGAAGTATAGCCAGCGAAGTGGGCATAAGCTTTGGGGCAGTGCAAACAATTCTTATGGATGGATATCTTGGGTATGTCCAAGGTCTCGGCAAGATGGGTACCGAGAATGTTGACTGACAACCAAAAACGATGTCGGCTATCTCCTGTCTCCTGTGATTTTATCGACCGAGGTGTTACCCAAGATGAGACATGAGTTCATCAGTTTAACTCAGAGTCGAAAATGCAAAGCATGCGATGGAAGCACCCTGGCTCACACCTCCCAAGAAGTTTAAGAGAGCTTCTTCGGCAGGGAAGGTGATGGCCTCAGTCTTTTGGGATAGTCAGGGAGTAATCATAATTGATTATCTTCAACAAGGTCGCACGATAAATGGTGCATATTATGCAGCAGAATTGAGGCGCTTGCGCCAGGAAATTGCAAGAAAGAAGAAAGGAAAATTGACTCAAAGTGTTCTCCTCTTGCAGGACAATGCGCCTGCGCACACGTCACAAGTTGCCATGACTGCTGCGACTGAATGCGGATTCGAAGTCCTTCCTCATCCCTAATATTCACCTGATATGGCCCCTTCTGACTTCTGTCTGTTCCCAAAATTGAAATCCAACCTTCGTGGAATACAGTTTGGAAGCAAAGAAGGCGTCATAGCAGCAGTGAACGAGTATTTGGATGACCAGGAAAAGGACTTCTATTTTTAGGGGATAAGCATGCTCGAACAGAGATGGACTAAGTGCATTGCCTTGAAGGGGTATTATATTGAAAACCAATCGCCAGATTTTCATTTCCCGGTAATCACAAGCACTTGACGCTTAGAACTTTCTGATAACACCTCGTACATGTATGTCCTAGGTAATGGTAAGGCCTGTTGAAGATTATTTTCAGAATTTTTAACATGTTCAAAACCGCCTGCGGAGGATTTTGAATCATACGATTACTCAAGAATGCTATAGTCGATCTCAGATACTAAAGATTTTTTCAAGCATTGCTTCAAATCATCATTTTCTCATTAAAAGTATTACAGCGATATCCGTACACCTTAAATTACAGAATCACACATTTTGGAATGGATGTGGTTCCTGATAATGATCCCGATGACTGATTTTTTCAGGGGAACCCAAACATACAAACAGTTGCATGACGCCGATTACAAAATTTAATGAGTCATTTTACAATCTTAACTTGAAAAAGGCAGAAAAGGGAAGAATTTATAATTGTGTCAAATCCATAGGTGTAGATTCAAACTTTGTATTTTCGCACTTCGTAGAACTTCTCAATATTATCGAATAAAAAATGAAAAATATGGGGTAGTGTGCATATAAGAGAGAGCCAACAATTTGAAAATCTCCATTATTAAGCCATTTTTCGGTTCTTTGATATCATAAAGCCGCCCAAGATTTTAAACAAGAACACATAAGAAAGAAATACTGACACAGACGACTCTGTTTACATATGCATATATTGTTAATGGCATTTAATTTGTAGACGTGCAATATTTAATCATGATATCCCCTGATTTTTACTGACAACTAAACTTGTATTTCCGACAAGTTGCAGAGAGTGTGGTAAAAAATGAAGTTTCTTAGATTATTAATTTTCATGGCTTGTTCGATGAACACCATCAATATGTATCCAAATACACATGTATAAAATATAAGGGAAATACTTTGTATCTGCCGCCGTTTAGGAGATATTCAAAAAAATAAAAAACAGAAGTTCAAAAATGTCAAATGTTAGCAGCGAACATCCTTAAGATCGGTCTTGCGATCCATTGAGTTTACAAGTGATTATCACAATAATACAATTCTAAACTGGTCATTAAACGAATTTAAGCGTTTTTAAGCGCGGTGGGACCAGGCCTTAAGAAAAACAACCATAAAGCCGCCACGCATGCAGTTATCTGGCTCGTACATACAGTAGCTTTAAAGGGTTTCAACCAATTTATACTGAGTCTCGTTTATATGCTTAGAAACTAAAATGCCTGTGGTTGTTGCTTAACTTCCAAATTGAGTGCTGATATTATGTTAATTCATTCAATACTTACAAAGTTCCAGAACAATTAAAGATATGCACACGCCGAACAGAGAGGTGATAAATAACCGTTTCGAAGCTTCCATTCTGGTTGGAGATGGCCAAGATCCTTCTGTCTGTGAACAAGGAATAAATAATACTGAAAATAAGAACACTAGGTACAGTACCGCCCACAATTTTTTTTTTTTCATTTTAGAAGTAACTGGAAAATGGTATTTTGCGGTAAATGTAAAAATGTAAATGTAAATGTTAAATTGGGAAAAAGGTAAGAGTTGCACTTCATACAAGAAGGCAACGATCAGGAAAAGGCGTAATCAGAAAGAAATTCCCGCCCCAAAGACCGGAGTGGGAAAAACTAAATTGACAATTAGGCACATATACTCAGAAAACGTATCGTAAGCCGATTGAGCAGCTATTTCCCAATAGGCGGTCACTCAGTTGTTAAATATGTAAACGTACATAAGGTTCAAACGGCACAAAATTTCGACTCCAAAGCACAAAACAAATGGAACCACAACAAAAGTATCGCTTGGGAATGATCAGTTAAATAAAATTACTGGGGGGCTTAAATCGATTTTACAGGCGCCTAACCTCACTCTCATCTTCTGCAGTGGTTCGCAACATTTAGTTAGTTGTTTGGTCCTCGTGGAGAATCTCTAACTAGTCAATGAAAACTGCTTACAATTATATATAAGTTTTAAGTTAATCGGGACTGCCAATAGTCATTAAAAGGTGCCACACCGCAGTCACATTATGCTTGAACATCAAGGCCAAGTCGACTGAGATTGTTAACGCTAATTGTATTTGTTTGTTTGTTTGTTTGTTTGTTTGTTTGAATTGATGCTTATTGTCCCAGTCAACAGCAAATGGTCATGTCGGGACGCTGCCTCCATTTTATGTTACTTTTACCCAAAATTAGGACGTCAAGACATCCAAAAAGTGCTTTGAATATAACCACCCAACTCAACCCACCAAGGCGCATACGTATGTATAGATAGTTTGACATGAACCACTTTCCCTGGGCAGGCTCAGACCTGAGCGGGCTAATTGTACGAAAACCAAAACCAAGACAATGTATATCAGGTGAATCTATCATTATTATCAAAAGCAAGTGTCCTGAGGATTTATAATTATGAAATAAGGCACCACCTTTGTCGCGACGCTCTGCTCATATTGCGCACAATTTGAAATAGCTTAGGACATATATAACACAGCTTTCCAACCCTTGGGCCCTACAGGGGGTTTGGGAGATCTGGGGAGAAGGACCATTTATTTTCAGGGATCTGGGGAAAGCATAAGCTTTTTTGGGGATTTAGGGAACAGGAAGCAGGAACCTAAGGAAAAGCATTTACGGGAGCGGAGCTTGTGTGAAAGGTCATTTGTTTTCTTTTTGGGAACAGGGCTCCGATCGAGCCCCTTACCCTGATGTATCTTGATGATAAGGGGCACTCAATGAAATATGTCATACAATTCTTCACTTTTTTGCACAATTTACAATTGTTTTTCGTGCAAAGAATAGATCCACAATGTGAGAAGAGACCTTGAAATAATGGAGATTTTTTTTCACATGATGACCTTCGCCGTTCACAGTAAAGACGCGTAAACGAATACAACCGTGTGACGTCATGTTATCTACTCGAGGTTATCTATCAATGAAAGAGGAAAGAAGGAGAATTGAAATAAGATCATGAAGATATTTTTGAGTAAGTGTCTTTGTTTTATCCGTTTATTTAGGGCAAGCCTAGTCGGCGACAATAATGTCAACACAATATTTCGAATGTTTCAACGTGAATAACTGTTGCTAGCCGCTACCGCGAAATCCGGTTCCCTTGACAATTTTTTTTCTGTCAATGCACAGAAGAACAGAATAGAACAGATCATTTTTACCATCTTCCTACAATAAGAGCGACGCAGGAGCGTCGCTATAATTATTTCATTTTTATCTTAAAAATGATAACACATTGTTCTTAACATATGGCTAAAAATATTTCGTGATTATAGACGAAAGTGCATGCACAATATTAATGACAATCGCAGAAAATACTTCAGAATACAAACCTTTCTCTTATTTCCAACTTGCTTTGATTTTGAATCCCCTATAGCCGTCTAACTAAATTTTAAAAACACAATTTGACTTAGGCTTAAACAACTATTCCTCGCCCACAAGAATAACAAAACGTCAACATTCCTGTTATATTAAGACCTTATTAGATCTCGTATTTACAGAAAATCCGGGTTATACTAGGGGTTGAAGTTTACTAAACAGCATACACTGAAAGCACATTTTAGAATCGCCATAATGAGGCGTCTTTATCGAGTACAAACAAATATTAATATTAAGAGCAGAAATACGAAATAAACCTTTTTTTCCGAGAGAGAAAATGTATCATCAAAATTACATCTGGATATTCGTTGTCTGTCTATTTCGTTGTCTGTCTGTTTCATATGAATGTTATCGTTTTGAATGACGCAAACGAAAGATTCTGTCATTAAATACAAATTGAAAAGATTCAACATAAAACAGTAAAATAAAACAGTAATCACAACTGTTTATGACTGCAACATCTTTCGGAAATGTCATTCTAACTTTTAGAGATGGTAGTAGTCAGAACCAGAATCATTTGAGCCGTCACATGAGATAACCAACCATGCGGTGTTTTAAACAGGTCCGACACAAACCGAGCTGTACAAGCATAGAAGATGGGTAGAGGCTGGAAATATTGGATTTAGAAAGTAGAGGAATTGTACTATCCATGCAGCGAAAATAGAGCTTCGCGGTTACCGCGAAGCTGAACTGCACCTTTTGTTTCGCATGATGGAATTTGTAGGTTTTCTCATGAGGCGGCTCAAATGATTTGGTGGGTTTTACGCAAGTTTGACGGTGCCTAAAACCTGGAAGTGGTTCTATTTCGTCTATATTTGCATATACACTCAATGGAAAAGCATGCCATATGCTAGAGGGACTGTAGAAATATGTATACTTTGTGAATATGCCCTGCAGCGGCCGATTTATGTATGCATTGAAGAATATATTCGATAACCGATCAAGAAGGTAGATGATTAAAACAAAACGACTTACCCTTTAGGTCGGTACTCGAAATCATCCCTAAATGCCTACATCAATCACCAGGTGAATGTCGTATTCTTCAAAACTAACATAATTCTATAGTCCCTTTGACATGCTGTATGTGTTTCTATACAGCATCAACACGATTTAAAATGAAAAATCCAAAATGTATTCACTGGTCGCCGCCATGTTTTGTCTCCAGTAAATCAGCGTAAATAACCGCAAATCGTCGTAAACACCGCAAATCGACGTATAGGTTGACCAGTGTGATACCGCTCCAGCATCAAAAGACCTTGCCCATGCAATATACAGAAACTTTTTTCAAAAGTAAAAATTAAAAATTTCATTCGAAAGATTTTTTTTTTTTTTTTTTTTTTTTTTTTTTTGGCGGCCCCCGTGGCCGAGTGGTTAAGGTCGCTGACTCCAGTGCTCTTAATCATTCGATCATCTCACCGCTGTGGGTTTGCGCCTCGCTCGGGGCACGAGTCACATGTGGGACAAGCCAAGTTCTGCTTGCGGGTGTGTCAGGTGGTTTTTCCCCGGGTACTCCGGTTTTCGCCCCACCTACCGATTGATTCGTCTCGATATGAGTGAAAAAGATTGAAAGGGACGTAAAACTGAATAAAAAAAAAAAAAAAAAAAAAAAAAAAAAAAAAAAAAAAAAAAAAAGAAAGATTTTTTTGAAAAATTATAATAACATGCTGCTGAAATGTCATCGCAACTTTAATGGAGAAGCATGTCGCCCATCCTGGGACAAGACGGTGAGTGAGGGATTCCCATATATCTGTTATAATCTGGCTTCATGTTGCCGGTTTTTATGGTCACTTATGTGGCTTGAATAGCCGAAACCGCGGTATGATTCGTTCCGAAACCGCGGTATGATTCGTTCCATTTAAATGATAAGGGAACTCTATTTATACCCATTTACTTTCTACCTACTTTGATTAAAGATATTCACTGCCCATGAAAAAAATATTCAAACGTTTATGTTTCAGCTCGTTTTAGATTCCAAATATATAACAACACTTCTTATCGGGTCGTGTGCTATTTTCAATATATACATGGGAAATATGGAAAATAAGGAATGTGATTAGATATGAAAACAAATTTCCTTCAGCCACAGTTACCCTGAATTCTGTTTTGTCAAAAATCACATCATGTTCTACGTTTAGACCTCTCCACACGGAAGAGGAGTGAGGTCACGAAGTGTATCGCAGTGCAGGTTAGCCAGCTGATCTACACTCGTACAATGAAGCCAGGTAAAACATCATGACAATACGTGCACCTCGAATTAATGGTCTGGTCTCGACCAGCATCAGGTTAGGTAGCCTAGCAGAACACATACTCACCCAGGATACAGGGTACTCGGTAAATGGTAAAGCCCGGCGGTTACCAGGCAGCTCAACTATGGCGGTACGGCACGGGTCACCGGTCGCTTGTCTCGATCCTGGTTACAGGTGATCAGATTTCGTTACCGCACGGCCACCGATCCAGCTCTTTCATAGCAGAATGCAATGATAATAAATTCATTTGCGGTACTTCCCACTATGCAGCTGCGGGGTTTGAAACGTGTAAGTGACTTCGTTTTATTATCAATTACTCCTATTTTAAGACATCTTTTAAAAATCGGAGAATGACATGAAGTGGGTAATTTATCTAGCGTCTTTCATCTCCAGACGATCTGCTAAAACACAGCACGTGGTTTGGAATCACTTTTGAGGTCGGTGCAACACATGCGTTTTTAGGTTGTGTGCTAGATTTTCAACACAAACACGCCGCATAACTTCGTTTTCCAACTTATGCAATGCGTCCATTTTATGTGGAAGATTTTATTTTGACTAATGATGAAGATTTGTGACCATAAACGTCTTTTGTATGCCTCTGATTTGAACATAATCAATATGCTATGAAGCGGCGTGATAAGCGATGAAGAAAGGGGTCTAGCTATGAAGAAAACTTGTTATGCTTGGAGGATGAGCAGTCCAGTTGATTTTACTATATGAAATACGCTGATCAGCACTGTATCATCAAGAGGCGTATTTAATAGCATCCTCAGCTTCGACAGCAACTAAGCAAATCTGGTAAATGTCTTTCTTGTTTTGAAAAAGCATGATTCTTCCTTTACAAGAACATGTTTTGTCTCACAGTATGTATTTATGTATTACATTTTTTTTTTCGATATGTATGCTTACTTATGTTTAGTTACTGTATAAATAAAGTTCGCTTCTTATTGGAGGAACGGAAAGAGCTACGAGGGATTATCAAAAATTACGTGGACTATTCTTGTAACTTATGAATTAATG
Source organism: Rugalucina vietnamica (assembly GCA_964017185.1). NCBI lineage: Eukaryota > Metazoa > Mollusca > Bivalvia > Lucinida > Lucinidae > Rugalucina > Rugalucina vietnamica. Next base: position 7,602,572 of record OZ024872.1, read on the forward strand.
ACTCGATTCCACTCAAACTTTCACGACACATGGACCCATGTAATATGCAGCAGTGTGCAAAATTTCATTACAATCCCTTCATTCATTACAAAATTATTGTGAAGTGAAAACACCCACTTACGCCACCCTGGAGCACTCCGATGACGTCAGTGACGTCGACGCAAAAACACTGATTTTGAACCACAAAATGTGCTTTTTAGGGCTACTGATTTTTACAGTTTTACTGTTCAAAGTATGTTAAAAGAGATTGTTTAACTATTAGAGTATGGTTTATATTACCAGTCTGTATAAAGTTTTTAATGTATTGCCTTGATTTGAGAATAAATTTGGACTGGGCATAAGGATGCTGACTTTTAAAATTATGATTTCCTACGATGTATTGGTTACCTAAGCTTCACAAAAGACCATACAAAAGCAAGATTTATTGCAATTCTAGCTTTTGTACTACTACTGAACTTTCTAAATTATTAACTTCCTGTCTTACTGCTATCAAATCTCATGTTATAAGATACTGTGAGACAGTGTATGAAACTTTAAATAAAAATTGGTTTTGGTCAATAAAAAATTCTGGTGAGGTGCTCAATAAATTGAAGTGTAGAGGGTTCCGTGCGACGAGCTTGTCCACATATGATTTTTCTACTCTGTATACAACTTCACCACATAATCTAATTAAAGAAAAACTTCTGGATTTGATAGAGTGGACCTTCAAAAGGGCATTAAAAAACTATGGTTCACTTTATTTGGCATGTAATGACAGAAAGGCTTTTTTCACATCCTCTGACCAAAGTCGGTATACACTTTGGTCATGTCAGAATGTGTGCGACGCCTTATCCTATCTCCTGGATAATATTTATATTAGATTTGGGACCAAGTTATACAGACAAATTGTTGGAATTCCGATGGGTACAAATTGCGCACCTCTCGTAGCTGATTTATTTTTATATTGCTACGAAAGAGATTTTATGGATTCTCTTAACCATGATAATCAAGCTGATTAGTAGGGTGACTTTCAAGACATATTTGGGGATGGGGTCACCACAAAAGTACCGCATTAAATGGTATATACCAAAATGTTTGTCATATCCTGAAGTTTCTGAAATAACTAGACTAAAGTGTCCGATTTTGGTGCGGGCTGAGAAATCCAAGATGGCATCCAAGATGGCGGCCATTAAAAATTATTAGGGGTCACTTTTTTAAACAATAATAACTTTTGTATATGGAGACTTCTGATTAAGCAATATGTTTGAATATGTTCCAAATAAATAAGGCTTTAAAATCAAACATGTATTGATGAGCAACAACAGCAAGGTCAAGGTCAAACTGACGGTCAAGGTCAATTTTCACCAAAAATCTACAGTTTCACCTAAGTTTTTTGTTTTTAAATGTATGAAAATACCTCCTTTTCTCTACAGAGTCAAATGATATTATGTGCCAATTACTTGGCTGATGTAATATGAAAAAGTACTAAAATAAATTGATTCACCATTGTGAAAATGAGAAAAATACCAACTTTGGTGGTTTAGAAAAATCGGCAATTTTTTGAAAGCATAAACTTGTATAAGTCACTTGTGCTATTTTGGTAAATAAAACAATGCATATTTATGCAACTACTTTGCCTGTAAATAACTTCATATATTTCAAAATACATTTTAATGCCATAAAGTGCATTTAATTCTTTATAATGTAGGTTTTTTTTCCATGCCAAGTTACCCCACCCACTTTCAAGCAACAGGTGTTAACAAAATTGGTCGATGGCATGGCACTTTTAGATACTTTTATCTTGCTGGCGTGAAACATTATAATTGCTCCAGGTTACACTTTGTCTTGGTGTGTATCTGAGTGTTTGTATGCACAGCTGACCATTTTGGTCTGTTCATCCGTATGTCTGTAGCATGTAATTTGCCGAAATCAGTTTTTTAATATAAAACAATAAATACATGTAGTTTTAGCTGGTTATAAATGAAACATTTGGAAGGCAAAATCAGAGTACTAAAAGTGCCACATTTTCTACATCAGAAACGTGTCAATCCATGTTCAAAGCATTATCTTTTGGTGCGGCTGAGAAATCCAAGATGGCGTCCAAGATGGTGGTCTTTAAAGATTATGAGGGGTCACTTTTTTAAGATATTAACTTTTGTATCTGGAAACCTCTGATTTACCAATGTTGAGTATGTTTCAAACAAATAAGGCTTCAGGGCAAATTGCTTTGCTGGTGTAATATGAAAAAAAAAATACTGAAATAATTTGATTCACCTTTGTGAAAATGAGAAAATTACAGACTGAGGTTGTTTAGAAAAATTGGCATTTTTTTTAAAGAAAAAACTTGCAGAAGCCACTTGTGCTTTTTTGGTTGATAAAACAATGCATATCTATGCAAATACTTTGCCCGTGAATATATTAATATATTTACAAATGCATTTGAAGGTCATAAAGTGCAACAAATCCTTTATAATGTAGGTTTTTTGCCATGCCAAGTTATCCCACCCTCTTTCAAGCAACATGTGTTAACGAAATTGATTGATGGCATGGCACTTTTAGATACTTTTATCTTGCTGGCGTGAAACATAATAATTGATCCAGGTTACTCGTTTTTGTGCATATCTGAGTGTTGTTTGTATGTACTACTGACCATTTTGGTCTGTTCATCTGTACGTCTGTAGCATGTAATTTGCCAAAATCAATTCTTTTAAATACAAAACAATTCATTGTTTCATCTAGTTATAAAAGAAACAGTTGGAATTCAACACCAGAAGTACTAAATATGCCACATTTTGTACACCAGAAACGTATATATCCATGTTCAAAGTATTATATGTATGTCAATACGGGTGTATTTTAGTGTGGTTAATTGTAAACTAGTAGGGGAGAAAATTTTTGAATGCTGTTTAAAACTTCGTTTTAGTCAAGTTTGAAGTTATTTCAATCGGCCTGTATTCAGATACATAAAATATTTCACTTTAAATGTCAAGAACTATGATAAAATAATCATAGAGACGTAAATGCAGAAAAACATAGGGGCAAACCTCCAACAATTCTTTGTGCTTTGGCACACTCATTTACTAACATACGTTGAATATATTTGGCCCCATTTGGATTATACTAGTCTTTGTATTGACTACCCTGTTACAAGATTACAAAATCATAGTAATTCTCTTTGGTTCCATGTTGCCAAATCTTATAGGGTCACTGAAGAGGCTTAAGTAGCCGAAACTGCGGTATGACCCATACCCTTTCTCAATAATATGTTCACTGCTATTAAAGCATCTCAGTTTTATTTTTATTTGGCCTCTGATTGCCTCAAAGATTTGAAAATGAAATCAGCTATTCAATAGTCGGCCACTCAGTTACCCGAATTTAACTAAAATATGAAAACATACATAAGGCTAAACAGTACATAAACAGTACAAAAGATCGACTCCAAAACACACAACAGAACCACAACAGAAGTATTGCCTTGGAACGATTAGTAATATAAAATTATTGGGGGGGCTTAGACTGGTTTTACTAGTGCATAACCTCACCCTCATTTTCCGCAATGGTTCAAAACATTTATTTAGTTGTTCTGTCCTCGTGGTGAATCTCTAACTAGTCAATGAATCATCAAGGACAAACAAATAAATCATGATAACCACCCTGATGAATCAAAAACGAGGACTCAACAGTTAGCTGCACGACGATGGAGTTCCTTCGGCGCCGAATAACTTACTGAAACCCGGAGCAAAAGAAAAAACACCGAAACCTAATTATCAATTTAGGTTTCCCCCATACCCCCCCCCCACACACACACACACGGGTTTTGGAGTGGGATTTTCTTTCTGATTGCGCCATTAATTGATCATTGCCTACTTGTACATCACAGCAGTATATCAGTTTTTACAATGTTCTAGATTTTAACCTCTTGCCCCACCACTCAGGCATGGACCGTTAACACAAAAAATCTTGTTTCTTGGCCCCTGAAGGCACTTTATAGCTGAAAATGGTGTCAAATTATGGTTTTGACTTTGTTCTATACGTTTATGTATGTTTATGAATACAAACTTATTGAACAAAGTCAAAGCCATCATTTGACACCATTTTCAGCTATCAAGGGCCTTCAGAGGTCAAGATACAAGATATATTTGTGCTTATACTTTATATTTTTTTTCCGCATTTTAGCTCGACTGTACTAATGCATAGAACTACAATAGACATCTCGGTCTTCCATGTTCTCGTTCACGTTCCTGTTCCCATCATACATACGTTAACGTTTTATCGAAGTCTATAACTCAACAGCCTCTGGCTAGAAAGCATAGATCATATGACCCAAAGAAGTTATATTTTGTGAAAGCATAGAAGATAGAGGGAAAAAATGCGGAAATATTAATGGTGTATACTAGTACGTACAAAAGTTCTTGTTTCTAGTCCTCCTGTGATTATAAAGACCTGATGATGGCATCAAATGATTGTTTAGACAATTATCTGTTGGCATGCAATCAGATAAGTTCATCATATGATCAAAACTTTCAAAAATATTATCAAAAACGTTAATACATGTACTTAATGAAAAATGGCGAAAAACTAAAGGGCATACTTAAAAATGTATTTGTACCTCAACCTCTGGGGGTCCTTATTAGCTGAAAATGGTGTCAAATAATTGCTTTGACTAGGGCATATTTGCCGGTATTCAGATATATAAATCATATTATTAAATGTATTAATTTTTATGAATGCAAAAATATAGGGAAAAATGCGAAACGATAAAGGGGTATACATACAAATGTTCTTGTGTCATGACCTCAGATGACCATAAAGAGCTAAAAATTATGCAAAGTGATATCTAAGACAATTTTCTATTGTTATATGTTCAAGTAAATTAATCATGTGATTTCAAGTTTCAAAAATGTTTATGAAAACTTAAAAAAGTAAAGAAAAATGAGGAACAATTAAAGGGATATACTTATGAAAGTTACTGTATCTCGTTTTTATGGCCCTAAAAAGATGTAAACGATATAATTATATTACATGTAAATTGTATCATAAGATTGCTCAGACACCGCTCTATTAGTCCAGTTTCAGATATACGCTATACGTATATAAGTCATGTGATTTTAGCTTTCAATAAATTTAAGAAATAAGAGCAAATGCGGAAAAATAAGAAATTGACTCACAAAATTACCTGTATATTGGCTGCTAATTGACCTTAAGCGTTCAAATGGCTTCCAATTATTGCTAAGACAGTGCACTGTTGCTTGTGATATATAATAACATAATATGATTTATAGTTTTATTTAAATAGGAGAAATACTGCGAATTTTTATACAGTGTGTTTTCAAAGGGTCCAATTTATGACAGTTCATTTAACATTAATGTTATATCGAGGTATGTTGTAATGAGGTTGCAGATTACAACTGTGAATGGTAATGAGTTTGTCAAAATATTTATAACATGTTTCAAAGAATATATTAAAATATTCTGATAAATACTAAATGTCACGTTACAATCCACTGTATGTAAAGTGGTGGGTGGGGTAATTCTGCATGAAATAGTGCCTAACATGAAAAGGTTTTGATGTTTTAGTGTCAAATATGCTTACAAACAATACACTATGCATTAGTTATTAACTATTTAATAAAAATGAAACAATTGACATGTATATAGTAAATTGCACAGCTTTTTGTCATAGCAGTGCTACATCTATGAGTTTGACCATCTTGCCAAGGAAAAATCCAGAGCAGCCCACTTGATCCTTCATCGGGAAGGTAAATTGGATGAATTAGAATTAGAATAATACTTATCACACCTTATTCATTGCCCTTTGATAGCATTAACGTTTAAAAAAACTGTTACACTCTGTTGAAAGATTTCAGGTACATGTACAATCTGATATCTCATCCTACCTTTGATCCATGTAAGGTCGAAACCTGACTATAATATGAATGTTTCCATATTAATGATAAAACTGGATGTTTAATATAAACTATTCACCCTGAATCTACACATATGTGTTACTTTGATGTGAGAAATAATAGATCAATTCCAATTATTTGGATTTTAAAGCCTCATGCCTCAGACAAGATTTTTTGCCCATTTGCAACGCCATCTTTCCAGCAGCTAATTTTAGAATCTTAAAATGATATATTGATTTATAATTCAGCATGTAATACTTTGAAGACTACTTAAATGACCATACTATGAATAAAATGGAATAGAAACTGTTGACAAAAAGGAAAAAAATAATAGAAAAAAAAAAACAAACACTTTTTTTTTCAAATATTACAACATGGTGTTTTAGACGCCATCTTGAAAATCTCCATGGCAACACAACATTATTCTATCTTCATGTAAATCCATAAAGCCTATACATTGTAGTTTATTTTTATATATAATACTTCTTTCTTTTCATGCATACTTTGGTGTTATTACAAAAGAAATGAGATTGATCAGTTGATTTTTCGCAATATTTTGGGTTTGACCTTGAATTTGACCTTGACCGTGGGACTCAAACCATTTTTAAATTTATCATTGAAAAGTTTGAACATATATTGTAAAAATAAAAGTCATTTGTTTGGTGTATTGAGATGCTTTAAAACAGTATAGGAGGTAATGTACATCAACCTCTTGCATTTATTTCTGGCAGCCATCTTGGACGCCATCTTGGATTTCTCGGCTTGCACCAACATTGGACACTTTATCCTGCCCATTTCATAAACTTCATAGTATGGCGAACATTTTGATATATATAATTAAATGTGGTACTTTTGTGGTCACCTACTCCATGAAATAGGCCACTTTTTTTAGTCATAATCACTCCACTAGATGTTATCGAGGCTTCTAATTCCACTTCTAGGTACCTCGATGACCTTTTGAACATTGACAACCCTTATTTTGAAGGTATGGTCAATCAAATTTATCCATCTGAACTACAGTTGAACAAAGCCAATATCTCGGATACCGAAGCCCCCTTTTTAGATCTACATCTTTCTGTTGCAAATGGATTTGTTTCTTCTAAAATTTATGATAAGCGCGATGACTGATTTTGATATAGTAAATTCTCCGTTTTTTGGATGGTGACGTTCCTCGTCGTGCTTCTTATGGTGTATACATTTCGCAACTTACTAGGTTTGCTAGAGTCTGCAATCATGTTACAGACTTCAACGCTCGAAATAAATCTTTAACGGCCAAACTTCTCCAACAGGGCTATCGGTATCATAAACTTCGAAAAACCTTTTCTAAATTTTATCGTAGACACTATGAATTGATTTCCAAATATAATGTTGGGTTAAAGACACTTTTAAGTGAGGGTCTTTCGGAACCAGAATTTTATGGTGACTTGGTTTACAAATTTAAGAAACTTATAGGAAGTAATGATTTTTCTTTTCAGTTTAGAAAAATCATAACACGTTACAGACGTATAGGTTATAACTTGAATGTTATGCGACAGTCTGCATGCTTAGTTTTTAACCCAATCACGGTTGATAACTATGCTGCCTTCTTTAATTGCACGCCGGTGGGTCGGGCGTCAGACTCTATGATGGCCCCGACTTAAAGCTATTCATTTTAGTTGGTTGGGGCCGGAGCTTCTTGTCTGTTGCTTGGCCCACCGGGGTTCAACTGATGTTTTTTCTTTAGCTCCGGAGTTAGTAAGTTATTTGGCGCCCAGGGATCTCCATCGTCGGGCAGCTTACTGAATCTGTGAGTCCTGGTTTTTGATTCATCAGGATGTTTATCATGATTTATTTGTTTGATCTTGATGATTCATTTACTAGTTAGAGATTCACCACGAGGACCGAAGAACTAACTAAATGTTATGAACCACTGCAGAAGCTGAGGGTGAGGTTACGGCCGTGTAAAATCGATTTAAACCCGCCAGTAACTTTGTGTTACTGATCGTTCCAAGTCGATACTTCTGTGGTGGTTCTTTTTGTTTTATGTCTTGGTGTTTAAAATATTTTTGTGCTGTTGGCGCCTTATGTATGTTTGCATATTTTTAGTTAAGGTAACTGAGTGGCCACCTATTGGGAAAATAGCTGCTCATTCGGCTTACGAAGTGTTTTCATGGTATAAGTACCTGATTGTTGGTTTGGTTTTTTCCCACCTTGGTTTTTGGAGTGGGAGTCTTTTTCTGATTGCGCCTTTTCCTGATCTTTGCCTACTTGTACGTTTTTAGGCGTTAGAACATTTTAAATGACGGATATGAATTTCGTTATTAATTTGGGTCCTATTTGTTAAAACGTGCACGTAATGTTTCATTTCTAATGCTTTATCGAAGGACCTTGAAGTTTTACCGGCAAACAAGAAAATGGGAATTGTACAATATTGCTGGTTGATCTGTGTTGCATGAAATTTAAACATCGCTTAAACATTATGAAAAAAAATCAAACATGTATGCCTAAGCAAAACAACGTAGGTGCACAGCCGGTCCATCATAATTTTTGAGCAAGTATAAATTGTTTTGTTATGCATTCATTAAGACACATGGCAGGTTTGGCTGTGATCTGCAAAACCGTTTTGAAGAAAACGCAAAAGAAATGCGATACTGCAGTGCCAAACTTAACGTCATTTCTGACGTGCTCCGTGATGGGGAGGGTGGGGTAAGAAAAACTATCACCAACGGCTAATACAACATCTTAGATTAACCAAACTTTCAGAATCTAGTAGAGTTAAGCAAATTTATCGCCAGCTGAAATTTGAATGTGTTTGCCTAAACCGTAGTCAAGTTATGGGAAAAGTCCACGTAATTTTTGATAATCCCTCGTATATGCATTACAGAAAATGATCAGTTTACTTTTTCTTGTACATGGAACTATCAGGGTCCACACAGTAACCAGCATGGCTACATTATAAAAAGAGTTTAAAAAAGTGCACCGGTCTCAGAACTGATTGAATGACCAGATGTGAGCGCAGGTGTGATTTATAATAAGCTAGAAAAAGTGCATAGGTCTAATTATGTGCAGCGAATCGTGACTTACTTTTTCCATACTATTTCAAAACAAGAAAGACATTTATCAGCATTTCTTAGTTGCTAAATAAGCTAAGTAAGTAAGTAACTTCTTTATTTTATAGCTGAGGAGACTTTTAAATACGCATCTTGACAATACCAGGCTGACCAGTGTATTTCATTATAGTACAATCAACTGGACTGCTCTAGTTCATAGTATAACAAGTTTTCTTCATAGCTAGTCTCCTTTCTTCATCGCTTATCACGCTGCTTCATAGCATATCGATTATTTTCAAATCAGAGGCATACAAATGACGTTTATGGTCACAAATCTTTATCATTAGTCAAAATAAAATCTTCCAAATAAAATGGACGCACTGCATAAGTTGGATAACGAAGTTATTCAGTGGGTTTGTGTTGAAAATCTAGCACACAACCTAAAAACGCATGTGTTGCAATCACTTCAAAAGTGATTCCAAACCACGTGCTACGTTTTCAGCAGATCGGCTGGAGGTGAAAAAAGCTAGATAAATTACCCACATCTATCATTCTCCGATTTTTGAAAGATGTCTTAAAAAAGGAGTAATTGATAATAAAACAAGAGAACACGAAGTCGCTTAATACATGTTTCGAACTCCGCAGCTGCATATAGTGGGAAGTACCGCAAATGAATTTATTATCATTGCATTTTGCTATGAAAGAGCTGGATTGGTGGCCGTGTACCGGGAATCCTGGCTGCCACGACGATGAAATCAACTAAAATGTCAAATTACATGAATCATGAACATTTCATGGAATTAAAACATCTCTGGCTTGATACCTTACATTACAAGGATTATTCTGATATCTAATTTAGTGTATGAAACACGGAATTTCTTAAGATATTTTGAAAGTGCGGAATCGAAGTGAACCACGATACAGACGATGTGTGTGACGACACACCAGACCGACTAAAACGCCAAAATAAAAACCGTACCTGAAACAATCACATACACATGTTGTAGCCATAGCGGATCTGTAGATGATCCGGATCAAAATAATTTTCAAAAGAATTTTACAAAAATATAAAACGAGAAGTTTTTAAAACGAACTTGACACTTGACTCTTGATTCAAACACGTTTCATTCCATCGCTCAATGATGGTGGATAATGACGTCACTAGCTTGTTCACGTCAATGGCTCCCGGCTAATATAAAGAAACACGATGGAAAAAATCTTTCTTTTACACACGGTTATCCAAGGCGGTTCGCCGAATTTCCCGTAAATGAAAGGTACCATGTAAGTTATCTTTCGATATTGGTTGCTAATATTTTTTCCAATTGTTTTCTGTCATTTTGAAGAAGTTTCCATCCTAAAATGGAATATTACGACATACTTAACAAGAAACTTTGAAGCGGTGTCATTGTAGTTACTCCGAATCACGTTTAACCGCATACTGTCATTGTATGCTCTCAAATGACTCGGATTGTTTGATGTTTGGAACTAAAGGTATATTTTTACATTCTGTGTCTTTATCTTATAAAATTAAGTGTAAACAATGAAAACATCTGCGTTTTTAATAAGCATCATGTAATATTCCGACGTTATTCAGATCTCCCATGGAACACCGTGTGTTCGGTGGGGATGGGGTTGAGCAAACATGGCTATGGAATAATGCCGCCGAAAAAGGCATATGTTTTGGTCCTCGGAATATTTCATAAGGTTCATTGTATGACTTCATGCACAAAAGTTGAAGGATAAACCCATCGGTGGTGATCTATAGTCCATGATTCGGATTACCTCCAATTGATTCGCTTTGACTTCAATGATGCATAGACTTTCACGCTTCAGTGGTCACAGTCACGTGCTTGATCAAAAATGAAAATCATTAAGTTGATGAGGAACTAAATTGGCTTTAAGACTGCCAGTACTAAGTTTATAATAGTCAAATTATTCATATGCGCATGCGCAGCAATTTTCATGAACTTGATCCGGAATGGGTAGAATAATTGTAGGATAATTTAGATTTGAACAAGTTTTTATGTCTCCCCCCGAAGGGGTCGGAGACATATTGATTTTGCCCTGGTCGTCTGTCCGTCTGTCCGTCTGTCTGTCACAAATCGTGTCCGCTCTGTAACTCGAAAACCGTGTAAGATATCACGATGAAACTTCACAGGAATATTAACCAACATGAGACGACGTGTAGAACACAAGAACCGTAACTCTAGATTGCATATTTTTCGAGTTATGACCCTTTGAAATGGGAAAAAAAGCAGAATTTGCACTCTAGTCGTGTCCGCTCTGTAACTCAAAAATCGTTTAAGATATCATGATGAAACTTCATAGGATTATTAACCAACATCAGACGACGTGCAGAATACAAGAACCGTAACTCTGGATTGTATATTTTTCGAGTTATTGGCCTTTGATGGAAAATAGCAGAATTTGCGTTCTAGTCGTGTCCGCTCTGTAACTCAAAAGCCGTTTAATATATCTTGATGAAACCTCATAGGATTGTTAACCAACATGAGACGACATGCAGAACACAAGAACCGTAACTCTGGATTGTATATTTTTTGAGTTATTGGCTTCCTGCTGAATCTATTTTATAAACAGACAAATCGCAATATAATGACATATCAGCACATATCAAACATAGATTTGAACATAAATGAATTCATTAAAAAGCTGTTTATAAAAGCATTTTATGTAAATTGTATATTTAGTACAGAGAATATTGGTTTGTATAGATAATTGTGCCATGACATGAGAACTTCTGTCTTTGGGGTTTCCAACCAGATTGACACAACGAGACTGTACAGCCACTGCTATGGCTAGAGTAGAGGCATTAAATTTCGGAATTAGAAAGCTGAGTGGCTGTTTTATCTAGATAGCAAAAACAAAGGCGCTGATTATCTGTCTTTGTTTTTTGCATTGGCAAAACACAGGTTTTCTCATGCTGCTGATCATTTAATCTGTTTTGTATATTTAGACATGTTCTCTTCTGTGCCACTCTTCTATTACACTTCTCAGTTGTTATGAATCTTTGTAACCAATCTAAGCAACCATCTGTGGTAATATTATTGAAGACTAAGCTTGGTTACATGTACTTAGAAAGGGGGGAGACATCCGTTTTCACATAGAAAACCAATTCTGGTTATAGATTCACTTCACTGGACTGTCAAAAATAGAACAACACAGCTGCAAATCTGATGAAATATGTTAATTATGTAAACAATGACATTAGATGGACATCGTCTAGTGAATCAGTGTGATAAACTTCATGAGCAGATAAATGCTAAAGTGGATGAATGTTGACGCAAGAAGAAATCGTTGGAAATGGTGTCATTTGATGAAAACAAGTATTGACTTTTGACAAAAGGTAAACGTTACACTCTCAGTTTAAAGTTCTCGTCAACCCATTTCAGGTGCCAGAAAGTATCTAGATTAAAACACACACATTGTCCTTTATTTTTTGTGGTCATTCGTCATAAATACCAGCTTTCGGGTGAATTGAGATAAATGATTATGGGGGCAAAACTAGGCTGCAAGGCCTGCCTGTATTATGTTGGTTGGTCCAGTTTTCGTGGTACTAATAATTCAAAGGCAACTCTAGGATGATAGATACAGGATAGATCTTAAATAAATATGAGCCTGTGCGTGACAAAACCAACAATTTGGGTTTCAGACCAGGTCCGACACAAACCAGGCTGTACAGTCACAGAAGCAGGCTAGAAGCTTGAAATTTCGGATTTAAGAAGAAGAGAAATTGTACTATCCGTGTAGCGAAAACAAAGGCGCTGATCAGCTTCGCGGTCACCGCGAAGCTGATCTGCGGCTTTGTTTTCGCTTATGCAAATTGTTGGTTTTCTCATGCACAGGCTCATATGGAATGGTGCATTATAATCCTTGTTATTTAAAGTCCAGTTTACCTTTCCATTGCAATACTGTTTATTGCTTACACAGATGCCAACAACAACAACAACAAACAAAACACTTTATTCACTCAAGGTCTGCGGATACAAACATCATGAGGATATGATACAATAATACATTTAACATGACATGGTGGAAGCAGCAACAAAATACAGATTGCGAAAAATTTAGTGGTTGAAATATTGAAAAGTACAATTTCAGGATGGGGGTGATGTCTTGTTGATTTCGGTACGACTGTATTAGATGTGTGGCACGAGTTATACAAAAAGTAATTAACAAAGTGTATAATGCATAAAGATAACTAAATAAATACTTAATGGCACAAATTATGAAGTAATATGTAAGCTTTATATGCTATATTGCAAAATACGCACTTTTATTATTAACAATATAATATGCACTTGTGACTCTATTTAAGCGTAAAATAGGTTATCAATTATACAAGGGGAACTAACTGAGTAATAAATGATTTAAATTTTTTAAAACGAATATCTTCCCTTTACATGTTATATTGGCCGGAACACGGCGAAGTCCAGCACAGGTGCATATAGAATTCTGAAAACGGCTAAGTGACAGGTTTGTGCACATCTGGCCTTGTTTTAGAAGGAGATACAGGTGGGTGCATGGTCAACTGGTATTCATTTCCCACTCTAGGAATTGATACTTATTTTTTTTGTTATGCAACGGCCCAGCAGTGATTTCTTCGCGCTTTAAGCACGTGATACTTGTGCAAGTATAACCGGTCAGCTCGTTAAAACTGAAATTCACGGGCCAGGCAACAGTTTCATTTTATGTTTTTCATGGGGATATGAGTTTGATCGGAGTAAAAAGAAAGTGCATATTTAACATCAAAATTTGATGGCATACACATATACAGAGATAAAAAGATTTTGGTAGGCTGCAGAACAGACGTTCAGTAAGTGACATTTTTCCAAATGGACTCTAATATTATGGGCATGCTATTATGGTATGCCATTATAATGTTTACTTTATAATATTATCTGAGCCGCCTCGTGCTAGAACCAACAATGTGGCCTCCGAATAGGTCTGACACAAACCGAGCTGTAAAAGCGCAGAAGATGGCTGGAAGCTGGAAATTTTGGATTAAGAAAGAATATCCATGTAACGAAAAACGAAGGCGCCTATCAGCTTCGCAGTTACTGTGAAGCTGATCTGCGCCCTTGTTTCGCCTGTGCAGATTGATGGTTCTGCCATGTGGAGGCTCATTTGTAGCTTTTTGTGTTCTTTCAAGATAAAAGTGACCATGAAATACGAAGGACAGTCACTTAGTTGTACTATACAGCTCATCATTTGCCATTTGCGTTTCAATGTACAGGTACCGTTCTAAATATATGCCATAAAATAATTTCATCAGCAGACTGTACATACAGCTGATACATGTAGTATTGAGCAAACATGGAAAGAATGATATTAAAACAAAGCTCGGTTGATTCTGTCTGCAAGTTTGTTTTGTTTAGTTAAACAGAAAAATTTGATACTGTATTAGATTGGAAATATGTACACGTTGTACATAGGTTTCTTGTTCGTGCTGGTAGCTATCTAAAATTATCGAATATTATCTTTAAGAACATACACAGTTTCTTCAACGTTCCTTCATTTGAGGTTTGTACTAGTTGTCCTAATTTGTACATGCTCGGTCGTGTTAAGAAATAGGGTTTTAGAAATTTCGTTCTTTCCTGGTCAAAGAAGGAGCACTTAAAAATATAGTGGAACTCGTCTCCAACATCACGGATATTGCACAATGGGCATAGTTGTTCATTTCTAGCGTTACGTTCGTTTCTAGCGGTACGTTCATTTCTAGCGTTTCTTTCCCAACGGCTTGTTTCAACCGGTAATTTATGATTTGCAGTTCTTAGTTTAAAAATTAGTAGATACGATTTACGTGGTAATATTGTAAAATATTTTTCTAATTCGAGGTTTTGTTTGAAACTAAAGTACACCAACGCTTTGTGAGACTGTGACTCTTTAGCGCGCCATTCTTGGATGAATTGAGATACTAGGATGCGTTTAGTGAGGTGAGACAGGGAATTCGATTGAATATTTTGTTGTAGCTGCCAAAGGTCGGGACGGCCTATTTGATTTAATATTGATTTAATATGAGAAATCCATGTGGAAGAAAAACTCTGCGTGTGTATTAAACATTGATAGATGAGAAAAGAAATTTTGATACCCTTGCTTTTAATAATTTTATTCCAATAGCCTATCATTCTTGACTTAACTATTATATTTATTGGGGTTCTCCCTAATTCACCATAGAGCATGTAAAGAGGAGTACTCTTTCTCGCTAGTGTGATTCTACGAAGGAAGTCACTTTGTACTTTTTCAATTAGATCGAGATTTTCGTAACCCCATACTTCGCAGGAGTATGTAAGTATCGGTACAATTGTGTGGTCAAATAATTTCAGTTGCAAGTCTAAAGGAATATCTAAATTATTTATTTTTATAAAGAGTAGGTTCGTAGCTTTTTTAGCTTGTTGTGCTATATGTTTCCTTGTGTTAAAGAAACTGCCAGATTGCGAGAACCAAACGCCGAGATATTTATATTTATCAACAATTTCGATTTCTTTATTATCAATGATAAAGCTAAAATTTGAGTTCGTCTGTTTGTTGCCTCCAAAAATAATAATCTTTGTTTTATCTATATTTATATGTAATTTCCATGTTTGACAATATTCCGAAAAAGCATCCAGACACTTTTGCATATCTTCAGGGCTGTCTGCCATTAACACCGCGTCGTCAGCATATAGTAAGGTAAAGAGTCTCATGTATATCATTATTTCGTCATCTGTAACATCAATTGTTAATCCATTAAGATTTTTGTGTAATAAAAAGTGCTCAAGGTCATTTAAATACAAGGAAAAGAGGATTGGCGAGAGATTTTCTCCCTGTCTAACACCACATTCACAGGCAAAGAAAGCTGAGTGTTCATTATTAACAGACACGCTAGATTTGATTCCTTGATACATGTTATGTATTATACGAAATATTTTTCCATTTATTGATTCTTTCAATAATTTTCCCCATAATCCAATTCGCCAGACAGTATCGAATGCTTTGGAAAAATCTATAAAAGTACAAAACAATTTTTTCTTTTTTGATTTCAGTAATTCGATTATTGCATTTAAAGTAAATATGTGATCTGTTGTTGCATATCCATGACGGAATCCTGCCTGGTTTTCGTCGAGTGCTGTATGAAATTCAAGAAATTTAGTGAGCCTATTATTGAGTATAGAGGTGAAAAGTTTGCTTAAACAGCTAAGAACTGTTATGGGACGATAATTTTCTGGACTGAGTCGGTCGCCTTTATTTTTATAGATAGGTCTGATTTTTCCCTGTAGCCAAGCTTGTGGAAAAATACCAGTTTCAAAAACAGTATTAAAAAGTTTTATATACAGTGGCATCAACAACGATTTGGTTGATTTAATATGCTCATTTACTATTTCGTCATAGCCAGGCGACTTGCCTAACTTTAGGCCCATAATAGCCTCATTAATTTCCGATTCTACTATTGCAGAGTTTAGAATATTATCAAAATTCTCAGACTGATATTCTGAGTGCTCAAATACGAACTCTTCGTTTATTTCAGAAGCATTTGTGTTCTGAAAATGTTCAAAAAATTGTTGCAAGGTTGGGGATTTTTCACGAGAGGTGTTTTTTGAAATACTTTTTAGATAACGCCAGTATTCCTTCGGTTGACGCGTGTGCATTTGCCTCAGTTTATCAGCGTTTTTCCGTTTATGCTGGTTTATAAAAAAGTTCATCACCTTCTTGTATTGTTTGCTTGATTCCTGGAGCTTTGTGGCGTTATATTCATTTCTAGAGCGTCTAAATTTATTTTTAGCTTTGCGGTACGTCGCGCGAGCATTGTAGCATTTTGGACCAAACCAAGCCTTGTGATTAGATGTTTTTGTTTTATTAGAATGTACCGGAAATGACATTTTGGCAGCTGTTGCGAATATATTTGATACTTCTGTTACAGCGTCGTCAATAGATGCCTTGTTGGGTTGTAAGTTTGTGCATATATCGTTGAGTTTTCCAATGGGTATATTTGATATGAAGTCATCAGTTCGTCGGTTATCCCAGTTTTTATGGAGTTTATGTGTTGTTTGAGTTACATCATCAGCGTCATTATTGGGTTTGGCACAGAGAGACCATTTCAATAAAGAATGACCGTCACTTAGTAACGCGTCGGTATCCTCTACTTCAAAATCGACTAGCAATTTCAAGCAATTAGTAGAACAAATAGTATAATCAATCAACGATTTCCCTCTAAACGTGCATTTTCCTATGTTTTTGTCCTTTCCACAGCGCCCGTTAAGAATAAAGAGATTATTATTAATGCATATGTTGATAAGTTTATTACCATTCGCATTGGACAAATTATCTTGCGAGGCACGTTGTTTATTGATATTAAGTTTATCGAGCATTTCAGACGAGTTGAAAAATTCTAGCGTTTCCTGGTCAAATTGCAATATATCGGATATCGTTCTGTCAGCTGTTATGAAATCGCAAAGCTGCGCCGTTCTAGCGTTCATGTCGCCTGTGAGACAAACATAAGATGATTTACTACACATTAAAGTTATTTCATTTTCAAGGGAAAGATATTCATCTTCATTAAGAAATCGAGATTGGGAAGGGGGAATGTATAATACCCCTAAAAGTAAGTCCTCTTGGATATCGAGAATTTTGTGATCAATTCGTAGCCATAGAATATAATCAGACTCGGTTGGAATTACCTTGATGTTATCTTGAAATTTATCTTTATAGAATACAGCAATTCCACCTGAGCGTCTTATGAATTTTTGCTTTCTTGTTTGGGATAGGAAACAGTAGCCTGGGACAGATATAACATCGGTATCGTCTAACTTTGATTCAGTGACGCAAAATATGTCAAACTTAGCGATTGTTTCCTGGAACTCTGGGTAATATAAACGGCGTTTAAGTCCACACACATTCAAACAACCAAACAACAATTCGTCATTTCTATTTACATATTTGATTGAAGGGGTCACCCCCACGTTTTCCTATTTTGGGTTCGACGGCGTACGGGGACCAACAGAGCGCTCCCCATCAGGCGGTTTTCGTACAGATGCACGGTCCAGGTTGACACTTACCGAGCGTTTCTTCCTGCCAGTCGATTGCGACGCACCCATTGGTTTGAACGAGCGTTGTTTACTGCGAGAGCGGTGTGTACCTTTGTCAGATTCCGCGTTTTTCTTACTTATAGCTGCGGTAACCGCGGTCAACTTTGCGGCTCGGAACAGCGATTCAGCAAGTGCTCCTGGCGACAAGAAACTTTTATCGTTTACTTTGGCTTGATTAGAATTATAATTTGTTTGGGCAGATGTATCATCTTCCGAGCTTTGTTTTTCATTTTGTGACAATGGGCTTTCAGCGGTTGCCATAGCAGCAGGAACACTACCATGTGTTGTATTTTGAGTGTAAGAGCTACTATCTTGAGCAGGGAGATAGTGCGGCTGGATTTTCGGCCTATTTTCAGTTTTATCAGAACTGTCATTACTGATGTTACTAGATTGAAATGATACATGGTTCTTATTTATATTATAGTCAGAGCACTGGGGTGTACTTTGGGGTACCGGGGATGCTAATGGTGTGTCCAATTGCACTGAGTCAGCAGTCTGTATAATTAATGTATCTGGAGGATTACACTTATCCTGCTGAGAATTAGTGTCATGTTCGTTGGTTTGATCATGATCAACTGAGAGCCCGCATAAGTCATGTTCATTGTTTTGATCAGGGTCAGCTGGAAGCTCTCTTAAGTCCATAGCTGTCGAAGTCTGGCAATTTTGCGCTGGGGTCCTATCTTCGATGCCGCAGCCATCGCCCCACGCACCACCGTTACGTGATGTGGAATCTGTAGAAGAATCGTAGTCATACGTAAGGCCGCGACCACGGCCCCGCCCTAAACCAAGACCAATACCACCCCGTCCTTGAACTGATGTGTATACATGAGTGTTCTGGGAATTGTGTGTCGAGGGTGTGAATGGGACACGCATATGTTCATATGTGTCCATTGGCTCTGTATTAAAGCGACCACTGAGAGTGTTCGGATTTCGTTGGGCAGAGTTCTCCCTGTCCATATTCATTGAATTTGAATTAGTTTGATCACCACCATCCTCGATCGAGATTCTACTTCCCCGCATAATACGATCCCATTCGGGAAACTTATCTGAGACGACAACACCGTTTACTAGGAGTTTAGCAGGGTAGACCATGCTCACGCGATTTGAGGGGTTAGCCCGCTCCGATTTGAACTGGGGCCATAGGGACTTCCGGGCATTTGTAATTTCATTTGGGTAGTCTCTGCTAATGCTTATTTGTGTTCCTCTTAATGATCTAGCCATGGAGATAATATCCTCAGTGTCACTGAAAAACGTGAAGGCTACTATGATAGGTCTTGGACCCCTGAGTCTGTTGAAGCGCCCGAGTCTATGTGCACGCTCAATCACCGGTAGTTCGTCGACACCGAGCTTGTCCTCGAGAATGTTTAGAACGACCCTCTTGCAGTCTTCATCTCTTGACTCGGGAATTCCCCTAAACAATAGGTTGTTCCTCCGCGACCTAGCCTCGATATCGATAGACTTGTATTCAAGCAACTTAAGCCTATCATTATAACTGTTCACGACTGTTTCCACCCGTTGTATACGACCGTTAAGTTTATTAATAGAATCGACTTTCTGTTCGATTTTCTTTTGATTACATCTCAGAACGGTGAACATCTGGGTCAACTTTTCATCAGTATCCTTATTTTCAAAATCACTATCAAAGTCAGCGTCCTGGAACTGGGCAGCTGAAGAAGCTATGTCCTTATCGTCGCCCCCAGTATTAACGCGCTGTCTCTTTCTGACCTTTAGAAAACCATCAGAATCAATATCGACCTCCCGCTCAGCCGAGCCGTCGCCATCTTGAAGGCTCGACAGAATTTCAAATTTGTTTTGATCGGATCTTGCAAAGGGTATATATACGTTGTTCTGTACAAATCCCCTACCTCTGTTGCCTCTACTGATGCTGCCACGATTGCTCCAATAAGCCATATCGTTCTTATACCATTCGAACCCCGATATATCACAGAAAATCCAATTTATTTTCGCTTACGAAACAAAACACGTCCACCATGTCGGATTACCGTTAACCAAACAATCTTGCCATTTTGTATGACGTATTGATCTTTGGCGTCATCAAAAGTAAAGCACCAGAATTCGTGGGTCATTCAAAAACAGGCTGTCAATGTCAATGTTTCAAAAAATTCTTGACATATTTTAGTATTTCATTATTTTATTACACCTTGTGAATTGAAATGAGTAACTTTGAAAATATTTCACTGTCAGGTGTGATACTGAAAACATTTTAAAGACATCTACCCATTTTGAATAAAGCAAAAGTCAGATTCAGATTCAAATCAATGAACAATATCTATGTTTAGTATTTTCTTAATATGATTTCTTATTTCTTGTTTATCACTGAACCACTGCAGAAGCTGAGGGTGAGGTTAGGTACCTGTAAAACCGGTTTAAGCCCGCCAGTAACTTTGTGTTACTGATCGTTCCAAGTCGATACTTCTGTAGTGGTTCTTTTTGTTTTATGTCTTGGTGTTTAAAATTTTTTGTGCTGTTGGCGCCTTATGTATGTTTTCATATTTTTAGTTAAGTTAAGGTAACTAAGTGGCCACCTATTGGGAAAATAGCTGCTCATTCGGCTTACGATATGTTTCATGGTATAAGTACCTGATTGTTAGTTTGGTTTTTTCCCACCTCGGTTTTTGGAGTGGGAATCTTTTTCTGATTGCGCCTTTTCCTGATCTTTGCCTACTTGTACCTTCTTATAAAAACAATCTTTGTTATTTTTCTTGCACAAGGTGGATGGTAGACGCCAGTAAAGGTGACATCTTCTGAGAAAATACAATTTCAGCTGAATTTCGTACATGTATACCACGAAGACTGGAACCCCCATGAAAACTGGGCTAAGTACCATACAATTATTAATATAGAAACCAAAGAAAATATATATTCATGTACAATCAAGGCAGGCAACTTCAGGTTATCCAAAGAATAATTTCAATACAAATAAAGCAATGTAATTGTAGACAAGTCTTGGGCTCCATGTTTAGGGAGACTAATATAGAGTGAGGCTCTACGTAAAGACAAAGTCCCTCTAAATTTGGAGGAAACTGATGAACAATTTAGATATGTATTATTTAAAACATATTATTTTAATTAAATCAAATATAAAAAAATGATTTGGTCAGCATCATCTAGTAAAGAAATAATAAAATCAAATTGGTAAACTATTGAAACATGATATATGTGTACAATGTCAGCATTATTGTTTGCGTGTAAAAATGTGTAAAAATAAATAGATGGAAATAATATAAAATAGAAATAAAAGAACTTAGAATTTTGGTATCATCATCTTATCATCAATTCTTCATCTTCTATCTTTCATAACACCTTACATCCTTTGGAGAAGCGCGAGAAAAAAAAATGAAACAAAAAAGACCTGGACCCAGTTGTTCAAAACATCATTAGCTTAACGATATCGTTAAGACATAAATTTGTTAAGCAAATATCAGCTAAAGTAACAAATACACTGTTATTTATTTGCAGTGCAAAGGATTCTCACATTTTTGCAACAAAAAATAACAGTGTATTTGTAATATTAATGTTTGAAATTTTAACGAAACGTTAACTAACGACGTCGTTAGTTTTGAACAACTGAAAACATATTCACCTTGGATTATACTGGATTTACTATAAGATAAGATAAGAAAATTTATTTTAAGACGGCATGACAGTACATAACAATAAACATAAGCTCTAATGAGCTTTTGACCGTCTAAAACATGCAAACTAGCTACAGAATTAGTTTAAAATCTAACGGCTGTATTCCCAACCTACACTCGAGGCATACTCCACTCAAACTCATTCAGATAATCTGATCAGTCACTCGTGTGAGTGCATAACTGTTCGATTCGGTATGCACATGTCCCACTCACACTCGAACTCAACTCATATTTCGAGTAAACGTTGAGTGAAGGCGACACCTCACTCGAGCGCTACTCGAAAATCTTTGGACCCTTATTTCTCCACATTTTCTTCGAAAAGGCCCAATAATAGCAGATTACATACATCACCCGGACCAAGCTATATGCTCGGGACAAATCTTTTCTTGAGAGGGGTCGCGAATTTTAGAACAGATTTCGATTTTCCCAAGGCATGTCATTTGCGACTATTTTGAACATGAAAAGCAATGATCCATATTTTAGGTGAGTGGTCAACATTGTACACCCAGATGCAGACGCATATGTGCCTTTACGCTAGATATCGCTATCACAGACTCACCCCCTCCACCCCCACGCACACCCATCTCCTCACCCAACCACCCCACAGAGAGAGAGAGAGAGAGAGAGAGAGAGAGAGAGAGAAAGACAAATAAAACAACAAGTAAGTAGAGAAAGAGAGAGCGAGAGAGCAACACAGGAAGAAAGACAAATAAATAAACAAACAAACAGACAAACAAACAATAAAGAAGGAATGAGTATAAGCAAATACGATACCATGCGTGCACATCAAAATTAGATAACAGGTCACCGCAATATGCGGCGTCTAATCAGAGTCTTTGCTGCTAATTTGATGGTAGAATAATAACACCAAATGTCTATAAGATTTCAAATTTCTTTGTTTTATAATGAAAATGAGAATATAGCCGTAAGATAGGAAAACATTATTACATACAACATACAAGGACCTGAAATATAGATAAAATTAGTATTTTATGTAAAAAAGATCTTAAGACAATAGACATATCAGAGTATAAAAATATCAAAATAAATATTACTTTATATATGAAAATATACTATAATTTTGGAAAAAATAATTTCAGCAAATGTATTAATTAAGAAAATTGCACTTAATAAGACAATGACTAACAACATTCATAATGCATACTGCTGCCCTTCCCTGCTGTACGGGCAGTCCACACGAGCACAGGAAAGACAGCAGCAACATTATCACAGGTACTTTTGAATATAATCAAACTGGTAAGACGTATAAAATTTAAACATAATGTAACTGAAATTCAATTAAAATTTAAACAGAAACACTGAAACTGACAAACTCAGAACATTAAAACAATAATTTAGAACATGAAAACAAATGAAATAAAAAAAAATAATAAACAGGACAGTACATACTTTCATAAAGCAGCAGGCAGTACCAATGGAAGCAGCTACCTACACATGTTACATTTGCATTGTATATAAATTTAATCTTAGAAAAAGAAAAAAAAATGAAAATGTATCTATATTCGGCTTGAATAATTAACAATGAGAGTCCAAACATTTGTCTTACTTAAGACAATAATTTCATGAAGAATGGATCAGTAAAAGTGAACTATATATCTTGATATTGCAAACAGATAGTATTCCCATATATAAACACTAAAACACATAATACTACATTATCAACAACAGTACTGTCCTTTGGCAAGAATACTAGTATAATAATACATGCAATAAACATAACAGTCTTTGGCACTTAATCTTATCACATAAATTGAGCGGCCAAATGGGAAAACTAAAATTCTGCATAGGCGAAAACAAAAGCGCAGATCAGCTTCGCAGTAACTGCGAAGATGATCACGCCTTTTTTTCGCTACATGAATAGTACAATTCCTCTACTTTCTAAATCCAAAATGCTCAGCCTCTAACCATCTTCTGTGACTGTACAGCCCGATTTGTGTCGGATCTGGTCGGAACCCAAATTGTTTGTTTTCTCACGCAGCGGCTCAATTATCACAAGTATTGATATGTGGAGTTACTCTGAATACAGATAGTGGCGAAAAAGGGAAATCAGTACTGAAGAAGGCTGTTTTACTGCACATGTGATCTGGTGCAATTACAAAACAGTGTATACCTTTTAAGATAAAACAGACATAATCAAGATAGTGATAATTATAATTAATTATCAATCTTACATCGGGCTTCTCATAACAAATATGTGATGCCACTGTGTGTTGTTTGTTGCAACTTGCATTCCTTGTAATGGAAGGCAGTAAACATATTGCAATATCCATGCGTTCTCAAGCCTTTTTTTTCTCCCTTAACAGGAGTATAAAGTGAAAGAAGTTAGAATAACTATATGGGTGCTTTACGTCCAAGTCAACAGCTATGTTTATGCCTGGACTTTGCCTCCAGATGGTGAAACTTTTACCCAAAAATTAGGATGTCATGGCATCCAAATCGTGCTTCAAATATAACCACCCATGTAAGATATAAGGTTTATATTGTAAATGTATGAATGGTTTGACTTAAATTATTTTCCTTGACAGGCGCAGAGACCTAAGCGTTCAACCATACAAGAATATAGCTCTGCACATTAACTCTTATCTTACAAATGAAAACCATTTACATGTTGAAAACCGTTTGCGACTCCGAAGTTAACAAACTGGGGATTCAGTTCAAGTCTTCTTAGAACTTCGTCGATAGGTGTAACAATGCATGACAAATAGCTAGTTTTACCTATGGCTAACCCAATGCAATGAAGCTCATTGTTCTTAAGAGGCATAAAAACTAGTGACCCAGAGTCCCCAAGTTCGAAAAATGCCTTCGATCCATAATGAGATTGGATTTCCATCTGGTTGAAGAATTCCACTTTCTTTTCATCGGGTAAGACCATTTCTCTGTTGTTCGTGCGAACATATACTCCATTTAGATACAAACTTCCTCTTGTTAAACCAGATTGAGAACCGATCTTTATGACGTCATTCCGTCTGTATTCCTCCAGTTGGATACGTGTCAATATCTTTCCTCCGCAATATCTCAGTGTTGACGTTGAAGGAAATCCTATAATCGAAATAAGAGTTTAGAGACTGAATCCGCACCCTATACTTTATCTAAGAAATGAAATTCATTTTTCTTATGTTCAAGGAGTTATGAGCCAAGTGGGTAATTGTCATCATGAGATGCCGCCGCATTTGATGACGATATTGAATTTAAGCACATTCAACCATATGCTAATTCTAATGATAACTTCTTGGTGTACAAGCATAGTCGCCATGATAATAAGCGAGTCGTTTAGATTTACCGATTGTTTTAGACTGTTTCTGACAGATATTCTAAAACAGTGTGATGATTTGAACCAGTTAAACTGTATATAGCTACAGAACTTAATAGAAACACATAATATTGTAATATTACCAGCTGCTGTCTGACTTTCTGGTGACACCCATATGAAGTTTCCGTCTCTGGGGCGCCTGTCTGAGATCTTAACTACTGCAGCATCTACACCCGTCTCGTCACATGACCCTGGTTGGAAGATGCTCTTTTCAACACGACCACAGACAGAACTATGATAATACATATGATACGAGCAACAAGGGTGGGCTTAAGGGTGGTTGCGCTTTCGGATATTCATTCCTATAAACCGTTCATTCTCAATATTTTACAGCCAGTCTATACCAGAAAGCTTTGTAACAAAATGTATTATGAAAATGGTTAATTTTATTAATGTTATACGTTTATGCATATTTAATTGTGACTTCACGACGTCATAAACTAAACAGAAAACTCCTGAATAAGAAATCATTGATAAAATCTTTATTTGAAAATGTTTGAGGTGAAATAAGATCAGAATCTACAGTCAGCCAGGAAGTATTGTAACAAAATGTAACATGAAAACGGCAATTTTAATAATTGAATATACTTAAATGACGTCATAACGTCTCATGAATAGGCAATATGACCGCCTCCTTGAACAGAGATGCCATAATATTCAAATCATATAATATCTTAATTATAAAGTGATATATCATTTCTCCCATGTACGATTTAAGATATCTTGAATAACATCTGCAGTATTAACAAGGATTTCTCATACTCTATACAAGATCACAACATACTGAATATCAAAAATCATGACTGAATAATCTAGCACAGTATGATATACTAGTATATACATGTTATTTGATATACCAGATACCTACAGTTCCTTATAATTAGTATATCGACTTGGTCAAATGAATTTATCCCCGTGAACTACAGCTGAATAAAGCAAACACCGCAGATTCCGAAGCCCCCTTTTTAGATTTACATCTTTCTATGGCAAATGGATTTGTTTCTTCTAAAATTTATGATACAATGGATGACTTTGATTTTGATATAGTATAAGAATCTTATATGGGGTTCTGTTCTAGATAGAAGTTTCCAACCCAAGGGATGACCGTGCTGAGCGGAACCGAGGCTCCGCCGAGGTTCCGCTCAGCACGGTCATCCCGAGGGTTGGAAACTTCCATCTAGAAAAGAACACCATATTAGATTCTTTTTCTTGCACAACAACCCCCCAAATCTGGTTGATTTCAAGGTTTTGCGTATTTTTAGCCTGGGTGAGAACACCTGGGTGAGATTAAGAGATTATCATATGGCAATTTTCATATCATACCCCGTATCAACCTTAGACTTCCGTATCAGCCCGAGACTCCCATATCAGCCTGAGGGCCGAAGGCCCGAGGGCTGATATGGGAGTCGAGGGCTGATACGGAAGTCGAGGGTTGATACGGGGTATGATATGAAAATTGCCATATCATGATCTCTTTATCATATATTTTTATTGAAAAAAAAAGTGTTTGATACAGTTCAATGCACAAAATGTTTCCCAACATAATTTCAAGTGGAAAAAAGAAAGAATGAAAAAAAAATTCTGGTCACAAATTTTATTCAATAACATTTAACCATTAATACAGAAAATTCAAATACAAAAATTTGATTTATAAATTGAGAACAATTTACAACGTACTATTGAATAGAACAGAGCGCTCCGAATGTGGGGGTCACGTGAGATGTGATATGAGGTTTGGGGTGTGATATGGGGGTGTGATACGAGTCCATATCTCCCTAGGGAGATATGGATTTTGACAAATTTTGAACTGATACAGCTTTCGAGATTTGGGGTGTGATATGGGGGTGTGATATGAGTCCATATCTCCCTAGGGAGATATGGATTTTGACAAATTTTGAACTGATACAGCTTTCGAGATATGGTGTCCCGATACGTGCATAGGACTTGCGCCTGTATCGCATATGTAAAAAGAACGTATTTTACAGTAAATATATGATAAGCAATTTTATCACCCAGGCAAAAAGTGTGGCAATTTCTGTCTGGTGTGCAAGAATAAACTTTCCGTTTTTGGATGGTGACGCTCTTCGCCGTGCTTGTTATCGTGTATATATCTCGGAACTTATTAGGTTTGCTAGAGTCTGCAATCAATTTTGCGGACTTAAATGCGCGAAATAGATGTTAACAGCCAAATTTCTCCATCGGTATTATCAACTTTGAAAAACATATTCTAAATTTAATCGCAGACACTTTGAATTGATTTCCATATTAATGTTAAAGACAGTTTTACGAGAGGGCCTTTTAACCAGAATTTTATGGTGACTTGGTTTACAAATTTAAGAAACTTATAGGAAGGAAGGGTTTTTCTTTTCAGTTCAGAAAAACCGTTACACGTTACAGAAGTATATGATATAATTTAAATGATATGCGACAGACTGCATGCTTAGTTTTTAACCCAATTATGGTTGATACATGTAACTAGTTTGCCTTCTTTTATTGCACGCCGCTCGGTCGGGCGCCAGACTCTATGATGGCCTCACTTAAAGCTATTCATTTTAGTTGGTTTGGGACCGAGCTTTTTGTCTGTTGCTTGGTCTATCGGGGTTCGAATAGTGTTTTTCTTTGCTCTGGAGTTAGTAAGTTATTTGGCGCCAAGGGATCTCCATCGTCGGACAGCTTACTACGTTTTTGATTCTTCATGGTAGTTATCATGATTGATTTGTTTGTCCTTGATGATTCATTGACTAGTTAGAGAGTCACCACGAGTACTGAACAACTACCTAAATGTTGTGAATCACTGAAGAAGCTGATGATTCTGTGGTGGTTCTTATTGTTTTATGTCTTGGTGTTAAATTTTTTTTGTTTGCACCTTATGTATTCTTTCATAGTTTAGTTAAGTTTGGGTAACTGAGTGGCCACCATTTGGGTAAAAGCTGCTCATTCGGCTTAGGATATGTTTAATGGCATAAGTACCTTATTGTTAATTTAGTTTTTTCCCGCCTCGGTTTTTGGATTGGGAATCTCTTTATGATTGCGCCTTTTACTGATCGTTGCCTACTTGTACCTTGTTCTCAGCACAGTGTTGGCATTTACAAGCCAATTAGATATCTTACCTGGATGTCGGCATCTCACCGTGTGAAGGCTGCACAACTTGTTGGCCGACATAATCACCAACAACATGTGCACATGTTAGAAATCCCATTTCTCCGTCCGGAAGATGAACAAATCCACCCAATGTTCCAGTCATGGGATTTGTCTCTCTACTTATACCGGTTCCCATTAGCAAATCAGGGTTATAATCTGTACTTTTGTTTCCTTTGTCTGCTAACCCGAAAGTACTCATCTGTAATTCGGAAACGCATCTGAAGATTACTTCTAATTTTACCATTTCAAAACGTTATTTGCATGAGTTGATACATGTAATATCATCCAAACGCGATTCACGTTGTATTCTTATCGGTTCTAGTGATACACTGAACCAAAAGAAATGCCTCATTTACATTTTGCTTATAAAGGACTTCCTAGTACGTGAAGTAACTGTGCTTCAATGTATACTGAGCCAAACTTATAACGCAACACAGTTGTGGCATGTTTTTCGCATTCCAATGTCATGCAATATGGTCTACCAGACATATGCTGGTCAGCTATCGCCAGTGAATAAATTGGGTACAAAAAATTTGATCTTCAGAGCATGGTTCATTGAGCTCGAATCTGATTGGTCAAAACGGGTTTTTGGTGGCATGCGCCTCCTGAGAGATTCTCGAAGGCAATTTTAACACAAATTGCTTTTTTATGGATCGTCCAGTGAGGCTCGTTGAGGTTATTGCAAAATGTCTTCCATTGTACCCACAATTTCACATCAACGTTTGCATCATTGAAAATTTAACGTTTAATATTGAGCATTCCATTGAACACAATAGAAAATGGAATTGGTGAAAAATTCTAATGGTGAATGTTTGTTATGAAACCATTGTGGAAACATCTTCATTCCGTTATTCAGCATTGTTACAATAACACAAAAATATGAAATTGTTGGGTCTGGAACCTCTGTAACAAATGTTTAAATGTGAGTAAACGTGAACGGTTGGGGGCGAAAATGAGTTTTGAACTGTGCTAAAAACTGAGCAAAATTCATCTTATGACAGTAAAGTTATTCATTGTCTAAAGTGGAGCAGGGATAATCCTGAAAACTGTCATTAATTTCTAGGGTACGAATTCACGTCACATGTCGCGTTCTGGAAACTCACAATGCATTTCATTTTTTGCCAATATCCTACCTCTGAAAAATGACTAATTTCTTGACACGCATAAGACAGAATGTCACAACCAAGTTGTTCTGAGACGTGTCGATCGTCCGGCAATCTATTTCAGTAGAGGCAAAGTTACTTTAATAGCGTTCTGGAGTATAACATAAAAAATAAACTGATGTTGCGTTATAAGTTTGGCTCAGTATATATAGACTGCCAGTTTGCGGCAGTATGAATAAATTGCTGGACAACTTACTAGTTTGCAAAGTGTGTCAGTTTGGGTTTCCTTTAACAGTGGATTTCTGGTATCGCTTCTGCTGCCTCCTGTTATAGATGGCACACCATTCATATCAGGATTCATTCCCATCATCATATACCCTTCCCTTACATCAGTAGGAAATCCTGAAATACTTCTGGGAAATGGATCTTCGTCAAACGGAACAAGTCCTTTGACAAGACAATGAATTACGACGCATGGTTCTTTGACAAGTTGTCGTCCACCATTTTTGGATCTAACCGGACATGCGTTAACAATTGTTATATTGCTGTGCTTTTTGATAAGTCGATTAACTTCACAATGAGAAGCCCGTCTTATCATGTCAATTTCAGATACTTCTTCTTTCATGTCATTTCTAACTCCATCGCTGTTCATCACCATTGCTGCTTCTGGACTGACAAAGTCATAACGACGTCTGAAGACTTTGAATCCTAGAAATTCGCCCCATTCGCATTGTACATTTGTTTTCAACAAGACAACGAATACTGGTACCCAATTGCCTCCTACTTCGTAGGCTGGCCACACGTCCCAAACATCATTTCCGATCTCTTCTCTTAAATACTTTGTTGCAAACGAAAGAAGTTTGCTGACACAATGCCTGTTGTGCTTTTCCAAAGATATCCGGATGCAAGAATGGATAGTTGGAAGAGGAATTAATTCAAAAGACATAAGCATTTTATCAAAGGCATTTTGATTATCAGCCATTATCGCAGTTAATAATCTAGCCTCGTGTCGCTCTCTTTCGTGGACCATACTGGTACTGGGAGACGTGTAGGGATGATAACGTACAGAAGCTTGACTCTCCATATTTACAGCTGTGATGTTGCATGTTTTGCGTTTGTGTAGTTCTGCGATCAGCAAAAATTTGGTTTACGATAATACAGTCCGATTCTATAGGATTCAAAGGGATTGAAGATTGTTGTGTATATCCCGTTTTGTGCGTACTTTTGTATACCATTGCATCATGTTGTCTAGTAGGAAGGCTTAATGGCCTAGCACCTGGTGTGCATGTACATGTATATTTCATAGTAGAAGGGCTGAATAGCCTAGCACACTGTGTACATGTAAGGAAATTTTTTGCGTATATTAATTTAGTTTCATCTCGTGTATGACATAATTCATACGTGAATGTTAAATCTTTTGCATATCTTAGACCGTATTTAACAGTATGGCGGTCTGTTCCATGTAGATGTGGTATCCCATATTCTGTTATTTGTATCTGGTTGTCTGTAATCTGCTTTTTTTTATCAGGTTTTGCTTTTTCTTTTTTCGGATATTTGTACAAAGAATCTTTTTTTTTATCCATTCGAGAAGGATCATGCGAGGACATTGTTACCGAAATAGAACACAATTATTGACCATGAAATACGATCTGTATCGTCTTCTTGATTGGGTAACTAGAATTTCTTGAAGTGTGTCGTTAAATTACTAAAACTGTGTAGGTACATGTAGCTCATAGTTCGTGAGTCGCGTCTGCAAAAGAAACCGAATATACATGTATACTAAAGGACTTTGAAAACAACTCACTTGTTTTTTATTCTTACTCTCAGAATATAGGACAAATTGACAAAAATATTTTTGAACTGAATAGTAAAGTCAGTCTGCTTAGCTCCAGTACGAAAACTGAAACGCAAACGCCAGTTATTAACGTCATACACAATGAATTCACACATAGAGGATCTTACTGGAGTGGTCATTCCATGAGAATTTTATAAAACGAGTGTAAGATTCGTTTTATCATATAACTTTTAAAATAGGATTTTATCGCCTTCAAATTGAACACACTTACAACGAACATTTACACTGTTGTTACGGACATTGCCAATGACGTTATGTATTCCCGCTAAAAGTGTTAATACACGTGTGTTCCTAACACAAGTCTTAATCAAGAAATGGATTTCATTTTTCTGATGTTCATGGAGCTATGAACCACAGTGGGTTCATGTATAGAGGGTCGCTAGCAAAGCTTACTGTAAGCTTTGCTAGCGACCCTCTGTGGGTCATAGCTCCATGAATATCAGAAAAATTAAACTCATTGCTTATATTTAGCTTATTTGTCGAAGACATCTCAGATCATTTTTGACCTGCGTCCGGGGTTTTCCCATATGGAAGATGAAAAAGGCAACAAACTGCATCTCTTTAAAAAGTACTTTAAGATGATGGTTTTTACTATACAAGCCATCATTGGTCTTATTTTATTCATTTTAATTGCTTTTTGTGTGACGAAAGCTTTTGCAAAGAAAAATTAAAATCTAAAATCTGTGGATTTTGAAATTTAATGATCCATTCAGGCCATCGTAGATAAGATGCGTTCGGAGTTTCTCCATTAAATATAGGCGTGTTCGGATCAAAGGCTCTGCTCAACAGAACGAGTCGTTTCGGTCCAGCGACTCTTAAGGACTCTCGCTCGCCGTAAGGACATTTGAAAAGGATTAATTTCCTCTCAGTCATGTCTGGAGTTGGCTCTACAGGAGTCATACTGTCTGTCTGTCTGTCTGTCTGTCTGTCTGTCCTACATCCTGTACCCTCTTGCAGAACAGATATTTATCTTCGACAATTATCTTTTTTAAAGATGTTTCTTGTATTTATATTCATTTCTGTCTATCGCTTGTTGAAAAATTATCAATACAATACAATACAATAAAACAGATAATGGAAACGGATAACATCACCAAATACCATATGATTGCTAGAAAGAATAATCAAAAGCCCAGCAAATGCTTTTGGTTGGCTTTCACTTGCACTAAAACCGCGAAAATTACATGTACGTCACTTTAACGTTTATAAAGAAAACTTTAATTTTTGCGAGTACTTAAGTTTTGTACACACTAAATAAGGCACAAGCTTAAGTAAAAGTGCCATTTCTTATGACGCTGTAATCGAATGTCTAGGTGTATTTTGAACACTTACGATTGACGTTAGCAAAGAAAGATAGCGCCTAAAATGACATAGAAAGAATTCCCCATTTTTATTTTGCTTTTTCTTGTTCGTAAGGTTGTTAGCTATAGTTCCCGACTTACGTCAAAGGTTTACTGTTATACTTATGAATGAAATAAATGCATTTGACAAATAGGAATAGGGGTGTCATTCATATTTAAAACGGTAATTTAAATCTGTAACGAAAGTCTAATACGATCGTCCGCGATGTATATCACCAGAGACAATTTGGATTTACAAAATCCCGTTATAGTAGGTAGCTCTGCTTTATGGTTTTCTTACGCCTCGACATCTTTGAAAACAGCTGTAGCAAATAAACCAGCGAACAATCACTCGATAATCTCATCACTGCCGAGCTCCACACTGGCCACATGTGAGACAAGCCAAGTTTTGCTTGCTGGTGTGCCAGGTGGTTTTTCTCGGGGGGTTTCTCCCGTTTTCGCCCACCTACTGATTGGCCCGTATCATATGAGCTATCTTGAAAGGGACATAAAACTGAATTTAAAAAAAATCTTTATCGATTTTTATTGATAAATATTGTTTATCGTGTTGAGGTACAATATTGATTATTTCGGAACTTCGAAATTCGAACAATCGGTAATATTTTAACAATAAACAAAAGCGGAAATTTTCGATACCGTCAGATACATGTAGCTTCGGAAAATCCTGTAGTTTCGAAAAATCGGCGTTCGAATTATTCAATTTGAACTGTATAGTCTTATGGTTTAATATGGTTCACTTTGCATAATTGTTTAGTTCTGAATTAAACGCCTATTCATCAGATAATGAAAGGCTATAGATCCTTACAGTGTAAATAATAATTGACAATAGTGTTACATTATAAACAGAGTAAATACCTATGGAAATCCCGTCATTCTATAGTGTCCCGTCAACTTGAAAACTTGGCCCTTTAAAAATTAAAGCCAATATCAACAACAACAAAGCTAGCATAATATTTTGTTACAAAATATATGTGTTTGACTACTTTTTTATACCTTTTTGTGGCATGTAACGTTTGTAACAGAGGTTAATTTGTCAAATGATAAGGCTCCAAACGAAAAAAATAAAAACATCTTTTGGTAAACCGTTATTTTTCTGGGACAGGTGTTGAGTACAGCTTTCAACAATATGAAAAACTTTATCTCAAAGAAAACTCAAGCTTGGTTCAATAAGAGAAGTTTGCACTCTAAGCATCGGAACATTATCATGTTACATGCTGTTACATACATTACTGTAAAAATGAAAATATTATATGACTGTTTAAGCTACAGAAAAATGACAGTACTTTTTCATTTTACTCAACTCACTCATAAAAAGGTACAAGTAGGCAAAGATAAGGAAACGACGCAATCAGAAAAAGATTCCCACTCCAAAAACCGTGGTGGGAAAAACAAACTAACAATCAGGTACTTATACCATGAAAACATATAGTAAGCCAAATGAGCAGCATGATTTTCCCAATAGGTGGCCACTCAGTTACCTTAACTAAACTAAAAATATGAAAACATTCATCAGGCGCCAACAGCACAAAAATTTTAAACACAAAGACATAAAAACACAGAAGTATCGCCTTGGAACGATCAGTTACACAAAGTTACTGGCGGACTTAAACCGGTTTTACATGGCCATAACTTCACCCTCAGCTTCCGTAGTGGTTCATAACATTTAGTTAGTTCTTCGGTCCTCGTGGTGAATCTCTAACTAGTCAATGAATCATGAAGAACAAACGAATAAATCATGATAAACATTCTGATGAATCAGTCTGCATGCTTCATGCCTATGCTACATATTAAAGCAGTTTGAACAAACTTCTGACCGCCATTGACTGTTATGTGTGCATGTTATTTAATTTAAAATGTCCTTTGTAAAACAGAATTTTAAGTGACATCACTGATGCGGGTGCTCTAACTTAAAGCATTTTGCCAAAAACAGGATAATTATTTAGAAGGTTTATTTTTAGCTCAACTGAGCCGCAGACTCATAGGTGAGAATATAGGTGAGAATATAGTATACCCATGCTCCGGCGTCCGTCGTCTTCCGTCCGCCCGTCGTCCACAATTTCAAAGATCTTCTCCTCTGAAACCGCTAGGCCAATCAAAGCCAAGCTTTCTGTGAAGCATCCTTAAGAAGGGTGAACGAATGTTTGTATAAATGGTCCAGGTCACATGACCAAGATGACCGCCATTGCTATAAATAACAAACACATATAAGAATCTTCTTCTCCAGAAACTTGGCATGAAGCAGCACGCAATGGAGCTCAGCCTCTACAAAGTTTATATAAGTCATGACCCTGGGATGACCTTGACCTATTTTCCGGCAAGGTGGCCTATGCATTTGAATGGGGGAAATTGTTGAAATGGGATTTGAACTGCAAAACTTGCAGGAAATGGGTAAATGAACTAGAGATTTAAGGTTCTGAAAAAATTTGGACACCAGGGTTTTCCCTGGTGAAGTTACCAAAAACTAGTAATATTTGATACAAATAAAAGATATTGCTTAACTATGTTTCTGAAGAGCTAATGGACAAAAAGAAAGTAAATTATGAGGACATCAACGGCATTTATTTTGATGTGGCTATGTCAAGTAATGTTGCTTTGCCCCCTAACAAAAAACGACATCAGTTTGCATTTTTGCTAGCTTTCTCTCACGATGAAAAATTACATTGTAATCCCTTCAATACGTGACCACCGCAATTTCAAGTTGACCACCGGTATAAAATCGATCTAAGCATTGAAAGGAAAGCTTGTATGATTTTAAAATTGTCTGAAAAGCTAATGTTGTGTTTATGTAACTTACTCCAAAGACCATTGGATACAGAGAGTTTAATACAAAGGCACAATCAGAGCATTCTTACCTGTGTTTGACCAGATTCTACTTTCGTTTTCACCACCGATCAAACGGGGCGGAAGCAATGCAGTGAGACGTTTTTTGTTGTTATTTTTTTTTTCAACTGCCAATTCGGGTACAGTGATGGCATCATTTCCGCAAACGGTTCTCGCCAAAGGCTGTTCCTCGCAATACTATTTCATATATCAAAAAGGGCTTGACATGCACTTGTCAACAATTTATTATTCTTTCATATGCAACTAAGATTTTTATACTCACACTTTCCGTCTGCACCCTGGAAGCCCAAATATAAGGGTCCCATGCGTCCCCATTTCCGCACACCTGTCCCCAATTCCACAAACGCAATCAGATCAGTAAAATTCATATACAAAGAAGTGAAGGAAACTCTTCTTTGTGTATAAAATGGTTGTAGAGAACTATGACAAGGCGCATCGTAGTATAATACACTTCCGCTCTGCCTAAGACCTATCCAAATCAATGGATCATGTTCGACGAACAACGTTATTACAACGTATATTCCAGATTTTCACTGGACCTGATAACCAGGTAAAAAGTTGTTGTTTTTTCTTGATGGATTCCTGTTCTATAGGCATTGTCTTAAAGAATCTGACCGACGACACTTTTTCATCATTGAGGGTTTTGAGAAATTGAAGATGGCGTCCAATATGTCTGCCAATACAGGATTTTCAACTATAATTATTATTAGTTATAATGTTTGTGCTTATTTTGTCATCAAATCATGGAGGATGATTAAAGGTGAAACTTCACTCGTTTTGAGAAGACTGTGAACATCAAACTTTTCAAGATGGTATCCAAAATGGCCACCAGAAATAGATTGTTCAACCAAATCATTAGTAACAATGACCAAAAAGCAATTTCTGTATTTATCTTGAAAGTATGCAGTAATGGTTTTCGTCAATGTTCTATATTCGCCGCAACTTGACGTAAATTTTCACAAAGTCGATAAACCATGACACATAGGCCAAGGACATCACGTCAAGGTTGTAGAGTATGTCAAGGACAACATCTAAGCACGGTTTCATTACCGCTTTCATTGCTACGGAGAAATATAGAACGAATTGTGGACGGACACTTGAACTCATATGCCGCAACCTGCAGCTGAAACAAAACCCGTACATTTAACGAATACAAGCCTGTGCGTGAGAAAACCAACTATTTGGGTTTATGACCAGGTCTGACACAAACAATGCTGTACAGTCACAGAATAAAGCTAGAAGCTTGAAACTTTGGATACACTGAGTAGAAGAGGAATTGTACTATCCGTTTGGCGAAAACAAAGGCTCTGATCAGCTGTGCAAGAATGTGTTCGTCAAAATCCTGCTCCCTAACACACCCCCTCCCCCCCCCCAGAATCTAGTTCTCCATAGATCCCAATAAATTACCCTTCCCCCAGATCCCAAAAGCCCTGAGAGGCCCCCGAAAAGCCGCCTGGAGTAAGGATATGCACTGCTGTACATACATGCACCTATTGTCTGTAGTAACAAAATCATGTTGATCCATGCATTTTCAATTGTATTAAGACCGAATAATCTGTGAATTATTATCCAGCAACATAACTCCTAGTGTACAGGTGTACAGAATTCCTCTTTTATTAACATAACTTTCCTGGTCATTCTGGACACGAACTGCTGGGGTTACATAATTCCATGTTTACATGAATTGTTGGTAATAGTGTGCCACAGTCAACATTTTTACAGTCAGTTCCGGCCGGAGCTACCAGCCTAATGCACTAGACATTTGTAACCACGGCCCCACCCCCGGGGAATAGCGGAGACAATCCCCGCTAAAGCCCCCCCCCCCCCCCCCTGTGGGGACTGCTTGTTGGTAAAACCACTGCTGTTTTCCCTTGCAGCCTGCTATATTTTTCATTTCACATTTTCATGGCCCTTTTTGCATTTATAAAGCAAACCCCGGGCATTTCCCCAGCACTGCCGTGACATAAATTTGATCAAGACCCCGCTCATTTCCACTGCTACCCCCGCCCTGCTCCGGGGATTGGGGCCGTGATTACAAATGACTAGTATAACCCAAAAGCTGTGGGACGTTTATGCGTCTTGCTCGAGCCTTTGATACGACGCTCTACCACCGAGCCACTGCGCTCCTCCCATGTATATAACTATTGGTGAAAATGAAAGAGGAGTCGAGAGTATAAGATCTACATTATTTATCTTCTCTTTCTGAAACAACAATTATAATGTGGACACTGGAATCTATGGATATTCGCTTAAAGGTCATTCAAATTGCCATCCTAGCATCATGAAAACTGACAAGTTTGCGAAACTGAGGACGCACCATGCCCTTCTTTGATATGGAATAAAGTTTTACAGCATTTATAAATTATCAATTAATTTTCATGAATACATACCTGATAAATTTGTCTTCCTTCCTTGAATACAAATGTGTTGTACAACCCCAACGTGTAGCAGCAATTTCGTCATTAATTGGATGTCAAAAAATCGAAACATGAAAAGCGACTAAAAATAGATTTACGAATTTGACATCACGCTATTGTGTTGAAGATAACGATAAGATGGCGTAATATTTTTGAAATTCGATTTCTCTAATCGAAAGAGGAATAAAAATGGATTATAAAACAACATAAACGTACTTTCTATCTGGAAGGTAAGGCATGTTGAATTGCGATTGAAAGTGGGGGTGTGCGGATCTGAGGACAGAGCGGAAATGATGCCATCACTGTAGACAACTGATAGCCTGACATTCTTTGATTTTTATAATACGTTTTTGATTAAAAAACAAAATACCTTCCACTAAACTCGCGAAAACTAATATCAGGAAACGCTCAATTTGACCATCGGACATATTCAACCGGCGGCCAATTTGCACTTTACCGTGCGAGTTAGGGTATTTTCAATGCTGTACAATGAGAGATAAGGTCATTCAATATATAGACTATTTTATTTACGGTTTAGCGTCCCAGTCAACAGCAATAGTCATGTCGGGACATTGCCTCCTTTATCAGCATTCTAATCGTTCACTTAGTCTCTCCAGGAGATTGCGATTAGTTCATTTGACGAGGAAACGCGAAAGATCGAGTCCCTTTCTAGGTTCAAACTCAAATTGCCCCATCTCATGCTCTCCCCCAACTCGTGCCGGGGATTTACCGGGGTTTTCATTTACAGCAAATACACGGTCACATTAATTAAAATTAGATATTAATGGTATTTATTACATAAATTACTTTTGTGGTACTTATTTAATTTGGAAATGTACCTAGATATTTACATGCATAAATTGAAGCCCTTCTCTCATGTTTCCGTTTCATCCGAACAACACTCAGACATCATAATGTTGGGTAAATTAAAAAGTCAATTCTTACAATGATGTGAAGCAACATCTTAGCGTTGTTCTGATGAAACTGAAACTGCAAATGGTGAAATTTCCCCCACTACCCTCTTGGCCATAAAATAGGCATAAATAATGACCAGTCCCTAACGGTCAGTTATATATCAGTACTGTGTGTGTGTGTGTGTGTGTGTGTGAGTGTGTGTGTGTGTGTGTGTGTGGTTGGGGCTTAATTCACCCAGTTTTGCCGGTCCAACCTAGCCATAATCAAAGCATGTAGTAAGTTGTTCGGTATTCACGGTAAGTATCTTAACTAGTCAAAGAACCAACACGATAAAAAAACAATAATGTAGATCTATACCGATTTAATTTGTTCTAAAAATGAACTTACCATTCTTTCGACAACCGCAACCGATTGTTCTTAAAAAAGCAACAATTCTGGTTTTTGCCGTGCTTTTTATAGCATTAACCTGTTTATTTTTATCTTAATCAGACAACGTCTTTAATAATATTATTCTGGGTTAAAGAAATCCTTTTTCTTAAAAAAGCAACAATTCTGGTTTTTGCCGTGCTTTTTATAGCATTAACATGTTTATTTTTATCTTAATCAGGAAGTAAAATGAAACAACGTCTTTAATAATATTATTCTGGGTTTCTGCAATGAACACAATGTTTTTGTAAATACAGTCTTACCCACAGCCTCAGATTTCCCTTGAAAACAAGAAAACATGCAGTTCATAAAAGATAATTAAGTGGCTACTTATCACAGCATGTTGTTCTGTTCTGGGAATGTAATAATTAGAGCATATCTACTACATGTGGTCAATACCATATGGCACAGATAAAACTTGCATTGTTTTAGATAACCATTCAGGATGCCCCATACCTCAAAAAGATTTGTTGAGTGTTTTGAAGATATTTAGCAAACTAAAGAAAATGGATTATGGCCTCAGTTGCTTTTCATTAAAAAGTACACTTTTGAAATCAAGAAGAAAGCAAATATTTCACATATAGAGCCAGAAACAAAATGTTCCTTAAAAAGAATCCATGGCATTGTCACACACTCACATTCATGTGACAGATTATTACAAAATATAAATAGTGCGGCATCATAATTATCATATTAACTAAACATGAAAAGAATCCTTTCTGTTCCATTTAAGAGATACAGTATCTCTTCAAAATTACAAATGAGTCGTGTAAAAAGTAATGCCATAACCCCTGACTGGTATTTGCACTTTTATACATAATTTTAAAAGAGCTACACGCAAACTCTATTGGGATTTAAATATTAGCTTTCTTTTGTTCGGTATTTCAGACAGTCAGTTTAAATGTTTCATCACAGTGATCAAATTTCTTGTTTTTCTTATTCTTGAAAAAGCAAAACATGCATGTAGAGATAAAAGGGTTACATTTTCTTTTCAAAACAGTGCCTGAATTTTATAATTATTAATTATTATTGTTTAATCTTTTAACCAGTTTGTAAGTTTACATGTATCCAAATATTAAAGAAAGGATTACATTACCATTCTCTGTCTAAACCGAAAAGAGCAGTCACACAGTAGCGTATAAGGCAAACACGAGCCGGAAAATCTCAACACGCTGAAGATTTTGAATGTATAAAAATAATTTGCTTCTTAAAATTTAATGAACAGTCACAACTTAGGGTGTGACTCCGGCTTGTGCCGGACGTATAAAAGTTCTTACGTTGAAAATTTTGGAGTAGATCTACATTTGTGTTGTGTCCAAGACACGTTAAGCACGCGCTACAGCACATATAAAACATTAACATGCTTCGTGTACGCTAAAGAAGAAATGTTC
The DNA here is from genome assembly GCA_964017185.1 of Rugalucina vietnamica. Lineage (NCBI taxonomy): Eukaryota > Metazoa > Mollusca > Bivalvia > Lucinida > Lucinidae > Rugalucina > Rugalucina vietnamica. The sequence goes on from OZ024872.1 coordinate 7,643,006, forward strand.
GGCCGAAACCAATATCTAAAAATAAATAAATAAATGAATAAATAAATAAATAAATAAATAAATAAATGGAACACGCATGAAGCGTACAATAACATGCCCAAACACTTTCAAAGTGTATTCGACGTGACTGTAACGCGTGTTGAACTTATTCGTAACACGTAAGGCACACGCCCGAGACGCGCTGAGCTTCCAGAAAATTTTTAAGCATGCTTAAAATCTTTTGGGCTCAAACGCACATGGAACGCGCATCGACGTAAAGCAACTTACATCCAAGTGCACCAAGCGTACAAGACGCACATGTAACACGTTTCTAACGTGTCCCGGACGTGGTTCTGACTTTTGTTCAATTTTGCATATTTTCAACACGGCCAGCACGCGTTGGCCGTATATGCAAATGTGAGACTACGGTGATTTCAAAAGATACTTTTTTAATCAAATAATGCTACTGGACAATTTCATCGACCATCACCTTTTATGCATAAAAAGTTAAAAATAAGGAATTGCAAAATTTTAAAGCATAATTAGGGTTGACCATCACCTGTTATGCATAAAAAGTTAAAAATAAGGAATTACAAAATTTTAAAGCATAATTAGGTTCGACCATCACCTTTTATGCATAAAAAGTTAAAAATAAGGAATTACAAAATTTTAAAGCATAATTAGGTTCTTTAAATGCTAGAAAACGAGCAGATTCTTTCAGTTCAGTTCCTAGTTCTGAATAGTATCAGGCTTCTTAATCACAGAAAGCATGGCTCAATATCCATCCCAAGTGGTCCTAATTAGTGACCACATTGTAAGGCAATAATATGGATATCCTTGCTGAGATTATTAACTTCTACCAATTATCTCACGATGCTCTAAAATGAGCCAGGTATTGAGGCTGTGGTTAGGACTGAATAAAGAAATCCTTTTTCAATGCAAAAATTTTGTTCATTATCCCTAATTATTCATTTTTGGTGTGTCATTTCAAATTTATTTATAAATTCAATGTCATTTTAATGTGCACTCCTGTAATTTAAATTCATGGCCTGGATTGAGACAAAATAGCTGTTAAAAGTGATATGTGTAAAAAAATGCTTGAGAATATCCTACACCAGTCAACCTTTCTATCTTTCTTTTACAAAATGTTAACTTAAACCCACTAACCTCTGACAATTTAAATCAAACATCAACGCCTTTTTCGACAATATTGGGATTCCTGTGTTGAGCTGTACATAAAGTGACGTCAGTGTAAATGTTTTTGTCTACGCGCCAGCGCGTAGACTACTCTAAAGTTTGAGATTGACCTACTTTCAAGACAACTCATACACCTCGCTACAATTGCAACTGCACGTTTGAGTCTAGTGGCTTGACCATCGTGTTAGTAGGATTCCGTGTCGTTTCGCCAAGGACCGTGTAAACATCCAAAACACCCATGCAAACCTCCCTTTGGTTGGTAACATTTGTGCCAATGGTGCAGTAGGTACCAAAAAAAGGGGCAAATTGTTAGATTCGTGGAACTGGTGCATGATTGCATTATTGCTTTTTTCAATTGAGTGAAAACACCCCCAGTTTGCCTGTAGGTAAAGTTTGCAAGTGTAGAGTGTAAACTCTGTGTCACTGTGACAATTGATTGGAAATTTTACCTCAGTCTCTACTTCTATTTTTATCTGCAGTACTCTAGATCTATTTATAGAGTACTGACAACATCAATACACCAAAATAGACAATCAAAAATGGTGAGAAGTAAACAGTTCAGTCAGTAGAGTTTCTTTGATGTTTGAATTATGCTTTACAAGTACATTTGATTTTTAACATGACCCAAATTGTTCTAGTGTAAATTTTATGAAAAGTGTCAGGTAATTATTATACCCCCCGCCAAAACGAAGTTTTAAGGGGGGTATACTGTTTTCACGTTGTCCGTCCGTCCGTCCGTGCGTCCGTCCGTGCATCCGTCCGTCCGTAACGTTTTGTTTCTTTAATATCTTGAAGACCCATTGATGGAATTTCATGAATCTTTGCAGGCATCTGTATATCTATGGGGCAAATATGTACATGCAAAAATTAAGGGCTAGGGGGCCAGTCCCTTTTGAGTTACTTCCCTTTATAGTTCTTGATGGCTTTTGTATACAGTGAAGATAGTGCATTTATGGGCCGATCAACTCCTACCACAGTTTTTGATGGAACAATTTATCATGCCTACATGATGTACACCCATTGGACATTTGCATGAAGAAATGTTGTTGCGAAAAAATAATTTTTGACAAAATGACAGCTATGAGAACTTAGGCAATTTTCTTACTTTTTTTTACAGGTAAGGGCTTTCACGGGCCGATCAACTCCTACCACAGTTTTTGATGGAACAATTTGATATCATGCCTACATGATGTACACCCATTGGACATTTGCATGAAGAAATGTTATTGTGAAAAAAATAATTTTTCTTAAAATTACAGCAATGAGAACTTAGAAAATTTTTCTTAGTTTTTTGATAGGTAAGGGCTTTCACGTACCACAGTTTTTGATGGAAAAATTTGATATCATGCCTACATGATGTACACCCATTGGACATTTGCATGAAGAAATTTTATTGTGAAAAAATAATTTTTGTTAAAATTACAGCAATGAGAACTTAGACAATTTTTCTTATTTTTTTTTTTTTACAGGTAATGGCTTTCGCGGGCCGATCAACTCTTATCACAGTTTTTGATGGAAAAATTTGATATCATGCCTACATGATGTACACCCATTGGACATTTGCATAAAGAATTGTAATTGTGAAAAAATAATTTTTGTGGTAAACAGTTACCCTGCGGGGGGGGGGGTATTTAATAAGCATTGCTTATTGTCTCTTTTTTCATTTTATCTAGATCCTCTTACATGGTTTCAAAAGACCAGTGCAATTATTATATATTTGCAACTTATCAATCAAAATTGACAAGTTATTTAACCTGATGGCATGCACAATTTTATTTATTCAGTTTTTGAATTGGCTCAATAAGGTGTTGACTGAGACCAAACACTTCAAATGCGAACCAGACAGTTTGTAGGATTTCAAAGATTGTTATCTTAATTATACATTATCCAAGTATGAATGGTGTTATGGATTGTCAAATTGTTGACCAACCAAGATAAAAAGAAAACAATCGGAGACAGACGAGAACAATTGCTTGAAACATCAACTGTGAAAACAGTCTTCCCCTGATCAGTGTCTTTGCTTTCGCTATGTACAGCGAAGTAAATATCCTCTACCTATCTAAATGCAAAATTCCCAGCCTCTAGCCATCTTTGCTTTTAGTCAATTTCTGTATTGAGAAAGCTAGTTTAAATGTAATTTGGTTTATAAAGATCTTGTATGATTTGTTGACGCATGTAATAAAACACAATGGTTTGATCCTTTGGAAGCAGTAAAACATTCAAAGTGAGATAGTATGGACTATATTGCACAGTTTTGGTATTAAATGAACCCTCATGAACATGGAAAAAAACGGCGAACATCTTCGTCAGACAGATATATAGATGGTAAAATAATATATGCAATCTTTCAACAGTTACACTGCTACACTGTGTTTGTTGCCTAACTTCCTGCAGTCCGGATCAGGCAGGGTTTGTCATCTCACGGAGAATGTGATCCCAGTACACTCTGTCAACATCGCATGTCCCATGGATGTCTTAATTTAGGAATGAAAGTTTGTTTCCCAGTTGTGCGTAAAAATCTTTTGAAGTAGGCACCAAAACCAGGGAATAGAAAGACCGCACATTCGTTTACAGCCGGGGAAGTCTAACTTTGACCAGTTTAACACCTGAGGTCTTTGTAATGTTGTTAGAAATGTACAAACATTCTATTCAAATTCGTTGATAGTCTATTAAACTTCTTTGCAAAGCTATGATGATTGCCCAATCAACTTTCCAACATAAAAATATACTTTCTAACAATATTCATGTGGTGATTGATTTATAAAGCAAGTTAGATTGGTACACAATTGAAATCAGCAGATTTGGCCACCTTTTGTTGGTTCTCTTCAGGGTTGACCAGAGCAATTTGCAACTGATTTGAATTGTGGAAAAGTAGGAAGAATAAGTTTGGCCACCCTAACCAATTTAAAGATTAAGAAGTACACAATACACCATTCAGGCACCTTGGCAATAGTTTGTCTTCTTTCACTGTATATAGCAATGAGCTCATCCCTTTTGTTGTTTCTTTTTCTTTTTCTCTCTATCAAACGTTAAATTTGCGCTAACAAAAATTGAATTAAATGAGTGCACATCTTGATAATCATTCCCATGCAGCATGCATGACAGAACTGTCTGGATCTACCAGGTATTAAACAGAGGAGGCACACGACTTATTACAATGCAAAACACGCTTAATTCACAATGACAATTTTCAAAATTTCATCACAAGGAATTTTGGGTCAATAGATCAAGTGTCACCAATTTAAACATCAAACTTAAATGTTTTGGTCCACCCACTGTGCTGTTCAAAAGAGATTTGTCATGATAAATAAATTACCTTGTAAATCTACAGCTATACATACCATATGGTTAATTTGCAATTAATTAAGGAAGAGGATTCATAAAGTGAAATAATGATAAACCTTGCCACTGAATGAACTAACTGCACCATTCATAATAATTATGGGCTATTTCAACACCTTTTCATATGACCAGCTCTAAGGACAAATGACCTTTGCTAAAAGTTTGCCTTTGAATATATTTCCTCTCATGTCTGAGCAAAGACCCCTTTTTTAAAAAAAAAAAACAACAACATCTGTTCACTTAATACACAACTGTCAGATTCTTGCCAGCTGAACATAAAGGATATTGTTATAATATTACGTCAGAGAAGAGCACTGTCAATTACGAGGCTGCACAAAGGGGTCTCAATTTTAAAATATTGTAGTGACATGATATTTTTTGTGCGTTTAGTCTTTTAAAGCCAATGTTATTCAATAACATGCTGAGCGTGTGACTTAGGCAGCACACAGCAAAACAGCAATCTAGCACATTGAGGGATTTCACTTTCAACAGGAAAATTTTGGACAGAAGTTTCAGATGTTTTAATTTGCAATCAGATGGACTTTTTTTGCATCTTTTTGTCTTCAGTAATAAACTAAAACAGTGAACAAAATCAACTATAAATGTGCAGACAGAAGTTTCATGGTAGGTGGCAGGTTTTTTTGTTTGTTTGTTTGAATTGATGCTTAACCTCCAAGTCAACAGCTAATGGTCATGTCGGGATGCTGCCCCCATTTTATGGAACTTTTACCAGAAATTAGACTGCCATGGCATCCAAAAATTGCTTCGAATATAATTACCAAACTAAACCAACACGCCATAATGTATAGATAGTTTGACATGAACCACTTTTCCTGGGCAGGCTCAGACCTGAGCGGTTAACCAGTTATCAGATGGTCAGTCAGTAGCAAAGAAGCTTTGCCTGGAGGCAAAAGCAGCCCATCTATTTCTTTAGGCACCAATGGGCGGGGGCCGATATTCACACCCGACCATGATGGCATCCTTCTTTTTAGTTGTTGTTTTGTTTGTTTGTTTGTTGTTGTTGTTGTTGTTTTTTTTTACATATTTTGTCTGTCCTTTGCTGTATTATTTACATGTACATGATATGATTAGATTCATAAATGTGCTGTCATGGGGAAAAAAAAGAAAAAATATCAAAGGGAACTTTTGATGTCATCAGAAAGTCGTATTGTTGGTCTTTTTTACAAGCATACCATGTTTCTTGAGTAGGAAGCATTAGAAATTAAGATCCTTGGAAACGATTATCTAAGCACATTTCAAGGATGTTTGATGTTCGAACTGGTAGGGAGTACAGACTAACTGGTCATTTACCGTAACTTTACTAGAACTGGAATCTTCCATGTTGCAGTGGCTAAGTCGCTAGCCTTGTAAACCAGAGGTCGCTGGTTTGATCATGATCAAGCTTCTTAGACGATAAACAAGGTAAATGTAAGCGAGGTATATTAAACTTCCCTAGATAAACCAATGCCCCGTTTCCATATGACCTTACCTTTTGGTGGGACATTTAACCCAAAATATAACCGAACTGACTGAATAATTGGTTGTTAACGATGACATAGACTTGAAACAACCCAAGTTTTGAACCAAGCTCCCATGTTCAACCACTGAGATAACCGTGTACAGACGTTTGTGAGGACCATTAGTCTCGTTTAGTGTTTTGTGATACCTTCATCATGGAAGTGCACATGTAACCAATTTACTTTGAGCAAACAGTCAGGTTGAAACAACGTAAAATTGCGTTTCATGTTTCAAAGTTTATTCTCCCTGGAGTTACATGAAACATGTAAAACATGGGCAATGCAATATTACAAACACCATATAGGTTTGGCGACACACACACACACACACACACACACACACACACACACACACACACATGCACAGACACTCATCGGAGGGCAACTTAAATCACATGCCCTCGATGACTGGCTTTTTTATTTTGCACTTTCACCCGTTCTTTAATTCAATCGTCCCTAAAAGACAGCCATTTATTGTAGACGCATTCTATTTCATACACCAGGAAAACATGTCCATGAAAAGTATTCTCCTTGAATCCAACTTTTATATAGAAAAACTAGGATTTGCAGGGGTATACCTATCTTTCTTATTTTGGCTCCAAAACATAGATTGTGGGTACTCGTTAGAACCACCTCATACCCACAATCATTGTATTGTGCACAATGAAGAAATATTATATATATAATTATTCTATTTAAAAAAATCATTTTTACAACTTGAAAAATCCCTTTATATTACTTGGGCATGTTTCCGTAATAGAAAATTTCAATTAAAAGGCTGAGGTGGTCAAGATTCAAATTCCCATTGAAGAAGCAAGACCGATTTCAAAAGGATCAAAGTAGAGATATGCAGTCAATAGACAATTATTTGACACCTTTGGAAGTTTCCCCTGACTTCAGTGTATTTTAATGTTTACTTGTCTGGCTGGCCAGTTGGTAAAACAAATTAATCGTCTTATTCAATAATATCTAATGGGTCATTAATATCAGATATCAAAAATTCATTTAATATTTACGACTGACTCATCAAGCAACCTGTTAACAAAAAAAAATGTATCCTGCCTCTTCTAGTCAACATAAATTTATGAATTTAGTGTCAATTGAAAGTTAAATGGATAAAGCTGTAACGTGGTTCGAGCTTGCTTAGCTTCCAACAACGTCTAAACGATCTCTGTTATAAAATGCAATACCTTATTGCTACATCAAATTTTCCTCTGGGCTGCTTTGCCTACTGATTAGTAAATAAATGATTAGACAATGATTTTTAATGATGGGAATCACAGATAAAAATTATCAAAATATATATAACACAGATTGATTGGGCTATGAAACACTTGCTCCAACACAAGTTGTTGGAGCACTTCTTGTCTGAACACGATTTGCTGGAGCAACTGTGCTGCAACGTCTCAGTTCTAAACAGCTCTAGGACTATTGTCAACCACCCGCACTTCTATATACCAGACTACTTATTACCCTCTCGTTAAAGCTGGGCTTAATCGAGAACCCGGGAATAAGTTGCTGGTACCTTCAATAATAGCACAAAGTGCCTGACAATTAATTCTAGTATTTAATTATACACCTTGTTCTCTCTCCGACGACTTCGTAAGAACTGAACCCGAAAACATTACAGCAAGCCGCTTTTATACCCCTCAAACGGATCGAAATCAAGTGCCTTTTCATTTGGTTACTTTCAACGGACCAATCAAATGTTCGCAACATTCAGAGCCTGTAGTCATGATTGCTAGATACTTGAATCAGCTATAGCCTGCGCACATGCAAACGTTTGGGCGATGCAGACAACGTAAATGAAGTGTGTTTTCTCAATACCAAGAATACACGTAATACCAAGAATACACGTAAAAATCACTAATTTTGGCATAATATTATCATCTGAATGACTGGATGAGTTAAATTAAGTGTGTTTCAATGGAATTGTGTAATTAAAATCTTATACTAACCAAATGTCTCTAAGTAATCGCGAAAATTCGGCTGTTTTTGATGTTATCTGATCGTTAACAATACAATCGAAGGAAACTCTTGGCGATTATTACAGCTGCAACTGCACTTTCAAGCAGATATAAACGAAACTTCTTTACACTACCCACGACTCCGGGTAAATGCGTCCCGCATTTAAGAATTGAGAACACAATAAACAAGAACTTATTATCAATATGGTTGCTTTTCCACAAAACAAACAAATATGAAAACATCATATAGGTATACAAAACAATGGCATATCATAAACTTTAGCTAACTCCTAAAAGTGTTCTATCTTTTTCACATATATGCAAAGTTTTGATCGTATTAAACATATCTGAACGTTTCTCATGAATGATTTGGTCAAATTAATAAAGTTTAATCAGTTGCATCCTTAATCTCGAACACAATCTTCTCCTTCGAGACATTAACATGAATGTTGGAGGTATTAATTTTAGTCTGGCCGACAACGTCACCCAAGCTAAAATTCATCTCTCCAGCATTGACCCCCTTGATGTTCGTAACTGTGGATGACATGATCTCATCTCCACCTCTGTGAAGCTTGAATCTCTGGATAGTCCCTGTGCCACTTCCAGCGGAAACAGAAAACTCCATGTGGACTCTTTCACTTCTCTCTGGCCCTTGCTGTTTGGAGTCATCAGTATCTGTCTGTGTCTCGTCTTTCCCAACCTTCTGCTTTTCCTGCTCACGATTCACAACTTCAGCAGACGTGGTGGTCGCACTGGTTTTCGGAAACTTTACCGGAGCAATTACTGGCTGGGGTGACACACGTTTCCTGAACATTCTGCCAGAATATAGATCACTATCTTCCTGTACATCGACATGTGGATCTTGGTCCCAATCGCTTTCACTATCTGAATCCTTTTCATCAGAGGACTTCTTGTTATCCAGAGTTTCTTTCTTTTCTGTTTCCTTCCCCAAATGTTGCCTCTTAAGATGTGTCCTGAGGTTAGCTTTCTGTTTGAATGTTGTACCACATTCTTCACACTTAAACCGCTTCTCTGGACATTGCATCACATGTTCCATGAAGGCTTGTCTATCCAACATTCCCGTTTTGCAGACAGGGCAAATTAGGGTAGGGGCATGAGCTTTCCTTGGAGTGATTTTTATGTTTGGGCCACGCCTTTCCTGGTCCATGTCTGATCTGAAAGCATAAACAAAATCTTTTAACCATACTGGTTTCCTTACAGTTCTACGTGGCCTGCTTTCCATATCTTCATTCTCCTGCTCCTGATCTGATGCATCTTGATCTGCCATCACCTCATCAGTTTCAAAGTCAGATATATCCTCTTCTACTACCTCACCTGGTAAAACTTGATCTCTAGCCTTCCGGATTCGCTCCAAATGTATTGGCTCTTCACTGCCGTATCTGCCACAATCTACCTCAAAGCGTACCTCAGACAGTTTTCTACTTACTTTAAATGGACCTCTCCAGCAACTTGTCCACTTTATTGTACAACCCTTTTTCCTAACTGGAAAAAGAACATAGACAGAATCACCTTGCTCTATCTTGTCAACTGATAACCTCCTGTCATGATATCTCTTCTGCCTATTGATCGACTTGCCGGTTTGTACTCTTACGAATGTGTGAGCGTTTTCCAGCCTTTCTTGCAGCTCCCAGACCCATCGATTAGCTGGAATGGCTTTGATTGCTGCTGGCATCTAAACAGCTATATCCAGTGGTGTAGTAGTTCACGCCCTAGCATTAACAGGTTTGGTGACATACCTGTTGTCTCATGTTCTGTTGCCCTATAAGCCATGGAAAGATATGGGAGTAACTCGTCCCAGTCTGAGTGGTTGTCATTTACAAACATACTAACCATTGATGCAAGGGTGCGATTAAATCGCTCAACCATTCCATCAGACTGTGGGTGGTAGGCGGTTGTTCTAGTTTTCTCTATCTGCAATAATCTACACATATATCTAAAAAGGTTGCTTTCAAACTGCCTACCTTGGTCTGAATGAATTGTATGGGGTATCCCAAATCTACTGATCACTTCATCCACCATTATCTTTGCAACAGTCGAAGATCGCATGTCTGGCATTGGAAAGCATTCCACCCACTTTGTGAAATAATCTTGTATAACCAGAATGTATTTGTTCCCTCTTTCAGTGACGGGGAACTCACCTGCTATGTCAACAGCGATACGCTCCATCGGAAGGCCACTACGTACTACCTGCATAGGGGCGTGTTTAGATGGAATTGGATTCTTCCTTTTGCAGCATTTTTCACATCCTGCTACATACACTTTGACATCGTTGTGACATCCTGGCCAATAATACCGTTGTTGTATCTTGCTATAGGTCTTCTTAATACCTAAATGGCCTGATGCCTTGATATCGTGTGCATATCTAAGAACTGCCCGCCTGTGCTTAAGTGGAATAATGGCTTGCCAAATTACCATATCCGTTCTAAACACGTCCCATCTTCTGACTACAATGCCATTCTCTAGCTTCAGTCTTGGCCACTGTGACCAAAGTGATTTCAGAAAATAGCTTCCATTGGCTATTCGAACACGGTCAGGTCTCTCACCCTCTAGAATCCATGATTTTACCTGCATAATATCAGAACATTCTTCCTGTAAGCTCCCTATATTTCTGAGCGCATGGTTTTCGTCTGAACTTGACAGCTGATGTACAACAGGAACTGAATTACTGTAATCGTCCACAGTATTCATTCCACACTGTCTGCATGGTATTCTACTGAGACTATCAGCATTACCATGAAGCCGTCCAGGTCTATGTTCGATTTTCATTTCATAGGTGGACAGTACTTCAAGCCACCTAGCCAGCTGTCCTTCAGGATTCTTAAACTTCATAAGCCACCTAAGGCTTCCATGATCTGTCCTGACTGTAAATGCTTTGCCATACAGATAATGGCGAAAGTATTTAACAAAGTTTACCAGACTAAGAAGCTCCTTTCTTGTTACACAGTAACGCTTTTCAGATTTTGTCAGAGTTCGGCTTCCATATGCTATAACATGCTCCTTGCCATCAATCTTCTGTGACAGTACAGCACCAATTGCCTGATCACTAGCATCTGTGTCGAGAATAAAAGGTTTCGAGAAATCAGGATATGCAAGGATTGGTGATGTCACCATTCTATTCTTCAGTGTATCGAAGGCTTTGGAACATTCATCTGTCCATACAAACTTCTGGTTTCTTTCAGTCAATTTGTGAAGTGGTTTTGCAACCATTGCAAATTGTGGTATGAAGCGTCTATAGTAACTGCATAATCCTAAGAAGGACCTAACATCATGTACAGTCTTTGGCTGTGGCCAATTCTGGACAACCTGTGTTTTCTTTGGGTCAGTCTGAATTCCTTTATCGGATATTATATGGCCAAGAAATTCTACTTGCTTTGCAAACAGCTGGCACTTCCTAGCCTTCAGCTTCAGTCCAGCTTCTCGTAGTTTCGACAGCACTTCATCCAAATTCTTAATCATGTCTTCAAAATTTTTACCAGTTACAATAATATCATCAAGATAAATAAGACAGATTTTCCAGTTCAGCCCGGCAAGCACGGTTTCCATCAATCTTTCAAATGTTGCCGGGGCGTTGCAAAGTCCAAACGGCATGACCTTGAATTCATATAAGCCCTTCCTGGAAACAAACGCTGTCTTTGTTCTGTCATTTTCATCCACTTCCACCTGCCAATATCCTGAGTTAAGGTCTAGACAAGAAAACCACTTGGCCCCAGCTAATTGATCTAATGAAGCATCTATTCTTGGCAGGGGATATGCATCCTTAACGGTTATGTCGTTCAGTTTTCTAAAATCCACACAAAAGCGCTTTGACCCATCTTTCTTGGTGACCATAACAATACCACTTGCCCAAGGACTGGAGGATGGTTGGATGACATCTTTCTTTAACATTTCATCTATTTGCTTATCAGCTTCATCATTCATGTGGACTGGTAAACGCCTTAGCGGTTGTTTAATTGGATGTGCATCTCTGGTATTAATCTTATGTCTTATAATACCAGTTCGTCCTAAATCTTCATCAGTTTTAGAGAAAGTTGACTCATGCTTGGTCAACAGTTTTGCTACCTGCTGTTGCTGGTCTTTGGTAAGACCTTCAGCTGTTCTTGTGTACAGGTCTTGCAGATGTTCAGGCAGGGAGACAGGGGCTGGCGTCTTCTCTGTCTTATCAACAACGTTATGGACTTTCGAAACAAAACTCAGATTTGCTATGTGCGTTCCAGGGAAAAGGGTTGCATCTTCCTGTCCCAAATTCACGACTCTAACAGGAACTATATCTCTGGTTTCGACCAGAGCCTTGGCTACCATACCTTTTCCTGTCATTAAGCTCTTCTCAGTAGGTTCAATAATTCCTAACCTACTATTCTGCAAAGGAGAGACATTCACCTTACCTTCTATTATTACTTCCGACATAGAAGGTATATTTATTGTCTCAGACACACTTATTCTGTAACACCCTATTTTGCCCTCAACATTCATTTTGCATTTCCTACCTTTGACAGTTATTATGTTCTTACTCATATCAACCGTGCAGTTGTTTTTCTTCAGAAAATCTAACCCCAGTATACCATCCACATCAATATCAGCTACCACCATTTCAGTCAAGCACTGTATGCCACTTATGTCTACCATGACTTGTACTTTACCCTTCACATCTATCGGACTACCAGATGCTGTAAAAATCTCAGATTTGAATAATTGAAGCACCACAGAGCTGCTGTGACTTAAAATATCCCAACCTTTGATCGATAATATGGACAACGTTGCACCTGTGTCAACCAGAAACTCAGAGGACATTGTATTCACTTTGCAATCAATGTAGAGTCCTGAACTCTTGCTGGCTACAAACTTCGTTTGATGCTTTTCAGTGTCTTCTTTCACTTTTTCATCTTGCTTATTCTGATCATTTAAAGGACACTTATATCTCAAATGATCCTCTGAGCCACAGATATGACATTTACGTTTCTCCCTTGGAACGTAAGTTCTCTGTTGCTGACCTTGATATCTTTCTCTAAACCCAGTGCCACTACCTTGAGATGACCTGTTTTGTTGCTTTAAAGTCTGCATAGACGTCTGTAGCTCAGCCGTTGACTTCTGTAGTTCCGAAAGCTTCTCTTCAAGACTTGCTTGAGTTGTATCTCTGGAACTACTGTCATCTCCCTTCCCTGACGTAGCTCTCATAAAGCCCTGTCCTTCTAAATGCTTTTTCTCAGCTCTGTTATAGGCTTCAAGTTCAACCGCATGGCGTATGGCGTCATTTAAATCAACTGGTCGGGCCTGTTTTACCCGAATCCGCATATCCGAAGACACTAAGGCATCAATGAACTGTTCTTTCGAAAGTGTTTCTCGAAGATCAGCTGGAGCTGTAGGGTATGCCAGGTTGGTCAGTCTTCGAATATCTTGTCCAAGCTCTGAAAGCGATTCAGATGCCTTCTGACGCCTTTCTCTGAGCTGAACCCGGTATAGTTCAGTTTGATTGGGTGGGGCAAACCTTTCTTGAAGTGCCTTCGAGAGTTCGGAATAATCATGCGTTCTGGTCGACAGATTTCCAAATACTCCTTGTGCTTGCCCTCTTAAAGACACAGCCAAATATAACCTTTTTTCTTTGTCTGTCCATCCGTTTATTTCAGCACAAGCATCAAAATGTGCTTTGTAGTCAGTCCAACTAACCGTTCCATCAAACGTCGCTGGTTTCAACTTTACACCTGTTTTGACTGCTAATTCTGATGAGGTCTTCTGAGCTTTGTCTGGTTGATTAGGTGTTGGAACAGCTGGCGTTGAAGTTAATGGACGAGATCCTGGATCAGCTGTACCACCCTCTGTCCCAACTATACTACTTTCGTCATAGATATTTAGCATTGGAGGTTCACTAAAAGTTACATGGTCCCTTCGCCCCCTAGGTATATCAGGCAAATGCCTTCGTGGTCTCTCAGCACCCCTCTGATCTTCACTACTATGCTCACCTGTGTCAACAAGTTCATCGCCTGCTTCCATTGCACGGAGCTCGCTTTCCAGATTATGCAGCTCATTCTGTAAGAGGCTTATTTCAGTTTTCTTCCTCATTACTTCAATACGCTTACCTAGTGTGTCCATTGAATGGCCAAGTCTTGCATTAGTACCATCCATCTTTCATATACGTCTAAAGGTCCGTGACAGAACTATAGTCTATCAAAAATCTCACCTATGCTGCCACCAAATTGTAACGTGGTTCGAGCTTGCTTAGCTTCCAACAACGTCTAAACGATCTCTGTTATAAAATGCAATACCTTATTGCTACATCAAATTTTCCTCTGGGCTGCTTTGCCTACTGATTAGTAAATAAATGATTAGACAATGATTTTTAATGATGGGAATCACAGATAAAAATTATCAAAATATATATAACACAGATTGATTGGGCTATGAAACACTTGCTCCAACACAAGTTGTTGGAGCACTTCTTGTCTGAACACGATTTGCTGGAGCAACTGTGCTGCAACGTCTCAGTTCTAAACAGCTCTAGGACTATTGTCAACCACCCGCACTTCTATATACCAGACTACTTATTACCCTCTCGTTAAAGCTGGGCTTAATCGAGAACCCGGGAATAAGTTGCTGGTACCTTCAATAATAGCACAAAGTGCCTGACAATTAATTCTAGTATTTAATTATACACCTTGTTCTCTCTCCGACGACTTCGTAAGAACTGAACCCGAAAACATTACAGCAAGCCGCTTTTATACCCCTCAAACGGATCGAAATCAAGTGCCTTTTCATTGGTTACTTTCAACGGACCAATCAAATGTTCGCAACATTCAGAGCTTGTAGTCATGATTGCTAGATACTTGAATCAGCTATAGCCTGCGCACATGCAAACGTTTGGGCGATGCAGACAACGTAAATGAAGTGTGTTTTCTCAATACCAAGAATACACGTAAAAATCACTAATTTTGGCATAATATTATCATCTGAATGACTGGATGAGTTAAATTAAGTGTGTTTCAATGGAATTGTGTAATTAAAATCTTATACTAACCAAATGTCTCTAAGTAATCGCGAAAATTCGGCTGTTTTTGATGTTATCTGATCGTTAACAATACAATCGAAGGAAACTCTTGGCGATTATTACAGCTGCAACTGCACTTTCAAGCAGATATAAACGAAACTTCTTTACAAAGCAATAAACAAAGGTTACCTGATAAAGTTTCAACATTGTACTTTTCATTTACAACAGTTTAAAGTTCTATGAAATTTTGAAAATACAAACAAACACACTTTTCCAAAGATACAAGTTAAGTCTAAAAATAAACAGTTCGGAAATACAATATTGGGTATAAAAATAAACCTCTCCTGACTAGGTGTATTGATTTTGAACACTACGCGTCTAATAATAACTTTATTGGTCCACTCTAGTATAGTTTACTGAAGATAAGTGTGTCATTGTTCTCAGTCAATGGACTTTGGCAATATATCTAAGCAACATTGGAATTAAATGAACCGACGGTATTGTGACGCTATATGGTCAGGTATGAAAGCTTTGACTGCGCCCCACCTGCCGTGTAGCCAATTACATTCTATCCAAGCCACAATGGATTGAAATGATCCGACAGTATTGTGACGGTCGATTGTCAGGTATGAATAATGCTTTGACTGCGCAGCGTCTTATTTCTGTTCAGTCACATGAACCACGATGAAATGGGAGTACGGTCAGATTCTTTGACATTCTAGTTTATGTATGCGAAGCGTAGACCAAGCTTTTTGTTAAAGCTTATACTTGTACTTGTTCATGTCGAATATATCATGCTCTTAAATGTCAATGTCAAACGCAATGTGCATTCTCATGGGCGCAAAATGCTTTCAGGTGTAGTGTAGAATGTAAGCTTCAAATTGAGAAAAGAATCAATCAGTTGATCAAAAGTTTGGTAATGCACCTGAGACAGAGGTTATTGTAACCGTGAGATGTTCTCTGGATTCACAAACCATTCTTTGAAATGCATACCCCCCTCACACTCCACTTTTACAATTTAAAACTGGGGTAGACAGGGGTATACCTATTTTTTCATATTTTTGTTCCAAAACATTGTGGATACTCGTTAGTCTAAAGTGTACCCACAATCAATGTTTTGAATAAATTTATTAAAATAAAAATATCAAATTTTTTGGAATGAAATTTTTACAGCTGAAAAAAAATTGTCCAAATATTGCATGGGCAAGTTTTAGAAATGTTCTGTGTCTCTTTATGGTATTAATAGTAAAATGAGCCACAACACGAGAAATCAAACATGCGTAAACGAAGCCGCAGATCAGCTTCGCGGTTTTCGCTACATGGATAGTACAAACCCTCTCTTTTTATCCAACATTTCAAGCTTCCAGCCATCTTCTTTTACCAGTTTGTGGCGGACCTTTTCAAAACCACGTTGTTTTTCTCATGACGCGGTTGAGCCTGTGTGTGAGAAAACCAAAAATTTGCTTAGGCAAAAACAAAGGCGCAGATCAGCCGTGCAGTAACTGCACGGCTGATCAGCGCCTTTGTTTTCGCTTCATAGATAGTGTAATATCTCTTCTTCTTAAACCAGAAATTTCAAAGATCTAGCCTGCTCATGAGATTGTACAGGCCGGCTTGTGTCGGACCTGGTCGGAACCCAAATTGTTGGTTTTCTCACGCACTGGCTCAATCTCAGAAGATTTGACTCCCTTTGCTACTATCGATCTGGGTGTTTTGCCTTGGTTAGTATGTACCTGTTCCAAGCTTGGTTAACGTCAAAATTTGATTCTGAAATAAACGAAGTTTAAATGTCCATTGCGAAACACAGCTGTTCTGAAAACAACAACAATCCTGGCATATGTATCTGTAATGATTTGATATTGAGTGTGTGACGATGTATAAACCGAGTGTTTGATATTATTTACCAGGCTTTGGTATAACGATAAGTGTCTTTCATTTTCTTCTTCTTGAACAATTTACTAGAATAAGATTTACTAGAAGGACCGAACAACTTACTTAATGTTGTGAACTGCTGCAGAAGCTTCAGGTGAGGTGAGGGCCCTGTAAAAGCGGTTTAAGCGCCCCCCCCCCCCCCTCCAGAAACCGTTCAAAGGCATAACTTCTGTTATGGTTCTAATTGTGTTGAATATTTGTGTTGTTTGCACCTCTTACGTTTTCATATATTAACGTTACGTCTGTAAATCTGAATGGCCACCTATTTAGAAATAGCTGCTCTCTCGGCTTAAGATATGTTCGTCTAGCATTAGTATCTTATTGGCAATTTTTAGTTTTTTCCCACTTCGATACTGGGAATGGGAGTTCCGTTCAGCTGATTGCGCCATTATGCGACCATTGCATGCGTTTACCTTCTCATAAGCATGCTTGGTATTCAGCTGTGTTTTCTATGTTGTGTTGTAGTTTTCTGCCAATGCAAGGACAGTATTGAATATCAACATTGATCCTAAATTTGGAGTTAGATTTTTGTTATCATAATCAAGTTGGTATTGTAATCACAACACTTTCAAACTAGAAAATGCGTACATGTAGCACTCATAAACGGTATGATGCCAAGTGACGTCAACATATCCGATTAAACAAGAACCCACACCATGTTTTAAAAGACCAACCATCAAACAAGAACCCACAGGGTGTTTTGACAGACAACTCTTTAATCAAGAACTCATAAGTAAACGTGTTTTAAATCAAGTTTTAACAGACAACCTATTAAGCAAAAAACCCACAACATGTTTTAACAGACAACCCTTTAATCAAGAACCACAACATGTTTTAACAGACAACCCATTAAGCAAGAAACCCACAACATGTTTTGACAGACAAACCTTTAATCACTGAGAACTACAACCCTTTAAGCAAGAAACTCACAACATGTTTTAACAGACAACCCTTTAATCAAGAAACCCACTTCATATTAACAGACAACCTTTTAAATAAGAAACCCATAATGCCTAGGTCACACTAGCACTTACGGTCGCTGCGGACGCTGCGGATAGAGCTTCCGTATTTGACCGTCCTGTCCGTAACGATTCGTATCATATCCATAAAGTCCGTATCTGTACGTGCATTATTTACAGGGCACGGAAGATCCGCAGCAAAGTTTTAATAATTGTCAAAATCAGGCACGGATGAAAAACCCGTCGTATCTAATCGGTATCAAAAAACGTACATGTATCTATTCCGTTACTAAACTGACGTATCTTGTCGTAATTATTTGTTGCGGATCGATACTGTTTCATATTATGCTGTTTCGTTCGGTTACGGTCTTTGTCGGCGTACAGTTATACCGCTTACTCACTGAATCGCCCGTGGGTCCAATGCTCACAAATATGCACGTACTTTCAATGCATTCCTTTCGCCAGTATGAAAAATATGGATTCCTCAGAAGGAGAGTTTGCATTGCTTTTACTAGCTGAGAAGCAGGCTGCAATATCTGAGAAAAATTGGAGAACAAGCAAACACACAAATGTTACTCAAATTATAGTATAATGAGAATTTATTTCCGTTGTTTTACGACTATCACTCGATTGATCAATCACTCGATCGATCCGTCAAGATATCAATCAATCGATCGATCGCAATCGATCAATCATTCGATAGATCGATCGAAAGAACTATCACTCAATCGATCAATCACCCGATCGGTCTTGATCGATCACTCGAACTTTCGATCAGTTAATCACTTGATCAATCAATTGATCAATCAATCGATCATCGATCAATCAGTCAATCGATCGACCGAGATATCGATTGCGATCGCGCAATCAATTGACCGATCTATCGGTCAAGCAATCAACCAATCAAAGGATATAATAATCTATAATTTCTTCACGTGCAGATACAGATGTATCGTCCGTATCGAAATTTTGACTTTTTTCAAACTTTGAGCGCGGATTCTACGGACCCTGCGGATACAACACGTAAAGCTACGGTCATATACGCATACGATACGAATTGTTACGGGTATAACGGATATATACGTAAGACTTGTCCGTAGCGTCCGTCGTATCCGTATGTGCTAGTGTGACTGTAGTTTGACAATTAACAGCGGTTACTTACATCACATTGCAGCGTTTTATACGCAAGAGAACGTAACAAATGCGTATCTGAAGGTGCACGTCCGTGTCTAAACGTAACAGATGGTATCGAAAGGTATGTAGACACGATACTTTCCGTATGTAGCGTGCGTAATTGTTAGTGTGACCTAGGCATAAAATGTTTTAACAGACAACCCCACAGCATGTTGTAACAGACAACCCATGTAAAACCCCACAAAATGTTTTAACAATAAACCCACGTCTTAACATACAGCCCACTAACTTATACATGTATGGTTTGACAGCTCAAAAATGTTGTACATAAAAAACGAAATGATTGGAAAATATGCACTATTAATGATGGTTCAGATTAGCAGGCGCATGCGCAAAATCCAGCCGAAGTATTCAACTATTGCATGCCTTATGTTTTCACGCTTTTTATTATTTTTCTCAATATGATAAGATTTTCACAGCTAAAATAGCGTTTTGGTGGAATGGTGGAATGTCAATGTCAGTTGATCAGTGAATTTATATAAACGACAAAATTTGAGGAAATTCAGGGACCCGCAATAATATCAAACTGTCAAATTAAGTTTAGACACTTTCGTCAGTGGAGACATGTGATTGTTAAATGAATGACACATATTTCAAAATTTTCATTAAGGTAGTCCAAATGTTTTCTTCTTTTAAGCATAGGACGGGGCTTCCTTTGACGTCACATCCTAGGGCTGAGCGGTCACCTTCCAGCTCTCTCCAAAATCATTGACATGATTATAGATGGTACCGTCTGGTCCTATGTATTCATCGGTTTTGTTGTTATTATTGTTACCACACATGCCTGTGAACAAAAGAATTGTGACATACGAACTGGTCAAAATAAGCCATAACGGAGACATCTCCAAATGAAAGTTACCCGAGATTTAAACCGAAATTTAAGATTTAAAGCAAAATGGGGTGGGGGTGGGGTCATGTAGGAGTAAGGCGTTTATATTCACGGACATGTTTGGCTGGTGTTTATTAATGTGCGATTAAGCACTAAACTAGGCTCACTTTGATTTTCAGTGTATATGTGCTAACTTCAGAGTTTTGCCCATTTTAATACAGGGATAAATGGGAAGGGTTCGGAACGATTTCTGAAAAATGGGGCGCTCCTTGAAATATCTTATATATTATCTTGTCTATGCTTAGAATAGTCAACTGAGAAGGCAATTTCCATGCAAAAATCATTCAGTAAAAGCTATGACAACACAAATGAAAAGTTAACAGATTTAACCTCTTTATTTATATAGTCTATGGGGAAGCTCCAGCTGGGGCTTTACTTATTTTGACCTGTATATTAATTTTAAGGGATTTATATATTTTCACGTTGTTTGATTTCGCATGTTGATCAATGTATAAGGTACGGAATTAAGTTAATATTGGAACTTTAAGTACTCGTATAACCCATTTTGTATTGCATGAAAATTAGTTTCAAAATCTTGATAAATGAAAAAAAAGATTTTAATATATTGTATATATGTACTTATTGCCTTAAGACCAGACTTTTCAAAGAAGATTGGAATTTTCTATTTGTCAGGAAAAATCTTTATGTTGATGATTGGATATGACAATTAAAAAGCATTAACTTCATAATACTACCTTCAGTGACAAGTTCGGGAGAAACAAATATTTCAACAGCCTTTGATTCGTCCCAAGTCACTTCGACCCCTCCTACCAATTCTACAACCATTTTATTCGGATGTGGAAAATTATCGATGTTAATTTCACCACCGGATGACATGAAGATGTACGATGGCGACTCCTCGCGGCCGTTAACATATACTTTTCCTTCACGGTCGAGGAGTATCGTAAAACCATGACTTGTGGAGGTGATTTCGATCGACTTGACGCACGATACGCGACGCCTTCGGTGGCTACAATGGTCGAATTCGGCCACAACAGTGAAGTGGTCTTGTTTTAGCAGTGTATAATTGCCTATTGGGGAATATGTGTACTTCTTCCCATCGAATGTTTTGCAGTGGGGATCTCCATGACAGCGGCAGATTTTCGGGACTGAAATGACACACAGGCGTAATCAATAAATGATCATAAATAAAAAAATGACAAATAAATAAGAATCTTTCTATTTCTGTCATATTGGTGCAGTATACATGTATTCAGTTATAAATATACCCCAGAGATATTCAGAAATAAATTGATAACTTTTCTTGTTTTTGAACAATCGTCACTGGCAAGAAATGGACAATAGGATTAATTTGTTTATACAATGTGTTAAGTATGAGTATAAATATTTACTCTGTATATAAATCTTCCAGATCTTGTGATGCTGTATGCCTAAATTGACTAGATAACATATGGAGCGAAATTTTTAACAAAACTTTCACTGATATTCGAGTTCCAAAGATCCCACAAAGAGCCATGGTTAATAGATTGTAATTATATTTGTAATTTATGAAAGAATAACCACTTTTGTACTAAGGCTGAAAATTATGAGCACTATTTACAAAGTAACACCCTGAGTTTCAATCATTGTACATTTTAGAAATGCACGGTAAAGCGGTTGTTACAATATAAAACTAAGCATGTCAGTATTATTTTGCAAAGAAACTAATATTCTACCAGGACGGGTTTACGACCAAAGCTTGCAAGTGTGTTCCTTTATGAGGTAAGCATGTCTTAAGGATGTTCGCTGCTAACATTTGACATTTCGGAACTTCCGGTTTTTCTTTTGTTGAATATCTCGTAAACGGTTGCATATATTTTCCCAATATTTTATATTTGGATACATAATGATGATATGCATTGAACGAGCCATGAAAATTGTCAATCTAAGAAACTTCATTTTTTCACCCCATTTTCTGCAACTTTTCAGAAAAATTTAGTTGTCAGTGAAATTTAGGGGGTAGGGTAGATTAAACTTGAATATTACACATCTTCAAATTAATTGCACTATTTCTTTGTTTATTTTAGCTGCAGTATATGTGTACATGGTCTTCTAAGTCAGTATTTTTGTCTTTGGTGTGCTGGTTTCAAAATTTTAGGTGGTTTTATGAAATGGGCTTAAAGAAACAAAACAACTGAAAAAAGGCTGAAAATGGTGATTTTCAAACTATTGGTTCTCTCTTATATGCACACTACCCTATATATTTCTTTCTTTTATTCGAATAATATTACAAAGTTCTATGGTGTGTGAAAATACAAGAAAAAGTTTGAATAAACAAATATGGGTTTGGCACATTTCAAAATATTGATTTTTTCCGACTTTTCAAGTACGGGGGTAGGGTTGGAAAAATACTCGTACAATTTTGTCACATACTTCCAGAGGCAAATTTTTCTATGCGTTTGGTCCAAAATAGTCTGCGTTACAAAAATATTATGACTTTTGAAAGCATTCTAGGTGTATTTTTGTTCAAGACAGGTTTGTTTCAAAGAATTAAAAATTAAACTAATTTTACTAAATTTAAAACATGTTGCTCAGAGGTCTCATTCAGAGGCTTGTAGCTTGAAAAAATGCACACTACCCTATATTTATTTTGCTTTCAAATGTCTTATGTTGTATTTTGGAATCAAAAAAGAGTGGTTAGAAAAAAAGTTTGAATACTTTTTCATTGGCAGCGAACATCCTTAACGCACTGTGTAGTCACCCATGGCTTTGTATTCTGCCAGAACGTGGGTTGGCATTTCATCATACAGTTTCATGACTTGTTCCTCCACACCGAATACCATAGAGAGCTAAATTGATTGTTAGGGCAATGGCCCACATCTCCCCTTCGTGATAATCTAAACCTCTTCTATAGTGTTTAAGTCTTGAAAATTATATACCAATAAAGGATGCGTATTTATGCAAGGCAATGCTCTTTATAGTTATCCTATATCCGCAAAACACATTATTGATATTAGAAGAATGTCTGTCTTTGTATGTCCTGGTGATTCCATTGACTTAAAGCCGTTACAAGAGGATTGACATATCGCGAAGATGAGCTGTGAAAGATAGTCTAACAATAAAAGCCTCTCTGTGAAAGTCCCAGTCCACTATGGTATTCTGTGCCGAGAAAACAAACTATGAGTTGTATGTTGAAATGCCAACCAAAGTTCTGGTAGAATATAAAGCCACGGGTGACACCACAGTGCGTTAAGACATCCTTACCTCATAAAGAAACTCACGAGCAAGCTTTGGTCGTAAAAACCTTCTGGTGAAATATTAGCTTCCTTGCAAAATAACACTGACATGATTAGTTTTATATTGTAACAACCGCTTTACCATGAAATTCTAAAATGTACAATGAATGAAACTCAGGGTGTAACTTTGTAAATAGTGCTCATAAGACAGCAAATTATCAGCCCTAGTACCAAAATGGTTATTATTTTATAAATTAGAAAATATTATTATAATCCATTAACCATGGTTCCTTCTGGAATCTTTGAAACTCGAATATCAGCGATTTTTTGTTAAAAAGTTGGCTCAATATGGTTCATGTATATTATCAATTTAGATATACGACGTCACAAGATCTGTAAGTTTTATATGCAGAGTAAATATTTATAATTATACGTAACACGTTATATAAACAAATTAATCCAGTTGTCCATTTCTTGCCAGTGGCGATTGTTCAAAAGCAAGAAAAGTTGTCAATTTATTTCTGAATATCGCAGGGGTATATAAATAACTGAACGCACCTGTACATAGCTGTTTGCATCTTGCATAAATGTATTTCAAATAGGCCAGAATCCGTATTCAAAAAATCAAATCCCGTGTTCAAATAATGAAAATTACCTATTGCTGTTTTAAAAAAGTAAAATCTGCATACAGCATGTAGTAAAAATGATGTCATTTAGTTGGACGATATTCCTGATCATTGCCTACTTTTACCGTTCTCTAGATGCGTCGTCGTTATATTTGCCGTGTTTGTAATTTTATATGGTAAAATGATTTTACCGGTGCAGGTGAAGTATCCTTGCTCTATCCCGTCTGCGTAAAAGTTGAGTTGGCCCACAAGCGCTGTAATTTCGCTAAGATCCGTAGACGGACAAATCTCGGGGGTAGCGGTTTCTGCAATACCGTCGGCTGCCTCACGAATAGCGGCGGCAATCCCCACAGTGTCATCATCTTCCACATACTCGAGAGTCACTGCAAGCGCTGTAAGAACACTGAACGGTGCGTCTTGTTTTAGACAATCTGACATTACCGCCATCAGCTTCACGATGTCGATGGAAAAGCAGAATTTACAGATAGTTAGGACGTCCACAAGCCGACTGATGTACGTTTTGAAGAAATTGACTTTCTCTCTGTAACAAGATGGTAGCCACCACCTCGGTGGCAACACATCACCTGTCAATAAAACAATGGTGGTTTGCTCAAGGTAGTTCATCATGTTCATTGGGATATCATAATAAGGTGATGGGCCAGCAATATGACACGATTTTGTAAGAATGGTGCCTTCTTAATTAACCGGATTAAAAATTATAACCTATAGTAAAAATGAAATAATTCGAGACACAAAGGAATTATTTTGATTAGGGTAAAAATCATTGACTCGAGACAGGAATTATCGATTTTTAGAACACTACTACTCTGAGAGCTGTTAACCCATATTTGACGAATGGATTCTCCCATCATTATCAATTGGAAGAGTCCACTTTCATTTTTAGGGGCCACCAGTGTGATTTTTCAAATTTTATTCCATTTTTCGATGAACTTCCCATCAGCAAACAGAATAGCCCCAAATGAGACGCCGCGTTCTGCGGCGTCACATCTGGGGCTATACCGTTTGCCTATGTTCCTATGCCCCACAAAAGGGACGCCAGGCTTAAATGGGTTAATTTTGGCAGAATCTAGAACAAAAAGTTGAACAATTCTAAAATTAACAATCCTTGCAATTTTGGCATGTCACATGATTTTCATTAAACATACCGCGCACGTTCATAAGTTATGTTCTTATAAATCACCTTTAGAATTATTTTTGGTAATGTAATTTTAAAAAAGTATTTAGAGTTATTAATATTTTGGTTATTTCACACCTTGATGTTATGGGGTGGGAACTAGTATTCTTGCATAGATCTCTATATGCATAGCTGTTTGAAGCCGTTTTCAATTGGTCGAAAGCCGTGTTCAAACAGCAAAACCAATTATCGAGTGCCGTTTGAACGTGGGTTTTGGTTGACGTCATTGGTTAATGCGACGTGACGTCATGGGTTTCGTAGAAACAAAATGCCCGACGATGAAGAAGCTCCGCGTTTTTTTTTTTTTTTTTTTTTTTTTTTTTGTTTTTTTTTTTGTCAGCTTTTACGTTGTTAATGTTATTTTCCAGAGATTTTAAGTGGATTAGAGTGAAAATGCAAGAGTAGCGATCAACCATGGTTTGTTTCGGAAGGGGTTTGAACACGCGGCCTGCGGTCTTGTGTTCAAACACCTTCCTCGTGATCCATCGAATGTCTGAACACTGAAAACCATGGTTGATCCCTATATTCGCTTCTGTTTTTGCCGGTTCCATGCTCCTTTTTAAACGTTTTCATTTCAATAGAAAAAAAAAAACGAAATCAATACCTGTACTTTGAGAAACAGGTGATTTGCACTCGTGTCCACAATCGGTTGGACAGCACAGTAACCCTTGGTTACAGCTGTTCGCATCACAGAGATCATCGCAACTTCCATCGGCTGCGGGTGTTGGTTCTGGGCACGCTGTTAACAGTATAAGATACGATTATGAGCCACCGCAATAGAAAACGAACAATCTGCTTATGCGAAAACAACGACGCAGATCAGCAGTGCAGTAGCTGATGTTCAGTAACAGAAGCTCAAATGATGTTTTGCATGTTTTTATGGGATTTTGGGATTGGCGAGGGGATTACTATTTGTGTCGGCACTGACTGCTCTTATGCACACGCTACAACTTCAGCTTTTAAATTGATGCTTTATGTCCCAATCAACAGCAATGATCATGTCGGGACGCTGCCTTCATTTTATGGGAATTTTACCCAAAATTAGGATGTCATGACATCCAACAAGTGCTTGAAATATGCAACCATCCGTCTAAGGCTTATTTATATGGATAGTTTGACTTGAAACCACTTTTCCTGGACAGGTTCGGACCTTAATCAGTAGTCCATAGCGTATAAGTTTTGCCTGGCGGCACAAGCAGTCCATCTATTTCTTTAGCTCCCATTGGAGGGTTATTTGCTATTTATTTTGTTGTTTACTCCTAATCAGAATCAGAAACACGCAGCTGAGCTCGCAGCATAATACGGGGGCATAATGGCAGTTTCATTTGGTAGAATAACCGACTCCGTGCATTTAAAGTTTGTTACTGAAATCGTCAGTTCACATTGCTTATATTAAAAGAGCAGCCTCATGAGAAAACCAGCAATCTGCATATGTGAAAACAAAGGCGCAGATCAGCTTCGCAGTAACTGCGAAGCTGGTCAGCGCCTTTGTTTTCGCTACACTGAAAGTACAATTCCTTTACTTTCTAAATCCAAAATTTCCAGTCTCTAGCCATCATCTTTGCTTGTACAGCCTGGTTTGTGTCAGACGTTTTCCCATGAGGCGTTTCAAAAGAAAGCGACCTACCCGGCTCGGGGCAGCATACGTTGTCAGGTTCAGTACATACATGCCCAGCCTCGGTACAGTCCTCAGTCGTGCAGTCAGGAATAGTGAGATCTTCGCCCCCATGTGGGCATTGGTCTGAAAAACAGCAGACCTGTGTACATGTATGTTTCGTTGACGTTGTTGATTAAAATGCATCAATCAACAATTTTAGTCATGTCACAACGGAGCCATCACTATCAAGATACTTCACTCAGTCTGATGCTGATGCATGGACACAACACATTTTGGCTTTGAATCCCGGGCATCTCTTTCTAGAGACTAAAGGTATACCTTCAAGCCAGCGTCTTAAAGTGACATAGAAGTCAGGTATTGCTGGCGAGATTCAAGATTGTCTAACGATATCGTATGTATTTAGTACATGACTTCATAGGATATTGCCACTTTTGACGGAATACTATTATAGAGGGATCAACCATGGTTTTCAGTGTTCAAACATTCGATGGATCACTCGGAAGGGGTTTGAACACAAGGCCTGCGGCCTTGTGTTCAAACGCCTTCCTCGTGATCCATCGAATGTTTGTACACTGAAACAAACCATGGTTGATCGCTATTCTTGCATTTTCTCTCTAATCCACTTAAAATCTCTTGAAAATAACATTAACAACGTATAAACTCACCGAAAACCGCGGAGCTTCTTCAACGTCGGCAATTTTGTTTAGAACGAAACAAATGACGTCACGTCGCATTGACCAATGACGTCGGCCAAAACCCATATTCAAACGGCACGTGAATTTCATGATTTGAACATGGGTTTTTGCTGTTTGAACACGGCTTTCGACCAATCGAAAACGTACGGAAGAGCATTAGTGCCAAGTGGATTCGATTTAAGTTTCGTTTTTGCAAGTTGTTCATCTTGTAATAACAGAATAACAATCTGTTTTTACAGATTGGGAACTTGAAATTTCAAATTGACAACTTGTAAAAACAAATTCACATTTTGTTAAAACAGATTGACAACTTGAAATAACAAATTAACAATCTGTTTTTACAGATTGAGAACTTGAAATTTCAAATTGACAACTTGTTAAAACAAATTGACAACTTGTAAAAACAAATTTACAACTTGTTAAAACAGATTGACAACTTGAAATAACAAATTAACAATCTGTTTTTACAGATTGGGAATTTGAAATTTCAAATTGACAACTTGTAAAAACAAATTCACATCTTGTTAAAACAGATTGACAACTTGAAATAACAAATTAACAATCTGTTTTTACAGATTGAGAACTTGAAATTTCAAATTGACAACTTGTTAAAACAAGTATTCCAGGGGCAACGATCGCTCACCTGAGGGTCAACAAGTACAGTCACTGGACAAAGTAATTGGGGGTTTTTACCATATATGGGTATGGTGGCCATCTTTGTCATGTGACCTTGAAACCCTACTTACATCAGCAGAAGAGCTCTTGTCTGGATTGTGTATCCTCTTTTCTGCCATTTTGGTTCACGTGAAAAAATCATCTAACAAGGTCAGGGTCCTATAATGACCCCCGGGGTGGGGCCATATTTGACCCCAGGGGCAAGATTGGCAGGATTTATGTAGAGCTCCACATGACAATGTTGTATGTCAAATACACAAGCTTTGTGTCATGC
This sequence comes from Rugalucina vietnamica, assembly GCA_964017185.1. Classification (NCBI taxonomy): domain Eukaryota; kingdom Metazoa; phylum Mollusca; class Bivalvia; order Lucinida; family Lucinidae; genus Rugalucina; species Rugalucina vietnamica. Next base: position 7,671,238 of record OZ024872.1, read on the forward strand.
TGTTGCAGAGAAGATTTTTCATACATTTCCATTATAAGTCTATGGTAGATAATGACATACCTGGGGCGTGGCCTGTATGGACCCCAGGGGCACCGTTGGCAGCATTTATAAAGGATAGGATTATACATTGTTCCTAACAACATATGAAAGCTCTGGGCCATATGGTTTCGGAGAAGAAGGTTTTTTATGTTTTACCCATGACGCCCCCGGGGCGGGGCCCGTATGGACCCCAGGGGCACAGTTGGCAGGATTTATAAAGAGGACCACTATACATTGCTAAAAACAAAATATGAAAGCTCTGGGCCTTTTGGTTTCGGAGAAGAAGATTTTTTATGTTTTTCCCATTGTAAGTCTATGGCAGCTTATGACCCGCGGGGCAGGGCCATTTTTTGACCCCAGGGGCATGATTGGCAGGATTTATATAGAGGACCACTACACATTGCTACATACAAAATATGAAAGCTTTGGGTCTTGTGGTTTCGGAGAAGAAGAATTTTTTATGTTTTTCCCATGACAACCCCGGAGCGGGGCCTGTATGGACCCCAGGGGCACGGTAGGCAAGATTTACAAAGAAGACCATTATACATTGCTACACACAAAGTATGAAAGTCCTGGGCCTTGTGGTTTCGGAGAAGAAGATTTTTTAAAGTTTTTCCCATGACGCCCCCGGGGCGGGGCCCGTATGGATCCCAGGGACACGGTTGGCAGGATTTATAAAGAAGACCACTCTACATTGCTACACACAAAATATGAAAGCTCTGGGTCTTGTGTCTTGTGGTTTCGGAGAAGAAGATTTTTTTTGTTTTTCCCATTGTAAGTCTATGGGAGCTATCCGCTGCCATTGAAACCAGAGTTCTAATCCGACCTGGCCCAAAACCTAATGCAGCCTTTCCCCGTCCTCAATGATGCTTTAGATAAAATTTGATCACGATTGGCCTTGTTGTCTTAGAGATATTTGAGTTTGAAAATGTGGACGCACGGACGCACGCACGGACGGACGGACGGACGGACGCCGGCTCGACTACTGTACTATAAGCTCACCTTGTGAGCCTTCGGCTCAGGTGAGCTAACAAATTGACAACTTGTAAAAACAAATTCATAACTTGTTAAAACAGATTGACAACTTGAAATAACAAATTAACAATCTGTTTTTACAGATTGGGAACTTGAAATTTCAAATTGACAACTTGTAAAAACAAATTCACATCTTGTTAAAACAGATTGACAACTTGAAATAACAAATTAACAATCTGTTTTTACAGATTGGGAACTTGAAATTTCAAATTGACAACTTGTAAAAACAAATTCACATCTTGTTAAAACAGATTAACAACTTGAAATAACAAATTAACAATCTGTTTTTACAGATTGGGAACTTGAAATTTCAAATTGACAACTTGTAAAAACAAATTAACAACTTGTAAAAACAAATTCACATCTTGTTAAAACAGATTGACAACTTGAAATAACAAATTAACAATCTGTTTTTACAGATTGAGAACTTGAAATTTCAAATTGGGAATCTGTTATTACAAGTTGTTAACCTGTTATTTCAAATTATGTATCTGTTATTACAAATTAAATTATTGTTTCCAAAAATACGCACAGACTCGTTTACGCACGCTTGTACACACGCACGCATGCACACACACACGCGCGCATACACGCAAGCGCGCGCATAAAGGCCAACTCGCGTGAATAGAAAAAAAAACGTTTGAACATTTTAAAATCAAATGTCATTAAATGAAATGTATACTACACAAAAATAAAAACGTCACACTGTTTTTAACCCCTGTATTGAACCCATCTTTCCTTTATAACGGAATTTACCGGAGAGTAGTATATAATGTGTTTTATTTCCACTCGTTGTGGTTGTGGTTGTGGTTGACCTTGCCCTTGTGGCAGCCATCTTAAAATGACATCACATCCGGTCGCCATCTTGGATGACGTATATCCGGACGCCATCTTCACTGACCTCACATCCGGTAGCCATCTTGGAAGAGGTCATATCCTGTCGCCATTTTGGTATGGCGCAATATCCGGTTCTCCGTTTTGGATGATGACATAGAGCGTCACCCTCGCCGGTATGGCGCAATATCCGGTCCTCCGTCTTGGATGATGACATAGAGCGTCACCCTCACCAAAACTGGGTCATCCATTGTTCGCCCACCCGCGCCCGGTGGATCCCTAATGCGTTATTTGATACAGCTTTCATTGTTTTCCTATGCTATTTATAGCTGGGCGAGGGACACCGAGCAGTCGCAGACTTCCAGGATTCCGGTGCCAAATGGGTTAAGCCTTGTTTTGACCTCCTGGGACCCTCCCCAATCCAAATTAATGGTCTGCGACACGTTCTGAGCACTCGCAGACTTTCAGGATTACGGTGCCAAACGAGTAAAGCCTTGTTTTGACCTCCTGGGACCCTCCCCATTCCAAATCAATGGTCTGAGACACGTTCTGAGCACTCGCAGACTTCCAGGATTACGGTGCCAAACGAGTTAAACCTTGTTTTGACCTCCTGAGACTCACCCCAATCCAAATCAATGGTCTGCGACACGATCTGAGCACTCGCAGACTTCCAGGATTCCGGTGCCAAACGAGCTAAGTATTGTTTTGACCTCCTGAGACCCACCCCAATCCAAAGCAATGGTCTGCGACATGTTTTGGGCACTCGCAGACTTCCAGGATTCGGTGCCAAACGAGCTAAGTATTGTTTTGACCTCCTGAGACCCACCCCAATCCAAAGCAATGGTCTGCGACACGTTCCGGGCTCTCGCAGACTTCCAGGATTCCGGTGCCAAATGGGTTAAGCCTTGTTTTGACCTCCTGACACCCTCCCCAATCCAAAGCAATGGTCTGCGACACGTTCCGGGCTCTCGCTCCCTCTTCATGCCTCCCCAGTTCCTCATTCTGACTCCTCGCACCCTACAAAATGGCTATTTGACACTTTTTGGTGACTGTCCTACTCAGCGAATACACCCCCACGCATATTATATGGTTTATGGGCAGTTGTGTACTAAATACATTGTATCTAGGTGTATTTGGACGAAGGATAGTCAAGGATTGGTATCAACAGTTGTGACACCGGATTCTTGGAAGTCTGCGAGTAGCAAAAATTTGTTAAAGACCGCTCCAAATGGCATAAAATAGCTCCATAAACTTCAATCCGAGCTAAACACAATTGGCACCGGAATCCTGGAAGTCTGCGAGAAGTCAAAACCTGTCGCAGACATTCAGACTTTAACTCTATTGGCACCGGAATCCTTGAAGTCTGCGACTAGTCAAAACGTCTCGCAGCCGTTTCAAATGGTCTTATAGGATCTCAGAATGTCAAATCAGGCTTTTAATCTGTTGGCACCGGAATCCTGGAAGTCTGCGAGAGCCCGGAACGTGTCGCAGACCATTGCTTTGGATTGGGGAGGGTGTCAGGAGGTCAAAACAAGGCTTAACCCATTTGGCACCGGAATCCTGGAAGTCTGCGAGAGCCCGGAACGTGTCGCAGACCATTGCTTTGGATTGGGGTGGGTCTCAGGAGGTCAAAACAATACTTAGCTCGTTTGGCACCGGAATCCTGGAAGTCTGTGAGTGCCCGAAACGTGTCGCAGACCATTGCTTTGGATCGGGGTGGGTCTCAGGAGGTCAAAACAATACTTAGCTCGTTTGGCACCGAATCCTGGAAGTCTGCGAGTGCCCAAAACATGTCGCAGACCATTGCTTTGGATTGGGGTGGGTCTCAGGAGGTCAAAACAAGGCTTAACTCGTTTGGCACCGTAATCCTGGAAGTCTGCGAGTGCTCAGAACGTGTCGCAGACCATTGATTTGGAATGGGGAGGGTCCCAGGAGGTCAAAACAATGCTTAACTCGTTTGGCACCGTAATCCTAAAAGTGTGCGAGTGCTCAAAACGTGTCGCAGACCATTAATTTGGATTGGGGAGGGTCCCAGGAGGTCAAAACAAGGCTTAACTCGTTTGGCACCATAATCCTGGAAGTCTGCGAGTGCTCAAAACGTGTCGCAGACCATTGATTTGGATTGGGGAGGGTCCCAGGAGGTCAAAACAAGGCTTAACCCATTTGGCACCGGAATCCTGGAAGTCTGCGAGTGCTCGGTGTCCCTCGCCCAGCTATAAATAGCATAGGAAAACAATGAAAGCTGTATCAAATAACGCATTAGGGATCCACCGGGCGCGGGTGGGCGAACAATGGATGACCCAGTTTTGGTGAGGGTGACGCTCTATGTCATCATCCAAGACGAAGGACCGGATATTGCGCCATACCGGTGAGGGTGACGCTCTATGTCATCATCCAAGACGGAGGACCGGATATTGCGCCATACCAAAATGGCGACAGGATATGATGTCATCCAAGATGGCTACCGGATGTGAGGTCAGTGAAGATGGCGACCGGATATACGTCATCCAAGATGGCGACCGGATGTGATGTCATTTCAAGATGGCTGCCACAAGGGCAAGGTCAACCACAACCACAACCACAACGAGTGGAAATAAAACACATTATATCATATATACTACTCCACGGTAAATTCCGTTATAAAGGAAAGATGGGTTCAATACAGGGGTTAAGATAACAGTGTGACGTTTTTATTTTTGTGTAGTATACATTTCATTTAATGACATTAAATTTTAAAATGTTCAAACGTTTTGTTTGTTTGTTGTTTTTTTTTTTTTTGTTTTTTTTTTTTTTTTTTTCACGCGAGTTGGCCTTTATGCGCGCGCTTGCGTGTATGCGCGTGTGTGTGCGTGCATGCGTGCGTGTGTACAAGCGTGCGTAAACGAGTGTGTGCGTATTTTTGGAAACAATTATTTAATTTGTAATAACAGATACATAATTTGAAATAACAGGTTAACAACTTGTAATAACAGATTCCCAATTTGAAATTTCAAGTTCCCAATCTGTAAAAACAGATTGTTAATTTGTTATTTCAAGTTGTCAATCTGTTTTAACAAGATGTGAATTTGTTTTTACAAGTTGTCAATTTGAAATTTCAAATTCCCAATCTGTAAAAACAGATTGTTAATTTGTTATTTCAAGTTGTCAATCTGTTTTAACAAGTTGTGAATTTGTTTTTACAAGTTGTTAATTTGTTTTAACAAGTTGTCAATTTGAAATTTCAAGTTCCCAATCTGTAAAAACAGATTGTTAATTTGTTATTTCAAGTTGTCAATCTGTTTTAACAAAATGTGAATTTGTTTTTACAAGTTGTCAATTTGAAATTTCAAGTTCTCAATCTGTAAAAACAGATTGTTAATTTGTTATTTCAAGTTGTCAATCTGTTTTAACAAGATGTGAATTTGTTTTTACAAGTTGTCAATTTGAAATTTAAAATTCCCAATTTGTAAAAACAGATTGTTAATTTGTTATTTCAAGTCGTCAATCTGTTTTAACAAGTTGTGAATTTGTTTTTACAAGTTGTCAATTTGTTTTAACAAGTTGTCAATTTGAAATTTCAAGTTCCCAATCTGTAAAAACAGATTGTTAATTTGTTATTTCAAGTTGTCAATCTGTTTTAACAAGATGTGAATTTGTTTTTACAAGTTGTCAATTTGAAATTTCAAGTTCCCAATCTGTAAAAACAGATTGTTAATTTGTTATTTCAAGTTGTCAATCTGTTTTAACAAGATGTGAATTTGTTTTTACAAGTTGTCAATTTGAAATTTCAAATTCCAAATCTGTAAAAACAGATTGTTATTTTGTTATTTCAAGTTGTCAATCTGTTTTAACAAGTTGTGAATTTGCTTTTTACAAGTTGTCAATTTGTTTTAACAAGTTGTCAATTTGAAATTTCAAGTTCTCAATCTGTAAAAACAGATTGTTAATTTGTTATTTCAAGTTGTCAATCTGTTTTAACAAAATGTGAATTTGTTTTTACAAGTTGTCAATTTGAAATTTAAAATTCCCAATTTGTAAAAACAGATTGTTAATTTGTTATTTCAAGTCGTCAATCTGTTTTAACAAGTTGTGAATTTATTTTTACAAGTTGTCAATTTGTTTTAACAAGTTGTCAATTTGAAATTTCAAGTTCCCAATCTGTAAAAACAGATTGTTAATTTGTTATTTCAAGTTGTCAATCTGTTTTAACAAGATGTGAATTTGTTTTTACAAGTTGTCAATTTGAAATTTCAAGTTCCCAATCTGTAAAAACAGATTGTTAATTTGTTATTTCAAGTTGTCAATCTGTTTTAACAAGATGTGAATTTGTTTTTACAAGTTGTCAATTTGAAATTTCAAATTCCAAATCTGTAAAAACAGATTGTTATTTTGTTATTTCAAGTTGTCAATCTGTTTTAACAAGTTGTGAATTTGCTTTTTACAAGTTGTCAATTTGTTTTAACAAGTTGTCAATTTGAAATTTCAAGTTCTCAATCTGTAAAAACAGATTGTTAATTTGTTATTTCAAGTTGTCAATCTGTTTTAACAAAATGTGAATTTGTTTTTACAAGTTGTCAATTTGAAATTTCAAGTTCCCAATCTGTAAAAACAGATTGTTATTCTGTTATTACAAGATGAACAACTTGCAAAAACGAAACTTAAATCGAATCTACTTGGCACTAATGCTCTTCCGTAAAAACGGCTTCAAACAGCTATGTGCATAGATTTCTATGCAAGAATACACTTTTGACGAAATACACTGGTCTAAGTTAGAACATAAATAGAAGGTTGCCTCGACGTTGTTTTCCCAAAAAATGGCTAATCTTAAGCATAACGTCAAACGACCGTAGTAATTCTTTGCTGTATACACTCATCAGAAAACGTCAAGATAACCAACGTGTGACGTAATCGATTACCAGTGGTATGACGTCATCATAAAATAACATCAGACCACCAGACGACATCATAACGCCATATCACCAATCAAATGGAATCATGACGATATCTGATGTTAATCAAATGCTATCACGTGCCTGCTAGAATGATAAAGAAAACTGTATACAAACCAGTGTTGTCTGTTTCACAGCAGAAGTTCAGGGCCACGACAGCTAGGTTGTAACAAAAGTAATTGTTCACACACTCTGGTGTGGTTGGGTCATCTATACAGGGTGTATCCAGGTTGACGCCGCATACTGCATTAGCTTGGCAGACTGACTGTGCAGAAGCTAAAATGAAATGAGCCTTTGCATGAGAAAACCAGCACTTTGAGTTTCCGACCCGGTCCAACACAAACCAGCCTGTACAGTCACAGTAGTAGACGCTTGAAATTTCAGATTTAAGAGGAGCAAGAGGGATTCCACTATCCGTGTAGTGAAAAAAAGCGCTGATCAGCACGGCTGATCTGCGCATTTGTTTTCGCGTAGGCATATTGATCGTTTTCTCATGCGGCGTCTCAAATGTGAAATGATTAAGCTGTCCTTTGGGCCTTCCAACTAGCTCTAGCACCCTTTTGGTTTGGCATACACAGCCACAGAGGAAGAAGCATATAGGAAATTTCGGATTCCTCGGATGATTTTATACTACCGTCTATGGATAGTTGTATATGGAAGGAGTGCTAGAAGAGAATTCTCCTACGGACAGAAGGGTTTGCCTACGTAATTTCGAGTAGTCCAAAATTCTTTGCCCAGCCCTCTTATACCAAAATAAGTTAAATAATCTGCTTAACTAGAATGTTGTCCAATTTACTTAACATACATATAGGCAAAAACAGTATAGCCCAAGGGCCCACGCCCATTGGGGCCTAAAGAAACAGATGAGCTGCTTGTGCCTCCAGGCAAAGCTTATACGCTACTGACTGGCCATCTGATTACTGAAGAGTTTACCTACGTAATTACCATGATTACGAGTAGTCCAAAACGCTTTGCCCGACCCTCTTATTCCAAAATAAGGTAAATAATCCAACAGTATCTGCTTAGCTAGAATGTTGTCCAATATACTGAACATACATGTAGGCAAACAGTATATCCCAAGGGCCCCCGCCCATTTGGGCCTAAAGAAACAGGATGGCTGCTTGTGCTTATACGCTACTGACTGGCCATCTGATTACTGGTTAACCCTGCCCAGGAAAAATAGTTTCAAGTCGAACCATTTATTGATATAAGCCTGATTGGCTCAGTTGGGTGGTTATATTTAATCACCTTTTGGATGTCATGACGTCCTAATTTTGGGTAAAAGTCGGCAACATCCCGACATGACCTTTGCTGTTGACTGGGACGACGCATCAATTCAATCAAACAAACAAGTAGAGCCCGAAGCGTAACTGCACAGCTGATCAGCGCCTTTGTTTTCGCTACAAGGATAGTACAATTCCTCTTCTTCTTAAGTCTGTGGCTGCACAAGCCGGTTTGTGTTTGATATTTTCGGAAACCCCTGAAGACCGGTTTTGTCGCGGCTCGATTAGTACACCATTTATCCAATTTACATGGCTATAATCGGGATAGCACGGTAAGCAGAAGCTTAGAATGATTAATAAATTAGTTGACTATATTTAGCTTACAAACAGCAGAATGTGCGCTATAAGTCCCAGACGGGATATTCCCATCGGTAGTTCGTTATACTTCACACCTCTAGCGAAAGTGGAACGAGGTACTGAAGTGGTGCGGAGTGAATGGTAGACAGCCGATCTATATTATTTCATCATCTCATCCGCCAGTGCCTTAGGTCCTTAGCAAAACATACCTCCGAGATAACGATTTTATTTCATGGGTATATTTGGAATAATTAGCTTTGATTGTTAATTCAGCTGTTGCCATTTTCCAGGAATCTTTATAATTTAATGACATCTTATTTCCATTGTTCTTTTCTTTGGCTTCACAATTAATTATTTGTCACTGATTGGTATCATAGGAGCTGCGTCATCAGAATGTAAGAACAGAGGGACCAGGAATCGATGCAAATTAAATTAAATTTAAAGTCCCGACACAAACACGAGGTTGGAAAGAAAATACAAAAAACACAACAAAGCATTTGTCCGACAACACACACGAAGAGCAGAATGACTAGCTCTTTCCCAACAAGGTAGCCATCCGGCTAAGTTTCAACCAAAACGAACGGCAACGAGCACGACAGAGAGGCAATCACAATAAACAGCAGTATAATGAAGATAAACCACTTTTCCTGGGGAAAACCGACTTTTTGCATATGCGAAAACAAAGCCGCAGATCAGCTTTGCAGTAACTGTTTTCGCTAGACGGACAGTACAAATATGCCAGTTAATGCCTTTCGCACTATGCAAGAACAATTGCAGATGAGCCGCATCGTGAGAAAACCGGATTTTTGCCTAGGCGAAAACAAAGGCGCAGATCAGCTTCGCGGTAACCGCGAAGCTGATCAGCGCCTTTGTTTTCGGTACACGGATAGTACAATTCCTCTTCTTCTTAAATCCGAAATTTCAAGCTGCTAGCCCTTGTCTGTAACTGTACAGGCCGGTTTGTGTCGGACCTGGTCGGAAACCCCGACGACCGGTTTTCTCACGATGCGGCTCAGATCAGTTCTTGAGGTTATAAAACTTTTTTCAAGTTCAGCGGAATATAAGAATCTTACATGAGTGTCAGGTATGGATAGACAAATCTGTACCGAGGGTCACATTTTGGCATCACGAGGCTCGCCGAGTGATGCCAAATTGTGACCCGAGGGACAGATTTGTCTATCCATACCTGACACGCATGTAAGATTCATTTTCTTGCACGCCTTAATGCGGCGAAGCTTGATTTTTATACTATTTACCTAGAAAAATGCCATAATCGCGGCGTCCGCCATTTTGAATTAAAACGTTTTGACGTCATCGTGACGTTTGCACTTAGCGACGAAATTACGTGACGTCCTATACAACCAATGTTAAAAAAGAACAGTTGAACGCAGCGTGCGACGGGGTGAGATAACGAGGGTGAGATAAGAATTTCTCACATGGGGTAAAACCAGGGATTTCTCTATCTGGTGTGCAAGAATAAATGTTACTGAAACCGTCGATATCGTTCAACTTTCTGCCGTTGCATTGTAGAGATATCCCGCCAAATATTTGACTGTAATGCGGATATTTACACAAATTTATTACATTTGTTGTGTGCTAAAACGACGTTTTTCACCGTCTAACGCTGCTTTGCGGGATAGCTGACGCAAATGCCTCAAAGGTACGCTTATTCGCCCATTGAAATTGTTGCACAATATAACACGTTTTTTTACCATTGGCTATATAGGCGAGGTGCGTTAGAATTATATTTGACGAAGCTTTAGAGATTCACCACGAGGACCGAAGAACTCACTAAATGTTATGAACCACTGCAGAAGCTGAGGGTGAGGTTATGGCCATGTAAAATCGATTTAAACCCGCCAGTAACTTTGTGTTACTGTTCGTTCCAAGTCGATACTTCTGTGGTGGTTCTTTTTGTTTTAAAATATTTTTGTGCTGTTGGCGCCTTATGTATGTTTTCATATTTTTAGTTAAGTTAAGGTAACTGAGTGGCCACCTATTGGGAAAATAGCTGCTCATTCGGCTTACGAAATGTTTTCTTGGTATAAGTACCTGATTGTTAGTTTGGTTTTTTCCCACCTCGGTTTTTGGAGTGGGAGTCTTTTTCTGGTTGCGCCTTTTCCTGATCTTTGCCTACTTGTACCTTTTTAAGTACAGGTATTCAATATATCGCTATTTAGTTTAACTTATGAAACGGACCTGTACATATTTCAAGTTAATCTAGATCTGCATAATCTCGCATTAATACAAAATATCACCGGTCAGTTTCATGACCACGCGAGTCTTTACATCAGGAAAACATGTCCGTGCAATGAATACCCCCTTAAACCCCATTTTTATATAGTAAAACTGGGGTATGCAGGGGTACACCTATTTTTCTTATTTTTGCTCCAAAACATAGATTGTGGGTACTCGTTAGAACCGCCTCGGCGAGGCGGTTCTAACGTGTGCCCACAATCTATGTTTTGAGCAAAAATAAGAAAAATATCAAAATTTTTCCTCTGAAAATTATCGATTTTTGAAAAAAATACTGTATATCATATGGGCATGTTTTCGTAATGAGACCCGTTTTCCTGTCTATCAGTACAAAAACACGCCAATGCGATTTACAGATTTTTCCCCAAGTCGTAAAAATTGAAAATTGCCATTAGAATCAAAAATCTTATTTCTGCTCAAAACATAGATTGAGGGTACGCATTAGAACCGCCTCGCCGAAGCGGTTCCAACGAGTACCCACAATTTATGTTTTGGATAAAAAATAACAAAAAATAGGTATACGGCCCCTGCAAATCCCAGTTTTGCTATACCGTGTATACCGTTGATGCAACCAAATTTGTTACGGCACAGATTGATGCAACATTTCACGAAGGTAAGGGGAAATGGAAAACGGTAAGTTGACAATTAATTTAATTTTACAGGCATTAATGTTAGAATGTCTGGGCCGTGCCACTGTATGAAAACAAAGTAAGGATACCTTCCGTTTTTGCCATAAGTAGTCTATTAAAAAACCTTACCTTGTGACAGAAATTATAAATTCCATTGAAAAATATGCCACCAGGTACACGAAAATTGATTATATTTGCTAATTGCTCAAATCATTCTTCATCGTTTGTCATTATCAAAGTTTCAATATAAACCGGAATCATTCCTTGTTTCATGCCACCAAACAACAATCATGTATTCGAGCCGACTTTTGCACAATATGGTGTTAACACACCTAGGTTGGATCGTATGTGCTTGAGTTCAGGATTGTCTTTTTGTGGTATGAAACAAGGAATGATTCCGGTATATACCGAAACTTTGATATATACAAACGATGATGAAGGATTCGAATAATTAGCAAACGTAATCAATTTTCGTGTTTCTGATGACATATTCCTTCAATGAAATTTATAATTTCTGACACAAGGTAAGCTTTTGCTACAAACTACTTATGGCAAAAACTGAAGGCATCCTTACTTTGTTTCCCACAAAGTCATGACCCAGACATCCTCACATTAATGCCTATAAAACTGACATGATCGTCAACTAACCGCTCTCCATTTCCCCCTACCTTCGTGAAATGTTGCACCAATCTTTGCCGTAACATATTCAGTTGCATCGACGGTATACAGGGTGCTACATAAAAGTGGGGTTCAGAGATGTTTTCCTGATGATTGTGTGTCATTAGCTGATTCATGATAAGGGACAGGACACCAGAAAACCTAGTGGCCTGACAATGGATTAAAATACAGGAAGGAGCCAAAACAGAAAAATATCAGAATTGATTGCGCTGCAGAGGGAGGCAGTTTTATTGCAAATGTTATGCAGGTACCATAAAATCAATAAACAGTGATGCTTTTGGAGTCTCTATATTATCCCCTGCAGATAAGATAACCACCACATTATGACAGTCTTTTTATTTCTGGACCATATAGGAGGAGTCATAAATCAAATAAACAGCGGTACCACTTTAGCTCCTTCAGAAGTTAAGTTTAACACCATGAAAGCATTGAATGCTTTCAAACGAAAGTTTATACTGTGTGTTATGTCCAATTGCACTGAGGCAGTCGGAAGGTCGGGTTGGCATATCACATGATGCGAAGCATCTATAAATAGCACAGCTATTCGATACAATGTTTATATCATATAAGTACAATCTAAGGCATATTGCGTCAGGGAGTCGACTCTTTGGCTCAGTGGTTCAAGTAGAGCATTGGATTTCTACCCTGACGGTCCGGGTTCGAATCCCATCAGGGACGTGGGATTTTTTTAAACTATGCATCAATTCTTAGTTAAGAATTTTCATATTCGTTAGAAATGCTGTTTCAGTTTAATTAATTCTTATCTTTGGACGCATTTGGTGCTGTATTGATATGTGTTTTCTTTGTGTGGTGTTTAAAATGAGTTGAGCCAGTGCATGGGACAATCAACAATCTGCATATGCGAAACCAAAGGCGCAGATCAGCTTCGCAGTAACTGTGAAGCTGATCAGTGCCATTGTTTTCGCTACACAGAGAGTTGAAACCTCTTCTTTCTAAATCCAAAATTACCAGCCTCTAGCCATTTTCTATGCTTGTACAGGCCGGTTTGTGTCGGATCTGGTCGGAAACACAAATTGTTGGTTTTCTCATGCACAGGCTCAGTAAACATGGTATTTAAGTCGCTGGTGATATTTGGTACTTACCTATGTCCAGTACTATTAAGCACAGTAGAAACGTGCCGATAGCCAATCTTTCCATATACTGCATTTTTATGCTGGTAGTCAAACTGATTCAAGAATTTCCTGCACCAAAAACAACAGCATTAAATAAGGGTACATCAATGTTTCTTGTCCTTTATTTTTTCGTACATGTAGAAAAGAATTGACAGACATTTAAATGCAAATTGAAATATTTACAAATACATTTATACGTGTTTGCAATGTTGTAAACATTTCAGACAATTGCCTGTTTTTCAAATTAATTACAATTACTTATAATCACGCTTGCAGATGTTACTGGTAATTTATCATCATAACTACAATGTGATGTGGCAAATTACGACGCTGTACATAGATAACAAAATTAATACTGGGACAATGCTACAGTGCTTTTAATTAATTCCAACAAAAACAAAGAATAATGTTCCGGTAGAATCTAAGGTGGACCTGTAGCTCGTTTCACGAAGCTCTCTTATGACATATCTTATCTTATGCTCGAGACTACTCTGAGAGTGACTTGTGATCTATCTTAACGGTAAGACTTGTCTTATGATTGAGGTTGTGACTTGCTCATAAGATTTATCTCAATTCAAGGTCAAACACAACAAACAGTTAGTTTCAAGTATGTTAAATAAAAGAATTGATTTAATATTGGTGATAGCTCAGTGGATTTATGCAAGTAATTTTATTAGTAATTTTGCCATAATATGAACCAGGCGATCCGAGATCGAATCCATTTTTCTCTCTTTTTTCTTTTTTTTCTTTCTATTTCAATATAAATACATGTACTTAGATCTACCAACTGTTTCATTGTAATGCTATAGGCTATTTCGTCTGCAAATCGAAACCAAATCTCTTTAACTCGAGTGTTTGCCATAAACACTGTATGGTAAACCTGATGCATCGGGCGGCCGATCTGTTTATCATTTGGGGAATTCGCCATATTGAACTTAGGTCTAGTTATACTAGCAATTATGTATACAGTTCATGATGTTTGCAGTTAAAATAAAAAAATGACACATTGGGGCCCTGAGAAATAATAGATGGGCTGCTTGTACCGCTTGTACCGCTCCAAGCAAAGCTTATACGCTTCTGACTGGCTATCTGATTAGGCTACTGGTTACTTTACAAAAACACGCCCATGCAATATACACGGATTTTTAAGTTGTAAAAATTGTTTGTTTGTTTGTGTTGAGGCTTAACGTCCCAGTCAACAATTTTTCAGTCATGTCGGGACGGAGCCAACGCTTCCTGGGTTTAACCAGTACTGTAGGGAGTAGATGTGCCTTGCTCAAGGACACAACACGGTGACGCTTGTCGGAGTCCGACTTGTAAAAATTGAAAGATTTCAGTAGAAAATCTGTGACATTTTTGCTCAAAACATAGATTGTGGGTACACGTTAGAACCGCCTCGGCAAGGCGGTTCTAACAAGTACCCACAATATATTATGGAGCAAAAATAAGAAAAAAAGGTTTACCCCTGCAACCCCCAGTTTTGCTATAAAAAAGTGGGGTTCAAGGGGGTAAACATTACACGGACATGTATTCCTGATGAACCGTTCATGTCTGAGCCTGCCTAGAAACCGTGGTTAAGTAAAACCATCCATACACATAAGCCTTACTTTGGTACTTTATACTGAGCCAAACACAACGCATCACGATTATGGCATGTTTCGCTTTTCAATGAAATGTAATACAGTCTTCCATATATATATGCTGTTCAGCAATCGCCTATGATTTAATAGGGTACAATTTGGCTTTCAGAGTATAGACCATTGAGCTCGAATGAGATTAGCCAATGCGGTTATTTTGGTGGCATGCGACTCCTGAGAGATTCTGGAAGTCAGTCTTCCTTTTGGATCGTGAAAAATGATTAATTTCTCGATACGCTTAATACAGAATGTTACAACCAGATGTTGTTAGATGTGTCAACCGCACGGCAATCTAATCCAGCGGAAATAAAGTTTATTTGTATTACATAACAAAGAAATTGTTGTTGCGTTATAAGCTTGACTGAGTATATTTGAAGCACGTTTTGGATGCCATGGCATCCTAATTTTGTATGAACGCCTCATGAATAGGAGGCAACGTTTCGGCTTGAACATAGCTGTTGAATGTGGCGTTAAGCATTAACTCAAACAAACAAACTAAAATAAAATCTTGGCCTTTATCAATACTGAACCAATGTATAAAAATATGACTCGGTGGCTCAGTGGTAAGCTATGTTGTCTTCTGTCCAGGCGATCCGAGTTCGAATCCGGTCTTGGTAATATTTTGTTGTGTTTTCCCTTTACATAAAAACGTCCGCCATTTTAAGTTTACTATAAAATAAGTTCAATCATAAGTTGTGTCCTTTGTTAGGACTAAAGTTAGGACATCTTAAGGATGAGACATATCTTATACCGAAATTAGTCCTAAGTTCAAACTTAGGATAAAATTTGTCTTAAAATGCTTTGTGAAACGAGCCCCTGGATTTTGGGTATATAGAAAATGTTTTGACTGATTATTATAACCAACACCTTCAGAAACAAGAATCCACACGATGCAACCTTGGCATCCTTGGGCACCTCTCCCAATTCAATATGGCGTCCAAGAGGGTTGCCATCTCTCAAGGCCGTACAGTACTATGCCCATACAGTGCGAATTCTTTTATTTTCTGATCAGAAATAGTTCACAACCATTACATATGCATCATTTGGTGAAAATGTTGCACTTCCGTTGGTCTTATGTCAGTGTGAAATAAAGATTGCATCCTAAATGGCTGCCAGTGTCAGTTATTTTTTGCAGTATTATACATGTAGCTTTATAAGTGATGTACATAGAGGATATACAATGCAAGAACTAAGAGGGTGTCATTTTGTCATCTTTAGGCCACTCGCATAATTAAGAGGTTTGCCATACCTTTAAACCATACAGTACTAGGCCCGTATAATGCAACATTACGTGTTTCTGGTCAGAAATAGTCCACAACCATGGTCAATGTATAATATGGTGAAAAGATTGCACTTCCATGCGCCTTATAGGTCATTTATTTATTTTAAATCATGGTATCCAAGATGGCCACCAAAAGTTAAAAAATGATTTTCTGAACCAAATGTCAGCTTTTTACAGGAATAAAACTTTTCAAGTGATGTATAAGAGGAATTTTCTACACAAGAACACAGGTGGTGCCATATCGACACGCCTTTGCCACATGCATAATTCAATATGGCATTCAAGAGGGTTGCCATCTGTTAACACATTGCAGTGCTAGGCAAGTGTAATTCAAAATCAAGTGTTTTCTGGAATAGTCCATAATTGTTGTTTATTTATCATGTTGTGATAAAGTTGCATTAATATCGGTCTCATAATAATGCCAATTGGAATTAAATTCGCATCCAAGATGGCCGCCAAAAATAGAAAACCTTATATTTCAGGCCAAAATTTCAATTTTACACTATTTGGTACTTTATAAAGTGTGTGCAAGAAAGATATTCAGGACAAGAACCAGTCTATGCCAGCTTGCCACACTTGTGCTACTAAAAACTTCAATATGGTATCCAAGAGGGGTTTCATACATTAAGACCTTGCAGTGCAAAAATTGTGTTCGGTCATTAAAAGTGTCTTGATATGTTGCCCATGTGTCTTTTTCAATGAAATTGCCAACACAAGGGATTTTATTTGTGAAATAAATGGTATCGAATATAATAGCAAACGCTTCAACCACCCTTGCTTCTGATATGCAACTACTACTTCATTTTCTAATCAATTTTTAATATATTTGATTCCATTTAGATAATAAAAGTCTTGTATAGACTACCCTGTTGAAAGTTGCAAAATTTCAATAATTCTCTTTGGTTCCATGTTGCATATATCAGCGGGTTACTACTATATGTTATAGTGGGGATTCGTCATCGTCGCGACCCACGCAGGTTCTCATAATCAAACACAGCAAACCTACAATATATTGTATAAATATATTGAATAATGGATAACAACATACAAGGATGAAAACGTTCAATGAATCAATGTACTAGCGTGAATGCATTCCTGTTGACATTGGATGGATGGATGTATTTTAATCCATACAATATGGAATTAACGGGTGTAATGCTAATCCACCTTGATGACACACATATGCTACTTCTGATTGGAAGACCCAGTATTTTGAACTATAATGACTTGATAGTGTAATGTCTTAACAGATTGGATGTCATATTGATTTATGGAGTTGCCCAAAGATGAATTGGTGGCATCAACTGAATTCTTCTGTCGCATATCGTTCCTTTACACAACTTATAAATAGTAAATAAGGTAAGTATGAAATTTGGTCGTAAAAGCATTTTTACATTTTGGTGACCATCTTGGATGCCAGCTTCAATTCAAACTGACATAAAGACCAATTGACAATATGATACACAAACTGCATTTGTTGGCTTTTACTGACCAGCAAACACTTGATTTTGCACTATAGGGGCCTATTACTATAAGGTTTAAAGAGATGGCAACCTTCTTGGACGCCATCTTGAATTATGCGAGTGACCCAAGGTTGACAAAATGGCACCATCTGGGTTCTTGCATTGTATATCCTCCCTATACATCACTTATAAAGCTATAATACCGCAAAACCTGACCCTGGACCAAGAAAATCTTTTTTTTTCTTTTATAATTTTGGATGACATTTTTATTTCACACTGACATAAGATCAATACAAGAGCAACCTTTACAATATGTGATACATCTATAATGTGGACGGTTTCTGATCAGAAAATAAAAGAATTTGCACTTTATGTGCCTACTTTCCTAAGGTCTTAACAGATGGCAACCCTCTTGGACGCCATATTGAATTGTGCGAGTTGCCCAAGGATGTCAAGATGGCATGTGGATTCTTGTCTATCATAATCAGTCAAAACATTTTCTATCTACCCCAAATCCAGGTCCACCAAAAATCACACATATTCTACCGGACTATAAGGGGACTTAAGGATGATACCGATCGTACGGGTGATTTTAAACGGCTTGATAAAATGTTCTTATTTTATTTAGAAGATACTTTAACATATTTTCTTTGCACTGCACAAATAAAAAATTGGGGTCACCAGGCTTAATACCATACATTTCGATAAGAGTAAACGTATTAAGTGTACATCACAATCATCAAGTGTGAGCTTTGCTTACAAGTGGTTATACTTATTAATATATTTGGTAAATTCGTGCTTTTATGATTATTTTGCTTTAATATAGCAAATCTAATGCTATTCAAGAACTCGCAGATAAACTTCAGCGACAAACATTTCAGTAAAAGTCAATCTGATAACAAGTAATTTGATTAGAAAAAACAGCATGTGGTCAACAGAATGGAAAAAAAATACTACAGGCAATTATGTTACCTCGCCCCTTTGATTTTGCTTACGTTTTTCGTGGATTTGTACTAATGATAAACGTCTTTAAATTTAGATCATTATGAAAATTAGCGGCGTAGCGTTAACCCTGAATTTGGGAAAATTTCAGAACATTCAAAGTTGATTATATTTTCCCATTTAACATATTAAATGAACCTCATTAATTTAAAATTAATTAATAATAACTTATTATCAATTTGAAAAAAGTTAAACAGCATTCCAAACAGTAGAGCTTGAATTTTACAATGTATGGAAATAATTTATATGATGGATTCAGTGAAATAAAGTTTGAATTGAATTTGAAAATAATGAAAATTACTTTCAGCTGTGATTGGGAATTTTTTCTCCAGATTTGGAAAAAAGTCACCTAAATCTCATTGGGAATGGGGCCTTATTAGGGCCCCTGCAGACTCCTGCATGTAACAGTTGCTATTAAATTGAGGCAATAGTTGTCGCTTTTAAATCATGATGAATTTTCAACTGTTAAGTTAAAGTTTTGAATTTTAAGAACCAACCTTATTTCCTCTGTAAAGTTAACCACTTCGTCTTCGCAATCTTACTATGATTTCCCGATGATTTATATATGAGCCCCCGCATCAGAAAACCAGCAATTTGCATTATGCGAATACAAAAGCGCAGAACAGCTTCGTGTTAACCGCGAAGCTGTTCAGCGCCTTTCTTTTCGCTACTCGGATAGTACAATCTCTCTTCTACTAAAATCCGAAATTCCAAGCTTCTAGCCTGCTTCTGTGACTGTACAGGCTGGTTTGTGTAGGATCTGGTCGGAAAACCAAATTGTTGGTTTCCTCATGTAGTGGCTCATATTATATTTTGTTCGATCGCACATGTAATTATTTGCTTTTAATTAGATCCATTGCTGATTAACACCTTCAAGTTTATGCTTTTATAAGTCTTAAAATACAATAAACATACGTTTAAAGTTATGCAGCATCTGCCTCGAAGGCGTAAACATAATAATTCTATTCCTAAAGTTGTGAGTTGAGATACACATGGTTTTGTAAGGATATCTGTTTAGTTTTCTTGCGGTGTTGCTCCTAATTCTCTATCGCCAAACTATTCATTATGGATTGGAAACAATGTAACTTCATAAAATATATGAATGTACATGTATATAATTCGATGCTGTATTTTTGTATTTTGGAAGTCCCTTTGACAAAATTAGCTTATAAAAGAAAACGTCATAGCATTGTGAGGGAGGTGTTCCTACATGATCATAATTTCCCTTGTTTTTCTTATTTTTCATTACTGTTCATGAATATGCAAATGAGATGATATGCATATGTGTTCATAGTATGAGTGAACACACCATATTGTATTAACAAGGCTATACTAATTTGCCATAATGATTGTTATGTGCTAAAATTAGCTTATCAGCTTTTTAATGCATTCCCTATTTCTAAGTTTTATCAATATTCGTGAATATGCAAATTTGGTTGCATACTGTACCACTGGATAAATGTCTCATTTTGTGCTTTATACTGACACCAAGTTCGATTTACTTGTATAAGATACATGAGCTTAGATATGACTGTACATTTTCCCGAAATTAGATACCCGGGGATGTAGTCTAACGGTTTGTGGTTGCTGTCATAATGCAAACTTATCTTTACATCCTAGACTTATACCTTCGTAAATGTAGGGAGATCTAGTTTTCCAGGCTACCGATCTGTGATTGCTATCATACTGAAATCTTATCTACGAGGGTCTGGATGGGGGTCCTGGTATTCACTAATCACTGAAAATTTAGCCATTTATTCACTATCATTAAAATGTTGGCTTATTCATTTAAATTAGCTTAAATATTCATTAAAATATGATAATTACTAGTCACGCATTCTTCACCCAGCTAATATCCATAAGAAATTGCAAATAGGTGTTCCCCACCTAAGGCATCCCTTATGTCAAGCCACAAGGACTAGTTCTATGATCATATTAAATTGTAAACTGCTGAGCGCAACCTTGATATTAACATCTTGAGAAAAGCATATATACTCTGCTAGACCACAAAGCCTCGTAGAAAGTTTTCGAATTAGTATACCGATTTGTTTTAGCAAATCCTCCTTTAAATCTGTTAGGAGTATAATCCCCTTCACCTTAAATACTGAAAAACTGTTTCTTCAGGGGTAAAAGTTATATAATAAAATGCTGTTTTTCTTAAATAACCTTTGGTATTCATAATCAGGGTAAAACTTAAGGCGTATTCAGTATTTAAGGTGAAGGGGATTATACTCCTAACAGATTTAAAGGAGGATTTGCTAAAACAAATCGGTACATAAGCAAACAAAACAGTGAAATGGTATCTGGCTCATAAACATCCAGAATGATTTATTTTTTTCTGCCTACAAATGACACATTTCTTTTTCAACTGGTCCATGTTGTGAGCCCCTAAATGCTTGGCTTCCAGACATATATCTTTCGAAACATTCAAGGATTTCTGAAATATGTCGGAATACAACATTTGAACTAAATCGGGTCAGGGAGTGTCCAGACCCCAGAAAAAATGAAATTCTGGAATGTCAGGGAGGCCATCTAAGACAATTCCATAGCCAAATTTTAGCATATTCATTATTCTTTAAAATGTTATTATTCACTATTCTATATATTACTCTGCGCTTCATTAAAATTTACATTTATACATTATTCTTTAGGACCTCATTATTCACTAATCATTTTTTGCTCTTTATTCACTCTCATTAAAATTTTAGGCCATTATTCATTAATCATTATACCCAATCCAGACCCTCATCTACACATACTAGGCTTATTGAAAAACATTGTTAGATTTAGTTCCTTGACTGGTACCAAAATTGTTGTCTGGATCATAGACCATATGACAGATAAGTGGACGAAGGACGTTTCAAAACGCACTTTATGCCAGCACGAGTTGTAAGTCTTGAAAAGGGGGAACTTTTCAGTCAGTTTCACAGGACCAGGTCCCGAGGTTATAAAACTTTTTTCATGCTCAGGTCAGCTGAGACTAAAATTTATTCTGCTCATAAATATTAAAATGCCAACAATTGTTGGAATTTTAACATTTATTAGCAGGATAAATTACTAGTTTTTGAGTTTTGAACATTAATTTTCCACAATTTGTGGCTATTTCAATATTTATGAGCAGTTGAAATTTCATGCTCAGCTGAGCTTGAAAAAAGTTTTATAACATTGGGCCCAGATCCTAGTAGTGGATTTCATTACAGCAACAGAGACTGCCTGTAGGAACTTCAGAAAAGTAAGGAGGATGAAATTAGAACTGAAATGGTAAGCACATTAAACGGGGGTAAGAAAAGTGCTTCTGACATAAGTAAGAACGAGCGAAAAGCCATGAAAGACTTACAAAAAATCAATCGTCATCTTGCCTGCAGATAAAGGTCGGTGTACAGTGGTGTTGGACAAACCTTCTTAAGCTGAATAATGTAAAACTATGTTTAAACATACCGACTCTTACAAGAAACTTACTTAAGACCTTAAGGCCAGCCTGAAGTACAAAAAGAAGTCAGATTTTATCAGATAACTCTAAGCACAACCATACAGACCACTGTTTAGATTTAACACTGACCAGCCAGTTGAACATAAGCTAGGTGTTGTAAGAATATTGCACCAAAGAGCCCAAGTAGTAACATCGATTGTGAATTAGCGCATCTTAATAAGGCATAAAGTGTATGTAACGATCGGGATGGTCAATCAAGGGAGTTGCCAAAAGGATAAACAAACCGAAAGACAAGAAAACAAAAACACAGAACCGAACAATAGTCTCTAAGGAAGGGTCGTAATGCCAAGATTAGGTGCAAGGCAGACACAATTAAGAGAATCTATAAGAAACCCAAACTAAATGAATCTTTTATGCCCGATTGTGCACTGTGTCATATCCATAAGGACTGTCCTGGTCATTTACTGTCAATGGAGTCAGTGATCGCGACCCTTCTGGTTACGGAAGCCATTTACATCTGGACGCACAAAGCAGCACTGATAGGGACACGGACCGGTTCAACCTTCCGCACATCTGGGATGTAAATGATATTGAGGTGTTCCAGTAATGGAAATACAAATACAAATACATGTACTTTATTACACTCAGGATCACAAGATGTAAACAACATGAGGAAAGACCCGCTGCGTGCGAATCGTGACACCGAGTCGAGAGATGTTACGATTCATACGGGCGGGTCTTTCAAGTACATGAACACCGTCAAACGAGGTTAATATCCGACATGCACAACGACAAATCAAACACTGATTTCTTAAGATCTATTCAGGTCTTGAAAAAGAATGCAGTGTACAGACAGAATGATGAATGAACAATTCAATTTAAGCGTCGTTTCTTGCGGCATGGCTAAAAATCAAAACTGCACGTGCACACTGAGGTAAAATATCGCCTTTCCCGCTTTGCTGTCGTTAAAAGTACCGTCAGAGGGTATTTCCCCCTGTGCGCTTGAAGGCCATATTGTTGTAGTTAAAATTTCTTCATTGTTCATTTTAATGATTCTCTGTCATGTTTTCTGACATGTCTCATTAAATAATTATAACAGTTCTCTCTTTTTTCTCGAAAATTCACAAATATTACCAAAGTCAACTTCAAAGATAAATATTCCAGTCTTTGTCAAGGTACCATATTTGCAAAAAAAAAAAAAAAAAAAAAAAAAAAAAAAAACATGCCATATATATCCTCCTGATTTGAGCAAAATTTCACGATAATTCAAAACCGGTAACATTGTCATCTATAACATTTTATACATGTAAGTCACTTTTCATGAATTTAACGAAACGTTGAAATGGCTCCAAAATATTACAAAAGAGTGTTGGATTTAAATCACAAAAGAATGCAGTGTACAGACAGAGTGATGAATGAACAATTCAATTTAAGCGTCGTTTCTTGCGGCATGGCTAAAAATCAAAACTGCACGTGCACACTGAGGTAAAATATCGCCTTTCCCGCTTTGCTGTCGTTAAAAGTACCGTCAGAGGGTATTTCCCCCTGTGCGCTTGAAGGCCATATTGTTGTAGTTTAAATTTCTTCATTGTTCATTTTAATGATTCTCTGTCATTTTTATTTGCCCGTAAAACCGGTATAAGCCCCTCCCTTCTAGCAAATTTACATAGCTGACCGTTCCATAAAGTAATTCTGCTGTGGTTGTATTTACGTACTTGATGTCGATTTTTGTGCATGTCCATACATTTAGTTAAGTGTAAGCAACTGACCACTCAAATAGCTGCCCACACAGCTTACGCCATATCAGTAGCAGATTGTCAGTTTTGTTTTGTTTTCCCATTACAGAAACTTGCCCATGCAATATATGGAGAATTTTTAAGTTGGAAAAATTGAAAATTTTCAGTAGAAAATTTTTGATATTTTTCTTATTTTTGCTCAAAACATAGATTGTGGGTACACGTTAGAACCGCCTCGCCGAGGCGGTTCTAACGAGTACCCACAATCTATGTTTTGGAGCAAAAATAAGAAAAATAGGTATACCCCTGCATACCCCAGTTTTTCTATATAAAAGTGGGGTTTAAGGGGGTACACATTGCACGGACATGTTTTCCTGATGCATCTGGGGTTTTATGGGACGTTTACTCTGATTGGAACTGTTCCCGATCATTGGTTTATTTTACGTTTAGATGGAGAAGTAAAGGACCCGCTTCACTTAACGAGCATGAATGGTTTCATTTTCTACACAGGAATCCCATACGAGGTTTATGTATTGTAAGTAAATTCCTAAGACCTCCTATGAGTCTGCTAAACAACATACACTGGAAGCACATGTTAGAATCGTCATAATGAGGCGTCTATATCGGGTACCCACAAATATTAATATTCAGAGAAGAAATACGAAATAAAGCTTTTTTTTTTTCGAGAGAAAATGTATCATCAAAATTACATCTGGATATTCGTTGTGTATTTCATATGCGTGTTACCGTTATGAATGACGCAAACGGTGATCCTGCCATTAAATACAAATTGAAAAGATTCTGATCAGCATAAAACAGTAAAATAAAACAGTAATCACAACTGTTTATGATTACAACATCTTGCTGAAATGTCATCCTAACTTTTAGAGATGGTAGTAGTCTGAACCAGAATCATTTGAGCCGCCTCATGAGAAAAACAACAATGTGTTTCTTTAAACAGGTCCGACACAAACCGAGCTGTACAAGCACAGAAGATGGATAGGGGCTGGAAATATTGGATTGAGAAAGTAGAGATTTAGAAAGTTGAGGAATTGTACTATCCATGTAGCGAAAATAAAGGCGCAGAACCGCGAAGCTGATCTACGCCTTTGTTTTCGCATATACAATGTGTTGATTTTCTCATGAGGCAGCTCAAATGTCACACTGACAATACCTCTCCAGCATTCATGCAATATACAAATTTTTTTTCAGACGTAAAAATTAAAAGTTTCATTCGAAAGATTTAAAAAAGAATATGGTAACATATTGCTGAAATGTCATCACAACTTTAAGGGAGAAGCATGTTGCCCATCCTGGGACTAGACGGTGAGTGAGGGATTCACATATATCTGTTATAATCTGGCTCCATGCTGCCGGTTTTTATGGTCACTGATGCGGCTTGACTAGCCGAAACCGCGGTATGACTCGTCCCATTTCTCATAAATGTTTTCAGTATTAAGGTAACTCTATTTACCCACTTACTTTCTACCTACTTTAATTAAAGATATTCACTGCCCATGAAAAAAATATTCAAACGTTTCTCTTTCAGCTCGTTTTAGATTTAAAAGATAAAACAAGACATTTGAAAAAAGTTCTTATAGGTTAGTGTTTTTTTTTTTTTTTTTTTTTTTTTTTTTTTTTTTTTTTTTTTTTTTTTTATTATTAATATTATTATTAAGCTACATGCCTCTAACAGGACATCTAACAAACATGTTTTCAAAGGGGGTGTTACAACGCATGTTTTTTCTTTAAATTTTACACTTAAGTAAGTCATCATATATAAGCTACGAAAATGCATATATTGAATTAAATAATTAATTATAGGACTCATGAGGCAACCCTGGCTCACTCCCACGATGACATGATACCTGCCCTCAGCTTTGTGTGTCCTTAATCTGAAGTTTTATAATTTTCCAAGATTTGCCATGTGGATTGGCTAGACAACATCCCAGGCATTATACGTTTTTCAGAATTAGTATATAGTTTTTCTGATAGTCAATTTCGAATGGGCTTAAAAAATCGTCCCGTGGGAATTTCATGACGATTTGTGACGACCTACCTTAAATCAAACTTTGGGGCATTTGCAGCAATTTAAACCAGTTTGTCGCCCTGAGACCCGCGTCTGGGCTGAAATATGACGTCATCAAAATGGCGACCAGCGCACTCATTATATGCATTTAAACAACCATTTTCATACTATGCTTGTCAGATAAAATTTGATTTCCAGCTTCTCGCTGTTTTTAAATGGGTGGATTTTACCACTTGTATTTATAAAAGCTATTTTAGCACAAAAGTTTTTCTCACAAGGAGCATAATACTGAAGATATGAGCCACATCACGACAAAATCTGCATACAAAGTGAGAAACTATCATAAATACACTGGGAGCTAATTTGACCTTCCTTGCATTCCCTAGGACAATTTTTCATGGGTGCCAAATGATTTACTAGGTCCCAAAAAATATAAATAAACTTTTGTTCCCAAAGATAATCTCAAATGCACTATGAAAAAATGCAAAGTTTCCATGGCAACAGCTAACGTGATTCTTGAGGATCGGGTATACATACAAAATTGATCATATCTCCACTGTTACTTGTCCTAGTTTATTGAACATGGCCTCGTTTTAAAGCTTAGGAATAGCCCTTTCCTTCTCTGGCAAGTAAAGTAAATTGTCTTTTAAGCATATTCATTAATTTTCATGAAAACATGCAAAATGGCAAAAAGTCTTTAAAAATCCATAAATGAATTAATTTCAGTCCCAAACTGTCGTTGTGACACTTTGTTATTGAACCAGTAATATCATATGACGGATTTAATGATGACCTGGTTCTACATAAAATTATCTAATTTGCATATTCATGAATATTGATAAAACTGTCAAAAATGAGAAAAAAAGAGAGAAAAATTATATCAATTGCAAGGTATTTGATAGATTATAAGATCCAATAGATCTAATCTATCATGCATCCGTGGGACCAATTTATTAGACTGTCAGCGTTTTCAGAGGGACCACCTTAATGCCATCCAATATTGTCTCCAGCAATGAAAAATCATTTGCATGATGTAAAATTATATAGGTACCACACCATTCCTCATGCGATTCTACAGAATTGGGTGTACTTACATAAATACTTATATTCCACAAATAGAATGCTATGAATTGATTTCCAAATATAATGTTGGGTTAAAGACGCTTTTAAGTGAGGGCCTTTCGGAACCAGAATTTTATGGTGACTTGGTTTACAAATTTAAGAAACTTATAGGAAGTAATGATTTTTCTTTTCAGTTCAGAAAAAATCATAACACGTTACAGACGTATAGGTTATAACTTAAATGTTATGCGACAGTCTGCATGCTTTGTTTTTAACCCAATCACGGTTGATAACTATGCTGCCTTCTTTAATTGCACGCCGGTGGGTCGGGCGTCAGACTCTATGATGGCCCCGACTTAAAAATTGATTTAAACCCGCCAGTGGCTTTGTGTTACTGGTCGTTCCAGGTCGATACTTCTGTGGTGGTTCTTTTTGTTTTATTTCTTGGTGTTTAAAATGTTTTTGTGCTGTTGGCGCCTTCTGTATGTTTTCATATTTTTAGTTAAGTTAAGGTAACTGAGTGGCCACCTATTGGGAAAATAGCTGCTCATTCGGCTTACGAAATGTTTTCATGGTATAAGTACCTAATTGTTAGTTTGGTTTTTTTCCACCTCGGTTTTTGGAGTGGGAATCTTTTTCTGATTGCGCCTTTTCCTGATCTTTGCCTACTTGTACCTTTTTCTAGAATACTATAATAGGTCTGATAGTGATACATGAACCTAACAATTTAACCTTGATGTCTATTATTTAAATGATTGAATTTACCGTAATTTTCATGAAAATTAATAATAAAGAAAAAAAAAACATGAAGAATTGGCGAAAATTATTGAAAAATATAGGGTATATTTACAAAATCGCTTGTACCAGAGCTGTCAATCAACCATCAACCCAGGATGCTAAAAAAGGTATCAAATGAATGCTATGACTATGTACTGTGATCCTAAGTTTGGTATAAGAATAATCTGATTTTAATGAATTTAATGAAAACGTATTTAATTTTAGATGAAAAAATGAAAAAATAAATAAATGAGTTAACCTATAAAAAGACTTGTATCTCGGCAATCCAAAGTCATGTGTTGCTGAAAAATAATATCAAATGGGGATAAGAGCATAATTATAACATAACATAACAAAGACTTTATTAGGCATTAAACATACAATCCTGTACTACAATTAATGGGTCATTTGTTTCTTAGTTTTAAGAATATTAACAAAACAATATAAGGGGTATCCGTACAAAAACGCACGTATCTGGGCTACTGAAAGACATATGGAGCTATAATTGGTAATAAATGATTGCTAGGACAATGTTCTGTAACCATATAATCAGATATATAAAGTAAGAAAAAGAGTAAAACTGATATCCTTTAAGAGCAGTAAACATATTAATGAGAAAGTTTATGGGTCATACCGCGGTTTCGGCTACTCAAAGAGCAGCTATTTTTTGTATTGATATAATAAAACCAATTAAAATCAATTTTATGTTATTTTCACATTTTATTCGAAACTTTATGTAACGTTCAGAACATTAAATAACGTGTCGTTAAGCTATCGTACTCCAATGTATTAGTGAAGTCTCCTATCATTCTATTGGTACCGTTTTTAATACTATAGGACCTTTCATTGCCGATATACAAGTCATTTTGTAGGTTTAATCATTTAATTTATGTTTTTTTTCTTTTCTTTTCTCTAAATTTTCTTTAGTTTTCATTAAAATTCATGATATTGAAAATCAGAGTATTCTTATATCATACTTCAGGCCCATAGTACATTGCCATAACATTCATTTGATACCTCTGTTAGCATCCTGGGTTGATAAACAGCTCTGGTACAAGCGATTTGGTACATCTACCTACTATTTTTTCACAATTCTTCTCCATTTTTACTTACTTTTTATTAATTTTCATGAATAAGTAAATTCAATATTTTAAATATTAGGTATCAAGGTTGAATTGTTCACGTCATGCATCACTATCGGATGAATTGTAGTATTCTAGAGCATTCTATTGGTAGGATATTAGTATTTTTGTGAGTACACACTATTCTGTAGAATCGCATGAGAGGTGGGTGTGGAAACTAAGTAATTTTACATCATGCAAATGATTTTATTGCTTAGGACAATATTTGATGACATTAAGGTGGTCCCACTGACAACACTAACAACCTTGAGAATTTGTCCTAGGGATGCAATATAGGCCTTATAAAGTATGCAATACCTTGCAATGGATATAGTTTTCCCTGGTTTTTCCTCACTTTTTGACATTTTTATTAATTTTTATGAATATGCAAATGAGTCACTCTTGATATAGGACCAGGTCATCGATGAATGTGTCATATGATATCACTAGTTCAATAACAAAGTGCCACAATGGCAGTTTGGGCCTGAAATTAGTTAATTCATGGATTTTAATGGCTTTTTGTCATTTTTCATATTTTCATTGAAATTAATGAATATACAAATCAGACAATTTGCATTACTTACCTCAAGAAGAAAGGGCTATGTTGAGGCTTTAAAATGAGACCATGTTCAGTAGTCTGGAATAAGCAATAATGAAGGTATGACCAATTTTGTATGTGCATCCCATGCTCAAAAATCACGTTAACGGTTGCCATGGATATTATGCATTTTTTCATAATCCAATTGAGTTATCTTTGATGACAAAAATTCTTTGCATTTCTGGGGTCCCAAGAAATTATTTGGCACCCATGAAAAATTGTCCTGCGTGTGCATCAAAATAGCTTCCGGGGTACCTATTGTGATCGGATTTTGAAGAAAAATTTATGTCCAACGTATGCACGAACGAACGTATAACCGAATAAAGCAATAGCATTTAACCAATCCACTAAATTCGTCTATCGTGTGTATATTCAGATGCTTTTCATACACTTTCTTCGCAAAGTAATGCACTAATACGATTTTTTTAATTGATTTTGATGGAAATATGAGTAATTCATATATAGTCAGATAGCCGCCATATTGATGACGTCATAAATCGACTCTGGCGCGTCTGTAAGTGCGACGAACAGGTTAAATGTTATACATATACCCCATAGATAAGATTTACATAGGTCGTCATAAATCGTCAACAAAAAAATCGCACGAGATTCCCATTCGACACGGACTATGACATGTCTCATGAAATGATTATAACAGTTCTCTCTTTTTTCTCGAAAATTCACAAATATTACCTAAGTCAACTTCAAAGATAAATATGTTCAAGTCTTTTTCAAGGTACCGTATTTGCAAAAAAAAATGCCATATATATCCTCCTGATTTGAGCAAAATTTCACGATAATTCAAAACCGGTAACATTGTCATCTATAACATTTTATACGTGTACAGCTGTAAGTCACTTTTCATAAATTTAACAAAATGTTGAAATGGCTCCAAAATATACGAAAAGGTGTTGGATTTAAATCACAATGCACCTTTCTTACACCCAATGTGCAAAGACAATCCTAAATGGCTAGGTTCATGTAACTGAGTTGCCACCTTTTGGGAAATAGTTGTTATCTCGGCTAACCTAAGTTCTGTACCAGTACCTATTTGTTATTTCGCTTGTTTTCCACCTGGGATTTTAGGTGGGAAGTTGGTTCTAAATGCACCAGATCTTAGTCAGTGCATACATTTACTTAGATAAGTATAGACTTTGCCAAAAACATTATTCATGAGGGTCCTCTACCATCTGTTTTTTCACATTTGTCTATTGTCTTCATGTTTATAACCATATACGAGGATCGGTCAAAAAGTTCTGTCACTCCCTTTATTTATCAGTATGTGTCATTGCAGATATTTCAAAATATCTGTATCTGAAAGATACAAGTAGGCAAAGATCAGGAAAAGGCGCAATCAGAAAAAGATTCCCACTCCAAAAACCGAGGTGGGAAAAAACCAAACTAACAATCTGGACCCAGTTGTTCAAAGCATCGTTAGCTTAACGATACCGTTAAGACATAAATTTGTTAAGCAAATATCAGCTAAAGTAACAAATACACTGTTATTTTTTGTTGAAAAAATGTGAGAATCCTTTGCAGTGCAAAGGATTCTCACATTTTTTTCAACAAAAAAGAACAGTGTATTTGTAATATTAATGTTTGAAATTTTAACGAAACGTTAACTAACGACGTCGTTAGTTTTGAACAACCGGGCCCAGGTACTTATACCATCAAACATATCGTAAGCCGAATGAAATATAAAAGTCTGATCCTTTGGAAGCAGTAAAACGTTCAAAGGGAGGTAATTGGGCCAGATTGCGCAATTTCGGGTACTGAACCCTCGTCAGTGACCCTTTATAAACTAGCGACGATAGCCAGACAAATATACTGCGTTTTCAAAAATTTTACACAAGTGTTGTCTAAATCAAAGACACATGCCTAAACGGGGTCTAAAATTGAAAACAAAATGTTTAGAAGATGGCTCTAAACGTAAAATAGTTTGCTACTCTGAACATTCTTACTGATCTCAAAGGACCGAAAGAAATAATATAATCTGCACTATGGATGATGTACGGGGAGACTTTTTAGGGCCGCCACACGGCACAACGCCAGCTGCAGTAATCGTAAATGAGCAGCTATTTTCCCAATAGGTGGCCACTCAGTTACCTTAACTAAAAATATGAAAACACACATAAGGCGCCAACAGCACAAAAATGTTTTATACACCAAGACATAAAACAAAAAGAACCACCACAGAAGTATCGACTTGGAACGATCAGTAACACAAAGTTACTGGCGGGCTTAAACCGGTTTTACATGGCCATAACCTCACCCTCAGCTTCTGCAGTGGTTCATAACATTTAGTTAGTTATTCGGTCCTCGTGGTGAATCTCTAACTAGTCAATGAATCATCAAGAACAAACAAATAAATCATGATTAACATCCTGATGAATCAAAAACCAGGACTCACAGACTGGGTAAGCTGCCCGACGATGGAGATCCCTGGGCGCCGAATAACCTACTAACTCCGGAGCAAAAGAAAAACACCAGTTGGACCCCGGTGGGCCAAGCAACAGACAAGAAGCTCCGGCCCCAACCAACTAAAATGAATAGCTTTATGTCGGGGCCATCATAGAGTCTGACGCCCGACCCACCGGCGAGCAATTAAAGAAGGCAGCATAGTCATCAACCATGATTGGGTTAAAAACTGAGCATGCAGACTGTCGCATTTATCTGGCTATTATCTGTGATAAATTTGTTGTGGCTCTTTGTGAATAAAAGGAAATACGTCACTCGAAAAGAGGCGACTCTCTGACACTGACATGGTTTAAAGAAAACGATTAGTACAGAAAATTACTTCGAAACACATTTATTAGTGCTAAATATTTTTCGAACATGTGAAAACATATCCTGCTAAAATCAAACTTATCCAACTGAGTTTAATTGTTTTATTGCATATGGAAATGTTGATATGTGCTGGTCGTGGTATGCTTTGAAACTGCAGTTTAAATTCAAAGAACAATGGCATCTAGGCATGAGCATAAACACATTTAACCATTTAACTGTATCATCGTAATGTGCTCGAAAGTAAAACAAAAAAATGCCAGCAAATGTAATGACCCAGTGGTTTTGAAAAGTTACAGGGGTACATGTCCCAATTATTTTTTTTTTCTTTTTGAAACATACCTGTCTTGGACAAAAATACACCTAGAATGCTTCCATAATATTTACGTAATTCAGACTATTTTGGACCAAAAGCACAGAAAAATTTGCAACTTGAAGTGGATGATAAAATTTTACGAGTTATTTTCCAACCGTACCCCCATACTTGAAAAGTCGAAAAATAATCAATATTTTGAAATGTGCATAACCCATATTTGTAGATTCAACGTTTTTCTTGTATTTTCACACAACATAGAACTTGGTTATTTTGTTCGAATAAAAGAAAGAAATATATAGGGTAGTGTGCATATAAGAGAGAATAAACAGCTTGAAAATCGCCGTTGTAAGCCTTTTTTCGGCTGTTTTGTTTTTAAGCCCATTGCATAAAACCATCCAAATTTTAAAACAAGCACACCAAGGACTGAAACACTGGCATAGAAGACCATGCACACATAAAATTATACTGCTGCTAAAATAAACATCGAACTAGTACAATTAATTTGAAGATGTGTAATATTCAAGTTGAAGATTCCCTTCCCCCTAAATTTTACTGACTAAAAAACTAAAATTTTCTGAAAAGTTGCAGAAAATGGGGTGAAAAATTAAGCTCCATAGATTGGTAATTTTCATGGCTCATTCAATGCATATTGCCAATATGCACCCAAATATAAAATATTAGGATAATACCTGCAACCGTTTACGAGATATTCCCCAAAAGAAAAACCGGAAGTTCCGAAATGTCAAATGCGAACATCCTTAAGTAGCCGAAACCACGGTTTGGCCCATCCCCTTTCTCATTAATATGTTAACTGCTCTTAAAGGATCTCAGTTTTATTTTTATTTGGTATTCAGCTGGGTTTTCTATGTTGTGATGTAATTTTCTTCCATGTCAAGGACAGTATGAATGTCAACATTGATCCCAAATTTGGAATAAGATTTTAGTTATCATAATCAAGTTGGTATTGAAATACTAGCATGATATAAAATGAGCCAAGTCTTGAGAAATCCGGATTTTTGCCTACGCGAACACAAAGGCGCAGATCAGCTTCGCAGTAACTGCGAAGCTGATCAGCGCTATTGTTTTCGCTACACGGATAGTACAATTTCTGTTCTTCTTAATGCCGGAATTTCGAGCTTCTTGCCTGCTTCTGCGACTGTACAGGCCGGTTTGTGTGAGACCTGGTCGGAAACCCCGAAGACCGGTTTTCTCGAGGCGCAGCTCAAATCTTACGTACTTCATGTCATTGTTGATAAGACTGACATGACAGTTGAGCCGCGTCACGAGAAAACCGGTCTTCGGGGTTTCCGACCAGGTCCGACATAAATCGGCCTGTACAGTTACAGACAAAGGCTAGCAGCTTGAAATTTCGGTTTTAAGAAGAAGAAAAATTGTACTATCCGTGTAGCGAAAACAAAGGCGCTGATCAGCTTCGCGGTTACCGCGAAGCTGATCTGCGCCTTTGTTTTCGCCTAGGCAAAAATCCGGTTTTCTCACGATGCGGCTCAGTTTATTATAACGGCTGGAAAAGAAAGGACGACACACGCTGACCCTCTTTGTATTTATTTATAACCTCCAAGTCAAAACTAACTACATACCATCCCACGAAAAACATTAAAAAACAAATAATAATATTACTAAATACCGTGGATACTATATTTCTTTCAGAGGCAACAGTTATGCCAGTTAAATTGCATGAAAGATCCTATTGAAATTATTTAAGACGCAGTAGATTCAAAACTGCTTGATCGTTTGAGTATAGAATTATCTGAAGACAACCCGGGAAATTGATCAGTTCCAAGTGAAAACATTACAATACAACTGGTTTTGTCGCAATAATAGTTCCGATTTTGTTCTTGTTCTTGATCAAAAGGAGGTGATAACAAAATTCTGAACATTTGAACCCTCTTTTCTCCAGATAACAATTACAGATTTTCACTGAGATTTTCCGCTGCTTGTCGCAGGTTTGTGTAGCATTTGCTATAGATCAAATCACTGAAGATGTTATTGTTCGAACATTTATTTTAGTACAAGGCCAATAACTATGACGAAAGTGAGTAATCAGTTCAATTTTGTATCAAAATGTAGCGAAAATTGGCATGCGCAAATAATTGTTCTATTAATACATTGCAAATACATGCAGCAGCTTCTGAAGAAGCTAAAAGTGGTACCACTGTTTATCCGGCTAATGGCCCCTAATGGTGCAATATGGTCCTTAGATCAAAGGACTGTCATAATGAGGTGATTATCACATCTCTGCAGGGGGTCATAAAGAGGCCCCTAAAGGATAATACCTGTAGTTCCACTGTTTATAGATTTTATGGTCCCTGATAACCTGCCACCCTCTGCAATCAATATTGATTTTTCCTGTTTTGGCTCCTACCTGTATTCTGAGTCATTGTCAGGGCACTAGGTTTTCTAATGCCCTGTCCCTTATCTAATGACCTTCAATAGACATTGAAATAGGTCTTTAAATGGGCCGTAGAGCTTGTCAATTTCATTTCCTCTGACATTCACAACATTTATTCCCATTGCAGAATTCAGATTGAAACCGGGTTCGGTATTTTCGAATTTTCTTATGTGTGACAAATGTTCACAAAAATGTACACTTTTACATCTAAAGGGGGTGGGGGAGAGTGTACCTCAGGCTTGTTCTGATGGTCCTAGCATGTTCTAACCTCTTGGAGGTAACACCTATCTCACAGGTTACCTTATCAGATGTTTATTGAGTAGTGTTTGACGTTTCTTGCGAGTTTTGTCCTAATCCTTTTTTTCGATTGGTTGCTGGGGCCCCATAAAGGGCAAAATTTTGAAGAAAAAAAAACATCCTAAGGCTGGGTGGGCACTTTCCAGCTCTCTCCAAAATCATTTTTGTTGTTATAGACGGTGCCGTCTGGTCCTGTATATTCATCGGTTTTGTCGTTATTATTGTTGCCACACATGCCTGTGAACAAGAAAATTTTGAAATTGTGACATGGCAACTGGTCCAAATAAGTTATTACGGATACATCTCTGTAATTTACATGCAAAAATCAGTAAAAAGCTATGATAGCAAACCAAATCTATCTATCTATCTATCTATCTATCTATCTATCTATCTATCTATCTATCTATCTATCTATCTATCTATACTGCCACACGCCCTCGCAGACATTCTAGGCAGGTAAATTAAAGTTAATAGAGTCTATGGGGAAATTTCAGCCGTGCTTTACTTATTTTGACCTGCTGATTAATTGTAATAAGAGATTTATATGTTTTCATGTTGTTTAATTTGCACGTTAATTTATGTATATTAAGGTAGAGAATGAAGTTAATATTTGAACTTATGTATTACCCATTTTGTATTGTAAGAAAATTAGCTTTAAAAGTCTTGATAACAGACAATAGATGTAAATATATTTATAAATATGTATTTTGTTAATTGCCTTGTGTTTGTCAGGAAAAGATCTTTACATTGGCGTCTGGATATGACAACTTAAAAGCATTAACATCATAATACTACCTTCAGTAACAAGACCAGGAAAAACAAATATTTCAACATCCTTTGATTCGTCCCAAGTCACTTCGACCCCTCCTACCAATTCTACAACCATTTTATCCGGATGTGGAAAATTGTCGATGTTAATTTCACCACCGGATGACATGAAAATGTACGACGGCGACTCCTCACGGCCGTTAACATATGCTTTTCCTTCACGGTCGAGAAGTATAGTAAAACCATGACTTGTGGACGTGATTTCAATCGACTTGACGCACGATACGCGATTTGTTCGGTGGCTACAATGGTCGAATTCGGCCACAACAGTGAAGTGGTCTTGTTTTAGCAGTGTATAATTGCCTATTGGGGAATATGTGTACTTCTTCCCATCAAACGTTTTGCAGTGGGGGTCTCCATGACAGCGGCAGATTTTCGGGACTGAAATGACAGACATATTATCATTTAGACAACGATAATAAGGATTGCTTCCTTTCTATTTTATTCTTACACAGACACAGGTAGCAGTTTGGAAGTATAAATGCCGTACTCTTAATTAAAAAGATAAACTCTGCATGGTACGTAATCGGGATAAATTAGTTGGGAGATATTCTTTAAATCAATCAGACTTTCGTCATTTGATAAAAGGAATGCCAAACGTCATGACATCACGAAAACATGTCCGTGTAATATAGACCCCATTGAACCCCACTTTTATATAGCAAAACTAGGGTATGCAGGGGTATACCTATTTTTTCTTATTTTTGCTCCAAAACATAGATTGTGGGTACTCATTAGAACCCTAACTTGACAATTTTTCGCAACAGAAAAATTTCTGCTAACGATCGTTATTCGCTGCAGCAAATCTGGATCAATTTTATTATAACGTGCCTCCCTATAATCGCAGTTTTCAATGAAAACATTTCAATATAACAATCCTGGCTCCCAAATTAATTATTATTTGACTATATGTCTATAGTAACGTGTACCCACAATCTATGTTTTGGAGCAAAAATAAGAAAAATATCAAACTTTTTCTACTGAAAATTTTCAATTTTTACAACTTTAAAAATTTCTGTATACTGCATGGGTAAGTTTTCGTAATGACGATAGGTCGAACCCAAAACATTATGCTTAGCGTGTTTGAAAAATTATATTGAAAAAAGATTATACCGATGCAGTTAAAGTATCCTTGCTCTATCCCATCTGCGTAAAAGTCGAGTTGGTCCACAAGCGCTGTAATTTCGCTAGGATCCGTAGACGAACAAATCTCGATGGTGGCGGTTTCTGCAATACCGTCGGCTGTCTCACGAATAGCGGTGGCAATCTGCGCAGTGTCATCATCTGCCACGTACTCGAGAGTCACTGCTAGCTGTGTAAGAACACTGAACGGTGCGTCTTGTCGTAGACAGTCAGCCAAACTGGCCATCTTCTTCCCAATCTCGATGGAAAAGCAGAACTTACAGATACTTAGGACGTCCACAAGCCGACTTATGTACGTCTTGAAGGTATTGACCTTCTCCCTGTAACAAGATGGTAGCCACCACCTCGGTGGCAACACATCTCCTGCAATTACAGTGTACATCCATGATCATTACGAAAACTTGTCCATGCAATAAACAGGGAAATTTTGTCGGGTGTAAAAATTGAAATAATAATTATTCTGTTGAAAATGTTTGATGATTTTAATATATTTGTACAAAACACTTCACTGTGGCACTGCCAGTATTAACAATTCTTGTGATTTTGGCATTTCACATGATTTTCACATACCCTGCACATTCATAAGTTATGTTCAAATAACTCACCTTCAGAACTGTGTTTTGCTAATGTAATTTAGAGTTATTTATAATTTGGTTATTTCACATCATAATATCATGGGGCGGATATTCGGTCCTGTTTTTCCCCGGTCCCATCCCTTTGTAGACTTTTTTTTTTTTTTCATTTCAACAGGAGAAGAAAACAACGCCTGAAATGTATTTACATCAGGAAAATATGTCCATGTAATGAAAACCCCTTTATACCACACTTTCATATAGTAAAACTGGTGAATGCAGGGGTATACCTATTTTTCTTATTTTTGCTCTAAAACAGTGATTGTGGGTACTCACAATCTATGGTTGGAGCAAAAATAAGAAAATAACAAAAATTTTCTACTGAATATTTTCAATTTTTACAATCTAAGAAATCTCTGTATATTGCATGGGCGAGTTTTCGTAATGATACATGTACCTGTACTTTGAGAAACTGGTGATTTGCACTCATGTCCACAATCGGTTGGACAGCACAGTAACCCTTGGTTACAGCTGTTCGCATCACAGAGGTCATTACATAATCCATCGGCTGCGGGTGTTGGTTCTGGGCACACTGTAAACAGTATAAGATATGATTATGAGCCGCCGCACCAGAAAAATAACAATCTGCTTATGCGAAAACAAAGACGCAGTTACTGCACAGCTGATCAGCGCATTTGCTTTCGCACCTCGGCTAGCACAACCCCTCTTCTACTTAACTCCTTAAGCTACAGTCACACTGTCACATTTCGAGGTCTACGGTTTACTACGTTTCTGAAACGTAGCAATACGGCAATATACGTAATAAAACGTATCACAACGTAGTGGAACGTATAACATACGGCTATATACGGCTATATACCTGGCCCATGCCACGTTCGAACTAAAAAAACAGTTCGAACGTGGCACTCTGATTTACGTAGCTTATACCTAGTAAAACGTAGCAAAGCGTAGTCGAATCGTAGTAAAACGTAGTACATACGTAACAAATACGTACTAAAACGTAAATTACAACCCGGTGGAACTCTACGTATCAATACGCAGGGACTACGTTTCAATACGTTTTACTACGACTTGCTACGTGTTACCCTACGTTTTGATAGGTTTCAGTAGGTTTCAGCAGGTATTACTAGGTATCACTTCGTAATGACACGCTCTACTACGATTTAACTAAGTATTACTACGTTTGTTTGTTTGTTTTTATGTTGTTTTTTGTTTTGTTTTTGTTGTTGTTGTTGTTTTTTAAAGATGCAATAAATCGAGTCACAAAATGTAGAGAAAAATGTTACCTCTTCTGTGTCATCTTGCAGTGCACTTAACAGCCCCGTTGCACGCGCAGATTTGAGACCCCTGGAGCTTTTCTTGGATCCTCTCTTGGTGGTCATCATGCAACTAATTAATTTTGGTGCGATAATTCCAATAAATACGTCACGGGTACAAGTGAACTATCCGGACGCTACTCCTGATAAAACCTACTGAATCGTAGGAAAACGTATCAGCACGTACTAAATACGTAGCTAAACGTACCAATCCCTAGTGAAACTGTGGCCCTAAGCCGTTGGATAACCGGACAATCCGTAGCGATACGGAGTAAAACGTCGCAAACCGTAGCTATAAACGTACTGAAACCTAACAACATGCAAAACCGGACAAATTTAGGGCAAAACGTGGGACTTGGAAACGTAGTAAAACGTAGGCCTCGAAACGTGACAGTGTGACTGTAGCTTTAATTTCAAGCCTCTGTCTTGCTTGTAGGGCTGTACAGGCTGGTTTGTATCTGACCTGTTCTTAAACCCAAATTGTTGGTTTTCTCATGCGAAGGTCCATTATGTAAACGTCAAGGCACGTGAGATATCGCCAATATTGCTTTAACTACGTTTACATTATGTTACAAGCGGCCCCGGCAGCCACGTTTCAGACAACCATGATCAAAACGGGATAAACGTGAGGCAACGTAGGGGAACGGGATAGGCAAACGTAGCAGGCCGTGATAACCGTGGACACCGTGGCTATTTTTGACAGTTTATTCTGCTTTACACTATGTTCCCGGCGGCCCGGCAGCCCTGTTTGCTCGAAACGTAGCGCGCCGTGGAATTTTGGTCATATATTTCTTTGTTTTCATGATCTATTACGTCTTGTTAAGTTTTCTTACGTTGTATTGCGATATTTGTAACAAGCCGTGGAAGTGATATGCCGGTGTGTCACGGAGCCGCTAGTGTACGTTACGATTATCTACGATCTATCACGATTATTAGCACGTTCTATTACGGCCTGTTACGTTCTTATGCGGTCAGTTGCGTTTTCACCAAGGCGTAACACGTATTTTTCGTTCTGTCAATGTCAGATACGGATGAAACGTAGACACAATACAATTTAAGGGTAAACATTACTATTGTTTATGAGCACACTGTTTGCGCAACGTCGGCATTTGGTATGTGCACGTTACGCGTAGCTTTTTACGTCGTTTTGTTTTGATTTCTCAACGACGTCTCAAGCTATATAATTTTATTCTGTTTGTTTCTGCATAATTATATCATAAAACGGGTATACATATTGTTCATTTTCATTTTAAAAGAAGTTCTGTGGCAACTGAGATACCCCAATTCGTGCATAAGGTTAATTATATGTAAAAACGTTTATTTTGATGTTGGTGACGTCGCATAAATATACGCGACGTCAGTGCAACGTTTGGCGTTAAAACGAAAATATTGAATATTGAACGGTTTTCCTTTACATGTATATCTTCCGACGCAATCCGGTGATCCCCATTTTTTATTTCAAATTTTAAATGGGTACAATGTTTCCTATCTCTTGGTATAATTTAATCAAATTCATATGCGTAGTTTAGGAGATATCGCAAAAATACGTACATTTTCCAAGTTTGAAAAAATGGCGGGA
Source organism: Rugalucina vietnamica (assembly GCA_964017185.1). Taxonomy (NCBI): domain Eukaryota; kingdom Metazoa; phylum Mollusca; class Bivalvia; order Lucinida; family Lucinidae; genus Rugalucina; species Rugalucina vietnamica. The sequence goes on from OZ024872.1 coordinate 7,711,753, forward strand.
AAGCTAATTTTGCTTGTAATCTCCTCAATTTAAGAGCAAAAAGTATCAGTAATGTTAGAAAATAACATTCATTGTGTGTTTAAGTTGTTTCTGCAGTAATAACATATGTATTAAAACACATGTCCGCTACGACAGCAGTTTTCTGAAATGCACGAGAAACACCAAAAAAGTTCTGATACCATGGAAACGAGGCCGGTGACCGCCGATTTTTATTTCGATTTTAGTCCAAGGACACAAGTATCTTGAAGCGTGTGAAGTTTCATGAAAATCATATGCAGGATTCAAATAGTAATGTTTCCCTTTAAAGCACTTTTGTGCCTTTTGTATAGACGTGACGCGCAAAGTTCGTACAAATTCTAAAATAATGCTTGCTGTATCAGTAAAACGCAATAACAAACTCAGTTTCGGCTCAATATGTATCAAAATAATTCGCATCGTATGGACAATCATGCATGTTTTCTACGGCCTTAGTGTATTATTGAAACAAGAATCTCTTTCTAGTTATTCTTGAGTTAATACCTTTATAGGCCTATACTTAAAACCAGTTTTGAAATGGACTATTCCGAAGTGGGTGTGCTCACTTCTGAATTATTGCAAAAAAGTGTATTTATTGAATTTTGACGAGTTTCAAAAGCTGATGTTTTGATATTATGTGGTCTCTGTAAAAATTAAATGGTACTCATTTGTCTATACAGTGAGTTTTTGCTTTTCGAAATTTGGTTAAGAAGTACCCGAATCACCCTTGGACTACCAACTTCGAAATACGTCATAAGTCAGGAAGCAGTTCCATTAATTTAATAATGGCGTCCTTTCATGAAGCAGTTTCATTCATAGATTTATATTTAGTGATCATATTTCAGGAGTTATTCATGCTGTATCCTAATAATCATTGTATTAGGATGAAACGTATTCTATTATGAAAGCATTGCTACATAGAATATAGTGTCAAAGCAACTAGTTTTATTATTTTGGTTGACATTAAATCAATATGGGCTGGTCCATGTGAGACCGTTACAACATTGCCTTCAATCGAAACGGGGTGTAAGGAAAAGAATGAACATGATTCACTGCTTTCTGTTTCATAACTGTGTATAATAAATTTTACAAGGAAGGTCCAAATTGGTCATTTTGAAATTATAATTAACAAAATCTAGTACTTAGAATGTAGAAATTGAATGATTGATTGTTTTATTCACTTGACATACCTGTAAAAATTGTTTATTCGCTATAATAGACTAATCCAAACTTCCAGCACACTTACTACCAATTATCAATGAAGGGCTGTTCCATTTGCTGCACAGGGGTGTAAACAAATGCTTCCGCATGCTTCCGTTGCTTTCTATTTTATGACTCATGTTCATTAATCTCCAATCACGAGAAAAATGTCTTTTCAAAGACAACTTGTGAAAAAAAAATCTAGCATTTAGTATGTAGAACTATATGTAATTTTGTTTGTTTTCTTATTATACCTGTAAGTCAATAGAATGGGCAAATCCAATATTCCAAAAATAGATTGTCTTCCTAGCAATTTGGGTAAAATACATCACCAAGTATGGTGTACTGGAAGGGTCAAAATGACCGGTGGTAAACCGAACTGTCCATGCCTATTTCGAAATAGACATGCACCCGCAAATATAGGGGTGCACCCACATATTTAGAGGTTCATCCATATTTTAAGATAGAGGTTAACCCCTAGAATGCCGGTACACCGTCATAGATTGTGATTTTGTTTGGTAGTCCGTTTGATTGTGACTGCTTGGTGGCACTGTTGAGTGTGACTCTTCCAGGTAGTCGTGTCTGTATTGTTGTACGTTGGTATAATAAATATATTATGTATATATCATATTAAATACTATGTTATGTTCAGTTACATGCACTGTGTATGTGACATGTCATTTCACATATGTGGCGTTATGTTATGTTGCATATATAATGTTAGGTTACTTATGTAATATTATGTTACATCTGTACGTTATGCCATTTTGACCCTTCCAGAACACCATAATTAAGATTTTGAGTGCGTCGTCTTAAATAGGGTAAAATACATCAATTAGTATGAGTCACTTCGTCCTAAGGTTAAGATTTCTGAATAAAAAAAAAGTTGAATTAAATAAATAATAATGAATAAATCGTGAATCGCCAAACGTTGACCGAAATATGCGGCATCGCCCATGGATCCGCAAATGGGGTCTTTTTAGCTATAATTAAATAAATATTACATCTTCATTGACCATAAGGTCGTAAGAAAAAGACGAGCTTCTTGACGCCTAAACATGTATATTGCGGGCATTTTGTTGTTGTAATTCAGAAATGGTGACCCAGTCCCGACATAACCATAGCTGTTGCGTATGGTATCAAATCAAATAAATGCACAAGTGTGTATTATTGTACTCCATATAGCTATATATATATACGTTCATACAGTTACATGTGAGTGACTAAATAAACAGACATGCACTGAACAAACAAAAAGCTCTTAACACTTTTTAACGGTTGCCTTACTCCGTGTTTGAGAAATGGTGTGACAGTTGATAGAGGCCAAATCCAAAATAACAAATCACGTCCAGTTCGAATGATGTCTCTAAAGTCATTGATTGTTGAAAATGTTAGAACGCATGAAAATTAAAGTTGACCGCTATTAACCGCTGGCCTACATGCGTCATGGTACTAATAGGGTTATAGCTCGGCGCTGTAGCTTATGTCACTTTAGTTTGAATGCGTCGACGATGTCTGCGCTTTTTTTTTTTTTTTTTTACCCAAGAGTTTTTTTTTTTTTTTTTTTTTTTTTTTACCCAAGAGTTTTTGGTTATTTTTATGTCAACAATGAAACAACTCTACAGTCCGTGTTGCATGCGTTTCTGTCGTCCTGACGATTAACTTGCCCACTACTATTTATTGCGCTCAACCTGACATTAATGTGGAATTGACACTGTAAATTCAGAAACTTCATTTTCGACGTGCAGACTGGGCATTTAGATATTCACATAACCAACTCGTTAACTTATAATTCATATAGTACAGTTTAGCCTTATTTCTGTGATGAGCATTTACGACAGATCAATTATCATTTTTTTTAATTATTAACCAACAGTTATACGTACAAAGAGTCAATACATGCTACTATTGAACCATTCTGTGTCTATTCAACATAAACTTATTGAAACTGAAGGGTAAACACACTGTCACAGAAAAAAATACAATGTATAAAACACACACTTAAACTGCTGACAACGTTAACGCTCTCCCTTGTAGTCATTTTGATTGTGACTTTGTCTGGTAGTCCGTTTGATTGTGACTGCTTGGTGGTACTGTTGAGGTAGTCGTGTCTGTATTGTTGTACGTTGGTATAAGAAATACATTATGTATGTATCATATTAAATGCTATGTTATGTTCAGTTACATGCACTGTGTTCCGTGACATGTTATTTCACATATGTGGCGTTATGTTATGTTGTATATATTATGTTACATATGTAATTTTATGTTACATCTGTAACGTTATGGTACATGCGTTATATAAGATGCATTATGTTACGTGTTTTGCTACAAACATAACGCTATGTTGCATAACGGGTGCTGATTCATTCATGTTGTTACATATGTTGCGTTTTGATACATTATGTTACATACATTACATAACTTATGTCACACACGTTATGTCACATACGTTACTTCCGTTTATAATGTATTCAATACTGAGATTTATCAAGATATCATAGATTTGACTATAACAACACTGTCTGTTTTGTGTGTATGTTTGATGAGCTACGCTATTTCAGAATGTATGAAAATTCTTAAGATGCAACGACACCACATATGTGAATGAGAGCATGAGAGAGTGCATATATATAAGTGAAACATGTATTGTTTTAATATTGAATTAATTGTTTACACCATTATGCCATAAATAGCTAGCTATGTTAATTTATTTGGGGGAGGGCTATCTAATGTTTATTTTTGCAAAATTATGTTTACTCCTAAAGATCTTACACACACAAATATGTTACATACATTGCGTTATGTTACATATTTTACTCTATGTAACATATGATAAACTTTGTTACATGCTATGTTATATATGTTTTGTAATGCTGCATATGTTACATATGTTACGTTATATATGTTACGTATGTAACATACGTAACATACGTACATATGTAACATATGTTGCATGATATTTACATTGATTAACTATGCGCAATGTCGAGAATATATCATACGATTCGTCGACAACGATAAAAATAACTAGTATAGATAATGAAAATAAATTGTAAAAATCGTGAGGTCATTTCAAAATCAATGGAAACCTGATATTAAAGACGTCTTTTCTTCAAACACTTCAGAAAGTATGTTTACTCTTTAAATCTTACACGCACAAATATGTTACATTCACTGTGTTATGTTACAACTTTTACAGTATGTAACATATGATTAACTTTGTAACATGCTATGTTACATACGTTTTGTAATGTTGCATATATTACATATAATACGTTATATGTTACGTTTGTAATGTACGTAACATACGTACATATATATATAACATATGTTGCATGGCGTACATATTATGTTATGTAGTACAATGTTATACAGGGTGTTAAGAAAGTTCGAAGACATTGTAATATTCCTTATAACTTCATAATGAATAATAACACAATCTCAAAAATCAACACAATTAAAACCCATTTTGATATCAGTTTGCACAGTATAAAAGAACTTCTATAACTTCTGTTTTGACTGGTTTATATTACAATTTCTAAGCCAGGGTGCCACAGCTTGCCGTATCCTCTATGAGATTTGTGTAAAAAGGGGTGGCATATTAAACATAATTTAAACTATTCACAATATAAACCAGGGAGCATAAAATAACTTTAAGTGATAGTCACTGTCCTTAACATCACCATGAACATAACAGTTATTTTAAGCTAGTGCAGAACATTTTTTTTTCATCAGATGAAAAAGCATGATTTTCGATCAGAAAAGCTGTGGGTGTTTTGATAGGGGGTAGGGGTAATCAAGACTTAATGGAATCAAAGAATGAAGCAAATAACTTACATAAAATATTTCATATTATGTATTAAGTGTCGGGATAGTGAACAGAATTGTTAAAATGTTCATTTTCTGGATTATGTGGTTAAAATTTATCATACATTAAGGTTGACCCCAAAAAGTTGCAAAAATAGGGTAAAATGACGAAACATTGAGAATTTTATTAACAATATAACTTTTTTACTGGCATGGGCACCGTAAACCACAACAATACACACCCCTGTATCAAATATTACCACGCAAATCTAAATAAACTACTGTGTGTTTACGTTATATTCAAAATAATAACGTTTTTAACGCAAAATTTCATGTTGACGAAAGTGAGGGACAGGCTTAGGTATAACATGTTTTTCAATAAGTTTTATTCAAAAATAAGGAAGGGGCGTCATCAAAAATTATTTTTCATTATGCCACAACATAATCTAATAGCATTATATTAGAAAAAGAAATGACAATAACTACACAGTTTCAAATGTTCATAAAATATTTACCTATACCTCTTACTATTTGTGGCCTATTTCAAGAATGGGGGTACCCTAAGACTTTGCTGAGCAATTCCATAAAGTTTACTAGACAACAGAAAATGATGACTCACATTTGCATAAAACATTCTTGACAATATTTGTAATCAATGTTTTCAATGTGAATCCACTGGTATTGGAAATTTAAACAGTTTTTGGACAAGCACTGGTTAAACCCACATTTTGCATTTTATGACACTCAATTCAGAAGAGGGGTCGCTTATTTTCCACATGTATTTTTCCTATCAGTTTGCTATAAAGCAAAGTTTTGTCCATAATATCATGTATGACATACTTTCAAGATTAAAATAACAGTATATAATAATATCTAAATGCTTTATTTAACACTCAGTATCCTTTTGAATGATGTCTTCGAACTTTCTTAACACCCTGTATATGTTGTATTATGTCACAAACGTTACATTATGTTTCATATGTTTTGTTACAAATGTTGCATTGCTACAACATGTCGAGATTATGTCGAGAGTATATCGAGAAGCATGGCGGCTTCGAGTACAATCCACTTCTTCAAACGTAAATGCATGAAAAGGCACGTCTGATCGGCCACTCAATATTAGCATTAACTAAAATGAAACAAGGCCGTATATAACATGTAGCACATGTTATAGTTTTTCTTGTTTATTGCTCAAATTATAACAAGATACAAATAAAGTGCATTTTTTACGCCTAAACAGCGTGTCACGCGTAACAAAATCGAATTGCTAAAAAGGTTTGAAAATGTATATCTCCGAAGTTTTTGTTAACCAAATCCTATCAAAATATGGCGGGATAATGACAATACATGTAGATATTACTGACATAATTTTGGTTAACTTCGGGCCGCATTTCCATTTTTGGCAGTTAAAAAATAGTCGGTGCCAAAAGTGTCACGCTTTGGGGAAATCAAGGGTGCACTTGAAAATAAAATAAACGATTATTACCCAAATTTAACGAGTACGACAATTTTAACACCAAATAAAGCTGATTGAAATGTATGCAGAAATATTTATAAAACTTTGAAAAGCTCACTCTTTACATTTGGCTGAAAAAATGTCACACATGCGATTTTTGCGTTGTTTTAGTGGGTTATCTTCCTTATTTTAAGATAAAGAAATTTTAGTGCATGAAAACAAGACATACGATACTATTACTAAAACTGTTTATGTTCGTAGCTTTAAAAGCATATTAATTTCATTGCAGTGCGACAAATAACGCTATTTTTATAAATTATTTAACAAGGCTGAATTTTTGTCACACTTGACGTAAACGCATGTTAATGTACGTCACAGAACGCCATATTACCATACTTTTATTGGAGCACACATTTCAGCTTCTTAAAATAGAACTCCGCAGTGGAGAAAGAAAAATAGTTTAGGAGGATCACTTGAAAAAAAAAGAAGAAATATTAAAACTCTCGAAAGTACAAACATGCATGCGAACAATCAAATAACCTGACACCTACATGCATTGCTCAGCACAGAACGTGAACGTCGTGTTCCTCAAATTTGTACGAATAAGCCCTTTTTAAAATAATAACAACCGCGCTCCTCAACAACCGACTGCAGAGTTGATTTAGAAAGTTCGGTATTGCATTTCTTCTTCATTTGCAGAGTGCAGCGTATGGTCTCTATTGTTCACTATAGTGACTGCTCCAATATGAAGGAACTTCCCCATGATATGCCATTTTATATCTATAAACTTCACGCGCCGTGATAACCGTAACGTAACGTGACATACGGGTACATAGTAGAACGGGGTGAACACCGTCAAAGACCGTAACGTACCGTAACTTAACGCAGTGCAGCGTATGGTCTCTATTGTTCACCGTGATAACCGTAACGTAACGTGACATACGGGTACATAGTAGAACGGGGTGAACACCGTCAAAGACCGTAACGTACCGTAACTTAACGCAGTGCAGCGTATGGTCTCTATTGTTCACTATAGTGACTGCTCCAATATTAAGGAACTTCCCCATGATATGCCATTTTATATCTATAAACTTCACGCGCCGTGATAACCGTAACGTAACGTGACATACGGGTACTTAGTAGAACGGGGTGAACACCGTCAAAGACTGTAACGTACCGTAACTTAACGCAACAAAACGTGTTGAGTATTCCATAGGAAATGGGACGAGACGTGAGAGGACCGTGATCATTCGCAGCAGATCGTGGACGATCCGTAGCTTGCCGGGCTATTCACTATCTTCCCGTTGCACTACGGACCGCCTCCAAATTTCGCTACGTACTGTTACGTTCTGTCAAGATGTGTTACGTTCAGTCCGTTTTATTACGGCCAATTACGTTTCTCATTTCCGCCGTGACTGCCGTGGCAGATTTTTAAACTGTCAAAAATTTTGCCAAGGTGTCAACGGTTATCACGGCCTGCAACGTTTGCCCATCCCGTTCGCCTGCGTTGCCTCACGTTTATCCCGTTTTGATCACGGTTGTCTGAAACGTGGCCGCCGTATTAAAAATCTGCCACGGCAGTCACGGCGGAAATGAGAAACGTAAATTTGGGTCTTGATAAAACGGACTAAACGTAACACACCGTAACAGTACGTAACAGTACGTAGCGAAACTTGGAGGCGGTCAATAGTGCAACGGGAAGCTAGTGCTACGGATCTTCCACCTTCAGCTGCGTTTGATCACGGTCGTCTTACGTCTCGTCCTGCTCAACACGTTTTGTTGCGTTAAGTTACCTGCGTTACGGTCTTTGACCTTTGATGTAAGTTTTAATTTTTATTTACCACGTTCTACGATGTATGTCACATTATGTTACGGTTATCACGGCGCGTGAAGTTTAAAGATATAAAATAGCATATCATGGGAAAGTTCCTTCATATTAGAGCAGTCACTATAATGAACAATAGAGACCATACGCTGTACTATGCCATTGAAGAATAAATTAAATCCCGAACTTTCAACTCTGCAGTCAGTTGTTAAGGAACGCGGTTATTATTATTTCAAAGGGCTTATTCTAAAATAAAAAGGCACAAAAACGCTTTAAATTGCATGGTGTCTACGTTTCGTCCGTAGCTGACTTTGACACAACGAAAAAACGTGTTACGCCTTGATCAAAACGCAACTGATCGCATCAGAACGTAACAGGCAGTAATAGAACGTGCTAATAATTGTGATAGATTGCGGATAAGCGTAACGTACCTTAAATATTGAGTCTCCGTTAAATTTCGGCTTATCACTACAACGGCTTGCTACGGATATCTTATACAACATAAGTAAACTCCTTAACAAGACGTAATAGATCTTGAAAACAGAGAAATATATGACCAAAATTCCACGGCGCGCTACGTTTCGAGCAAACGGGGCTGCCGGGGCCGCCGGGAACTAAGTATAAACGCAGTATTACACCACGCTATCAATGATATGAAATCCAAAGAACATATATCATTTTCCCTTGAGCATGTACTTGACATGCAAAAAGACCATTTTTGCAGAACGTTTAGATAAATGAGCCGCCGCATGGGAAAACCAACAATCTGCATGAGCGAAAACAAAGGCGCAGATCAGCTTCGAGCTTCGCAGTAAGCTGATCAGCGCGTTTATTTTCGCTTCATGGATAGTACAATTCCTCTATTTTCTGAATCCAGAATTTCCAGCCTATAGCCATCTTCTGTGACGGCACAGCCCGGTTTGTGTCGGACCTGGTCGGAACTTGTTGGTTTTCTCACGCACAGGCTCATGTTTGTATGGGATTTTGGGATTGACGAGGGGATTACTATTTGTGTCGGTACTGACTGCTCTTATGTACAAGCTACAATTTCAGCTTTTGATTTGTGTTGTTTGAATTGATGCTTTACGTCCCAATCAACAGCAATGATCATGTCGGGAGGTTGCCTCCATTTTATGGGACTTTTACCCAAAATTAGGATGTCATGACATCCAACAAGTGCTTGAAATATAACCGTCCAACTTAGGCTTATTTGTATGGATGGTTTTGTATCGATCTTTGCCTACTTGTACTTTTTTGACTTGAAACCACTTTTCCTGGGCAGGCTCAGTTCTGAGCGCTTAACCAATTCCATAGCGTATAAGCGTTGCCTGGAGGCACAAGCAACCGATCTATTTCTTTAGATCCTAATGAAGGGCTATTGACAATTTATTTGATTGCTCATTCCAAATCAGAATCAGAAACAAGTATTAAAATGTGGTTTGCTGAGCTTGCAGCATAATACGGTGGCATAATGGCAGTTGGTACAATAAACGACTCCATTTATTGAAGTTTTTAAAAGAAATCGTCAATTCACATTGCTTATATCAAGCGACAAAAAGAAAGCGACCTACCCGGCTCGGGACAGCAAACGTTGTCAGGTTCGGTACATACATGCCCAGCCTCGGTACAGTCCTCAGTCGTGCAGTCAGGAATAGTGAGATCTTCGCCCCCATGTGGGCATTGGTCTGAAAAATCATCAGAATATACTAATAATAATTGTGTCCGTGAAATGTGTACCCCCTTATACACCACTTTTATGTAACACATGTACATCGTCATGGGAGTGTACGGTTTTACTTTTTTTCCAATTTCTAATCTTAAACATAGGTTGTTGGTACTCACAATCAATGCTTTTAGTGACAATAAAAATATATCAAAATATTTAACTGAAAGTTTAATTTTTACAGATCCCGAAAAAGTGTTTATATTGCATGGCCATGTTTTTGTCGACATTATAAAACAAAGTCAGATCACCAGCGGTCTGACGTCATCACGACGTCACAACTAAACAATAATAATAATAATAATAATAATAATAATAATAATAATCTTTATTTAAAGTCTTTATTTAAAGAGGAAAACGTATTTAGTGCGAGCAATAATCTAACATATGGTCTTCATAAAACATGGTAAAACACAAATAATATTTACAAAATCGTACAAATATACATACACACTAACATAAAATGACCTAGGATACCTTGAAACATAACTCAGACATGTTAATATTCAACAATGTGAGTTAAAAGATTGATATGAATGATTATGAAGACTTAAACAAACCAGTGTTGTTTGTTTCACAGCAGAAGTTCAGATCCACGACAGCTACATTATAACAAAAGTAACTGCTCACGCACTCTGGTGTAGTTGGGTCATCTATGCAAGGGGTATCCAGGTTGACACCACATACTGCGTCGGATTGACAGACTGACTGCGCAGAAGCTAAAATAAAATTGGAAATGATTACTATGCTTTTGGATCTTCCAACTAAGACCAACACAATTTTGGTTTGGCAGCCGAAGCCACAGAGAACGAACCACATAGGAAAGTACACCGCGCTGTCATATCTTATTATCTTATACCTTATCTCTCAGAAGAAATTAATTCTCTTACCACACCTCTTTACCCGACCCTCATACACATTTAAGAATGTTGTCCATTCAAACAGTATAGCCCAAGTTATATAGCTGTAAAATTAGGCGTCCCTGCTGGGGGAGAGTGTTTTAAAAAGAGATTTTATTAAAGCCTTACGTCTGAATGAGCTAAAATTGGTACATGTTCGGTTGTGCAGTATGGTTCTTAGATCAAAGGAATGTCATAAGGAGGTGATCACATCTCTGCATGGGGTCATAAGGGTGATACCTGTGGTTCCACTGTTTATTGATTTTATGGCCCCTGATAACCTGTGAAATATAACTGCCTCCCTCTGCAATCACTGTTGATTTTTCCTGTTTTGGTCCCTACTTGTATTCTGAGTCATTGTCAGGGCACTAGGTTTTCTAATGCCCTGTCCCTTATCTAATGACCCTCAATAGACATGGAAATAGGTCTTTAAAATCACCCAAGATTATCCTTACATTGAAAGTGTACACATCCTAGGGATAACGGAAGAAAAGTCCAATCTTTGGTTTAAACAATTATATTTATATCATATTTACAACTTTAATTTGTATGGATATAATCAGGATAGGACAGTAAGCAGAACCTTATATATTAAGTCATTTCGTTTTGCATTGGGTTTACTATATTAAGCTTACAAACAGCATAACGTGTACTTGCGCCTTTTCCTGATCGTTGCCTACTTGTACCTTTTGATTCCACACCTCACAGGCCAGTTGCCGTAACAAAACATCCGTACTAGATAAAGATTTTATTTCATGGGTATACGAGCCTATTTAAAAACAGCTTTGGTTGTTAATTCGGCTGTTTCCATTTTCCGAGAATCATCATACAATTTATGACATCTTATTTCCATTGTTCTATTCTTCGTCCTTTCAATTAATTGTATGTCACTGATGGGTATCATATTCATTCCGTTTTGTGTCTTGTAACATGATCAATGCAATAAAACAAACGGAATGAGACGAGCCAGCTTTTAATGCCTTTCGCACTTTGCAGGAACAAATAAACAAATAACACATTATTTTTTCAATCTGCATTATGCCGTCAATCTGCAGTTGTGACTAAGAGCCTAAACCAAGGCCAATCCGGAACGAGACAGGGCCAAATCGGAACAAGGGGGGGCCAAATCGGAACAGGGGAGGGCCAAATCGGAACAGGGGAGGGCCAGTTGGAAATTGCAGATAGAGTACTAGAACCGTGGTTTTCTAGGAAAAATGAGATATCAATATAGTAGAATATGATAAAGAAAACATATATTCATTATATTTATATCCACATTTGAATCTATTATTCAAATATTTGAGGAAATATACATGCCCTTAATTTGCTAATACTAAAGGAGACCTTGATATATTCATCCAATATTTGAGAAAACATATATTCATCAAATGTTTTTTCCAAACCAGAAGGACTTGATATATTCATCAAATATTTGAGAAAACATATATTCATCAAATCTTTTCGAAATCAGAAGGACTTGATATATTCTTCAAATATTTGAGAAAACGTATATTCATCAAATCTTTTCCAAATCAGAAGGACTTGATATATTCTTCAAATATTTGAGAAAACATATATTCATCAAATCTTTTCAAAATCAGAAGGACTTGATATATTCTTCAAATATTTGAGAAAACATATATTCATCAAATCTTTTCAAAATCAGAAGGACTTGATATATTCTTCAAATATTTGAGAAAACATATATTCATCAAATCTTTTCAAAATCAGAAGGACTTGATATATTCTTCAAATATTTGAGAAAACATATATTCATCAAATCTTTTCAAAATCAGAAGGACTTGATATATTCTTCAAATATTTGAGAAAACATATATTCATCAAATCTTTTCGAAATCAGAAGGACTTGGTGTATTCTTCAAATATTTGAGAAAACATATATTCATCAAATGTTTTTCGAAATCAGAAGGACTCTATAAATTCTTCAAATATTTGAGAAAACATATATTCATCAATTGTTTTTCGATTTGTAGTTACACTTGAATCGTTAAAAGAGTAATATACATGTATTTTTCAAATATATGATAATATATATTCGTTTTACAACAAAAGATACAAGTAGTAAGTACATTACCCGTGTTTAAGCCATATAAGTATATGTAGTTATCAAACATTTTAAAACCATCTACATTTTATCTAGCGTCTGATTGCGAAACATTCTTTAATATTTGGAAAAATAAGTCAGTTGCATGTAAGCCTTGCCCAAGGCTTAGAAATTGAAAAAAAAAAACAATATTTCTGACTTTTTTTTTATTTCAAAATTACTATTTTCAACCTTTGTGGCTAGTCTATAGACCATGGCTCGATTTCTAATTCTCAGCCAATTCAACATGATAAACGTACAGAAATAGACTTGCCAACGGATGAAACACTGAAAGATGAATTAAAATATAGATACTGTTATATTGTTTTCATAGAAAAGGCAGTAATTAGCTGACTAGTAGCTAGTCTATTGCATGTGTATGTAATCTTTTACTCCCACAAATCTCGTTTGTATGTACAAATATTAAACTCCGTTATCAAACATCAAATGAGCCTGTGCCTGAGAAAACCAACAATTTTGGTTTCCGAACAGATCCGGCATAAACCAGGCTGTACAGACACAGAAGATGGCTGGAGGCTGGAAATTTTGGATTTAGAAAGTCGATTAATTGTCCTATCAATGTAGGGAAAACAAATGCGCTGATCAGCTTCGCAGTTACTGTTCTTTGTTTTCGCCATTGCAGATTGTATGGTTTCTCATGTGGCGGTTCAAAATGTCTAGTCTGTTAGTGCAAACAGTAATGCACTAGTAACCACGGCCGCCAGCCCCGGGGAATAGCGGGGACTTTGACTTTTGGTCCATCAAATCCGCGCTAAAAGGCCCACCCGGCGGGGACTGCTCTTTGGTAAAACACTGCTGTCTTCCCCCGCCTGCTATCTTTTCAATTCACGGCTCTTTTTATCTATATAAAGCAAACCCCGGGATTCCCCCCCCCCCGCACTGCCGTGGCATCACATTCAGAATTTTTTGTTTATGATTTATGAATTTAAGCAAATAAATAAATAAATAAATAAATAAACAAATAAATATAACTAAGCCGAGTCCATAGGAGAAAAAAAACGCGCCAGCTTGTTTCTGAATTTAAATGTCAATACAGGAAAAATAGTAAAACGTGAAAGCAATGACCATGTCACAACAATATCTTTTACAGACTAGTAGCATCGCAGGTTCCACCCGCACAGGTCGTGGAACGAGAAACAAGCGTAGCCTCTGGTACCGTGTTTAGGTGAACACCAAAGTCACTGACAAGGATGTGTCGATGCAACACGTTTCTGTACGCAAACACATGAATGCCCATTTGACATGTTTGAGAGCAAAGCCAAAATGCAAAAAACAGCGAACAGACAAACATTTGATTATGTTTGTTTGACTTGGTGCTAAAGGAGTTATGGTCGTTTCTAGATGTTGCCTCCATTTAGTTGGCATTCAGTGTCAAAAATTGCAAATGTTTTTAAAATATACCCGACAAAAAACATTGATGAGATTTCCCTTTAAGTTCTTCATTGATTAATGGACAAAATTCAAAATTTTCTTATTTCGTATCGAATTTTGATAAAATTCGCGTTTCGAATATCTGTTCTTAACCAATCTATAAAGGAAAGACATCAACGCAGCCGGCAAACATGCTTTGAATATACGGAACCAATGCTGTTGTCTTTATTAACACCAATTTGATCGGCCATGATCGTATCAGATCATAAAAATATGCTTTAACGTTTTGCGGTTTATAAGGTTTATCTCCGGTATGCAATTGTTGTTGAAAAACGCGTCAAATGACATGAGATGCCAAGCCCGTAGAGCCTGTGTTTGAAAAAAAAGAAAAAAAGTAAAAGATGGAACGAATATGTGTCTCGGTATCTTAAGGTGTACTCAAAAGATTCCAAACGTCACAATCATGAACTTTCCGATCACAACGACGTCCTAAAGTCACGTCGACATCATCTATTTAGATATGCAACGTCACGTTTGTCGCGTAAACGTTGTGTACATGTAGTGTTATGGTGATAAGTCAATAGAAATTATACTTTTTACATAAATTGTGACCAAATGCAATGTCTGTCAGGCATTGAGATGCCAGGAATAAGCATTTACAAACCTTCCTTTGCGTATATAAGGGTATATAATAAAAACGTTATTGAATGAATATCGTAAATTCTAACACGACGTTATCGTTATCCCCAATGAATCTAATGGAAACGTCACCGTGTGCAAATTTGTGATAATTTACTAGAAACAAAATCACGCGCGTAAGTTGGCGTATTTTTGACGTCGCACATAGACATTTATGTCCGCCGAGAAGGAGTCCACCGGAAAACATTTTCAAATGAAAGCATTTATTTATTAGTCGTGTTATAATCGAAATAATATTACTTAACGGTGAATTATCTTTTATCAACACGTGATGTTGTCGGGCAGGTGCGATAATTAATTCACTCCGAGCCATTCACTCCGAGCTGCAACGTCGTGAACTAATCGCAATCTGCCCTCCAACATTCCGCGTTAATCACGAAAACCGTAAAGTAAAAGTATTTCTTAAATATTCATTTAATAACCTATTAATATTCAATAGACCAGAATGTTTTCCATGGAAACTTATGTCATATTCAATAGTTTAGAACGTAATGTCTATGGAATGTTCTATCACTTGTCACGGGTCCAAGGAAGCACGTTCCCGGCGGGACTACTTTCGCTGATCGGTCGCCATTGCAGTCATTTTCCTTTTCCATTTCAACTGAACAAACGGCGAAACTAGAATACTTAAGTGACGATCTCACTGAATCGTAAGCCATCTTACGACTGTGCAATAATAAGTGTTATGATAAAACTGCGTATGCAAATTTTGTAAAATGTTTTCAAACGTGTTTCTTCTTTCCTAAATTGCATATTGGGGTCAAAGAAATGACCCCGAAATTAATATTTAGACAAACTTATAGTTATCTTAAGCGCAGAATTCGTCGCATAGTCAATACATAAAATTTCATCTTACTTGAAGACAAATTCCTGTAATTTCGGACAAAAATAAAGTGTTTGCACTCCAATTTTCTAACATTTTCATGAAATTTGCGACCGCAACATTGTCAAAAAGTCACATCAATTTTGATGCAACGTCACACTTCTCGCGTTAACGTTGATAAATATTTCCCGCCAGAGCATTGCAGATAGTTGCCAACTTTTTTATCATATGACGTCGCTGTTTTCCAGTGGATAACGTCATGAAATAAAAGTGTTTTGACCAAACGTGTACAGTATTACTTGAATACTTTTGCGGGAATACGTAATGTCATTGGCGACGTCCGTAACAACAATATTAATTTTCGTTGGAAGTATATCCACTTTAAAGGCGATAAAATCGTGTTTAAGAAGTCAGATGATAAAACGAATCTTAAACTCGTCATTTCATTGAAATGCGAAAACATGGCATAACCGTGTTGCGTTGTGTTTGGCTGAGTATAACTACCAAAGTAAGGATGGTTTGACTTGAACTAGTTTTCTAGGCAGGCTCAGACATTAGCCTAATCAGATGAACAGTCAGCACCCAGTATACCGTTGATGCAACTGAATTTGAAACGGCACAGGTTGATGCAATATTTCACGAAGGTAGTGGGGAATGGAGGACGGTAATTTGACGATTATGTCAATTTTACAGGCATTAATGCGAGAATGTCTGGGTCGTGACTATGTGGGAAAACAAAGTAAGGATGCCTTCAGTTTTTGCCACAAACCCTTACCTTGTGTCAGAAATTATATATTTCATTGAAAAATGATATTTCTTACGGTGGACACTTTTGTAGACTAGGAAATCCTGTGACCGTTAAAGCTTAAGTGAGAGGGGCTAAGTGATTTTTGCATACTTTAGCACCTGTTTATTGTATACGTCTTCCACACGCTTCCAAAACGTTTTGTTTCGTTTGTCAATGACAGCAAACGTCCCAGTCAAAATTTTAGTAATGTCGGACAGAGCCAACGTTTCCTAGTTGTTTATCGGCACTTTAGGGAACTCAAGTGTTTTTAAGCAATCTACACGGTGAAGGTAGATATCGAATCCAGGACCTCTCTCTCTGGTACCCTATTCTACCATTACGCCACCGCGCTCCCCGCTTCCCAAAAAAACCAAGGCAACTTATTAGGTTTTCCATCAAATGTCTGTTTTCGTCAGAAATATTGACATTATAAACTTGTAACGGTTTATACACAACGCAGACACTCGACAAATGTGACGTATGTGTTGTGTGCAATGTTAAATGTGTCACTGTCAGCATCTTGGCATTTAATATGTGTGTGTGTGTGTGTGTGTGTGTGTGTGTGTGTGTGTGTGTGTGTGTACTCGCTCGTCAAAATTGTCTGTTGCCATGCAATAAGGTTGTGTATCTTAGTTTTACTCGGTACTCATTAAAATTTCTCGTAATGCATTTTTCTTGATAGCACAGGTAAATGTACGTCTGAAATAGGTTTACATATTAAATTAGTTCTTGCTCATAGTGAACTAGCGCATGATATAAAGACTACAGAAGGTCCCTTCATGGGGACTCTCTGCACCTGAACGTAATGGATTGACTTCCCCGGCCATTGCTTAGCCCATCTCCCTAAAAAGTACTTTGCACATGCTCCGAACTCCCCACCCCCACATATAAAGTGTTTGCTCTGTAACTCCCCACAAATGATCACTAATGCACTCTCTAGCTCATAAACTAGCCATTGTCTCCGCCTACCTGGTAGGGACCAGATATGTTTGTTGCAATATTGCTATAAGACACGATCATCTTTTCTGAAACGTGAGGGGAGTAACAAACTGCAGTGTGCAGGACAACTAGTATCAGTCACATTGCAGAAAAGATTCCCAGGTCAAAAGCAAGGTGAAACAACATTCACATTGTGCAATAGATCGATCACCCATAACAACGGACAAGAATATCAGAAGCTTTACTTGCTGCATTATGGAGAATATATAGGTATAGGGTTATACACTTTTGACCATGTTTGCATACACATGTAGATTAATTTAAAAAATCAAATATGTTTATCCAAATTAATACTTAAGCTGTCAATTCACAGCAAAAAATGTTAAAAATTAAACATTTTCATTCTGCGAAAGTGTCCGCCGTAAGGAAAAACATATTAGGCCTAAAGATCCGCCGTAGTTAGCATCATTTTTCAAAAACACCTCTTGGACGTAGGTAGCATCCAGGCAATGAACTAATTGGTGTACGTTGCTTCCCAAACGATCCAACCTAGGTGTGTTAACACCATGTTGTGCAAAAGTCGCCTCGAATACATGATTGCTGTTTGGTAGTATGAAACAAGGAATGATTCCGGTATACATGTATATCAGGACTCCAGTTAACATTCAGGTACATTAGTTTTCAACTAGTTTTATTTGACATTTTATGGACATAATAAAAATACATTTATACACTGTTACGGCTGCACTGCCAAGTGTAATGGTATGTCACACTTACATAAGTCATATTCATAGTATAGTTTTGTACATCGTAGAATGCAAATGTACTGTAAATGTAGTGTACATGTAGTTGTCATTTTTCATCTTGTATGTATGTTATATGTTTCTGTCATAATCCTGTATGTTTTGGATTGAATGCAGATTAAATTTTGAATCTTTGAATCTTTTGTATATTGAAACTTTGATAATGACAAACGATGATGAAGGATTTGAGCAATAAACAAACTTAATCAATTTTCCTGTTTCTTCTATAAAATGTATAATTTCTGTCACACTTTAAGGTTTTTTAACAAACTACTTATGGCAAAAAATGAAGCCATCCTTACTTTGTTTTCCCACAAAGTCACGACCCAGACATCCTAAAATTAATACCTGTAAAATTGAAATGATCGTCAACTTTCCGTTCTCCATTTCTATCTACCTTCGTGAAATGTTGCATTAATCTGTGTCGTAACAAATTTGGTTGCATCAACGGTATACAGGGTGTATAAGGCCAGCACTGGTGTTTACGAGATCTGGTTTCCATTTGCATGCGAAATGGTCTAAAGCAATACAGTGAAATAGTTGGTAGATCTAAGTATTTGTATTTATATTAAAACAGAAAGAACAAAAAGAAAAAAGAAAAAAAAGAGGGAAAAATGGATTCGATCTCGGATCGCCTGGTTCATATTCTGGCAACCAGTGAGCTATCACCAATATTGAATCAATACTATGATTTAACATACTTGAAACTAACTGTTTGGTGTATTTGACCTTGACATGAGACAAATCTTAGGAGCAAGTCACAACCTCAAACATTAGACAAGTCTTACCGATAAGATAGATCATAAGTCACTACTAAGCTCAGACTTGATCATAATATATGTCCTAAGAGAGCGCTTACGATCGTCTTACGACCAACTTGAGTATCTCTTAGAGATTATGGAGCGTAACTGAAAAGAACCTTAAGTTACGGTGACAACTTAACAGCATCGTACATTGTAACTTAACGGTCAACTCAAGCCCACCTTAGCGTCGTCTTATCTTGCGAAATGGCACCTTTCATTTCAAAAAGTTACGATAGCTTTAATAGAGTAACTGAAATATCAAGAGCGTTAATTTTTAGGTGGTCATCTTGAGACCATCGTTAAGTATGTCGTAAGTAGGGGAACTTAAGACACCTTCGTGTTACAAACCCCAGCTCCTGATCATTGATTCATTTTAACTTTTCGGATGTCAATACTGGGATTTCTGACTTTCCTTAAATTAAATCAAAATGTATACATAGTTGAATGTGTTATTAAACATTCGACAAGGCGTTGTCGCTGACAATATACCGGACGAATTGGCTTCTAACAAACCGAAGGAGAAATAGTGAGTCGCTGTTTTAGTGAATTCATATCCGACCCTTTTGTTCAGTCTGGGCAGACAGGACACTTTCCTAGTCCTTTTTAGCATTACTTTGGTGTCACTGCATTTTGCTCAACAATATACGAAGGGCGTTCAAAAAGTTCGCGGAAAAGTGTCATCATATTCTTATTTTGTAAATCAGCTGAATTAAACTATTACAGTTATATAGACAAACATGATTTGTACTTATACAGCAAATTTTGCTTCTCTGGCATGAAAACAATGTTAACAGTGGTTGCTATGGAAACCGTACATCACGACTACCGGCCCACTTCTGTTCATGCTTGCAAAAAGTCGATGTTAAATGATGACGTTGCATTTGATAGTTTACCGTGCTTTTTTCACCAA
The DNA here is from genome assembly GCA_964017185.1 of Rugalucina vietnamica. Taxonomy (NCBI): domain Eukaryota; kingdom Metazoa; phylum Mollusca; class Bivalvia; order Lucinida; family Lucinidae; genus Rugalucina; species Rugalucina vietnamica. Next base: position 7,731,941 of record OZ024872.1, read on the forward strand.
ACTTTTTATGAGCAAAGTTCAATAATGTTTGCGGTGAGCAAATGACGTTATATAAGTGTGTGACGTCACTTGTTGGCGTAAAGCGGCCATATTGTTTAGTGGGTATGCTTAAAATGCGAAGGGAACAACGGTATTCGATAAATTGTGTGTTTGGAACGGACTATAAAAGAAAGAAACACTACTTAGAGCAGAAAGCGCACATGGCAACAAGGAAATTAAGAAAACGGCAATCAAAAAGTAGTATGCATTATTTCGACACGACCAGAAAAGCGTCCATGTTGACTCGCATAGCGTAACGTCAAATAACGTCATACTGTCGAAAAGAGTAGAATTCGTGAGATACACAACATATCGAATTGTAGTTTCGGCACAATTCACCGCATTATACACACAGAACCGACAACTAGACGCCCATATGCCAGGTAGATTCCAAAATGTTTAAAAGCTAGCCGACTGTGGCATGAATGCGTACAGCATGACGTTGTTATGACGTTGGGCCGGTTTTACTGTTGTTACCTTAGAAACGCACGTGATTTAATGCCTAAATTTCACTTTATTCAAATTTTGTGCATATGTTAACTATATGTTAATTTACAACATGCACAGACAACATAAATTTCCAATGACAATTACAAATTTGGCAACACTTTTCCTCGAACTTTCTGAGTCCCCCTCGTATGTCACGTTTCAGGTGAGCGTTCTCGTGACCATTGATTCTCTTTTATAAAGCTCATTTGCGTTGGACACCGTAGCCAAGAGGTTAAGAGCTCTGATTTCATAGCTTCGCTAAATAATTCATCACCTAACCGCAGTGTCTTGTTCGGGTTCGAACCACACACAGAGCATATATGAGAAATGAAATTATCTTGAAACGAAGATTTAAAATCTACTCTTAAAGTTTAAGCTCGGGATTCGAACTCTACAGTCTTATGATTATATGAGAATAAAAAAATATAATTGTCTTATAGACTACTCAACTCAGTTGAGACTGAAAATTATCATGCTCTAAATGTTTAAATGTCGACCGTATTGTTGGCATATTAACATTTATTAGCAGGATAATTAACTGGCTTTAGTAATCAACATCTGAAATTTCAATCAGTTTTATAGACTGTTTCAGTATCTATGAGATATTGAAATTTCATTCTCAGCTCCACTGAGCATGAAAAAAGTTCAATAGCCTCGGAGCATGAGGTTAAACACTCAATACCCGAAGTAAAGTTTCTAACTCGAAACTCGGTAGTCGAATGCAAAGATGCGGGCCGCCGAGGAATAAATTACAAAGCCCAAACCCTGGTCTGATACACTGCGTCGAACAAGAACGTGTTCAGAATATGCACAAGAGTAATTAAGCGACGAAAATATCGAATTAGCAACAACCTGCAGGTAGACAAGAAACACTTCGCTGTAGGTTGTCGCCTAGTCGATTAGGCTTCCCATCACCACTTTCTGCGTTGCAACATGTATGATGTTGCATCAATCGGCGCTGTTAGAAACTTGGTTACATCAAGGGCATACAGGGAGAAGATATTTGGAAGATTTCATTCACACTGGCTTGTCTGGCAACTCAACGTTGGGCATTAAAACTTGATTAGTGGTGGGCTGAGCCTGCCTATTTCGGATGCCATAATATATTTATGCAGGTAGAAGTCCCATTTAATGCAGACAGCGTTTCGACATGACAAAGGCTGTTGAGTTGGACATATAAAACCAAATGAAATAAAAACTTAGGACATCCCAGACGCATGCCAACTTTGAATTGAGTCGTGGAAGTTATCATCATCATCATCATCATCATCATCATCATCATATCCGTATTATTGCCCTTTGTCCTCATCTTACGGTTGGACTTGTTTGACAAGTCGCCTTCTAAGACAACCTCTTCTGGTCGATTCTGCGGATCAGTCTGCGTTTCAGCAATGTCCATTCCGAGCTTTTTCTGTAATTTTTCATGTGAATATGAAAATAAGTTTACAAAGACAGACACTACTGAGGTCCTGTCATAGTCAAAGAGAAAGGCATTATGACAATACTATGAAATCCGACAGATGCTATTTACAATAACAAATGCTCATTTTTTCGTGGGTCAACCGTAAATTGCTTCTGTTCCTGAGAAAGGATACATTGATATAACATGAATGCATAATACTAGGTAATATCAGTTGCCGCATTCGTGTTTCTCTGATGGAAATCAATTTGTCTCGGGTGAGTATAAATGTATTCAAATGAAAGTGTACATTGTCAGTTTGAAAAATTGTTATCTCATTTCCTTTCGGCGGTGACTTAGTCAAGGGAATTAGTATTTCCTTCCAGATGGTTCAACTTTTTAACAAGAAAGCCGTACGTAGCGAATTGACGTTTCTGAAGGTGCGTTCTCAATCTAAGCTATAAAAATAGTCTGCGTCGTGAGAAAACTGCCTCAATGCAGTGCTGTCTGGACCATGGACATTTATATTAAGAAATCTATTTAATGTCATATATTTTAGTTTGCATTAGGAGTTGTCTTTTAGATATGCAATGCTTTTAGTTTTAGCACAAGTTATGTAACGGTACTATCATTTGGCGAGTTGTCTACAGTAACAACAATCAATGAGTGGGCACAGTTGAGTTTGACATCGTCATAATCACCAGTTGGTCGTTCGAAAGCATATAAATAAGTTTTGCCCAACTAATGAGCATGGGTTACATTTGCCCCGATCATCGCACTATTTTTCGGAATGTGATTTTCATACGATTTTTAGACATAGTAGGTGATCGTAGGCTACGACGTAAGTGTTTACGATTCATACTGACATCGTGCGATTTTGTCGACGTTCTGAGTCAGAATTGTACGGAGATCGTACGGAAATCGTAGCTCTGTCACACTTTAAGTGAAAATCTTAAGGAGCCCGTGCGATGTCCGTGAGCAGTCCCTACGAGCCCTCGTGGCCTTCTTACAATCGCCACGTACTATTGTTGTCCCCAATTTATCATAACAAATCGTGCGGTGACCGCACGATCACCGCAGGGTCTCCGTACGACGCCCGCTCGACGGGTCTACGGGCTACGGTCTTACGATTTTTTAAACATTTGTAAAAGTGCAGACAACTACAAAATCGTAAAGGCTACGGAGATCGCAGGAAGCCGTAGAATCGTAGAGACATCGTCATGGGGTCACCCTGCGGTGACCTTACTACAATGGCAAAAAATGGCATCGTACGATTATCGCAAGCTAATCGTGGGCCGTATGTAACCTAGGCATTAGATACGATTAACACTTTCACTGCCACCGACGACTATAGTTGTTCTACGGGTATATATGCACGTTACATTACAGTCTGTCACTTTCTTTTGACTGTAAGTTTCGTTCTGATCAAGGCCTGTTTTGTGTAGGATTGCTACGGACACCGTGCAATTTTAAAGCACATTTGCGTCAGCGGCATAAGAATATGTCCACTGAAATAACAACAAAATAATAAAATAAAATATAATACCGGTCACTTACATTTTATCTATTTTTCGAAAAAAGTAAAAATATTTTGAAAATTCTATTGAAATCTCAAAATAGACCTAAGGGCAGTGAAAATTTTACAGAATTGTCCTCATAGCATGCAGGGCGCCCCATTAAAAAACCGTACCCCCATTTTCTAAATTCGCAAATCCCATTACTTTTTTTTAAAATGCGACATTTTGAAACCCCCATTTTCGGCATTCAAACCTTTTCATTTCAAAAGGTAAACCCATATTGAACATGGTCGTGCAAAAATCTGGATTTCCCTAGCATCACTTTTGTCAATTATGGACAAAATGTGAAAAATTACCCCACCAAGCAATGCAAATTCTTGTTATTTTTTTAAATTGAAGGTATATGTGTTTGGCAGTCAATTATGCCAACCTGTTTAGTTGACTTCTCCCCCCCCCCTTAACCAGCTTCTAGCTATAGTCTGATTTTTTTCATTGTGCAGGGCGGAGCCTGTCAATTTTTGATTGACAATGACAAAGTTGACCATTACATTTAAAAATAGGTAGTTCTCACTTGGACTGTTACTTTGACCCACTTGTTATTGTTGAACCAATCAGTGTCAAAATTTAACCTCATGTACCGAAAATGATGGGTAAACACATACTGTCACAGAAAAATATTCTGTACTGCATGACTGTATTTATGTATGACCATATTGAAAATTCCCTTTTCTATCCCTCCTATTACCCGAGTTATAGAGTAAAGTTCCCTGTCATCATTAAAAGAGGGAAATTTTCGTCGACATATTTTTTTTTTTTTTTTTTTTTTTTTGTATGGCTGTGAGCACATTAGAAAACAATGATGAATGTCGCAAACATGTTTTTTCTATGCCGCCTGAAAGTTCTGAACAAAATCTCCCTGTCACTAGCATTAAAAGTGGATTTTTGTGGCCGATGTTTTAGCTTACCTATGCCCTCACAAGGTGAGCTTATAGGATCAAGGTACTTGAGCCGGCGTCCCTGCATCCGTTTGTGCGTTCATCCGTTTACCCTTTCAAATATGACTATCTCTAAGACCATGCTAAATGCGATCAAATTTTATCTGAAGCATCACTGAGGTGGGGGAATGATTGCATTAGATTGAACAAAAAAAAAGTTTTCTAAACTGCAAGGCCCATAACTTTCATATTTAGAGCAAATCATTGTATAGTATAAATACTGTCATGGGGTCCATACAAGGATTGTCTATCTTGAAGCTTACACTGATAAGCAAATCACTAAGGTGAGCTACGGCACAATTTGGTCTCTCGTTTTCGTTTAAGTCTGTCTATGAGCGCATACATATATAAGAAACGATGAATGTCATCACAAACAGACATTTTATATCCCACCTTTTTCCCAGTCTATGGACACTTTTACTGCTGGCAGGGAACGTTTGTCCGGTGGGATAGAAAAGTCTTGTTTGCGGCATAAGTATTCGTTTCCTATAGCGCTCACAGACAGACAAAACTGTAAAAAATCGGCAACATTTTCATTAACATTGGTAATATGTGGTCAAGAAAAGTTCTGTTGCAACATTCATCATCATTTTCTAACATAGCGATCACAGCCAGACGAAACAAAATTTTATATATAATAATAAAAAAAATGGCGTCAAACATTTCCACTTACATGGAACTTTTTGTTGAACGTTGGTCATAGGTGACATCAAAAAGATGAGATTGTGTCATTAATTGTCATTTTTTATGCGCTATCACCTAGATTAAAGACAAAACAATCTGCTACAAAATTGTTCGCTGCAAGCGAATATGCTGCTTACTTGACTGTTTTTTTCGCTGTGGCAAAATAGCTGCTAACTTGACCAATTTCACTGCAGCAAAATTGCGGCTAACTTGACTGTATTTTCTATTTTGCTGCAGCAAATTTAATTCTAACGCTGCAAGCAAAATCGTCATTAACTTGACTGCTTTTGCTGTAGCAAAATTGCTGCTACATGTAACATGACTTTGCTGCAGAAAAAATGCTGCTAACTTGACCGTTTTGATGCAGCAATTTGCTGCTAATTTGACCGAGCTGACCTTGTAGGAAAAATAAGTAAAATTAGCTAGTTCTCTGAATCGCTTTATTTTTTAAGAATGGCACTTTATTGACCTTCTACTGCGGTCAAATACCATCAGTAAAGCAAAGAGTTGTTGACAAAGATAGAGGCATTGGCTAACTTGATAGAAATATTTGAGTGTTGCTGTATGGGCTGTATGGTTATATTTAAGAAACAAAATGTTTATGTTTTTGTGTGTCTACCATACACTTCACCTATTTTGAAATCATTCGGGTGAAACACAGGTAAATCACAGAGACAACAAGCATAGTCACCTTTACCTCAATTATACATTGTCAGCTCCGGGACCCTTTCTCAACAATGAAATCATGGGCTTAGCTAAGCCCTGCCCTGCACATTGAAAAAAATCCAAGTATAACGTATATTGTGTAAATATACATTAGGTGTCTCCAGTAAAAATGACTTGTTGGGTCTATGGGGGACATTGTTCAAAATTGATTTACGATCGGAAACAAAATGACATGAGAGCAGGTTCCAATGAAGCACATGCGCAACAACATGAAAACCAAAACTCGTTTATGTTGACAACATCTATTTTGCTTCGATTTATAGCAAGGAATTTGCAGTAAACTACATAGGAAACTTTATTATATACTAAGTCATAAAATAAAGAGAAATATTTTTCGAATATAAGTTATATTTAAAATGTTACATTTTCATGTGACAAAATGTTTTATTGTGAAAAAATAACTTTTTTTGGATTGCCTCTGCCTTTTCCATTTGCTTACTGCATGTCACCTCAGAATTTCAAATGCCTATACTGTTTTATTTGTGAACGAAAACATAAAGTGTGGGTATTCATTTTCGTAATGAGACCATAAACATTTTGGTACCAAAATTAATATTGCTATTTTCATATTTCACACCTCCTCACTTCTATGGTTTCTTTAACAGTTTAAGTTAGTAGTACCATCTAATCCATCTTCTTCTATTGAACGTATTGTATAATAAAGAAATAAAAAGGCAGGACCGCGTCGCGAATGAAAAAAATATCCAGGCCCGAAAACATCTTCCAGCCCCTCCTCCCCCCCCCCCCAAAAAAAAAAAAAAAAAAAAAAAAAAAAAAAAAACCGGACTTTCAGGCATCGCTTTTTTTGTGCACAGAAATTCTCATTCACAATTCCAGCCGTAAGTCATAGAGTGGGAGATGCTTACGTGGCATTTTACAGCGCCAATGGCTTTCACGAAGTTTCACGGCGAAAGCATCTGTATTTTGACGTCAGGGTGCAGTTTTTAAAATGGTGCACACACACAAGTTTTGAGAAAAGAACAAATCTAACCAATTTTGATTTATGCTATACAATGAGAGAGAACATTAAAAGAAGGAAATGTAATTTTCGTTCATATTTTGTATCTAATGGCCAAGTTATGCAACATTTTCGATGAGGCGTTTTATTGACGTTATTATTCATAATAAAAGGGCTATTGCACTGATATCGAATTGCGTTTATCTACATTTTAAGTGCACATTTGGTGGCCAGTCACTTTTTGTTTAGTTAGGACAGCTATCAGGGGGTGAAAGGAAAAAAGTATAAAGACCACACTAATGTGTTTGTCAGCATTATAAATGCTTAATGCTATTTGCTAAATGCTTTTTTGGCGTCCTTTCTGACAATTTTTGTCCTAAATTTTGTACATGTACTAGAAATTGATTATTTTGGTGTTGTTCGTCCCAATCTCAAAAGCGAAGGTCATATGGAGACGTGAGGTCGGTTTAAAGTCTCATCCGAAAGACGGGTATGCCTTTCAATTGGTATTGGAGGCTGAAGAAGATGCTGACCTACCCGTGTCCTACATGCAGAAATTAATCTAGGTAACGTATTTGTTTAGAGAGGGACGCTCGTTTGTCATGACCAATCTTCCACAAAGCCCTCAAAATTCATGACATAATGTATAGTTAGGTCTACTACCCGTCGCTGCTGCTTTTAAAGAGACGTTAATTGGAGGCCGGTGATTATGTACATGCTCATTTAATCTTTGAGAGGTGGCACCGACGTCGTAAAACACACACAGATGAATGGACGACAGACAGAAGGACAGAATTAACCCAATCCTGAATTGGAAACCCTCTATTCATATATACAAGTACAATGCATCCTCATAAGTTTGAAAGATCGTCAATCTTAAACATATTTATATCGATATTTTGAAAGTTGACTGTTGAACAACGCTAAAATTTCACAAAAAGAATTTTATTAAGTTGACTGTGTCAGAAATATCGAAAACATATCCAGTCGACGCTTAGACAACTTAAGCGTTAAGATAGCAACCACGTTTCAAACCCTACTAGAATTAAAATGCAAAAAAAATGCTTTTTGTTAAACACGCATACGTACAGCCCCAAATGCGGTTTTGTCCCAAAACAAATTTAAGAATTTTCTTGAATGTTTATTTATTCGAAAATGTACCCTTCTAAGTCACCACGACAACCTATCAAAAACTAATGCTATAAGAATTGAAGTCAGTAAATATCAAATATCATCAATTAAACTGCTGAAAACATACACTTTCCACGTTTCACCCCAACAGTTAAAATGACGTTGGTATCAAGAATTTCAAGAGAAGCGGTTAAAACTTTGAAAGAGGGTTCTTTTTCATTTTTTTTTCAATGAAAACGAAATAATTTGGTCAAAAAGAGGGGTTCACGTGAGCCCTACTCGGGCACCTATCCCCGAACCCTCGCCACTGCGATACATGTTGCACTTTATCCGACTGGCATTATGGGAATAATGCAACTTACACATGTGCATGATGTAGACGATTTGGCTGATCGATTATGAGCACGACAAGTAAATCCACAATAAACATCAAAAGCTGTCCAGAGTTATTTTATATCACCGACCGTTCCAAGGCGGTACTTTTGTTGTAGGTCTATTTGTTTTATAGTATGGTGTTAAATGTTCTGCTGTTTGCACATTTTATGTACGTTATTAAGAGTTTGTTAATATATATGTGACAATATCTGACATTTTTGGTCTTGTGAAGTCGAAAGTCGGAAATTCAGATGTTAACATTTTTTAAATTTTTTAAACGGATATAAAAAAGCTTAAATGAACAGCACTTTAGATAAATGCGAAATTGACAAATTATGCAACGTCCTCGGTTTGCTTCTTGTGCCTTCCCCTTAAGGGTAAACATTACTATATTGTCTATGAGCACACTGTCTGCGCAACGTCGGCGTTTAGTACGTGCACATTACGCGTAGGTTTTAGCGTCGTATTGTTTTGATTTCTCAATGGCGCTGCAAGCTGTAGAATCTTATTCTGTTTGTTGCTGCATAATTAAGCCATAAAGCGGGAATACATATTGTTCATTTTTATTTTAAAAGAAGTTTTGTGGCAATTGATTTACTCAAATACGTGTAAAAGGTTAAATATATGTGAAAACGTTTATTTCGTTGTTGGTGACGTCGCATAAAAACACGCGACGTCAGTGCAACGTTTAGCATTAAAACGAAAAAGGCGGGAAAATTGAAAGTTTTTTCTCTATATATCTTCCAACGCAATCCGGTGACCCACACTTTTTATTTGAACTTTCGAATGGTTACTACGTTTCCTATCTGTTGGTGTAATTTAATCAAAATCATATGCCTGGTTTAGGAGATATCGCAAAATTACGTACTTTTTACAGGTTTGAAAAGATGGCGGGAAAGTTAATTTTGCATGTAATCTCCTCACTTTTAGAGCAAATAGTATCAAAATGTAAGAAATTAACACTCATCGTGTGTTTAAGTTGTTTTTGCAGTAATAACATGTATATTAAAACACATGTCCGCTACAAGTGCGGTTTTCTGAAATGCACGAGAAACATCCAAAAAGTTCTGATACCATGGAAACGAGGCCGGTGACAACCAACTTTTATTTCGATTTTAGTCCAAGGATACAGTTATCTTGAAGCATAGGAAGTTTCATGAAAGTCATATGCGAGAATTAAATAGTAATGTTTCCCTTTAAGTGATAAAAAGCATGAAAAATCGTTTGTTACACTGAGTTAAAGTGTCATGATATTGTCCTCACAACTATGGATTACATTACAGAATTTGATTCTTAAAGCTCTTGAAAGAAAGGTTTCTTATAAAACTACGTTTTGAAACTAGTATGGACAAAAATCCAATAAATGTTGCGTTTGATTTCATGACGTCACATTCAATCATATTTTGTGACGTCGACATCGTACCTCCAAAAGATCGCAGAGTTCGTCACATATGAGCGTGTTTTCGAAAGAGCAGTCACACATTAGGCGAGTAAGACAAATGCGCGCCTTGCGTTGAAGATTTTGGACGCATTACAATTAATTTGCTTCTGAAACTTCAATTAGTCACACAGTCGCATGCGACTCGGGCACATTTTGTAAATTTTAAACATCCATAAAATTGTTATATAATTTTCTGTTATTAGCAGTCACACATAAGCGTAAACGAAGACAAACGCACACTGGACGTGTTGACAAAGTGCAAGATTCATCAAACGTCACTTCGGAGAAACGTTAAAAACGCGCTACAGGCGCGTCATGTACGCTTGGTTTTCGTTGTTGTACATCCTTATACGTCGGTGCGCGTTCCGAGCGCGTTTGGGCTCAAGACTGGGCTCGGCGCGTCGCGAACCTTTAATTTCAACACCCGTTATAAGTGCGCTGAATGCAGGCATGTCAATGTACGCAATATGGGCGTTCAAATTTTACGAGCCATTGGTTTGGGCGCTTTCCGAATGCTTTAAACAGTAATGTGCCCCGAGCGGGTACGAGACGAGCGATAAATATTTGATACGCCTCTTGTGGCGTATGTTTAATGTGTGTCTGCGGGGGCGTAACCCATATGTACTCCACAATTGTCAGCGTGCCTGAGTCGCATGCGACTGTTTGACTAATTCAATTGAAGTTTAAGAAGCAAATTAATTGTTTTACGTCCAAAATCTTCAGCGCAAGGCTCGCGTTTGTCTTACTCGCTAATTAAGCTCATTAGAGCTTATGTTTATTGTTATGTACTGTCATGTCGTCTTAAAATAAATTTTCTCATCTTATCTTATCTCTTTATGTCACATGCTCTGCCTAACTAATGTTTTTTTGTGTTGTATTTCAAAATGTTTTCCAGTGGACCCATTCTCGGCGGACATGAATGCTTATGTGCGGCGTCACAAAACGCTACCTTACGCGCGTTATTTTATTTACGGCGAATCATTGTCAGTGTTTATTTGCAAACTGTGACGTTTCCATTAGGTTTAATGGGAAACACGATAACGTCGTGTTAGAATCATTCAATAACCTATAAATATATTATATTAACAAACTGTTAATTACGTACATAAAATGTGCAAACAGCAGAATATTTAACACCAAACTGTATATAAAACAAATAGAACGACAACAAAAGTACCGCCTTGGTACGGTCGGTGATATAAAATATATCAAGCTTTTAGTGTTTGTGGATATTTTGTACTTAATTCAATTGTCTTGCTCATAATCGATCAGCCAAATCGTATACTTAATGCACATGTGTTAGTTGCATAATTCCCATAATGCCAGTCGGATAAGTTGCAACATGTATCACAGTGGCGAGGGTTCGGGGATGGGTGCCCGAGTAGGGCTCATGTGAACCCCTCTTTTTGACCAAATTATTTCGTTTTCATTGAAAAAAAAATATGACAAAATTTAGGCGAAAATACGTATGAAAAAGAACCCTCTTTGAAAGTTTTAACCGCCTCTCTTGAAATTCGTGATGCCAACGTCATTTTAACTGTTGGGGTGAAACGTGCAAAGTGTGTGATTTCAGCAGTTTAATTGAGGATATTTGATATTTACCGACTTCGTTTCTTATAGCATTGATTCTTGATAGGTTGTCGTGGTGATTTAAAAGGGTACATTTTCGAATAAATAAACATTCAAAAAATTCTTAAATTTGTTTTGGGACAAAGCAGTTTTTGGACTGTACGTTTGCGTGTCTGACAAAAAGCATTTTTAGCATTTTAATTCTAGTAGGGTTTGAAACGTGGTTGCTATATAATATGAATAGCGGGTTTCCAAGTCAGGGTTGGGTTAATTTTGTCCTTCTGTCTGTTCGTCCATTCATCTGTGTGTGTTTTATGACGTCGGTGCCACCTCTCAAAGATAAACTGAGCATGTACATTATCACCGGCCTCCAATTAACGTCTGTTTAAAAGCAGCAGCGACGGGTAGTAGACCTAAGTATACATAATGTCATGACTTTTGGGGGCTTCTTGGAATATTGGTCATGACAAACGAGCGTCCCTCTCTAAACATATACGTTACCTAGATTAATTTCTGCATGTAAGACACGGGTAGGTCAGCATCTTCATCAGCCTCCAATACCAATTGAAATGCAGCAGCCATTTCTAGCACACCAGTCTTTTCGGATGAGACTTTAAACCGAGCTCGCGTCTCCATATGACCTTAGCTGTTGAGTGGGACGAAAAACACCAAATCAACCAGTTTCTAGTACATGTACAAAATTTAGGACAAAAATTGTCAGATAGGACGCCGAAATAGTTGTCCTACGTTTAAGACAAAATCTGAGAACTTCCTAAATTTCTTGAGTTTGATGAAACACGACTTTCGTATAAAACGTCCTGGGACATTTTCAAGGACAAAATTTTGTCTTAAACACTTTGATGAAACTGGCCCCAGATCAAACAGGGTCTAACAACTCGTCTTCGCAAAAGTCATTGTATTTGTATTTCGTCTATGATCAGATGATAGCGATATGCACCAGTCATTTGTAACCACTGCCCCCCCCCCCCACCTACGGGGATAGCCGGGGAATGGCCGGGCTAATGAGCGGGGTAATTACCTATTGAGTGCCCCGGCAGGGCCGTGTAAATGCTGGGATAGTGATTTGGCGCCAAAATAGCGGGGCGATAGCCGTGGAATGGGCCGGAGAAATAGCAGTGTTTTACGCGTGTTTTACCGGAGCGATGGTCGTCTTTTAGCAGAGCAGTAACACACTGGTCAATCTATACGTTGCATTGCCGGGGTCTACGCGGACTTGCCGGGGATTGATACGCTGATTTGTGGAATAAAATGGCGGCCAACAATAAACAAACTGCGAAAGTGGTACGTATTATCCTGCTTATCTTCAGTTATAGTTTATTCCAAAACATCTCGTATGCCAAAGGGACTATAGAATTGTATCGGAATGACGTGCGTGGCATGCACTTGGTGATTTATCTACGCATTCAGGAATACAGTCGAGTACCGATACGGTGGGTAGGACGATTTTGAAGATTACTTGTAAATTCACGACTTTCAAATGATATAGTTTTCATCTGTTCTACTTTTCTTTCTGTTTATCCATGCACGAGTCATCATTTGGCCCCATAGCATCGGAAATTAGCAACAGTTGGGAAGAGATGTTTGTTTTCTGAGAAATATCTCGAAAATTGTCGTTGTACGCCAGAGCTGGCGGAACCATGTGCTACGCGGTTTGCCGGGTACCTTTTTTAAGCACCTGGTAGACTGAAATACGTCCAAAAAGCATCAGAATTATCACGTAAATTAAGCATGCAATATCTTTAATTGTTACCAAATATCACCGAAACTGCATGTAACTTAATGATGACGGTGTCTTACTAGTGCATATTCAGAATAGAAACAGAGTACCTTTGTGATATAGGTTCTAATGAAATCAGAAGTTTGAAACGTGTTGCAGCCCCCGTTAAGGAGTTTGAAACGTGTAACACATACAAACTAACAAAGACAATATCTACGTACATGTGGCAGAGAAACTCGTAAGATGCCTATTATACATTCTATACGTTATTTCTTGGGCACCGCTATACTGGAAGCGCTCCCGAAAGTACATGTAATATTGACTCGGACACATACATTGTGGGTACACATTAGAACCGCCTCAGTGAACTGCAAAACATAGAGTGTATAAGAGATTATCAGGACATTAACAGTAAATCATCTACGTTTTTTAATCGAAGAAATGTTCCCATGACAATGTATGTGTCCATGCAGTGGCGCATTTAGAGGGGGTTCAAGGGGTTCGCTCGAACCCCCCTCTGGATCCAAATCATTTAATTTTCATGGGGAATTTCAAGAGATTTTGTGTGAAATTAGGCAAACGAACCTCCTATTTCTACATTTGAACCCCCACTTCAGAAATCCTGGATACGCCCCTGCCATGTGTGTGTATGCCGTAGGGTGTGTTGATGGTCAAAAAGTAGTTCTATTCGCTATTTATAGTAGAGGAAATGGTTGGCTGGCATGCTGTAAAAAGAAGGATTGATAATTCTGATTCTGTTTGGACGTATTTCAGTCTACCAGGTGCTTAAAAAAGGTACCCGGCAAACCGCGTAGCACATGGTTCCGCCAGCTCCGGCGTACAACGATATTTTTCGAGATATTTCTCAGAAAACAAGCATCTCTTCCTAACTGTTGCTAATTTTCGATGCTATGGGGCCAAATGATGACTCGTGCACGGATAAACAGAAAGAAAAGTAGAACAGATGAAAACTATATCATTTGAAAGTCGTGAATTTACAAGAAATCTTCAAAATCGTCCTACCCACCGTATCGGTACTCGAATGTATTCCTAAATGCTTAGATAAATCACCAAGAGCATGCCATTCACGTCTTTCCGATACAATTCTATAGTTCCTTTGGCATACGAGATGTTTTGGAATAAACTATAACAGAAGAAAAGCAGGATAATACGTACCACTTCCGCAGTTTGTTTATTGTTGGTCGCCATTTTATTCCACAAATCAGCGTATTGATCCCCGGCAAGTCCGCGTAGACCCCGGCAATGCAACGTATAGATTGACCAGTGTGTGTAACGACGAAATCTCCCGAGGACATTTCAAAGAAGATGGTGGCTTCGAAGCAAAACAAAAGTGAGAAAATTCTATCAATATTTTTAACAAAAATACCCATTCCCGCAGCTGCTTCTGTGTTCTCGATAACTCCAATATGGGCGTATTTTTACGCGTGTTTTGCGTTTCGCACGCCTAAAATTCACTGCCGTGGATTCTCGCGCATTACGCCATGTTTGTTTCTGGCGACGCATCCAAGATTTTCCATAAAATAGGTGAGAAAATTAGCTACTGCTGAGAGATCAAGGCATCGTAGCCGCTAGTCATTGTTCAAAGGTCAAGCTGGTGACCGACACGTGCCACTGACATGGGGAAGCAGTAGGCGTGAACTAATTGTGCCCTTAGCCAATCAGAGCGCAGTAAGCTGACGATCAAGTTTTTGTTGATGGAGATTGACAGGTCAATTTTCACGGATCACAAATTAGTGTTAGTTCATAGGAATGTTAGGAAAACATGATGTAGTTAAAATATTGTTAGCGATAAGACACTGCAGTGAAATAAGTCTAGATCTACGCAAATATGCTCGTCGTAATTTTGGTAGGAAAATTCGCTACAGAGACGATCAGAGACGGAACAATTTACACAATAGAGAGATCGTTTTCTTGTGCGATTTTCCGTTTTTTGCACATGTTTCCACTACTTTTTGCATAAAAATTCTCTGAATGAGAGAATGAATCACATTGTCAATTGTTTTTAAGAACTTCTGAATGAGAAATCGGCAGAAAAGAAGAGAAAAAACACACCTTTCTACGGCCACGAAAACTAATGACATTACATCGGTCCCTTTAAAGCACAAGCATTTTTCTTTGTAATGAACATTCAGCAGTCTCCTGGCATCGGTATTGGTCTTAATTGCCTTCATGTGTGATAAAAACCTTAATTTATAAATTTTGGCTGCTTCTACTTCAGTATTCTCTAACAATTTTGTTACGTCTGGAAAAAACAAGTATTGGCTTTTGTAAAAACAAAAAAAAAACAAACAAACAAAAAAAAAAAAAAACAAAACAAAAAAAAAAAAAAAAAAAAAAATTGACATGAGCAAATTTTCAGTGGAATCCTAGTTGAAAAAAAGGTTTTTGAAATATATTATTAAGGGTAAAACTCCAAGTTTTCATGGTCAAACTCCTAGTTTTCATTTCTGACTCCAAGTTTTCATTTCTGACAACTTTTTCCAGTGAAGGATTCTTAGAATCCTGTTCTCAAAATCCTAGTTAGAGCTTATTCCCTCCTTGAATCGATGTACACTCAGTGGTCATAAATGAGTTCCCAAAGTGAAAAAATGCAAGTTTTTAAGTGAATTTGGGTGATAGAAATATGAATTTTAATTATATTGCAAAACAATTCTTGTCTTGTTATGTGATAAAGTAAAATTTCTAAAAGAAAATAATGTTTTGTTGATCATAACTTTGATCTTAAATTCTTGGCTGGTTGCTAGGCAATTTAAAAACGTGACTAAAAAAATGGGTACCCGTTCAACTAAAATTGTTGACATGGTAACATACATGTTAACACCTGGTTGATTTACCACTGAAAGTAAGGACTATGTATTTACCTTTGCATAAATATATGTTTGGACAAGTTTGAACACATCAAAAAGAAACTGCAGCCTTTTAAATTTTTGTCAAGCAAAAAAGACAAAATTAATATGGGAGTCAATGGGAGTGAAGGTGTTCTCAGAATTTCTGCGGCATATAACTAGTGCCATTTTAAACTTCATTATTTTAAGACCTTTAGGTCACTTATAGATTAGCGCCTAATATCTTACCTTTCATCTCACCCCACTGTTACCATGGCAACCACAAACTGCAGACCGATGCTCAATTTTATGTGGTGTTGTAAAATTGCTTAGCAACAAACTCCATTTGCATCAAGAATAATATAAATATTTTAAGATTGTTTGGAAATGTTTTCCCTGCATGATGGTATGTAATATGATAGAGTTCAAGTTCAAGTATCTTGGAAAGGTGGGCAGAACACTTCAATAGTGTGCTTAATCGACCATCAAGCATCAATCAGGATGCAATCGACAGACTTACACAGATAGAGTGCAATGTTCTGTTAGATGAATTTCCTTCCGTTACGGAAACAAGTAAAGCAGTTCAACAACTATCATCTGGCAAAGCCCCAGGTGCAGATGCAATTCCTGCCGAAGTTTACAAGGCTGGGGGGCTACCCATGGCAGAGAAACTGACAGAGTTGTTTCACTGTATGTGGAGGAAGGAGGCTATCCCACAAGAATTTAAGGATGCATCCATAATCCACCTATACAAGCGGAAAGGAAATCCTCAAGTCTGTGACAATCACAGAGGCATCTCCCTCCTATCAATTGCTGGGAAGATACTTGCAAAAATTCTGTTAAATCGTCTGAATGCTCATCTTGATCAGACGGGACTTATCCCAGAAAGTCAATGTGGATTCAGAAAAGACAGAGGGACAATAGACATGATCTTCACAGCAAGACAGCTTCAGGAGAAATGCCAAGAACAGAATGTAGATCTATACATGACGTTTGTTGACCTCACCAAAGCTTTTGACACTGTTAGTCGTGATGGACTCTGGAAAATCATGGCCAAGTTTGGCTGTCCACCCAGATTCATAGCTATGGTGCGGCAGTTTCATGATGGCATGCAGGCACGTGTGCAAAATGATGGAGAGTTCTCTGAACCATTTGAAGTAACAAATGGGGTCAAACAAGGCTGTGTTCTGGCACCAACACTGTTCAGCATGATGTTTTCTGCCATTCTTATGGATGCTTTTCAGGACAGTGACACTGGTTTTCCAATCAGGTACCGTTTTGATGGCAACATATTAAACCTCAGAAGGTTGCAAGCCAAAACTAAGGTCCAGACTGATATGCTAGATGAGCTCCTCTATGCAGATGATATGGATAAGAATGCCAACACAGAGGCAAAAATGCAAAGAGCCATGGATCAAGTCTCACAGTCATGTGATAACTATGATCTCACAATCAGCACAAAAAAGACAGAGGTTGTACACCAACCAGCCCCCGGAAAACCATATAATGAACCAACCATCACTGTGAATGGGCAAAAACTGAAAGTTGTTGACAAGTTCACCTACCTGGGAAGCACTCTCTCCAGAGCAGTGCATATTGATGATGAGATCACTGCCAGAATTGCAAAAGCTAGTGTGGCATTCGGAAGACTCCGTGCAAATGTCTTGGAGCGAAATGGAATCAAGCTTGACACCAAGCTGAAAGTCTACAAGGCTGTGGTACTGCCAACCCTCTTGTATGCATGTGAGACCTGGACAGTATACCAACGCCATGCAAAGAGACTTAACCATTTCCACTTAAGCTGTTTGAGAAAGTTGTTAAAAATCAAGTGGCAGGACAAGATTCCAGACACAGAGGTCCTGAGGAAAGCAGGGATGCAAAGCATGCATACAGTCTTAAAGCTAGCACAGCTAAGATGGACTGGCCATGTTATAAGAATGCCTGATGCGCGACTTCCAAAGAAAGTTTTCTATGGAGAACTACAGGAGGGAAAGCGCTCTCAAGGTGGCCAGAAGAAACGCTACAAAGACACCCTCAAAGCCTCTCTGAAGGATTTCGAAATACCAATGGGGTCCTGGGAACAGTCTGCACAGGAGCGATCAAAGTGGCGAGGTCTCATCAACAAAGGAGCAGTTCTCTATGAAAAGAAGAGAATCTGTGAAGCTGAAAGAAAGCGAAGAGAGCGCAAAGCCAAAACAAATGTGCCACCAGCAGACTCTATGACATTGACTTGCTCTACTTGCAACCGACAGTTTAGAGCCAGAATTGGCCTAGTCAGCCATCAAAGAACTCACCAACACACATCAGCACTATTCAAGAAATAATGATGGTCTTTCTCATTAGTGAGAGACGAACTATCAGAGTTCAAGTAATAGAAATTATATTATGTTGACAAAAAATGACTAAAGATCTTGCATTTTTTCACTTTGGGAACTCACTTAGGGCCTCTGAGTGTAATTAATCAATGCAGACAGTTTACATGTATTAAGACTTCAACTGAATTTTAACAAAATGATGTACTGCACAAAGATCTGTTGCAGGGCATTGTATTTACATAAAAGTGGTAAATGTTTTTTGTTGATGAAATATTTGACATCTACAATCAAAATTTTTTACCTGTCCCCGGGGGTGGGGGAAAAAGAGCAGTGTTTTTACCTCCCATATGTCCCCATAGTGCGGGGGTTATAGCAGGGATTTATTTTGTAAAAAGTTGCTGTCCCCGCCCATCCCCGTAGGTGGGGAGGCAGTGGTTACAAATGACTGGTGCAATAGTAGTACAGAAACTTTAAGTGTAATACCAGATGGACCTTCTGGCCTTAGTCGAAGTGATTGACATTTGAGCCGCCTCATGGGAAAACAAACAATCTGCATAGGCGAAAACAAAGACGCAGATCAGCTTCGCGGTAACCGCGAAGCTGATCAGCGCCTTTGTTTTCGCTACTTGGATAGTACAATGCTTCTACTTTCTAAAAACAAAATTTCCATTCTCTAGCCATCTTCTGTGCTTGTACAGCCTGATTTGTGTTGGATCTGTTCAGAAACCACATTGTCGGTTTTCCCATGAGGCGGCTCATTTATTGATTGTTATTGAACCATATCTAATCACGAATCTTGTTAAATTGTGTATCAACTAGTGAATTGTTTATAAATTAAGCCATTGAAATCTTTCTTGCGTAATAAAGTCTGTGAATGAATGATTATGAAATCTGTCTGAATTCCGAATATGTTAACGTGTGAAAGATTTTTTTTTGTTAAATTAAGTTTAACGTCCCTTTCAAGATTATTTCAGCTCATATGAGACGGGCCAATCAGTAGGTGGGGCGAAAACGGGAGAACCCCGAGAAAAACCACTTGGCACACCCATTATTTATGTCTTGATATTATGAATTAATATAATAATAACGATAATTAATTAGTTTATTTTAGTGTCACGTATCAAAAGCATAGGTATACATACTATTTTGAAACTAACATATTTGACACCCAGCCGAGTGTGGCTTATGTGGCACTTATTTACATATAAGTCATATGGGAGCGCGGTGGCGTAGTGGTAGAGCGTCGGACCCCGAATCGAGAGGTCCTGGGTTCGATCCCCACAAGCGGCACCAAGTTGCGTCCCTGAGCAAGACACATTAACTCCCAGAACGCATTTGCTCCGGTCGACATGACTGTAAAAATTGTTAACTGGGACGTTAAGCCTCAATACAAAAAATATATACGTATATACATATATAAAACAGGCGGTATGGAATGGGTGACGCACAATGAAAAGTACACAATAACAAGAATAATAAATCGCTGTAGGAGAAAACTCCAAAATCTTTAAGCCCCTATCTCACTGGAATGCGACAACTGGAGACTAGTTCGCGAATACTTCACGACTATTTTGCGACAAAGATTAACGATATAAACACAACTTTGCAGTCTCATTGAATAGACATTTATGCAACAAATTCGCGAATTTCGGTCTAATTTTGAAAATATATCTCGCGACTATTCGTACGACAGTCGCGCGACATACGTGCGAGTGTCGCACGCCATTCGTACGAATGTCGCTTAGTTTTTTTTCTCGCCAGATAGTCGCGAGGTTTTCGCAAGACTGTCGCGCGACCGTCGTGCGACACTCGCACGACATTTGTACGCGTGTCGCGAAAATTTCGCATTGTAAATTCGCCATAATTTCGCGGCGACAAGTTTGCGACACTCGCACGAACGTCGCACGACCGTCGCACGACAGTCGCGCGACAGTCTTGCGAAATGTTTTGGCGAATTAATTCCCATAAAATTTTAAAACATGTTTAAAAACTTCGCGACCAGTTCGCGACTAGTTCGCGACACAAGAAAATTCTCACGACACTCACGCGACACTCGCGCGAATGTCGTGCGAAAGTCCGCGACAAAATTCGCAAAACAGTCGCGAGAAATTCGCATTCCAGTGAGATACTAGCTTAACCTCAACTTCGTTGTCAATTGCAGCGTGTGTCACCGATCATTTATCAGTTTGCATGTCTACAATACCACGTGATTCTCAGTAGTGATTTAGTGAATAATCATTATTTACAGGTAATGACATAAAAATGACAAAGACGCCATATAAAGGTATAAAAGATTTAGAATATCAATTAATTATTTTTATTATTGTACACAAATAGACACGACCCTGAATGGACCAGATTTACTGGCTTACCACAAGGCTAGTACCGGGGCGTCAAATAATTCTTCAGCACATAACCACACAACCTCGAGGTACATTTGTGCCAAGAGCATACGGGATCTAAATGTACGCATCAATGATGCACACATGCATAAACTGTGGCGGGTCTTTGTCGAAAGCAAACGATCGAGATGTTTGTGACAGAATGGTTAGAGTTCGTACATGTAACCCGATTTTGTACTATAAGGCCTTTGATATAATTTGTCATAACCTGTAAATAATGTTTATTCACTAAATCACTACTGAGAATCGCGTGGTATTGTAGAATTTCAAAGATCGGTGCGCGTTTCGTGAAAAGTTTAAACATTTTTTTTAATTTTATTTATTTATTATTTATTTCTAAAAGCTCGGCGTGTCTCGGGTGTGTGTTTTATACGATTCGAATAAGTTCCACGTGCGCTACAGTGCGTTGAATACGCTTTCAACGCGTTTGGCACAGATTTTAGGCACACCAGTGTACGCGAGGTTACGAGATATTGCCCAAAGCGTGTATGAAACGAGCGTTTAACGTTTGTTAATAAACGTTGTGCAATATGACATGGCTCAAAAACTCAAGTCATTTCACGAGGAAACTTATTACGTAAATTGTGTGATTTGCACGGGAATTAATGTCCCAGTCAACAATATTCCAGTCATGTGTGAATGGCTGACGAGGCATGGCCCATCACCATTCTCGAAAATATGCTCACTGCTCTTAAAGGATCTGTTTATTTTTATTTGCTATTACTGCAGCTGGTGTTGTGCCGTGTGGCGGCCCTAAAAGGTCTCCCCGTACATCATCCATAGTGCAGATTATATTTTCCTTTTGGTCTGTGATCAAAGAGGATATTTTGAGAAATCAGAAAATTATTATCGGTTTAGATTCATATTCTAACCAACGTTCACATTTTGGCCACATTTTGATTATACTAGTCTTTGTATCGACTAGCCTGCTGATAGTTGAATAATTACTGTAACTCTCTTTGGCTCCATGTTGCCAAATCTAAAGGGTCATTGACGAAGCTTGAATAGCCGAAACGGAGGCATGGCCCCTCACCATTCTCGAAAATATGCTCACTGCTCTTAAAGAATCTCAGTTTTATTTTTATTTGAACTGTAAGTATCATCTGAGACTAGTTAAGACTATCCCTCCTTGTAAATATATCAACTAACTTTATGATAAAGTTGCTTCATGCCATGCCAGGTTCCACCGGCGCATGTCGTGAGAGAAACCACGGTAGCCACTGGTACCTTTTTAACGCCTTTGTTATGGCGTGACCCGGGATTGAACCCGCGACCTCCCGAATCCGAAGCGCACACCTCACCAATTGAGTAGCCTACTACTTGAGCTAAGGGAAGAAATGTCTCAGGTGAACACCAACGACAGTTACCATTTTTTCGCATAATGCATCATTGTTTTGCCTCTTTATGCACAAGTCATTTGTAACCACGGCCCCAGCCCCGGGGGGAGGGCGTGGGATAGCCGTGGAAATGAGTGGGGTTTGACCAAAGTTTTGCCACGGCAGTGCGGGGGTAATACCCTGGGTTTGCTTTATATAGGCAAAAAGGGCCGTGAAATGAAAAGATAGCAGGCGGGGCAAAACAGCAACGAGCAGTTCCCTCAAGGTGTGGCTTTTAGCGGGGATTTGCTGGACCAAAAGTCAGTCACCAGGGCTTTGGGCCGTGGTTACAAATGACTAGTGCATTACTGTTTGCACAAACAGACATATTTTAACCGTCGCATAAGAAACCAAACAATCTGCATTGGAGAAAACAAAGACGCAGATCAGATTCGCAGTAACTGTGAAGCTGATCAGCGCCTTTGTTTTCGCTACATGGATAGTAGATTTCATCTAATTTCTAAATTCAAAATTTCCAGCCTCTAGCCATCTGCTGTGTCTGTACAGCCTGGTTTGTGTCGGACCTGTTTAGAAACCAAAATTGTGGTTTTCCCATGCACAGGCTCATTCGATGCTTGATAACGGAATTGAATACGAGATTTGAGGGAGTAAAGGGGCAAAAGTTTAAATACACATGCAATTGACTTATGTATCCAAATATTAAAAAAAAAAGTTTCGCAATCAGACGATAGATAATATAATAGATAATATATATATATATATATGGTTTTAAAATATTTGATAACGACATATACTTGTAGGGCTTTAACAAAGGTAATTTACTTTCTACTATTGTACAAGTAATGTACTTACTACTTGTATCTTTTGTTGTAAAACGAATATATATTCTCATATATTTGAGAAATATATTACTCTTTAACGGTTTAAGTGTAACTGCAAATCATAAAAAACATTTGATGAATATATGTTTTCTCAAACATTTGAAGAATATATCAAGTCCTTCTGATTTCGAAAAGATTTGATGAATATATGTTTTCTCAAATATTTGATGAATATATCAAGTCCTTCTGATTTGGAAAAGATTTGATGAATATATGTTTTCTCAAATATTTGATGAATATATCAAGTCCTTGTCATTTCAAAAACATTTGATGAACATATGTTTTCTCAAATATTTGAAGAATATATCAAGTCCTTCTGGTTTGGAAAAACATTTGATGAATATATGTTTTCTCAAATATTTGAAGAATGTATCTAAGGTATTTTTCAATGATTTAAGCGAGCCGATTAGCATATTAATTGCATATAAATCTCAAATATTTGAATAATATATTCAAATGGACCTAAATATAACATGTTTTCTATATCATATTTTACTATATTGATACCTAATTTATACTGGAAAACCATGTTTCTAGTACTCTATGTGAAATTTCCAACTGGCCCTCCCCTGTTCCGATTTGGCCCTCCCCTGTTCCGATTTGGCCCACCCTAGTTCCGATTTGGCCCTTCCTCGTTCCGGATTGGCCTTGGTTTTGGCTCTTAGTCTCAACTGCAGATTGACGGCATAATGCAGATTGAAAAAATAACGTGTTAAATGCCAATCAGCTTAGCGTTAGCAACCAACATGAAGTTAGTGCATCAAGAAAACATGCAATGTATACCCCTTGAACATCATTTGTATATAGTAAAACTGGGGTTTGCAGGGGTATGCCTATTTTTTTTATCCAAAACATGCATTGTGGGTACTCGTAAGAACCGCCTCAGCGTTTACCCACAATTATATATTGCATGGGCATAGTTTCGTAATGGAGCGTATTTGTGTTGTCTGTCTCTCTTTCTTTGATTGCTGGGAAAGAGCTACTGTCTATTCACCATCTTCTAAGTACTGCATTTTTCAAAATCTCACTTTTCTGAAAGACCAAGAAAAATATGACCATGTCATCATTTTGCATTTCAAAAGTCTTAAAAAGTGCCTAAAATTTTTGAAAAGCGGTTAACAGATAAAACTTGAATGCCAGAAAATAATTTTGAATAGTTTTTTTTTCCATTTTAAAAACGTCAGCAAGGAGATCAACTATTTTCCCGGTAAAATCTAAATTGGTTATTTTTCCTTTAAAATACACCAAACCAAAACAAAAATTGTATTGTATGCATAGCTGAAAGCCAAAGTCTTGAAACTTTTCCACAGAATTGCTTGATTTTCAATTTTAAGGTGTTTGGACTACCTCCCTTGTACATGAAAAATGTCTATTCAAAATAGCTTTTGGGCATAATAATTCCATTAGTGAACCGATTTTTAATTTTTGCGGCACTTTTTACGACTTTCGGGTTGCAAAAAGATGACATGTTCATATGTTTCGCGTGGTGTTTCAGAGATTTTGAAAAATACAGTTTCTGAAAAATGATACACAGACAGTAGTTATCTTGCTGTTAAGCTTCAAGTGCAAGTACTGGAATGAAATATCGCTGTCTAGTTAAATTATGAAACGGACCTGTACATAAACTAAGTAATCTTACCTTAATTTAAACAAATATCCCCGCAGGCACACGACCCAACGACATGCTAGGCTTTTAGATAACTCCTTAACATCATGAAAGCATTTAATGCCTTTGAAAATAAAGGGCTTTCTAGCTCACCTGAGCCGAAGGCTCAAAGGTGAGCTAATAGGATAGGCAGGTATCTGGCGTCCGTCCGTCAACATTTTCAAACGACTTCCCCTCTGAAGCTGTGAGGCCAAAACTTTTTTATATTTGGCATAAAGCATCCACAGGAGGGGGGAACCAAAATGTTGGTTTTTGTTCAGATCGGATAAGAACTCTGGTTGCCATGAGTAACTTATACGTCCCATAGACTTATATTGGAAAAAAGTGGAAATTGCAAATCTTTGCTTTCTCATTGGAGATATTTGAATTTTATTTTTAGAGAAATGTTTATTGAGTAGCTCTACGTTTCAGATGACCTTTATCCCGATCGTTTATTTTGATTGGTGGCTGGGGCCCCAAAAAGGGCAAGTTTTCGAAAAAAAATCTTTAAATCTTTAAAAATCTTCTCCTCAAAAACAGTTTGATTTAAAAAGCTGATATTTTGCATACATATTCGTGGCATTAGCCTCTACAAAAAGTTGTTTTTGTTCCAGTCAGATAAGAACTCTGGTTGCTATGACAACTTTCAGCTTCCATAGACTTATAATGGGAAAACTTCTGCAGTCTCGTTGGAGATATTTGAATTTGAATTTTGCAGAAATGTTTATTTATTAGTCCTTTATGTTTCATATTACTTTTGCCCTTTTGGTTGCTGGGCCCCAAAAAAGGTAAATTTTCGAAAATAATCTTTCAAAATCTTCTCTTCAGAAACTCTTTGGGTTATGAAGCTGATACTTTGCATACATCTTCATAGCATTATCCTCTACAAAATAGTTGTTTTTTGCTCCAGTCAGATAAGAACTCTGGTTGCTACGGCAACTTTCAGTTTCCATAGACTTATAATAGGAGAAGTGAAAATTTGCTATTTCTGCAGTCTCATTGGAGATATTTGAAATTTGCTTTTGCAGAAATGTTTAATTAGTAGTCCTTTATGTTTCATATTACTTTTGCCCTAATACCTTATTTTGATTGGTTGCTGGGGCCCCAAAAAAGGTAAATTTTCGAAAATAATCTTACAAAATCTTCTCTTCAGAAACTGTTTGGGTTATGAAGCTGATACTTTGCATACATCTTCCTAACATTAGCCTCTACAAAACAGGTGTCTTTTTGTTCCAGTCAGATAAGAACTCTGGTTGTTACGGCAACTTTCAGTTTCCATAGACTTATATTGGGAAAAGTAAAAAAAATATATATTTCTGCAGTCTCATTGGAGATATTGGATTTTTTTTGCAGAAAGGTTTATTGAGTAGTCCTCTATGTCAAAATGATGTTGGCAGATTTAGAAGTTTATCCAAATAAGGTTAATAAGGCATATTAAGTAAAAGACTTATTGTCTAGATTGGGGTTTTACCATGTGTGGTTAAATCAGGGTGTTGGAAACGTAAACGCATTTCTTAATCTATTTAAACAAAGGCTAAATGATAATTTTACTCAGAACTGGCACGAACGATTAAGCAACTCCAGCCGAGCAATCTTTACATTAATATTGCTGATTTTAAACCAAAATCATATTTAAACTCAATAAAAGTACTTAAATTTCGAAATTCATTAGCAAGGCTTCGTGTTTCATCACATCGACTAGAAATAGAGGCTGGTAGATGGACTAGACCGCGTACGCCGGTCAATGAAAGGTTGTGTAATACTTGTAATTGTCTTGAGGACGAGTATCATTTTGTTATCGAATGTTGTTTGTATAATTCTCTTAGACGAAAATATATAGATCAAATATACTGGGTTAGGCCAAATATGTATAAATTTGTAAACCTTATAACGTCAGATAATACAAGAACTATCAATAATTTAGCAATTTATGTGCACAAAGCTTTCAAAGTAAGAAATACTACCATTTTTGCTGGTAATAATACTCAACGAATCATCATTATGTATAGAATATAGTGGTTACTGTTTTTATTCTGTAATTTTATATCCTGTTAAAATACAATTTTCATATCATAATAGATATCACAAAGCTACATTTTCTTGCAAATGATCACATCGCTTTCTCCGTCTTCTTTGTTCTACACTCTTCTTCTTTCTCTCCTTTCTCTGTATTACACTAAATATTGTGTATTTAATTATCGTTTCAGAGATTAATTTACATGTTTTGTCTAAATTTCTTAAAAGTGTATGTTATCATGATATTAGCTATTTTCATATGTATTGCTCTATAATTCCAACTTTACTAATTTCCTACATTCTGATTGGCTGTTTTGAAGACTTTATTCTTCGATAAAAGCAATGCGTAAGAATACTCAGTTTTCACCTTAAAAACGGCGCTATGTCACGTGATAACGTGACGTTTCTTCTCAAAAACGTTGACGTCATCAAATCTAAACGTCATAAAAACAATAGATAAACGCGTTTCGAAGGCGTCGAAATGAATATTTGGAATTTTTATTAACATGGACACTTTTTCTTTTAACAGAACATCGTACGGTAAGTGTTTTAATCTTCCTGTTGTGTGTTGAAATTTGATGTTTGAATTTCTAATATTCCGAGCCCCAGTTCAAATCGACATGCCTTTCTATCGGTCCAGACGGCGATATTTTCTCCCAAAAGCACACTTTTGAATGAAGGGGAGACGTTTCAAAGCTCCCGCTTTGACAGCCTGCCTATAGCAGGCCAGTTATAGCTTATATTTATTGCGAGAAATGACTTTTATGCTTTGGAAATTTTCAAGATGGCTGCCTCATGTAGATCCGTTTTGTTCTATTTTTCTTCCGCTGGCTCTAAAAATTTCAATCAATGTAGACAAATGCAGTGTAATGGGACAAAGTTGGAATTATAAGGAATGAATTATTATTTTTGTTGATTTTATCGATGTGTAAACTCAGGCGAATCACTCACAAACCTTTTCATAAAGCCCTTCGGGCTTTATTTAGTTTGTGAGTGATTCGCCTGAGTTTACACATCGATAAAATCAACAAAAATAAAATTCATTCCTATAGTATAACCATGTACTGTCTGTCATGTTTTATGTATAATTGTTGTATCCTCAAAGTCCTGTCGGGCTATTGGAATTGAATAAACTTACTTACTTACTTACTTAATCCCTTACTTTGATTGGTTGCTGGGGCCCCTAAGAGGGCAAATTTTCGAAAACAAATCTTTAAAAATTTTTTCCTCAGAAACTGATTGCTATATCGTATATGAAGGTGATACTTTGCATTTATGTTCCTGACATTAGCCTCTAAAAAGAAATTGTTCTTTTTGTTCCAGTCAGATAAGTAGAAATTGGCTATTTCTGCAGTCTCATTTCGGATATTTGAATTTTGTTTTTGCATATATGCAGTAGTCGTGTTATATGACTCTAATTGGACTTCTAATAATTATGGTGTTTTGCAAAGATGTTGGATTGAACATTACAGAATTTTATCAGGTGTAAATTGTTGGGTGGCCAGAGATTTTACATTAAACGATAGCTGTTGAATCAGGTGAGCTTTGTGGCCCATGGGCCTCTGTTTTGACTGTGCTGTTTCAGTTTAATTCAGTCTGCTTATCTTCAAACGCCTTTGGTGGTGTTTTTTGTGTCTTCTTTATGTGGTCTTTAAACCATATTTGACGGATGAATTTACCCATCATTATCAATTGGGTGAGTCTATTTTCATTTTTAGGGATGTTAGGAATGATTTTTAATTTTTATCTCATTTTTTCTATGAAATTCCTCCTAGCAAACAGAAAAGTTCCAGATGGGACGCCGCGTTCTGCGGCGTCACATATGGGTTATTCTGTGTGCCTATGTCCCATAAAGGGGACGCCAGGCTTAAATGAGTTAAAATAAGTTAACATGGGAAATCGATGGTGACTTGTATTTACCTATGCCCAATACTATAAAGCACAGTAGAAATGTGCCGATGGTCAATCTTTCCGTATTCTTCATTTTTATGCGGGTTTCCCTGCATCAAATAAAGTAAAGAATCATCAATAAGATACAGACATTTCAATTATGAAATCCTTCTTCAAGGATTTAAATATAAAGTCAAAAAAAAGTTTAATTATGTCAGTGGATATAATTTATACATTTTGAAAAAAATATATACTTACATGTACATGTAAATAAAATGAATGGAAATAAATCAGATTCAGTCAAACTTTTTTTATTATGTTAGGTTTTGATTGGATTTTTATGTCAATTCAAAAACTTTGAAAGCAAATCTAATTCAAAAATGTATACCAAAATCCGCTGTTTGCCAAGGTTTTTCAACGTGCCAGTCATCTAGCGGTCTTTTTCACATATAATTTTACATTTTGAAAAGTAGATGTACTTAGAATCACAGAGAAGAGAATTAATTAATTTCTTAAAATGATACTTCTTTCTTATGAGCAACTTCCTACTGATTTCAGCTAAACAAGTGTCGTCATACATTAACATATTTCATACATGTTTGGATGGTTTTGTCTCCCTTTTTAGTTGAGCTATATTTTTTGGGTTTTTGGTTAAAGTAAATAATCATCAATATGATCAAAAAAAATATGTCATGACGGTTAGTTAAAGGTATGAACTAAAACTGATGAACATGTAAGCAAAAAAAAAAAAAAAAAAAAAAACTATATCAACAAAAGATTTTTTTACAATCATGTTTCAATTTGGATTTTATAAAACTATCTTGAAAATAAAAAAAAAATAAATAAAAAATTGACCCCTCGATTACAGTCTTTTAGGGACGTTTCTGTGTAATATAAAAATCATAAACGTTCATTTTACAATGATGAATTAAACTATAAAGTTAACGTTTGGAATTTTAAGAATCAACCTTATTCCCTTTGAAAAGCTTACACTCGTCTTGCTATTCTTCTAGGGTTAGAATGGTTGAAGTAGACAATGATCTGGAAACGCGGCAATTAGAAAAAAAAATCCCCACTTCAAAAAAACCCAGGTGGGGAAAAACCTTAATTGACAATCAGGTACTTATACATTGTACTAAGAAAACATATCGTAAGCCGAGTTAACAGCTACGCCCCAATAGGCGGCCACTCAGTTACCCGAACTAAGCTAAAATGTGACAATGTATTTAAAGTACAAACAACACACAAAATCAACAAGAAAACATAACAAGAAAAGCTATAATATGTAGCCACATGTAATAATTGGGCGGTGTGATAAAAGTGGTAGAAATACTAAAAAGAAATATGGCTTGATTTGCTAAGGTTTTATTACGGAAATGGCTACTTGTTAAAATTCCTTCATTCATTGGACTGCTTTCCACTGATTCGGGCGTTTCGGTCAATTAACAAATAGATACAGACATTAATGATCCGGTTCCGACTATGACTACACACTCTGTTTATGCAAATACATTGTATAATCGGTATACTAACTCGAGCGATGTAGTCATATAAAAAGAAATTTAAAAAGTTCAAACGAGCAGTGATCCTTTAATTTAATAATTAATGCAGTATTTCTGAACAAGATCATGATTGAAGAATAAGACTGAATGCAAAACTTAAGAATGGTTAAGAAATATGTGAGGGTCGGGTGATGAACCCCTCCCCTCTTGATTTCTTTTGGTGGTGAGCAAAAAAGATTGGTGGTGAGCAAAAAAGAGTAAAGAACCTACGAAATGTCAATTCAATCCGGACATGATGTTTGAATATTACAGTCATATACATGTATATAGCCCTGGTGCAGGGGCAGACAACCCCCTGGGGCCAAAATGTTTTTGTAAACATAAATATTCCATCCATTTGCCCATGTCCTGCAAGTTTTGCCCTTCAACTCACATTTTAACAAATTTCCCCATTCGAATGCATGGGCGACCTATGTTGACCTTGCAGTTAATTAGGTCGAGGTCATCAGAGGGCCATGGATTGATTTATACAAACTTTGTAGAGCACCATTGCCTGATGCTTCATGCCAAGTTTCAAAATCATAGGCCTTCTGGTTCTGGAAAACAAGATTTTTAAAGGTTTTGCTATTTATAGCCATGGCGGCAATAACTTTTGTTCCCCCTTCCTGAGAATGCTCCATATAAAGTTTGGCTTTGATTGGCCCAGTGGTTTCAGAGGAGAAGATGTTTCACGGAAAATTGTGGACAACAATGACTACAATGACGACGGTCGATGGAGCCTGGGTATACTATAAGCTCACCTTGTGAACATAACGGCTCAGGTGAGCTAAAAATGGGACCTGGCGTGTATACTAGTATACAAATATGCATTCAAAGGAGCATGTTGGCCTGGTGGTTAGTGCATCAGACTCTGGTTAGGGAGGTAGGGAGTCGATCCCCACTGGTGGCTGGCTTATATCACTGCACGATGAGCAAGGCACATTGACTCTGGAAAGTACTGGTTAATACACACAAAGGAGTGTCCCAAGCTGGGGACATGACGGAAATATTGTTGACTGGGACGTTAGATCCATACCTAAATCAAACCAAAGGGTTGCACAGTTCAAATGGGTGTTGTACATTTTGTAAAGTGTTGTTTCTTAGTCTTTCTTGTGGGTATACTATAAGCTCACCTTGTGAACATAACGGCTCAGGTGAGCTAAAAATGGGACCTGGCGTGTATACTAGTATACAAATATGCATTCAAAGGAGCATGTTGGCCTGGTGGTTAGTGCATCAGACTCTGGTTAGGGAGGTAGGGAGTCGATCCCCACTGGTGGCTGGCTTACATCACTGCACGATGAGCAAGGCACATTGACTCTGGAAAGTACTGGTTAATACACACAAAGGAGTGTCCCAAGCTGGGGACATGACGGAAAGACGAAATCAAACTAAAGGGTTGCACAGTTCAAATGTGGGTTGTACATTTTGTAAAGTGTTGTTTCTTAGTCTTTCTTAAAAATCTGGCAGCTACTGACTACGCCATTTTTGCTCTAAAAATTCTGGTGTTCAATTTAAGGTCTAACATTCCTTCTTGGTCATCAATTTTTTCAGTTATGTCTGGATGGTGCGATGGTTTTCTGGGTATCAACCAGGGTGCAAATCATGAGAGCCATGGACTAATTTCCCTGCTGGCGCACCTCCCCCCACCCCCTGGTGAAATATTGTCAATTTGGCATGTCACCAGTAAACCATTCAGATTCAGATGTGTCTTGTTCAAGGACTCAACTAAGTCCCAGTGGGGTTTGAACCCAGAACTTTGTGATTCAACACTACGCCACTGCCCTCACTAAGTACATCTAAGTACATGACTGTAATGTGCTAAACCTTGGCTGCAGCAATCATGCCTGTATAGCTCTATTTCAGGAACATACTCTGAATCCCTGGCGACAGGTTTTCTTGCACCCCGACTGATCTCGAAGTCATAAATTTTAAAACCAACACATATGTCATGAAATTTATTTCTGTTTATGCACACTTAAGGAAAGAACATAAATGCACTATATACATATAAAATACATGTACATGTTTGTACATGCAATGTTTTTTTTTTTGTTTTTTGTTTTTCGAATTTAAGCATGAAAACTCCATGTGACCTGCATTGTCCTGTTTGTCCATTAATGGATTATGAAAGAAAGTCAACCTTGATAAACAAATCCATATTACAAGTATTATAATCTATATCACACTGGTTATTCAGAGAGAATTGTGAATGAAAAAAAAAACAATGCCGATGCCATGATAAATACCTGTCTGGAGACAACTTTCTACAGATCACAATTTTCTTTGTAAAGTTGTTCTAAGGCAGGTAATTGCATACTACAGTCTTTGAGTCTTTTACTGATTTTATCCGCGTTGGCTGTTCTCGGTTCTGGATAATCGGTTTGGTATTCTTACTATATACCACTGAAACATGTTTCGTGCACATGCACATATTTGTTAACAGCTTCTCACCATGGTCTAATGCCACAGACAGCAAGATCCTTCATGCAGAAGAAACGAGTATACACATACGAGTATTTAACAACAATTGTCAGAGAATCAGACTAAATCCTCGCTTCAATAAAACGCCTATGGGAAAGGACACAGGTTGCTAAAAATGATGCACAGTTCAAACCCCAGAATAGATCTTGTCAATGGCACTGTCACACCCATGTAATTTATTCTCATGATATTGTAAGTGTGACAGAGGTGAAATCTATGGAATAACAAAATCAGGGAATTACATAACCATGGGATGACAGGTTGAATCCAGTAATGCCCAGCCTTTTTATAGCTGGGCTTTAAAACTAAATTTAATGATTTTTGCTTTGTAATATCAACTATATCTTGATTTCTTCACAGTATTACTATAACTCATGTCCACTCAAAAACACAGATTGTATTAAAGTCCATTACTTATCATTTAAGTTAGGGTGAACAGTTAATTGTATAATGCAGTCATCCACTCTAATTGACTTAAAATATAAGTTTTCTGTTGAGGTTCACTACCTGCTCAATTTGCTGTTGATGATATAAGCTCTCTCCTCTCTGAAAATAAATGAATACACGCATCAGTAATATTATGTTCACTAGAAACACAAAATAACTAAACAATGACATTTTCACATATCAAAATTGGACATACATGCAGTCACTTTCTGAGTACTGCGAAAGGGCTCCTAAAAACAGTTCCTCCTTGTGACGTTTCCTCCAGGACTATTTGCGCAAAAAATCGAATGGGGCTGTTTGCTAAAAAAGGTGAGACGATTCGCTCAAAAATAAAATTTATGGGTAGGTTCACCAATTATAGTTTTAGATGTCCTTAAGCGACATGTTTATCCTATTTGGATGTCTTAAATTGTTCATTGAAATGACATAAAGAAATAAATAATTTCAATGAAAAAATCATTAAAATCAATTTTATAAAACATGTGGCACTCTTTGGGAGTAAATGTCCCATTCGAAAAAAATATTTTTTTACGCAAACAGTCCCAAGAGGAACTGGTTTGTGCGTGAAACATCCTGTAACACCATGAAAGCCATGTGTACTATGTAATGTTTGTTTTAGCTCACCTGAGCCGAAGGCTCACAAGGTGAGCTTATAGTTTAGTAGTCGAGCCGGCATCCGTGCGTCGTCGTGCGTCGTCGTCGTCAACATTTTCAAACGACTTCTCCTCTGAAGCTGCCAGGCCGAATCTTTTCATATTTCACATATAGCATCTACAGGTGGGGGGGGGGACGAATATTTGTGTTTTTTATTTCGATCGGATAAGAACTCTGGTTGCTATGGCAACTTGAAGTTTCCATTGACTTGTATGGAGAAAAAGTGGAAATTGGTATTTTCTGTTGTCAGGTTGGGGATATTTGAATTTTGTTTTTACATAAATGTTTATTGAGTAGTCCTCAACGTTTAAGGCAACTTTTGTAAAAATCACTTTATTCGTTTTGTTGCTATAGCAACATAAAGGGTAAATTTTCGAAGAAAATATTCAAAAATCTTCTTCTCAGAAGTCGTACGGGGGATGAAGCTGAAATTTAGCATACATGCTTATGACATTTGTCTGTACAAAGTTTGTGTTTTTTATTGTCTTTGTCCAACTACTTTGGTTGCTATGGTAACTTGAAGTTTCCATTGACTTATAAGGCAAAAAGTGGAAAATTGCAATTTCTGCCGTTTCATTGAGGATATTGAAATTTTGTTTTTACATAAATGTTTATTGAGTAGTCCTCCCCGTTTTAGGCAACTTTTGCCAAAATCGCTTTATTCGTTTGGTTGCTTTAGCAACATAAAGGGTAAATTTTCGAAAAAAATATTCAAAAATCTTCTTCTCAGAAGCTGTAAGGCGGATGAAGCTGAAACTTTGCATACATGCTCATGATATTAGCCTCTAGAAAGTTTGTGTTTTTATTGTCCTTGTCCCACTACTTTGGTTGCTATGGCAACTTAAAGTTTCCATTGACTTATAAGGCGAAAAGCAGAAAATTGCAATTTTTTGAAAACTGTTGCAGCCTGAGACCTGAAAAGTGGTAGATGCAAACAACTAATGGAGTAGATGAAGGTATGTGATTAATTTAGGCCAAGGTCATCTCTTGACCTTGAAGGATCTGTCATCCATACAAACTTTTCAAAGATCTTCTTCTCTGAAACCGCTTGGCAAATGAAAGTGAAATTTTATGCAGCATCCCTGGATAGTGGGGACGAAAATTTGATTGTGAAATCTGGGTCACACGACCAAGATGGCCGCCACACCCATATATGGTAAAAACCACTCAAAAATCTTCTTCTCCAGAAAGGGCAGGCCGATTTTCACGAAACTTGGTATGATGCATTTAGGACTCCAGCCCATCGTAGTTTTATCAAATAATGATCCTAGGATGACCTTGACCTATTTAACCTCAAGGTCAATTTTGGAAACATAGGCTTTAACGTGGGAAAAAGTGCTAAATATGGATTTTTTGAAAACTATTGCAGCCTGAGACCTGAAAAGTGGTAGATGCAAAACAACTAATAAAAGTATGTGATTAATTTAGGTCAAGGTCATTTCTTGACCTTGGCCGATCTGTCCTCTATATACACTTTTCAAAGATCTTCTTCTCTGAAACCAGATGACCAATCAAACTGAAATTTTATGTGGAGCATCCCTGGGTAGGGGTTACAAAAGTTTGATCCGGAAATCTGGGTCACATGACCAAGATGGCCGCCACGCCCATATACAATGTATGGTAAAAACCACTCAAAAATCTTCTTCTCCAGAACCGGCAGGCTGATTTTCACGAAACTTGGTATGTAGCATTTGGGACTCCAGTCCATCATAGTTTGATAAAATGATGACCCTAAGATGACCTTGACCTATTTTAAGGCAAGGTCAATTTTGGAAACATAGGCTTTTACATGGGAAAAAGTGAAAACAATGGATATTTTGTAAACTAAATGCAGCCTGAGACCTGAAAAGTGGTAGATGCAAACAACTAATAGAGTAGATGAAGGTACATGTATGTGATTAATTTAGGTCAAGGTCAATTTTGGAAACATAGGCACACATGGAAACATGGGGAAAAGTGACAACTAGGTCTCAGGTAAGCGTTTACAGGACCAATGATCCTATGGTAACTATTGCAGCCATAGACCTGAAACATTACCAAGATGGCCGTCATACCCATTTAGGGTAAAAAAAAAATAGAAAAAAAAATTACTTTGTCCAGTGACTGTACTTGTTGACTCTCAGGTGAGTGATCCTTGCCCTTGGGCTACTTGTTTTTTTTTTTTGTTGTTGTTGTTGTTTTTTGTGTTTTTCTTTTTTTTTTTTTGTATTGAGGCTTCTTTTCCTGATCTTTGCTACTTGTACCTTTTTACATCTCAGTCAACAATTTTTCAGTCTTGTCAGGATGGGTTTAACCAGTACTGTAGTGTCTTGCTCAAGGACACAACACGGTGAAGCCTGTAGGGATCGAACCCAGGACCTCTTTATTTAGAGTCCAACACATTACCATTACGCCAAAGCTCTCCCTACAATGTAATGTGATGACTAATATCACTAAAGATGATCTTACCAAAAACTGTATCGTTGAAATAACACTGAAAC
Source organism: Rugalucina vietnamica (assembly GCA_964017185.1). Lineage (NCBI taxonomy): Eukaryota > Metazoa > Mollusca > Bivalvia > Lucinida > Lucinidae > Rugalucina > Rugalucina vietnamica. The sequence continues at coordinate 7,767,940 of OZ024872.1, forward strand.
ATCTTTCCGCTGCTTGAATCATTAGACATCCAACATACAACATTGTCAGTGTGTCAATCTTTCAACCAAAACAACAATCTGAAACAGACAAATATCATTTGAACTCTTTCATCATTTTCATGTCTGTTGGTGTTTTATCCAAGTTTGAAGTAGTACTGTCAATGTACATGTATCTATCCTGCCATATCACCCTATATACCCGAATATTATGCGCATAAATGTATCAAAAAATGTACTAGTATAAATAAACATTTTGAAATACACCATTTTATGAAAAATAAGTCTGTGAGAAGATACAGTTTAAAGAGTGTTTTGTTAAAAGATAATGTGTTAAAGATGCAAATTTAGATGACCAGTAATAAAAAATATCACAGCGGATGCATTTAATTGTTTGATTGTGTAAAAAATTAAATGAAAAAATCATGTCTCACAGTCCCAGACCCAGGAAAAGATCCAGGTATGGGTCGTGTAGCAAAATACATATAATTTGGCACTGGCACCTAGGCATTATACTTAAGGAAATTGCATACAAAACATTGGTTTGACCTCAACTCGAGTATGCAGCTCCTATTTGGCATCCCTATAATGATACTCAGACTGCTAAGATAGAGAGGGTGCAAAGGACTGCAGCCAGGTGGACCTGCAGGAGATGGAGGAACACCAGTAGCGTTGGTGATATGCTAGACAAACTTGAGTTTCCATTATCTGGAGTCCCGCAGGGAGCGGTCCTCCTAAGACACACTCTGGTATAGTGTATCTTGATAAAAACAAATACCTGACCCCAGCACCCAACCTTAAAGAAATACACAAGACAATTTACCTATAGTCAGGTCTGGTACACGTCAGGATTGAGGTCAGGGATTTTTTTGTGTCTCAGGGGCCGAAATTAGGCCTCATTCCCAATGCAAATTACTATTAGGTGTCTTTTTCCCCAATCTGAAGAAAAAATTCCCAATTACAGCTGAAAATAATTTTCAACAGACAGTTCCATACATTGTGAAATTCAAACTTTGCTGTTAGAAAGAAATGTTATTTAACTTTTGACGCTTTTGATTATGAATTATTATCTAATTATTCTAAATGAAATCCCTTATTAAGCTATGCCACTTTGGAAAATATCAATTGTGAATGTCTAGAACTTAAAATTTCCCAATTCCGAATTTACTTCGCTAATTGTCCCAATCAGAAAGGCCCTAGGGCCCCTTCCCAAAATTGTCAAAAAAATCCCTGGAGGTAGGGTTTGTAACCTCATTGAGGTTTGAAAATGTACATGAAATTACTATACTGAGAATTTTTAAACAAATACATGTACATGTAGCTATGCAAAAATTGCAACATCATTCCGGGCCCCGCCAATGTTGCTTGCAAAATGTGCAGCTTTCAAATGAAATATTTTTCAGCAAAATCTGTTTGAGAATTCTTTGCAAATTCCTTCAATTTCATACATAATAGGTGGAAGGAGTAATTTTTGAGATTTAAAATAATAGTCTTCAATGTATGGCATGTATTTGAATAGTGTATCAGTATTTCTGCTGCTTTCTGTGTATTTTATACTTTTTTTCTAAGAATATCATCATTTGATGTTTAACATTGCTGCAATACTAGTAAACAAAAACTGAAAACAAGTATAAACTTTAAAAAAAAAAAGGATCACCACTTACACCTGATGTCAGTGGCAGAAACCAGGTTTGTGTCAATCAGAAAGACGTCAATGCCAAACAGTAAAAGTAAAAAAAAATGTTTCCGGTAACATGCCAGAAAAAAATGGGTCTTTTTTTTTTTTTTTGAGGGAAGCCTTACCATGTAAAATACCTGAACATAGATATACAGTTTTAAATCAGAATTAAACTGTTTTCTCCTCCAGTGCACATGCACAGCTTCTTAGTTAAAACTTCAATTCAACATTTTTTATTTGGATGAAGCTTCCACTTGGTCCACATGATACTTCAGCAAACACTTAAGGTACAGGTGATAATGCATTACTGTTTCAAAGCACTCAATCTTTGCGTTGTGAATCTGCAATTGTGCCTGTAAGCGTACATAGTGATTCTGCAAATGGCAATATTTTACTGATTGTTTCCACTTGGTTTTCTTTGCTTAAATTGCATGCCATCTCAATGACTTTGAAGTTCGTCGACCAACATTTCCCCACCCACCTCGAATGACTCGGTGGAGGGGCTTAAACCAATTTTACACTGAAATTGTGCAATTGTTTTTAAGATGGTAAGTGGGTTTTCCTTGAAAGTGTGAAACTTTTTGAACACATCATTTAGAGTTGATTGACCGTCTAATGATGACATTAGTTTTTTTTTCACTGCCGTGCTAGCATTTTTTTATGCGAAGTGCGAGAATTTGTTGGCCACTGCCACTGGAGGCCGCCATTTTATCAGTACTGAACATGGGCATGTATTGATCGTATAATCGACGGTACGCTAACTGTGATATTCTACGGAAACATCCTTTACTTTTTTTTTGGGGGGGGGGGGCCTTAAAGCAGAAATCAATGGTAACATTAGGTAAAAACATGTTTTGTAAAAAATATTCTCAGATTATCATTAATTTTCAAAACAGTGGTATCAAAAATAAGTAAACTACCAAGGTTAACAGATTTATCAAAGCACAATTTTGCAATTTTCAACATAAGGCGTAAAATAAAAATAGCCTTGTTTCCGCTAACATGCCGAAGACAGGGTAGAGTCGGTAGGTCGGAAAATCTTTTTATTTTTTGTGTATTTTTTTCTTCCTTGAAAATGGGTAAAAAGGTAGAAATGTGCTAAAATTAATCATAAGTACTCGAAACAAACATGATTGTGATGAAGTTTAAAACCAGTAGGAAGCTGAATGCGAGTTGACCTAAAAAAAAAAAAAGTCTGTTTTATAGTATGTGATAATGGTTTTTCGCAGATATTTTACAGCTGTTCAAATGTAGAAGAAATATTTTCTTGTCTCAATTAAGCATCCAGTTTGTCGCAAAATGTGCAGCAAAAATTTTGAAAATTGGTTGACAAATAAAGAATTTCTGGTCAAAAATATTTTTGAATAGGGATTTCCTGTACAAAAATCTCATGGAATGGAGGTAAATATTTTCCCGCAAAAATTTTAATTCTAACTATTTAATCATGATTGCTCAAAATTATTATAAATTGACACAAATGACATACCTCAGACAAAATCTTCATGATCAGGTAAAAATTCTCGAAAAATATGCATTTTCACGATTATCGATTATCTCCCTTGCTAATGCAAATCCCTATGCAAAATTAATTTTGGCCATAAAAACTTTATTTGTTCGCCGATTTTCAAAAGTATTGTTGAAATTATAGCAGTTTTAAAATCATTGTCTGTTTTCCATTGCAAATGTTGAGGGTCAGTCTGCATGAAAATATTTTTATTTTATTTCTATTGGCAATAAAAACTGCAGGGTTGGCGCAGAAACTCAGAGTCGGTCGGGTTAGCGGAAACACAGCTATTTTTTGTTTATGCCTAATGCTTCATTTTTCGAAATTTTGCACATGTCTATGCATATTTAAAAACTCAATGGAGGTTACAAATCTCAATCGAGGTATAGTACCTCAATCCTGACTTGCATCAGACCTGATAGTGATGCCCTGAAAAATTCATTTTTCCCCAGTACTTTTCAGGTTTGGAATAGTATCCCTTCTCGAGTGGTCTCATCCAAGACCATTTCAGGAATTTAAGGTTTCTATTTAAAACATAGGCCCATATCGAGGCAGTCGTTTTAGTGTAAATAGTTTAAATGGTCCACCCCAAAACTATTTTTCCCAAAACTAAATTCTAAATTTAGCCAACCACCCCACACCTGAGGTGATGATCAGAAATTTTGTTTTTTGTATTGAGGCTTAACGTCCCAGTCAACAATTTTTCAGTCAAGTCGGGACAGAGCCAACTCTTCCTGGGTTTAACCAGTACTGTAGGGAGTTAATGTGTCTTGCTCAAGGACGCAACACGGTGACGCCTGTGGGGATTGAACTCAGGACCTCTCGATTCAGAGTCCGACACTCTACCACTACGCCACCGCACTCCCTATAGATCAGAAATTGATCGACTCAGAAGATAGGTAGCTTCTTCACCTGCACCCAACTTCTCTGGAAGTCATCAAGCCTGGTGCCGCCAACAGAACAGTGCCCACCCTTATGAAAAGGATTTTCTGCAGTAAAGCTACCATAACCTTACTGCAAGGTTGCAGCGAAGAAAAAGTTTGCCGCAAAATGATTTACGACTTCGCCGGACTTCGCCACTAGCGGTAATGTTCTTGCAAAGTGCTTTGCCGCTAGCGGTGAATTCGCCACAGCTTCACTTTTATGTATCATATTACAAATGATTGGCTACATGGTTGCCACAAACTTAGCATTTTCAACTGACATCGCCATAACATTACCAAAAACTTGCAAGTTTTAAATTGCTCTTTTGTCAATATATCCTGTCCCAAGAACATGCAGGTAAAAACAACATACACTAACAATGTGATTTAAATGATTTAGTTTTTCATCCTGTGACCAGACTAAGACTGGCAAAGGATTTTAGTGCTAAGAACTTATTTCAAACTTGTATACATACATGCTAATACTTGCTAGGAAAATATATCTTTTTGGCAAAGTTATGGCGAACTTCGCCAAAGCATTACCACATCATAATTGCAATAATGTGCAAATGTTGCATGAAGAGACAGATGGTCTTGTAACCATGGTTACAATATGTTATTAATTAAGATATCATAAAAGTGGTCACTTAATTACTTTTTGGAACAAAACTGCAGGCACTTATAGGATTTTAGTGATGGAATGAACAGTCAAATTATAGGGTGTTCTATGTTTTTTTCTTTTGTATTTGTGTACTTATTTGTTTGGAATTTTTCTGTATTTCAACAATCTTGGATATACATAAAGAATACAGACCATGAGAAGAGTTTCAAACATTAAAATGGTATGTTAGCATTTATTTTATTGAAAGAGATAAATGGATTATGGTATTCGGCATCTAGACATGATTCTATAGAATATGCTCAGATTTTATGTGCACAAAACATTTCAACTTTATTTGGAAAGCGTAATGAAAAGATAATTGTGTTGATGCATGTTAATGTCTTATTCCTGTAGTAAGAAAAAATATGTACAATTATCTTCTGATAATCCAAAGCATAACATAAAACATGTCTTGGATTTCTACATGCCCTCAGCTTAAGCTAAGTCAATGAATTAAAGTAACCTGTTCACTTTTATTAATATGTAATTGTGAAACCGGTTCTGTGATTTGACTTACTGACATGCAAAGGTCAGTTAGACCTATTTTGGTTCCAAGGTTAGATAGTTGCCAAATTTGTCACTCTATGAGCTATATGTATATTTTATAAATCAGAAAAGTGTCTTTTCATGTAGATATGGGAGCGAAAGTGGGAAATTGGATAATAATATGAGCAGTCATGGGAAAATTTGTCTGTGATTTCTGATCAGGTCTGTATTTGTCATTGGGATTTCTCTACAGTGACAAAGACAGCTATAGAGGCTTCTTAGTAAGATGGATTGTATAAACAAATGTGCTGATCAGCTGTGCGGCTACTGCACAGCCGATCTGCTCTTTTGGTTGTAAGGTAATTTTTCTGTGACACAGCTCACCTCATGAATATTCATTATTCAAATCATTTAGCTGGATGTAGCCAGTCCCTAAATAAGGTGTGGCAATGCTGCGGCAAAGTTCACCGCAGCATTGCCGGTAGCCCTATGAATATTCATTAACCATGAAAAACTTCCGGTGAAGTTGCTGCAGAGTTACATCTTTCCATATTTGGAATCTAGTTTATCACCAGAACATCGCCACAAAGATTTTGTGAATTAATTAGACTGCGGCAACCGCATTTGCATGGTAAAAACTTTGCGGTAGCCTTGCAGCAGTGTTTGCGGCTAGTTTGCCGCTTCATTATGGTAGCTTTGCAGTTATGTTTGCAGGAGGCCTGTTTTTTTTCATAAGGGCAAGAGTGTGAAAGATGAAAAACAGACAGAATTTTTTTTTATAAAACAAATGGTTATATAATACACAGTATGCGTGTCGATTATTTCCAATGGGGTCCTGTTGGTTAGAATCTCCAAGACTACCAGACAGCAAGCGTCCAGACCCAGACGGCTAGATTCCTGGTCTAAATTTAAGGTCCGGGACTGGATGGCTAGACAGTAGACACTGCCTTTTTGAAAAGCTTATACAAGTCTAACAAGAAATTAAATTGCATTCCAAAAGCATTACAGTAACATTTGGTAAATACTACCTACTGTAGTGACCAAAACATCATGAAATGCCCCGCAATTCTATTTCCAAGTATTCAACAGTCAAATAAAAAGAGTGATACAAACCTTGAGTCATTTCTTTCTTCGTAAACATTGATCTCCATCACAGGGGATTTTGATACTCTACGGTACCAACTTCGAATACCGGTAGGTTTAACAAAGAAAAACTAAATATTAAATATAGCAAGATATTCAACATCTGGCAAACATGAAAGTCCTATGCTATTCAAAACTGGACTTTACCAGTGGAATTTCCTTGGTCAAGTTATTCAACTGAAAGTAGGTCAGCTTGTACAGTCACAGTCAATAAACACCTGTTGCAAAATAAAAATCATTAATAACAACTATTGTTAGAAAATTAAGCAAATAAATCCTTCTCTCCAACCTCTGATATGACAAAACTGATATCCACTAACTAATAAAACAAAAACAAAATATTTCCAATTGATTCAAGTAAGTAAAATTAATGGTGGACAGGTCCTTTAGCTGTGGAGGCAAATAGAGGCCCCATATAGGGAAAACAAATTGAATATGAAAACAGACACTCTGAACAATGCAAAGCTAATAAAATCCAAATAAATAATCAAAGCAACGATAAACATAACATCAACGAGAAGAAGAAAAATTCTCAAACACATACATGGAACCATCTGGCAAAACAACATGCTAATAAAGCAAATTTCAAACAATTTCCAGAGGAGCTAAATTTAGGCAATTTCATGAACCCCCTATTGAGCCTTTTTTCCTGAAACCAAATGGACTATTTATTAATATTTTCCTAAACATTGTTTATCAATTCACTGATATGACAATTTCTTATCAATTAATTAATATTTTATGAATTATTCCACCCAGAAAAATAGAACAACAACAGACCTAAAAACTTAAGTTTTGAATTTTAAGAACCTACCCTGTTTCTTCCTCTGGAAAGTGTACACTCGTCGTGGTACTGCTTTACACTAATGATTTCGTAGCTCTTTGGTGATGATTTTATATATTACGAAAACTTGCCCATGCAATAAACAGAGATTTTTTTGAGCTTTAGAAATTGAAAAAAAAATAACTAAAAGTTTTGATATTTTTCTTATCTTTGCTCAAAACATAGATTGTGGGTACACGTTAGAACCGACTCGCCGAGGCGGTTCTAACGAGTACCCACAATCTATGTTTTGGAGCAAAAATAAGAAAAATATGTATACCCCTGCATACCCCAGTTTTGCTATATAAAAGTGGGGTTTGAGGGGGTATATAATTCACGGACATGTTTTCCTGATGTATTCTACTATATTCGATCGCACGATGGCTTAATTGCTTTTAATTTGACCCCTTGTTAATTAACAGCTTGATGCTTTTATAAGTCTTAAAATGGATTATCTTACAATAAACATACGTTTTAAGTTATGCAACATCTGCATTGAAGGCGTAAAAAGGTACAAGTAGGCAACGATCAGGAAAAGGCACAATCAGAAAAAAGATTTCCACTCCAAAAACCGAGGCGAGAAAAAAACCAAACTAACAGTAAAGTACTTATACCATGAAAACATTTCGTAATCCGAATGAGCAGCTATTTTCGCAATAGGTGGCCACTCAGTTACGTAAGCTTAACTAAAAATATGATAACATACATAAGGCGCCAACAGCACAAACATTTTAAGCACCAAGACATAAAACAATAAGAACCACCACAGAAGGATCGCCTTGGAACGATCAGTACTATAAATTACTGGCGGGCTTAAACCGGTTTTACAGGATCCTAACCTCACCCTCAGCTTCTGTACTGGTTCATAACATTTAGTTTGTTGTTCGGTCCTCGTAGTGAATCTCTAACTAGTCAATGAATCATCAAGGACAAACAAATAAATCATGATAAATTCCATGATGAATCAAAAACGAGGACTCACAGAACGAGTAAGCTGCACGACGATGGAGATCCCTGAGTGCCCAATAACTTACTAACTCCAGAGCAAAAGAAAAACACCAGTTGAACCCCGGTGGGCCAAGCAACAGACAAGAAGCTCCGGCCCCAATCAACTAAAATGAATAGCTTTATGTCGGGGTCATCATAGAGTCTGACGCCCGACCCACCGGCGTGCAATTAAAGAAAGCAGCATAGTTATTAACCGTGATTGGGTTAAAAACTAAGCATGCAGACTGTCGCATAACATTTAAGTTATATCCTATACGTCTGTAACGTGTAAAGATTTTTCTGAATTGGAAAGAAAAATCATTCCTTCCAATAAGTTTGTTTTTGTAAACCAAGTCACCATAAAATTCTGGTTCCGAAAGGCCTTCGCGTAAAAGGGTCATTAGCCCAACATTAAATTTGGAAGTTAGTTCATAGTGCCTGCGATAAAATTTAGAAAAGGGTTTTTGAAGTTTATGATGCCGATAACCCTGCTGAAGAAGTTTGGCTGTTAAACATTTATTTCGTGCATTGAAGTCCGCAACATGATTGCAGACTCTAGCAAACCTAACAAGTTGCGAAATGTATACGCCATAAGAAGCACGACGACGAACATCACCATCCAAAAATGGAAAGTTTACTATAATATCAAAATCAAAGTCATCGCGTTTATCATAAATTTTAGAAGAAACGAATCCATTTGCAATAGAAAGATGTAAGTCTAAAAATGGGGCTTCGGTATCTGTGTTGTTTGCTTTATTCAACTGTAGTTCAGGGGGACCGTGCCTTCAAAATAAGGATTGTTAATGTTCAAAAGGTCATCAAGGTACCTACATGTAGGTACCTAGAAGTCGAATTAAAAGCCTCGATAACATCAGCTTGATTGTCATGGTTAAGAGAATCTATAGAGTCTCTTTTGTAGCAATATATTTCTATTCCTAACTGTGAGAATTTACAAATGAGCCGCCTCATGGGAAAAACAACAATCTGCATAGGCGAAAACAAAGACGCAGATCAGCTTCGCGGTAACCGCGAATCTGATCAGCGCCTTTGTTTTCGCTACGCAGATAGTGCAATTCCTCTACTTTCTAAATCCTAAATTTCCAGTCTCTACCCATATTTTTTGCTTGTACAGCCCGATTTGTGTCGGACCTGTTCGGAAACCACATTGTTGGTTTTCCCACGAGGCGGCTCAAATTTTTATTGTTATGATTCCATCCATTAACCCATATTCGACGAATGTTTTCTCCCATCATTATTAACTGGATGGGTCCACTTTCATTTTTAGGGGTGTTAAGCCCCTATCTCACTGGGATGCGACAACCGGAGACTAGTTCGCGAATAGTTCGCGACTATTACGCGACAAAGATTAACGATATAAACAAAACTTTCATGTTGCAGTTTCATTGAATAGACATTTATGCGACAAATTCGCGAATTTCGGCCTAATTTTGAAAATATATCTCACGACTGTCGCGCGATAGTCGCGCGACTGTCGCACGACAGTCGCGCGACATTCGTGAGAGTGTCTCACGACTTTCCCGCGAATGTATCTTATTTTCATTTTAATTCGTACGACAGTCGCGCGACATTCGTGCGAGTGTCGCACGACATTCGTACGAATGACGCTGTTTTATTTTCTCGCCAGATAGTCGCGAGTTTTTCGCATATGGTCTCAAGACTGTCGCGCGACCGTCGTGCGACACTCGCACGACATTCGTACGTGTGTCGCGAAAATTTGGCATTGTAAATTCGCCAAAATTTCGCGGCGACAGGTTCGCGGCATTCGCACGAACGTCGCGCGACCGTCGCACGACCGTCGCGCGACAGTCTTGCGAAATATTTTGGGAAAAACATTCTCATCCAATTTTTAAACATGTTTAAAACCTTCGCGACCAGTTCGCGACTAGTTCGCGACACGTGAAAATTCTCACTACACTCGCACGAATGTCGTGCGAAAGTGCCGCGACTAAATTCGCGTAACAGTCGCGAGGAATTCGCATGCCAGTGAGATACTAGCTTTATGTGTGATTTTTATTTTATCTAATTTTTCGATGAAATTTCTGTGTGCAAACAGAATAGCCCCAGATGGGACGCCGCGTTCTGCGGCATCACATCTGGGGCTATACTGTTTGCCTATGTCCCACAAAAGGGACGCCAGGCTTATATGCGTTAATATCAACATTTCTAAAATTTACTCTGTTATAATTCCAACTTTACTAATTTCCTACATTCTGATTGGTTGTATGGAAGACTTTATACTTCGACAAAAGCAATGCGTAAGAATACACGGTTTTTAGCTCACCTGAGCCGTCAGGCTCACAAGGTGAGCTTATAGTATACCCATGCTCCGTCGTCCGTCCGTCCGTCCGTCGTCCGTCCGTCGTCCGTCCGTCCGTCGTCCACCATTTTCAAAGATCTTCTTCTCTGAAACAGCTTGGCCAATCAAAGCCAAATTTTACATGAAGCATCTATGGGAAGAGGGAACCAATGTATATATAAATAATCCAGGTCACATGACCAAGATGGCCGCCATGCCCATATATGGTAAAAACCCTTCAAAAATCTTCTTCTCCGGAACCACTAAACCGATTTCAACCAAACTTGGCATGAAGCATCGATGACTCAAGTACTACAAAGTGTATATAAATCATGACCTTGCGGTGACCTTGACCTATTTTACGGCAAGGTCAACATAGGTCGCCTTTGCATTTGAATGGGAAAAATTGTTAAATTGTCATTTAAAGGAAAAATCTTGCAGAAAATGAGCAGTAGGACTGAATATTAATGATTCTGAAAAAAATTGGGCACCAGGGGCTCATCCGCCCCCACCCCGGGGCAATATACATGTATATTATCATAATATTCAAACATCTTCTTCTCTGAAACCGCTTGGCCAATCAAAGCAAAATTTTACATGAAGCATCTATGGGAAGGGGGAACCAATGTATATATAAATAATCCAGGTCACATGACCAAGATGGCCGCCATGCCCATATATGGTAAAAACCCTTCAAAAATCTTCTTCTCCAGAACCGGTTGACTGATTTCAACGAAACTTGGCACGAAGCATCAATGGCTCAAGCACTACAATGTGTATATAAATCATGACCCTGTGATGACCTTGACCTATTTTACGGCAAGGTCAACATAGGTCGCGAATGCATTTGAATGGGGAAAACTTTTAAAATGTAATTTAAAGTGAAAGTCTTGCAGAAAATGGGAAGTAGGACTGAATATTAATGATTCTGAAAAAAATGGACCCCAGGGGCTCATGTGCCCCCACCTCGGGGCAATATACATGTATATTATCATAATATTCAAACGTCTTCTCCTCTGAAACCACTTGGCCAATCAAAGCCAAATTTTATGTGAAGCATCTATAGAATGGGGGAATCAATGTGTATATAACTAATCTAGGTCACATGACAAAGATGTCCGCCATGCTCATATATGGTAAAAACCCATCAAAAATCATCTTCTCTGAAACCAATAGACTGATTTAAAGGAAACTTGGCGTGAGGCATCGATGGCTAAAGTACTCCAATGTATATATAAATCATGACCCTGTGATGACCTTGACCAAGTTTATGGCAAGGTCAACATGGGTTGCCTATGCATCTGAATTGGGAAAACTGTTAAAATGTCATTTGAAGGGAAAAGCCAGCAGGAAATTGGCAAATGGACAGAATATTGAAGATTCTGAAAAAAGAAAATGACCCAAGGGCTTCATCTGCCCCTGCACTGGAGTTAAATACCATAATATTCAAACATGTTTATTGGTATATGCAGCTGATCTCAGGTGAGCGTTTACAGGACCATTGGTCCTCTGGTTCATCTTAAAAATGGTACGACGTTACATGATGAGTGACGTTTCTTTACAGAAATGTTGACGTCACCACATCTGAACGTCATAAAATAATAATTGATGAACGCGTTTTAAGTTCGTTTCGAAATAAATGCATCATATGGTAAAGGGGAATTTTAAGTTCGTTTCGAAATAAATGCATCATATGGTAAAGGGGAATTTTAAGAAGCCCCATAGTTAAAGGTCATATGAGATTTGGTAGGATTGCCAACCATATTACTGATGTAATGTGATGGCAATGGATATGATATAGTGGATAGAGAGATAGTATGAGCTTGATACGTGTACAGCAGCCTTGGCCTGTGCATGTTGCGCAGTGTAAATGAGTATTGGGGGACAGTGGGGACATGGTAGTCTCTAGCTGTGGGTGCAGATTTTATTCTGGCCGGTGGGAAGCACAGTTGCATCTAACCGAGGAATAAAATATGCAGTATGAAAGTGTATGAAAGGGAGTTTGAGTATGAATGTTTACAGGGGGTCAGTGGGGACATGGTAGTCTCTAACTGTGGGGTGCAGATTTTATTCTGGCCGGTGGGAAGCACAGTTGCATCTAACCGAGGAATAAAATATGCAGTATGAAAGATGGTTGAAAGGCAGTCTAATCAATATGACACCACTGTATGATAGTTCAAGAATAGTATAGGAAGCATGTAGACTTGTATCAGTAAGCATTCCAACTGGGCAGAATCTTAGTTTTGTGCATGTAGCACAGGAAGTTACAGGGAAGTATGGATGTGGTTTCATAATCATGTTTAATGTAAATAGATAAAGTCATCTCATGTTTATAAATCATGTTGGAAATCAAATTAATTATATCATTTTGTCATTATCCTTTAAAGGAACATGTAAAGTGCTGAATTAAAAAAAAATATTTGAGCTACACTTTAACATTTAATTATTATATAAGAGAGCATGACGAGACTCAAGACAGTGTACATATGTAAATAGTTTAGCCTTATTTTCTGCAAATTGGTTTATTAAGTGTTACTGTTCTGGCTATTTTTTGATGAATTTTGGTATGCTTCAGTAAGAGCATGGATGTGGTAGTATGCTGAATCATATCATCATTTTGATTGAATAAATACAGGAAGATATGCACTTATGACTGTAATTTTGTTGATAATGTGTACGATGTATCATCATAAAAAAAAAAAAAAAAAAAAAAAAAAAAAAAATATTTATATGTATATATTTTAGGTAATCATATCAATTTGCCTTTACAGGTATTTCGGGCATGCACATATATCTGCAAATATGCATGTATGTGTGCATACGCAAAATAAGCAACATGAGCTTAAGTACATGTGTTAAGTACAGGTGTGAAAGAAAAGCACATTGAGTTGATAGGCAGCAATAACATGCCATAATCGATATACAACAACAACAATTAAGGCGTCGAAATGAATATTTGATATTTTCATTTACATGGACGCTGCTTCTTTTAACAGAATATCCTACGGTAAGTGTTTTAATCTTCTAGTTGTGTGTTGACGTTTGAATTTCTAATTTTGCGAGCCACAGTTCAAAATCGGCCTGTCTTTTTATCAGTCCACACTGCGAAATTTTCTCCAAAAAGACCAATTTTGAATGAAGGCTCCCGCTTTTACAGCCTGCCTATAGCAAACCAGTTATACCGCCTATTAATTGTGAGAAGTGAGTTCTATGCTTTCGAAATTTTCAAGATGGCTGCCTCGTGAAGATCCGTTTTGCTCTACTTTCCTTCCACTGGCTATAAAAAATTAAATCAATGTCGACAAATGCAGAGTAATGAGACAAAGTTGGAATGAATTATTATTTTTGTTGATTTTATCGATGTGTAAACTCAAGCGAACCACTCACAAAATTTTCATAAAGCCCTTCGGGCTTTATTTAGTTTGTGAGTGATTCGCCTGAGTTTATACATCGATAAAATCAACAACCAGTGGCCCATGGGCCACAAAGCTCACCTGATTTAACAACTATCAATGAATGTAAAATTTATGGCCACCCGACAATTTACAACTGATAAAATTCTGTAATATTCTATCCAATGTCTTTGCAAAAACACCTTATTAGTAGTCAAATTAGATTCATATTAGAGTCATAGAAGACTACTCAATAAACTTTTATTCAAAAACAAAATTCAAATATCCGAAATGAGACTGCAGAAATAGCCAATTTCTACTTTTCCCATTATAAGTCTCTGCAAACTGAAAGTTGCCATAGCAACCAGAGTTCTTATCTGACAGGAACAAAAGAAAATAAACAATTTAGGCATCAGCAAACAATTTCTAAGGAAAAGATTTTTAAAGATTTTTTTTCGAAAATGTACCCTTTTAGGGGCCCCAGCAACGTGCCCTTTTAGGGCCCCCCAGCAACCAATCAAAGTAAAGGATGAGGATGAAAAAAGGTACAAGTAGGCAAAGATCAGGAAAAGACGTAATCAGAAAATGATTCCCACTCAAAAACCGAGATGGGAAAAAACTAAATTAACAATCAGGTACTTATACCATGAAACATATCGTAAGCCGAATGGGCAGTATCAGCTTCATAACCCAAACAGTTTCTGAAGAGAAGATTTTGTAAGATCATTTTCGAAAATTTACCTTTTTTGGGGCCCAAGCACCCAATCAAAATAAGGTACTAGGGCAAAAGTTATATGAAACATAGTGGACTTCTCAATAAACATTTCTGCTAAAGCAAAATTCAAACATCTCCAATGAGACTGCGGAAATAGCAAATTTTCAGTTTTCCCATTATAAATCTATGGAAACTGAAAGTTGCCATAGTAACCAGAGTTCTTATCTGACTGGAACAAAATGTTTGTAGAGGCTAATGCCACGAACATGTATGCAAAGTTTCAGCTTCATAAAGCAAACAGTTTCTGAGAAGATTTTTTTTTAAAGATTTTTTTTTCTCGAAAATTTGCCCTTTATGGGGCCCCAGCAACCAATCAAAATAAACGATCCGGATGGAGGTCATCTGAAACGTAGAGCACTACTCAATAAACATTTATCTAAAAATAAAATTCAAATATCTCCAATGAGAAAGCAAAGATTTGCAATTTCCACTTTTTCCATTATAAGTAATTCAAACAATGCTTTCAGCCCATTGCATATTTTGTCATATTCTATGACCTGGGGTTTTCCCATGGAATATATGTTACTTAATTCAGAACTCTCTCTGTCATTAGAAATGTACATTGATTACTGTCAAGCAATAATGCCGATGAAGTACAAATGTTTATTACTGTTTAGTTTATTTGAATTTAGACTTAATGTCCCAATGAACATTTTTCAGTCATGCTGGGGCTATATGTAAACTGTATGTATACACTAATTCATTTACAGATAAAAATAGTTATTTTATTTTTTTTTTTTATCATGTTCGTATAAAAAGAGTGTTATATAATAAAAAAATCGTTGACTATTGAGTCATTGAATATGATTATATAATAAAACAATCGTTGACTATTGAGTCATTGAATATGATGTGATATCCAACAGAGACTACCAATATTGACCTCGGCTTCGCCTCGGTCATTATTGGTAGTCTCTGTTGGATATCACATCATATTCAATGACTCAATAGTCAATAATTGTATATTATATTCCATGATAAGGTAAAGGCAAGTTATGTGTTGAATGAGATTTTGCATCCCTAATTCGAGTCAAAGGTATCTGCAAATGTTTATGTATTGTACGATGACAATTGTCGCAAGCACGTATCTTAGTCTCTGCGCATGAGCAGCATCCAGATATTGTCCAACAACTGATCTAGCTCGTGTGTCCGCCTATTGATGTTAAATCATTATTAATTAACCATATGATGTGATAATCATCAAATATTGACTGACAACTCTGAAAGAGGATAGGGCAACATATGTAAATGATTTATTGTAGAGTCCAACGAGTTTCATATTTAATTGTCGTCTATAAGTGTTTACGTGTCCTTACATTTCTCCTGTTACACTTTTTATTATTTGACTCTTTATTTTGCTCTTAATCTGTATGGCTCATGATTAAGTTTCAAACCACATATTATATTCCTGTCTATTGAGGGTCATTATCTGATCAACGATAAGGGACATGACGCTAGAAATTCCATTGCGGACAGAAAGGACATGAATCAATTTCATGATGCACTAAACCATATATGGCCCAAAGAGTTCTGGAGCCACCATATTGCTCAGTGCAGGTGGAAGCACGCACTTAGAGGCTATCTTGGAAAGGTGAGCAGAATACTTCAATAGTGTGCTCAATTGACCATCAAGCATCAATTAGGATGAAATCGACAGACTTCCAGAGACAGAGTGCAATGTTCTGATAGATGAATTTCCAGCCGTCATGGAAACAAGAAAACAGTTCAACAACTGTCATCTGGCAAATCTCCAGGTGCAGATACACTACCTGCCAATGTTTATAATGTTTGGGTGGGGGAGGGTATCCATCGTAGAGAAAAAAAAAGAAGAAAATAATGATAATAGAAGTATAATAGAAAATGTAAATAAGCCAGAGTTCTTGTTCTTGTTTAACTCAAAACAGCGTGGCAATAATGCAATATCAACAATTGAAGGTGTTAGTGCAAAAACAAGTCCACTTTTATCAAAATTGAGTTTTTTGTGTTACTGCATTCTTCATATATAAAAAGGTACAAGTAGGCAACGATCAGGAAAAGGCGCAATCAGAAAAAGATTCCCACTCCAAAACCCGAGGTGGGAAAAACTAAATTAACAATCAGGTACTTATACCATGAAAAGGTACAAGTAGGCAAAGATCAGGAAAAGGCGCAATCAGAAAAAGATTCCCACTCCAAAAACCGAGGTGGGAAAAAACCAAACTAACAATCAGGTACTTATACCATGAAACATATCGTAAGCCGAATGAGCAGCTATTTTCCCAATAGGTGGCCACTCAGTTACCTTAACTTAACTAAAAATATGAAAACATACATAAGGCGCCAACAGCACAAAAAATTTTAAACACCAAGACATAAAACAAAAAGAACCACTACAGAAGTATCGACTTGGAACGATCAGTAACACAAAGTTACTGGCGAAAACATATCGTAAGCCGAATGAGCAGCTATTTCCCAAACATAAAACACAGTATGGCCGCAGGTAGATAATAGCAACAATCAGCGGTAACTTTAAACTGTTGTGAGTAGTTCTAATTATCACATCTGGGCCAATTAATTGTCACGCATGATAGAGATACAGGCACAAACTAATCAACACCCGTTCCATTACTTTTTGCTGAATTACTCAAACACTAACAGATAAAAGTTAAAATTGGCACGTGTCGTGTTAACCGACTTCTTTTAAAGTTCTTTTTAGCAATAGGCTTGTGAACCATTTTACTCAAAATTGACAGCATTTATAATATAGCGACCTGAGTTTGACTGAAAGTATGTGAAGTTTGCAAAAGGTTAAACAGGTACAAGTAGGCAAAGATCAGGAAAGGCGTAATCAGAAAAAGATTTCCACTCCAAAAACCGAGTTGGTAAAAAACCAAACTAACAATCAGGTACTTATACCATGAAAACATACCGTAAGCCGAATGAGCAGCTATTTTCCCAATAGATGGTCACTCAGTTACCTAAACTTAACTAAAAATATGAAAATATACAGTAAGGCGCCAACAGCACAAAAAATTTAAACACCAAGACATAAAACAAAAAGAGCCACCACAGAAGTATCGCCTTGGAACGATCAGTAACACAAAGTTACTGGCGGCCTTAAACCGGTTTTACATGGCCATAACCTCACCCTCAGCTTCTGCAGTGGTTCACAACATTTAGTTAGTTCTTCGGTCCTCGTGGTGAATCTCTAACTAGTCAATGAATCATCAAGAACAAACAAATAAATCACGATAAACATCCTGATGAATCAAAAACCAGGACTCACAGATTGATTAAGCTGTCCGACGATGGAGATCCCTGGGCGCCGAATAACCTACAAACTCCGGAGCAAAAGAAAAACACCAGTTGGACCCGGTGGGCCAAGCAACAGACAAGAAGCTCCGGCCCCAACCAACTAAAATGAATAGCTTTAAGTCGGGGCCATCATAGAGTCTGACGCCCGACCCACCGGCGTGCAATTTAAGAAGGTAGCGTAGTTATCAACCATGATTGGGAAGAATCTTTCTTGATGTTCTTCATTTCCCAATGAAAAACATTAAGTCGCGTGATCTAGAGGCCGCGCCTATGGGCGGATAAAAATTAAAACTGAGATCCTTTTAAGAGCAGTGAACACATTAATGAGAAAGGTGATGGGCCATACCGCGGTTTCGACTATTGAAGTCTCGTCAGTGACCCTTTAGATTTGGCAACATGGAGCCAAAGAGAATTACTGAAATTTTGCAACTTTCAACAGAGTAGTAGATACAAAGACTAGTGTTATCTAAATGGGGCCAAATATATTAAACATTGGTTAGAAGCCAAATCAAAATCAGCCAGTGACATTGTTTGTTTACTCTTGTTATGGTGACGTTGGTCGCGTATCGCCATGACGTTAGGAGCGAAAATTTGACGTTTTGGCTGTTCCAAAATAACGTTAAGTCGGATTTAATGTCAAATAACATATAAATGAGCGGTGATATGTGCAATTAAAAATCTGATACTAGATTGATATTATAAAATGTAAATATATGTATTGAAATTCAGATTTTAGCTTTCACTGGATGATGAAAAACATTAGCTGTTTTAATGTCTCCGAGAAGCCCTTCGGGCTTCACAGACATTAAAACAGCCTAATGTTTTTCATCATCCAATGAAAGCTAAAATCTGAATTTCAATCCTTAAATAAAATGTTTCACTTTATTATCATGTAATGAGCCGCGACGCCTGAAAACCGGTCTTCGGGGTTTCCGACCAGGTCCGACACAAACCAGCCTGTACAGTCACAGAAGCAAGCTAGAGGCTGGATTTTGGATTTGAGAAGAAGAGGGATTGTACTATCCGTGTAGTGAAAACAAAGGCGCTGATCAGCTTTGCAGTTACTGCACAGCCATCAGGAAAACATAACCATGATAATATACCCCCTCTAACCCCACTTTTATATAGTAAAAGTGGGGTATACAGAGTATACCTATCTTTCTTATTTTGATCCAAAACATCGATTGTGATTGTGAGTACTCGTTAGTATCTAACGTGCACCCACAAACTATGTTTTGGAACAAAAATAAGAAAAATAGGTATACTCCTGTAAACCCCAGATTTGCTATATAAAAGTGGGGTTCAAGGGGATATACATGTCACGGGCATGTTTTCCTGATGCCGAAATGGCGTTCCATTGTGTTTTGGAATTTTTTTGCATGTCTTAAAGCGTTTGCAGAAAACGTGAACAAAAGGTGCAATATTCGTTTAAGTGACAACTCTGCTATATACATGTATCTAAAGCAATATTTTGGTGTTACTTAGTCAAGGAAACATTACATTTTTATCTTTATACTACAACCGTGTCTATTTTGAAAGTTCGTAGCTTGGCATCAATATTCCACAATGCGGTAATGAATGCACAATAGTGATAGAATTATCCAACCATTTACACAGTTCTGCTCAATTTGGAATTAAAATAGTTGTCATTTTTCTGACCAAGTGATGTCGCTGGAGCAATACTTTCTTTTCGTGGGGGTAGGGGGTGGGGCCATGGGGTGTTGGTTGATATATCTTCCGCCGTATTCGACGCACCTCTTCTTGAGTAAACCGTCGTTATGTACACATCACGCATGAAGAGCACGTTGACTACACGTAGCTCTATCCCAGTGATGTAGCCATCTAACTATCATCAACCAAACTCCAAACACGACGGACACAACAAACGGGAAACACAAATGAGCCACTGCATAAGAAACCAACAAAATGCTTCGGGGTTACCTTTGTTTTCGCTACACGGATAGTACGCTTCTCTCCTACAAAATTTCCAGCCTCTAACCATCTTCTGTGACTGTACAGCCCGGTTTGTGTCGGACCTGGTTGGAATCCAAATTGTCGGTTTTCTCACGCACACGGGCTCAAAAATAAAACAAAGAGGGGCCCACTGGAACGGTCAGTAAAGCAATTTCTGAAGGGCTTAATTGGTTTTGGTCAATAAAAAATTCTGGTGAGGTGCTCAGTAAATTGAAGTCTAGAGGGTTCCGTGCGACAAGCTTGTCCACATATGATTTTCTACTCTGTATACAACATTACCACATAATCTAATTAAAGAAAAACTTCTGGATTTGATAGAGTGGACCTTCAAAAGGGCATTAAAAACTATGGTTCACTTTATTTGGCATGTAATGACAGAAAGGCTTTTTTTCACTTCCTCTGACCAAAGTCGGTATACACTTTGGTCATGTCAGAATGTGTGCGACGCCTTATCCTATCTCCTTGATAATACTTATATTAGATTTGGGACCAAGTTATACAGACAAACTGTTGGAATTCCGATGGGTACAAATTGCGCACCTCTCGTCGCTGATTTATTTTTATACTGCTACGAAAGAGATTTCATGGATTCTCTTGATAATCAAGCCGATGTTATCGAGGCTTTTAATTCCACATCTAGGTACCTCGATGACCTCTTGAACATTGACAACCCTTATTTTGAAGGGTCAATCAAATTTATCCAGAACAAAGCCAATATCTCAGATACCGAAGCCCCCTTTTTAGATCTACATCTTTCTGTTGCAAATGGATTTGTTTCTTCTAAAATTTATGATAAACGCGATGACTTTGATTTTGATATAGTAAAATTTCCTTTTTTGGATGGTGACGTTCCTCGTCGTGCTTCTTATGGCGTTTACATTTCGCAACTTATAAGGTTTGCTAGAGTCTGCAATCATGTTGCGGACTTCAATGCACGGAATTAATGTTTAACAGCCAAACTTCTTCAGCAGGGCTATCGGCATCATCAACTTCGAAAAACCTTTTCTAAGTTTTATCGCAGGCACTACGAACTGATTTCCCAATTTAATGTTTGGCTAAAAACCCTTTTACGCGAGGGCCTTTCGGAACCTGAATTTTATGGTGACTTGGTTTACAAATTTAAGAAACTTATAGGAAGGAATGATTTTTCTTTTCAGTTCAGAAAAATCATAACACGTTACAGACGTATAGGTTATAACTTGAATGTTATGCGACAGTCTGCATGCTTAGTTTTTAACCCAATCATGGTTGATAACTATGCTGCCTTCTTTAATTGCACGCCGGTGGGTCGGGCGTCAGACTCTATGATGGCCCCGACTTAAAGCTATTCATTTTAGTTGGTTGGGGCCGGAGCTTCTTGTCTGTTGCTTGGCCCACCGGGGTCCAACTGGTGTTTTTCTTTTGCTCCGGAGTTAGTAGGTTATTCGGCGCCCAGGGATCTCCATCGTCGGGCAGTCTGTGAGTCCTGGTTTTTGATTCATCAGGATGTTTATCATGATTTATTTGTTTGTTATTTGTATTGGCTCAACATAAGCCTCTGAACACCTTTTAGCTTTTATCCCAGTCTTATTATACTAATAAAAGTTGTACGTAAATATTATATTTATATGTATATGATATGTCTAAACGGTTGTGTGTAAACTTATCATATGCTTCGATGCCACCGTGTCATGTTTCGTTATTCTTATCACACTGCCATGGTTGCGATCTGAAAGGTTTATCCTTGCCAAGCGATCTGCTATGAAGATCTATCTATCTATCTATCTATCTATCTATCTATCTATCTATCTATCTATCTATCTATCTATCTATCTATCTATCTATCTATCTATCTATCTTAAAGTGTCACTCAGTTTGGTCTGCAGGTAACGTGCTAGCACAGAAAGTCTCTATCATCGTCCATTAGAACGGATTTAATTATTAAATACTGTAATTTAGAACATTTCACCGATGAGACAAAAGTATGCGAACAGTGATGGTTGGTTGATTAGGGTTTAACGTCCCACCAACAGCTAATGTCATATGGAGACGGGGCGAACAGTGAACAAGCAAGCACATATATTACACAGACCTTTGTACAAAGTTTCTATTTTGATTCGTTCATCATCCTTTTCTGCTTTTACATGATGATGCAGTGAATTCATTCAAAAAATGCGCAAAAATACTAAACGTCTCGTAAGCAAATAAAGTCAATGAAAAAAATCCAAAGGATCACCCTTTTCTGCTTTTACATGATGATGCAGTGAACTCGTTCAAAAAATGCGCAAAAATACTAAACGTCTCGTAAGCAAATAAAGTCAATGAAAGAAATCCAAAGGATCACCCTTTTCTGCTTTTACATGATGATGCAGTGAACTCATTCAAAGAATGTGCCAAAATACTAAACGTCTCGTAAGCAAATAAAGTCAATGAAAAAAAGCCAAAGGATCACCCTTTTCTGCTTTTACATGATGATACAGTGAACTCATTCAAAGAATGCGCAAAAATACTAAACGCCTCGTAAGCAAATAAAGTCAATGAAAAAAATCCAAAGGATCACCCTTTTCTACATGATGATGCAGTGAACTCATTCAAAGAATGCGCAAAAATACTAAACGTCTCGTAAGCAAATAAAGTCAATGAAAAAAAAAAATCCAAAGGATCATCCTTTTCTGCCTTTACATGATGATGCAATGAACTCATTCAAGGGATGTGCCAAAATACTAAAAGTCTCGTAAGCAAATAAGTCAATGAAAAAAAAATCCAAAGTTGTGAACTTCTAGTAAACAGTCAATAAATGAGCCGCCTCGTGGGAAAACCAACAATGTGGTTTCCGAACAGGTCCGACACAAACCGGCCTGTAAAGTCACAGAAGATGGCTAGAGACTGGAAATTTTGGATTTAGAAAGTAGAGGAATTGTACTATCCGTATAGCGAAAACAAAGGCGCTGATCAGCTTTGCGGTTACCGCGAAGCTGATCTGCGCCTTTGTTTTCGCATATGCAGATTGTTGGTTTTCTCATGAGGCGGCTCAAATGACGAACATCGAGCTGTTATATCTTTAATACTTATGACCTGGTTCACACTATGACTCTAAACAACTACTTTATAAGTGAAATAAACACGCAATAAAATATTCACACACTAGCCTCTTGTTGAAGTCTGATATGCTCTCGTTTCAGCCTAACGCAGGTCTCGTAGCACATGATCGTCATGGCTAGACGAAAGATCATGACGAACGGATACAAAAACTCAACTAGAAACCACCACGTCTTCTGTCCGTACATCTCGTTATAACCGATATTATCAACGTATCTCAGAACATTTGGTGGGAGAAAATTATCCGTGAACCACCTTTCCGTGTTGAACATCCCCAGGAACACTATTATTCCATTGATGATTTTCTGTCGTCCATTTTCTATTGAGTTCAGCCTCACCGCCATCTTTGATGCTATCAACACGATCATCGTTTCTGCAAAGACGCCTTGGTACTTCAGCAAAAGCTTGATGAAGAAGAGCACAGCGATAGCGTCTGACCGACCTCCAATTATCACGTCAGTAAAGTCGACAGTTTCGAAGAGGATGAAAATTAAATGGCCAGTTCCGCCTGCCAGTAGGAGTTTGTCGCTAGCGTTTAGACGTTTGTGTGCTATTTTCTCTTTTCTTGCCAGCATAAATCCTGCAGGGGCCACAATGCAGATGATATAGATGTACACAGTTTGTGTAACGACGTATACCATCTCAAGGTCACTTACGTTTGACCGTTCGTCCTTGGATTTTTCATGTTCATACACAAGAATTTTACCATTGCTGAGCGAATCAAGGTATGTGACTTCCATGAAGAGAATAAACCCAAATACGCACACAACGAATATAAATGACAACGGAAACGCCCACGTGGACGCAAACTGAATTCCATTTTCACAAATGGTTATGATTCGATATTTCTGTGTCCTTCTTTGACCCTCCTGATCTGCGCTTGTGGCAGAAGGCTGCCGCTGCCGACCGCCATCTTGACCGAAGCTCTCTTGGCGATTAATAGTGTTACGGCGCGTGTGTTCCTGAGGTTCGGAGTTTTCAGTTATCTTTGCGGGCTTAAAAACATTCCAGATGGTACCAAAGTAGCATAGTGATAAAACTGCAAATTCTATAGGGAATTGGTACGTGATTTCATAAATCCATTCGGCACCGAAGTCGACTTTCAAAACACTACCGCTGCAGGCTACGAAAACAGGCATTTCTTTCCGCTTAAATGCTGACATATTAACGACATTATTTGGCTCAGTTTTAATATTTACTGTGTCATTGGCCTGGGTGACGTACATCATAAGATCAACGCACAATGTGAAATTCGCAGCCATAACGGTTGATAAGGAATGCCTTAAAAGTCTATTTTTCGCTGCTTTTGTCTTGTTGCGTAGCAAAAAAATTAACTGGCAAACGCAAAACATAGCTCGGCATATGTTGCTCACAAAGTAAACAACGCGGAATTCCTCAAAACTATTGCCGAAACACGGAATTATTCTATATACTTCCGACAGTGGTAATACCAAGCATCCGGCACAACAGACATACATCGCAATATGCCGTACTCTTACATATGTCCAGTTCGGAAGGCTGTTCTCTTTCTTGTCAAACTTTGTATCCATATACGCATCTGAGAACGGCTTGTACGTGTCCATAACATGTGCGTCTTTATCCCTTAGGAAACTAAACGCGACCATTGAAGATACGGCAGCCAAATATAGAATAATCTCCCAAAAATATAGTGGTTTCGGGGATAGTCCATGTTCGCCATCGCGTGTCAACCAATACGACGTAACCAAAACGAGAGTGAATCCCGAAAACACGGCGGCAGTAAACAAAGACGTTGCTCGACCCTTTGACCATTCTTCTACTTCTATATTGGTGGTGATATCTTGATCAGGTGCGTTATCTAGAACTGTAATGGTATCTTGGTTTAACAGATCTAAATTGGTACCCAGATCTGGCGTAGGAGACGGTGAAGCCTGAGCGGACATTGTCACGTTCGAATTAACGTCACCTTGATACACGTAAAACTGAAATATTCATACCATTAGTCAACATATTAATATAACTCTTGATAATGGGATTGTTAATGCGAACCACTGATGCGCTACGTTGAATTCAGCAACATGTGACCAAACAGTTGGTGCATCTTACAATATATACATTGTACGAAAACATACATAAAACCCATAGTGCAGATTATATTATTTCTTTCGGTCCTTTGAAATTTGTAAGACTTATTTAGAGTGTTAAAATTGTACGTTTAGAGCCATCTTCTAAACGATGTTTTAATTATTTGATCCTCTTTAGGCATGTGTCTTTCATATAGACATCCCTTGAGTAAAGTTTTGAAATCCCAGTATATAAACATGTATCTGTCTATGGTCCCGGTTTTAAAATGAGTCACTGGTGAGAGTTCAGTACCGAAATTTCGCAATATGATCCATACGACCTCTCTTTCAACGTTTTCACTGTTTCCAAAGTATCAAACATATATATCTTATCAACCAACTACTGTGTATGTACAACCGACTTGTTTAACAAAGGAAACGCTTGTCTTTGTACACAGCATGGATGTTCCAGATAATATTCAAAAATGCTATGTTTTGAACAATTCTTATACATTTTCGTTAACATCAGCACAACTGACAATCACGTGGTATTGTTTACATACACAAACGTTAATAATCGGTGACACACACTGCAATTGTGACAGAAGTTGAGGTTAGATATTCGAGTTTTCTCTTATAGCGTGCACTCTTCTGAAAAATAGATGGGTGCCGGCCATGTAGAAATTGATCATTTATTGAAAACCAGAGGACCATTGGTCCTGAGAACGCACACCTGAAGCCTGATCTTGGAGTATTAAGTCATCATGAAATGACCATGAATACTCACACACCTTTATTGAATTCATAAGTTGTCTGCATCTGCAAAGTTTCAGGTCTCAGGCTGCAATAGTTTCCAAACCCAGTGATTTATGAGAAAACCATAATTTTAATTTTGATATTTAAATGACTTTGGGTCAAGGTCAAGAAATGACCTTGGCCTTCATTAATAACTTACCTTCATTGACTCCATTGGTTGTCTGCATCAATCAACTTCCAGGTCTCAGACTGCATCAGTTTCCAAAATATCCATTGTTTTCGCCTTTTCCCATGTAAAAGCCTATGTTTCCAAAATTGACCTTGCCGTAAAATAGGTCAAGCTCATCCTATGGTCATCATTTGATCAAACTATGCTACTTACCAAGTTTCCCCAAAATTGGCCCACCGTTTCTGGAGAAGAAGATTTTTGAAGGGTTTTTACCATACATGTATATGGGCGTGGCAGCCATCTTGGTCATGTGACCTGGATTTCGCGATCAAACTTTCGTCTCCCTTACCCATGGATGCTCCACATATAATTTCACTTTGATTGGCCAAGCAGTTTCAGAGAAGAAGACTGGCCAAGGTCAAGAGATGACCTTGACCTACATTAATCACATACCTTCATCGACTCCATTAGTTGTTTGCATCTACCACTTTTCAGGCATCAGGCTGCAATAGTTTTCAAAAAATCCATAGTTTTCACATTTTCCAATGTAAAAGCCTATGTTTCCAAAATTGACCTTGCCGTAAATTAGGTCAAGGTCATCCTAGGGTCATCATTTTATCAAACTATGATGGGCTAAAGTCCCAAATGCTACATACCAAGTTTCATGAAAATCGGTTTGCCGGTTCTGGAGAAGAAAATTTTTGAGGGGTTTTTACTTTTTACCATATATGGGCGTGGCGGCCATCTGGGTCATGTGACCTGGATTTCGCGATCAAACTTCCATCTTCCCTACCCATGGATGCTCCACATAAAATTTCACTTTGATTGGCCCAGCAGTTTCAGAGAAGATCTTTGAAAAGTGTGAATGGACGACAGACTGGCCAAGGTCAAGAGATGACCTTGACCTAAATTAATCACATTCCTTCATCTACTCCATTAGTTGTTTGCATCTACCACTTTTCAGGCCTCAGGCTGCAATAGTTTTCAAAAAATCCATAGTTTTCACTTTTTCCCATGTAAAAGCCTATGTTTCCAAATTTGACCTTGCAGTAAAATAGGTCAAGGTCATCCAAGGGTCATCATTTTATCAAACTATGATGGACTGAAGTCCCCGATGCTACATACCAAGTTTCGTGGAAATCAGCCCACCGGTTCTGGAGAAGAAGATTTTTGAGTGGTTTTTAGTTTTTACCATATATGAGCGTGGCGGCCATCTTGGTCATGTGACCTGGATTTTGCGATCAAACTTGAAATGCCACTACCCAAGAAGGCTCCACATAAAATTTCAACTAGATCGGCCAAGCGGTTTCAGAGAAGAAGATCTTTGAAATTGTGGACGACGGACGACGGACGGACGACGGACGGACGGGCGCCGGATCATGGCCATCCTATAAGCTCACCTTGTGAGCCTTCGGCTCAGGTGAGCTAAAAAGTAACATAAGAAATAAAAATAAAACACTTCAATGTTATTGTGCTGGAAGCACTTTATGTTCATGTGGCGGAAGTGTTTGCGAAAAAGAAATAACCTGGATTTCTGATGTTACTTTCATTCAATAAATATTCAATTTCTGCATGGCCTGCACCCATCTATCAGTCAGTAGAGTAAATGGTTTATTAGAAAACTCGAATTTTTCATCTCAACTTCGGATGGAATGTATTGTGCTCACCCATTCCATACCACGTGATTATCAGCTGTGATCAGGGAAACATATCCATGTAATGAATATTCCTTTAAATCCCACTTTTATATACAAAAACTGGGGTTTGCAGGGATATAACTAATTTTCTTCTTTTTTTTTTTTTTTTTTTTTTTTTTTTTTTTTTTGTGTGTGTGTGTGTGTGTTTTTAATTTAATGTACCCACAATGCATGGTTTAAGCAAAATTAAGAAAAAATATCAAAACATGTCTACTGAATTTTTTCATTTTTTTCAACTTAAGAAAAATCTGTATATTACATGGGTATGTTTTCGTATTATTATTTTTTTTTTTCGTTAAAAAGATCCCAAAGATGTCAGAGTAATGAAACGGCGAAATTATTCAAATTAAAATGGTGTTACTTACCGGCAATGTACAAGATAAGGTATACCTTCAAATGTAAAATCGAGGGATGGTACTACCCACAAATGGTGCGTTTCACGTAATTGGCTGTTGTTAATCGATGGAGTTATCATTTTTAAATTAAATGTTTATCAAAAATTGATAAATATGAACAATGAGGAAGTGTTTATTCTTTTAATTTTATCATGATTTGAAAGAAGATATAACATGGGAAAGCAGGTTATGAATAACAAATTAAACCAGCTTTAGATATGACTGGCTGTTTTCCTAATGACATTCCGAGCGGGCACATGAAGTCATAATGACGTCATATCAACGTCGATTCTTTTGTACCAACTTGTATGACGTCATTCTGACGTCAAGTGCCTGCTGGGTTGATACAAGTCTGCGATATGTTAAATCCATGACAGTCGACATCCAAATCATGTTACATAATTAAAAACTTTTTGTCTTGGTGGATACACACTAAACACATTCGACGCCACTTGTTTTGACAGTTTCTAACCGTAATATTCATCAGACGTTGACTCTTGTGCTGATATCTTCATATTACTTATCACACTAGAAATAGTTTCATCACTTTTTGCCGTCTAACCAAATGAATATTTTGTCAGTACAACTTCTATTGACGTCTCTCTCCTTTCTTATTATGTTAGGATATTAGTTTCATTTTTATTCGTATGAGATAAAGCATTCGCCGAGTCCTGCACTGCTAAATGTGTGTATCAAATTTGAGCCGCCTCATTTGAGAGTCTGCTTTTTGCCTATACGAAAACAAAGATGCAGATTAGCGCCTTTGTTTTCACTACTCGGATAGTACGATCCCTTTTTCTACTTATAGCCAGAACTTACAGATTCTAGCCATCTTCCGAGACTGTACAGGCCGATTTGCGTTAAACCTGGTCGGAAACCCCGAAGACCGGTTTTCTCGAGTCGCGTCTCATTTGTACACATTTTTTCGTGGTTTTTGCAGGATTGGATGTTAGACATTCCATCCAGAGATTCAGTGACTCCGCCGTCAGTCCCTTTTCATTACGAAAACTTGCCCATGCAATATACAGAGATTTTTTGACCTTTAGAAATTGAAAATTTTCAGCTGAAAAATTTTGATATTTTTCTTATTTTTGCTTGAAACATAGATTGTGGGTACTCGTTAGAACCGCCTCGCCGAGGCGGTTCTAACGAGTACCCACAATCTATGTTTTGGGGCAAAAATAAGAAAAATAGGTATACCATGCATACCCCACTTTTACTATATAAAAGTGGGGTTTGAGGGGGTATACTTGGCACGGACATGTTTTCCTGATGAAACAGAGCAGGTTTGAAAGTCTATAGCTTTCCATTTTGACCGTGGTTACAATTTGGTACAACAGCACATTTTTCGTTATTTTAAAACACTTACAAATTGTATTGTAAGTTTCACCTTTAAGCTCTGTTTGATTTGTTGGTATATCTTATCCCATTGATGAAACTATTTCGCCCATCATTTGTATCTAGGATCACACCCGCAGCGGGCCTTATTGGTCGCCCGTCATAATATATTTCGTCTTCTGTCTGTGTCTGCATGCTTCTACGCTGAAACATTTGAACAGAGGCTGACGATGCACCAAGTAAAAATCCGACTGCTTGCTTAGGCTTCGAGGGTGATTCGACTGCTTGCTTAGGCTTCGAGGGTGCGGCGAAGACACCAAATGCAGGTGTTGATAGTGCGTAGACTGGGTTTGTATATACCAATGTTTCCTTAACTGCAATGGAGATCATCATTTTATACGGAGTGTCAGAAGAATACAATCTGACAATGGGCGATAGAGTAAACTTAGCGGTCGTATTTGTGAACTTGAGCGTCGCTTCTTTGACGAAAACCTTTTTACTTTTATCATTCCCCAAAATATCTATCGTGCATTCAGCGTGCGTCTGTGGTTTTAGATTCAGAGAGAACATGACTTCCTTAAGTTCGATGTCCCTTGTACAAATCAAATGTACTTCATTGCGTAGTGTTTGGCCTGGCGTCGGCTCTATCAGTGCTCCTTTAAGCAAGCTAGACAAAACACATGTGGTTTCTCTTGGCATCCTGGCTTCACATGACATAGGCAAATCTTGACTTATTTCACTAAGTCCTATGATAAACTTTGATATTTTCTTCTCTTCGACATCAGTCAGATAACCGTACTGAAACTGAGTAGCTACGAAATTCCTAAGTGACATCGCAGGCAAGCGAAGACAATCAAAGGCTCCACCCATAACGTTACGTTTATTGGCTGGATTTACTTCCATATCCTGTCCTTTGAGATGTACTGCACTCCAGTTGTCAACTGCTTTTATAATATCGACTTCTTTAGCGTAAAAGGTATCCCCTTGAAGAATAAACTCGAGTGTATCCTGATTTATATGTAAGAATCCCTCCGATTCAAGCACAGCCGTTGCGTGATCATCAATGAAGTCGATCACCGATCGTTCCAAAGCCTTGTCATCTACAAGACGAGCAGTTTCCAGAATGCAACATGCGTTATCAACGCGCACAATGCCTTGCAGAAATTTTGAGCAATATTTAAGGCATGTGGTCACCTGGTACTTGTGTGCGATTTGCATTACATCAACACCATGTTCTTCTGATAAATCTGTTTCATCTGTATAGAGGTACCTAAAGAAACAAACGAATAAAATGTATACATACGAGACACTGTTTCAAGCTTTCATTCCTTCAGCAGATCGAAGCCAGCCTGCCGACGAAAGTAAAAAAATAAATAATATTTTAAGAACTACATTCATTGAAAGACCAACTTGCTTCATTTTCCCTAATTTCAATAATCTCCTACATTTTGTTATGATCTCGATTCTGAATGTAAAGTTTTCTTTTTCTGTTGTTCACTTTGCTCAATTACCTCAAAAACAGAAGAAATGGAATCTTCTCTATCTCCGGGAGTAATATCTCATTGCTCGATTCTGCTAGATCTCCATAAAACATGGCTTCAAACACCGGACTACGGCTGGCTAAAATAAGCTGATGGGCGGCAACCCTGTCCGTCTCGACTGACTGGTCATGATCTTTACATCGAAACCATACATCTGCGTATCTTTCTGATCTCATAAGGCACCCCGTGCTTTCTGGCAGGGTCTTTCCTAATTGCCAGTCCATGGGGAGCGAGAAGTTGTCTGTGAAAGCAAGAGCCATGATCTTCTCCGTCCTTCAAAAACAAAACAGAATGAAAGAAAAAAGTTTATTAGAAGTAAATATCGAGCATAAATCTACATGTAAGAAATATTAATGTCATAAGTAGAGCAAATTCCAAAATACTATATCCAGGGATGGTAATCAGGGGAACTAGCTCCAAAAAGAGTCAACGAGATTTTGTTCCCTCGACACATCCGGGAACTCACGAGCTAGTCCTCTCGACGGAAAAACATTAAACAAAGGTATGTCTCGAAGCATTTTATCAATATTTATTTCTTTATAAGCTGTCCGCTGCAAAATCCGGCAATGGTAGTCTGTGTAGATATGATTTAACTCCATTGGTCCTTGGAATATGCACGGTGCGAATATGATTGTAAAAGAGCGTTGAAGACACGAAATGAAAATATGTCAACACGAAGATTTGGGACCACTATTTTTTTCATTTTTCGTCAAATATATATCCTTCCAATCGCATGAAACATCATCCCTGATAAAACTAAGCACCTGAAACCATTTAAAAGCAAAATAATCCGGTGGAAACATTGTTTTGGGAGGATATTGACTAAATTACCGTCCGAGCTAGTCCTCTCGACATGGAGCTAGGTGCCTCCTCAAGGAGATAGCACCCTCATTGAGGTTTTAATGTTGGAATTAGACGGAATCCTCTCGTCGGTCTTCCGTGCGTGGTGCCTCTGTGCAAATGTTTTTACGAGCCACCGGTGTAACGGGGTGCAGCTTAGCCAGCTGATCTCTGTTTGAATCTACTCAATCGATTTCTCCACACATATTTTGTATTAATAAATGTTACGTAAAGTAAAGGTGGCAATACCTTGCAATCATAAAAACAGAATATAGTTTATGTTTTATCATTAAAATGAAGCTACCCTTCGGAATGAGAGATATCACATATTTTCTTAGTTTTTCACCGTCGCCAGAAAAAAG
Source organism: Rugalucina vietnamica (assembly GCA_964017185.1). Lineage (NCBI taxonomy): Eukaryota > Metazoa > Mollusca > Bivalvia > Lucinida > Lucinidae > Rugalucina > Rugalucina vietnamica. Next base: position 7,800,112 of record OZ024872.1, read on the forward strand.
ATGGGGGTAGGGGATAATGGAAATACAACACGTGTAAATGTTTTCCTCTCGAAGTGAATTTTAAATCCTATGTTGCTTAAATCTCATACCTGATTTTATAAATCGTAAACACGACCGCATACGGCTTGATTAATTTTTATTATTTTGAATTTCTAATGCTTATAGTTTTTATCTTTTTTACCGCATTTGAAAAACTACATGAAAATAGCGAGTTATGAAATACACAAAACTCATCAAAAAACAAAAGTGAGTATAGCTTTGGAGGCTTCAAATTTCATCTTTAGATATTCTTCACAGAAAAATGGTAACAGAACGCCTTCGATTCAAAACTGACACGGAAACGATAGTGCAGAGTCTTTATTAGCGCCAAAATCGCAATTTTGATAAAAAGCTATACTTTATGAAGAATGCGTGGCAAGTTCGATTAATTCTACTATTTCCAATTAAAACAGCACATCGTGCACATTAACTGCAAAAATGGCAAAGGAAAATCGTAAAACATATAAAATACAATAAAATACAGCACTTTTATGAATTGCACCGATAAACGGTATACACCTTTAAACGGGTGAGTCACCATATGAAGCAAAAAAAAAAAAAAAAAAAAAAAAAACATAATACGAATTTTCAACTGAAACTTTCATTTTTACTAATGACAAATCGCTGTATTTTGTATAGACGTGTTTTCGTAATGTGTTGTTTTCGTTCGTATGTTTTTAGATAATACAGTAGCATAATGAATTGTGGTCTGCTGTGAGTTATGAAACGGTTAACATCTGTAAAACATCTGTAAAATTGCAGTTAACTATCCCATTTCTCGTGATATTTATATTGTAAATCATAATGTCCAAGTTACAAAATAGTATACCATCATGGCCCATGCTAATTGTGTATACAATTGACTCCTCCGCCAGCAAGGTATAGCCACGCCCACCCCGATTTCATTAGACAAACATTCTGTTTTTGCACCTATATTTACCTGTAAAAAGCACGTGTTGGTTTGTTTGTCTAACCCACGTGTTGTCTAACCGTCATTGACCGTTAGCTAATGTGCAGATTTGAATGGTCAATATAAAATGAATATTAATGATGGGTGGTTTGACGGAGCACTCAATTTATGTATAGGAGAAAGTCCGAGTAAGTATCCATTCCTGAAAAATAATGGATCCGAGGCCCCGAAGTCTCCGACTTAAAATACACCATACACTTTGTTTCGTTGTAACAAGCGCTTTTAATCTTTAGACAGCAAGCCGGTTGACCAGACCTTGCACAACATATTTCCGCTTAATTTTCTTTTCTCGCGACATGATATGTTGGGTCAAACTATCCCACGGACATAACGAGGAAACTAACTGTGAACGATGTTAACACTTTCTCGTGCATTCATGTACAAATAGAGCTTTCACAGTAGTTTCCCTTTTTACACGTCGTTAAACGTTCAATACCATTTAATTATGATTTTGTATAAATACATAATGTGTGTTAATCGATGAGATAGCGTACATGGATCTGTTAAGGGCTAATCTCCATGCTCGAAAGACAGAGGACCATTATAATGCCCGGCTGCTTTGGGGGGAAACAGCTGGTCATAAATAACTGTGTGAAGTCTGTTCCTACTGCCAGGTTTCTCATTCACCTCACACTAACCCTAACCTTCTAACAATGAAACCAGGGAGCAAAAACCTTTGTTATATATAATTGATTCAATAATATTGATTCTTTTAAAAGCTATTACTTATAATTTATATATATATAATCAAAGGGGAGTAACCCAATTAATTAATATATATTTCTTTTTATGTTTCTACAATTTATTATCTAGAACTTTGTAGAAGAATGTCATTGATTATTTTTATCACTGTTATATAATTTAGAAGTATAGAAAATTCTATGAGCACTTTGTGGATAATTCCAGATGAAAATGGAGTGAGTGTTTTTTTTACCATAAGTTAAAAATATATTTGGACTATGTATACTGAGATCTCGAAGAGTCTAGTGGACTCTCGTTTAGTCTTGATGGTCGTTGCGGCCTTGAATTCTCTCTGGAGAATTCTAAATTCTCTTTGGAGAATTTAAAAGAACTTTCGTTTAGTTCGTTTCTTTTCTAGAGAAAAGTTTATTATATCATTCTCTAGAAACCTGGAGAATTTCCTTAGATGTATAAATATAGGTCCCAATTCAGTCGTAGGTATTCAGAAATTTGAAGTGATTTAAAGTATATAATTTTGGTTGTTTCACTAGTGTTTTGGATTAGAATAAAAGTGTGGATTAAAATATACATGTGCTCATATTCTGGTTACTGGATTGTGGACTTACATTTGAGGGACAAGGACTTATTTGACATTAACTTTGTAAGTTATTTATTTATTTATTTACTTATCTGTTTGTTTGTTTGTTTGTATGTATTTGCAGCATTTATTTGTTTGATTAAATATTGTTAAGTTTAAATTACTTGGTTGTTTTTCGCTGTACCTGTCTAGTTACGCTAGGTCGTAACAGATTTTGGGGGCTCTGAGCCGGGATTGAACATTTTGTGCACCGAATTTATTCAGAATCTTAAAAGATATTTACTGTTTGTCATACCAGCAAAAAGCAACCATGTCATTCAAACTTGGAGATTTCATTGCTGCGCCTTCTCAAGAGCTGTTAAACTTGGCCAAAAAGAGTGATCTTCTAGACATTGCTAGTCATTATAGCATACCTGATGTCAAAACATCTATGTTAAAACGTGAAATTAAGAATGTTATCATTCAGTTTCTTGTTGATGAGGAATTTTTTGAACCCTCTGCAACATCTCATATTATGGTCTCACAAACCGACTTACAGTTAAGAGAGCTAGAAAATAAAAGACAGTTAGAATTAGAAAAAATGAAATTAGAATTTGAAGAAAGAAGAAGATTAGATAAGGAAGAAAGGGAAGAAAGAATGCATAGAGAAAAGTTAGAGTTAGAAAAAGAAAAGTTAGCAAAGGAAGAGCGAGAAAAAGAAAAACAAATGCAGTTTGAAAGAGAAAAATTAGAAAAACAAAGGGAAATGGAAGAACGAGAGAAGGAAAAACACAGAGAAATGTTAAAAGAAATAGAACTTGAAAAAGAAAGAATGCATTATGATATTAAAATGAAAGAGCTTGAATTAAGCAGTAAATCAATGCCTCCTGTGTCTTTTGATCCTAGTAAAGTATTTGATGTTACAAAGCATATCAGGCTCGTTCCTCCATTTCAAGAAAAAGAAGTAGATAAGTACTTTTTACATTTTGAGAAGGTAGCAGAAAATTTGAAATGGCCAAAAGAGCATTGGACCTTGCTTCTACAGAGTGTTGTTATTGGTAAAGCTCGAGAAATTTACACTCAGCTTCCACTTGATCAAAGTTCAGATTATGACACAGTCAAAAATCTGATTCTTAAGGCTTATGAATTAGTACCTGAAGCTTACAGGCAGAAATTCAGAAATTGTAGGAAAGAACATGATCAAACCCATGTAGAATTTGCTAGAACTAAGGAGCAATTATTTGATAGGTGGTGTTCTTCAAAGGACGTAAGGTCTGATCATGCAAAATTAAGACAGCTCATGCTTGTTGAAGAGTTCAAACGATGCATACACTCTGATGTCAAATCTTTTCTTGACGAAAGGGAAGTAGAAACTTTAGATGTAGCAGCACGATTAGCTGATGATTATGCTTTGACTCATAAGGTGTCTTTTGTAAATAAGCCTTACAAGAAACCTTTTAACCCTCAATTTAAACCTAATACACCTCAGTCAAAACCATTTAACCCTCAACAGAGAAATAATTCTCCTCAACCTAATCCACAACCACAAGCTGGACTAACAGCTGATAGTTCCAGTCCTTCACATAATCCTAAAAATAAAGATACTAGTGAAAACAAAGGTCAAAGATCCTCATACTCACCCCGGCTGTTTTGCAATTATTGTAAAGGTGACGGTCACGTCATTTCTGAATGTGAAACTTTGAAAAGAAGAAAAGAGAGACAAAATCAAAATAATTCTAGACCAACAGGTCTTACCTCTTTAAGGTCAAAACCACAGTCGATTATTCAGGATGAAAATCCTATTTTGGCCAAAACGTCTGCGACTGATTGTATTATGGAGATTTATGAACCATTCTTATCAGAAGGTTTTGTGTCACTTACTAGTGATTCTGCCCAGTCTACCCCTATTAAAATCTTACGAGATACCGGAGCTTCTCAGTCTCTTATTTTAGCAGATACCCTGCCTTTTTCCGAGAAGACTTCAACTGGGACAAGTGTCCTTATTCAGGGAGTAGAGTGTGGATTTGTTAATGTACCGCTCCATAACATTTATTTGTCTTCAGACTTAGTTTCTGGTCCTGTGGCTGTAGGTATTAGGCCTTCTTTACCTTTTAAAGGTGTTCACTTGCTATTAGGCAATGACTTAGCCGGAGATAAGGTTGTGGTAAACCCACTTTTGACCAATACACCTTGTGAGGATCAATTGCCTGATCCCATTGAGCAGGAAATTCCTGATCTTTACCCTTCATGTGCCGTTACAAGGGCTATGGCAAAAAAAGTCAAATTGAATGATGGGATACAGGATATTGACTTAACTGACACTTTTATAGGTCAGTCTTTTCATGATGAGATTTCAAAATCTCTTTCTTCAAGTCAAACTGACTTCAACAATCAAAGGTCAGACAATGACCTTTCACCTTCAATTTTTGACCAAGGTCATGACCAAATGTCAAGGTCACAACTTTGTCAAGAACAGCACAGTGATCCTGAAATCTCGCCTTTATTTGAAAGGGCTTTAGATGAAAATGAAATTTCTCAGGTTCCTGTTTGTTTTTATGTCAAAAATGACATCTTAATGAGAAAATGGCGTCCTCCTGATGTTTCAGCGGAAGACGAATGGACCATAAATCACCAAATTGTGGTTCCTAAGGCTTATCGTCCTGAAATCTTAAACTTGGCCCATGAAACTCCCATGTCAGGTCATTTAGGGATAAATAAGACTTACCACAAAATTCTCAAGCATTTCTACTGGCCAGGATTAAAATCTGATGTTTCCCAACATTGCAAATCCTGTCACACTTGTCAAATGGTAGGAAAACCTAATCAGACTATTCCAAAAGCTAATTTACAGCCTATTCCTGCATTTGATGAACCATTTAGTAGGATTATCATTGACTGTGTAGGTCCGTTACCCAAGACTAAATCAGGTTGCCAATATCTCTTGACTATAATGTGTGCTTCAACACGTTTTCCTGAAGCAATTCCACTCAGGAATATCAAGACGAAAACAATAGTTAAGGCCCTTGTAAAGTTTTTCACACTTGTAGGTCTTCCAAAATCAGTCCAATCAGATCAGGGTTCCAATTTTATGTCAGGAACATTTCAGCAAGTAATGCATGAACTTGGCATTAAACAATACAAGTCATCAGCTTATCATCCTGAAAGTCAAGGTGCTTTGGAAAGATTCCATCAAACTTTGAAGAACATGATCAGATCTTACTGTTTTGACACCGAAAAAGATTGGGATGAAGGCATACATTTGCTATTATTTGCTGTCAGAGAGTCAGTACAAGAGTCTCTTGGGTTCAGTCCGTTTGAACTTGTTTTCGGACACACTGTTCGTGGACCTTTAAAACTTATGAAAGAGAAGTTTCTTTCAAGTAATGACAGTCCTTTGAACTTACTTCAGTATGTGTCTGACTTCAAAACTAGATTGACAAAAGCTTGGGAAGTTGCTCGGTCCAATCTTAAGTCAGCTCAGAACAAAATGAAGTTGCATTTTGATGAAAATGCTCAGAACAGAAATTTTGACCCTGGAGACAAGGTGATTGCTCTTTTGCCCATTCCTGGCAGGCCATTACAAGCTAGATATTATGGTCCATATACTGTTGAGAAAAGGTTAAGTGATGTAAATTACATTGTTAACACTCCTGGGAGGCGCAAGCAAAAACAATTATGTCATATTAACATGCTTAAAAAGTACATTGATAGGGATAGTGATAATGATAGTTCAGTTATTTCCTCAGTAAGCATAGTTAATTCTGTCCCTCATGAACAAAATCAGACAGACTTTGAAGAAATGAACTCTGTGAACTGTGAACCATTATCCTCAAAACTCCAGAATTCTGACATTCTGCATGACCTCGATCAGAAACTGTCACATCTAGATCCGGACAAGAAACATGAACTAAAACAATTAATTCTTGAATATGAGCACTTATTTCCGGACATTCCATCCAGAACCGATAAAATCTACCATGATGTAGACATTATTGAAGGAGCAAAACCGGTGAAACAACATCCGTATAGACTTCATCCTGAAAGACAACAATATCTCAGGAAAGAAGTTAAGTATTTGCTGGACAATGACTTTATAGAACCTAGTCAAAGTGAATGGAGTTCTCCTTGTATACTTGTGCCAAAATCTGATGGGACATTTCGAATGTGCACAGACTATAGAAAAGTAAATTCTGTCACAAAAACTGACACATTTCCCATACCAAGAATTGATGACTGCATCGACAACATTGGTCACGCCAAATATGTGACGAAATTCGATCTTTTGAAAGGGTTTTGGCAGATTCCACTTACAGACAGAGCAAAGGAGATCTCGGCATTTGTTACTCCTGATGGACTTTATCAATATAAAGTGATGCCTTTTGGCATGAAAAACTCTCCAGCAACATTTCAGCGCTTGGTTAATAGTTTGATTTTCGGTCTGGATGGGTGTAAAGCTTACATCGACGATGCCATCATCTACAGTGAAGAGTGGAAACAACACCTGGAGATCATCAGAGAATTCTTCAAAAGACTCAGTGATGCTAAACTGACAATAAACTTACCAAAAAGTGAATTTTGCCATGCTAGTTTGACATTTCTAGGACATATTGTTGGACAAGGTCAGGTCAGACCTGTAGAAGCCAAAGTTGAGGCTATATCAGATTTTCCTGTACCTACAGGAAAACGGCAACTGATGCGCTTTTTGGGTATGGCTGGATATTACAGAAAGTTCTGTAATAATTTTTCAGTTATAGCTGAGCCTTTGACAAATTTACTTGGTAAGAAGGTCAGGTATGTTTGGTCTGAGGCTTGTCAGAAGTCTTTTGATCAGTTAAAGGCCATACTTAAGAGTGCTCCAGTTCTATCAGCACCACGCTTTGACAGAGAATTCAAAATGGCGGTGGATGCAAGTGATGTTGGTGCAGGCAGTGTATTGTTACAAGAAGATGACAATGGTGTTGATCATCCTGTTTGTTACTTTTCAAAGAAGTTTGACAAACATCAAAGAAATTATTCTACTATAGAGAAAGAATGTCTATCTCTTATTCTTGCCCCTCAACACTTTCAAGTGTATCTGTCTTCTGCAAATTCACCAATTGTCGTCTTCAGTGATCACAATCCACTGACCTTCATACACAAAATGAAAAACAAGAATCAGCGTTTGCTCAGATGGAGTCTCATGTTGCAAGAGCACAATCTTGACATTAGACACATAAAAGGTAGAGATAATATAATTCCAGACACCCTTTCAAGAGCTTGACAGTTTTGCCTTGTATGTTTGCATATGAGTATTGCAAAAGAAAGTTTTATTTCACAAAACTTTCTTTTCGTTGAAGAGGGGAAGTGTTATATATAATTGATTCAATAATATTGATTCTTTTAAAAGCTATTACTTATAATTTATATATATATAATCAAAGGGGAGTAACCCAATTAATTAATATATATTTCTTTTTATGTTTCTACAATTTATTATCTAGAACTTTGTAGAAGAATGTCATTGATTATTTTTATCACTGTTATATAATTTAGAAGTATAGAAAATTCTATGAGCACTTTGTGGATAATTCCAGATGAAAATGGAGTGAGTGTTTTTTTTACCATAAGTTAAAAATATATTTGGACTATGTATACTGAGATCTCGAAGAGTCTAGTGGACTCTCGTTTAGTCTTGATGGTCGTTGCGGCCTTGAATTCTCTCTGGAGAATTCTAAATTCTCTTTGGAGAATTTAAAAGAACTTTCGTTTAGTTCGTTTCTTTTCTAGAGAAAAGTTTATTATATCATTCTCTAGAAACCTGGAGAATTTCCTTAGATGTATAAATATAGGTCCCAATTCAGTCGTAGGTATTCAGAAATTTGAAGTGATTTAAAGTATATAATTTTGGTTGTTTCACTAGTGTTTTGGATTAGAATAAAAGTGTGGATTAAAATATACATGTGCTCATATTCTGGTTACTGGATTGTGGACTTACATTTGAGGGACAAGGACTTATTTGACATTAACTTTGTAAGTTATTTATTTATTTATTTACTTATCTGTTTGTTTGTTTGTTTGTATGTATTTGCAGCATTTATTTGTTTGATTAAATATTGTTAAGTTTAAATTACTTGGTTGTTTTTCGCTGTACCTGTCTAGTTACGCTAGGTCGTAACACCTTTTTCATACAGAAATATGCGATGATTCGTTGGATATAACGTTTTGGGGAATTTATGATACCGACTATTTCATCGCAAAGGATTTCAAATACTAGGAAGAAATTGTATTTAATATTAGGTAGAATCTAAACCATTTGCTAGAAAAGCTTCCAATCAGCCTGCACAAAATTCATTGTCTTTGAACATAGCGAACACATTATTTTGGGGTGCAGCAAAGGGAAAATGAACACTTCATTGGTGACCATGACTTTTGTGCTCACACGAGCTCATGCGAAAAATAATGGACACTAAACTGTCCATTCCCGAAAATTAATGGACAGTTTTTATAAAAGGATGACGTCATGGGTGTATTTTAAGATCATTTCCTATCTGTGGTGCTAAAACCAGGAACGACAGCTATCATGAAATCATTAATGACATTTTTGACTCAGTAAAACCTCAACGCGGGTGCTATCCGTCCTTGACGAGGCACCTAGCTCCATGTCAAGAGGACTAGCTCGGACGGTAATTTAGTCGATATCCTCCCAAAACAATGTTTCCACCGGATTATTTTGCTTTTAAATGGTTTCAGGTGCTTAGTTTTATCAGGGATGATGTTTCATGCGATTTGAAGGATATATATTTGACGAAAAAAGAACAAATAGTGGTCCCAAATCTTCGTGTTGACATATTTTCATTTCTTGTCTTCAACGCTCTTTTACAATCATATTCGCACCGTGCATATTCCAAGGACCAACCCTATCAGCGAGTGGAGTTAAATCATATCTACACAGACTACCATTGCCGGATTTTGCAGCAGACAGCTTATTGTCTACGCGCCAGCGCGTAGACTACTCTAAAGTTTGAGATTGACCTACTTTTAATTAAATTACAAGACAACTCGTACACCTCTCTACAACTGCAACTGCACGGTTTGAGTCTAGTGGCTTGACCATCGTGTTAGTAGGATTCCGGGTCGTTTCGTCAAGGACCGTGTAAACACCCAAAACACCCAGGCAAACCTCCCTTTGGTTGGTAACATTTGTACCAATGGTGCAGTAGGTATCAAAAACGGGGCAAATTGTTAAATTCGTGGAACTGGTGCATGACTGCATTCTATCTAAGCAACAACGGAATGAAATTAACCGACGGTATTGTGACGCTATATGGTCAGGCCTGAAAGATTTGACCGCACCCCACCTGCCGTGTAGCCAATTACATTCTATCCAAGCCACAACGGAATGAAATGAACCGACAGTACTGTGACGGTCGATTGTCAGGTATGAATGCTTTGACCGCGCAGCGTTTTATTTCTGTTCAGTCACATGAACCACGATGAAATGGGAGTACGGTCAGATTCTTTGACATTCAAGTTTATATATGCGAAGCGTAGACCAAGCTTTTTGTAAAAGCTTATACTTGTAAAGAAATAAATATTGATAAAATGCTTCGAGACAAACCTTTGTTTACTGTTTTTCCGTCGAGAGGACTAGCTCGTGAGTTCCCGGATGTGTCGAGGGAACAAAATCTCGTTGACTCTTTTTGGAGCTAGTTCCCCTGATTACCACCCGTGATATCAAGGCATCCTAGTATTCCGTATCAACTTTTTTTTCCTTTTCTTCTTCTTTTTTACACAAATGTACCCCTTTATTTTTCTAATATCCATAAATGAGGCCAATGGAATAGAAGGGTATGCAAGGATAAAGGAATTTGGGGGAAAATATCGAAGTGATAAGATATAGTAATACCGATAAGAAATATTTTAATACAATTCTGTAGAAAAAAAGATCTGAGATACTTTTCAAAACTTAGAGATTATGAGAAAACAAGACTCGTAAATATCCTTCCAGGGCCTCAATAATGGTCGAAATCAATAATTCAAAATTATTCAATACTATACTTCGATATGTTATTGGAGTGAGTTTAAACCAAATAGACTAAAAAGAGCTACATGTAGAGTAAAAAGACTTACCTCTGACTAAAACATTTAACTTGAGTGTCTGCTTTAAGACTTTTTATGGAATATTAAGTCTTACCATAAAACTTGTCAAAAGCTATTGATCTCAATAAAATAGTTTCCAGTAAACTGAAACTGAAACTACACAACATCAGGATAACATGTTCGTGAAATGTAAACCCCCGTCATGCCCCTGCAGACCAATGTATAAACTTAAAACCATAAAAACGCAACAGGTATAAATGTGATTTCTACCTTTCAGGACAACCTGTTGACACTGTTGGTACACTTTATGAGTAAAAAGGTACAAGTAGGCAAAGACCAGGAAAAGGCGCAATCAGAAAGAGATTCCCACTCCAAAAACCGAGGTGGGAAAAAACCAAACTAACAATCAGGCACTTATACCATGAAACATATCATAAGCCGAATGAGCAGCTATTTTCCCAATAGGTGGCCACTCAGTTACCTTAACTTAATTAAAAATATGAAAGCATACATAAGGCGCCAACAGCACAAAAAATTTTTAAACACCAAGACATAAAACAAAAAGAACCACCACAGAAGTATCGCCTTGGAACGATCAGTAACACAAAGTTACTGGCGGGCTTAAACCGGTTTTACAGGATCCTAACCTCACCCTCAGCTTATGCAGTGGTTCATAACATTTAGTAAGTTCTTCGGTCCTCGTGGTGAATCTCTAACTAGTCAATGAATCATCAAGAACAAACAAATAAATCATGATAAACATCCTGATGAATCAAAAACAAGGACTCACAGATTGAGTAAGCTGCCCGACGATGGAGATCCCTGGGCGCCGAATAACCTACTAACTCCGGAGCAAAAGAAAAACACCAGTTGGACCCCGGTAAACCTCCGACAATGTTTCGCTCTTCCAAATATATTTCAGTAAAAATATTGAGCTCCATTTGGCACTTCCGATCGATTTTTGGGTGAAAATTGCAAAGTCGTCAATTTTGAATTTTTAAGCCACCCAACCTTACATGATTCATCGCAACCCATTTTCAAAGTGGATCCCCTGTAACAGCGAGAAAACAATGGAACCTAACTTATCGTGACGACAATTTCATAATTTCATGTGATATCACTGTGAAAATATCTAAGAATCTTGGGAAAGGTTTTATGCTAGAAGTTGCGTTTTTACTGGCTTAACTCGATAAACATCAGAAGAAAATACAAAACAATTCATCGTAAAAACGCTTTAATTAATAACTGAAAAGACAAGTTGTTGTAAATTGCATAGGTGTGTTTTCGTCATGAATCAACGTTGACAGGGAAGTAAAATACAAACATGGTTACAAGGACACTAAATATATGGGGCACGTTTTTCAGGGTCGTTCTCAGGGAACGGAGGTATTTCTATATATTGTTCAAGGTGCCCTTGCATAACTCTAAGCTCATCTACGGCTAAAAAGATATTTATCAAATATATAACAGTTAACTAGCAGCGTATTTAAATGGATTGTCTTTTATAAGAAACCCTTAATCACCGGCTGTCATAAATGATGTTTATTATATTTTCCTTTTGGTCCTTTGAGATCAGTGGGGGTATTTATTCTGAGAAATTAGAAATTCAGTATCGGTTAAGATTCATTTTCTAACCAAATTGTCCGTGGAAACGAGGCCTTATACCTGTTCTAACGACCCAGCGATCTACTACCGCACCCAATGCACCCGTTGCTTTCGGCTGGTGATACCGTAATTCCTGAAGGGACTGAATATGACGACCACCGTCGAAACATTACAAGAGACCCATTAGTAGACTGTGAATCAGATTTCTCTGGCACAAGTTTCTGTATTTGCACGTATTTTAATATTATTTTCTCACACAAGGCGAGGCCAGTGGCAGCACTCTCTTTGGTTTCTTTGCAAAGAATAATGTGAAATATTATTGATAATGCTTTACTATTAATGAAAATATAACTCTCGTATTACTTATTCAGTATTAGAGGTAAAAAAAACTTGAGTTGTTGGCCTTCCTTGATTTTCATCAATCTCAGATTGTGACGATTCGAGAGACAAACAATTACAGCTCTAGATCAACGACTGAATTATTTCCGGAATGTTTTCCATACAGCGTGTACAGAAAAGATAGAACCTTAAATGGTGGTGGTGTTGTTACTTGTCCACAAAGACATCCCACACATGCCCCTCAGACTCAGTTTGGGCCAATTTTATTTTTTGCAAATAAGAAAACTCACTTTGTGGCTAGCTGGTACCGACCACCTGTCGATGGTTATTTACCAGTATCGGACAACAGAAATTATTTACTGAATTCCCTGGAAAAGCTTGACAATTCATTTAGAGCTTGACAAAATCAAAAATATTAATAAAGGCAACAATCCGCCCCCTCCCCCCACCCTTAGTTTACGTTTTAGGTGATTTTAACTTTTGGAGATATTGTATGGCCTGACAGACTCAACAAATCTGGGTCACCATTGAGTCAGACGGAGTAGCCGAAACCGCGGTATGACATGTATGGTCCGGCCATCCCTTTTCTAATTGATACGCGCACAGCTCTTAAAGGATCTTAGTTTTATTTTTATTTCCTCGTGAATTTGAAATAGTTCGTTCGCAGTCTAGTCTTCATCCATTGTCTTTGACTGACAACATCATACGAAATATAAAGGGGAGGTAAAGGAACTCAAACTTTGATAAACGTCAAGCTCGTTTTTCTCGTATATCGGAGAGTAAGACAACCAACAATCTTCAGAATGCCCGCCTCTAGATCCTTGACTATGAGACAAATTAATGAGCCGCGTCATGAGAAATCCAACAATGTGGTTTCCGAACAGGTCTAATACAAACCGAGCTGTACAAACACAAGAGATGGCGAGAGGCTGGAAATTTTATACTTAGAAAGTTGAGGAATTGTACTATCCATGTAGCGAAAACAAAGGCGCTGATCAGCTTCGCGGTTACCGCGAAGTTGATCTGCGTCTTTGTTTTCGCCTAAGCAAATTGTTGGTGTTATTCAGGAATTGTTCTCAGGCCGGTAAAAGTCCCATAAAATGGAGGCAACGTCCCCACACGACCTTATTTGTCAATTGGGACGTTAAGCATCAATTCGAACAAACAAAACACCTCAGCATAAGCAAACAACTCTCAGCACAAGGATCGTGTAAACGTGTTGTTATTGACTGGATCACTTTGCATTGTCACGGTTGTGCTGGCAATTACGCCTGTTCTAACGACCCAGCAATGAACAGCCGCACACAATATACATATATTCGTTGCTTTCGCCTGGTGAGGCCGTTATGAGAAGGAATTTTGAATATGACGACTATCATCGAAACATTACAAGAGACCCATAAGTCGACGGTGAATCAAATTTCCCTGACTCAAGTTTGTGTATTTTGCACGTAATATTGTTTTCTCGCACAAGGGGATGCCAGTGGCATCCCTCTCTTTGGTTTCTGTGCAAAGAATAATGTGAAATATAATTGATAATGCTTTACTATTAATGAAAATATAATTCTCGTATTACTTATTCAAATATAGTAAAATCCAAACATGAAGGAAATGCCTTAGCCCAGCAGGCACATGACGTCAGAATGACGTCATATCGACGTCGATGCGACGTCATTTTGACGTCGCATCGACGTCGATATGACGTCATTTTGACGTCATGTGCCCGCTGGGTAGCCATCATCAGGTCTAAGAGCTGACATTTCAAGTCTTTAAGGATGTTCGCTGCTAACATTTGCCATTTCGGAACTTCCGGTTTTTCTTTTCTTGAATATCTCGTAAACGGTTGCAGATATTTTCCTAATATTTTATATTTGGATACATATTGATAGTATGCATCAAATGAGCCATGAAAATTATCAATCTAAGAAACTTCATTTTTTCGCCCCATTTTCTGCAACTTTTCAGAAAGTTTTAGTTGTCAGTAAAATTTAGGGGGTAGGGTAGATTAAACTTGAATATTACACATCTTCAAATTAATTGCACTAGTTCGATGTTTATTTTAGCAGCAGTGTATGTGTACATGGTCTTCTAAGTCATTCTTTGTGTCTTTGGTGTGCTGGTTTTAAAATTTAAGGTGGTTTTATGAAATGGGCTTTTAGAAACAAAACAGACGAAAAAAGGCCGAAAATGGCGATTTTCATGTTGTTGGTTCTCTCTTATATGCTCACTACCCTATATATTTCTTTCTTTTATTCGAACAATATTACCAAGTTCTATGTTGTGTGAAAATACAAGAAAAAGTTTGAATCAACAAATATGAGTTTGGTTCATTTCAAAATATTGATTTTTTCCGACTTTTCAAGTATGGGGATAGGGATAGAAAAGGAATCGTAAAATTTTGTCATCCACTCCAAGTTGCAAATTTTTCTATGCTTTTGGTCCAAAATTGTCTGCGCTACGTAAATATTATGACTTTTGAAAGCATTCTAGGTGTATTTTTGTTCAAGACAGGTATGTTTCAAAGAATCATAATTTAAATTAATTTTACCAAATTTAAAACATGGTGCTCAGAGGTCTCATTCAGAGGCCTGTAGCTTGAAAAAATGCACACTACCCTATATTTATTTTGTTTTCAAATGTCTTGTGTTGTATTTTGGAATCAAAAAAGAGTGGTTAGAAAAAAAGTTTGAATACTTTTTCATTGGCAGCGAACATCCTTAAATCTAAAGACTTGCTATTTTACGGTACTGAGTGCCTATGTGTGTGCGATATTCAGTGTGTAAAGTTCATGTAAAAGGGTGGCCTTTTACGTGTACTGATAGAAACTAATAACTATATGTATTCCTGGTCAGGTTTTCTCCCTTTGACCATTGTTGTGAAGAATGTCACCCGATCAGGTGATTGGGTGCATTATAGTAGTTGAGTTACGGCATATGGGAGAAAACTGTTGAATATCAAAATACATTTATTTATTTCTTCGATTATTCAATGTTAAGTCAACAAACGATGACCATTTTTCTGCATATAATAAAGCTAATCACAATTGTTTATCAATGCGACTTTTCCGTATTTCATAATTGTTGCTTTTTCTTCGTTTTAGTCTTTAATCTACAGACTCACAAGTGTAAATGTATGTCAACTCTTAGACCTGATTATTCTTACAGTCTAACATCTGCGATTATGTGCTTTGAAGCCACAGTGAGATTTAAAAGAAGAGTGGACTGTACATACGTACTGACGTTTTAAATTATAGGGAAGTGCAATTTATTATGTCAAATATCAACAGTTACTAATTTTACCTTTTTACGGACAACTCTAATTTTACCTTTTTTCTTTTCAGATCAGAAAAATCATAACACGTTACAGACGTATAGGTTATAACTTGAATGTTATGCGACAGTCTGCATGCTTAGTTTTTAACCCAGTCATGGTTGATAACTATGCTGCCTTCTTTAATTGCACGCCGGTGGGTCGGGCGTCAAACTCTATGATGGCCCCGACTTAAAGCTATATTCATTTTAGTTGGTTGGGGCCGGAGCTTCTTGTCTGTTGCTTGGCCCACCGGGGTCCAACTGGTGTTTTTCTTTTGCTCCGGAGTTAGTAGGTTATTCGGCGCCCAGGGATCTCCATCGTCGGGCAGCTTACTCAATCTGTGAGTCCTGGGTTTTGATTCATCGGGATGTTTATCATGATTTATTTGTTTGTTCTTGATGATTCATTGACTAGTTAGAGATTCACCACAAGGACCAAATAACTAACTAAATGTTATGAACCACTGCAGAAGCTGAGGGTGGGGTTAGGTACCTGTAAAACCGGTTTAAGCCCGCCAGTAACTTTGTGTTACTGATCGTTCCAAGTCGATACTTCTGTAGTGGTTCTTTTTGTTTTATGTCTTGGTGTTTAAATCTTTTTTTGTGCTGTTGGCGCCTTATGTATGTTTTCATATTTTTAGTTAAGGTAACTGAGTGGCCACCTATTGGGAAAATAGCTGCTCATTCGGCTTACGATATGTTTCATGGTATAAAGTACCTGATTGTTAGTTTGGTTTGTTCCCACCTCGGTTTTTGGAGTGGGAATCTTTTTCTGATTGCTCCTTTTCCTGATCTTTGCCTACTTGTACCTTCTTAAACACCTTTCATTGCTCTTTGTAAGGCTTCGTGTCCCATTCGACAATTTTAGTCATGTCCGGACGGAAACAGCTGGCCTAACATTTATAACATTATGAAAACATGCCCATGCAATATACAGACAATTTTTATTGTAAAAAATCTAAAATTTCAATAGATTTTTTTTTATATATTTTATTATTTCTGCTCAAAACATAGATTGTGGGTACATGTTAGAACCGCTTCGCCGATGCGGTTCTAACGAGTACCCACAAAATAAGTTTTGGAGCAAAAATAAGAAAAATAGGTATACCCCCTGCATACCTCAGTTTTGCTATATGGCGGCCCCCGTGGCCGAGCGGTTAAGAGCGCTGTTTCTTAATCACTCGATCATCTCACCGCTGTGTCAGGTGTGGGTTCGAGCCCCGCTCTGGCCACATGTGAGACAAGCCAAGTTCTGCTTGCGGGTGTGTCAGGTGGGTTTTCTCGGGGTTCTCCCGTTTTCGCCCCACCTACTGATTGGCCCGTCTCATATGAGCTGAAATAATCTGGAAATGGACGTAAAATGAATTTTAAAAACAACGTTTTGCTATATAAAAGTGGGTTCGAAGGGGTATACATTACACGGACATGTTTTCATGATGCACTGTCATGACTGTGCCTCTCAATAAACAAACAGTCATTAACCTTTCAAAACCAGTTGCTGTAATAATATCCTTCGAAATACTTATTGGAAATCAAAATAAATGAATGAACCACATGTGAAGCACCTTTTCTAAATTGGTTATCATTACATCAAAAGGTGTAATACCTAACAGTTTCATAAGAAATTCAATGCACAGATATTTGATCAAAATGTTTGAGTAGTGCTTGTTTCTGAACTAGGCTGAGTTTACATACAATGCCTCAACATGTGTCAATGCTGGCATATCAGAAACATGAACCATTTGTTTTCCCAATTTGTCTTGGTTTACTCCAGTCATCATGTGCACGAATGCACGTGGAGCACTTTCAAGACCTTCATGTATCCATTCTGGTGCCTGGAAAGTAGATAGACTGAATCAATCAGATACAAGAGCCGCCTCGTAGGAAACCAACAATGTGGTTTCCGAACAGGTCCGACATAAACCGAGCTGTACAAGCACAGAAAAGAGCTAAAAGCTTGAAATTTCGGATTTAAGTAGAAGAGGAACTGTACTATCCGAGTAGCGAAAACAAAGGCGCTGATCAGCTTCGCGGTTACCGCGAAGCTGATCTGCGTCTTTGTTTTCGCCTATGCAGATTGTTGGTTTTCCCATGAGGCGGCTCACAATATGAGACCATGATGGTTAGTGCTTACGAAAATAGTAAATTTCAGATGAAAGGTGAAATGTTAACTATTACAGTAACTGACAGAATCAGGAGCATTTAATCATTTTTGTCATAAACAATAGATAAATCGAAGGTACAGTGAGTGCCAAGATAAAATACATTAGCATTTACAACGCACCTACAAAATGGCAAGTATGATGCCGATATTAGTGTATCTAAACCATGTTAGAATAATCAACCCTATTTTTCTCATTTGAGGTAATTAATCCATAAACGCTTACAATAATAGACCACACAAAAACACACAAGCTCTTGTCCAAACGAAAAATTAAGAAGTACATCTAACCGACTGCCTTAGACCAGTGATCTATAATACAAGTGATTGAACTCTAGCCCTATTTTATAGAATATGCTTGTTATGCCACTTGGACTGGGCTGGACAGGTATTTCAATAATTGACTATGCAATTTAATAAGGCAAAATATTCCAAACACTGCCTGTGTTTTACCAAATACTCCTAAAAGCAAACTGAATATAACTTAAAAAGAAATATACCATTCTAAAGATGAACTGTTCCAGTGTTGTTTTATTTAAAATTCAAATAGATTGAGTGAATACTTTTATATAAAAATGCTGTTACAAAAGAGGCAAAAAAAACTTCTTCTGGAAGAAAACAATTTTTCTTCATTTTTATACAGATGGCTTAGGTGTAATTTTTGGTGTATCTATTCAAACTTGACATCAAACAACAGCCCAATATGTGCTTAAACAGATGACATGTTTTGCTTGAATAAAAATGCAATATAGAAGAAGGAGTAGTTCGTAGAAACTGACCACTATAAACACATATTTTCTTACTTATTCTCCATGTAAATACCTGTTGGGCATATTCTAAAACCTGGCCTGACTCAAAGTCACACATACATTGGAAAATAGCAGTACTGAAGTTTCAGGTCCCTGTAAATGTACTGTCCCTGCTTAGACTTGTCAGAAGCAAATCACTGTCAGTAGTGTTAAAAGAATATGGTGTGTAATAATACACCAGACTTCTCTCTTGTATAAGATGCAATTATAGAATAATGTGTGGAGCTATCGGAGGTGTGTTTGACGAGCACGGGCTTGAAATAATGTGTCCTATTCTCCATAAGTTAATTTACCTTGAGTTTACCCTCGGCAATGAGTTTGCCTATTTCCTGTAAAGCGTCCCCAAACTTCTCTTCAAATCTCACCACCAAAAACCGTTCCCTATAACAATGATGAAATGTTTCAGAATGTTAACAATATATTTTGGTTCAATTTTATTACTTGATCAATATTCTATGACAAGAAAATGGAAATAACCACACAGTTTGCATTTTTTTTAAAACTTAATGAACAAGCTCAAGACACAGGAGTATAAAATGTCAAGTTAATTTTCGTCCACAAAAATGGCTTATATCAGAACGTGTATCACAACGTTTCGTTGACTTTTTCAGATATTGCAGCTTTGCTGTTTACATTGAAACAAACTTTTCTCAAAACCATACGTGAAAATGGTCAGTTATTTTTAGACGGAATTATGACAAAAATAATGGACATCCGACATACCTAGTTATATTCCTTTCTTTCAAAACATTCTGTATTTCTTCCGATATTGGTGGTGGGTATGGGACATCTTTGTTATACACTGCTATCTGACCACACAGTATGACGTGAGAATTGTAATTCATCTAAAAATAAAATCAAAAAGAATATGTTATTAGAAAATAATTTAAAATAATGCAAGGCTATGATATTTATTTAAATTGTGAAAACATCTTTATTAAGACATTCATTATCTAGATGTAATAGCTCTGTCACACATTCAGGTATCAGCGGCGTATCGCTCGCGTATCTATGAAAATTTCGATACGCCGAGGTCTGAGCCATATTTTGCTCGAGTGACGTATGTACCACGTACGTGGGACGTCCCTGCTACGTTCCCGTGGCGTATCCGTGACGTATCTGTATTCGTATGGAATTTCACTTTCGTATGTACGACTTATCAAGGCGTATGTGCTACGTACGTATGACGTATCTATGGCGTATGAAGTGTACGCGTGACGTATCTACGGCGTATGCACTACGAACAAAGACAGACCCTGCACGGTACCGCGAACCGAGAGAAACATCTGATCCATGACTTCGGAAAAACGAAAACATGTATATAGAAGCACTAAAATTTTCTTAGAACGCCACAAAATATTCCTAATACTTAAAATACATGTACGTCACACATACTCCACAGCAGCGAAACGTACGTAGCACATACGTAGCACATACGCCATTGGTACGTGCTGCATACATAAAAAAACGTCGCACCTCGGCGAATGAAGAGAATGAACTACGTATCGAGGAGTATGAGCTACGTATGTACGACGTACGCATGACGTACCTTTCGTATCTTGATACGCCGTAAATACGTGAGTCGATACGCGATAGTGTGACAGCGGTTTAATTCATTCACATACCAGGTGCAGCCAAATTGTTTGCTATAAATTGATATATTGAAACTGTTCAAATCAACCACGATATTATTTATGGAGAAACTTGTGTCCAATAGTATATAAAAATATACCTGTTTAATGACCGTTTCACTCAGTTCCCCACCCACATTATCAAAGTAACAGTCTATTCCATCTGGGCACAGCTCTTTCAACCTCGCAGCGACATCTTCTGTCTTGTAGTTTATGGCACCATCAAACCCTAGTTGAGATGTCAACACCTCACATTTGTGGTCAGTACCACATATCCCAACCACCCGTTTACAGCCTCTGATCTTTGCGATCTGAAAGAATATAACTTAATTATAAATATCACTTAACTCTTGATAATGTTAGAGTATATATGATAATTAATGAATTTTGTTTCTAATTACTGTCAAATGAAAATCACCAGCGTGTGTTAAGAGCATATTCAAACATTGCCTGTCGACACATTTCGAACATTGACCACATTTTTACAGTATACCATTTCGTTAACGTTTGCATATGAGCGCATTTCATACCATATGAGGCCATTAGAACTGAATCAGTTACATGTACAAGCAAAAGTCCAAAATGCCAGGTCATAAAATGATGTTTATTTGCTTCCTCTGGCTTTGCCCACCTGTCCAGCTAAGTTACCGGTAGCACCAGCAGCGGCGCTAACAACAAATGTCTGATTGGCTCCTTGAGTCAGGTGACCTCTCTCGACCACGCCCAGGTAGGCTGTTAGACCAGTCATTCCCAGAGCAGAGAGAATCAGCTGTGGTCTGTTGCCAATCGTAGCTAGATCAACCTGTAAACATGCATGGAAACCCTTACGACTTGCCAATGGCATAAGGAGGACATGATGATGAGCCGCGACGTGAGAAAACCGGTCTTCGGGGTTTCCGAACAGGTCTGACACAAAGCGGCCTGTACAAGCTCAGAAAAGAGCTAGAAGCTTGAAATTTCGGATTTAGGAAGAAGAGAAAATATACTATCCGAGTGGTGAAAACAATGGCGCTGATCAGCTGTGCAATTACTGCACAGCTGATCTGCGCCTTTGTTTTCGCAAAGGCAAAGGCAAAAATCCGATTTTCTCATAACGCGGCTCATGCGCAACTTGTGACTGTCCTAACTGCATAAAGCTATTGCCAAAATGGTTTAGTTCAGTGTCATAATTGTATAGGCAAGATGTGCAGACAAAATGCGCTTATTTCTAGATTCCTAAGGAGAACGCTAAAGTTTTCCATAAAGTCTTACATCATTTTAACATGCATTTGCCTGCATAATGCTCTCCTTTATAGATTCGTGTCTTTCACATTTTTACAATGTCGTATTATTAATTTCAATTACGGAATGCTTTTGGAACTCTGCTACGTTTCTCGGGCGCAAAAGGCAGCGCATGAGAAAAGAACTAAGGTTCCTACATTTGACTTGTGAAGATGCTTGACAGACCAGCAATGCAGCGAATATTCCATACTTTCGAAAGAGACAGCATTTTATCAGACGGATTAGCATTGAAGACTGTGGTCCACGGCCAGTTCATAACACCGTGTACGACATCCCCGGATTTAAACTCAGTATTCTTTGACTGCAGCACGACACCGACCCCTCCCAAGCCCAACACCGTCTCTCCTATGCCCCAAGCCCTCATATAGTCAACGCCCGTGTCATCGTTCATTCGGCATCTCTGGCGAAAACATAAGCATTAGAGTAAAAATTAATCATGACTTGGATAATAAGTAGTCGAAGGTACAGTCAAAACAAAATGAAAGCTTGAAAAGGACAACAGATAAATGTGCTTAGATTTCAAGCATGCTCTAACGTGTCCGCTTAGATGGAAGCTAAATACATAGATAACTATGGAATCGTCGTCACATTTTCATATTACTAGTGAAGCGTTTGCAATTGAGCCGCCTCATGGGAAACCGTGACCAACAATCTGCATAGGCGAAAACAAAGACGCAGATCAGCTTCGCGGTAACCGCGAAGCTGATCAGCGCCTTTGTTTTCGCTACTCGGATAGTGCAATTCCTCTTCTACTTAAATCCAAAATTTCAAGCTTCTAGCCTGCTTCTATGACTGCCCAGGCCGGTTTGTGTCAGACCTGTTCGGAAACCACATTGTTGGTTTTCCCACGAGGCGGCTTAATTTTTTAAAGACTAAAACAAAGCAACGTTGTTTAAAAGACATTTCTGAAGAAAATAGCAAAATGACAAGTCTCAGAAATGGATAAAATAAAATAAAAAAAAAAAAAAAAAAAAAAAAAAAAAAAAAAACATGTTTACCAGGGCCGGATCAAGTGAGAGATAAAGTGTCTGTATAGATATTTCTCCTTCTTGTAGCTCTCCTGGTGTAGCAGTAGTCTCGTAGCCAAAGTTGTCAATTGTAGGTTCATTGTTAGCTCCTGCAAAATGGGTGTAACATACATGTACGTAGTACATGCATTTTGTGATTAAAGTATTCAGCCCATGCAATATACAGATTTTTCTTGTGTTGTAAAAATTGAAAGTAGAATTTGTTTTTATATTTTTCTTATTTGTGACCAAAACATAGATTGTGAGTACATGTCAGATACGCCTCACCGAGGCGGTTCTAACGAGTACCTACAATCTATGTTTTGGATCAAATATAAGAAAAATAAGTATACCCTCCATACCCCAGTTTTACTATATTAAAGTGGGGTGTGAGGAGTATGCATTACATGGACATGTTATCCATTGTATCCATGTGTTCAAAACTGTGATGTACATGCACTTGCAAGTTAAGTGAGTTTTTGTTTTGAATCACTCTCATCAATGTTTATAATTCTTTTCTGCCCTTATTCTCATCAAACTAGATATCCATGATTCTTTGTCTCACGATATTACAAGCTCTAAATGAGCTACTACGCAAGAATCCGGTCTTTGAGGTTTCCGACCAGCTCTGACACAAACCGGCGTGTGCAGCTACAGAAGATAGCTGGACGCTTGAGATTCCAACCCGCCAAAAGCAATATGATTTAGCTGACGAACAACAGACTAGCATCAGGAAAACATGTCCGTGCAATGAATACCCCGTAAACCCCACTTTTATATAGTAAAACTGGGGTTTGCAGGGGTATACCTATTTCTTATTTTTGCTCCAAAACATAGATTGTGGGTACTCGTTAGAACCGCCTCGCCGAGGCGGTTCTAACGTGTACCCACAATCTATGTTTTGAGCAAAAATAAGAAAAATATCAACATTTTTCTAATGAAAATTTTCAATTTTTACAACTTTTAAAATCTCTGTATTTTGCATGGGCATGTTTTCGTAATGTAACAATAACCAATACAAGTTGGCTTCTTTAAAAAGAAACCAATGAAAAGGTCGGCAGCAGTTTGATATAAGAACTTCCTTTTGCTCCAGATTTCAGTGTTGTTGATTCTCTGGTTTGTCATTAATTTCGATTCCCATACGTTTCAGTTTCGTATAAATATCGTTTCATGTTATGAACGCTTGACCAGTGTGTGTATCTGTCACTCAAAGCATTGACTAAAATTTCTGATGTCACAGAATCAAAGCTAATTCTAAAGAGAACACGATTACAATCAAATACATGTATGTCGATATGTCACAGTGTAGAAAACCATTTTGCAGTGCAGTCAATTTGTGACAGAGTTCTGAATTTTGACCTGCAGTCACACTACCGGAGAGAGACCCATGGGTCCGATGTGATGAACTAAAAGTCAGTCATCTAGAGTTCCTATAGTTTATGTACCCCTCACCCTCATCTTAACTTAGATGCGCTATGATAAGAAGTCGCCACGATCGAGACTGCTTGCTAGATATTTAACGCTTTTTGACAGGGAGTGTCAACAATGGATAAATTAAATTGTTTGCGGTGAACTGTCTAGTCAACATAGACGGGTTCACTAGTTTTTATTTAGCGCTTTATGTGACAAAACGCGTAATTGAGAGAGAGCAGTCGATCATGGGTACAATTTTCTTCATATTCAAAGTAAACACTGTGCACCAATATGTGCACTAAGGACAATAGGCCCCTTGTTTTTAGACGAATTCCATTTTCTTGCTCACAAGATGCGAGAGAAGCTGCCTACAAACGCCTGGTACGACATAATCTTGAATACGGTTGCTCGATTTGGGACCCTCATTATGAAGGTCAGATAAATTGGAGAAAGACTGCAAAGGTGTAACTAGGTATGTATGACTGGCATCCTTAAAAAACTAAAATGGGAATCCCTGCTTTACAAAGGTCAAAAATGGAGAGCCAAAATACCCAACAATCGGACCTTATCCCAAAGAATAGGCATTGTTGGCATTTCAGATACCTTCAGCAAGTACAAATGCCTACATAGAACCCCGCTCTCCCCCGACTATTAGAGATTGGAATGGCATCTCTGATTCTCTGCTCTCCTCTGCTGAAATGTCAGATGATTGTGTCCATTACGAAAACATGCCCATGCAATAAACAGAGATTTTTTGAGCTTTAAAAATGAAAAATTTCAGCTGAAAGTCTTTGATATTTTTCTTATTTTGCTCAAAACATAGATTGTAGGTACACGTTACAACCGCCTCGGCGTGGCGGTTCTAACGAGTACCCACAATCTATGTTTTGGAGCAAAAATAAGAAAAATAGACCTACCCCTGCATACCCCAGTTTTGCTATATAAAAGTGGGGTTCAAGGGGGTATACATTACACGGACATGTTTTCGTGATGTGAATTACTTCTTTTGTGGGAGCTATGGACTAATACCTTTCGATCAAGCCCTATCCCTCTGGTGTGGTATTGTCATTTTGACATCTCACCAGTAATCTATTATTGTTTCTCACAAAAGGTATAGCATATTTTATTACTTTGAAAGCCAAAGTATATTTCACTTTGTGAGAGGCATACTTCATGATACTTGCCAACCATAAGAAACTTTCTGCGAGGATTCCTACAGATGACCTTATCTCAAAGAATAGGCATTGCGACACTCGTTGGCATTCAGATACCCTAAGCTGCTACAAATGTATTTTCATTGCACTTTCTCCAAACTATATTCACTGATCATAATGGGCTGGAATGACTTCTCTGTCCCTTAAAAATCTCAATCTTCTTCTCCTTTTTCTTCTTCTTCTTTAGAATAATAGCACCCCCTCAATCACTGGGGATTATCTGCCATGCGCTTGAATGATATTTACAATGAGTTTGGTTTGTGCTAAAGGAGCATTAAAAGGTCTTTACAGGGTAAATTAAAACTATGTACAGGGATGAACTTGTTTAGTCAAGGATGGGTATGAGGACTGGGGCAGTGAGGCAACCCTTGAAGCCCTAAACTGTCTCGGCAGTTACTACAGCAGCTGGTAGTTGGTTCAATTGAATAATAGTGCTGGGATAAAAGGATAGTCTACTGTATATGCATCTTTTTCAGTCCGAATGTGTTTGTAGCATATAGCAGTTAGGATTTGATTGTCCTGAGTAGAAAAGAAGATCTGTGGGATATATTGCAACTTGAAAATGAATTATTTTATAGAACCTGATGGGTCTCGATCTCAGTCTACGAAACTTGGAGGGATGGCCAGTTTAGATATTTTAGCATGTCTGTGACACAGCTGGTGTTGTGACAGAGCTGGTGTTGTGACACCTATTGTTATTCCAGTAAATCTAGTGGCAAGCCGCTGAACTTTCTCTAGCTGTTTTATTTTATTAGTTTGTGACGGATCACAAATACATGGAAAGTATTCAAGCTTTGGTCAATTCAGTCATTGTCAGTTGATTGGGTGTCTAAGTCTCCTTCTGTTTTGTTTTTTGTTTTCTTGTTACTCCCATCAATCAATTTCTGATTATTCTTGGGATTCGAGGTGTACACTGTACACTCCAGTGTGTTTGCAGGATGAGCCTACATGCACGAGGATAGAACCTGTGTAGGGATCTTTAACCTGCACAGGGGATGACTTTCCCTGCACAGGGGGCCTCCAGTTAACGTCCAGATCCGAAGGATGGCGCACTGTATCATGTCATTCCTGCAAATGACACCGTGAGGAAGGGAAGCGTGTTCGGACCAACAAATGTTCCTCGCCTCGGGATCGAACCTGGGACCTCTAGCACAAGAAGTCAGTGCGCTAACTAATCGGCTACCTCGCCTCCTTCTTTCGTGAGCGATAGTACTAATCATGTAGAGAAACATAGAAGACCTGTGTGCACAGACTAACATTTTGTGGCAAAATTATGTATCATTTTCTGAGTTTATTTTGAAAGTGTGTATCCTATCGTGTACATGAACACACTGACGTCAACTCTGAATATGACTTGAACAATGACACCCTCTCTGAACACTCACCAGGTCGACTTTTCAACACGCATCGAAATACCTGTTTTGTTGACATTTTGCTGGGTTAAAATCTAGACCGGAAGTATGTCGATCTTGATCAGATAGGCGCTAAATTTTACTATTTGTATAAATACCGTACATTATGATCTGAATCTGAATCTGAATAGTTTACTGGTGACACGCCAAATGACATTATTTCACCAGGGGGTTCGGATGGGGAGGGAATTAGTCCCTTGAACGCACGAGTGAAGCGAACTTGGACACACAGTCATCAGACATTTCAGCAGAGGAGACAAGTGAATCAGGGAGGTCATTCCAGTCCCTGATAGTCTGTGGAAAGAAACTACTTTTGTACGCTTCTTTGCTAGCTGAAGGTATCTGAAAAGCCAAGGAGTGTTGATTTCTACAACGCCTATTCTTTGGGATAAGGTCATCTGTGGGTATTCTGGCTTTACCCTTTAGACCTTTGTATAGCAATATAAGTCTACTATCCTTCCTCCTTTTCTTAAGAGATTCCCATTTCAGTTGACCTAAAATGCCAGTCATGCTCCCAGTTTCAAAAACATAATTTCCCGTCACAAACCTTGCCGCGCGATTTTGGACCAGGATTAGTGTGTACTGATAATTATATTTCGCAGATATTTTGCAGTTGTCTCTGTTGAACTTATATCTTGGCAAATTGGTTCATCGCAAAATTTGTAGAAAAAATTTGAAAAACGTTTGTCAAATAAATAAAAAAAATTCTAGAGATAACATTTTTTTATCAGTCTATCTTTTGATACTGAGTCAACCAATATCTGACCATCACCTCAGGCGTGGAGTGGTTGGCTATGAATAGGGATACCCTGTACAAGCATTCCATGAATCTTCTTCTGGGTGCACTACCACTGAAAGCAGAATAACAATATAGACAATTTGGGCTGTTATTTAACATACTTGTATCAGACAATAAAACAGCACAAGGACGATGAAACACAAATTGTTGTAAATCTTGATAATAGCAAACAAAGTGTTTGCTTTACTATAAGATAATGTTACTATGCATTGGCTTTTGATTTTGATGGTATGACTTGATATAATTGGGTCACCATAGAAGTCTGCATAGACTGGTATCAGTCCATTAAGTTAAACAAGCACAAAAAGTAAAGAAATGAGCCAGTGCGTGAGAAAACTAACAATTTGAGGTTCCGACCAGGTCTGACATAAACCGAGCTGTAAAGTCACTGAAGATGGTTAGAAGCTGGAAATTTTGGATTTAGAAAGTAGAAGAATTGTACTATCCGTGTAGTGAAAACAAAGGCGCTGATCAGCTTCGCAGTACTGCGAAGCTGATCTGCGAGAAACTGCGAAGCTGATCTGCGCCTTTGTTTTCGCCTATGCAGATTGTTTGTTTTCCCATGCGGCGGCTCAAATGTTCGCATCGATTAGTGTATTTAAGCTAATGGGGAAGTAATAAAGAAGTATGACCAGAGCACTTCACTGGTTATGTCCTACTCTGTATGAAGAATATCTGGTTATGTCAAATGGCTAAATAGATTGCCTGAATGCCAGGATAAAGTCTACCGGATACATAATTTATCCATGATACCTACGCGGACATGGCGGACGACTCTGACGAGATGTGTTTAGGGTCATAAAGTTGCCACCAAACAGCGTATGTGCAGTAGGAGCAAATCAGCGTAAGGTAACAACTAATAAATATATATCAGAACATCAGATCCTTTTCCCGTCTATTGAGGGTCATTAGTTGATCAATAATTAGGGACAGGACACTAGAGTACCAGGTGGCCTGACAATGACTCTAAATACAGGTAGTGGCCCAAACAGGGAAAATCAAAAGTGATCGCAGAGACAGTTTTGTTGCACAGGTTATCATTGACCATAAAACCAATAAACAGTGGATAACAGGTATTATCGTTTAGAGGCCTCTTTCTTGTCCCCTGCAGAGATGAGGTAATCACCTCATTATGACAGTTCGTTGATACCTGGATCATATTGCACCATAAGGGGTCATTAACCTAATAAACCGTGTTACCAATATAGCTCCTTCAGAAGCTAAGCCTTTAAGAGCAGCGAACATAATAATGAGAAAGTGGATCCACGAGTCATACCATGGTTTCGGCTATGAGCCTAGATCTGTTTCCACATCCACTTCCCCCACAGTTATATACCCCACAAAGTAACCACTGTTATGACATATACTTACACCAATGAACTAAGTTTTCCGGATGATCGCGGAGCTGTTTCGGTATTGTATACAGATTAATTGGCATATTAGTGAAGTATGCACGCCGTATATTGATCAAGGAGTAAATAGATCTATCAGTCGATTTTTGGTACGAGCATGATAAATTTCGACTCGTAAAGTTATCAGGAAGTTAAAAGTGGAGTTTCGGTTTCGTTTGCATAAAGTAAATTACATCTATACGTATTTCTAAGGCAGTAAGAGAGATCAACAGGTAATTACTTTTCTTAACAAGTTCATGATTTTTGTTAAATCACATAAATATGGCCTAGTATTGTATAGCAGCAAAGAATATGAGAGGCTCCATGAACAAATTTGACCCTTGTAATATGACCACGTCTGAACTTGTTTTAGACCGGTAGCGCATGCCAAATAAATAGTACCACTCCTACATCCATCGCCAAAAAACAGCTCCAATGGAGCTGGCATGATTGAGCAATAAATCTCGGAAAATATCTTGTAGCTTTCAACTTTTATTATCATTATCAGTAAACTGTGAAAATAACAAGAGCAACAGTCTCCAGATGTCTGATATCAGATTTCTTCAGGTTTTTTTTTCTTCTCACTTGGACCATGTTGAGTTAGAAATGTCATATTTCGAGCCTGTGGGTACGAATATATATGGGTACTCACAATTGTGGGTATTCAAAATTTGGGAGCACTTTTGCTATGTTTTGGAACATTTTATACATTTTTCTAAAATTTTGGGCAGTTAAAATTTGTGGTCTTCAATTTTTTTGGTACTCAAAATATGTGGGTATTCAAAGTGTGGATGATCAAATTTTGTAGGCACTCAAAATTGGTGGCAATCAGAAGATAGATATTTCAGTTAGATGTTATTCACATACAGATGCGGCTCTCAAAATATTTATGAGTCTTCAAATTTGAGTGTATTTAAAATAAGTGGGTATTCAAAAGTGCATATAAATATTTTGGGGTATTGAAAATGTTGGAAATTATATTTTCTTGTTACACAAAGCATGGGCAAATTATGTTGGTCTTTACTATAAGAATGTTCACAAAATTCAATCACAAAATTGTGGGTATTCAAAATAAGCTGGTTCATAAAATTATGAGTCAAGACTGAAATTGTTTGTATGAAACTGGTGTGGTCTTAGGGTACTCATGGAATCTTTGTGTTCATGTTATTTGTATGTACATGTATTCATCATTTTATAAAATTTCACTCAGTATTTGTAGGTACTCAACATGTGGGTCCCTAAAATAGTTTGGTAAAAATGCGGAAAGTATGCACATTCATATGAACTGAAAGTCTCAGTATGGAAAATTGCCACCTTAATGTTTTATAGACTCAGATCAGTGTATCATTTAGTTTGATCAGACACTGTATCCATAGTCTAATATTGAGACAAAGAGTAAATTGGAAGTTAATGGCATATTTCATCTAATTCTTTAAACAAACAGGTGGCCAGAGTCAACAACTCATTATCTTTATCTAACTGCTGTGAAAAAATTATCTTCTTCTAAGAATTTATTGTGACAGCCTTAATGATTAGAAAAACCAGCAAAAACTCTGAAAACTGGCGATAGATGTAGGAGTGGTACACCTTTCAGCTTTTTCATCAACTATATATACATGATGGGTGTCGTAATATGCAGGCGATGCTTACTACTGTGGGGCACCTGATCACACTTCCATGTTGGGAGGCCCATTTCTCACCCATCAGACAAGCATATCCCATTGAGACTGTCCTAGATTTTTCTGTCTCATTTACCTGTCTCAAAATGCCAATCTTTTCTTATTTGGCCAATAGAAATGTACATCTTTATGTGTACATCCATATATGGAAGTGATAAGCTGGGTGTCAATTGCCAGTGACAAAAAAAAAATAAACTTCTAGGTGTTAATTTCATCAAATTTACAGGCATATCTGTAATCTGCTGCTTTGATAAAAATCTCAAAATTTTATTTTGCTGAGCATTTTATGTACAAAACAAAATGCTGATTAAATACTTTTGCAAGGTTAGTACTATACAAAATTATATTTATTTTTACTGGTTAATTTGCATATTGTTTCATGTAAAAACAAAATAGCTGACTGAACAGCACTTGAAGCCTTTCAGAGTCAAAATGGTTTAAGTTATGGGTGAGAAAAATAAACCATGATCGTGTTGAGGCCTCAACAAGGAAATCTCAGGCTCGTTTTCAGATTATTCGAGTCCAGCCTCGGATGAGACTCGAATAATCTGTAAACTTGCCTGAGATTTCCTTGTCTCGGTCTCCATCATAGATTCTTTTAGTCTATGTAGCTTCACTCTCGACGTTGATTTTTTTTTTTCATATGAATTTAATGAGTTGTGATTTGCGAGTTGGGTATTTTGACCGCTATTTTATATTCACATTATAAAATGTATTTCACAATCCAATTCTCCTTTCAGAAGATGTATCCTGGTGACAGCCAATTTAAAGCAATAGCAAAGTTTATCTCAAGAGATTTAAGACTATGCGGACACAGCGCACACGATTCCGGACTCTGTAAAACTCAGTCTACTATACTGGACACGGTATGGACAACGAGGATGAGGACAAAGGTAGCACTGGTTCATGGTGGCAGTTCTGCCGAAGGCACTGCCACAGCTTCTAGCGATGTGGATCGAATGGCGGTTGTGGCTGGAGTAAACGTCGTGATTGAAGAGAAGCTTGACAAATCACCGCATGAACACAATTTATTTTTCGTGGATTCTGTAAAGTGTAATCCGGGATATGTCAGGCTTAAAGCAAGTGCATCAAACATATTAAACCATGATGTGTTTGGTGACTTTAGTTCCGTGCTTGATGTCAGTGATGATGGATCATACCTGTCTAGTGACAAATTTGTTGACTACTTACAATCTGTAAATGAACCTCCCGTTCCGGAAGAATCTGAATTTTATTTTAGACATGGACCGTGCCTTATGGTAGAGCATCGGAACATATTTGGATATTACAGAAACACATCAGGTCAGCTTATGGAGGCCGACGTTGCATTTGCTCTCAAGTGTAACCGTTGGCCAGATGAATTTAACGAATGGATAAGAAGACCAAGGCGACACAACTGGCCGAGTCCGGAGTTGATAGCCAAAATTTCACGACTAGACTGTCATGCTGTGGCAGTTGGAGATCCAACATCTTCAGTTCGCTCACAAGAATGGCGTCTATCCTATCTGATGGGTGAAAGAGAATTGGTTTGGAGCTTTAATGACGTGCAGATCCAAACATACGTAATCCTAAAGTCCCTCCGTAAGAAGCATTTGGAACCACTTGCTGCAGATCAGATCAGCTCATATCACCTCAAGACAATTATGTTTTGGCTTATCGAAGAGGAAGGCAATTCTAGATGGGTTGAGGAAAATCTGCTGGAATGCGTGAATAGCTGTCTCGAGAGGCTACAACACAGCATTGCAGAAGGAAACCTTCAACATTACTTCCACAGGAGGAACAATCTGCTTAGACATAAACTTGGTAACGAAACTGAGAAAGCATTGGTTGTAAATGAAATAGCATCCATCAGACAAAACATTGCAACTTATACTTTGAACGGTGGTCTAGGCAATACGTCTAGGGTGCATAAACTTTGGTTAGCAGCAGCAGGTGATTTTGGGTTGTTATTGCAACAATGTGCGAAAGACATTGAACTTACAACCTACTTTGAACTGGTGCTGAAAGTGAACAAAGCCCGAAGACAGCATTTAACATATTTCAATATTTTTGCAAACACGAGTGCATGTTGTGACTCAGTTGACACATTAATTGAGATAAGGAATGCATTAGAAAAATGCTTGCAAGAGAAAAACGTCAAGGCATTTGAAACGATGGCGAAGTTCCTAGATATCTTACTAGGTTTAGGCTATCATCGTCTCAGCATGCAAGACCAGGATGCTGCCAGCATAGCAAGCTTACAAGATAAATGCCGAGATCATCTTAGTGCAGTTGGTAACTTTGATGACTTGTCTGGAGTCCTGTACCTAGCAACATTTCATTTGGACTCCAACAAATATAGGTTCTGTCAGGATTCTGTTGAGCGTGC
Source organism: Rugalucina vietnamica (assembly GCA_964017185.1). Lineage (NCBI taxonomy): Eukaryota > Metazoa > Mollusca > Bivalvia > Lucinida > Lucinidae > Rugalucina > Rugalucina vietnamica. Next base: position 7,832,878 of record OZ024872.1, read on the forward strand.
TATGCCGGAAGTAGGAAGATACCTTTACACCGGACGGTGTTCGACCAACCTGGGTATTGAATATGAAGCTGGCAATATAGTACTTAGCAGGGAGGTACCGGAGACGGGCGAAGAAGATGAAATTATTCATCCTGTGTTTGATGTTGTGTTTACGAAGGCAGATATAAACTTTGTGCCATATCCAGTAAAATTTGAATGTGCATTGTTGCCAGAGTATGGTGATAGATTTTTCGTTTACCATCCATGTGTATATTCACATGCTCTGCTGTTTCTTAGTTTATGGTTTAGAAAGGACATGTCTGCAGCAAGCAAGGCTTTAGAAGATCTTGCACATATCGTTGGAAAAGTAGGAAACAGTCCTCAGCAGTTTCGTGCCTTGAATCTGCTAGGGTTCTGCTACTCTATGAACGGAAATATTAGCAATGCAATCGCTTGCTATATTTCCTCACTGCAAGCCACTTCTAACATGACGCTTGTGACAAATGCTGCAGCCTACCATCTTGCTGTCCTTACTTTCGGCTTGTTTCAGATGTTTTTTTACTGACAAAGACAACGACGCTGAAGTGATATACAAAAGGGAATGATGGGTGGATTGTATCTAAACCTCTTAAAACGAAAGAATAAAGAGAAAATAAAAACATAAACTGCATTCATTATAGACGTAATTCGCCATGAAAATATTTTCAAGGGAGTGTGTTTTACATTCAAAACAAATTTGGAATACAATCAGTTTATGTCATGATAATGTTGCATGCATTTTCTTTGCATTGACCATGTAGAATCACATAGGTATGCTATTCTATTTACCTACACTTAGTGTAAATTAATTGGTCACTAAGTATTTTAAAGTCTTATCAATAAAATCATACGAAATATAGGGATCTAACATGCTTTTCTATGCATTAACATCTGCTGGGTCCCGAGAGGGAGGGGAGTTGAAACTCGAGCCTGAAAGGCGAATGTTTTAACCCTCCCGAGGGTTAATGCGTCGGATAAAACATAAATGGTGTATACATTTCGCAACTTATTAGGTTTGCTAGAGTCTGCAATCATGTTACAGATTTCAACGCTCGAAATAAATGTTTAACGGCAAAACTTCTGCAACAGGGCTATCGATATCATAAACTTCGAAAAACATTTTCTAAATTTTATCGTAGACACTATGAATTGATTTCCAAATATAATGTTGGGTTAAAGACGCTTTTAAGTGAGGGCCTTTCGGAACCTGAATTTTATGGTGACTTGGTTTACAAATTTAAGAAACTTAAAGGAATTAATGATTTTTCTTTTCAGTTCAGAAAAATCATAACACGTTACAGACGTATAGGTTATAACTTGAATGTTATGCGACAGTCTGCATGCTTAGTTTTTAACCCAATCATGGTTGATAGCTATGCTGCCTTCTTTAATTGCACGCCGGTGGGTCGGGCGTCAGACTCTATGATGGCCCCGACATAAAGCTATTCATTTTAGTTGGTTGGGGCCGGAGCTTCTTGTCTGTTGCTTGGCCCACCGGGGTCCAACTGGTGTTTTTCTTTTGCTCCGGAGTTAGTAGGTTATTCTGCGCCCAGGGATCTCCATCGTCGGGCAGCTTACTCAGTCTGTGAGTCCTGGTTTTTGATTCATCAGGATGTTTATCATGATTTATTTGTTTGTTCTTGATGATTCATTGACTAGTTAGAGATTCACCACGAGGACCGAATAACTAACTAAATGTTATGAACCACTGCAGAAGCTGAGGGTGAGGTTATGGCCATGTAAAACCGGTTTAAGCCCGCCAGTAACCTTGTGTTACTGATCGTTCCAAGTCGATACTTCTGTGGTGGTTCTTTCTGTTTTATGTCTTGGTGTTTTAAAAAAAAAAATTGTGCTGTTGGCGCCTTATGTGTGTTTTCATATTTTTAGTTAAGTTAAGGTAACTGAGTGGCCACCTATTGGGAAAATAGCTGCTCATTCGGCTTACGATATGTTTCATGGTATAAGTACCTGATTGTTAGTTTGGTTTTTTTCCCACCTCGATTTTTGGAGTGGGAATCTTTTTCTGATTGCGCCTTTTCCTGATCTTTGCCTACTTGTACCTATTTACTAATCTTAGCTTGTAAAAATGAAAAAGAGCGGTTCATCGTGTATCCACAATTTATGTTTCGGAATAAAAAATGAATGGGGAAAGATAATTACATGTCTCTGCCCACATGAGTATGACCGAAGTGACTTCTTGCCCGAATACACGATGACTGTACCACTAGAAATATGATCCATGTTCATCAGATGCTTGCAAAAGAAAAATGGAAAACGTGCGTGGTAAAAACACTAAGAGAAAACATTTAAACAAGAATAAGAAGAAGTCATGGCGAAAAGTCGACATAGCCAATGTCGAAGAATTTCTAGAGGATGAACGGCTGCAAGAAAGAACTGGGTAACTCATTCTGGCTGCGTTTAATATTGATTCAACATTGTTGAAAAAAAAACTAAGTTTGGGGCTAATTTTTTAGGCTATTCAGCAGGTCGAGGAAACCCATCGAAGGACAGATATTCTGTCAAAGGACAGAATATCTGTCGTTTGACAGATATAGCAATCTGTAGATTGACAGATAGATGCCATACAAAATGTAATTTTCAAGAAAAAAATGAGTAAATCCTAAAAACCGCACGTAGATGCATGTTGAAATCGCTAATTTTCACCCTAAGCTACCGTTTAGTGAAAACCCGAAGTTCCTTGATTAGTGCAGTTTCTGCGGAATTCCCAAAATAAAATGAAAAAATTACACAAAAGTACCGGAAGTGCCACTAAAACCCTGAAAATAGAGATAAAATTCGTCCAGATATCACTTTTAACATTTCAACCATTTTGGCAAAGGTGAAGGTCGTGTGAATTAGACTGGATCCCTTTCAATTTCATGTCTAGATTATTTTAGGTCAATTTGTTCCAGCGTCTGCTTTGATACCTCGGTAGCAATCAGAGTTCTCGATAACTCCAATCTGGGCGTGTTTTTTCGTTTCGTACGCCTAAAATTCACTGCCATGGATTCTCGCTTACGCCATGTTTTTTTCTGGTGACGCGTCCAAAACTTTCCATAAATTACGTGAAAAAATGAGCTACCGCGGAAAGATCAAGGCAGAATAGCCGCAAGACATTGTTCAAAGATCAAGCAAGTGACTGACACGTGCCACTAATGTGGGGAAGCAAGTAGGCGTGAACTAATTGTGCCCTTATCCAATCAGAGCGCAGTAAACTGACAATCAAGTTGTTGTTGATTGGAGATTGACAGGTCAATTTTCACGGATCACAAATTTGTATCGATTCACTGGATGTTTATTGTTAGGTCCTTATCTACACAAAGGGGTGATAGGAAAACAAGATTTTGTTGAAAAATATTATTAGCGATCATTGAAGAAAGTGTTCACAGATCTATATGTTCGTCGTAATTTCGGTATGAAAACTCGCTACGGAATCGGAACAATGTAGACAATGGAGAGATCGTTTTCTGGTGCGATTTGTGTTTTTTGCATTCATTTCCAACCCTATTTGCATAGAAATTCTCTGAATGAGAGAATGTATCACAATTTCAATTGCCTTTACGAAATTCTGCATGAGAAATTGGCAGAAAAGAAGAGAAAAAAACCCACCTTTCTACCGCCACGAAAACTTATGACATTACATCGGTCCCCTTAAAACACAGGCATATTTTTTATAGAGCAGTCTCTGGCATCGGTATTGGCCTGAATTGCCTTCATGTGTGATAAAAAAACACTCATTTATAAATTTTGGCTGCTTCAACTTCAGTAAAGTTGACAGAATCTTATCAATTATTTTGCGACGTCTGGAAAAACAAGTATTGGCTTTTGTAAAAAAAAAAAAAAAAAAAAAATTTTTTTTTTTTGTTTTTTTTTTTTTTTTTTGTTTACAGGATGTACAAATTTTAGGTGGAATCCTAGTTGAGAAAAAAGTTATTGAAATATATTTATAAGGTAAAACTCCAAGTTTTCTTGGTCAAACTCCAAGTTTTCATTTCTGACTCCAACTTTTTCCAGTGATGGATTCTTAGAATCCTGTTTTCAAAATCCTAGTGAGAACTCTGAGCAATAGCATACAATATATTTACATTGACAACAAGTGTACGGAGGACTGTATGAGGGGTATAGCTAAACAGCGAAAGGAAGGTTCCTTTCGCGAAAGGAAGATTTTTGTACGAAAGGAACATTTTATCATTATCGCCATTGATATTTAACAGCTTTCAATTGTTTTTTACACATGTTGTAATAAAACAATATCAAGTAAAATGTGTAAAATGTAAAAAAAACAAGTTATTTGGGGCAAAAAGCGAAACCTCACTAAATTTAGGCGGCGAAAGGAAGTTTGCCTATGAAATGAACGCTATATACCATTATCATCATTGCTGCATATTCCCCACACCTTTTTTTCGTTTTATACATTCTGCAATAAAATAATAAGAAGATAAAGTAAAATACAATTTTACTATTAAGAAAATTTGGTCGAAATGGAGGACAGCAAATGAAATTTGACACTAATCGCACTGGCGAAAGGAAGATTTTCCGCTACGAAAGGAAGGTTCATCGCTGCCTTACGGTTTTATAAAATCAATTTAAAGTGAAGTGAACTTCATACAAAAGCTATTACTTATTTCCTTTACCCGTTTAAAACTTAAAACATGCACAGTTATAGTCAGTGAGTTCAAAATTTTGAAATGAAATCTTCCTTTCGTGTGAAAATCTTCCTTTCGCGAAAGGAACGTTCCTTTCGCTATATAGCTATACCGCTGTATGAGTTACGAATTACAGAAATTCCAAGTCATTTCGTGCTTACAGTAAGTCCGACCATTCTATCGAATCCGGGTCAACTCAGCCTCGGGTCAAGTCGGCCTTATATTTAACTATATATAAATATGGTTAAAGCAAGTGGAACAGATGTGAGGCAATGTATATAATTCTCATTGCAACTAGTTATTTTCGTCCTGTCTCTTCCATAATATACATGAGAATTAAAATTTGTTAAACATACCATTGAATACACAATCATGTAGGCCTACCATTGCAATTGGGTGTAACCAAAAAGTAACAACACTTTATTTATTTGCGATACTGTTTTAGGTGGGAACACTTTACTGTAATACACATTTAAGTCAATGCCTAATAATTAAAACTGATTAACTTGCATGCTCGTCGCCCTATAGACAGTCTACACCCAATGGATCTTTTGCCTTATCCAATTGTTGATCTGTTTGTAATACTATAAATAATGCCATGCTATATTTTCTGTGTACGTATCCGGAATATATCAGCCTAAAAATAATTATTCATATCTAAAAGCACCATGCACTTATAAAATACCTCTCCTGTAAAAGGAAAAAAAGGAGGCCGAGTTGACCCGAGGCCGAGTTGTCTCACGGGCCGAGTTGGTATCAGGCCGAGTTGACCCGCTTCCATTATATCTATCTCTATATACTGCCACACGCCCTCGCGGACATTCTAGGCAGGTTCTTACCAACCTTACAATCACGATATGCCTATAGGCCTATCTACATGAGCATACTTTCCCACCCAAACACCTTCCTTATTACCTGATAGTGTGAATTTTAAATGAATATGTGCTAATACTACTTAGAGGTTGATGCCTACATGAATGTAATGGATGATGGAATGAGACTGACCGAGTACGTTGTACATGATGAATATGGTAACTGAGCCATGCGTTGCCTCGTATAAAAAAGACAAACATGAGCAACAGTCAGTTTGATAAAGTGTTTGCCATCTTACATTTAGGTCTCTTACTATCCCACATACACTAACAAATGTCTTGATTATTAAAATTGCAGGCTGTCGTGTCAGAGACTATATTGATCGGACTTGTTCTATCTAGGATATAATAGATTAATTGTCTCAAACACTTACTTACTTACTTACTTACTTACTTACTGTAGATATCGAAGCTGTGGTCGTAAGAAGGTATTGGATACTTACTTACTTACTTACTTACTTACTTACTTACTTACTTACTTACTTACTGTAGATATCCAAGCTGTGGTCGTAAGAAGGTATTGGATACCTTCGATATTAATTATAATGCTTATATGATCGCTGATTAGAGTAAGATATACAGTAAGCATGTCTTATTCCCTCAAAAATGTGAGTTGAATATACAGGCAATATCAACTAAGGAACGAATTGACCAAGTCCCAATAGAATACAAATCTTTCTGATATAAAACGATCTTTTATTCCTAAAACAAATTAACACCAATACAGTGATTATTATACTTCACAGACTTTTATTCACTGTAACACACAATTATTTTATTCACACGAACGTTTTATACTTCACCAAGATAGTGATTTTGTAAGTGCAAATAAGTTTTATAAAAAAAAATCCATCTTTTACCAGTTTTACCGGGTGCGCAGGTAAGTCTACGGCGAGACCCTACGAAACAACAACAACAATGCAAAAATGTGAAATTGAACAGTACCGATTGTCTAACGGTGTATCGTGTGGGCCACCGTAGTATTTTGCTAAATAACGACAATCTGCCTCTGGACCCGAAACGGCAAGAATCGCAGAGAAGTAGAACAAAATCAACCAGTCAATCAAGATGGCGTGATGCTGACAGCAGCTATCAATGATTCCTTGCATTTTTTCGAAAAATTGGTAATTATAACTTACATACAGGTGTTTTTATGTGCTGAATAACATCAAATATATTGCAGGAACTAATTCTAGAATTCCGCAGAAAACGCACCAACCAAGGAACCTCTGGTCTTCAGTAAACGGTTGCACTGGTTGAAAAGCACAGATTTCAACATGTATCTAAATGCAGATTTTCTGATTTACATGTTTTGTTCATGAAAATTACATTTGGTATGGCATTTATCTGTCTTTTGACAGATAGTGATATCTGTCAAACGACAGATATTCTGTCCTTTGACAGAGTATCTGTCCTTCGATGGGTTTCCTCGACCTGTTCAGTAGATAAATTCTCGTAGAAAATTAATATGAAATAAAGGCACGCTGCCTTATCTGCAAACACACGGTAAACTTTACGCTAGAAACTTAACATAATCATTACCGTCGAGTGTATCCAGCTGTCCAGTGCGAGGGGAAGTAGTTAGAGATGGGGAGCGAGGGAGGGGGAGCTATGGAGTAGTGTAAGGAGGTAGGTAGTGGATGGAGGAAAAGAGGTAGGTAAGAAGTGTAGGGAGGGGTAGTTAGGTAGTGTAAGGAGGAAGGTAGTGTAGGAATAGGGTTAGGTAGGGAGGTAGTTAGGTAGAGTAGGGAGGGAGGGAGGTAGATTAGAGGTATTTAGTGGGAGGTAGGAAGGTAAGTAGGGATGGAGGTAGGTAGGTAAGTATAGGGAGGGAGTTAGTGTAGGGAGTAAGGTAGAAAGGAAGTGTAGGGGGTACTTAGGGAAGGAAGGAGGGATATAGTATAGTGTAGGGAGTGCGGCAGTTAGGTAGGTGTGTAGTCAGTAGACAGATAGGTAGTGGTGGGAGGGGGTGATTAAGGTGGTACTGTGTGGAGGTAGGGAGGGAGGGAGTGGGAAGTTAGGTAGTGTAGGGAAGGGGTAGGTAGGCAGAGAAGGAGGCAGGGAAGTTATGTAGTGTAGGCGAGGTAGGTATGCAAGTCTGTAGGGAGGGAGGAATGAAAGGAGGTAGGTAGGTATTTAGGTAGGTGGGAGGTAGTGTAGGTAGATAGGTAGGTGGGTAGTGTGATAGGCAGGTACCTGGGTGCGAGTTGACTCGGTTGCGGGATGACTCGGGTGCGAGTAGACGTGGGTGCAAGTTGACGTGGGTGCAAGTTGACCAGGGACAGGTGCAATCGCGAGTTGACCCGGAGACGAGTTGACCCAAGGACGAGTTGACTAGAGGACGAGTTGACTCGGGGGCAAATTGACTCGGTGGGACGAAGTGTGACACGGGGACGAGTTGACTCGGGGACGAGTTGACCCTGGGCGAGTTGACTCGGGGACGAGTTGACACGGGGACGAGTTGACCCGGGTTCAAGTTGACCCGGGTTCGAGTTGACCCGGGTTCGAGTTGACCCGGGGACGAGTTGACCCGAGGACGAGTTGACTCGGGGACGAGTTGACCCGGACCCGGGGACGAGTTGACCCGGGTTCAAGTTGACCCGGGTTCGAGTTGACCCGGGGACGAGTTGGCCCGAGGACGAGTTGACTCGGGGACGAGTTGACACAGGGGACGAGTTGACGCAGGGGCGAGTGAGAGTTGACCCAGGGCGAGTTGACACGGGGACGAGTTGACTCGGGGACGAGTTGACCCGGGTTCAAGTTGACCCGGGTTCGAGTTGACCCGGGGACGAGTTGACCCGAGGACGAGTTGACTCGGGGACGAGTTGACCCGGACCCGGGGACGAGTTGACTCGGGGACGAGTTGACTCGGGGACGAGTTGACACAGGGGACGAGTTGACACAGGGGCGAGTGAGAGTTGATCCGGGGCGAGTTGACACGGGGACGAGTTGACCCGGGTTCAAGTTGACCCGAGGACGAGTTGACTCGGGGACGAGTTGACCCGGACCCGAGGACGAGTTGACTCGGACCCGAGGACGAGTTGACTCGGGGACGAGTTGACACAGGGGACGAGTTAACACAGGGGCGAGTGAGAGTTGACCCGGGTGAGAGTTGACTCGGGCGCGAGTACGTTATGGGGTGGTTTGGGGTGTTTCCACGGACCGGCCGAATCGACCTTTTTGTGGCTCTGGTAAATCGTGATACCAACAAAAATGTCTGCCCCCACATTGCAACAAAAACATGGCCGCGTAACCGTCGGTTTTGTTCGGTAAGATATGTACATGTAGGTTTTTTATTCTAAATTTCTTACGTGCGTTTATCGTGTGTTTGCTATGAAACTTCTGTGGCATAGTGTATTGTAGCCGGCTGGTGCTGAGTGCAGTGACTCTTGTGCGAGGGTCCCAGGTTGATCTTCAGCTGGGGCACTGTTTTATCTCGTAGAACAAGTCACATTTTCACACCTCCTGAGGAAAACGATCACTTCATTACACAGTGAAAAAAAGCCACCTGCATTGTCCATCTATCTATTTATCTTATCTATCTATCTCTCTATATACTGCCATACGCCCTCGCTGACATTCTAGGCAGGTGTGCGCATAGTCTGTTAGTATCAGATCTGTTAGTATCAGACAGGTAAAAGGATGGCATTTAAGGATGATGAAAGGGTGATAGTGAAGGATAAAAAAGATAGGTTAAAATAGATAAGAAATAGCTAAAAACCGGATTAAAAACAAGCTTTCTGGGATTATGGTTAAGAATGTTGCAGCTTACAGATATCAGCCTTGAAGGCATCCAAACTCTGTAAGCATACAACAGATTCAGGGAGGGCATTCCACTGGACAATGGTGAGGGGGTAAAATGAATACTTATGATAATCTCTTGAAGTGTACACCTGTCTAAAGGTCATCAAACGCAGGGCTTTTTCTCTATACAAAACTGGGTCCGGATTATGGTACCAAATTTTTTCCCAATTGGCTGAAAAAATTCCCAATTGACCTGGAATATTCCCAATTTAAAAGGTAAACTTTCCCAATTTTGCCAAAAATTGCACTATTTTTTCACCAAATCACAGATTTTTTTCCCAATTTCATCGGTACCAAAAATTTCCCAAAAAGGTCAGAAAAAGCCTTGAAATGGCAGTATCTAGTAGAGGTGGGCGGTAAAACCGGTATACTGGTATACCATGGTTCTCTTTTGTTTTGGTACGTACCGTGGTACTTTTTCACTGTACCGGTTTTTATGGTACATATAGGCAGTCTCCATTGTGAGGCTGTTTGCTAAATAAATTGCTAGTATTTCCATATTTGTATGAGTCCTTAAATGATTAATTTGATCATGATCTTATATTAAAACATCTACAGAGAACAATTTTCAATTGCCCTTCCTCCACCAAAATGTTGGCTATGTTGTTTTCATTCTAAATTAAATTATCCAAAGTCCAAAAAATTCAAACATGCTTGAAATGACTTACAAAAAATATGTACGTATGTTAATGTTACATATGTTAATGTTACATATCAGTAAGCTCAAGCTGTGGTGTGTGGCTAAGTGTTGAGTATGTTTATCAACCAAACATCTGTAAAAGCCAATTCAATTTACTGGTGGCCAGAGATATAGATTAATCAATCATTTGATTACAACATGTACACAGACTCATGACAACTGATAAGCCCTAAAATAGTCCTACACTTTATGTCCTAATAGGCAGTGTTAAATCTATCTTTTTAAGGTTGATTTTGGTAATGGAAGAAAAACAAATGAATTACCCAACCCCCACACATTTAATGTGCTGCACCAGAAGGCCCAAACTGTTTCTATATATAGCTTCTGGTACACCGCGATACATACCACGGTACTTGACTGAAAACCGTGATATACCATGGTACATTATTTTTCGTGGTACCCAGCTCTAGTATCTAGAGATTCTGTGGCTATACTGCACATGATCTGGGAGAGGGACTGCTACCAAGCAATAGACAATCTTGTAAAAAAGACAAAGACGGGCATCAACTCGCCTTTGCTCCAGTGTTCTTCATCCTATTTTGTTTATCATCTCAGTTACAGATGCCTGATGGTCATAATTTCTAAGAGTCCAGTGAGGAGCCCTTCGCTGGACCATTTCAGTTTTAGAGATAGGCTCTTTAGTATGCGGGTCCCATACTGCAGATGCATACTCTAACTGGGGCCTAACTAGAGTGTTGTAGGCTGACTGCCTTACATTTGTATTTTGGTATTTAATATTTCTATGGATGTAGCCTAAGGTCCTGTTAGCATTGTTGACCACACGATCGATATGAGTCTAAGAGTTCCAAGATAGGGTGCTTGACACGTCAACACCAAGGTATCTGGTACAAGTGACAGTCTCCAAGACCTGTCCATTGAGAATATATTCTGAATTAATAGGTTTCTTACTCTTAGATCCTTCACCTGTACCACCTGGCATTTAGATGGGCTAAACTGCATGTCCCACTTGGATTCCCATACTGACAGTGTGTCCAGGTCCTTCTGAAGTGCCGAGCTGTCTTCCTCACCCTTGATAGTGAAATAGAGGGCAGTATCATCTGCAAAAAGGCATACTTTGGAGGAGATCCCACCAGGCAGGTCATTGATATAGGCGAGGAAAAGGATCGGACCCAAAACTTATTCTTGGTGGACACAATTCACTTGTATGGAGTCGGACTCCTCGCCATCAATGACAGCCTGCTGGGACCTATTCCCAAGCAAGGCTTGAATCCAGCTCAGCACTTTGCCTCTGATACCGTATTGGTGCAGTTTCCAGAGTAGCTTACTGTGGCTGACTTTATCAAAAACCTTTGAAAAGTCAAGGAGTATTATGTCTGTCTGATTTCCCGCACTCACATTCCTTGCAAGGTCCTCAATCATCATGACAAGCTGGGTTTCACAGGATCTTTTTTCTCTGAAACCATGCTGCATGTTATCTATCTATCTATCTATCTATCTATCTATCTATCTATCTATCTATCTATCTATCTATCTAAAAAATAGTCTATCTTATCTATCTATCTATCTATCTATCTATCTATCTATCTATCTATCTATCTATCTATCTATCTATCTATCTATCTATCTACCTAACCTATCCCATCCCATCACATCACATCACATCACATCACATCAGAGAAATACATTTGGGGTGGACCATTAAAACTATTCACCAAAAAGAGGGATATAAAAGAATAAATAGTCTAATGAGTAATGACTCAGCCCAAAAGAATCGAAAAAAATCCAAAGTAATTTCCTGTTAACAGGAAGAACCATGATCATGTGCATGTGCACTCAACCTCTTCATGTGACTTCAGATTAATTTAGAGTGGGTAAAACCCCATTGACATCTATCTTATTTCTATTGATACTGTGTCTCCCTCATTACTGAGTATTATGCACAGGGATGCATGCGAGAGAATAAAAGTAAAAAATTTAAAGTTAGACTTAAAAGAATGACAGTGAAGAATGAAAAAAAAAGATGATAGTGTTACGTTTGTTAGTAAAGATGAGAGGTTAAAAGCAGGCTAAAAATGATATTTCTCTCTATGGCATTGAACACCTTCCTCTTGATGGAGTCAAGATCAGGTAAAAGTACTATTTCCACAGAGAGCCGGTTCCATAAAACAATTATCATAGGATAGAAGGAGCATCTGTAATAATCAGTACAAGCAAATACCTGGCGGAGACCGAGAGGAGTGTATTGGCTGTGGCGAGTGATTCTTTTGGGACGCTCAAAATATGAAAACGTCGCGAGCCGCAAGTCATAACGACGATATTCAAAGCAGCGCCGCCAGAGATCTCGTGGACGCCAGATTCGGCGTCCCGGGACGAGAAAACCTGGGCTCAAACGCATAATTCTGCCATGAGATGATTCTTGGGACGCAAGATTTTTTCGCCGTGAGACGTCCCAAAATTCCCATCTTTACCTTGGCTTTGTTGTTTATTAGCTCCAAGAATCAATTATCTCCAATGCAATTAGACATGCTATAAAGTTTCACGCCTCTGGCGCCTGATCAATGTGACGGTCGTGTTCAAAACATGTGTCTTTGTGTAAACATGTTACGGTTGATCGGTCAGCTACTATAAAACAATTTACTTCTTAAACAGTCATAAAATCTTGTGAAAACCTAGCGATTTTCATTTAATGATCAATTGAATTACATAAACAATTAAAAAGAGCAAAAATTATATACTTTTGGACTGATTTTTGAAATGTCATTAGTTTTCGCGACTTTAGAATTAATGGAAAAATCGTGATTATTTGTTTGTTCTTGTTGCCTCTAAATCATAATTTGTTGGTAAAACTTTGTTTAAAGTGTTCAAAAGAGGTTTAGTGTCCATATTTTAGTAATGAAGAATGCATGCCAATCTTATCATTCTGACCATGTTGACAGTAGGAAATCATGTCCAGCCTTTGAGGGGTCACCCCTCATTGACCCCAAACTCATAACTGAACAGGGGAAAGTAAATGATATACACCTAACTAGTGGTGTAACATCGGTTGAAAATCATAATCGATCATCGGTTGGAATTGGTTGATGCGGCCGATGTGATTTTCTGATTATTAATCGGTTCAATTTAACTTAAGCAATTGCATCTACATTTCAAGTGTTTAACCTTGGAAAATCCAGTTATCATGTGCTTGAAAACACCTGCTTTTGTTTCTTGACTTTAGTTAAAACTTAGATTATGCAAACCAGTCCTTTATTCTGATACTAAACGTTAAAATAAAAATAATTGTGGGCATTTTAACACTTTTGATTAGGAAAAATTTCAGTGTAATGAGTTGAGATTGAGTAAGTTTTATAACACTGAGGCCTGACATTGTTCGAATTCGTTATATGACATTGTTATGATTGTAAATAGCAGAGGTCATGTCCTGGGGCTAATGGTTCTTTACCCAAATCACACTGTGGTTTCCTTGTCAAGCCTTAGCCTCTTGAATCAGGTTGTACTTGGTTGAAGGGAAATTTTGGTTCTTCTTGTAAAAACTGGGCCAATGTATTAATCATACAATTTCATTGTGATGATCTGTTTATGCACTCGCCACTGTGTGCACAATCTGTGTGTTATGTAAATAGAATTCATACAATACACACTCAGAAATGACACTTGTCAATCAAATACTTCTCCAATAACTTGCAACACTGGATAGATGCTATTTATTTCCGCACATTATGGCAGTCATACTGCTTATCCATTTTTACCGATGATCGATTATGACAAAGTTTAATCGATTATCGGAATCGGCAGCCTTCAGCTAACCACTAATCGATACCACCCGATGATCATTACACCACTACACCTAACATAATATAACAGACATATGTCACAGAAAGACTTTGTCTATAAAAGGAGCTAATTTTGAAGTGCATTACACATATTTCTTGGTCTTTCCTAGTAGAGTAGACCCCCCCCTAACCAGTGTAACCACACTACTAAGAATGTTTTATTTAACAAATTCTACAATTGATAGCATGTCATTTTATACCATCGGGTGAGATATTTTACGGTCCATTGACTTCGTTAATTTTTATGTCAAAGTTAGGTTTTCTCTACACCTGTAATAGCTGTGAATGTGAAACCTTGCATAGTTATTTTCCTTGACATACCCTTCAAGCACGCACTTTATTTCATGTTTTTAATTATTTTGCCCGATGCAGGTGCGATATCATCCTCCTTGGCGTTCTTGTTCTTTTGGAGGAGTCCCGGACTCCTGTTTTCAAAATCCTAGTGAGATCCCTGAGCGCCAACCCAGATTGCTCAGCATCGCAGCAGTAACACTGTCTTATGAGGACTATTGATTTGAAACCCACTGTGCAGCCCTCCTTTGAACTATTTTAATTGCTTCTATGTTTTTATCAGTATGAGGGCTCCATACAGTTGAGGCATATTCAAGTTTAGACCTGACAAAGGTTTTATAGGCTAATTCTTTAACGGATTTGTTTTTTGTTCTACCATTTCTTTTTACAAATCCCAAAGTGTGATTAGCCATTGTAAGAATTTCCTTTATGTGGGTATTCCAGGTCAGGTCTTTTGAAATACTTACCCCAAGGTAACATGCACAATCAACAGACTCCAAAATCTCACCATGCAGGATATACTGGGAGTGGATAGGCTGGTTTGCTCTGCTGATGTTCAGAATTTACCAGGGTTGAATTCCATGTCCCAGGTTCCTTCCCAAGTTTGTTAGGTGTCTTCATCATTTTGGAGAGTTTTACTATGATACTAAAATGAATGAGGTATACTGCAGAAAGCCTGACCTGAGACTGAATTTTTTCAAGGAGATCATTTATGTAGAGCCAGAAGAGAAGTGGACCGAGGTCTGAGCCCTGTGGCACCCCTGATGTAACTGATTATTACTGATACCTCTGGTGAACACTCCCCCTCAAGCACTACAGCTTGTTTCGACCCCAAGAAAAGAACTGATCCATTTTAAGGTTTTTCCTTTGATACCATGAGTGGAAACAACCAACAAGTCCAATATCAAAGAATATTCAGGCAAAGCTATAGACAGTTTACAGTTTGTTCTTGTTTGTAGGGGCCAGGTGGCAGAGAAACCAGATTCAAGTTTGTTCTTTGTTGATACACAGTCCACAGACCCTGTCAAAGGTAAGAAAAAAAATGAAAATAAAAAATAAGCTCCGGTCAGGAGGTATTGTAAGGAAAGTACATGTTGGAATGCATTACGAAAACTTGCCCATGCGATATACAGGCTGTATATTGCTGTAACAGCTATTTTTTTACTTGTAAAAATGGAAAAAAATGTGCTCAAATGTTTTTGTATTTTTAATATGTTTTTACAAAACATTGATTGTGGGCTCATGTTAGAACTGCCTTGCTGAGGCGGTTTTAACGAGTACCCACAATCTATGTTTTGGAGCAAAAATAAGAAAAATAGGTATACACCTGCATACCCAGTTTTGCTATATAAAAGTGTTGTATAAAGGGGTATTTATTACACAGACATGGTATTCTGATACATTTTTTTTCTAAAATATAAGTATAAACCTCGCAGTATTTGCAGGAGAAAAGCAGTACATAAATGTATTTGTTAAAGATACACACATTGTGATTCCAATAGACAAAACTATGAAGGAAGATTCAATATAAAATATTACCTACAGTTTTATTCCTTCAGGGTTTTCTATCGTAATCTATGAAAGGATGATTCTTGTTTTAGTTTTAGAAGGCAAGAAAGAGAGAAAGAGAAAGGCTCAAGATAAACTGAAGGAAGTTGAAGAAGGACTCAAACCTCCACCTCCGAAAAGGTATGAGTTCCATAGGCAAAAATTTACAAATTTAATGTTAGTGAAAATTTATTTTTCGCAGACATTTCTGACTTTACAGTCATATTGTTAAATGAATCAGTTTAAAAGTAATATACTCAGAGGAAAAAGTTTAGTCAGTAACTTTGACCAGCCCGAAGACTATAATGCCCAGCGGCTTGACTTAAATGTTTCCCTTTATTAAATTTGCCAAGCCAGTATGTTTCTAATTCTTGAAAGAAACTCCAACAGTTGTCAATTTCGACAGCATTAATGGCCTTTTTCGTAAAACATCATTTTCGTAATTACCCGATTAAAGATCAAATCGGCGTTTTGATTAATAACGCTTTCTAATAGAGGTTGTTGCCAGAGACAAAAAAAACGAAAAAATCTTTTCAAAATTCAGCCACAGTCTCGAGATATGACAAGTCAAATATTCGTTATTTTCAGATTACCTCCCTTTCATTTAAAACAAGAAAGAAAATTGGCGTATGCACTGTGGCAAAACCACATGCGATATTTCAATCGTTTTTGTTGGAAATGTTAGGTTTTATTCACAGTTCTATGACTGGTAATTTTAATCCCAATTTTTCGAGGGGTTCTGAACCTGTAGCGATTTAAACTGTCCCAATGGGATTTTGCATGTATTTTCACTGACTAAACTTTTGCCGGTGAGCATACTTACGCTTTGTGTAGAGGGTGCAGAAATCTTTGTTCAGTCAGTGTTGACAATATTATGCTATTGTTTTCAGAAAAGACAAAAGAGCCCCTGCTGTAATTGAGAAAGAAGCAAGTGGTAAACTCTCCTATACTCAGAGACTAGCTGCTAAGAACAGGGAGTTAGCTGATCAACTGAGGACAGAGAAGAGGAACAGAGGGAGGAGTGTGCCAGACTATGACCTATGGGGAGGTGGGTTGGTTTTAGATGTTAGATTAACTTGCCTACTACAGTAGTACTGTAACAAGACTGGGTAGCTCAAGTTTAATAACTAGTAAATACATGTACCTATGAAATGGTGGCTCTGTCCTGAGACTCCTGACATGACTGAAAAATTATTGACAGGGATGAAACTATATAACTTTGCAATCAGACTAGAAATTCATCCTCAATTTTAAGGGGAACTTTCCTTTTTTCCTTGATTCAAAAAGAGCCAAGTTATTACAATGTATTTACTTGCAAAAGAATACAGGTAAACTGCCATTTGGTGGCTTGCCCAAGAACAATATGCCTAGGTTGCCTGGCCTGACTTGAGCTCAGTTGTTTACCGGTGAGTACATTGGCCTAGTGGTTGAGTGTTTGAGTTTGGGGGCTTGAACTCCAGCAGCGCCAAGTTTTGTTCTCAAGCAAGACACATTCACATTAGCTCTCCATAATACTGGCTAAAAACTGGAAGTGGTAGCTCAGTCCTTAAAATACTAAAACTTGGTTCACTAGGAAATTAAACCACAATAGTTACACAAACAAATAAAACAGCTAAACTTTATGCATTGATTCAAAGAGACAAACAATGTGTTGGATATCTCGAGAATCTCTGACATTGTAATTACAGCTCATTTAGTTTGTGTTTGATTAGGTGTTTTACGTCCCAGTCAACAGCTATGGCCAAGCTCATTTAGTGTGTTTATTTATCAGATACATTGGAGAGAGAGAATGATGGTGAAGATCTACATTACTTGAAGGTCACAAGGAAAACTAGAGCGAGGGTGAGTATAAATGAGCCTTTGCATGACAAAACCAACAATTTGGGTTTCCAACCAGGTCTGACACAAACCAGCCTGTACAGTGTCAGAAGCAGGCTAAAAGCTTAAAATTTCGGATTTAAGAAGTAGAGGGAATGTACTATCCGTGTAACGAAAACAAAGGTGCTGATCTGGGCCTTTGGTTTAGTATATGTCGATTGTTGGTTTTCTGATGCATTGGCTCAAATGATGTTCAAACCAGTTAATTTCAGATTTGACTTTAAAGTCAAATTAATACAAATACAATGTACATGTATTAACTCTGTTAAAAGCATTGACAAAATTGAAATATAGAGAGTGGGCTATATTGCACTGTGTCAGATAGTGAATTCACATATTTGATCCTTAGTAAAATGACTAAATTGAAAGTTCGGAAATTTTAGTATCTTCCAATGATGCCAGATCAATGGGAAGAGTGTTTCTTGTGGTCAGAGCATCAGACTGCTGAGAGGTACAAGATTCAAGCCCCAGTGGTGCCAGGTTGTGTCGGGCATAACACATTAATTCCTCAGTGAAAGGAGGGTTTCAATGAGGTTTACTGATTTATAGGCATTTTTTTTACTCGGTAGCAATTTTTGGGCCAAAATCTTTCTGATTATCGATTTTTGGGCCAAACTTTTACTGATAACTTATTTTTGGGCCAAAATTTTACTGATTAGCGTTTTTAGGGATACCCCATTGAGACCCTCATTAAGTGTTTTATCATACAGGTTCCCAAGCATCACCAGGACCTGATAAGCAAGATCCCTGCAGTAGAAGTTCCCCACCCCGGGGCCTCGTACAACCCAACTTATGAGGACCATCAGGTAGGACATGAAAAACATCTTGCGGTTTCTATTCTGGTCTGACTCAAGTTGGGCTTTTTAGCCACAGAAGATAAAATTTGAAAGACTGAAAATTGAATGAAATTAGGAAGAAAAGAAGCTGCTTAATCTATGTAAAAAAGGCTGAACAACAGTTTCCATGCCTTTGTTTTAACCTGCTCATAAATGTTTAAATGCCAAAAATTGTTCTTATTGTTGGCATTTTAATAATTGTGAGCAGGATAAATATCATAAATTCTAGTCTCAACTGAGTTTAGCATGAAAAAAGTTTTGTAACCTCGGGGCCTGGTTAAGAAAATATTTCTATGACCATTCTCACCTTTAGACTCATTCTGATTTTTATCCCAGGGTTTGTTACGAGCTGCCAATGATGTTGAGATGAAGAAGCTACAAGAGGAAGAGAGAATTAAGAGAGCCCTGGACGCCAAGTTCCCTGCTCCGGAGGACGCACCCACAGAGGTACAATTTGAAAACTTGTCTAATCACTATACAGAGACATTTTCAGCTGTGAAAAAAATGAAAGTTTCAATGGAAAATGTTTGATATTTTTAATATTTCTGCTCAAAACATAGATTGTGGATACATGTTAGAACCGCCTCACCGACTCGGTTCTAGCGAGTACCCACAATCTATGTTTTGGTGCAAAAATAAGAAAAAGAGGTATACACATGCAAACCCCAGTTTTTCTATATAAAAGGGGGGGGGGGTTTCAGGGGGTATACTTTTCATGGACAGTTACAACTTTCATATTAATTGTTAGGGAAAGTGGTAGCCTATTGGTAGAGCGGCAGGTCCTCAAACCCCACTGTGTTGTGACGAGACACATTTACTTCTTAAAGAAGTGGTTAATGCCTGTCCGGTCTCATATAGTCCCAGTCAGGAAAACAACAACAAATGGTGGATGACTACTAAACAACTAAATCCTACTCTTTTCAATTTTGACAGACTAGTTAGCTAGCAGAGATGTCGCTGATTAGAATGTTCGACAATGATGTTGACTTTGGAGACCAAGATAAAGTGTTGGTCAATTCCCCTGCTTATATGACATAGACACATTGTTACATGCATCACTGTATTTTTACAGGCCAGTCGTCTAGCAGAAATGTCAGCCGGTCTGTTTGATGATGACAATGATGATAATGCTGACAACGGTGACCTAGATAAATTGTCAGTCAATCCTCCAGTCAGTAGAGATGATAAAAAAGACGTCAGGAGAAGAAAAAAAGACAAAAGGAGAAAACAAGAGGTATGTACATAACATGGATCATACTTACAGGTTTGATGGGTTTTTCATGCTCAACTTGGCTGAGCATGAAGTTTAAGTCAAACTTGTACATGTATATCTAATTGGACAAACAAGTCTAGTTTAAATATTTAAACCATCAAAACTGTTATACTGCTAGAAACATTTAACAGAGGTCCCTTTGCTTTATGAAATGAGCCGTCTGGTGGAAAACCCAACAATGTGGTTTCCCAACAGGTCCGACACAAACCGGCCTGTACAGTCACAGAAAAGAGCTAGAAGCTTGAAATTTTTGGATTTAAGTAGAAGAGGAATTGTACTATCCGAGTAGCGAAAACAAAGGCGCTGATCAGCTTCGCGGTTACCGCGAAGCTGATCTGCGTCTTTGTTTTCGCCTATGCAGATTGTTGGTTTTCCCATGAGGCGGCTCATATTTAACAAATATGAAAAATGTTCTGGGACAAACCTGATGAATCTCTAGACTGAACCAGGCTATGTTTCATTTTTGCAGGATAAGAAATTACAAAGAGAAAAGTTGAAAAGGTTGAAAGATAATGAATTCTTTAGGTAAGCATAATTTAATCAGTTAAAAGCAAAGCTTATGATACATGAAACAGTAGAACGGATATGCGAAAGCTCTATATATATACCTGGACCTCTTTATAACACAGTTCATTACAGCACGGTTTTGGATATAACACTGATGATTCATGGACCCCAAATGGTGTAATTTTGCTATATGTCTATATATTTTACTCTCGTTGTAACACGGATTGGATAGCTAACACGGAAATTGTCTTGGACCCCAACAATAGCGTTATAAAGAGGTTGAGGTGTACAACTTCATATACCTTAAAAGCTACCATTTGTTTACATGTCACGGGTTAATTTAATAGTTCAGACTTAACCTAGGTCTGAAAATGCTCATGTTTTGCTAGTCAACTCTACAGAAAAAAGAAACTTGGAAAATTAAAGTATGCTTGTTATGCATGGGCATATTGTAATATTTTTAGGTGGCCCCTGTGGCCAAGTGGTTAAGAGCACTAATATTTCATCACCGTGCTTAACCATTTGATCATCTCACGGCTGTGCCTGGTCTGAGTTCAAGCCTCACACTGGGCATATGTGAGACAAGCCCAAGTTCTGCTTGCGGGTGTGCCAGGTGGTTTTACTTGGAGGTTCTTCCGTTTCACCCCCACCCTACTGATTGGCCAGTGAGTCTCATATGGGCTGAATTAATCTTGAAAGGGATGTTAAACTGAATAAGAAAACAACAAAACCATGACCCAGTTGTTCAAAGCATCGTTAGCTTAACGATATCGTTAAGACATAAATTTGTTAAGCAAATATCAGCTAAAGTAACAAATACACTTATTTTTTGTTGAAAAAATGTGAGAATCCTTTGCATTGCAAAGGATTCTAACATTTTTTCAACAAAAAATAACAGAGTAAAGGATTCTCACATTTTTTCAACAAAAAATAACAGAGTATTTGTAATATTGAAATTTTAATGAAATGTTAACTAACGACGTCGTTAGTTTTGAACAACTGGGCCCATATTGTTTACTTTTATCACAGACTGAAGTCTATAAAAGCTGAGGTTAAGCGTGAAGAGGCGGAGAAGGCTGCTAGGGCAGTGAAGAGGGCACAACAGAAGGCTGGTCAACTGTATAGAACCAAGAAATTGGGAAAATTAAAGTATCCTTCAGACATATCAGCATTTTGTATTGTAATGTTACTTAATTTTAGAAAGGTACCCTGAAAGTACCTCATATACCGTAGCAGTGATCAGGAAATGGCGCAATCAGAAAGAAATTCCCAGTCCAAAAACGGAGATGAGAAAAAACTTAATTGACAATCAGGTAGATCTGTTAAACTCATAATATATGCCTGTTGTCCTATTTATGGGACATAGGCAAATTGTGTCATCCCATCTGGGCCTATTCAGTTTGCATAGAGAAATTGCATTGAAAAATTAGAACCCCTGAAAATGAAAGTGGACTCGCCCAATTGATACTTATCCGCGAATCTATCCGTCAGAAACAGGCACCTAAAGAATGATTGGCATTTCAGAATATGAAAATGGTTAGCTCATCATAGTTGTCAGAACAGTAATCTTAAGATAAGAAGTGTTTTCTGTTTTAACTAACATGGAGGCTATTGTTTCATTTTGGAGATTTGTTATGGAAACTTAACCCACTTGCCATAATTGGACGTATTTTTAACCATTGTGTGAGATGATTTTGCACAGAATGACATTCTGTGGTTTATACTATTAATAAGATTCCAGCACTACGAAAACATGCCCATGCAATATACAGAGATTTTTTTAAGTTGAAAAATTAAAAAAGTTTCAGTAGAATATTTTGTTATTTTTGCTCAAAACATAGATTGTGGGTACACGTTAGAACGCCTCCCCGAGGCGGTTCTAACGCACAATTAGGCAATCACAATCCTTCTCAGGCTTTCAAAATGATATCACCTGTAGCTTCAAATGTTTTGTCCTTATCACACATTAGATATGAAGAGCCGAGCAAGGAGCTTAAACTGAGTACAGAACTGGTGGGATCTCTCAGGGAGATAAAGGTAATGGCACCTCATCTGTTGGTGGTATCACATTACGAAAACTTTCCCATGCAAGATACAGAGGATTTTTTTTTTTTTTTTTTTTTCAGATGAAAAATTGTGATATTTTTCTGGTTTTTGCTCGAAACATAGATTGTGGGTAAGATTGTGGGTACATATTAGAACCACCTTGCCAAGCCGGTTCTAAGGTGTACCCTAAATCTATGTTTTGGAACAGAAATAAGAAAAATAGGTAAACCCCTGCATACCCCAGTTTTGCTATATAAAAGTGGGGTAAGAGGGGGTATACATTACACAGATATGTTTTTGTGATGAGCATGTATGTTTGTAGTATGTTCACTTGCAGTGGCATGGTAAAATCTTCAACTAAAAAAAAAAGGCATTGCAAAGTGAGGGTACATATCAATTGAGGTACAATGGTTTAGTGATCATTTTAGAAACATGAAAGGACAGGGCTGTATCAAGTTTGTAAGAAGTCAGTACACAAGACAGAATTTGTGGGGTTAGCAGAAAAATGAAAGAATGCTTTTAATGAGTGGTTTAAAAAATCTGAAATTTAAATAAGACTGGGATGGTTATACAATTACTAGTAGTTCAGTCTTAATTAAGTTTGATGAAATAAGCATGTCAGTTTTGTTCATTGTAAGCTAAAATGTACCCACTTCTGTTCACAGCCTGAGGGTCACCTACTAGCAGACAGATTCAAGAGTTTACAGAAGAGAAATATCATAGAACCTAGAGAGAGGGCAAAGTAAGTCAGATAGGAGGTTTTCGCGAGTTTTCAGTTATGCTGCACTGTAATTGTCTCAAAATTTGTCTGGCTTTGCTTCATGAGAATTTGACAGAAGGTGTGTAGTGTATTTAGTATTTCTACATTGTCAAATGGTCCTTTTGCATAGATCAAAGTTATATACAGGGCTTTAATGAATTATCAGTTTATTTAAACAAAATTTATCAAACTTCTTCATCCAGAAGCATGATATTGTCATGTCAATGGATTCACGTAATAATATCATAGATCTCACAAAATAGCCAACAAAGTTATAGATCTGATAAATAATATGCTTCAGGAACATCAGTGATGTTGAACATAAAGACTTGAACTATGGTAGAAGATAATGAATGATTTGGTCCGTGTCTTGTGTTTTACAGGAAACAGAGGAAGTACAAGCCTAAGATCTATGAGAAGAGAACGCACAGAGCTATCACGTAAGTTTATACCTATGGAGTAGCGGAGATACTTTTAATTTGAGCCTGTGTGTGAGAAAACCAACAATTTGGGTTCCGACCTGGTCCAACACAATCCTGGCTGTACAGTCACAGAAGCAGGCTAGAAGCTTGAAATTTTGGATATAAATAGAACAGAAATTGCACTATCCATGTAGCGAAAACAAAGGCGCTGATCAGCTTCGCAGTTACTGCGAAGCTGATCTGCGTCTTTGTTTTCGCACATGCAGATTGTTGGTTTTCCCATGCGGCGACTCATTTAGAACTTTTTTCTCTCATGCAAAGTTCCTTTCCTCTTTGTACCTTCAGTTTCATTGGATAGGTCTGTTTGTTGTACCACTCCCTTGACAGATGTCCTACCCAAACCTGCCTCCTAAGTCTCGGACTAGGTCAAAACTAAATTGGCCCCAAGATTATAAAACTTTTTTATTATAGCCCCGCTTTGGAAAAGTGGGGCTATACTGGATTCACCCTGTCCTTCCGTGGTTCCGTTATTCCATCATTTCATCATTCCATGGTTCCGTCATTCCGTGAAAATTTCGTTTCCGCTCAATATCTTAAGTACAAATTGACAGAATCTGACCAAATTTTGTATGCACATCAACATTGACAAGATCTAGCTTGGGATTGTTGCCCGTCATTTTTTTTTGCAAAATTTTGACGGAGTTACGGCCCTTGATTGACATCAGAATTTCGTTTCCGCTCAATATCTTAGAATGAATTGACGGAATTTGACCAAATTTTGTATGCACATCGAAATTGACAAGATCTAGCTTGGGATTGTTGCCCGTCATTTTTGCAAAATTTTGACGGAGTTACGGCCCTTGATTGACATCAGAATTTCGTTTCCGCTCAATATCTTAGAATGAATTGACGGAATTTGACCAAATTTTGTATGCACATCGAAATTGACAAGATCTAGCTTGGGATTGTTGCCCGTCATTTTTGCAAAATTTTGACGGAGTTACGGCCTTGATTGACATCAGAATTTCGTTTCCGCTCAATGTCTTGAGAACGAATTGACAGAATCTGACCAAATTTTGTATGCACATCATCAGCGACAAGATCTAGCTTGAGATTGTTGCCTGTCATTTTTTGCATAATTTTGTCGGAGTTATGGCCCTTGATTGACATCAGAATTTCGTTTCCGCTCAATATCTTGAGAATGAATTGACAGAATCTGACCAAATTTTGTATGCACATCAACACTGACAAGATCTAGCTTGAGATTGTTGCCCATCATTTTTCGCAAAATTTTGACTACAGTTACGGCCCTTGACTGACGTCAGAACTTCATTTCTGCTCAATATCTTGAGAATGAATCGACAGAATCTTATCAAATTTTGTATGCACATCAACACTGACAAGATCTAGCTTTGGACTGGTGATTGCCCAAAGTTTTGCATTGTATATAAGCAAAACCCTTGATAGCCATATTACTTACTTCTGCAGATGTTTTAGCATTTGGGAAAAGCAATGCTTTCCTAACAGGGCCCATTTAACCATAATATAACAACACAAATTCAAGGATGGTTTTAGTAATATTTAACATAGGTTGTGAATTGCCAATTGACAGGTTTATCCTTTAAATACAATTGTAATATTTGACCAATACCTGACAAATATGAGATAATCAGTCATTTTTCCTCTCTTTTTCAGAGCATGATGCAACGCCTAATTTACAAGCTCAGGGGTGTGGCATTGTGAACAGAGGTGCCTTAGCTTCACAAAAACATCTTATTGTTATGACATTGTAAAAAGTGGGATGGTCTATATTAGCAATGAAGTGTCAGTCATTTTAACCTAATTGGCTTGGATAATCAAAGCTTAATTTCCATCTGGCATGCTGGATACCAAGACTAGATTGTAATTTTAGATTGTCATTTCTAAGAAGTTTTGTTCGGTTATGGCTTAATGTCCCAGTCAACAATTGCACTTAGGGAGATGGAGCACTGTGGCCTAGTGGTAGAGCATCAGACTCCAAATCCAGAGGTCCTGGGTTCAATTCCCACTAAGGACACCGTGTTGTATCCTTCAGTAAGAAGCATTCCCTTTCTTGAGTACTTTATATGACCCAAGTAGTGGAGGCTTTGTCCAGACATGACTGAAAAATTATTGGGCATTAAATAGTACCATGGAAAACTTTAAGTGTCTTGTCTAAGGAAATTACATGGCTGAGGTAGGTATAGAACCCAGATTCTCTTGCTTCGAGCTCCTTTTCTCTATCATTACTACACTGCACTTCCCCTTTCTAAGCAGGGAAAATATGTGAAACTTTGCCTATACACTTATGAATCTGATCTGTATCTTAATCCTTGGAATAATAAAATGTATGGGCTATTCTGTTGATTGTTATGAAAAACAGTTGTATAATAAACCTGATTATAATAGGCTTTGTGTTTCTCTTTGAATTTGACAAGACATCACTTAGCTCTGACACCGGAGCCAGAGCCTCACAGGTTGAAATTATAGTATACATGTACCCATGATCTGACAGACATATGAGTATTTTACTAAGCTGGAGTCATTGTGTATCCACAATGTCCAAGGTCTTCTCTGAAAGTGCCCCAAATTTCATAAGAAGCAGCAAATGGTGGGCAAATGAAGTATTGTTCACATATGCAAGACTACTGACTGACCACCTGATTACTGGTTAATCACTAGTGTCTGAGCCTGCCCAGAAAAAGTAGTTCAAGTCAAACCATTCACATACATATAAGCCTTTTGTGGCTTAGTTGGATAAAATGGAGGCGACATCCTGACATGACCTTTGCTGTTGACTGGGACGTAAAGCATCAGTTCAAACAAACAAAGTGGCCCATCATGTTCACATATGCTTACACTTCTGTAGAGCAAGGGGACATTGTCAAGCATTTTTGGACTCAAAAGCTATCATGGTTTGACCTATATCCAACATATTTCTGTCTGGAAGAATGATTAAGATTGTATTCAAAGAAAACCTTGGCTATTTCACTGAGGTTCACCCCCACCTCCCCGTCCTATGGCTTTAATATACAAGCATATGTCTGTTATATTCAAATATCTCTGGGAAGTGTGGTGTGCAAGTGGTTTATAATAGTTTGTCAAGAGCTACATGTCAGCCTAATTATCCAAAATATGAATAAGAATTGCTGTGCATTTACTGCACCTTTGTTTTCGCTACACGGGATAGAACCATTCCTCAGCTTCCTATATCAAAAGTTTCAAGCTTCTAGCATTTTTAGCTCACCTGAGCCGAAGGCTCAAAGTAAGCTTATAGGATGGCCATTCTCCGTCGTCCGTCGTCGTCGTCGTTGTTCATAATGATCTTCTCCTCTGAAACCCCTGGTCCAATCAATGCCAAACTTCATGTGGAGCATCCTCAGCAAGGGGGAACTAAAGTTTGTATAAATGGTCCAAGTCACATGACCAAGATGGCCGCCATGCCTATATATGGTAAAAAAAATAAAAAATCTTCTTCTCTGGAACTGGTGGATTCAATGAAACTTGGTATGTAGCATTGGGGACTCTGTCCCATCATAGTTTATATAAATCATGACCTTGGGTTGACCTTGACCTATTTTACGGCAAGGTCAACTTAGGTCACATAGGTTTTTCAACGGAAAAAAGTGAAAACATTGGATTTTTCAGGAAGTTTTGTGACCTGAAAGATGGTAGATACATATAACTTATTGTCCCCCGCTTCGAAAAGCGGAGGGACATGGTTTTTGGCTTTCCGTCATTCCGTCTGTCTGTCCTTCCGTCCCCCTATAGGAGTATGTACCTTGTGCAAGCAACTCCTCCTACAGTTATATTCAGATTCTTTTGAAACTTTACAGATGTCTTGACCATGCTTTGAAGATGTGCATGTGGTTTGGATATAATCCTCAGATTAATTTTTGACACTTTTTTCGCAATTTTAACTTAGTCATTTTTTCTGACATTTTGACAATGAAAGTGAATGGACAGTGGGTACCTAGTGCAAGCAACTCCTCCTACAGTTATATTCAGATTCTTTTGATACTTTACTGATGTTTTGACCATGCTTTGAAGATTTGCATGTAGTTTGGATATAATCCTCAGATTAATTTTTGACACTTTTTTCGCAATTTCAACTTACTCACTTTTTCAACATTTACACAATGAAAGTGAATGTACAGTGGGTCCCTTGTGCAAACAACTTCTCCTACAGTTATATTCGGATTCTTTTGAAACTTTACAGATGTCTTGCCATACTTTAAAGATATGCATGTGGTTTGGATGTAATCCTCACTTTAATTTTTGTCACTTTTTTGAAATTTGAACTTAAGTCATTTTTCAGGCATTTACCCATACACTAAGAAAGTGTATGTGGTTTGGATATATGTTATTCTAAGATTATATTTGTGTAACTAAACTGTCAAGGCGGGGGACATAAATTCTATGAATTTGCTTGTTGATTTAGTGAAGTCATAGGAGTATTCATTTCTTGACCTTTGCCAAAGGTCATTTACATATTAAATTTAAAACTTAATTTTCTCAGAAATCACTTCACCAATCAAAGCCAAATTTTATATGTGGTATCCTTAGGAAGTGAGAACCAAAGTTTATATAAATGGTCCAGGTCACATGGCCAAGATGGCCGCCATGCCCATATATGTGGTAAAATCCTTTAAAAATCAACTCTGGAATTGGTTGACTAATGAAACTTGGTATGTAGCATTTGGGGCTCTGGCCCTTCGTAGTTTATATAAATTAGGACTTTGGGTTGACCTTGCACTATTAAACTGTTAATTTAAACAGAAAGGTCAAATATTGCCAGAATGGTCTGAGTGTTAGTAGATACAGTTTATAGTGTTAAAAATTATGTGAGTATTTGAGGTCAAGTTTACATTTTGCATTGGCCAACATGGCCTTAGCCAAAGGTCATTCATCAAAGACAAAATCTCAGGTGAGCGATATCAGGACCATTGGTCCTCTGGTTCTGTAACAGTACAGACCTGTCTGTGTCGGACCTGGTCGGAAACCCAAATTGTTGGTTTTCTCACGTGATGGCTCTTATTATAATCTATAGATGACCAGGGTAACAAACGGTAACACACAGAGACATTAAAATAAACCCTTTTTGTTGCCATGACAACCAATCGAATTAAGTTATTTGTAAACAAA
Organism: Rugalucina vietnamica; assembly: GCA_964017185.1. NCBI lineage: Eukaryota > Metazoa > Mollusca > Bivalvia > Lucinida > Lucinidae > Rugalucina > Rugalucina vietnamica. Next base: position 7,861,436 of record OZ024872.1, read on the forward strand.
TAAGCCATAAGTAACGTACTATTGAGCTCACCTGAGCCGAAGGTTCACAACCATGCTCTGATATACGTCCTTATCGTCGTCATTGTCCACAATGTTCAAACATTTTGGCTGAAACCTCTGGGCCAATCAAAGCCAAACTTCATGTAAGGGGAAAACAAAGTTTGTATAAATGATGCAGGTCACATGACCAATATGGCCGCCAGGGCTATAAATAGCAAAAAAAAAACTTGAAAATTGACCGATTTCAACGAAACTTGGTATGTAGTATCTAGAACTCCAGCCCGTCATCATTTGTATAAATCACCGTTGGTTGACCTTGACCTGTTTTACTGCAAGTTCAAATTTGGTCATAGGCTTTCAAATGGGTAAAAAAAACCGTAAAGGACGTTTTGTAGCCTGTAACCTAAAAGTAGGTAGATACCAAAATATTGAGTTAATACAGTTATGTTCGTATTCAAGGTCAAGCTGATTTCAATGAAATTTTGTATATACGTGTAGCATCGGGAACTCTGTCCCATCAATATTCATATAAGTAATGACCTTGGGTTGACCCAGACCTATTTTACAGCACTGTCATATTTGGTCACATAGGCTTTAAATGGAAAGAAGAGAAAACATTTTCAGAGTGTTTTATAGCCTGTGAAAATGCTCGCGGGGGCGTAGGCAATATTTGAAGATAGAAGATCTGAAAGTAGGTAGATACAGACAACTTGTAGAGTTAATGAAGTTATGTAATTATACAAGGTCAATGTCATTTTGGTCAAAGGTCATTTTCAAAGACCGAATCAAAGATGAGCGTTCTCAGGACCAATGGTCCTTTGGTTAAGACTTCCGTATAAAATTTCCCCAAACTTTTTATGTGAATGGCACATTGATTCTACAACTTGCTTCCATTCTGTTTCCACGGTCAAGTTCGTTGAACTTTAAAAACAAACAAGTCCAAAAACAAACAAACAAGTCCATTTAAACACTTTAACGATGCCCAAACAAACATTTTCACACTTCATCAAAGGCTCCATGAAATAAGATGACGTTCAATAGGCCATTAAATGTTTGATCAAACGGAATCAACGATATACTGAAGGATCTGCCATTCGTAGGCTTTGCCTCCAGCGGATGCCTTCCTGAGCGTCTATACCGGCTGACAAGTCAGTCCTGTAATTGTCAGCACGAAACGAGGAAAAAAACTTGAATAGCATTTCGTTTATAAGAGTACAACAACCTAGAGATGCTCTTGGTGATTCAAGTATAGACCAAAGTCTATGGATATGTCAAACATGCGGTCAGATTAAGAAAATATTTGAACAGTTTCACTATTATGGTCATCAAAACGGAATTATTATTTGTTTCTTTTACGATATGTATTTTAATACTCTTCCAGATTAAATAGCCAAACAATGATTTTTAAGAGGCGACCTGAATTCTCGCGCTTCAATTTAATCAGGGAACTGTCGTATACCAGTTCCCTACCGTGTTCCCTGTTTGAATTTTGAAAACATATGCGACCAAGAAATAACTAGATATGAACTGAGCATAAGCCCCCTTGCTAACAAGAGAGCCCCCTTCTTTCGTTGTTAAATACAGGCTCACAAAGAAGATCATGGTGTATAGTAACCAGAGGACCAATGGTCCTGTAAACGCTCACCTGAAACCTGAGATATATACCAATAAACTTGTTTGACTAGAATGGTAATATATATGTATATAACCCCAGGGCAGGGTCAGAGCAACCCCTGGAGTCAATTTCTTTTTGAAAACATAAAATTGCAGTCCATTTGCCAATTTACTGCAAGTTTTGCCCTTCAAATGACATTTTAACGATTTTCCCCATTCAAATGCATGGGCGACCTAAGCTGACCTTGCCGTAAAATAAGTCAAGGTCATCCCAGGGTCACGATTTATATAAACTTTGTAGAGCTCCATTGCCTGATGCTTCATGCCAAGTTTCAAAATCATAGGCCTTCTGGTTCTGGAGGAAAAGATTTTTAAAGGTTTTTGCTATTTATAGCCATGACAGCCATCTTGGTCATGTGACCATGACCATTTATATACACTTTCATTCCCACTTCCTAACAATGCTCCTCATAAAGTTTGGCTTTGATTGGCCAAGCAGTTTCAGAGAAGAAGATCTTTGAATATCACTGTAATATACATGTATATTGCCCCGGGGTGGGGGCTGACATACCCCTGGGGTCCAAATTTTTTCAGAAACATCAATCATAAGTCAATTTGCCCATTTCCTGCAAGTTTTTCCCTACAAATGACATTTTAACACTTTTCCCCATTCAAATGCATGAGCGACCTATGTTGACCTTGCTGTAAAATAGGTCAAGGTCATCCCAGGGTCATGATTTATATAAACTTTGTAGAGCTCCAGTCACTGATGCTTCATACCAAGTTTCAAAATCATTGGCTTTCTGGTTCTGGAGAAGAAGATTTTTAAAGTTTTTTTCTATTTATAGCCATGGCGGCCATCTTGGTCATGTGACCTTGACCATTTATATAAACTTTCTTTCCCCCTTCCCAAGGATGCTCCATATGAAGTGTGGCTTTGATTGGCCATGCGGTTTCAGGGTAGAAGATGTTTCATTATTATGGAAATATACATGTATATAGCCCCGGGGCAGGGGCAGACAACCCCCCAGGGGCTAAAATTTTCCATTAACATTAATCTTCTGTCCATTTGCCTATTCCCAGTAAGTTTTACCCATTAAATAGCATTTTACCATTTTTTCCCATTCAAATGCATTGGCGACCTAAGTTGACCTTGCCGTAAAATAGGTCAAGGTCATCCTAGGGTCATGATTTATATAAACTATGATGGGCCCGTGTCCCCGATGCTACATACCAAGTTTCGTGGAAATCGGCCCACTGGTTCTGGAGAAGAAGATTTTTAAAGGTTTTTGCTATTTATAGCCATGGCGGCCATCTTGGTCATGTGACCTGGACCATTTATATAAACTTTCGTTCCCCCTTCCTAAGGATGCTCCATATGAAGTTTGGCTTTTATTGGCCAAGCGGTTTCAGAGGAGAAGATCTTTGAAAATGTGAACGACGGACGGACGGACGGACGGACGGACGGACGGACGACGGACGGACGCCGGAGCATGGGTATACTATAAGCTCACCTGTGAGCCTTCGGCTCAGGTGAGCTAATAAAAGCTCTAAAATGTATGTTTTTGCGCATGCGCTAGGTATTGAATGGCACGCATGTTGATGCCATACCACTGGAAAACAGCGTTTGAGGCTTACACATTATGCGGCTGGCAAAGACTTTTGTTAGCTTCATACGGAACCACTGTGAAATAACATTTAGAAGGCAAGCGGTTTTGTTCAGGGTTTAAAAAAATCGACCACAGTTTCTAACACTAAAATTGTGAGCTAGATGATGTTTGAAGAGGTCCTCGTAGTAAACCCTCACCTCCCATACACGCGAAGTGGGAGACGGGCCTCAGATTGACATGGTGCATAAGGCAGGATGGCATTTAAGGCTCTAAAATATAAAGTCCATGCATACTAGAGCCCGACCGGCAGTATTAACATAAACCAGTCCTATTTACACCACAACTTGATTTTAACACTAAAACTGACCGACTGGAATATTAACATAATATTGAGTGCCTGTTGCTAAGTGCTGGTAAAACTAATCCCAGTAGGCGGACTTTGGGTAGGCTCTCCGTACCTCTGGTGCCAGGCTACTAATAATAAAAAAAAAAGTTTGTAAAGATGAAAGACTGGGTGCATGTGACTTGTACCTTCTTATATTTTATATATTATTCGAATTGTGGCGTCTGAGTATACAAGCGACGCAAGCTTAATCAAATATTCTCTTTTTATGGCGCTGAATTGAGTCCATACTAATTGTTCTTCTGAATAATTAATTTTAATTTCTTGCCTATCTGTATAATCTATAGAAGCTATAGGCCGAGATTCTGGGAAAAACAATTGTATTTTATACATGGCTCAATATTACCACGCTGTCAATATGGCTTAGAAATATGAGCCACATCGTGAGAAAACCGAATTTTGTCTGTATAAAAGTGGGGTTTGAGGGGGTATATTTTCCTGGATATGCTTTCCTGATGGCTGTGCAGTAACTGCACAGCTGATCATCGCCTTTGTTTTCGCTACACGGATAGTACAATTCCTCTACTTTATAATTCCAAAATTTCCAGCTCTAGCCATCATCTGTGCTTGTACAGCCCGGTTTGTGTCGGACCTGGTCGGAAACCACATTGTTGGTTTTCCCGCGAGGCGGCCCAAATTTAAATCGGCCCAACAATGACTCCATTAACATAACAACCCTGTAACAAGCATGTATACACACATTGCGTACGATCCAACAGCACCGAACTGCGCAGGTTCAAATTTTGTCTACCGCCTTGGACGTACCCTTACAATCGCGTCAAAGCTTCATTTTGGCAGTTCATTTTCCCGTACCAGTTGTTCTCATGCGACAGAAAATTGTTATGTCCAGAATGCCATTGGCTTACAGTATAGGCATAGAGCACCAAATGGCTACGTGACGAGACTTTCTCGGACCTGAATTTATAATCACATTCACTCGTTATAAGATAAAGAAGAGCTCGCTATCCCAACATCAAACTACATGTTTAAACGGATTTATTCTAAATTGTAGCTGTAACGAATAGCTTCATTTCATTTATTCTTCCTTTCAAGAACATTTTTATTAAAAACGAAACCACAACCCTTCTCCCATCCATAAATTACCCAACTATTATTCAGGAAATTTCGGATTTCCATCAGTTATGCTTAGAGGGTAATTTTTATTATATAGCAATGTGACGTACATGTACGTATGCTGGCTGCTTTTCGTATTGTCGCTCGTTGTTATTTATGCATATTATTTTATATTTTTATCTTATATCCCGTTGACATTACGAAAACTTGTCCATGCAATAAACAGAGATTTTTGAGCTTTAAAATTTTCAGCTGAAAACTTTTGATATTTTTTCTTATTTTTGCTCAAAATATAGAGCCTGGGTACTCGTTAGAACCACCTCGCTGAGGCGGTTCTAACGAGTACCCACAATCTATGTTCTGGATCAAAAATAAGAAAAATGGGTGTATCCCTGCAAACCCCAGTTTTTCTGTATAAAATTGGGGTTCAAGGGGGTATACTTTTCATGGACATGTTTTCCTAGGGATAGATAAATCTCATGCCATGGCGTGTTTAATTACCAATTATGATTGGCAAATACAGACACCTTCCATGGTCAAGAATACAATGCACAGTATCGACCACCGATATCCATTTAATTTTCTATCTATAAATGAGCCGCCGCATGGGAAAACAAACATTATGCATAGGCGAAAACAAAGGCGCAGATCAGCTTCGCAGTAACTGCGAAGCTGATCAGCGCCTTTGTTTTCGCTATATGGATAGTACAATTCCTCTACTTTCTAAATCCAAAATTTCCAGCCTCTAACCATCTTCTGTGACTGCACAGCCCGGTTTGCGTCGGACCTGGTCGGAACCCAAATTGTTGGTTTTCTCACGCACAGGCTCAAATAGTTTACAGCTGCACATAAAAGGTCAGCTTTCCATTGTTTGCCTTACTCTGTATATATAACATAAATACTGAATAAAAGCCATTGATCAAAGCCAATACTAGACTAGACCGGACTCGTACAGAAACCAATACCGTAGGGACATGTTAACCAACCATGAACCTATTTGAAGAAAGGATTATCGATGCATATAGATTTTCCAATGTATAGCTCTATTGAACTTTTTCATTAAGATTTAATATATAAACATGTTTTCCTCCTCAATTTGTACATGAATATAGTTTTAGTACGTGAATAATTTTTCAATTATGAAAATGGGTACATTTTGCTAATTGGTGATGAAAAAATATGAGTTTTGACAGAGCGAATGATGAAAAAATTATTTAATAAAAAGTTGGAATCTAAAGAAGCAAGACGATGGATAAAGACGGGAATGGAAACTTTAATGAATTAAATAACGCGGACTTTGATTTTGAAAAATATAACGATGTGGAAAGTGATAAAAACGGAAAACTCGGGAGGGCAGAAAGTCTGGAAGGAATCAGTAAAAAGATGAAGAAAAAACGAAAAAAGAAGAAATGGAATAAACTGATATCCCAAGGAAGTGTTTCATCGTTTGAGGGGTCTAGTATCGTGAGGAGGGACACCGAGCAGTTACGAAAATTGAAGCACCATTTTGTTAATGACGTTGACTATGATCATGATGAAGTTACGCCGTATTATGAAAAAGGAGGAGCTTATGACAAAATTGAATATGATAGACCTTTAGGTGACGAAAAACGCAAAAAAAAGAAGAAGAAGAAAATCATTGATCTAAAGAAAACATCTTCAAAAGTTGGAATTGTAAACCACGACGACTTTCCGCCAATTCAACCTGACACTTTTGGTGCTAGCGTGCGGGAACACGCACATGAACAACATGAACCATCAGTTTCAAGCGAAAATAAAGGGGACACTCTTTCGGGTTCGACAGTTAGTCTGATATCTTCGACGAAGGAACCCACAAGTACTACATTTCCGAAACCACTCCGTTTTTGCGTATGGATAACGCATTATCCGTTGATTTCGTTCTGTAAGTCACCTTTGTATATTTCCCTACAGGTTCCAATATTCTTTACCATCATATAATCACTAAACATTATAAAAACACGCTCATGAAATATTTAGAGATTTTTTCAGTCGTACAAAATGATAGTTTCATTGGAAAAATGTTGATACGTGTATTTTCAATATTTTCATTCAAAACATTGTGTGGGCATACGTTAGAACCGACTCGATGAGGCGGTTCTAACGAGTGCCCACAATCTATGTTTTGTATCAAGAGTAAAAAAATTCGTATACTCATCCACACCTCAGTTTAACTATATAAACTTGTAGATGAAGGGAGTATAAATTGACGGACATGTTTTCATTTTGATCTGGTAAAACCCATAAAGCACAGTTTCTAAACTTTTTAAGAACGGATTTTATGGTGTCATACACACAGAGAATCTGTAGAGCACAATGCAACTCGTTCAATCAATTAGACGCTTTTGTGAAATCCGAACGAAATCGGCTTAATTAAAATAAGATTATGTCATAATCAATACTGATATAAATGTATAATATGAATATAAATATAACATCAATTGCAGCAAAGATCGGGGCTGGCGGCTTCGAAAATTCTATAAAATGAGCCGCTGCATGGGAAAACCAACAATATGCATAAGCGAAAACAAAGGCGCTGATCAGCTTCGCAGTAACTGCGAAGCTGATCAGCGCCTTTGTTTTCGCTACACGGATAGTACAATTCCTCTACTTTCTAAATCCAAAATTTCCAGCCTCTAACCATCTTCTGTGACTGTACAGCCTGGTTTGTGTCAGACCTGGTCGGAACCCCAAATTGTTGGTTTTCTCACGCACAGGCTCAAATAACAGTATTGCGACCCAGTGGGCGTGATAAGGTTGCACGTAATACTTTAAACGAGAAGCCCTTCGTTTGCATGTACAAAAACTTGTTTTATGTTACATGTATCCCCTTAGTTATTTATAACACCAGAAAAACATGTCCGCCGTGAAATATATACCCCCTCATACCCCACTTTTGTACAATTAAACTGGGTTATGCCGTGGTATACCTAATTTTCTTATTTCTGATCCAAAATATACATTGTGTGTACCCACAATGTATGTAAATGGTTCATTTTTTTCTTCTGAAAAAAAAAAAAAAAAATCTCTGTATATTAGACGGGCAAGTTTTCGTAATCCAGTTTGCATCTTTCTGGTTTTCGATGCCACCATAATCTAAACTAAAAGATTTTACTGTAGAAAATATATACTGTAGGTATTCATTAAACCATTTTCGACAGAACTACCGGCATGATTTTTACTTGCATGTCTCACAAACATTAAATAAGTATTCCCGTTAAAAAAAAAAAAAAAAAAAAAAAACGCATATGAGAATTGGTGAAATATGATAGTGCAGTGTACATGTAAAAGACTTTCATGACGTTGCTCATACAGCAAGGTGAGATTCTGTCAATCCCCTCAGTGACGCATTTCCACACTTCCAGGATTCCAATTGAGCCGCCGCATGGGAAAACTAACAATCTGCATAGGCGAAAATAAAGGCGCGGATCAGCTTAGCAGTTACTGCGAAGCTGATCAGCGCCTTTGTTTTCGCTAAACGGATAGTACAATTCCTCTTCTTTCTAAATCCAAAATTTCCAGCCTCTAACCATCTTCTGTGACTGTACAGCCTGGTTTGTGTCGGCCCTGATCGGAACCCAAATTGTTTGTTTCCACACTTCCAGGATTCCAATTACGGATCAGCGAGAGGGTGACAATACATGGATTAATCAATATAATGTATATAGCCGGAAATCATTAACGCGAAAGCATGTAAACATAATAGAGTCTCCGCTTCAGAAAACCTACAATCTCGTTTTCCGACCAGGCCGGACACAAACCGGCCTGTACAGTTACAGAAGCAGGATAGAAGTTTGAAATTTCGGGTTGAGGTGGAAGAGGGATTGTACTAGGCTATGGCAGAGGTGCACCATGCCGGGGATTTTTGTATCTATCTGAGTAGCGAAAACAATGGCGCTGATCAGCTGTGCAGTTACTGCACAGCAGATCTGCACCTTTGCTTTCGCCTATGTAGATTGTTGGTTTTCCGATGCGGCGGCTCAGTTAGATTCATTAGTCTCTGGAGAACTGGGAATTAACTACCTTAAAGTCAATTTCATTTCAGACAGCCCGATGTATGTACCCTGAAAACAGTATATTTTTGCAGTGCACTTTGAACAATCCAGTGGTCTCACCAGAATGTGTGGATGTCGAATACTTTCATCCTTCCACATACTGCGCTGGCTCGTGTTCACTTATTAATATACAAGGTTTCCATTCACAATTCGCAGAATATTACTATGGCTACGAAGGCTTTGTTAAGGATTGAAAAAACGAAAAGAAAAAACACGACTCTTTAGAATAAAAAGGAAATATATATAGCAACCAGTTATGTTCTGTCTTGTTCTCCTCCGTCCCAAAAATGAAAAAGTGATTCATTCTACCCCGGTCTCCCCTACTACGGCTACACATGCATTATTATGGATTGAATAAAAGAAAAAAGAAAAACACGGTTCTCTAGAATAAAAAGGAATTGCGACCAGTGATGTTCTGTACTGTTTTCTCCCGTCCCAACATGGCTGAAAAGTTGTTGACTGAGACGTTTAACGCCAATACAATCTAACTGCTCTGTTCTATTCTGCTATCCATGGCCTCCTACAATCGGAGTCAAATGGATATACGTGCTGATAATTGTAATCATAAACCGCGTCACGGGAAAGCAAGCAATATGGTTTCCGTACAGATCCGACACAAACTGAGCTGTACGAGCACAGAATATGGCTAGAGGTTGGAAAATTTGGATTTAGAAAGAATAGGAATTGTACTATCCGTGTAGCGAAAAAAGTCGCTGATCAGCTGCATAGTTACTGCACAGTTGATTCGCGCCTTTTGTTTTCGCATTATGCAGATGTTGGTTTTCATATGCTCTGTCAAATTTGCGTAACGTCGTGTCTAAAGAGTCACGATACATGTACTTTTGTTCGCGCACATGTTTTGTTTAATGAAACTCTTAATCCTCATCCAACTTATAAGTGACGTCCATTCTTATAACGGGCAAGTGCCTCTACTAAACTACATTTTCTTTTTCAGTAATTGTCTCTCTTGGTCATCTGGCCACCTTTGCGGTAACAGCCGGGTTACTTGCCACAGGACAGGACGTCTTTCCTCTAGAATTCAAAGAACTACCTCTCATCATTATGAATGATGCTCGACGGAAGGACCTAGCCTGGCGGGCCAAGGACCACTACGAGGGCTTTGTATACCGACCTGTATACGGGCGGAGCGTGCCGACGTGGTACCGGGGTAGAGTCAAGGACGTTGTCGAGGTGACCTTGGAACAGCCGGGCGGGAACGTGTTAACTACTCAAAATTTGAGATTGATTCAATTAGCGGAGGATAGGCTGTTTAATTTAAGATCATACCAAGAATATTTTTGCACTGTTGATTATTATGATAATTGCGTTAAACCAAAGTCTATTCTGAGATTTTTCGATGGAACGTATAGTCATATAGATCCAGTATTTAACGATTCTAACTTTACAAATGTAACCCACGTCATGTTTATGGCCAATTACTACAACGAAACAAAGGAAGAGCTGTTACTTTTCCTTGGAAAAGATAGTATTATAGACCAACACCGCAGTCATACTGCTATAACTAGAATCTTCTTCCCCATGGGCTGGCCCCTGGGAAGGTTAAGCAATGGTTATTATGGACTGACAAGTGATTTAGAAAGTTTTCTAATTCATACATTTAAACCAGAAATAGAAGCGGTGAGAGACAATCTCCTTGTCGACCACCTTGGTGTGTATTATCTCAGTAAAATGATGCTCGAACACGACGTTATAGAACAAGCTATGTCGGATCTTAAGCTCGCGATAGGAAGCTGTGTGTTCATTTTTCTATTTATGTGTTTCCAAACGGGGTCGGTTACCGTAACGTTTCTAGGAATTTTAAGCGTTTTATCAAGTTTTCTATTAACTAACCTTATCTACCGATATGTCTTTCAGTTTATTTATTTCGGATTTTTCCACGTTATTGCTATATTCTTGATTCTTGGAATTGGTGCTGATGATTTGTTTGTGTTCTATGACACGTGGAGATTGACTGGGAACAAGAAATATCCCAGTGATGCTCACAGATTATCAGATTGTTATAGAAAAGCTGCGAAGACAACTTTTGTGACTTCATGTACGACTATGATGGCTTTCTTAGTTAGTGGTTTATCACCTTTATTGCCAGTTAGAACTTTTGGAATATTCTCAGGACTTCTAGTCGTGATAAATTATATTTGGGTTATTGTTTATTTTCCGACAATTATTATACTTCACCATGCCAAAGTTAAAGGAATTTGGTACAAAGTACATGCCCTGTTTCTTAGAATATGCATGTCAGAAACTATACAAGAGCAACCCGCAAGACGAAACAGTAGTTCGTCGATACACACAATAAGTGAGAAAGTGATAGACGCATACAGTGCCAAATTATCTACAGAAACTAATACCCCTGAAGATAAAATGGGTGCAAATTTAGTAGATAGAAAAACTTTGAAATCACGAAGAGGATTCTATGACAATGATTATAATCGAGACAAACATTTAGTTCTAAGTCCGAAAATTCTTACACCGTCGAAGATACCAATGTCAACGTCTCTTGTGAACGACTCAAGTCCTAACAAAACAACGAAAACAGAAACTGGTTCAAATGATCATAATTCTATTTCTCCTCGCTCTAGTCACACAATAGATACAGTTACAGATCCAGCAAAGCCCAAGAAACATTTCGAAGATCGTAACCGCGTGGTGCTGTGCCTTAGGAACGGATTCTATGACTTGATATCTAAAAGACCAATCAAGGTTCTGATTCTTGCTGTGTTTCTTGGAGTGACGATTTTCTTCATCCATCGAGCAACCATGTTGGAACCAGACACACATCAGGTAATAAAGTATGTCTTTTAACTTGTCTACTAAATTTTCTTCTACAATTAGAAACGAGTGTTCTTCGTAAAAGGTTCTTTGTCCTCGAAATCTCGCATATTAGACGGGCTAGATTTGGGCTTTCCAATGTACAAGCGCGTATAATGTTACAATCTGAATTGCAGACAATAAATTGCCGTTTTATGAACGTTGCTAAAATACGTGGAACGTTCTTCTGAACCAGAACCTGGCATATCAAATGTGTCTTCTTTGATTTGTATGCTTTGTGCATTGAAGTATTTTCGTAGAACAGGTTCTTGTCCATATGTGTAGCTTCATATTCAAGGCACATTCGTTTCCAATTTGTTTCTAAAAATAGTTTCAAAGTATAGGGAAATGTTTCCATTTACTAGTATATCATTTTTTCAGCTTCGGCTATACCGAGAAACCCATAACTACGCCAAAGCCACGATGAAACATTACTTTTCCTTTCGACGAAACGACGAGGACGAGTACATTCGACTGTACCTCGTCTGGGGTATAAAAGCGGCCGACATAAGCGACTGTAACCTAAAGTCGAGCGAGTTCTGTCGAGGATCGGCTGTATATGACGACACTTTCGACATCAATACGCCTGAGGCACAAATTGCATTCAAGGTAGGGTGTCTGGATTGGTGTATTTTGTGCATATGATGTATCGACTTTATTTATTACATCTCCAACTCCAGTCATGGAGTTCTGACATTGTAGTCACGGGTCGTCTAGACTATTTGGGTTATTCTAACGAGAACAGTGCATCAAAATTGCGCTGATAGTAAGCTTTTTCTCGCCTTTGATAAGGATTTCAGCATATGCCAAAGTGGAATTCCATCATGAACGTGATAGAAAGAAAGCAGGGTTCAAAGAATAATTTTAAACTGCATTTTGTCGATATAAAGTCAAAGAAAATAAGAAGTGCTAATTTAGGATACCACTATCAGACTAAACATTAAGCATTTAGAATAACAGATCGACCCTTTTTCAGGAACTTTGTGACAATCTTGAAAACATGGATGCCAAATTAGCAGACGAACTGAGAATAAGGCGGAATATAGCTACAGGGAGACTGGCAATATCTTGCTTCGTCAAACCTCTGGAAAATTACTTCAGGGTATGTATGCAAGTGAAGTTATATGCGTTTGAGTTTAGGTCTAAGTTAGTAGATAGATTAGATGATGATGATTCCGTCCGTCAACATACTACACATGCTAACAGCAGAATTAGCAGCCAGTATGATCGCCGAATTCGGTAAACGTATGAGTAAGCCTGAAAATCGGATATGTTTTAAAAATCTACAATATAGTATCTACATGTCCATTTCCACATATTTAAATAAAATTCACTTCAGTTTGCCGTTTTAAAGGTCATTAAGTCAATCAATCCAGAAGCATTTTGTGGACAACATGAAAAGAATAGGTCACTGGCCAGATATGGTTCCGCTCCCCCCCCCCGGGGGGGGGGGGAATTTCGCAGACCATGATTTTTATATAGCCCGATGTCTAAGAAGTTTTTTGAAACATGTAAGCCCTCTGTAAAGTGTAGCGTAATCGTGTAACATTGAGTTACATATGTTAACTACCTTAAATCTAGATATTACTGTTGAATTTAAATATGCCATTGAAATTAAAATAAACATTGCTCTATTGATCAAAACTGGGTTTCAAATAATAGCAGACATTCTTAGCTACGATATGAGACCTTTGATTTCCATGTCACTCTGTCACAGTGTAACATATGTAACATTTTTCACAAAAATCATCTTAAATGCATATGTGTAGCTAAGTTATCCTCTTGTGGCTCTGCGCCCCGTTAGATGGAATTGCGTAGACCATGATTTACATATAGCCTGATGTTTTAAAAGGTTTTTGAAATATGTTAGCCCTCTGTAAAATGTAGCATAATTGTGTAACATTGAATTACGTACGTTACCTACCAAAAATCTAATTTTTACTGTTGAATTTAAATATGCCATAAAATTAAAATAAACATTATTTTATTGATCAAAACTGGTTTTCAAATAATAGCAAATATTCTAAGCTACAATATGAAAGCTTTGGCTTCCATGTCAGTCAGTCATAGTGTAACGTATGTAACATTTTGTCACAAATTACATTTTAAATGCATATGTGGAGCTAAGTTATCCTATTGTGGTCCTGTGCCCCAATATAATTTTGTAGACTATGATTTTTATATAAGCTTGATGTCTAAGAAGGTTTTTGAAACAAGTAAGCCCTCTGTAAAGTGTAGGGTTATTATGTTATATTGAATTACATACGTTACCTACAGAAAATCTAATTTTTAATGTTGAATTTAAAAATGGAATAAAATTAAAATGAACATTTTTTCTATTGATCAAAACTGGGTTTAAAATAATAGCAGATATTCTTAGCTACAATATGAGACCTTTGTTTTTCATGTCAGTCTGTCATAGTGTAACGTATGTAACATTTTCACAAAATTCACTTTTAATGTATATGTGAAGGTATGTTATTCTTTTGTGGTCTTGCTCCCTATTAGAGGGAATTTTTAAGACCATAGTCTTCATATAGTCTGATGTCTTAAAAGATGTTTGAAACATTTTTGCCATCTGTTAAGTGTAGCTTAATCATGTTACATCAAATTTCATGTTACCTACAGAAAATCTATTTACCATTAAAAGTTGTAAAAATGCAATAAAAATCAAAATAAACATTTGTCTATCAATCAGATCTGGCAGACATTTTAGCTACAATATGCCACCTTTGATTTCCATGTCAGTTTGTCTGTGTGAAACATATGTAACATTTTTCGATTTAGGAAGACAAATCATGGTATTGATACTTAAGTATATTGATTTACCTTTCATCATCCTAAAAAACCTTTAGAACACTGCAACATTATTTAGTGTTATAGTTATTGGCTTATATACATATACATGTATGTACATGTTTATCCCATAAGACTCTCCTATAATGTGTTGAATGAAGCAGTGCAACAAATAAGGATTGATTAGCATGCTACCATAATGCAAAAGGTAACATACATAACACCAAAATACCTTTTTTATTACTTAATCTAATAATTGAGTGACATAAACATCAGATTTCCATGTACATACAAAGCAATGGGAAAATATATAATGAAGTCTGCCGAACAATTGCCACACACTGTATACCTTGTAATATATACAGCACATAGCAAATCTAAACAAAATCAGTAACATAAGTAACATAATGGGAAAAAACTTTCTTGGTGTAAAAAATGAAAAAGTGTTGAATTCCAGCATTTTATATGAGTCTATGGATTCATGGCCAATCTTTTTCATCTGTGTCAGCCTTGAACACCTCATCTAACAAATATTTCATTACCTTAATCAATAGTGATCATCAGCTGATCACCATCCTACTTGGCACTCTGGTTACAAAATAATCTCAACCAGTTGCCCAGGTTCAATTTTAAAAGCTTCCCTTTGTCCATTCACATTCAATGTTCTCTCCTCACAGTTTTCACCCATTTAAATGTTTCGGGGTTCTTGGCATTATGCATTTAAGCTAATTGACATGTGGGAGCAAGCTCAAATCAGTGTCATCTGAAACAGCACATTGATGGCACTATCACTTCTCATAACCAAATTTATTGATGCTGTTGTATGCATTTTGACTATGGCAGCATGTTGAAGACATGTTCGGCCAATTCTTCAAGTGAATCTGGTATTGGTTTTAAACTTTGGAGCTTTGCAGTTCTACTTGAACAGAATCAGATGCTCTATTTTACATGTTCTTTGCCCAGTTGAGTCCTCCCTCAAACCACCCATCATAGTATTCATTCTATATTGACCATTCAAATCAACACATTAGCAAACGGTCAATAGTGGTTAGACAAGGGGGTTAGACAAAAAAAAAACATGCTTTTTACAGGTAAATATAGGTGCAAAAACACAATGCTTGTCTAAGGAAATAGGGGTAGGCGTGGTTATACCTTTGGCTGAGGAGTCAATTCCAAATTATGTAGGGGTGTGGACTTGTCTGTTTGGTTGACATGCCAGCCGTTGTTACAAGAGACCATGGTACAGGACCTAGAGGATATGAAAATTTCAGTTCAAGGTCAGCATCGTGCTCAACTGCAAGAAGCATGTGCTGGCCAAAACATTCCTTTCAGCTTTAATCTGGGTTATCTGATTTTGGGAATGTGTTACCTTCTTTGCGATTTGACATTCTGTAAAGTGTTTTTATTCAATTTATTGGGTTTCACTGGGTCATGAAATCCAGTGGAATTGTCAACTTGATAAAGTGTTCCATGGTGCTTTTACCACTTTATGGTGCTTTTAGCAGATATTGTGCCACATCCGGCTTCCTGGAACACCTGATGTCAGATTGTCTAGTTGACTGGGAGAATCATCTAGGTAAAATAAGTGAGTGAAGCTGGATAATTCACAAATGACATGCTTGACATATTGCTCACTACTTTATAGTTGTACTGTTCCTTACTATAATGTCTTTCTAAATTGACACCTCATCATTACTCGTTTCAGTATATTGTAATGTGGCTTCAACATACAGCGTAGTGCAGGTAGCTTTCTGATTGGTAGGTGTTGAAACTGTTTAAAACTGTGCTGGTCATCACAAAAAGGGAATGATGTTTGGTAATAAAATGGGTATCACACTGATATGCCAATGGTACATATGTATCTAGATTTTCACTGTCATTAAGTTGATTCAACATTTTTGTTTGCTAATACTGCAGCTGCTGTTGTGGCATGTAGCGACCCTAAAAAGTCTACTGATGCATCATCCATGGTTCAGCTATTGTTCATTTTGGTCATTTGAAATCAGCAAGGATATAGTGAGAACGCAAAAAGTCTTTATCGGTTAAGATTCATTTTCTGTATATGGAGCTAAAGTGAAATTATATACTGTTATTTGTGAAAATTTTAACAGGATAGTGGATGCAAAGACTAGTATTGACCAAGGGATCCAAATATTTTGATTTTTGGTCAGAAGTTTGCCAAATCTAGAGGGTCAATGTGGAGGCTTGAGCAGCCCAAACCGCGGTATGGCCATCCCCTTTCTCGCCAATATGTTTGCTGCTCTTAAAGGATCTGTTTTAATTTATTTATATTTATAGTTCTACCATAAAGTTTTCTTATCAATTTGGCCTGAAACAAAGATTGTGGGTACAATTCCACATTTTGTCATCAAAGATTACCATTTGTGTAAAAACTGCTCCAAGTTAGTCCATGCAAGTCTATAAATCAAGTTATACGCTTCTAAAGTACATATATAATATACGCTTCTAAAGTACATATATAATATATGTTAATTTACAGTAACGTATGTAACGGCACATTGCCATTAAATATGTCCTTATTGTTTGCACATCATTCATTTCAACATACATTTGTGCGATAATGGCACAATAATAATATTACTTGATATGAATAACTTGGTGAAGTCTACTTGTTGAGCTCAGTTGCAACATAAATCATGCCTATCACATCTATCACATTTTAAAACAGCATTGTAACACATGTTCATGAGCCCAAAAATCAAAATAAATATCATTACAGAAGTCATTGTGCTTTTAAAATATTTAAAATGCTGACCTTTGGAATTGAAAATAACTAAAACACATGTTCCTGCATGAAAAAGGATGAAAACATATATCTAGGTATCAATACCGTATATTGTAACGTATGTAACATGCCCTTACATATGTAACATACCTTAGATTAATGCAAATAATTTCAAAGACTAATTAGTGATGTTATGAGAACATTTAAGGTCAAAAGCAAACATGGAATTGGTTTTGAGGGTACTTGACCATTGACACCAAACGCTCATTTAACGAAATTTGGATAACGTATGTAATTTTGATGTAACACGGTAATGCAACACTTCTCAGAAGGCTAACATGTCTCATTTTGTGGCTTAGATATTGCTCTATAAGGAAATCATAGTGGCAAAAATTCCCCCTGGGGGGGGGGTGTATAGCCATCCCAAGGACTATGAAACTCAGATCTTCAGAACATCTTGTGTAATGCAAATGCTCAAACGGCAAACTCTAGTGAAAGCGGCTGTATGTAGTCTAGTTCAAATTCTCTAGCTGTAAATGTGTCGCATAAAACAATTTTACATCATTATTCAAAATCCTACTGATGAATCTGGACCTAGATATTCTAAAATTCCATTTGCAATATCAATGTGCTAAAAGATGCTTTTTCATGCAATATTGATTAAGAGATGAATTCAACCATGCACAAAACTGGGATCAATAATCAATCACGGAAAACATCAAAGGATTTTAAGACATACTTGCTGAACTTTAAAAGCCTAGTTGATATATTTAACTTAAGGATTAAATATATTTGAACATAAATATTAATGTGCCTTAATGTTATTTGCTGTTTATGTGCCAAGTTGTTTAGAGAATATTATGGCATAACAAACTTGCCAATGTAGACGTGATAAGGTGTAGAAAACCATGCACCTGAAACTCTGGGCATAAATTGGTCAGGCAATTCGCAATGGTCACTGAAGTCATGAATATGTACTAAGCAAACTCTTTAAAAGGTCCCTTTGTTGGTTTAATGATTATGCAAATATTAGGTAAAGCATTGAAAGTAAATTTACTTTATATCTACATTCTATTTTGGATATTTGCTGCTTATTCATGATGAAGACCGAGCAACTGCATAAACAACATTTGTGCCTGTTGTTTTACGTGTACTGGCGCAATACAAGTACAAGGAGTGTTTTTTAATATCATGTATACCTAAAGTAGCCTATATATGTATGGATGTTCATAATGAAATATAAAATACGAATCATCTTTGCTAGTTTTGCCATATTTTCAGTGACATCCCCTTTCAATATTGAAGACCAGGGATGTTGCTTTTATAATTCTACCTCTTGCACTTTCTATATTTAACTTGAACATTAAATATCACTTTTTTCAGACACGGACCCAAAGCAACTATGGTCTCCAGAGGTATGGCAGTGACCTGTCTCTAGAGCTACCAATATCGCCAGACAATATCACACACTTTATGAACAGAAACACATTCATCTACACAAACCGTATGGTCAGGGATTTCAGCAACCACTTTGAGGTATGTAAATATACTATACCAGATGCTGTGTGAAAAAGATAATTTTAGCTTTAATAATATGAGCCGCCTCATGGGAAAACCAACAACGTGGTTTCCGAACAGGTCCGACACAAACCGGTCTTTGCAGTAAAAGAAGCAGGCTAGAAGCTTGAAATTTTGGATTTAAGAAGAAGAGGAAGTGTACCGGTACTATCCATGTAGCGAAGCTGATCTGCGTCTTTGTTTTCGCATATGCAGATTGTATGTTTTCTCGTGAGGCGGCTCAATCATGTCTAGTAAAGCGTGACAAGAGGGTCCAGGAATCTACTGAATCAAAATTATAATTCCAAACTAGACACCAGAATAAATTTAAGAAAAGATAGCACAAATATCACTGAATCAACAACATGCACGGAGAACACGATGACTAGCTCTTTCCCAACAAGGTAGCCATCCAACAAGCATCAACTATGCTGATTTTAGCCTGAGCATTCATCAAATCTCTCAGCAGAAAGAAACTTTAGAGCATATTTAGCTAAACATACTTTAAAGGAAACGAATAACACTGCTGATCAATATGCATACATTGATGCTGAGCTGGTGAATGTTTTTCTCTCACAATACATAAATCATGTATTACACTACATAAATGAAATGAAAACCATTAAACTTTGAACCAATATTAGTGCAACATGCCAAAAATGAACCTTCAAAGTTTTTTTTTCTCTTCTCAGATTTTGCTGTCTTACTGGTTGACAAATGGCTACACTCTACAGGCTACTCCTGACTATTTCAAGTTTAATGAATTGGTGGGAGAAAGTAAAATAGATGGGGTCACAGAATATGCTTACTATTCATACTCGGGTATGTTATGTACACATTGAAGTTGCATGAAGCAAATGGTTCCAGCAAAAGTTGGCACATATCAACTGATGTCAGAATAGATTGGCTTTTAAAACCTAACATAGATTCCATTGCATTTCAGTATCTTGTTGCATTTCATGACTGTCTATGACTATGCAGTGATGAGGTATCACAAAATATCAACGGAAATATCCTGTCAATGTAGACATTAAATAGTATTTAACATTTTATGTTGATCCTTGTCAATATTTTTCATAAGCTAAGCATGATCCAATTTTTTCGTCATTACTATTCAGGAGTATATTATGGCACTCGATGTAACAGGACTTAGCCATAGAAGTACAACACCTCTATGAATGTCTACACTCTAGGCTACCAAACAGGAATGCATATCTACATGAAATGGAAAGAACTTGATTTGGTCCATGGATATTTAAATATCTTGCAGGACTATATTTTGGCACCAAGTTACAACGGTATTTATCCATAGAAGTGAACACCACAAAGAATGTCTACAGCTTTGGCTATAAGAAGGACATGCCTATCTACATGAAATAGAAAGAACTTGATTACATGGTATTAATTTAATTCATGGACATGTTTCAATATGTTGCAGGGCTATATTATGGCACCAAGTTAAAGTACTTAGCCATTGAGGTGAACACCACAATGAATGTCTACAGTCTGGGCTATCAGGAGGGCATGCCTATCTACATGAAATGGGAGGAACTGGTCAATGATTTGGTACTATTTGATATACTGTTTCCTCAATTATTTAGTACAAGTCTTTGCATCTCAGTTAGGTCCATGCTTAATACACTTCTTTTTTAACTATTTTTCTCTAATTCATTTATTGCTTTGAAAGTGTACACAAACTTTCCTTTAATTTTGCAGCAGAAATGACAAAAGTCTGATTTTGAACTAGAAAAAGTGCCTTGAGAGGCACGTATACCCCCGGCTGGTGGTCACCCAGTCCTCTTTCTCCCTCCCACAACCACCCAGCACATGTACACCCCTGACATTGAATCACAAATCCCGAACAAAAGACAGTACCCTTATCAAATACTTTATAGAAGTGTGCATTCTAAAGCACTTTGACCACAGACATGAAGGAGTGTAGTTTTTAGAGTGACGTATCTTCTTTAGAGCAGTACACAGAGCTGACTTGTGTACTCCATCTAGGACTTAATCACGGACATTGAGGGTCAGGTCCTCAGTCCTAGATGGAAAATGAAAATAGAATGTCAGTCTAAATTAAAATAAGAGCTGTCGCAGGACAGCGTGCTCGACTGCTTCTGACCTTTGTCAAACATTAGGCCAAACCCGACCGGTAACCCAAAGCATTATGCTCATACATCTTTTTGCCTTGATGCGATAAGGCAAAATCACTGAACCATGAAAGTTAACTATAACTACCTAAGATTTAAAGGTCTCACTCATATTGTGAAAGAAGTGTGTTCACATACCAACTCAGTGCCAAGACACAAGGCAAAATCACTGAGCCGTGAAATAAGGTCACACTGACCTATAAGTATTTCAGGGTCAAAGCCTCAAAGGTCTAGTGATACTTACTCATAATGTGAAAGAAATATGATCATATACCCATTCAGTGTTGAGATATAAAGCAAAATCACTGAACCATGAAATTAGGTCATAGTGACCTATAAGTATGTTTGGGTTAAAGGTCTGGTCATACTCATTCATAATCAGAAAGAAGTATGAAAAAATACCAACTGAGTGTCGAGATATAAGGCAAAATCACTGAACCATGAAATTAGGTCACAGTGACCCAGGAATACTTTACGGTCAAAGGTCTTGTCATACTCATACATATCGTGAAAGAAGTATGTTCATATACCAATTGAGTGCCGAGATATAAAGAAAAATCACTGAACCGTGAAATAAGGTCATATTGACCTAGGACTACTTTAGGGTCAAAGGTCTTGTCATACGCAAACATAGTGTCAAAAAAGTTTGTTCATAAACTACTTGAGTGCCGAGATATAAGGCAAAGTCACTGAACCGTGAAATTAGGTCATAGTGACCTATAAGTATATCGGGGTCAAAGGTCTGGTCATAATCACTCATAATCTGAAAAAAGTTTGAAAATATTCCAATTGAGTGTCAAGATGTAAGGCAAAATCACTGAACCGTGAAACTAGGTCACAGTGACCTAAGACTACTTCAGGGTCAAAGGTCTTGTCATACGCAAGCATACTTTGAAAGAAGTTTGTTCATAAACCATTTGAGTACCGAGTTATAAGGCAAAATCACTGAACCGTGAAATTAGGTCACAGTGACCTATAAGTATATTGGGGTCAAAGGTCTGGTCATACTCACTCATAATCTGAAAAAAGTATGAAAATATACTAATTGAGTGTCAAGATATAAGGCAAAATCACTGAACCGTGAAATTAGGTCACATTGACCTAGGACTAATTCAGGGTCAAAGGTCTTGTCATACGCAAACATACTTTGAAAGAAGTTTGTTCATAAACCATTTGAGAACCGAGATATAAGGCAAAATCACTGAACCGTGAAAGTAGGTCACAGTGACCTATAAGTATATTGGGGTCAAAGGTCTGGTCATACTCACTCATAATCTGAAAAAAGTATGAAAATATACTAATTGAGTGTTAAGATATAAGGCAAAATCACTGAACCGTGAAATTAGGTCACAGTGACCTATAAGTATATTGGGGTCAAAGGCCTGGTCGTACTCACTCATAATCTGAAAGAAGTAAGAAAATATACTAATTGAGTGTCAAGATATAAGGCAAAATCACTGAACCATGGAAAGTAGGTCAACCGACCCTTACCGTCATGACACACAAGTCAGTGTCACAAAGTCAAAAGATGAACGACCAACCATCTTCCTAAGATGTTTCTATTAAGAAATAAAAAGAAAAAAAATTCGGGGAGTTCTAGATTTTGACCTCTAGCCCCGCCCCCCTGACTCCGACCCAGAGGTCCGATGTCATGGAACCTAAAGTGTATGAAGTATGAATGCTTTATGATAAGTTGTTGTCAAGATATGGACTCCTTGTAAAAGTTACATAGCAGTACATCTATTTTTTACAGTGTTCTAGTTTTTAACCTCCAGCCCCACCCCCCAGGCATGGTCCGAGAGACCCTATGCCATGAAATGAAACTCAACCCTACAGGGTACCTATGGTCCGAGTATGAAAGCCCTCTGATAAAAAGTTTTCAAGATATAGACTTCTAGAATACTATATCACAGAAAAGCCATTATTATTAATGGTGTTCTAGATTTTAACCTCTAGCCCCACCCCCTGGCATGGACCCAGGGATCTGATGCCATGGAATGAAAGCCGACCCTACAGGGTGTCAATGGCCCAAGTATCAATGCTTTCTGATGAGTGGTTGTCAAGATATGGACTTCTAGAAAACTTTAACACAAGAATTGCCATTTTTGAAGGTGTTCTAGATTTTAACCTCCAGCCCCACCCCCTGGTCTGGACCCAGGGGCCCGATGCCATGGAATGAAAGCTAACCCTACAGGGTATCTATGGTCCAAGTATGAATGCTTTCTGATGAGTGGTTGTCAAGATATGGACTTCTAGAAAACTTTAACGCAAGTGTGACGCGCACGCGCACGGGAACGCGCACGGGAACGCGCACGGGAACGGGAACGGGAACGGGAACGTGGACGACCGGGGTGACTGCAATAGCTCTATGCACTTCGTGCAGTCGAGCTAAAAAAATAATAGTAATAATAAAAGTATTGATGTCCTAGATTTTGAACTCAAGCGCCCCCTCCCCCCCCCACCCGCAATATGGACCCAACCCTATACCCTATAGGGTACCTATAGTCCAAATATGAATGGCTTCTGATGATTGGCTCATGAGATATACCCCACTAGAGAAACTTTAACCAAAACTTTGACGCAAATTAAAGGTGACCTAGATTATGAACTCTAGCCCCACCCCCGGGCATGGACCTTGGGGTCCAAAACCATAGAAGCAAAGCTAACCCTATAGGGTACCTATAGTCCAAATATGAATGGTTTCTGATATATACTTCATGAGATATACACCAATAGAGAAACTTTAACCAAAACTTTGAAGTTAAAGGTGACCTAGATTTTGAACTCTAGCCCCACCCCCGGGCATGGACCCTGGGGTCCAAACTCATAGAAACAAAGCCAACCCTATAGGGTACCTAAAGTCCAAATATGAATGGTTTCTGATATTTAGTTCATGAGATATACACCAATAGAGAAACTTTAACCAAAACTTTGACGCAAATTAAAGGTGACCTAGATTTTGAACTCTAGCCCCACCCCCGGGCATGGACCCTGGGGTCCAAACTCATAGAAACAAAGCCAACCCTATAGGGTACCTATAGTCCAAATATGAATGGTTTCTGATATTTAGTTCATGAGATATACACCAATAGAGAAACTTAAACCAAAACTTTGACGCAAATTAAAGGTGACCTAGATTTTGAACTCTAGCCCCACCCCCGGGCATGGACTCTGGGATCCAAAATCATAGAAACAAAGCTAACCCTATAGGGTACCTCTAGTCCAAATATGAATAGTTTCTGATATATAGTTTATGAGATATACACCAATAGAGAAACTTTAACCAAAACTTTGACGCAAATTAAAAGTGACCTAGATTTTGAACTCTAGCCCCACCCCGGGGCATGGACCCTGGGGTCCAAACTCATAGAAACAAAGCCAACCCTATAGGGTACCTATAGTCCAAATATGAATGGTTTCTGATATTTAGTTCATGAGATATACACCAGCAGAGAAACTTTAACCAAAACTTTGACATTTTAACTGAACTAACGAACCAACGAACTAACGAACATACGAACGGACGAACGGAAAAGCGAAAACTATATACCCGTCGGCATAAATGCCGGGGGTATAAAAATAAAGTTAACTTTATTAACACATGGGTAACAATTACAATAAAATATTTTTGTCTTTTAAACATTTCTCTCTAACATTACAGTTAGAAGTACTAGCAGAATTTATGGATGGTGCTTTACTAATGTTTCAGAATAAGAGAATGCCTGCTGGTGTTAATGGTGCATTCCAGGTTACAGAAAACCTCTGGCATTGGCTACAAGTACAAGAAGTAAGTTCATCTTTTGGCCACAACTACCAGTAGTATTCAAGCTTCAAAATCTCCATTTCTGAAGATATAATCAATGCAAATTTTGCATTTTCCCTGAAAAGTTTACTTAAGACTTGTAATGGTAAAAATCAACACTATTTTGGTTTTCTTAATAGGAAAAGTAGACCATCTGAATTAAGTGTGTATATTTCTTCAAATATGTCAAATGAAAGCATAAACTATGAATAAAGGTGTGTGTACATTGTTTTTTCATGATTGAAAATGCAAAAACAAAGGTGCAGATCAGCTTCGCATTAGTGCCTTTATTTTCGCTACTCTGATAGTACAATTCTTTTTCTTCCTAAAGGTCAGAAACCCCATAGACAGTTTTTCGCTCACCATGGCCCATATCATGTGACTATTTCTTTCATTTCAGACCTTAGCCAACTCAGCTGTGATAGGTATCCTGGTAGGCCGAATCTCAGCCTGGGTAATCCTGATCCTGACTACATTCAACTACGTTATTGGTACACTGGCTATTATCAAGAAACTTACTTTACACCTGAACTAGGGAAATAACGATTTAAAATATTTGTTCTTAATGTTTCAGACCTTAGCCAACTCAGCTGTGATAGGTATCCTAGTAGGTCTTATCTCAGCCTGGGTAATTCTGATCCTGACTACATTCAACTACGTTATTGGTACGCTGGCTGTTATAATCATAGCCCTAGTAACAGCATGTGTTGTCGGAATGATACCACTGGCTGGCTGGAAACTTGGGGTAGGTGAAGTTTGACTTCTGGATTTGCTTTTATGCTTGTTAGCAATAGTGCCCATATATTAAACTGTATAATGATAAATATTGACAAAATAAGCCAAAAGTTAAGAGAATTGACCACTGGCAATTTACTGAATCTTGAATTAGCTTGTGCTCGAAAATATAGGATAGCTTAATTTACTTTCCTACAGAAAAAGACTATAGAAAGATAAATTCACAACTTTATGATTTCATCTATTTGCAGGTTCTAGAATCCCTCAATCTATGTATGGTTGTCGGACTATCAGTCGACTACGTTGTCCATCTTGCCGAGGCCTACAGGATGTCTACCTCGTACAGACGCCATGACCGGGTCAAGGACATGCTACAATCCATGGGTCTTTCAGTCATCTCAGGGGCTGTTACAACAATAGGGGCCGCAGTGTTCATGCTATTTGCTCAAATCCAGTTTTTCTTTCAATTTGGGATATTTATAATCAGTACAATTGGAACCTCTCTGATTTTTTCCTTAATTGGTTTTACAACATTTATGTCCCTTTGTGGGCCTCAAGGTGAGACTGGTTCCCTCATGAAGGCTGCAAGGGAATGTAAACTGTGTATATGTGGGAGCCAGGCAAAGAGGAAAAAAACAGGGAAAACAAATAGTGAGGAAAGTAAAAGTTTCCGTGAAAGGTTTTCACCATGTGCACTTGTGGAAAAGCTTTTTGACCGAATAAGTTATGGTAAATGAGGTGGTTTTAAAGTGACTTTTACCTAAATGCAATGCAAACCTAGGGAAAACACCAAATATGTGACATTGTGTTCATATTTTTGTAATGTGGTGCGAACCATATAAAAACATAAAATTTGGTGCTGTAGTCAGATATTTATTTAACTTTGTATTAAACTGTGATATTTATCAAAGGTGATAGTACCGTGATACCACTAGATTAGCTTAAACTATAATACTGTGATGTGTATAACATGGTCAACTTATTTTTAGCCCATGCTGTTTTCAGTAAAATGCAAAAATCTAATCCTTGAACAACTTTTTTTCCTTATTCGCTTGTATGCCCCTTTGGATATCATTTCAGCTCATAGATAGACAACCCAATCAGTTGATAGGGCAGAAATGGGAGAACCCAGAGAATCACAACCCCCTAGCACACACACAAGCTTACTGCATGTAGAAAGTGTCCTGTGTGGGGTTCAAACCCACATTGGGTCAGTTTAAATGAAATCATGGACTCTTAACCACTTGGCCATGGGTACTGTCTTCTAAATAAATACAATAAATTTCAAGCAGTGACACTGATCAGAAATTGTCTATGTTCTAAATATGAGCCGCGACGCGAGAAAACCGGTCTTCGGGGTTTCCGACCAGGTCTGACACAAACTGACCTGTACAGTCTCAGAAGCGGGCAAGAAGCTTGAAATTTTGGATATAAGAAGAAGAGGAAATATACTATCCGTGTAGTGAAAACAAAGGCGCTGATCAGCTTCGCGGTTACCGCGAAGCTGATCTGCACCTTTGTTTTCGCATAGGCAAAAATCCGGTTTTCTCACGATGCGGCTCATATATCATTGTATTATCAGTTTGAAAATTTGTGATTATTTTTAATTAATTATGCCCTCTAGATGCTCCGTCCAAATAATTAAGAATGTTATGTTTAGTGTATTTATTAGTCATTTTCAATTTTGTTAAAAGTTTGATACAAATATTAAAAGATGCATTTATATTAAAATGCGTTTGTATTTTTCTCGCATACTTTTTATATGAGCCGTGTTATGAGAAAACATGATATTTGCATTTGCAAAAACAAAGGAGTACAGTAGATGCACAGCTGATCAGCATCTTTGTTTTGGCTTTATCTTCTGTAATTCTACTTTTCAAGCTACTAGCCATTTTCTGTGACTGCATAGACCAGTTTGTGTCAAACCTGGTTGAAAACCCCAGAGACCAAATTGGTCTTCTTGCCAGAGACCTGTCCTTAGGGTTTACAATATGGAAAGATCTTGGGTTTTAAAACTTTCTCATGCATGTCATGTTTAATTCTGACATCTAACTCATCCTGATCATGAAAATGTCAATAGTTGTTATCATTTGTATATTTATAAACAGGATAACAGACTTTCATGAGTTATCCCTGAAAATCATCAGGAAAACATGTCGGTGCAATGAATACCCCATTAAACCCCACTTTTATATAGTAAAACTGGGGTATGCAGGGGTATACCTATATTTCTTATTTTTGCTCCAAAACATAAATTGTGGGTACTCATTAGAACCGCCTTGTGTACCCACAATCTATGTTTTGAGCAAAAATAAGAAAAATATTAAAATTTTTCTACTGAAAATTTTCAATTTTTACAATTTTAAAAATCTCTGTATATTGCATGGGCATGTTTTCGTAATGATCCATCTGCCCAAGGTGCTTTCAGCAGTTAAAATGTCATGCTGAGATGAATCAAGCATGAGAGGTTTTGATATCTATACTTATTGGATCAACTATGGTTTTATCAATTTAGGGATCAAACATAATTTTCCATTCATTAACATTCGCTAGGTCCGTAGGGGAGTGTTGAAAACCAAGGGCGTAGTCCAAGGTTTTCAACACTACCCGAGGGACCTAGCGAATGTTACAAAATCATTTTTGATCACTATTATTGCATAAATTCTGCATAAACGAAAGAAATAATGGTGCACTATATTTTACAGCCTCGTCACATTTTCATATGCGTAAAAGCTTTCATTTTTAAGCTTGTTCCAGGCGGACTTCAGTTTTTCATTATTAGGCAACCGGTAATGAGCATAAGTAAAAGCCATGTATTAACAGCACATGTGTCCATGAATTGCAATATTAATGCATGGCTTTCTCTTCATTAATAAACGGCTGTAAATATCATGTAACACAGGTATTTGAGAACTGTATTGTACAGAGATGATTCAGTAGAAGAAAGAATATCATTTATAGAGGTTTTAACAATAAATAAATTTACAATTCAAAACCTGCATAACTTGAAATTGCCAAATGTGTAAATGAAACAACTTTATCCAAGGAACAAAATAGGTTTGCAAAAGTTACAGTTAAAGTGTCATGAATCAATGAAACAGATCAATGAATTGGTTTAACTCATTTAAGCCTGGCGTCCCTTTTATGGGACATAGGCAAACAGAATAGCCCCAGATGTGACGCCGCAGAACGCGGCGTCCCATCTGGGGCTATTCTGTTTGCTTAGAGAACTTTCATAAAAAAATTGAATAAAATCTAAAAATCACTCCTGATGCCCCTAAAAATGAAAGTGGACTCATCCAATTGATAATGATGGGAAAATCCACTCGTCAAATATGGGTTAATTTGTTGTTCAGTGCAGGGCACCAGTCTACAATTTTTCAGTTGTTTTGTGTTGAGACTGGTTCCTGGATATTTAACCTGTCCCTTGGGGGCTTAAAATGTTTTACTCAATGATACAATATGGGGACAGTAACATTCAATCAAACCTAGGACCTCTTGCTCCAGAGTTTGAAATTCTACCACTATGCCTCTGTGATCCTCCAAAATGTGTTTGAAACTTCTTGATTTATCTTGAATCTCTTTTTTCTGTATTTGTCTGCAAAATTATTTAAAGTTACGTAGTAAATGAAAAAGGCAATTTGAACATAACAAATCTTTTTTTCAGTTTTCCCAATGTACTCTTATTTCCAGAGATCTTTGAACAGCTTTTTATCACTTGATACATACACAAAGCTTCAAAAGCTGGCATTCATCCTGAAAGAACAACTGACAAAGCACTGTTTCCTTCAACATAACACTATATCAAGAATACAGTTTATCATAGTGTCCACTTTTCCCACCATTAACAACATACACAAAGATTCAGCTTTTAAACTGACACTTACACTAAGCTTCAAAAGCTTGAAACCTTTCTGAAAGAACCGAAGTATCATCACATCAATGCATCACTATCATCAGGAATACAAGATATCGTAATGTCCCGGTCTGTACAGCAGTGTTATGATTGGCACTGAGTCCTCGGGAAAGTTGTGAGTGATACACTCTGAGGCGTCGCCACCCCGGTCCATGTACACCACTGCTACGGGGACGCCGAGTGCCGATGTGAGGGCAATGATGTGAATGTGGTCACTCTCCTTCCCCATTGGTTCAACTTCCTGTAAAATAGTATATGAGCCACCTCGTGGGAAAACCAACAATGTGGTTTCCGAACAGGTCTGACACAAACCGGCCTGTACAGCTACAGAAGCAGGCTAGTAGCTTGAAATTTTAGAGTTAAGTAGAGGAGGAATTGTACTATCCTAGTAGCGAAAACAAAGACGCTGATCAGCTTCGCGGTTACCGCGAAGCTGATCTGCGCCTTTGTTTTTGCCTATGCAGATTGTTGGTTTTCCCATGGGGCGGCTCATATATGTATGTACATTGTATATCGCAATTTACTTTAACCCACATTTGACGAATGGATTCTCCCATCATTACCAATTGGGTGAGTCCACTTTCATTTTTAGGGGCTTCAGGAGTGATTTTCAAATTTTTTCAATTTTTCGATGAAAATTCTTTAAGCAAACAGAATAGCCCCAGATGGGACGCCGCGTTCTGTTGCGTCACATCTGGGGCTATTCTGTTTGCCTATGTCCCATAAAAAGGAAGCCAGGCTCAAATGAGTTAATTAGCACTATAATTGAAGACAATGATGCAAAGACTACAGTATCCGTTGAGGCAATATTGTTTTTAACCTTTAGCATGCTGTAGGCGACTGCGGTCACCCGTGGAATACCTATCTGTGCCAACTAGAGGCGACTGCGGTCGACAAGAAAAACCGCTTTCAAATTTCCCGCACTTTTCGCCCACTGCCTACTTATGAATATTAATGAGCGATGCCCAGACAGTTGCGCATGAAAACAACATGGCGGCTTGTGGTTTTGGGACCGATTTGTCGGCCGATTTTGATCAGATTTTCGTTATTTTTGCATTAGAAATGCATTTTCAGCGCTTTTTTCGCTGGTAAATGGAAAATTGGGTGCATTTACACCCGAAATATGACATCGTAACGGTACGTATGATGAATTTTTACGCTAGAAATCGGCGTAACAAAGACTTCCGAAACCGAAAGTAGATTTGTTTACTGCGTTTGTTGAATTTATTCAGCTGTTTTTATGGCTCAAAAATTAAGAAAACACGGAAAAAATTGGAAAACAAAAACGTCAGTGGGCTGCGATATTGATTTCACTATATTGCTCAGCATGCTAAAGGTTAAAACAATTCAATCATTTTATAATACAAAGAAACAATGATGCCTTATGTACAAGTCCGATGGTAAATTGTGTCTCATGGGCAGTCATTTGCTGCAACAAATTATCTTATAAGACCATAAAGCTTATCGGAGCATGTGCGCTAATTAGAACGAATACGGTATAAGGTCATAAAGCTGAGTCCAAAATTGACAACAAAATGATTGTATTTGGTATGTAAGACTCTGTGACATTCAGTATGACTGAGAACTTCAGGTACACAGCATATTTGAGCCGCCTCGTGAGAAAACCAACAATGCGGTTTCCGACCAGGTCCGACACAAATCGGGCTGTACAGTCACAGAAGATGGATAGAGGCTGGAAATTCTGGATTTGGAAAGCAGAGGAATTGTACTATTCGTGTAGCGAAAACAAAGGCGCTGATCAGCTTCGCAGTTACTGCGAAGCTGATCTGCGCCTTTGTTTTCGTCTATGCAGATTGTTGGTTTTCCCTAGGGGCGGCTCATTTCTTAAGATGTTGAGTAAAGGTACATACCTGGTTGCAGAATTCTTTCATAGTTCTTTCCCCTTCTATAAAACAGGAGTAAAATTCTGATTCTTTCTGAAGATAGCCAGATACCAGTAATCTGCAAGAAGAAATTACCGCCTGATTCCTGTATTGCCCATGTCTAAACATCTAAATATTGCATTTCAAAATAACAAAGCACAGAACAGCTACAGAAATCACCAAATGCTGATCAGCAGACAAACATTTAAAAAAAAAAAAAAAACTAGAAAAAGTGCCTTGAGAGGCACGTATACCCCCGGCTGGTAGCCACAAAGCCCCCCCCACCTACCCCCTACCTATATAACCCTGCACATGCTCACCCCTGACATTGAACCTCAAATCTCCAATGAAAGACAGTACCCTTATCAAGTACACTTTAGAAATAAGCACTGTGAAGCACATTGCATACAAACATGGGGGAGTGGTGTTTTAGAATGACAGATCTATTATAGAGCAGTATACAGAGCTGACGTGTATACTCAATCTAGGACATAATCCATGGACATTGTGGGTCAGGTCCTCAGTCCTAGATTGGAATGAAAATAGAGTGTCATTCTTAAAAAAAAAAAAAAAAAAAAAAAAAAAAAAAAAAAAAAAAAAAAAGAAAAATGCCCCAGACCTTAACCTCAAGTCCCACCCCCACCCCATGCATGGACCCTTGGGTCCATCCCACCCCCACCCCCATGCATGGACCCTTGGGTCTAACCCTTATGTGGTACCTATGTTGTAAGCATGAATGCTTTCTGACAAATAGTTGTCAAGAAATAGACCTACAGAATATAAATCTTGGCAACTATTGTATTTTATAAATGCGTCCTAGATTTTGACCTCCAGCCCCACCCCTAGATTTTGGTGCCATGGAATTTAATTCAACCCTAAAGGGTATCTATGATCCAAATAGGAATACATTCCATCTAAGTCTTTGTTAATATATGAACTTAGAGAAGAAAAAAACACTATGTAAATAGCACATTTTCAGGGTGACCTAGATTTTGAACTCTAGCCCCACCTCCCCGAGCACGGACCTTCAGGTCTGAACTCACGGAAACAAAGCAAACCTTATAGGGTACTTGAAGTCCAAATATGAATGATTTCTGAAAATTGGCTGATGAGATATATATACACCATTAGAGAAACTTTAACCAAAACTTTGACGCAAAGTAAAGGTGACCTAGATTTTGAACTCTAGCCCCACCCCCAGGCATGGACCCTGGGGTCTGAACTCTTGGAATCAAAGCTAACCCTATAGGGTACCTAAAGTCCAAATATGAATGATTTCTGATAAATGGTTCTTGAGATATACACCACTAGAGAAACTTTAACCAAAACTTTGTCGCAAATTAAAGGTGACCTAGATTTTGATCTCTAGCCCCACCCCCGGGCATGGACCCTGGGGTCCGAACTCATGGAAACAAGGCAAACCCTATAGGGTACCTATGGTCCAAAAATGAATGGTTTCTGACTATAACTGCATGAGATATACACCACTAGAGAAACTTTAACCAAAACTTTGACGCAAATTCTACTGAACTAACAAACTAATGAACGAACGAACAAACGAACTAATGAACATACGAACGGACGAACGGACAAACGGAAAAGCCAAAACTATATACCCGTCGGCATAAATGCCGGGGGTATAAAAAAAAAAGCCTAATAGCATGTGTTTTTTTTTTGTGGGTTTTTTTCTTTCTTTCTTTGAATTGATACTTAAAGTCCCAAGCAAGAATCAGTTACTCCTGTTGTTGGGAACTTTCCTTCCAGATGTGTGTTCTCTATAATATTTCCAGGTCCTGAGGTTAAAAAACTTTTTTCATGCTCATCTGAGCTGAGACTAAAATTTATCCTGCTCATAAATGTTAATAAAAGCGCTGCAGGCATGCATGATACCCCGCCACGCAAATTTAACTCAGCAAAAATGTTTGTCAATAAATTCTCAAGATAAAGGGCAGAACAAAATTTTGTCATAAATGAAGGACCATAACTCTGTTTACATTGATAAAATTTACCCATCTTCAATCTCAAACCACTACTTCCTGATTTGAACTTTCATACAAAGTTTGAAGAAAATTGGTTAATAAATGCACAAAACAGAGGCAGGAAACGAAATTTTAATGTAATTCATGGGCCATAACTCTGTACTTATTTAACAAAATTTATTCATTTTCAATCCCAAACCACTCCTTCCTGATATGAACTCCTATACAAAGTTTGAAGAAAATCGGTCAATAAATGCTCAAAATAGAGTCAGGAAACAAAATTTTAATGTAAATCAAGGGCCATAACTCTGTACATATTTGACGAAATTTACCCATCTTCAATCCCAGGCCACTCCTTCCTGGTATGAACTCCTATACAAAGTTTGAAGAAAATCGGTCAATAAATGCTCAAGATAGAGCCCGGAAACAAAATTTTAATGTAAATCAAGGGCCATAACTCTGTACTTATTCGACGAAATTTACCCATCTTCAATCCCAGACCACTCCTTCTTGGTATGAACTCCTGTACAAAGTTTGAAGAAAATCCGTCAATAAATGCTCAAGATAGAGCCCGGAAACAAAATTTTAACGTAAATCAAGGGCCATAACTCTGTACATATTTGATGAAATTTATCCTTCTTCAATCCCAGACCACTCCTTCCTGGTTATGAACTCATATACAAAGTTTGAAGAAAATCGGTCAATAAATGCTCAAGATAGGGCCCGGAAACAAAATTTTAAAGTAAATCAAGGGCCATAACTCTGTACTTATTTGACGAAATTTACCAATCTTCAATCCCAGACCACTCCTTCATGGTATGAACTCCTATACAAAGTTTGAAGAAAATCGGTCAATAAATACTCAAGATAGAGCCCGGAAACGAAATTTTAACGTAAATCAAGGGCCATAACTCTGTACTTATTTGACGAAATTTACCCATCTTCAATCCCAAACCACTCCTTCCTGATATTAACTCCTATACAAAGTTTGAAGAAAATCGGTCGATAAATGCTCAAGATAGAGCCCGGAAACGAAACGCTGACGGACGGACAGACGGACGGGGAGACAGACAGACAGACGGACGGACGGACACTCAAACGCATTTTTTTTTGGAGGGTATAACATAATACCCCGCACTTTTTTAAGTGGCGGGGTATAAAAACTGTTGGCATTTTAACATTCAGAAGCAGGATAAATGAGTATTTATTTTAGGATAAATGTGGTTTATTTGATAGTTTGACATTTCAATTTACAGGGCTCAATATAACTATTTGTCAGTCGCTATGTGCAGCAGTTCAGTTTATGATTTCAGGGCTTTAAAGCTGGATTAATTTTCATGAAACTGTTAAAAGTTTTAAAACTGGAACAATTAAATCTCACATGACTTACATTTAATGTGTGAGGATTATATATGTGGCATTACTTACAAATAACTTTTGATTCTGTTATATTTATGAACTACTATGGATTAAATAACAACAAAGAGAAAGCCATATCGGGCTAAACTTGACCAGCTAGAGAACTACACTTAAATAGCACTGTGCCAAGAACAGAAATGAAACAAAACTATGATTATTTGGCAACAAAGATTTCATGATAACTGGACTTCAAATTTAGAAGAAATGGCCACTGTGTATGACAGCCAGAAAACATGAACCTTGTGCCATGGCAGTCATATACAGTTGCTTCTTACTTTGCGGGAGACCATACTGATTACATGGTCAATTAATAATTGACCTTATTTAGGCTAATGATGGTCTGTCTTTCCAAACAAGTATGATATATTTTATATGGGTAACCTGTCAATTTCGGGAAGCAATTAATAAAATAGCACTTTGCAACTTATATTAGTTCAATATCATATAAGCTATAAATTTTATAGTAGTCTTGTGGTCTCCTGCAAGTTTCTTTCAGATTGAGTATGCAGTTTGGAGTACCATTAAATTACGATGTGTCTATGTTAGACAAGAAAGTTTGCTATTGTTTCTGTATTGGAGAGGGTTCCAACCTATTCGGCCTAAAAATCAAAATTTCATGTCTTTGTCCAACGTAGAATCCTGCTGAACTTTTCGTATGGGAATATATAAAGATATAGACTGTGTCCTGATTTGCTGAGAAAGCACAGAGCTTTTATATGAAAGGAATGGTTAAAGATATGACGAACTTTAAGACTCATGGATCATGATTCATGTTATGGATAGAAACTGATTATTGCTTTAACAACTGTGCTCATGTGCTGAACAATCACCAAATGTGCTGAACAACCGCTATCTTCGGCCAAAGATAGCTATGAACAGTGATCAGCATTTTATACTTTGGAATTTTAGTAGGAGTCAGCAATCATGAATAATCGGACTAGACTACAGAACTACCAGCTTCCAACTTGTTCAATTACTTTACAATATCACATCGACAGCAGATGATAAATGTGCCTCGAAAAAGTATTTTGTGAACCTGTGTCCATTGGTTTGGTTTTGATTCATTTCAAACATAACCAGCTGTGTATGGTTACATGTGCGGCTAGGATAGTGGGACAGTCTCCAGATTTCTTTCATATAATATCCGTGGACAGTCTACGCCGTATGCTAAGCAATCATTCAGGACAAGTGAGTTCACGTGTTTTCACAGCTGAAGTTTGTCATTGTTCTGCTGACACATCAAAATAAAACAAGACAAGACAGTGATACTTGTGCTAAATGGATTCAGAAGACTGATTATAAAGCAAGGAGCATAAGACCCACTACTCATTTATGCATTGGTAATTTGACACTGGGGAAACTCAAATACACACAGGGGTCCAATTGACAAAAGGACTATGGGTTTTACCATAGGGGTTCAGGTCCATCACAGTTTTGCAAGTTTGTCATATCCAACCTACTGAAGTACTTGACTAATGTAGCAAACATTCATATACAGAATACACTTACTGACTCACTGTTTTGGATTTTAAGTCATGAAGTGCTTTGATTCTAAACTTTCATTTTCACTGTTAAATGACATCTACATAGAATTGGATTTGATGCAGCCAAGGTCCAAGGTTACTATTTCACATCGGGTGAGCTGTTCCCCTTATAAACTTCAGCGGTTAAACCGCATTAGAGAGCCATTTACTGGTAGCTGTTGTTACAAACGAACGTGTGATTATAGCTTCCGGATGATCGTGGTAGACTTTTGTCGCAGATTTGCCGTTATAAGTAAACATGGCACGCCTGTTCCTATTAGCCAAATACATTCATTTCATTCACATGTAGCGGTGGGTCTGTGGCGTGGGTCTGCTCTGGTCGTCCGGAAGCTGTACAAAGTGCAGTAATACCAGCTGTACTTTAAGCACAATTTAGCTATGACTCACTGCTATTTCAAATCTATCTACCAATTGGCACATTGTAGTCGGCAATACTGGTGTATGCAGGGGCAGTCTTGTCAGTCTCTCCAATCCTCTGCGTAGAGTGACTGGACTGTGTTTGTGTTATAC
This sequence comes from Rugalucina vietnamica, assembly GCA_964017185.1. Classification (NCBI taxonomy): domain Eukaryota; kingdom Metazoa; phylum Mollusca; class Bivalvia; order Lucinida; family Lucinidae; genus Rugalucina; species Rugalucina vietnamica. Next base: position 7,898,076 of record OZ024872.1, read on the forward strand.
GAGTGTTGTTTCAGTGCTTGTGCTATGATATGGGATACATGGGGTTGTCTTTCATGTTGATACCTGTGTTTTTATTTGCCCAGATGAATTTATTTCTCTAGTTTACAGTCTGACATTTACTATTGATTCATGATGGCATTTGAATTAAACCAAACCTAGATTGAGGTTGACAGACAAGTACAGCAAAGTTCTGATGGAATGTTTAAACTGAAATTATTTTACAGACAGGAATCTGGGCTAGTTCACCCAGTGTTATTTACATTTTGATGACAGAACCAAAATAAAAATGCAGCTTCAGCATTACTGGGGTTTCAGATTACCTCTTTTGATATGAATTAGTGTAGAACATTGTGGTTGAATACAAAGATAATGGTGATCAATAGGTCAACCTATGTACATGTATTTGACAGATCCTGTCACTCTAGTGGTGATGACACTTAATTATTATTTAAATATCAGCAGCTGGTTCTTACATGTATAAGATTCTCATTTTTTCTGCACCTTTTACGATGTTATTTTCAGTCTGTGCAAGTGTTTTATATTATGTATATTCAGATTTTTATTACAATTATTGTTTTCATTATTCCGATCTATGCCTTTGGATCACTGATTGCTCTGTCATAGCGTATCTGTATTAAGCTGGCTTAGTATCCTGCCTGGTTGTCGTATCAAACTTCTCAACCTCTTAATAGCACTATTGCTGGGATCCAAACCAATTTCCGTGTTTGCTATCCAATCTGTATATAATAACGAGAGTAAAAAATTATAGACATAAAGAAAATTAGGCCAATTGCATTCCAACCATCCAAGGCCTTGTTGTAATGAACTGTGTTCTTGAGAGGTCCAGGTGTACTAGAATGTGACAGACTAATCTAGCATTGAGTTATTCCTTTAATTAAAAGGTTCTGTTGACACTTTATCTCCGATATCAATTATGTAAATACATGTATAGTTTTTATCTTTTCATTCTTTAAGAATGACATTGTCTATGTTTCTTTGACATACTATCTCTGCTAAGTATGAAATTAATTTCGCGTTGTGCTTATGCTTATATTTACATTCATTACATGCATTCATTGTCTAAAAAATTTTGCAAACAGTGACAATGGGTTTAGTAAAAGATGCTCACTGTGCTGGCTGACCTCAAGTGATAAAGTTTCGTACGTAATAGACAAGGGGTGCCTACTTGCATTAGATATGTTTCCAGTGCCATGTGAAGCATGTGTGCACATCTTGTTTACCATAATAAAATCGCACTGCTGAAAACATACACATCTAAAGCAGCCAGATCAACAAATACCAAGCTAAAAGGTCAATGGTTAACCGGCATGGTCAAAGCAATTGCACTTTACTTAATTGCTTAAGATGGCTTTCCAATGTTACATGCAGGACGTGAGCATGTCTTTTAACCATAACAGAATCAGATTTGAAAACATAACAATCTGATGCAGTCCCATTTCAAATGCATATCAATGTCAGAGGTAAACTGGCGGGGTTAAAGACTTCAGACTATATCAAGGTGGCATTAATATTTTCATTTGAAAAATGTTTATAGAGTTTATGGTTTTTATGTCAGTGAAAGCACTGGTTGCCTTGCAGTGACATTATAATTTAAAATTCAACCTGATTGGTGTTGACAGTCGAATTTAATGCTTGTATTGTTTATCAATTTATTTTTTTTTTTGTTTTTTTTGTTAATGTGCTTTAAAGCAGAGTTCTTTTCATAATCCAAAAGAAAATAATGAATACAATTTATCTTACAAACCACTATTGAATTTTTGACAATTGCAAGTTCATCTTAGAATCATTGAAGATTGGTTTTAACATTTTCCTTGCTCCACCATTACATACTTTTGGGAACAATCAGCTGTGAATTAAAAATTATTCGCACATGATTGCAAATAATTTGGTTCATTTCCAACAGAAATTGTTTTACAGACATGGTTCTGTAGTCCTTCACTCATGAGATTTTTGACTTTTTAATGAATGTTTATACCAATCTTTGATCTTTACAGGGTTTTCATGTAACCTATTTTGCAATAAATCATTCTTTATTATACTTTCAATTTGTTGCCTTGTTAAACATGAAACTGATAACGGTTGGTTATAAACAACTTCTCACTCTACCTTACATACCTATTCCTTGGGGACCAATCAGCTGTGAACCAAACAATTGTTTCCCAACTGATTGCTTTTGGGGATATAGCTACATTTCTACCTGAAATTTAGCTATTTACATTCCCCAAGTCTTTGGTATGTACTCAATCCCTGCCCTACCTGCTTGGCCTCCATACTTATATAGCACTGCATTGACAGCCTGATCTACTTTACACTACTCAGCTACACGCTTTCCAACACACAATACTGCCACCTGCGGCACCATCACACAACTACGACCGCCACCAGCGGCGGTACCTACAATTGCCACCAGCGGCAAACCACATAACACTGTGTTTCGCACACACTACTACAGTCTGTCAAGGTATGTGCTCATGTAAGATTAGCAAGCTACATGTTTACTGGATGGCAGTTTCGGCGGGGACTGCAAAACTTAGGTTTATACATACTAGCTTGATTTTGCAGGTGATGGCCGGTTCACTCCAAACTGGAAGCTGCTACGCCTTGCGCCGTCAGCAGTTTCCGACTCGGAGGTCAAACTCAAGCTAGTATTCTTTGGTTCACACTGAGCTGGTTCTTATATGCCAAAGATATATATTTCAGTTGGTATGTAATAAATAGAGTGAATATAAACCATCTGCTTTTTTGAGTTATCCCAAGAAATATAGATCAAATAAATGAGTATTTATTTTAGGATAAATGTGGTTTATTTGATAGTTTGACATTTCAATTTACAGGGCTCAATATAACTATTTGTCAGTCGCTATGTGCAGCAGTTCAGTTTATGATTTCAGGGCTTTAAAGCTGGCCACCACCACCCCACCTGACCAACCTTTATCTGTTTCCTAATAAGAACCAGTTTAGTTTTATTTTGTTTGTTTGTTCCAAGCACTATTTCGACTCATTTTATTTCATTTTTTTTTCTCACAATGTCATTGTTGGATAAGGGGGATATAGCTACATTTCTACCTGAAATTTAGCTATTTACATTCCCCAAGTCTTTGGTATGTACTCAATCCCTGCCCTACCTGCTTGGCCTCCATACTTATATAGCACTGCATTGACAGCCTGATCTACTTTACACTACTCAGCTACACGCTTTCCAACACACAATACTGCCACCTGCGGCACCATCACACAACTACGACCGCCACCAGCGGCGGTACCTACAATTGCCACCAGCGGCAAACCACATAACACTGTGTTTCGCACACACTACTACAGTCTGTCAAGGTATGTGCTCATGTAAGATTAGCAAGCTACATGTTTACTGGATGGCAGTTTCGGCGGGGACTGCAAAACTTAGGTTTATACATACTAGCTTGATTTTGCAGGTGATGGCCGGTTCACTCCAAACTGGAAGCTGCTACGCCTTGCGCCGTCAGCAGTTTCCGACTCGGAGGTCAAACTCAAGCTAGTATTCTTTGGTTCACACTGAGCTGGTTCTTATATGCCAAAGATATATATTTCAGTTGGTATGTAATAAATAGAGTGAATATAAACCATCTGCTTTTTTGAGTTATCCCAAGAAATATAGATCAAATAAATTACAGGCTTTGGTGATCTTAACCTGAAATTTCAATTTATTTGGGCTATTCTATCATCTATGAGCAGTTTTAATTTTATGCTCAGCTGAGTCGAGCGTGAAAAAAAAGTGTTATAACCTTGGGACCATGTCCCTGGAAAAGTGTACATAGACTACAAAGTGTCTTGAACACATCCGCGAAATTCCGATTTTTCGGTCATTTTTTGTCTGTTTTGGTCCATTACCCGGACATTCGTCTATTCTATTCTCAGCTAAGGGAAGTAACTCAATCTTCGATCTCGATCATTTAGGCGCAAAATTGTTGGAGTAGAGGCTCGAAAAACAGATTAGCAAGCGTCTGGTGGAAAATATTGCACTTTTCTCGCGAATTCTCCCACTGATTTTAGCCTCCATTTTTAGATGATAGATTTTTAGGAAAAAAAACTTTATATTTTTGTGGAAATGTCGAAAAGAAAGAATGAAAATGAACTTGAAGAACATGAAAAACCCTCAACTAAAAGGCAGAGATTCAAAAGTGGTCCGGCTAATCAGAAATTCCTGCCCCTTTATCACGAACTTTGGCCATGTTTGGAGCAATCAGACAAGGGTGACACATTTGCAAAATGTACTGTGTGTAATTCGCACTTCTGTTGTGCTCATTCTGGACGATATTATTGTAAAAATCATATTGAAAGTAAACAACATAAAGAAACAATCTAGCCGTTTGTGTGAGAAAGAACAGAACAGAGAAGTAGCCTCTCTGATAAGACACTTGAGGCTGTGCTTGTTATGAAATCCAGGCCAGGAGGAGCTGGAACAAGACATTATTCTGATGCCTAATCCGATTTTATGCTGATATTATGTATACATGTATTAAATTGTGTACAAAGTTTTTTGTTTGTTTTAGCCTTTCGTTTAAGGCAATCGAAGATGTTTGACGCATCCTATGATGGACTACACTTAAGTACCCAAAACTACACATATCCTCATTAGTGACTACACATGCCATGTTTTGAATGTAAACAGGTCTGCCGTGATCAAACGCAACAGAACGTGGAAGATCCGTAGCTTGCCGGGCTATTCACTAGCGTCCCATTGCATTACTGACTGCCTCCACGTTTCGCTACGTACTGTTAAGTTCTGTCACGGTGTGTTACGTTCAGCCCGTTTTATCACGACCATTACGTTTCTCATTTCGGTCGTGACTGCCGTGGCAGATTTTTAAACTGTCAAAAAAATTGTCACGGTGTCCACGGTTATCCCGGCATGCTAAGTTTGCATATCCCGTTCCCCTGCGCTGCCTCACGGTTATCCCGTTTTGCTCACGATTGTCTGAAACGTGGCCGCCGTGACCGCCGGGAAAATAGTGTAAATGCAGTATAAAACGCGGGTGAGTCGATACTCTTTGTTTATAACGGTTTCCTTAGATCTATGAACGATTTATACTAGTTGAAATTCTGATAAAGCATTAATCAACACTGCTGTGTTTTTCAACAAAATGATCCATCATACCAAATCTTACCTCAGATAAACCACAATATAATCTGAGAATCCTTGGTCATTGAATATTTCAAACAGTTCACTCAGTGAACACTGGCTATCAACCTTGTTCACTACCTCCATAAACTGAAATAAATTTAGAATTTAATTCACTCAAACATATGAGCTGCATCATCAGAAAAACTGATTTTTGCATATGCGAAAACAAAGGAGCAGATCAGCTGTGCAGTAACTGCACAGCTGAGCAGCACCTTTGTTTTCGCTACTCAAATAGTACAATCCCCCTTTCTGTTAAATCTGAAATTTCAAGCATCTGGCTTTATCTGAGCAGGTTGGTTTGAGTCAGACCTGGTCAGAACAACAATATAGTCTGAGATCACTACCTTCATAAACTGAAAAAAAAAAATAATTGAGCCGCCGCATGGGAAAACCAACAATCAGCATAGGCGAAAACAAAGGCGCAGATCAGCTTCGCAGTAACTGCGAAGCTGATCAGCGCTTTTGTTTTCACTTTTTCACTACACGGATAGTAAAATTCATCTACTTTCTAAATCCAAAATTTCCAGCATCTAACCATCTTCTGTGACTGTACAGCCCGCTTTGTGTCGGACCTGGTCGGAACCCAAATTATTGGTTTTCTCATGCACACGCTCAATTTTCAATGACTCTATCATGAATTCCAAACTTGTAGTCTATAGACTGGCAAAACTGTTTTGTATGCGTTAGGCCTGATCAACAAAAGACTGGTTTATTCTGGATAGTCTGATACTGTATATCAGAAAATATTTACACTTTTCTAAAACCTCTTTAGATGAACCATTAGATATTCATCTGTGTTCATACTTCCATGAACAACATTGTGTCACGCGACGTCACGTAATCCAAACTTGACGTCAAAAAACATGAATCTCGCCAATCTGATTGGACGTTGTAAACATCGACACCGTTCCGCTGTTTAAACATACACTGTGTGTAGATTCTCTGTTTGCTGGTAAATGTGACCGCCTTGGTGATTTTTCAACAAGCGATAGAGAGAAATGAATGTAAATATAAGCAATGAGTTTAATTTTTCTGTTGTTCATGGAGCTATGAACCGCAGTGGGTCGCTAGCAAAGCTTACATGAACCCCTTCGGGGTTCATTCACTTTGCATGCGACCCATTGCGGTTCATAGCTCCATGAACACCAGAAAAATGAAATTCATTTCTAAAGTAAAATCCTTTAATATACATGTATTTGTAGTACTTACAAAAACTGTCAACTTTCTGCAAAGATTCAAAATGAAACATTTGCACAGGAATGCAATTGTATCTAGTGATACATGTATTTTGCAACACTTTATACCTGGCCCCAAGGTTATATAACTTTTTTCATGCTCGACTCAGCTGAGCATAAAATTCAAACAGGTAATAAATGTTAAAATGCCAACAATTTGTTGGCATTTAAACATTTATCAGCAGGATAAATGGTAAGCTTTTGTGGTTTAAACATTAAAAATTCAATGATTTTGGCAATGAATTTCAATATTTATGAGCCTTTAAAATTTCAAACTCATCTGAGCTGAGCATGAAAAACATTTTATAACCAGGACCTGGAACTGTAGATTACATGTACTTCAAATTATTAGGCGATAAAATTACTCTTTGAACACCATCTTTCAGAAACTGCATTTTTCGAAATCTCACTTTTCTGAAACACCACAAGAAAAATATGACCATGCCATCTTTTTGCAACTCATGAGTCCTAAAACGTGCCACAAGAATTTTGAAAATCGGTTCCCTAACAAAATAATTATGCCCAAAAAATCATTTTGAATAGGCATTTTGCATGTACAAGGGAGGTAATCCAAACACCTTAAAACTGAAAATCAAGCAAATCTGTGGAATAATTTTAAGAGTTTGGTGCTCAGCTATGCATACAAGACAATTTTGTTTTGTTTTGGTGCATTTTTGATGAAAAATAATCAATTTTGATTTTTTCTGGGAAAATGGTTACTTCCCTTGCTGGCAATTTTACAATGGAAAAAGCCCTATTCCAAAAAATTTTCTTGCATAAAATTTTTATTTGTTAACCGATTTTCAAAATTTTTTTGGCACTTTTTAAGACTTTTGGAATGTAAAATGGTGACATGTTCATATTTTTCTTGAGGTCTTTCAGAAAAGTGAAATTTCGAAAAATGCAGTTTCTGAAAGATGGTGTTCAGACAGTAGAGTTTTATCCAAGCTTTAGAGTTAAAACATCTAGATCAATCATCCTTTTCACTTTTTATTCAATGAATGGGACCTACTGTTTCATGAAAGTCCTCTATGGTGAATTCTGGGAAACCAAGAGCCACAAGATCATCTTTACTCTTGCTGGCTACTTCTTTAAATCTGTAAATGGAACGGACCCCAAAGATAGTGTTAAAAGAAGGCTGACCTGTAATTTTTATGCTTCGTAGATTAAAAACTAAAAACATATGATAGCTGCCAGTCCAGATTCTGCAAGGACTCAAGCTTAATAATTTAGTCTTTCAGATCATGGGACATTGACATCCCTCAGAGATTCAGAAACAGAGATTCTATCTCTAAGTTTTGCTTTAACACACAAGACGTCAATGTCCTGTTTCAGATTAGACACGCATTTAAAAACTGTACAGAACCAAATGGACCTGTTCTGACCAACTTAAGCCTCCAGACTTGGTATCATAATAGTCAATTCATGCTTTTTATAAGTATAGAACCCACCTTGCCATATCTGTTCTGTCTAGAAGTAACTTCTCCAAGTATGCAAACCCAAATGCTCTAAAGAAACAGTTCCCATCACCTCTGGTCTTTCTAACACACTGGTAACGCTGTTTCAGGTCCTAAAATGAGACAAATAAATGAGCCACCTCATGAGAAAACCAACAATCTGCATATGCGAAAACAAAGACGCAGATCAGCTTCGCGGTAACCGCGAAGCTGATCAGCGCCTTTGTTTTCGCTAATTGGATAGTACAATTCCTCCTCTACTTAACTCCAAAATTTCAAGCTTCTAGCCTGCTTCTGTAGCTGTACAGGCCGGTTTGTGTCGGACCTGTTCAAAAACCACATTGTTCGTTTTTCCACGAGGCGGCTCAAATATGGGATATCCATAAATGACAAGCCAAGCTGCTGGTTGGTTGATTTCATGTAAAACATCCTGCTCAACAGCTTCAATCATAAGGAGACAGGACCACAATTTAACTTGAAGTTTTGTCAAAATGACTGGAGAAGTACAGGATCAAGCCCACAAGCCCTGGTCCCAAGGTTATAAAACTTTTTTCATGCTCAGCTCAGCTGAGACTAAAATTTATCCTGCTCATAAATGTTAAAATGCCAACAATTGTTGGCATTTTAACATTTATTAGCAGGATAAATTACAGGTTTTGATGATCTAAACCTGAAATTTCAATTTATTTGGGCTATTTCAGTATTTATGAGCAGTTGAAATTTCATGCTCAGCTGAGCTGAGCTTGAAAAAAAGTTTTATAACCTCGGGACCTGATGTACAAGAGTACAAGTGAGTGGCTTAACCACTACCGTACGCCAATGAGGCTTCTTAAAACTGGGTTGAGTCAAAAGTATATGCCCTATAAAAACTTCCTATGTTTTTTGGTTATATACTACATGTATTAATAAATTTTCATGAAAATCATCAAAGTGGTCTACTAAGGAGTATATCACCAAAATGTAGGTGCCTCAAAATAAGCTATATTTCTTGAAGATACCAATTCATTTGCAAAAGATAAAGACAAGAACCAGTGTCGACACTCGTTAGAACTGAACTTGTTTGTCCTGACTTCTTTGGACTAAGATACAGTTTAATTTTCAATACTTACCTTTTGTATTTTTGTCCTGTATATTTCATCTTCCTTGGCATATTCCTCACTCAGGCTGTCAAAGCTTATTCTCTCACTGATCAGGTGCTGACTGTCAACTATCTAGGGAAAAACAAAATAGATACACAATGTCTATGAAATACCTGAGACTAAATACGACCTGAATCTACAGATGTTTTGATTTTAGGTGATTCATAACTTCAGTGAAAATAAATTACGATAATTAAGAAGTTAATCATATGACCCTCATTTAAAACTTTCAAGTACAAATGTTTAACATAGAACTTGAATTGTTCACCATTCACCGTGCAGGCATAAAGAAATTGCAAACAGAAAAAAAATGTACTACATGTATGTGTACCAGAGTAAACAAATCCACAGCAACTTTTCAACTTAAGGTCTAATACCAGCCCCTGAGACACATACATGTAATGCTTTTCGGCGGGCGGTTCTTATAATAAATGAAGATGTCCCTGCTTGCCAAGGTGGACAAAGGTGCAGATTAAAAAAATAAATTGAGCCAATGCATAAGATTAAGAAACGTAACATTATGCAAAGGCGAAAACAAAGCAGCAGATCAGCTGTGCATTCTCAGCTGATCAGCGCCTTTGTTGTGGCTACACAGATAGTAAACTCCTTCTTTTCAAGCTTCTAGCCTGCTTCAGTGACTGTACATGACACTTTTGTCAGAGCTGGTCTGAAACTACAATTGTTGGTTTTCCCACACAAAAACACAATGAGTCAATTAGAAGCTTACATCTTTTTCCATCTCTCGCATCTGTGCCAGCGTTGCTTCATCATAGTTCTTGCCTGCAATTAAAAACAAATGTAGAATTTTATCTTTTTGTGCTCAGCCAAAAACAGTTGCTGATATGTATTTTAACCACTAGTTTGCTTAAATTCATTACATTACAGGGTTAGACACCAACTTTTTAGATTATGGAGTCCATCAGACTCCTAACTTCAGAAATCAAGGAGTCTAATCACAAATTTATGCACTAGTCATTTGCAACCACGGCCCCTATGGGGCCGGGAATAGCGGGGGCATAGCGGGGCTAAAGTACCAGGATTTTACCTTCGAGGTGTCCCGGCAGTGCCGTGGTAAGGCCGGGCTTTTGATTCCCGCCAAAACAGCAGGGGAAATAGCGGGGCGTTTTGACCGGGGTTTACCTGTCTACAGTACCGTGTTTTATCCAAATTTTGGCCGTGTTTTGAAGTATCGCGTACTTAAAATAGATTGCAGGCATACATATTTCGTTAGTTGTCATGCACCTTACCATGGAGTATACAAGCTAGGATGTCACCGGATTTCGCGATCTTGATATCTTTTCAATATCGAATAGAAATTTCTAGACTGTTTTTATCACACAATTTCTTTTACAAAAACGAAAAAATGATGCATAAATATTAAAGCAGCACTGAAGAAAATCAAATGAGAGCGAATAAAACATTAAATGAACTGATAGAATCAAAATGTTGTTGAACCAGAACCCAAACATCACAACAAGAGGTCAGAAGGGCAAACAAGAGCAATTGGTAACTGGACAACACGGCCCCCAAATTTTTTGCCAAACTTAACCCCCTACAAACTCGGCCCCTGACAAACTCGGCTCTCAACTTGACTCCCTACAAACTTGGCCTCCTGACACTCGGCCCCCAAAATGTCTGCCCAACCAGACCCCCTAGTCCCTACAATTTTTTTTTGGGCTGAGTTTGTCAGGGACCAAGTTTGCTAGGGGCCGAGTTTGTAGGGGCGGGGTGTACAGTTGGGCCAAAAGATTGGGGGCCGTGTTTGTAGGGGGTTAAGTTGGGCCGAAATTTTTCAGGGGGCCCAGTTTGTGGGGGTCAAGTTGGGCCGAAATTTTGGGAAAATCCCCGCAGTGCAGGGGCTTTTAGCAGGGATTTTACCGAAAAGAAGTCCCCGCAGTGCAGGGCTTATACCTGGGCTTTGCAAATGGAAAAGTCAATATCCCAGCTATTTCCCGGCCCCGAGGGGGCCGTGGTTGCAAATGACTGGTGCATTAGGAGTCCAAACTTGAACCAAGAGAAAACATTAACCAATTCATTATGTAAAATGCATAAATGCAGTAAACTCAGTATGTGGTAGAAAAATATACAAACAAAACTGTGTTTTGAAAGCTATATTAAGCCATTGATCGACTCAGTATTTGAAGAAAGAAAGAACGCTTTTTGGAAAAACTTAAACTTGTTTAAAAAATCGTTTTTGATCGCATAATTTTCTGTGTAATTTCAAGTAATCTGTATCTAATGGAGTGACTTTGTGTTTCAAAACTAGTATACAATCATTTCAACAACACATTTGACATTTCATTTTGACTATTATTCAGTGAGAGGAAGGCGACAACATTTTTCTTTACTTGGATCAAACTTGAACTCTTCTTCGGCCATTGTTTACAATTTCGCGGCTGGTTCTCACAAGGGTAAAACTCAACACTTAAGAGTCCACGACGGCCGGGTCAACTCGGCCGGGTCAACTCGGCCTTATATATTTACTATATATATAGTATATGCACTTTATTAATTGATAAAGAAAGCCTTATAGGAAAGATAGAAGAAAAAAAACTTACTTGTATATGATTCTCATTTTTTCACCAGGTATATATGTTCGTCCGTCTTTCTTTCTTAAAGTGTTTTGGTACCCTTAATTAATATGTGCTTCAAATTCAAGAGCTTTCAAAACGAAGCATTTTGATATAAATTTGATGGAAATCGGTGGTCTAATAAGAAAGTTATGGGTAATTAAGTATGAAATATGGATGGCCGCCATTTTGTTTTCTAGTTGAGTTTAAAAAATTAGGATAAAATCAAAATTAAAGGCTTCCTTTAACATATATGTGTGCTAGTTTGATTAACAATGCTGCCTGTTGCTATAAATAAACAGCTATCGAAATTTGATAGGAAAATATTCGGGAAAAAATCATTTAATTTGATTTTTTCAGTTTTCATTTAGACTCCATGCATTACCAAAATAAGACTCCTGGCGGCCATTTTGAATATTTTCAAATTGCTCTTATTGCGCTATTTCTCAAGCGATTTTGAAAAATCTTTCTCCAGAATGTGGACCTAGTGGACCCCCATGCTTATAGAAGTATTTATTCTAATTGGGTTCAATGTTTATTTTGATTTTAATAAAAATATGAAAACTAATCGAACAAACAAAAAGGCCGCGCCCATACAATCATTTTTTGCATGTTAAATTGCCTATAACATTCTTATTTCCCAACCGATTTTTATCAACTTTATATCAAAATTCATGTTTTTGAAAACTCTACAATTTGAAGTACATATCTAATAAGGGTGCCAAAACACTTTAATTATTTAACAATTATTAAACAACGACATCTTCAATCATTGAATGCCGCTGCAGTTCAATGAACCTAATAAAGCAAACAAACTTATTCTTTAATTGATTAACTAATTTAGGTGTGAAAACTTTACTTTAATAGACAGATAAGTCAATGTCTTTAATTAAACGGATTAACCCACATGCTTGCCGAATTATTCATTTGTTCATTTGTTTGCAATAATTAGTTTCTAAAACTAATATCATCAAAGTCGGTACGAAACAAGAATTTTGTTAGCATGTTTCTTTGTTGTACCGACAGTAACTGTATAAAAGGCTTCTACATTGCTTCTTGCCATCATTGGCAATTCTGACATTTGATGTTATCATGTCTGATTTGTGCATAGTGTGTAAGACGTCTGTCTCTGGGCGCAAGCATGCAGTTACGTGTGATGTTTGCGAACGGTGGTAGCATCGTCTATAGATGTGATACAGGTAATATTTAATTTAACTATTTATCGTTTTATGTCATATTTGTATGCCTTTCTTTTCAGATATTTGGGAGGCTACAGTGATATTCTAAATATTTTACAAATGCAAGTAAATATATTTTCAGATACCCATTTTGTTAGATAAGCGTGTGTGCTTGTTTCTCAGACACCCGTAGTTCTTTCGCACTGTATTATTTGGTTGTAGTTTTCTAATTTTCAGAACACCTGATCCCCTTTAGATGTCACAGACTTCTTTTTTTATTTCAGTTTAGTTTTCAGTTATGTCTGCTTCTAAGATTCGGTAGCATCGGAACACTTTGTTGTTTTATCATTTTGATTCTTTTGTTTGTTTGTTTGTTTAAAAATATGTTTTTATTATTTATCAACTTAACTGCTTTTAGAATGCATTTTAATTTATTTTACAAGGAATCCATGGACGAAGCTGAGCCTAGCAGTATTGGCGTTCCTGTTGCTGAATCGACGTTGGCGTTATGGGATGAGATGAATGTCCTACAAGTCAGTGTAAGTTATTATTTCATTTGAGCCTGTGCGTGAGAAAACAAACAATTTTGGTTTCTGTAAAGGCACAAACCCGACACAAACCCGCCTGTACAGTCACAGAAGATGGTTAGAGACTGGAAAATTTGTTTTTGTTTTAAGTAGGAGCGCAATTGTACTGTCCGTGTAGCGAAAACAAAGGCGCTGATCAGCTTCGCAGTTACCGCGAAGCTGATCTGCGCTTTTGTTTTCGCCTATGCAGATTGTTGGTTTGTCCATGCGGCGGCTCTTTTTTTTCATTTACGTAACGTGCTGTGCATTCTTCTTTTACATGTCAGATCACTGGTTGCTCTTGATATTTATTACTTTTGGTGCAGACCATGGGAGACGACAATAAACACTGTTTCTATATTAATTAATCCTCTTAATTATAGGTAAAGCATAATGCACATACAAAATACCCTTATCTGCTATAGGGAATCAAAACAGGCCGAGTTGACCCGGCCGAGTTGACCCGAGGCCGAGTTGACTCACGGGCCGAGTTGGTATCAGGCCGAGTTGACCCGCTTCCACGACGGTAACTGGTCAACTCGTACCTGAGTCAATTCGTACCCAAGTCAACTCGTACCTTGGTATTCTTTAAGCTTATTTGGCTTGACTTATAAAGTTATTTAAAGGCATGGCATGGAGTATTACAAAATTAGATGTACATGTATACTGTGCAAAATTATCTCATTTTAAAGAGCTTAAGTTGAGCCTTATGGCTAGACAGAAAAACAAGCAGGCCAAAAGCCGAATGTGGCATAAGTGATTGTATTTATACCTATTTTCCGGTATAAAATAAAATAATAATAATAAAAACATAATATTTTGACACTTCTCTTGGATAAAAATGGTATAACGTATGCTCTTTATCTTTATTTTGCCAATTCAATGCTATGGTAGATAGTAAATAAGCAAGTACACCTAAAATGCTATATGTCATCCACTCTCAACACCTTTACACATCTTTTTGTTTCATGTGCTGTATATATGTTGTTTAACGATGAGCTGTATATGTTTAAATTAATAAAGTTCTGTTTCTGTTTCTGTTTCTGCTATCAGAAAATAAAATTAAAGAAGTCAATTAATAATGACACAAGTCAATTTTCACATATTATAAGTGTGCCAGACAATCAACAAATTACAGTTGATTAGATTATGATCACCATCTATATCGCTACTGAATGTATCTTTAAATTGATTATCTGTGGTACTTATTAAAGTATGAGCTGTAATGAAAGCCATCAGTTACAAAACAGAATAACTATTTAAAACAAGATAACCTGCAGCAAAAACATAGCATTGTTAGGATTCTGTCTCATATTATTGCATAAAATCGGTTGTTTCTGTTAAATATTTAAAACTGATTAAAAGAAATTGCCCATTTTTATGAGACAGAAATATGGCAATGCCATGAATCCATATCGGATCTTGTAATATTTATTCGTGTATTTGTGAATTGAAATCTAGATTCAAGATTACCGACCAAGTTCTTAGCATCTGTTTAAGCCGGTGCTTTGGGCTGAGGGGTCCTCGATTCGATCCTCGTCAGGAGCGTCGTTTGTTGTGGCCTTGAGCTAGTCAATTTCCACAGATAACTATGTAAATATGTACAATGTGGAAGCGAATTTTAATAAAGATTAAGAAGAATATAAGAAGATAAGGAGAAGAAGGCGCATAATATATCAATGTATATTATGCCTAATAGGCATAAAACGGTAATCCAATCAATAATTCAATACCTACCTACCTACATATCTACCTACCTACCTACCTACCTACCTACTTACATGCTTGCCTACCTACCTAACATTATTTTCATCCAACAGTAAATTATCTATCTATCTATCTATCTATCTATCTATCTATCTATCTATCTATCTATCTATCTATCTATCTATCTATCTATCTATCTATCTATCTATCTATCTATCTATCTATCTATCTATCTATCTATCTATCTATCTATCTATCTATCTATCTATCTATCTATCTATCTATCTATCTATCTATCTATCTATCTATCTATCTATCTATCTATCTATCTATCTATCTATCTATCTATCTATCTATCTATCTATCTATCTATCTATCTATCTATCTATCTATCTATCTATCTATCTATCTATCTATCTATCTATCTATCTATCTATCTATCTATCTATCTATCTATCTATCTATCTATCTATCTATCTATCTATCTATCTATCTATCTATCTATCTATCTATCTATCTATCTATCTATCTATCTATCTATCTATCTATCTATCTATCTATCTATCTATCTATCTATCTATCTATCTATCTATCTATCTATCTATCTATCTATCTATCTATCTATTAGGGTGAGTATCGCCCACTAAAACCGTATCGCAATATATTGCGGTGCGGGAAATCCATATCGCAATGCGTATTGAATACGTATTGCAAATAAAGTTGATCACTGAAACATTATCTATCAGTCCCGTTTTTTCAACACCAGAACTCATTATATGGATGATATTTGCTACGACGTACTCATTCCCGGCGAAAATTTCATTAAAACAATATTTTTTCCAACCAAAACATTATAATGGGAGACATCGGCCATTTAGTATTCAAACCTATCAAGATCTGAATCTGAATCTGAATAGTTTACTGGTGACACGCCAAATGACATTATTTCACCAGGGGGTTCGGATGGGGGAGAAATTAGTCCCTTGAACGCACGAGTGAAGCGAGCTTGGACACACAGTCATCAGACATTTCAGCAGAGGAGATAAGTGAATCAGGGAGGTCATTCCAGTCCCTGATAGTCTGTGGAAAGAAACTGCTTTTGTACGCTTCTTTGCTAGCTGAAGGTATCTGAAAAGCCAAAGAGTGTTGATTTCTACAACGCCTATTCTTTGGGATAAGGTCATCTGTGGGTATTCTGGCTTTACCCTTTAGACCTTTGTATAGCAATATAAGTCTACTATCCTTCCTCCTTTTCTTAGGAGATTCCCATTTCAGTTGACCTAAAATGCCAGTCATGCTCCCAGTTTCAAAAACATAATTTCCCGTCACAAACCTTGCCGCACGATTTTGGACCTTTTCCAGTTCTTCCTGGAGGCCATGAGTGTGAGGGTCCCAAACTGAGCTTCCATATTCCAAGACCGGCCGCACCAGTCCTTTATAAGCTGCTTCTTTCACATTTGGGGGACAAGAATACAAATTTCTCCTCAAGAATCCGAGAGTTCTGTTAGCCTTTGTACAAACATTGGAAATATGAGTATTCCATTTCAAATCATTTGTGATAGTTACACCCAGATATTTTATGCTTTCAATGTTTTCCAGTACAGTGCCCTCAAGGGTGTAGTTAGCCTGTATCTTACTAGACCGTTTATTTGTCAGTTGCATTATGTTGCATTTGACGGGTTGAAATCTCATTCCCCATTTCCTAGCCCAACTGCCTAAACGATCAATGTCTCTCTGAAGTTTCAGTGTATCCTCTTCATTCTTGATTTCACTATAACAAACACAATCATCAGCAAAGAGTCTTATTTCAGACTCAGTGTCTGCTGAGATGTCATTTATATACAAGGAAAACAGCAAGGGACCGAGAACGGTGCCCTGAGGGACACCCGACACAACTGGAGCCCAATCCAATTTAATACCATTAACCACTACCCTTTGTTGTCTGAAACAAAGGAGCGCATTTATCCAATTCAGTGTTGTTCCACCTATTCCATAGCTAAACAATTTGCTTTTAAGGAGTTCATGGGGAGGAGTATCGAAAGCCTTTTCAAAATCGAGTATAAAAGTGTAGACCTGGCCTTTTTTGTCTAAGATTTTGGCCCAGTCATTTATCACTGTAGTCAACTGAGTTTCACAGCTAAGCCATTTCCTAAATGCGTGTTGCCTGTCCGACAAGAGTTCATGTTCATCAAGATGGGCCAGAATATTTGAGCATACAATATGTTCAAGAAGCTTACAAGAAATGCATGTCAAAGAAACAGGGCGATAATTGCGGGCAAGTGACCTGTCGCCCTTCTTAAACAGGGGGCAAATATTAGCAAGAGACCATTCTTTAGGAATTTCACCTGTATCACTTGACTGCTGGAAGAGATGGGCGAATACCGGCCCTAATTCCATAGCCAGTTCCTTTAGGACCATCAGGCTCTAAGGCTTTAGACGGGTTTAGACCTTTGAGAAGTTTGGTCACCCCTTCCTTTGTGACCACAATATCATGCATGAATGGGGCAGATCTATCCATAAGAGGGACCTGTTTGTATTCACTTTTAGTGAAAACATCCGAGAACTGACCATTAAATTCTTCCGCCTTCTCAAATTCGAATTGTGCAATTCCACTTCCATTTCTCTTTTTCAACTGGGGAATACCATGCGTTTTGGTACCCATGCATTTTCTCATCGGAATAGGCCTAGTTTACTGATGAAGCGCAAAAATGACAATTCATTACTACGATATCTGTCCTTTCATCCAACTTTTTTTCTCTAAATTTTGCAAAATTGCCAAAATGTGTCTGTTCCAAAAATAAACCGTTACAGCGCCACCATGATTGACAGCTTAGACGGGGGAGATAATTCTACAGTAATTGCTTAATTAGTCGGGTCTCAATAACGTATCAATTTATGATTTAACAATACCACATTAATTGTTTGACAGGTGCTAATTGCATTAATGTCCACAACTATCTAAATTTTAGAATTAATTGGTATATTGGCATATTATTTACTCTGAATTTCTTTAATTAAATCAGAGTGAGAAGATTAGAACCTTTGGAAAGCCAGCGCGATTCGGCAGTCACCTTGAGCAGCGTGCGCAAGCTCGAACTTTTGTCAAATGCAATCTTTTGATTGGATAATCGCTTGTAATAGCATCACGTGAATTCCACGCCTACCAACTTGATTGACTGTGCACAATTGATCAGAACAATAGCGACTTTTTTTGACAGCCAGGTCAGAAAGAAACACTGAAAATAATCGTTCAATCCCCTTGGAAACCACAACGTCAACAAATGCGAGACTCGGAGGGCTATGTTTCTGTTGCCTGACTGCCTATTTGTTGGTACTATACCATGCTCAACGTCAACCGCTTAGTCAGGAATCCGTTTATTTCGATCCATGCAGCTTTGTTTGAAGTTTAAACTACGAGGCCGCCATCGCAGAACAATATACCGGTATTCTAATTTTCCGTACCGGTATATTGTATTGGAAAAATTACACCGCAATTTACCGATTTATCGGTATACCGTTACACCCTGTGAGTGAGTATCTATCTATCTATCTATCTATCTATCTATCTATCTATCTATCTATCTATCTATCTATCTATCTATCTGATATAGGTACGAGTTGGCCAAAGAAGGTGAGTTAATCAAAATGGGTACGACTTGACTAAAATATGTACGAGTTGACTTGGGCCGTACGAGTTGACCAAAAAGTAGGTACGAGTTGACCGAAATGGGTAATTGACTTGGGTACGAAATGAATCGGGTAAGAGTTGACCAGAAAGCTCCAGACGACACTATTCATTTCAACCCCAAAATCCTTTTCCACCCCACTAGGCTACATGGATCCGAGGCTACATCAACTGTCTAGTAATAATAACCGCACAAAATATTACAGAAGCACTTTCAATATAATGAAGATACATAAAAATATAAAAATATATGTGAAGAAATCTCATAGCCATGAAATGACCGCAATCACTTACATGTAGTCTGGGGTCATTAGTCTGGTCAAAATTGCACTTATGAATAATTTGATACAAGAAAAGATATGACACAAGTGTCATATCAATATCTTCAATTTTCTATCGCAGTCAATAACGTATAAGACAAATCGCGCACCGAGCGTGTGGAAAAATATGCCGCAAATTCAACCAATGTATTTCCATAGACATACATACGTGGTTTGTCAGAAAAGTTCGTGTTCACCATTTATATTTTCAACAGAAAAATGAATATATCTGTTTTTGCGAAAGTATTTTATAAGCAAATATACAAGAAATTTTATTAAAATCTGACAAAAACACGTCATCTACAGCCTTTTCCCTGCACTTCCGAACCGAGTGCGGGGCAAAGGTCAACGTTATATAGGTCTCTATATGACATTACTTGACATTTTAAGCCGCCAGCACGTTATACATTTGTTTAAGGGTGTTTTTTTTTTCAACAAAAGATCATTGGCTATCAACATTTTTATGTCTGTGTATCCAGCTGTCAAATGCAGATACGCCGTACCAATTCTCGCAAAATTGTTCGTCCACCTGTTGAACATGTGTAACAATTTCTTGCGGCGAGCATGCCAGACAGGTGATCTTCCGTTTATCATCATAGGTGGACTTCTGAGCAGCTGAAAATCGTCTGTGCCACAACTACTGAGAACTAAATAGTAACTGACAGACCGATGACGTTTCTGTTGTTTGTAACATTTTCATCGTATCTGTGGGTGATTTCCTTAACGAAACATACAATCGGCGTCGGCTGTTCTCCGACGTCAAATTACGCCATTATTTCAAACAGATTTTTCGGTCTGCTTCTGATTTTTTTTACATAAATCAAACAACACTGCCGCCAAGTCGGAATCTTTCTGAAACTGAAGTCAGTGTTATTTGGTTTTAGGACGAAATGTTTTAATGTTATAACATATTTAAGTGCCGTTTGACAGGGAAAAAACACAATATGAAAATCGTCACATTTTGTTGACGTTTTGGCACCTGTCCCGTGTGGCCCTACGTACGCTTAAGTAGAAAATATGTCATATTTAACGTGTTGATACTTCAAATTGAAACAAATTCCTCAAATATTATGCTCATAAGATATTGCTGCTTATATTTATACAAAAACTTAAACAACAGCACTTTACTTTTCCTGCTAGCCAAGGTGTCCACAAACCTCGTACATGTACGTTCTGTACGCTTGGTGTACGTTAAAGTATTTTAAGCATGCAGCATGCTTAAAGCTCGACGTGTCTCGGGTATGTGTCTTATACGAATAAGTTCAACACGCGTTACACTAAACGTTTGATACGCGCCTATACTGTATTGTGTGCTTAACATAACTGTACAAAAGTACATGCAATCCAAAATTTTCAACATGCTGAGATTATTATACGACCTGTACACACCTTAGACACACGCTAATCATTTGTGACTGTTATTTTCACCATAGAGACTATGGGCCCCCTCCCATTGGGGCCTAAAGAAATAGATATAGGCTACTTGTGCCTTCAGGTAAAGCTAAATACACTGCTGACTGATTACTGGTTAACCGCGCTTGTCTGAGCCTGCCGAGGAAACATTTCAAGTCAAACCATCCATACGTATAAGCCTTTTGTGTCTTAGTTGGATAGTTATATTTCAAGCACTTGTTGGATGTGATGACATCCTCATTTTTGGGTAAAAGTCCTGTAAAATGGAGGCAACATCCCAACATGACCAGTCCCCGAAGCAGCATAGAAGCTTGAAATTTCGGATTTAATAAGAAGAGAAAGTGTACTATCCGTGTAGCGAAAACAAAGGCGCTGATCAGCTTCGCAGTTACTGCGAAGCTGATCTGCGCCTTTGTTTTTGCATAGGCAAAAATCCGGTTTTCTTGTGACGCGGCTCATTTGATAATGCAACATTCATCTGTCTGGGTCTACCAGTTATCGCCAGTACTGAACAACTTTTTTCAGCGTACTGCTAAATAGACTCAATAAAAAAGGAAGAATAAAAACGAATGAAGAAAGAAAAGAGGCTTATTATGATAACAAAAAAAAAATGAATAGCGGATACTCGGCGAGATTCGAACCTGTAAGAGTCTGATTAGAAGATCGATGCTTAACACACTGAGCTAATGGGGCCGACAGACTTTTAACGGCATTACTCATGTTATCATTAATATTTATGGTCTATAAATAATAATCTAAAAATAGTTGCCATTATCGGCTGGTTTCCCGTTATCAGGTTTATGTTATATGTAAATATATTCGGAATAGGAACCAGTGCCATGCTTAATTGATACCGAATCATTTTCCCGCCCTTGATTAGAAGAGAAAAGAGAATCAGGCTATCTCGGCTTCATTCGTACCTTCGAGGTTATCATAAAAAAAAACTATTGAAGTGGCCACGGCAGTGTAGCGCTAAATACAAACCGCGATGAACTATTATTATTATGAAGAACAGACAGGCACTACAGGCATAATCAATGATAGAAATCATGTCTTAAGCATGTCGTTTATAGATTAGAAACCGAAATAACAATTTGTATCGAAATAATTGGGGACGAATATGCCTAAGGCTTGCAAAGACCGCAGACTGATGACCGCCGACCGAATCACTACCCATGGCCTCTAAGCAGTCTTTTTAATTTGAAACGTTAGTAACTTTCAAACTTTTAAGTGTCCCAGTTGAAAAAACAATTTATTTACTTTTTGTATGTCTACAGCTTTACATCCTAAAATAATCATATTGACGAATAATCAATCTTTTAAAACCGGACTTTTTTTTTTCTCGGATGGATATCTACGTGGAACTTTTCCATTACAGTTATAGCTATAGAATAATACATTGAAGGGTTGAAGCTATAAAAAACATTCCCACTGTTTGAGTGTTATGAACAAACTCCATGATTGATAGAATTAGGTGAGAGTTGCATTATATAATTTTTTTGGGGTCATAGATATGGTCATTATAGTACTCACCCAATCTGACAAAAATGAGCCACCTCGTGGAAAAACCAACAATGTGGTTTCTGACCAGGTCCGACACAAACCGACTTGTACAGTCACAGAAAACAGCTATAAGCTTGAAATTTCGGATTTAAGTAGAAGAGGAATTGTACTTTCCGAGTAGCGAAAACAAAGGCGCTGATCAGCTTCGCAGTTACTGCGAAGCTGATCTGCGCCTTTGTTTTCGCCTATGCAGATTGTTGGTTTTCCCACGAGGCGGCTCAAATCTCTTCTCATTGAATGTCAAAATATGAGCTAGCAACGAACCACAAGTTTAGGCCACATAGACATGTACATGACTCCTCCGCCAGCAAGGTATAGCCACGCCCACCCCTATTTCCTTAGACAAACATTGTGTTTTTGCACCTGTATTTACCTGTAAAAAGCACGTGTTGGTTTGTTTGTCTAACCCACGTGTGTCTAACCGTCATTGACGGTTAGCTTATGTGCAGATTTGAATGGTCAATATAAAAATGAATATTAATGATGGGTGGTTTTACGGAGGACTCAAATTGTACGTTTTGAATCGCAGTCACGGTGCAGGCTTATTGATACCAGACAAAAAAAACGTATGAGGACCAGGATCAGCGGCAGACTTGAGCTGTCTTTGGTCTTTGCATGTTAACCCATATTTGACGAATGAATTTTCACATCATTATCATTGAGGGTGAGTCCAAATTAATTTTAGGTGCGCCATGAGTGATTTTTATATTTCATTCAATTTTTCGATGAAATTCCTCTAAGCAAACAGAATAGCCCCAGATGGGACGCCGCGTTCTGCACATCTGGGGCTATTCTGTTTGCCTATGCCCCACAAAAGGGACGCCAGGCCAAGATACAAGATACAAAAAAAAAAACAACTTTATTTAAAGTCGACATTCAAATCCTGATAAATATACGTAAATGTGGTTGTATTCTTGATTGCATTATATCTTATCGAAAATTGACATGGCTTGTCAAAGACAATTTAGAAATACACGATATACTAAACACTGACATGCACAACATTTAATATATGTATGTATAGACAAAAATAATAATTAGTGTCTACTTGACAAAGTGGATATCCTTTAAAGACTCTAACAAGTCAGGGCACACTGTATATCCAGTCGTGTACGATTCCCAGCGCTCAGCTTGAAAATGTCCAGGCACTGAGTCATTTATTCAGTTCGCAGCAGGGGGAGGGGTTCAGACGGATGCCCCGTGCGTTGACTCGTCGTAGTTTATTGGGCTTTCTCACGCAGCGGAACCTATATACTGAACATGATCATTGAAAACTGTTGACATTTTATTCTGTCTGTTTCAAAAATGGATGAATTCATTATTTTTGTTCAAGTGATGGCCATTGTTCTAAGAATTCAAGGTAATCTCTTTCTTTCTTTCTTTCTTTCTTTCTTTCTTTCTTTCTTTCTTTCTTTCTTTCTTTCTGTCTGTCCTTCTTTCTATTTTTCTTTCTTTCTCTCTCTTCTGTCTTTCTTTTTTTCTTTCTTTATTTTTTCGGGAATTGCTAGACCATCGTCTGTCCAAGCAAGTTCCAGATTCCCTGGTTTATACAAAGTTTTCGATGATACCGCAGCATTACGAAAACATGCCCATACTCGTACAATATACAGATTTTTTAGGTTCTAAAATTGAAAATGTTTCAGTAGAATTATTTTAGGTATTTTTTTCTAATTTTTGCTCAAAACATAGATTGTGGGTACACGTTAGAGGTGGTTCTAACGAGTACCCACAATCTATGTTTTGAAGCAAAAATAAGAAAAATAGGTATACCCTTGAAACCCCAGTTTTACTATATAAAAGTGGGGTTTAAGGGGGTATTCAATACACAGACGTGACGGGAATAGTCTTGAGATCATTTCTTACCGGTGATTATTTATATCATTAAACATTTCTACCATATTTTACAGTAGCAACAGCATACTGGACACCAGATTATGGCAGTGCCGGTCCCATTGTTCCGTACACACCAGCACCAGTGACCCAGTTTAACTGTAAAACAGATTGGGCTGTGGATCCAAACAGCGGGCACTGCTACAAGGGGTTTGGAAATACAGTTTATAACTGGGAGACAGCCGAAATGAGTTGTAATACATTTGGTGGACATCTTGCCAGCATAACAACTTTCATGGAAAAAATCTTTCTTGGAAGTAAGATAAGTATAAAATAACAATAAAACGCTCTGAACAATTATTGAAGAACGTGGCTAGTCATGGACTATTTCCTATCACTGCTAGGTTGGTTTTAACAGGCGATACTAGAAATAATGGTCAGAACTATGATAACTACAAAGTAAACCCAGGGATTTGTGGGAGCTGGGCTGAGCTGAGTTACACTTCACCATTAGGTTTTCCATAGGTGACAATGTTAACGTTTCGTCACCTAGCTCGAAAACTAGACATAGAAAATTTACAAGACTTACCTCATTTTAAACGTTCATCATAGCCCACTAATTTAAAGCTGGGTTCACACTGACGATCAGATCAACTCGATCGTCCCGATTGCCAAAAGTTCCCGACCGAGCTCGATAATGGCCTGAACATGACTTTTACTCGAGCGTTACTCGATCATACCCGATAGCCACACGAGCACTCAAGACTCCTACACGACTTCAACCCGACTGACTACCCGATCACTGCTCGAGCAGGAGCCCTACACGATCTGTTCACGAACACCGCGATAATTACTCGATTCTTACACGAACAATTCCAGACAAACTAGACCATTACTCGATCGCTACTCGATCGCTTCTCGATCTCTACTCGATCGCAGCACAACTATTTTGACATTGAAACCTTGACCTACATACGTCAGTGTTGTGATTTGTGCAGCGAAGAAGATATAAAGAAAGTCTAGCATGAGAGTCATCGCGGGAGTCATCGACTTCAACTGGTGTTGGTGCTGACCGCTGTTTCCCCTTTTTAACCTTCTAGGGGCTGAGTTCCGGCGATGCCGTAGCTGCTAACACAGCAGCAACGGCAAGACGCGCCTTTATACTAGGGATGTCAACCGAAGTCCTAACGTTCGGACTTCGGATCCCGTACTGAAGTTCGGATCCAAATTTAGCATCCGGACGTTCGCTAAAAATAAATATGTCTAATATTAAGGTAGTTTTCCATTATTATAAGACACAAATACACAATACTTACTTAGCAGAATAGAAACCAAGGTATTTAATACAAATTTCTCAACATGTAGATAGTGTCAAAGGCCACTTACTACTAATAGGTTTAAGTGGTTAACAGGTAAACGGGACAATACAGGTCACAGGGAAGCGACAATAATCAAAGAAAGGATTAAAAGTGATAATTGGCCTCTGTTGTTTTCTTTCGAAAACGATTTGATTCACAATTCTCAAGTTTTAAAAACAATAATTATACAGACCGCCACCCATAGGTGATTAATAGATATGTTCTGGGATTAAATAAAACAAATGTGCTTTACTATGATCTTAAGACAAATCAAATATGCGGACCCGTTTATGCAGAGAAGAAACACATTAGAATACTATTAGATTTTCTACATGTATGATGTGATTAAATTTGTTTGCTGACGCGCCAGTTCGACAAAATGGGAAATCAGTGAATATTCGTGAAGTTTTGAAAATGAGTTAGTTTTGAGTAAAGCTGTTAAAGCATGTGTTTATTACTTTTGTGAATGTAGATTAAATTTCCTAAATTATATGGCGTTTCGTTTCTGCATCACAACGCCAAGTTCAGTAACTCTTGATTATGAATGTTCTTTCAAGGGAACACTCGATTAACATACATGTAAATGTTTAAGTAATTCTATGATCCGATCCGAAGATGCCAATGTTCGAACCATCCGGATGTTTGTTTTCGAACGTCCGCACCTTAAATGTGACACCAAATGACATCCCTACTTTATATCAGTTTCTACTTCTGTCTTCAAGTACCGAGCGAATAATGACGGACGGATAAATATCTTCGTGCCTTTTTGAAGGAACGTATTGAAGCTCATTGCGCGTGTGCCAAGTCGGGTAGCGATCGGGTCCACTCGAGTAGCGATCGGGTATGCTCGAGAAGTGATCGTGTACTATCGGGTAGATTGAGTGAGATCGAATGGGATCGGGTATGGATCTGGGAGCGATCGAGTGCGGTCGTATGGAGATCGGCTTGATCTGGACCTCGGCTTGAGTAGGAATCTTGTTGATCGAGTGGTCGAACGTAGGACGGGCTGACCGTGTCCTGATCGGCAAATATTTCGGCAAATATTTCAATCCCGAACTAGGTAGATCTCTACACGATCGCTACTCGACCGACCCGACCCCTTCTCGACTGATTCTCGATTCTATCTCGATCGCTTCCCGAGCGGTTTGCTACACGATCTCTACTCGAATATTTTTGACATGTCAAAAATTATCGGGAAGGAAGCCCGAGGATGCCGACCAAAGACGACCCGTCAAAACCACTCCCGCCGATCAAGTTTGATCAACCGCCGACCGCATGATCGGGTTTGATCAGGTTGATCTGTTCGGCAGTGTGAACACGTCTTAAATGAAAATTATCAGTATGTTTACCTGCTCAATAAAAGGCTATGCCCCGTTAAACGGAAGCACCATCAGAAACCATGTTTCGTAATGTGGGTGGGTCTTGAGAGGGGTTCATGAAGAAAAACCCATCCCGTTCCCATCCGATACCGGGATTTATCGACTATACCAGCAAATTCGAAACGGCGCATAACAAACACTTCACAGCGGAAATCGATCAACGATTATTGACAGGTGACGTCATTTTTGTCTCTAATGTAAAGTAAATGCTCTCCCCGAAAAAGGCAGGGCGAGTCTTCATGAATATTTAGTAGTATGTACCCCAGCAAGCCATAAAGGGGTATTGTGGAGCTGAGGTCTGAGGAAAACATTTTAGGGATCTAAGGAGAAAACGTGAGCAAGTGGATAAGACGCCACTCCATAGGGTGGGCCTCTCCATTCAGAGACTTCATTGTTTAATACTCGACTTAATTGTGACGCCTAACACTGGCGCGTTATTAGAAAACCGGATTTTGCCTATGCGAAAACAAAGGTACAGATCAACTGTGCAGTAACTGCACAGCTGATCAGCGCCTTTGTTTTCGCTACATGGATAGTACAATTCCTCTTCTTCCTTAATCCAAAATTTCAAGCTTCTAGCCATTTTCTGTTGGTGCAGAGGCGTGTTTATGTCAGACCTGGTCGAAAACCCCAAAGACCGATTTTCCTGCATCGCAGTTCAAATCACTTCCACAGGTTACTTGGCTGAAATCAGCTTTGAAGTGGAATGGTGGGTAGGGGCCACTCGGGATTTAGATGCTGGTGGAGAATGGGTCTGGAGTACCGGAGAACCTTGGTCTGATGAGATTGATCTACTCACTGGTAATTACGAGTAACTCATAGCATTTTATCAAATATGGACACTACATGGCAGAATCAGAATCAGAATGGTTTACTGGTGAAATGTCAATAACAATACTACACCAGGGGGATGGGGCTTGACAAGAGAAGTAAATTAAGATACAGAATTATTTGACATTTCAGCAGAGGAGATCAGAGAATCAGGGCGTTCATTCCAATCTCTAATAGTGTGGGGGAAAACTATGTAAATAGACATTTGTACTTATTGAAGGTATCTGCAATGCCAAGGAATGCTGATTCCTACAATGCCTACTTTTGCTCTCCCTTTTAGACCTTTGTAAAGCAATATTTTCTATTACCCTTCCTTCTTTTCTGCAGGAATTCCAATTTTCGTTTTTAAGGATGTATTCTAAGATGTAGACGCTTTTAAGCCATTTATATTTTATGAACGTCCGCTGCAGTAACCGTATTGTGAATTGTTCTGCTATTTCAGTGTTTCTTACACGTGCGTATGTGCGACCTGTCAGTTCAAACACCGACAGTATATCTTATAATGAAGTGTTTCGGTTGTCTAGCTTGCACGTGTAATCAGTAATAGCACGAAATATTTTTCACACAGTTACATGACACATTTTTTCTAAAGATTGCTTTGCTGGAACAATGTATAATCCTGATTGCTGCTGAAAACAGTATTTCTCTTTTTCTACCAATACAAATTTTGTTAAAAGTATTGGCTTTTTATGTTTAAGGTCTCTATAACTATGAATTCGACCCAGAGAGCGAAGGTTGTGGTTTTGCTAAGTCCTGGTCGTGGGGATTAGCTATTACTATGTCGGAATGTAGCGCCAATGGGAGGTTCTTCGTCTGCGAAATTTCAAGCCCCGTTACAGGTACCACTACCATAGCGACGCGTACTTTTGGTGTATCAAGCAGAGTGCCAACTGGTCCTTTGACTACATCGTTGTTGTTTGGTATGTCGAGCACAGAAACAAACGATCGTGCGACAGCCTCTACACCGTATGCTATCTCTAGCACAGGGACAAGCGAACGTGTGATAACGACTACGCCCCTTGGTATTTCTAGTACAGGAACAAGCAAACGTGCGACTCCGTTTACTTCACTTGATATTTCTAGCACAGACAGAAGCAAACCTTTAATTACGACTACTCCCCAGGGTATTTCTAGTGCAGAGACAAGTGAACGAGCGACTTATTTTACATCATTTGGTATCTTTAGTACAGGGACAAATGAACCTACCACAACGGCTACTCCTCTAGGTATTTCTAGTACTGTGGGAAGCGAACCTGCGATTACGACTTCTCCCTTTGGTGTATCTAGTACAGGGACAAGCAAACCTGCAACTACGACCATCCCATTTGCTATTTTTAGTGCAGGGTCAAGTGATCGTGCGCCCACTTCTTTCGCCATTTCTAGCACAAGGACAAGCAATCGTGCGACGACGGCTACCCCATTCGGTATTTCTAGCACAGGAATAAGCGAGCGTATGGCAACATCTACTTCGTTTGATAGTTTGAGCACAGACGACATTGCGATTGTGTCTACTTCATTTGGTATTTCAAGCCCAGTCACAAGTGATCGAACGACTTCGCCTACTTTGTTCGGTATTTCTAGTCCAGCGACAGGCGATCATCCGACTACGTATACGTCTACTTTATTCGGCATTTCAAGCCCATGGACAAGCTCTCCTGCGACAAGAGGTCTAGCGACAAGATCTAGCGCAGAGGCAGTTGATTCGTCGACTGTGCCTACCTCAGCCGTTGTATCTAGCACAGAAGCAAGCGTTCCTTTGACGACTATGCCTTCTTCAACTGGTGTATTTAGCACAGAAGCAAGCGTTCCTTTGACGACTGTTCCTACTTCAGCTGGTGTATCTAGTGCAGAAACAAGCGTTCATTTGACGACTGTGCCTACTTCAGCCGGTGTATCTAGCGCAGAAGCAAGCGTTCCTTTGACGACAGTGCCTACTTCAGCCGGTGTATCTAGCGCAGAAGCAAGCGTTCCTTTGAAAACTCTGCCTACTTCAGCTGCTGTATCTAGCACAAAAGCAAGCGTTCCTTTGACGACTGTGCCTATTTCAACTGGTGTATTTAGCTCAGAAGCAAGCGTTCCTTTGAAAACTGTGTCTACTTCAGCTGGTGTATCTAGCGCAGAAGCAAGCGTTTCTTTGACGACTGTGCCTATTTTAACTGGTGTATTTAGCACAGAAGCAAGCGTTCCTTTGACGACTGTGCCTACTTCAGCTGGTGTATCTAGCGTAGAAGCAAGCGTTCCTTTGACGACTGTGTCTACTTCAGCTGGTGTATCTAGCACAGAAGCAAGCGTTCCTTTGACGACTGTCCCTACTTCAGCTGGTGTATCTAGCGCAGAAGCAAGCGTTCCTTTGACGACTGTCCCTACTTCAGCTGGCGTATCTAGCGCTGAAGCAAGCGTTCCTTCAACGACTGTGCCTACTTCAGCTGGTGTATCTAGCACAGAAGCAAGCGTTCCTTTGACAACAGAGACAAGCGATCCTTCGACCATAACTACTCCAATGGGCATTTCCAACAAAGTATCAGGTGGCTCTTTGAAAACGCTTGTTTCGTTTGGCGTTTCTACCGCACAGGCAAGTGTTGCTTCGACTACAACTACTTCAAATGGTATTTCTAACACAGTATCAGGAAGCCATTTGGCTACGCCTACTTCCTTTCGTGTTTCTAGCGAAGAGACAAGTGATCTTGTAACCATCTCTGTATCAGTTGATAAATCGACAAGAGATTCTTCGACATCCATTACTCCATTTGATATTACAACCACAGTTAGTGCATCTAACATAATGTCAAACAGACAAAGGAGGACTGATTCTTCGACGACTAGCCCATTAGCATATACTACACACTCTGTAGCATCTTCAAGAAGAGTATCTAGCACAAGAAAAGGTCAAATATTTTCAACGACTTCCACAGTTAGAAGGTTAGGCAATAAGACTGAAGCCCCTGACATTTCATCGACTTCTTTGAAATCATCATTTACGGTATTTTCTAGCACACTCACAGATGATGCATCAATGTCACCAACTTCATCAGAAAACTCAAGCACAGTGACAACAGGCCCGTCATCATCGACTAATACACAGAGTGATTTTGGTACATTGGCAGATGAACTAACAACGTCATCAGGTAATGATGGACAATAATTATAGTCTGACTAGTAAATATATCAGCAGGTATCACGATTAGTTCCTCGACCATTTAGGCTGGTACAAATACCATGCCAAAACTCCCCCATTAGAATGCGATATGGCCTTAATGAACTTAGCCTTTATTTTATCGTATGATAGCGACATGAATGTTAATGCCCTGCACATGTTAAATAAGCACATAAATAATATAATAATATGATGTAATTAAGTTAAAATTTGAACAGTTCAGCAATCGATTTATAGGACATTTTCACGAGACATCAGCGTTGATACGAATGAAAATGTATAATCCTAATTATATTCTTCATATCTGTGACAGCTAAAGGAAATAACAGCGGCATAAAGTACAACAGCCTGATCATAATGGTTGGTATTGTCCTGATAGTCGCAATAATCTGCGTGACAGTTTGTGTCGTCTCGAAATATAAACATAACAATGATGTCGTGCCACTGGGTGCCCAACCTACGAACCATACGAGGGTGCAGATGACTACAACATTGGCGTGGATGCCACCAAAGTTTCCTCAGCCACCGCCGCGTCTCAAAAACGACTTGTTTGAGGAGTTGGAACTTCCGGGATTGTTTATACCTCCAAATGACACAACCCTGAACGTGAAGCGAGTTCGTTTTTCTGAAGAAGATTTGTGACCTTGTAAAGTGGGACACATTACTTTAGACTTCAATGTTGTAATTAAAGGCTAAGCGTCTGGAGGAGCTAAATTGGTGATCCATGACCCATGCTGGTGTAATATGGTCCAGGGATCAAAGGACTGTAAAAATGAGGTGATTATCTCATTTCTGCAAGGTAATTAAAGAGACCCTTAAAGGATAATACCTGTAGTGCCTACTGTTTATTGTTTCCCTCTGCAATCAATATTGATATTTCATGTTTGTCCCCTACCTGTATTCTGAGTCATTGTAAGGCCACTAGGTTTTCTAGTGCCCTGTCCCTTATCATTGATCAGCTAATTCCCCTAAATAAACATGAATATATGTCTTTAAGAAGCGAGCGTTGAAACCCGTTATGCATGGCTACTTTTATGTGCATATAACACTTTGTTTTAATGTCTATGATAAAAGCGCCCAATCTATCTAAAAGTCAGTGGAACTTTTCAGCTACCCCCGCAGTCCATGTATAGGAAATCGATATGTTTATTTGTGCTGTTCGTACTCAGTGGGTCGAAATCAAGTTGTTATATTTAGTTAAAAGGTAAAAGTAGGCAATGATCGGGAAATGGCGCAATCAGAAAGAAATTCTCAGTCCAAAAACCGAGGTGGGAAAAACTGAATTAACAATAAGGAACTTATACTAAGATAAGAGCTGTCGCAGGACAGCGTGCTCGACTGCTTCTGATCTTTGTCAAACATAAGGCCAAACCCGACCTGTAACCCAAAGCATTATGCTCATACATCTCTTTGCCTTGATGCAATAAGGCAAAATCACTGAACCATGAAAGTAAACTATAACTTCCTAAGATTTAAAGGTCTCACTCATATTGTGAGAGAAGTGTGTTCATATACCAAATGAGTGCCAAGATACAAGGCAAAATCACTGAACTGTGAAATAAGGTCACACTGACCTATAAGTACTTCAGGGTCAAAGGTCTAGTCATACTTAGTCATAATGTGAAAGAAATATGATCATATACCCATTGAGTGTTGAGATATAAAGCAAAATCACTGAACCATGAAATTAGGTCATAGTGACATATAAGTATGTTTGGAATAAAGGTCTGGTCATACTCATTCATAATCAGAAAGAAGTATGAAAAATACCAACTGAGTGTAAAGATATAAGGCGAAGTCACTGAACCATGAAATTAGGTCACAGTGGCCCAGGAGTACTTTACGGTCAAAGGTCTTGTCATATGCAAACATATCGTGAAAGAAGTATTTTCATATACCAGTTGAGTGCCGAGATATAAGGGAAAATCACTGAACCGTGAAATTACGAAGGTGCATCAGAAAGTTCGAGAACTAATCAAATATCACGCGAACTACTGAACGTATCGTGATGAAACCTCGCATGAAAAATGAATGAACTGTCTCTGACATATATGACAGACGCAAACGTCTGTGACGTCATCAGTGATGACGTCATATTTCATAAATGACGTCACGTTATGTTCACACGTTCGAAAATGGCGTCGCATAACGTTCACGAACAGCGTATCATTATTAAGTTTTACATGAAGCTCGGTAAGTCTTTTACCGACACCCGTGTTGATTTGCAGAAAGTTTATGGAGATTCTTGTCTATCCAAAAGTGCGATTTCGAAGTGGATGAATAGATTTAGGGATGGTAGAGAGACGACCGAAGACGACGCACGTATTGGCAGGCCAGTGACGGCAACAGATGAAAAAACAGTCGCTGCTATACATCAGTTTATTCTGGAAGATAGAAGAACCACGGTGGAAAATGTAGCAGATAAGTTTGCAATTTCATATGGAGCAGCGCAAGACGTTATGACAAATAAATTGGGAATGCGCCGCGTTTCGGCTAGATGGGTCCCCCGTTTGTTGACGCCAGCACAGATGGGGGTGAGGGTAAAATGTGCCATGATTATCATAGAAAATATAAAGAGGAAGGCGACAACTTCCTAAATCGAGTGATTACATGTGACGAGACTTGGATACACTTTTATGAACCCGAAAGTAAGCGTCAAAGTTCCGTGTGGAAGCATCCTTCATCACCATCACCCACAAAAGCCCTAGTTTCCAAGTCAGCCGGGAAGGTTATGGCCATTATATTTTGTGATATATATGGTGTATTGCTTAAGCACTTTGTTCCTCCGAAAACAACAGTCACTGGGAACTATTATGCAGCATTACTAAGATCGGAGCTCATGTCAGCAATAAGAAAAAAACGGCCATGTCTACTTATGACAGGTTTTTACCTGCACCACGATAACGCGCCATGCCACTCAAGCCAGGTTGTCAAGGACACAGTAGAGAAACTCGACGTGGCCTTGTTACCTCACCCAACCTATAGTCCAGACTTGGCAATTTGTGACTTCTGGCTGTTTCCAAACTTAAAAAATAACCTACGGGGTGCGAAATTTGAGTCAAGGGAGGAGCTGAGGTATGCCGTGGACAGGCAACTTCGGGAGATGTCACGTGACGGCCTGCAGCACGTGTATGCGGCATGGATAGAAAGGTGGAGTAAGTGCATTGCATGCACGGGACGTTACTTTGAAAAGGAGTGATAGTTTAAGGTAATTGTGATAACTAGTTTTGTTGCTATAGAATTAGTTCTCGAACTTTCTGATTCACCCTCGTAGGTCATAATGACCTATGACTACTTTAGGGTCAAAGGTCTTGTCATAAGCAAACATAATGTGAAAGAAGTTTGGTCATAAACCAATTGAGTGCCGAGATATAAGGCAAAATCACTGAACCATGAAATAAGGTCATGGTGACCTATAAGTATGTTTGGGTTAAAGGTCTGGTCATACTCATTCATAATCTGAAAGAAGTAAGAAAAAATACCAACTGAGTGTCGAGATATAAGGCAAAATCACTGAACCATAAAATTAGGTCACAGTGACCTAGAACTACTTCAGGGTCAAAAGTCTTGTTATACGCGAACATATCCTGAAAACAGTATGTTCATGTACCAATTGAGTGCCGAGATATAAGGCAAAATCACTGAACCATGAAATTAGGTCATAATGACCTAGGACTACTTTAGGGTCAAAGGTCTTGTCATACGCAAACATAGTATGAAAGAAGTTTGCTCATAAACCACTTGAGTGCCGAGATATAAGGCCAAATCACTGAACCGTGAAATTAGGTCACAGTGACCTATAAGTATATTGGGGTCAAAGGTCTGGTCGTACACACTCATAATCTGAAAAAAGTATGAAAATATACTGATTGAGTGTCAAGATATAAAGCAAAATCAGTGAACCGTGAAATTAGGTCACAATGACCTATAAGTATATTGGGGTCAAAGGCCTGGTCATACTCACTCATAATCTGAAAGAAGTAAGAAAATATATTAATAGAGTGTCAAGATATAAGGCAAAATCACTGAACCATGGAAAGTAGGTCAACCGATCCTTACCGTCATGACACACAAGTCAGTGTCGCAAAGTCAAAAGATGAATGACCAACCATCTTCCTAAGTTGTTTTTATTAAGAAATAAAAAGAAAAAAATGAGAGAGTTCTAGATTTTGACCTCTAGCCCCACCCCCCTGACTCTGACCCAGAGGTCCGACCGATGTCATGGAACCTAAAGTGTATGAAGTATGAACGCTTTATGATAAGTTGTTGTCAAGATATGGACTCCTTGTAAAATTTACACAACAGTACATCTATTTTTTACAGTGTTCTAGTTTTTAACCTCTAGCCCCACTCCCAGGCATGGACCCAGAGATCCGATGCCATGAAATGAAACTCAACCCTACAGGGTACCTATGGTCCGAGTATGAGAGCCCCCTGATAAAAGGTCTCAAGATATAGACTTCTAGAATACTATATCACAGAAAAGCCATTATTATTAATGGTGTTCTAGATTTTAACCTCTAGGACCACCCCCTGGCATGGACCCAGGAAGCCGATGCCATGGAATGACAGCCGACCCTACAGGGTGTCAATGGCCCAAGTATCAATGCTTTCTGATGAGTGGTTGTCAAGATATAGACTTCTAGAAAACTTTAACACAAGAATGGCCATTGTTGAAGGTGTTCTAGATTTTAACCTCCAGCCCCACCCCCTGGCCTGGACCCAGGGGTCCGATGCCATGGAATGAAAGCTAACCCTACAGGGTATCTATGGTCCAAGTATGAATGCTTTCTGATGAGTGGTTGTCAAGATATGGACTTCTAAAATACTTTAACGCAAGTGTGACACGCACGCGCACTCGCACACGCACGGGAACGCGCACGGGAACGGGAACGGGAACGTGGACGACCGGGGTGACTGCAATAGCTCTATGCACTTCGTGCAGTCGAGCTAAAAACATATCGTAAACAGAGTGACCAGCTATTTCCCAATAGGCACCCACTCAGTTACCCAAACTGGACTAAAATATGAAAACGCGCATATGGCACAAGCAGCACAAAAATCAACACCAAAACATAAAACAATTAGAACCGCCACAGAAGTTTCGTTAGTAAGTTAGAGAATGTGTTGTTGAAGCATCCTAGCAATGCAATACTATGCAATACATGTGTTTATCTACTGAAGCGTATACTGTTCCAAGGCGATACTTCTATTGTGGTTCTAATTGTTCCATGTTTTGGTGTTGATTTTTTTGTGTTGTTTGCACGTTATGTACGTTTTCATATACTAGTATTATGTTCGAGTATCTTATTATCCCACCATTGGAAAATAGCTGCTCACTCGGCTTACGATATGGTCTCTTTGTATTAGTACCTTGTCTATTTAGCTTTTACCAACTCGGTTTTTGGAGTGTGAATTTCTCACCGATTGCGCCACTTCCTGATCACAGCTTACTTTTACTTTTGTTTTAAACAAAGTGGGGTATGATAACATTATAATGCAAAACATAATATGATTTTTGTTTGTATTTTAAATCATGAATTTATTCAACAAGAAAATGAGTAGATAATGTTATACTAAACATATGTTAATGGCACTTTTTTCAGTCCTTGTCATATTTTATCATTGAAAGAGCCAATTTCAACAACATATGTTGAAGTACACTCAGTGTTGTGGTAGAGGTAGTGTATACATGTTCATCCCGACACTCAGTCCTGATTTCAGCTGCCACTCAAGTTGGTGCGAGCCCGTATGCTCCTGCCAAACTTCGTTACACTTTATATCAAACTTCTTCCCCTTACGCCACCTCTCTCTATTTCGCATCATCCATTGCACTTCATGTACATTGCCTTTGTCGGAGGCGCATTTAATTGCCTTCACAATTCTCTGTCTGCTCTTCCTTGTATGTTGATTGAGGATGGCGAAATATGCCTTCAGATGCCCGAGTCTTGGCTGGAGAACAGGGTTCATGTCGATGTAGTCTGATAACCAATGCAAATCCTATAACAAGAATAAATGTATATAAATGTTAGGCAAAATACGAGTGTTAAGTAAACGTATTGAGGAAAATCAATATACAGACTCGGCAAACCCTCGAAAACTTACGAAATAAGAGCTGTCGCAGGACAGCGTGCTCGACTGCTTCTGACCTTTGTCAAACATAAGGCCAAACCCAACCAGTAACCCAAAGCATTATGCTCATACATCATGCAATAAGGCAAAATCACTGAACCATGAAAGATAACTATAACTACCTAAGATTTAAAGGTTTCACTCATATTGTGAAAGAAGTGTGTTCATATACCAACTGAGTGCCAAAACACAAGGCAAAATCACTGAACCGTGAAATAAGCTCACACTGACCTATAAGTATTTCAGGGTCAAAGGTCTAGTGATACTTACTCATAATGTGAAAGAAATATGATCATATACCCATTCAGTGTTGAGATATAAAGCAAAATCACTGAACCATGAAATAAGGTCATAGTGACCTATAAGTATGTTTGTGTTAAAGGTCTGGTCAAACTCATTCATAATCAGAAAGAAGTATGACAAAATACCAACTGAGTGTCGAGATATAAGGCAAAGTCACTGAACCATGAAATTAGGTCACAGTGACCCAGGAATACTTTACGGTCAAAGGTCTTGTCAT
The DNA here is from genome assembly GCA_964017185.1 of Rugalucina vietnamica. Classification (NCBI taxonomy): domain Eukaryota; kingdom Metazoa; phylum Mollusca; class Bivalvia; order Lucinida; family Lucinidae; genus Rugalucina; species Rugalucina vietnamica. The sequence continues at coordinate 7,935,295 of OZ024872.1, forward strand.
ACGCAAACATATCGTGAAAGAAGTATGTTCATATACCAATTGAGGGCCGAGATATAAAGGAAAAGCACTGAACCATGAAATAAGGTCATATTGACCTAGGACTACTTTAGGGTCAAAGGTCTTGTCATACGCAAACAGTGTGTGAAAGAAGTTTGTTCATAAACCACTTGAGTGCCGAGATATAAGGCAAAGTCACTGAACCGTGAAATTAGGTCACAGTGACCTATAAGTATATTGGGGTCAAAGGTCTGGTCATACTCACTCATAATCTGAAAAAAGTATGAAAATATACTAATTGAGTGTCAAGATATAAGGCAAAATCACTGAACCATGAAATTAGGTCACAGTGACCTATAAGTATATCGGGGTCAAAGGCTTGATTGTACTCACTCATAATCTGAAAGAAGTAAGAAAATATACTAATTGAGTGTCAAGTTATAAGGCAAAATCACTGAACCATGGAAAGTAGGTCAACAGACCCTTACAGTCATGACACACATGTCAGTGTCACAAAGTCAAAAGATGAATGACCAACCATCTTCCTAAGTTGTTTCTATTAAGAAATAAAAAGAAAAAAAAAATCAGGGAGTTCTAGATTTTGACCTCTAGCCCCGCCCCCTGACGCCGACCCAGAGGTCCGATGTCATGGAACCTAAAGTGTATGAAGTATGAATGCTTTATGATAAGTTGTTGTCAAGATATAGACTCCTTCTAAAAGTTACACAGCAGTACATCTATTTTTTACAGTGTTCTAGTTTTTAACCTCTAGCCCCACCCCCCAGGCATGGACCGATGCCATGAAATGAAACTCAACCCTACAGGGTACCTATGGTCCGAGTATGAAAGCCCTCTGATAAAAAGTTTTCAAGATATAGACTTCTAGAATACTATATCACAGAAAAGCCATAATTATTAATGGTGTTCTAGATTTTAACCTCTAGCCCCACCCCCTGGCATGGACCCAGGGATCTGATGCCATGGAATGAAAGCCGACCCTACAGGGTGTCATTGGCCCAAGTATCAATGCTTTCTGATGAGTGGTTGTCAAGATATGGACTTCTAGAAAACTTTAACACAAGAATTGCCATTTTTGAAGGAGTTCTAGATTTTAACCTCCAGCCCCACCCCCTGGCCTGGACCCAGGGGCCCGATGCCATGGAATAAAAGCTAACCCTACAGGGTATCTATGGTCCAAGTATGAATGCTTTCTGATGAGTGGTTGTCAAGATATGGATTTCTAGAAAACTTTAACGCAAGTGTGACGCGCACGGGAACGCGCACGCGCACGCGCACGGGAACGGGAACGTGGACGACCGGGGTGACTGCAATAGCTCTATGCACTTCGTGCAGTCGAGCTAAAAACGATAAGTCAAAGTCAGAACAAATAGGCGACTAATCAGCTCCTGACAGAAACGTACCTGAAGAGATTTAAATAGTGCTCCTCTACATACTTATCTGATCCTAGATGTCTTATATCGGTTTATTATTTCGCTATAAGGCTCACGTTCGAGTCCTGCTTGAGGAACTTGAATACAGTTGCATTTCTTTTTAATTGTGGTTGAACTCTTTACTTGCTGAAAATCCATAGAAAATGGAAGTGTAAATCTGCTTTAAAATCAAAAGAAACATCCAAATGAATAAGAAAATCCAAACACATCTTGACAGAATAATAAACTCACCCGCTCAATCTGTGTTTTCAGCATCTTAGCAACACCAGTGTTTCCTATCTCTAAACATTTTGAGACCGATAGAAGCATGCCCTCTATCTTGTTAGCTCTGCCCAGTAAACTGAAGAAGGAGAAATCGTCCTCGGCTTGGTACATTTCCCAGTAGTCGAACCAGGTTTGTATCTCGTCCCAACGTTCTTTTCTTGCACACCTGCGAAATAAAATAAGACTATACGCGCGGATAGAAGAATGAAGACAAACATCACTTCCTGCAGGAAAAGTGTCATTTTATGCAAATGCCCGTAAATGGTTGATTTTGTGGAAATGCAGTGGCTCAGAGGTAAACATGAAGAGTTCTGTTGCGTGAAATGCCATCTACATGTAACTTAGGCAAAAGTGCTGATGATGGCACAGAACGGCATCAACGCTATTGAGAAGCTATGGCGTGACAACTGAACGCATTCAACAATGCCATATTATGACCAGCGAAGGACAAGATCGGTCTGAAAGTAACTTCATGAACTTACCACAGAGCGACTGTCATTGCCACATAGAACCTGATCATGATCTCTGTCTTCACGGCATCACAGGTCCTCAGATAATTAGCAATACAGGCTAGGCAGGACTGAGGTGTCTCTGGTGGACAGCCTATCATTATGAAACAAACGGTCATCAGATAATTAGCAATACAGACTAGGCAGGACTGAGGTGTCTCTGGTGGGAAACCTATCATTTTAAAAACAAAAGGTCCTCAGATAATTAGCAATACAGGCTAGGCAGGACTGAGGTGTCTCTGGTGGACAGCCTATCATTATAAAACAAAAGGTCCTCAGATAATTAGCAATACAGACTAGGCAGGACTGAGGTGTCTCTGGTGGACAGCCTATCATTATAAAAACAAAAGGTCCACAGATAATTAGCAATACAGGCTATGCAGGCCTGAGGTGTTTCTGGTGGGAAACCTATCATTATAAAACAAAACACTGAATAAAAGATTATGCTTTTATGATTATGTTTTCATTATATATTTATGATATGTTAGTTGCTTCGACCATTACAAGACCCTTGCTGTCCCTGGAAGGTAGCCTATCAACAGACACATATGAAGTAAATTTATGATATTGATAAGTAGTGTACGCTTCAGATATCCGACAGAACTCGGATGTTATATCTCAAAACGTTTTATTTTGCGTTTGAAAATGACACATGTATATCGGATTTTTTAAGGGAACGTTACTATTTTCCAGTGGAAACGGAAACTTTGCTTTTGTTTTGAGAGAGAGTCTGGAAAATGACTCAGTACAGTGTTTCTGTATTGGGACTTTTCTTATACAGAATTTGTGAAATTGAAAAAGATAAATAAACTATTGTAATTCGAATAATTATGTGATAAAACAGGGATCACTATTTACCTCCAGCTAGAGCAACTTCTAGACAAAGAGTATAATAGATTGCACGCGCAATTCCATCATCTGTCATCTGAGCTGCAAATTTGTATTGGTTTAACAGGTCTACACAGCTTTCGTACCTAGAAGAAATGATGGGCACTTTTAAGTCAGAAAATGAAGAATAAAGCCTAATTGAGACGTTTAGAAGCAAGGAAAGGAAAACTGTATGTGAAATTGAAACTGCGCTAAACCAATCATAATGTTATATGGCATGCATCAGGAAAACATGTCCGTGAAATGAATACCCCACTTTCATATAGCAAATTTGGGGTTGGCAGGGGTATACCTATTTTTCTTATTTTGCTCCAAAAAATAGATTGTGGGTACTAGGTAGAACCGCCTCGCCGAGGCGGTTCTAGGCGGTTCTAACGTGTACCCACAATCAATGTTTTGAGCAAATTTATTCAAAATACCAAAGCTTTTCCAATGAAATTTTCAATTTTTGATTTAAAAAAATCTCTATACATTCTAATGGTATCTAAATGATACTTACGCATTTCTCATCAAACACAGGTGGCTGTAGTAAGGTGTTATGAACTTTGTCAAGTGTAAGTCTTGAATACATACACATATCTCAGCAGCATCTCGACCTAAATATTGTAAAGAAAGAAAGAAAGAAAGAAAGAAAGAAAGAAAGAAAGAAAGAAAGATTTTAGTTTCCAAAGGTAAGAAGAAGTAAAGATGGGGTTATCTACAAGATTTTATTTCTCAATATAATACAAAACTCCTGCCAAAATAAGAAATGTCGTTAGTGTTGCAGACTGAAAAGACATGCCAACATTATCAAATTCAGTTATATGGATCGGATCGACATGATAAAAAGATACAAGTAGGCAACGATCAGGAAAAGGCGCAATCAGAAAAAGGATCCCACTCCAAAAAACCCAGGTGGGAAAAACTTAATTAACAATCAGGTACTTATACCATAAAAACATATCGTAAGCTGAATGAGCAGCTATTTTCCCAATTGGCCACTCAGTTACCTAAACTTTACTAAAAATATGAAAACATACATATTAAAGGCATCAACAGCACACATAAAATTTTCAACACCAAGACATAAAACAGTAAGAGCCACCACAGAAGTATCGCCTTGGAACGATCAGTAATATAAAATCACTGGCGGGCTAAAACCGGTTTTACAGGTACCTAACCTCACCCTCAGCTTCTGCAGTGGTTCATGACATTAAGTTAGTTGTTCGGTCCTCGTGGTGAATCTCTAACTAGTCAATGAATCATCATGGACAGACAAATAAATCATTATAAACTCCATACTTCTGTTGTGGTTCTTTTTGTTTTATGTCTTGGTGTTTAAAATTTTTGCGCTGTTGGCGCCTTATGTATGTTTTCATATTTTTAGTTAAGTTTAGGTAACTGAGTGGCCACCTATTGGAAAAATAGCTGCTCATTCGGCTTACGATATGTTTTCATGGTATAAGTACATGTACCTGATTGTTATTTTAATTTTTTCCCACCTCGGTTTTTGGAGTGGGATTTTTTTTCTGACTGCGCCTTTTCCTGATCTTTGCCTACTTGTACTTTTTTCCACGATGAATCAAAAACGAGGACTCACAGACTGAGTAAGCTGCCCGACGATGGAGATCCCTTGGCGCCAAATAACTTACTAACTCCGGAGCAAATGAAAAACACCAGTTGAACCCCGGTGGGCCAAGTAACAGACAAGAAGCTCCGGCCCCAACCAACTAAAATGAATAGCTTTAAATATACGTCGAAATACAAAATACGACAAAATTATCTTGTTCAAAATGTATAAAAGACCTAAGTACCTGCTTTTTCAGCATTCACTAGATCCCCTCTAACGAAGAATGTGAAACAACTCCGTGCGAAAATTCCTCCTAGTGTGCTTCTGTCTTCCGTGGACAACTCGCCATGACGAGCAGCACAGCTGAAAAACATTTCAAGTATGTGCAATATGGTGAAAGAAGAAAACATCACAGAGAAAAATCATTGGAGGAAAAGCGCCACAGGGAAAAGTCGCAATATTAAAGGACCTAAGGAAAATACAAACAATCTGTAAATTCATGAATACAAACAATCTGTACATTCATGAAGTAAGATATGGTTTTCATAAGTGACAATGATGAGGAATAACCTGAAATCAAATCATGCATATGAAATGGGGGATAACTGAAACAAACAGATAATATCCAACCCAATATGATGAGCATGATGTCCCAGTCGTAGGCCTAGAGTTTTTAATCCACCGTGAAGTAACCATCAGTAAATGATTTAAAAAAAAATGCAAGATCATATTTCCAAATTAACAGTAACAACATCGGTAAAGCAACAATTGCTTTATTAAACGGTCATTGCCTCTCCCCATTAGGATGACAAACAATTCTTAATATATTTGAGTCGTTGCATGAGAAAACCAACACTTCAGGGTTCCGACCAGCTCAGACACAAAACGACATGTACAGCCACAAAATATAGCTAGAAGCTTGAAAATTCGGATTTAAGAAGATGAAGGATTGTACTTTCTGTGTAGCGGTTACCGCGAAGCTGGTCTGTGCCTTTGTTTTCGCATATGCAGATTGTTGGTTTTCTGATGCGGTGACTCATTAAAAATTCTAACGTATTTACCCTCTCAGCAATTCTTCCTCTAGCTTGTCTGATATATCAAACCAGCTCCGCTCTCTACAGCACTCGATCATTGATGAGTAGGCCGTAATTATCTAATAGAGATTATTACAATGTGTCAGATAACAGTGTCAACGAATATTGGCTCCAAGTACCCCTAGTTAACGAAGTAGAAAATTAAATATAATAAAAATGGATATATACAATATGGCATGACAGTAATAAGATAGGATGAAAATATCAAAGATGCAAATTTTTACATTCACAAATGATACATTTATCAGAAGGTTCAAGTAGGCAAAGATCAGGAAAAGGCGCAATCAGAAAGAGATTCCCACTCCAAAAACCGAGGTGGGAAAAAACCAAACCAACAATCAGGCACTTATACCATGAAACATATCGTAAGCCGAACGAGCAGCTATTTTCCCAATAGGTGGCCACTCAGTTACCTTAACTTAATTAAAACTATGAAAACATACATAAGGCGCCAACAGCACAAAAAAAATTTAAACACCAAGACATAAAACAAAAAGAACCACCACAGAAGTATCGCCTTGGAACGATCAGTAACACAAAGTCACTGGCGGGCTTAAACCGATTTTACAGGATCCTAACCTCGCCCTCAGCTCTGCAGTGGTTCATTTATACACAGATATAAACATGAAATAAGGTAAATCATGATAAGAAAATATATGATATAGGTACCAACATGTAACATGTATAACGGAAAGCAGGGTGAGCAGCTATTGAAGTAAGGTGGTCACAGTGCTAGCTTGGACAGAAAAAGTAAAATGCAGAGGGCTAAGTGAACAGCCAAATTAAATTCGGGTGGCCACAAAGTCATGCAAAAGGAAACTCATAATTAGATAAATTTGATAAATGTGAACCACAACAGCAGTACCGCCTTGGAACGGTCAGTTATAAATAACTGGGGGGCTTAAACCGGTTTTACAGGATCCTAACCTCACCCTCAGCTTCTGCAGTGGTTCATAACATTTAGTAAGTTTTTCGGTCCTCGTGGTGAATCTCAGAATATCTTTAAGAGCCAATATACAAGCAATCAGTGAAAACAAAAATACTAAAACATTAATAAATAATAAAGACGATGTTACCTGATGTAGATGTATCTTTCTGCCAGCAATTTTTGTGAACTGTTGAAGAGCGTGGACCAGTTTGAGTTGTTTATCTCTCCGCTCTATGTCCATCTTATACATGTCTGTCAGACAGTAACCTTGTTCCAGAACTCTGAAGCTGGCTGGTGGACTGGAAATAATAGCGATGTTTGTGTGTCTCTATCGTTTGAGTATAATAGATGAATACAAAGACGATAGCTTAGCTAAAGAACTCAAAATTTTAATCATTGCCCAATAGTATGGCATTTTTGCAATCAGTCAAGTGTAAATAAGATGGAGAAGATCCAGGGGAGGGCCCTCAGATTCATTTGTGATGATTTTGAGTCTCCTCTGTCGGATCTTCTACGACAAAATGGAGTACTACCTCGCATATCAGCAGAATGAAACATATGGCTGGGGAAGTTTTTAAAATTGTCAGCAACATAGCTCCATCTTATTTGCATGACTTGATAAGTCTTAAGTCCTCTTCCTATGATTTCAGATCTGAGAAGCAGGCACAGATCCCTCGTGTAAACTACGGCTTAAGGAGCTTCCGGTATGAGGCGGCACGGATCTGGAACAGCCTCCCAAATGAGCTGAGATTGGCAGAATCTTATCCACAGTTCCGGAGGTTGCTTCTAGCCCGCGACGGACTCAGCTGTAAGTGTCCTTCTTGTTCTGCCTAATTTCTTATTTTTTTGTTTTTTGTTCTGCAATCAGTTTTATTTTGTTCTTTGTTCACTTTCATTTGTGTTATGTTTGTTCCATTTTCATTCAGTTATGTCTGATAAAAAGCCTTAGTTTTATGTATCCTAGCTGCTGAGACCTGAGATGGTTTATCCAACAGTTTCCTTTGTTTAAATTTTCAGATTTCTCCCCTCCTCCCCTTCTTGGTCCTTGTCGGTAAGGAGCTACTGTGGGAGCCCACCCTTTGTGGTCTCCTTCCTGATCACAAATTTAATTTTTGACTTGCGCTCATTTAAGTTTAAGGTAACCATTGGGATCCAGGCATCTTTATCTCTATAAACATTTTAAATAACTATGTGTGATATTATTATCTTAATTTACAACAATTTGCTTGCCGTGATATTATATGTACCTCTTATCATCTGTGATTCATCTTGTAAATAAACGTGTTTATACATGTGCATGCTCTGAGATATTCTGTTACTTTTAATTATTTTACATATGTTTGTCGAAATAAAAGCCCTACTGGGCTTATGTTGTAATGTTTATCATATTCGACGTTAAATAAAGTTTCTTTTGTCTATGTCTATAAAATATTTCTGTTGGAATATTAACAATAACTTCAAGTTACTGTGTCATCATTTATAATTTATAATTAAGAAGAACTCAAGAAATTAAGAAATCACCATAAACTTACATTGAAGAGTAAGCTTTTAAATTATGTTTTTGAATAAAAACATGATATGAGCCGCTGCATGGGAAAACCAACAATTTGCATAGGCGAAAACAAAGGCGCAGATCAGCTTCGCAGTAATAGCGAAGCTGATCAGCGCCTTTGTTTTCGTAACACGGACAGTACAATTCCTCTACTTTCTAAATCCAAAATTTCCAGCCTTTATCCATCTTCTGTGATTGTACAGGCCGATTTGTGTCGGACCTGGTCGGAAACTCAAATTGTGTCTCCTCATGCGAAGTCTCATTTCTTACTTTCGCACAATCTGGAACTTCCAGTAGAAGAAGAATCGTGCCAGAAGTCTGGCAGTGAACACTCTCATACTCGCCCCTCTGGAGGGATGCTTCAAACTCAGTAACTGACCAGCCTGTAGTAAGTGTTCATAGGCTTCATGTAGGTAACCAGCTTGGAACAGAATCTATTGAGAGAAAAGCAATTTCATTAGTCCACAAAGCGGAATGTACCATCAGATTATTGGTTCTGTCAACGAAACTAAGTGACCATCGTACGAAAAACAGTGGCAAACATAATGTCCTTCAGGGGTTGTACCTAGCTCGTATTTGCTATTAAAATTTTCTACTAAAATGTCCGGCATGCTTTCATTGACCAGGTTGTTTACGGCCCTTTGAGATCAACAGATTGTTATTAAAATGTACATATTTGGAAGCACATATGTTTTGCTAATTTAGATTGCTCCCATCATCCAATGGTGACAATAATATTTTACTATGCATAAAATGAAAAATTTAAATTGTGTTTATAATTGTTCAACCTTTCCGTGGAGTCTGTAAACTTTGGCTTGGAAAACGATCAATTCCTCCTCATTTTCTGCAATGGCTGTGTCTTCCATCATTAGAGTTCTTGCCTCCCCAATCAGTTCAAATGCCTGAATATCGAAAATGTTTGCGATTCATTTACTTGTAGGCTAAACAGATTCTTCTCCAATGGCCGACGTTTTCAGACAGTTCATGTTTTCAAATATAATGATTAGATCCTTTGAAAACCATAAAACATTCAAATTTACAATATGGGCCCGCCCATTGGGGCCTAAAGAAAAAGATGGACTGCTTGTGCCTCCAGTTTACTGACTGACCATCTGGCTCTGGTCTATGCCTGCCCAGGAAACGTGGTTCAAGTCAAACCATCTATACATATAAGCCTTTTGTGGCTTAGTTGGATGGTTATATTTCAAGCACTTGTTGGATGTCATGACATCTTCATTTTGGGTAAAAGTCCCATAAAATGGAGGCAACATCCCGACATGACCTTAGCTGTTGACTGGGACGTAAAACATCAATTCACTGAACAAACAAACAAAATCTGGCAACGAAAGGCAGATACTTGTGCTTCTATTTCAATAATTTTGTATTAGGGTAGTCAAAAGCGAGTAACCATATTTTTCCTAGATTGTTTGGAAACGACACCATATTGTGGATAGAAACAAACTGCTACATTTTTTGAAAGTCCATATCGTATATCAAATAAATGTAGATTGTTCGTCTAAAACTTTATACAGAAACATCATCAAGGTACATCTATATGATTTTGATATTAAAACACTATGACCTACTTTTGCATTCTTTTTGACAGCTATAGCTGCAGCCGTGGCTTCCAGAAGTGTCGTCAGTACATTCCGTGGTTTTCCAGCAGCTTTCCAATGGTAGAGCAGAGAATCGTAGATTGGTATGAGCTCCTCCACATGCAAATGGACGTGCAGTAGAGGCTTGGCTTCGTCAACTATTCGGTTAATGAGTGGAGAAGCTTCTCTGTAATGACAGGCATTTATTGATTTTGTTTGTTTCTGAAAACGCACATTCTTAGCATGTGAAAACCTTGCATGAACTTTTGAGATTTTTATCGGGAAAACATGTCCGTAACAAGTATACCCCCTTGAGCCCCACTTTTATACAGCAAAACTGGGGTATGTAGGGGTATACCTATTTTTCTTATTTTTGCTCCAAAACATAGATTGTGCCGGGTACTCGTTAGAACCGCCTGGGCAAGGCGGTTCTAACGTGTACCCTCGACCTATGTGAAAGTATTCACAAGGCTGTTCTAACGAGTACCCACAATCTATGTTTTGGGCAAAAATAAGAAAAAAATTGGATACCTATTTTTCTTAATTTTGCTCCAAAATATAGATTGTGGGTATTCGTTAGAATCGCCATGGCAAGGCGGTTCTAACGTGTACCCACAACCTATGTTTTGACAAGGCGGTTCTAACGAATACCCACAATCTATGTTTGAGCTAAAATAAGAAAAATATATAAAAAAAAATCCTCTGAAAATTATCGATTTTTGAGCTGAAAAAAAATAACTGTATTATATTATATGGGCATGTTTTCGTTATGAACCTACATCACTGCTAACTGTAATCTGATGATCTGGATGAATCCTTGTTTACATTACGAAAACTTGCCCATGTAAAATACAGATTTTTCTTGAGTTATAAAAATTGAAAATTTTCAGAAAAATTTTGATATTTTTGCTCAAAACATAAATTGTGGGTACATGTTAGAACCGCCTGGACGAGGCGGTTTTAACGAGTACCCACAATCTACGATTTGGAGCAAATATAAGAAATATAGGTATACCCCTGCAAACCCCAGTTTTTCTATATAAAAATGGTGTTCAAGAGGGTATACTTTTCGTGGACAAGTTTTCCCTCATCAGTACCTTTGAGTAGAATCGTCATGTTTGACTATGCCATTATAAATAAAGTTACGTGAAAATACCACATTGTCATTTGCTGTTACAGGAGATATAAATTTCAACCATAGAGTTTCGAAAGATTTTCATTTAAGGATTGAAATTCAGATTTTGCCTTTCACTGGATGATGAAAAACATTTGTCTGTAGCGCCCGAAGGGCTTCTCGGAGACATTAAAACAACTAATGTTTTTCATATTCCAGTGAAAGCTAAAATCTGAATTTCAATATTTATATTTACATTTTATATTATCAATCAAGTATCAGATTTTTAATTGCACATACATGTTATTTGACATTAAATCCGACTTGAGGTAATTTTGAAACAGTCAAAACGTCAAATTTTCGCGCTTAACGTTATGACGATACGCGACAGACGTCACGCGAACAAGAAGAAACAACGTCACTGGCTGGTTTTGACGTCGCCCCGCCTATAGGCGTGGCCTCTAGATCACGTGACTTAATGTTTTGCACTGGGAAATGAAGAACATCAAGAAAGATACTTTCATCTAGGACGAAAAAATGTATTAAAATGTCATATACTTATACATACTCGACAGTAATGACTACAGCTTGTCTCCGCCCACGTTTGGCTCTGGACCACTCAGCGTGCTCCTTAATCAGTTCATCTTCTACCTGGCTACGTCTCGGCCTTTTGTGATGTGCAAATGGATCTGAAAGAGGTTAAGGAATAATCATAACAAACTAGTTGTGAACACAGGCCGTCTCCTACTACGTTTCGATATGGGCCACTCAGTGTACTCCTTTATCATCTCATTTCCTATGACTGTAACTTGCGCATGCAATATACAGAGATTTTGTCTGTTGTAAAAACTGGAAATTTCATAAAAGAAATTTTGATTGGTAGATCTTTGCAATTGTGTGCGCACGTTGTATCTACCGGTCAACTTTATAAACCATTAGCTGAAAAAACACAAGTGCTGTAAGTATTCCTTCTTTTTCAAGTGGGAACACAGAAGACTTTTGCAGGTCAAGCAAAGTGTAAACTCGGCTTTGTTTATTTTCACGAGAGCAAAACGTGGTACTTAGTCCAACAATCTCGCCGACGCATACGAAACTTCATAATAGTATGCATTAACATTCCATGTCGCATTAACAGTTGGGTCCCCGTGTTCTTGTAAAGCAAGGAATAGAAATAATACTAACCAACAGCTTGTTGATTTTCCAGTGCTTCCTGCAGATAGTCCGGTGGAGGTCGAGCGAGTATGTGGTACGGAATATTCTCCCTAAACTCATCTGCTGAGATTTCGAAATACCGGGCCGCTTTTGCATGCAGTTCAACCCGCTGTGCCTCCAGAAGGCATTCATATGCCGTTTGCTGTAACAAGCTGTTTGTGAACTTCAGAGCAGAGCAGACCTGCAGTTCTCCTACCCTTGATATCATGCTATCCCGTGGACAGTAACATTTGTACTTGCTGCTACTGACATCTTCTCTCGCTGCAACCAGTTGGGCGCCATGGGAAGTAGGGGTTTTACCGCACATGAAAATACCGCTTTCCATGAGTCGACGGATGTATCTGCTCATTTTCGGTCGATGCGCTTTCGGTAGAAGCATCTCCAAGATGTCCTTTCGGACATTCATTCCAAGAACTGCTGCGCATTTTACTAGCAGCTGATCAGAAGCCCTCATCGAGTCAAGTCTTGCAATTATGAGCTCTACAAAGATAAAAGGATTAAGTACTTATGTATAAGTTTGTTAACTTCATTGCAAACTAGTTTGTATCATACACTGCAAATGGAAGCATACAAGTCTCAAGACTGATTGCGCAATTTCCTGATCATTGCCTACTTTTACCTTTCAATAAATCAATGTATCTCGTCTACCTGTATATCACATTCTTAAATTCGATGTGGAACGTTGAATTGGTACTTTATATTGGCATATAGATAAAGCATACTAAAAGGTACAAGTAGGCAATGATCAGGAAAAGGCGCAATCAGAGAGAAATTCCCACCCCAAAAACCGAAGCGGGAAAAAACCAAATTGTCAATTAGGTACTTATACTAACAGAACATATCGTAAGCCGAGTGAGCAGCTATTTCCCAATAAGCGGCCACTCAGTTACCCGAACTTAACTAAAACTACGAAAACGTACATATGGTTCAAACAGCACTAAGAAGCGACTCAAAAACATAAAACAAATAGAACCACAACATAAGTACATGTATCGCCTTGGAACGATCAGTAATATGAAAATACGGGGGGGGGGGCTTAAACCGGTTTTACAGGGACATAAACTCACCCTCGTCTTCTGCAGTTTCACAATATTTAGTTAGTTGTCCTCGTGGTGAATCTCTAGCTAGTCAATGCATCATCATGGACAAATAAATAAATCGTGAAAACCACTATGATGAATCAAAAACGAGGACTCACAGATTCAGTAAGCTGCTAAAGCATCTTAAATACCTTTCATGGATCTTGGAACTGGGATATCAAATGCAGTTATTCCTTTTGCAAACAGTGCAATCCTGTCCGGTTCTGTTGTTTCCAAATTTTCAGCATTTATTTCATCGTCTTGGAACGCTGGGACGTGGAGTCCTCTTCTGGTGGCTGTGGTGGTTATGGCAAGGCTTGCTCTTCTTTTGTTCGTTTGTAAAGGTGCTTCATGGGAATAACCCAGACTTTCTAGCATAGCACTTTCATCAGTCTGTTTTGTGTCTGAAAGCTGAAAATTTTCATGACAACTTGAAGTACTTACACATTCGAAATATAGCGTATTTTTGCATATTAAGATAATTTTTCAAAGGACAAAGAGCAATATTTCTTTAAATAATTGGTTTAATACAGTGAATTTTTTTCATGTTGTACGAGTGTATCAATGCGAACGAGATCTAAATCGGACTGTGACCACAAAAAATTAAAACCATTAAATTTTGACAAAATATAACTGAAAATCAGACTAGGCGTCTGTGTTTTATCTTCACCGTTTCTATTTATTCTACTTTGTCACATTCACGCTATAGGACCCTGACCTTATGGAACGATTTTGTTCGAGCAAAAATGGTGGACAATCTAATGTTGTTTGGATATATCTGTCCTGAACGAAGGTAAATTTAAAGACTTTTAACCATATTTCACTGTTCATACACAGTAATTTTGGAGGAAAAATGTTCATTTTATCAGCCTGTAGTCTTAAATAGAACAATAATGGTTACATTGTTCACATCTAGCTTCCAGATGCATTAGAAAGTGGTGTGCTCACCTAGTTAAGCGATGGCATATGTTAGGAAAACTTTTAAAACAGAACGAAAAAAGTATCGGTCAGCTTTCTTTGAACGAGTGAATGTGATATTTAAGGCGACAGATGCTCTGGATAACTTTCGGAAGCGAAAACAATAATAATTTATTAGAAAAACAGCAATTCATTCCACTGTACCCATACCTTTTGTTCCCAGACCTGTACAGTGTTTGTCGAGTAATGTTGCATTCCACTGAACGGGTGTCGATTTTATGAAGGGGATTCCCCTCAAATTCTGGACGGGTAGTCCGAGCGATATAATCACAGCTTATTTTAACAGCATGTTGTGGACAAATAACCAGACCAGCATGATTTAGCAAAGTGTGATGCACCACTTTACTTATAACCGTTGAAGAAAACTGGCTATCAAAATAAATATAAACCGCCTGCTTAATCATATTGAATAGATAGGTACTTGGTCACATCTCTCTCTCTCTCTCTCTCTCTCTCTCTCTCTCTCTCTCTCTCTCTCTACGATATAAGGAAGGTGCTAAAAACCTAGAGCGACACATGCTATTTATGGTCATAACTAGGTCAGGTGTTAACAAACTATAACATATTGGCGTTGGATTGTCTTTGGTAGACATTTTCTATTTTGTATGACATTTCATCATTAAAACCCCTGATGGACTCTTAGCTAATCGCGCTGCTTCCTGACAGATCCATAATTTCTAGTCTACAGCTTCCTTATATCAAATCTGTTGTCGTCATCGTAAGTTGTGTCAGGCAGTGGTTATATATACTCGGTTGCATGAGCTTTGGTGCAACATGATTTAACAAATCAGAGAGCATTTATATCGTACAGGATAATGACGCTGAAATAATACAAAAGTTTAATGGTACATGTATATAATATATTTATTTTGCATGGTAGTAAATCTTTGCCATTTGTCGCACGAATAGATAATCAGTACCGATATAATCTGGCACCTGGGATAACGTTGCCCGTTGAAATAAGTAAGTAAATAGTTTATTATTATCATATGCAACTGAATTTAAAACTTTCTAGAAAATATATCCCACCTATAAACCATAAAAAGCGGATAATCAAGGACCACCGATGTGGATTCATTTGACTCGAAATTGCGCAATGTGGCCCATACTATCTCCTGTTGAATGTTTTCACTTCCTCCAAAGGATCTAACAGTTTTCTTTTATTCATTTGTTTATAACGGTTTTCGTGTCCTATTACACGATTTGTAGTACTGGGCATATGTAGTTGTATCAGCCTTTCAACACAATACCAAAGGTTTAGGTCATACGGTGTGGTAAAAGGAATATTGTGAAAAGCGAGTGTTCGCAATAAAAACAGAGGTAGTGAGAAACATATATTCCATTTGTTTTACATTTTGAAGTCGAATTTTTGTACTGTTTGAACCTTATGTACGTTTCATATTTTGTTTGAACCTTATGTACGTTTCATATTTTATTCAAGTTCGTGTAACTGAGTGGCCGCCTTTTGGGAAATAGCTGCTCACTCGGCTTACGATATGTTTTCGAAGTATAAGTACCTAATTGTAAATTAAGTTTTTCCCACCTCGCTTTTTGGAGTGGGAATTTCTTTCTGATTGTGCCTTTTCCAGATCATTGCCTACTTGTACCTTTATAATAACAACTGTTGACACGCCTAATGCCTGGATAAATCGCTCATCTCCAGAAATTGAGAACTGCCTTTCATAGAATGAGTGCGGACAAAGATTTTGACGATTCAAAGGGTAAAATACAATCTTAAACGTACTCGAAACACCCGTACAGAAAGGGATTCAGAATACCCGTTCAAAGTAAAATATATGCTCGAAATACCCGCTCTGTATTCCTCGAAAAATACTGACCTGTTTCGCACGCGATTTGGGAACTTTAAATGTATGTACAGTGATTAAAACCAAGTTTTTTCTTTCTTATTTTACAGTGTAGCCCTCGTGTGCGTTTGGGGTTACTTAGTGTAAAGGAATATTCCTATTTTGACACATAAAGCGTGCTTAACTGAATTTTAGGATGATTTTTGTCTTTCGAATTTCATACATAATACATGAGCAAAGCCACCCGAACACGTGTGTGTGTCATTTATTTTCTGCATACCACTCCATTGAACAAAAACTACTTGCACTAACATAAACAAGATACAGACCAAGCTGCACATGTATTCAAGTTTGCCCTATGTGAAAATAAACTCAATTTACATCAGGAAAAATACCTGCGTCTTCATTATTTATCCTCCTGTCCGCCATTTTGGTTTGCTCGAAAAAAGCATTCCATTAGGTCAGGGTCCTATAGCGTGACCTTTGTATTTGGTTGATGGTAGCCGGATGGCGGTTCATATGTGTTACATGATTTTTTTTTTTTTTTTTTTTTTTTTTTTTTTTTTTTTTTTTTTGATTTTTTTTTAATATTGTAGATCTACGTTATTTCCCATCTGAGATTTCCCATCTGAGCTCTACTCTTTATTTTACAATATTTTAGTTTCCATTCATACTGGATTTTGAAACTTCTACTTGTCTTTGTATATCAAGGTACAGCAATAAAAACATGAAAATATTAAAATTATTTTGAATTTCAAAAACATTTAGTTGCACGTGCCTTCGTCTAAACCCAATCTTTGCTACAATAGGGATCATAATAATTCGTTTGTGTAAAAGCAATACACCTGGACATCTTTATAACACGCTTCGTTACAACACGGTTTTGGATATAACACTGATCTCGGACCCCAAATGGTCACTTTAGATTATTTTTGCTATATTCTTCTATATATTTTACTCTCGTTATAACACGGTTTGGATAGCTAACACGGAAATTGGCCTGGACCCTAACACTAGTGTTATAAAGAGGCGCTAATGGCGCTTTCACTTACGTCAGTTACGGAGACCTTCAGCAGTGTTGAATGACTCGCTCGCCTCAGAAATTTTGAGCTGCAAACTGGTTTGACGAGGAGTCTGTTCGGTATGAGAGCCGATTGTCGATGTTCTGGTCGACCATCATCGTGGACGACTATCAGCTGTTTCTTGTCGAGAATGTCTCTCAACATTTCCATGCACCACGCTGGTACGCCGTGGCTCCTCTCCCGCAGAAGTCTGGAATGAAACGAAATGATAAAATCAGTGGAAGTATTCGTGATATTTCTAGTTAAATGGAGTACAAGAGGTATATACTCGTACATATAATTTGACCTACCTATACAATAATATAAAGAAATCGGCATCTAAAGCCAAGTCTCAACTTGCTAGTATTATATTATCTCATCGTACTTCTTCAGATTAACTTATTTATTTAGGAAGAAACAAAAGTAACATTTGAGTGATAAATTCGATGAACAAACTATAACTGATTTTCATTAATTTTTAAATTGGTTGAAAATTACATTTCCTGTTAGTAAAAAATACTCAAGTAACTCACTTATCCAGATCTCTGGGCAGCGCTACAACATTCATCATCTGACATGCCAAAGGAGCCATGAATTTTAGATCCAGACCACCAAGATCTATGAGTTTCACTTCCGGTTCTTCTATGAACTGGATAGCCTCTTTACAGGACGGTTTCTCAATGATGCTGGGCCTGATCCCCAGGACAATCAAGATCTGTCTGATGGGGCACAGCTCTACCATGAACTCCCAGGAAGCAGTGTCGATGTTATGAGCGTCGTCGATGATAATGACGGTTTCTGAACCAGGCATCAGACACTGAAGTCGAAAACATTGAAGCACTGACGATGAGATATTGAAGACATAAGAAGTTTAGTTCGAAGGTAGGGAAAATCAATGTAGCAGTGTTACGTGCCAGGCGTAACTAGAAGATTAAGGAAACCAACAAGTTGGTTAGCCAGCAACAAGCTTTGTTTAAAATTTAACAAATTTATTTAGAAGTGATTTAACCAGTAATTACATGTGAAACAATCAAAAGCATATATACAATCAAACAAAAATGAATGTACAATACCTTTCAAGATGTTAATTCCCTTAAAGAATGTCTGAATGTCCCTCAGAATTTTTTAACACAAGTCTGTATCAGTTTCTGATCCCAAGAATTAAAGTTTGTTTCAAAATAGCACTATGTCCCAATCCAGAATCGAATATCACAAAGTAATCCAAGAATAAGTTTAAATTCCAGTAAGATAGATTTTGACTTCTTAATAGTAACAGTACCCAAAGATTGTCCTTATGAAAATTTGTAGCCCTTATATAGCACTGAGGAACATTCAGGATTCTTCCAGCAAATTCTATGATATCATATACTAAAAATAACAAGTTGTTTACCAAAATTTAATGTTTTGGAATATTCTAGAGAGGCCATTATCCTTCCAGAAAATTCCATAATATTCTTTTGACATAAAAAAAAGATTCTTCTAGAAGATTCTACATCTTTGGTTCTTCCAGATTTTTCCAGACTTTTCCTTCAAAGAACAATTTGAAATTTCTAGAAAATTCTGAAGTAAACAACCTGTTTATGTCCAATATCTGGGACACTAAAAGTAAATAATTGCTAAGGACAACAAGTAAACATCATATGTATAACATCATACTTTCCTGGGCATACTCCCTTGGGAAGTTTACCAGTACTGAATGCACATCTTTCAACAAGTAACTGTCATACATAACACTTCCCCTCTTCAAAGAAAAGAAAGTTTTATAAAATAAAGCTTTCTTTTGCAATACTGGATAATTGTATACAATATGTTTAGCAAAATTTGTGCAAAACTAATCAAATACAACAGCACAAAGCTGGACATCAGCATTGTAGAGGCACTTAAGCTCTGCTTAGGGTGTCTGGAATGATATTATCTCTTCCTCGGATATGTCTGATGTCAAGATTGTGCTCTTGCAACATGAGACTCCACCTGAGTAAACGCTGGTTCTTGTTTTTCATTTTATGTATGAAAGTCAGTGGATTGTGGTCACTGAAGACAACAATTGGTGCATGTGAAGAAGCTAAGTAAACTTCAAAGTGCTGAAGCGCAAGGATTAGAGATAGGCATTCTTTCTCTATGGTAGAGTAATTTCTCTGATGCTTGTTAAACTTTTTGGAAAAATAACAAACAGGATGGTCAACACCATTGTCATCTTCTTGCAACAATACACTGCCTGCACCAACATCACTGGCATCTACAGCCAACTTGAACTCTTTGTCAAAACTTGGTGCTAAGAGAACCGGAGCACTTCTAAGTATGGCCTTGAGCTTATCAAATGACTTCTGGCAGTCATCTGTCCAAACATACTTGGCCTTCTTACCAAGCAAGTTTGTCAGAGGCTCAGCTATAGCCGAGAAGTTGTTGCAGAATTTCCTGTAATATCCAGCCATACCCAGAAAGCGCATCAGTTGTCTTTTGCTAGTAGGTACAGGAAAATCTGAGATAGCCTCAACTTTAGCTTCTACAGGTTTTACCTGACCTTGACCTACAATGTGTCCAAGAAATGTCAAGTTTGCATGGCAAATTTCACTTTTTGCCAAGTTCACAGTTAGTTTAGCATCACTTAGCCGGTCAAAGAATGTTCTGATTGTCTGCAAGTGTTGTTGCCACTCCTCACTGAAGATAATAGCGTCGTCGATATAGGCTTTACAGCCATCCAGATTGGAAATCAAACTGTTGACCAGCCGCTGAAAAGTCGCAGGCGAGTTCTTCATTCCAAATGGCATGACTTTATACTGGTACAGTCCATCTGGTGTAACAAATGCCGAGATCTCCTTTGCTCTGTCCGTGAGGGGTATCTGCCAAAATCCCTTTAGCAGATCGAACTTTGTAACATACTTGGCATGTCCAATATTATCAATGCAGTCATCGATTCGTGGGATGGGAAAAGTGTCTGTTTTAGTGACAGAATTGACTTTTCGATAGTCTGTGCACATTCTAAATGTCCCGTCTGGCTTTGGTACAAGAATACAAGGAGAACTCCATTCACTTTGGCTGGGTTCAATGAAATCATTGTCCAGCAAATATTGAACTTCTTCCCTGAGATATTGCTGTTTTACAGGGTTCATTCTGTAAGGATGTTGCTTTACAGGTTTTGAACCTTCAATAATGTCAACATCATGATAGATTTTGTCAGTTCTGGATGGAATGTCCGGAAATAAGTGCTCATATTCGAGAACTAACTGTTTCAGTTCAAGTCTTTTGTCTGAATCAAGGTGAGACAGTTTCTGATCAAGATTCTGTAGTATGTCAGAATTCTGGAGTTTCGATGACGGGGGATCAGCTTTCTCCAAGTTGAAGTCCTCAGAGTCCATTTGATTTTGTTCATGAGGGACAGAATTAACTATATTTACTGATGAAATAACAGAACTATCCCTATCAATATACTTCTTGAGCATATTAATGTGACATAGCTGTTTTTGCTTGCGCCTCCCAGGAGTGTTAACAATGTAATTCACGTCACTTAACTTTTTATCAACAGTATACGGGCCATAATATCTAGCTTGTAAAGGTCTGCCAGGAATGGGCAAGAGAGCAAGTACCTTGTCTCCAGGTTCAAAATTTCTGTCTTTAGCATTTTCATCATAACGAATCTTCATTTTGCTTTGAGCAGATTTGAGATTGGACCGAGCTGCATCACAGGCCTTTGATAGTCTGTTTTTGAAATCAGACACATACTGAAGTAAGTTCAAAGAACTGTCATCATCTGAGAGAAATTTCTCTTTTAGAAGTTTTAACGGTCCACGTACAGTGTGCCCAAAAACAAGCTCAAATGGGCTGAACCCCAGAGACTCTTGTACAGATTCTCTTACAGCAAATAGAAGCAAGTGTATGCCTTCATCCCAATCTTTTCCAGTGTCAAAGCAGTAAGATCTGATCATGTTTTTCAAAGTTTGATGGAATCTTTCTAAGGCACCTTGGCTTTCAGGGTGGTAAGCCGATGACTTGTATTGCTTAATTCCAAGTTCGTACATGACTTGCTGAAAAATTCCTGACATAAAATTTGAGCCCTGATCTGACTGGATAGATTTTGGGAGGCCTACAAATGTGAAGAACACAAGTGCATTAACTATTGTTTTAGCCTTGATATTTCTGAGTGGGATAGCTTCAGGAAAGCGAGTTGAAGCACACATTATGGTCAGAAGATATTCACAACCTTTCTTTGTTTTGGGTAAGGGACCTACACAATCAATAATCACTCTGCTGAAAGGTTCATCAAAGGCAGGAATGGGCTGCAATTGAGCTTTTGGAATGGTCTGATTGGGCTTTCCTACCATTTGACAAGTGTGGCAGGATTTGCAATGCTGTGAAACATCAAATTTTAATCCTGGCCAGTAGAAATGATTTAGAATCTTGTGATAGGTCTTATTTACACCTAAATGGCCTGACATGGGTGTTTCATGAGCCAAGTTTAAGATTTCAGGGCGATAAACCCTAGGAACCACAATTTGGTGGTTAACAGTCCACTCATCTGCTGCGGAGACATCCGGAGGACGCCATTTTCTCATCAAAATGCCATTTTTGACATAATAGCAAACAGGGACCTGGGATATTTCTTTTTCATCTAAAGCCCTTTCAAATAAAGGCGAGATCTCAGAATCACTGTGTTGTTCTTTACAAAGCTGTGACCTTGACAGCTGGTCATGACCTTGGTCATTTGAGTTGGAAGGTGAAAGGTCATTTTCTGACCCTGACCTTGGATTGCTAGGGTCGGTCTGAATATCAGACTGACTAGGGGAAAGAGATGTTGAAATCTCTTTATTAAAGGACTGACCTATCAAAGTGTCAGTTAAATTTATGTCCTGCATCCCATCATATAATTTGGCTTTCTTAGCCATTGCCCTAGTAACAGCACAAGAAGGGTAAAGGTCAGGAATTTCCTGCTCAATGGGATCAGGCGGTTGATCAACACATGGTGTGCTGGTCAAAAGTGGGTTTACCACAACCTTATCTCCTGCCAAATCATTGCCTAACAGCAAATGAATACCTTTAAAGGGTAAGGAAGGTCTAATACCTACAGCCACGGGACCTTTAACTAAGTCTGAGGACAAATAGATATTATGGAGCGGTACATTAACAAATCCACACTCTACGCCCTGGATAAGGACACTTGTCCCAGAAGAAGACTTCTCGGAAAATGGCAAGGTATCTGCCAAGATAAGAGATTGAGAAGCTCCGGTATCTCGTAAGATTTTGATAGGGGTAGACTGGGCAGAGTCACTGTTAAGTGACACAAAACCATCTGATAAGAATGGTTCATAAATCTCCATAATAGAATCCTCAGAGACTGACTCTTTACAAGTTCTGGTCAGTATAGGGTTTTCTTCCTGGATACAAGACTGTGGTTTAGCCTTTAAGGAGGTGAGGCCTGTCGGTTTAGCACTATCTATATTTTCTCTTTCTTTCTTTCGTTTCAATGCCAAACATTCAGAAATAATGTGGCCAGTTTTCTTACAATAATTACAAATTGGCTGGGATAAGGGATTTTGTCCTTTGTTTTCACTAGAAAATTTGGGTTTTGGACTGGAATTGTCAGTTGGATTACTGGGATTGGCTTTGGGACCGGACTGAGGGGAATATGGTTTTGACTGAGGGGTAATTTGCTTTGATTGAGGGTTATATGGTTTCCTAGGATATGGCTTGTTGACAAATGAAGCCTTATGAGTCAAAGCATAGTCATCAGCTAAACGTGCTGCTGTTTCCAAGTTTTCAACTTCTCTTTCGTTCAAGAAAGCCTTAACATCAGAATTTATGCACCGTTTGAATTCTTCAACAAGCATGAGCTGCCTTAGCTTTGCATGATCAGAACCTACTTTCTTTGAAGAACACCATCTATCAAATAGTTGCTCTTTTGTTCTAGCAAACTCAACATGAGTCTGGTCATGTTCTTTTCTACAGTCTCTAAATTTCTGCCTGTATGCCTCAGGGACCAGCTCATAAGCCTTAAGAATAAATTCCTTTACTGTATCATAATCTGAGCTTTGCTCAAGAGAAAGCTGAGTGTAAATTTCTCGAGCCTTACCAATTACAACACTTTGCAAAAGCAAGGTCCAATGCTCTTTTGGCCATTTCAAGTTTTCTGCCACCTTCTCAAAATGTAAGAAATATTTGTCAACCTCTTTTTCTTGAAATGGAGGAACGAGACGAATGTGTTTTGTGACATCAAATACTGTACTAGTAGCCAAAGGCAAAGATTTTGATTTTGATTTGTCATTAAGTTCAATTTCCTTCATTCGTAACTGAAATTGCCTTTCTCTTTCTTTTTCTTCATTTTCAAATCTCAATTTTTCTTTTTCAATTTCGAGCCGTTCTTCTCGTTCTAATTTTTCTTTTTCAAGCCTTTCTTCTCTTTCTAATTTTTCTTTTTCTAACTCAATTTTTTCTCGTTCTAATTCTCTTTGTTTTTCCTTCTCTCGTTCTTCCATTTCTAACTTTTGTTTATGCATTCTTTCTTCTCGTTCTAAAGTTTCCAATCTTATTCTTTCTTCCCTTTCGGCCTTTTCTGCCCTTATTCTTTCATCCCGTTCTAAAGTTTCCAACCTTATTCTTTCTTCATACTCAAATTTTAGTTTTTCCATCTCAATTTGTCTTTTGATTTCTAGTTCCCTCAACTGCAAGTCAGTCTGAGTGACTAGAATCTGAGAAGTAGCCGAGGAATCAAAAATTTCCTCGTCAACAAAAAACTGAATCAAAATGTTCTTAATTTCATGTTTTAGCATGGAAGTCTTGATATTTGACAACCCATAATGATCAGCTATGTCTAAGAGGTCACTCTTTTTGGCCTTATCTAACAGCTCCTGAGAAGGCGCAGCAATAAAGTCACTTAGTTTGAATGACATGGTTGCTTTTTGCTGGCTTTAACTATTTAAACAGCAAACAGTGAAGATACTTTAGAATTTTAAATAAATTTGGTGCACAAGAAATTTCAATCCCGGACTCGAGCCCCCAATTCTGTTACGTGCCAGGCGTAACTAGAAGATTAAGGAAACCAACAAGTTGGTTAGCCAGCAACAAGCTTTGTTTAAAATTTAACAAATTTATTTAGAAGTGATTTAACCAGTAATTACATGTGAAACAATCAAAAGCATATATACAATCAAACAAAAATGAATGTACAATACCTTTCAAGATGTTAATTCCCTTAAAGAATGTCTGAATGTCCCTCAGAATTTTTTAACACAAGTCTGTATCAGTTTCTGATCCCAAGAATTAAAGTTTGTTTCAAAATAGCACTATGTCCCAATCCAGAATCGAATATCACAAAGTAATCCAAGAATAAGTTTAAATTCCAGTAAGATAGATTTTGACGTCTTAATAGTAACAGTACCCAAAGATTGTCCTTATGAAAATTTGTAGCCCTTATATAGCACTGAGGAACATTCAGGATTCTTCCAGCAAATTCTATGATATCATATACTAAAAATAACAAGTTGTTTACCAAAATTTAATGTTTTGGAATATTCTAGAGAGGCCATTATCCTTCCAGAAAATTCCATAATATTCTTTTGACATAAAAAAAGATTCTTCTAGAAGATTCTACATCTTTGGTTCTTCCAGATTTTTCCAGACTTTTCCTTCAAAGAACAATTTGAAATTTCTAGAAAATTCTGAAGTAAACAACCTGTTTATGTCCAATATCTGGGACACTAAAAGTAAATAATTGCTAAGGACAACAAGTAAACATCATATGTATAACATCATACTTTCCTGGGCATACTCCCTTGGGAAGTTTACCAGTACTGAATGCACATCTTTCAACAAGTAACTGTCATACATAACAAGCAGATACATCGAAAATAACAGAAAAGGGTTAATCTCACATTACACTAACTAAACGCTAGCCTTGCCCAAGGCTTAGCATTTGAAGAAATCAATATTTCTGACTTTTTTTTCAAAATTACTTTTTTCAAATTTTGTGGCTAGTCTATAGACCATGGCTCGATTTGCTAATTCTCAGCCAATTCACTTCAACATGATAAAAGTACAGAAATAGACCAACCAAGGGATAAAACACTTAAAGACGACACTTCATTAAAATATAGATACTGTAATATTGTTTTCATAAAAAAGACAATAGTTAGCCGACTAGTAGCTAGTCTAACCAAACGCAGAAGAACAGTTTTATAAAAGGAACAGGAAATGGACTTTATATTACCATTTAATTGGCTAATTACTTGTACATGTACATACGTAGAGATCACTATTTTTAAAGCTAATTTCATAATGATTAGCATTATTTGAGCCTGTGCGTGAGAAAACCAACAATGTGGGTTTCCAACAAAGGTCCGACACAAACCGGGATGCACAATCACAGAAGATGGCTAGAGGCTGGAAATTTTGGATTTAGAAAGTAAGGGAAATGTACAGTATCCGTGTAGCGTGATCAGCTTCGCAGTTACAGCTGATTATGTGCCTTTGATTTTGCATATTCAATTTGTTGGTTTTCTCATGCGGCGACTCATTGTGTTGTTAAGAATCGCCATCGGAGGCGTATGAGCTTATGTACGTCTTTACCGTTTGTGTAACTGCCCGTAAGAGTTCTCTTCTCTTTGCTTTCTCGTCTACTGTCTTCTCTGATAAATTGGCTGGCTTTTCACGCTGTAATATGAATCCTTCTCTAAACATTATATTGTTAAACTGATGCTATTATTTAAGTCGTCTTGCGTCACGCAAGCTCTTTGAATATTGTTATTAGTTTCAATAACGTATCATTTAAAATTTTGCAAATGCCGTTGGCTGGTGTTCCTTTTAAATAATGGAACCGGAACAACAAATCTTACTAAATAATATAATGTTATGTTTAACTTAGTCTTTGTACTAATGTACGAGAATAAAATAAAAATAAAACTGAGATCCTTTAAGAGCAGTGAATATATTAATGAGAAAGGATATGAACCCATACCGCGGATTTTGGCTACTTAAGCCTCTTCAGTGTCCCTATAGATTTGGCAACATGGAGCCAAAGGGAAAAACAATTTTGAAAATTTATATTTTCTACAACTTACATTTAAACAGATCACATCATTGAGCAGATACAGGTACTGTGAGCTATCTTCACTCAGCTGCTCAGTAATATGTTCATCAAGTTCACATTCTGACTCAACGCCACAGTTTTTCAACAATGTACGTAAGATGTGGCCAGCGATGAAATATGGAATGCTGCTACCATGTAACTCAATGCAACATGATATCACTCTGAAGGGCAAGGCATATTTAAATTAACGAAACATTACGAAAACATGCCCATGTAATATACAGAATTTTCTTAAGTTTAAAAACTGAAATTTTTCAATAGAAATGTTTTTATGTTTTTCTTATTTTTGTTCAAAACGTAGATTGTGGGTACACTTTAGAACCCCACAATCTATGTTTAGGAGCAAAAATAAGAAATATAGGTATACCCCTGCATACCCCAGTTTTTTCTATATAAAAGTGGGGTTTAAGGGGCTGTATATTGCACGACTGGTTTCCTGGTGATACGCATTCGTGCAGACTTTGGTATTTAAACATTCATTTGTCCTACTACAATTACATCGTCTCGGTTGATTTTATATGAAATCTAATACATTTTGTTAAATTTACTCCATGATTACTTTTGCAAGTCTGCCAAAAGGAATAAGTTGAGCAAATACTATAATGAGTTGTTAAAACAAAGGAGAAACTTAAATATACATTTTGTTGTAAAGTTAAAAACTTGATAAGATAATAGTGTATTCAGAAGTTGAATCAAACCGTATCTCGACGTTATGAACTTAAAACGATTAACTTGAACAATGTATCAATTAATAAAAATAAATACATTATATATCGCTCATATCATACATATCATAATCACGTACTTCATATTTTTGTCCTCTGCAATATCAACAATTTGATCCAATAGCTTAGTCTTTCCAATTCCAGCTGCACCGCTAAACACTAAATGTTTCCTGGTGCCTGAAGTTTTCAGCTTTGTCAGCTGCTCTCGAAATAAGAACTCCTCAACTTGCCGACCTAGGATAGGAGAGTATTTGTAATCAGATGTGAATAAAACAAGTAAGCAATGGACAGGAAAGGCAATTTCCGGCATAAAACGCCTAGGTGGAGAAGATCTAAATAAGTAGATCTACCATCAGATGTTATCTTATACAAGTTATTTCTTGCTATGTAAAACAACATTCCCATTAATAAAAAAACGCGAATGTAACACTAGAAAAAAGTGTTATATGCTCTAACAAAATCTTAATAAAATGAAAATACAATAAACAGGATATGAACAGGCCTGTATATGTATTACAGTCATTTAAACATTTAATTCATTTAAGCCTGGCGCCCTTTTTGTGGAACATAGGCAAACAACATAGCCCCAGATGTGACGCCGCAGAACGCGTCGTCCCATCTGGGGCTATTCTGTTTGCTTCGAGGATTTTCATCGAAAAATGAGATAAAAAAAAATAGAATAGCTCCTGGAGCCACTAAAACTCGAAGTGGAATCGCCCAAATGATAGTGATGGGCAAATCCATTCGTCAAAAATGGATTAATTAGTAAGTAATTCTAACATTGAAGGGCCTTACCTAGCAACGGATAGTCAGAGTGAGCAATACTCTTAGGGGTCATCGTATCTTCTTTTGACTGCTCCAAGAACTCCCTTATGATCCCAACATTGGTTAAACCTTTCATCTGTTTTGTAACAAGAACTTCAAAATTGGATTTCGGGAGACGACAGTTTTGGAATGTTTCATTGTCACATGACACTTTGTTTGGGTAGTGCATCATCAAGCGGGCCGCCATATTGACCTTGCGACCTATCACTGAAACAAGAAACAGATAGGCAAAATAATTTCTTTATGTACTTGTGTCTTCGGGTTGGAATTTTAAATTTGAATTTTGCCTATATTAGTCCTGGGACTACTATTCTCAATCTACATTTGAATGCAGTGTATGACCATCAAAACTGTGTTTTCTTCACTTGTTACAACAAATTATTGTCTACGCGCCAGCGCGTAGACTACTCTAAAGTTTGAGATTGACCTACTTTTAATTAAATTACAAGACAACTCGTACACCTCTCTACAACTGCAACTGCACGTTTGAGTCTAGTGGCTTGACCATCGTGTTAGTAGGATTCCGGGTCGTTTCGCCAAGGACCGTGTAAACACCCAAAACACCCAGGCAAACCTCCCTTTGGTTGGTAACATTTGTACCAATGGTGCAGTAGGTATCAAAAATGGGGCAAATTGTTAAATTCGTGGAACTGGTGCATGACTGCATTCTATCTAAGCAACAACGGAATGAAATGAACCGACGGTATTGTGACGCTACATGGTCAGGCCTGAAAGCTTGATCGCACCCCACCTGCCGTGTAGCCAATTACATTCTATCCAAGCCACAACGGAATGAAATGAACCGACAGTACTGTGACGGTCGATTGTCAGGTATGAATGCTTTGACCGGGCAGCGTTTTATTTCTGTTCAGTCACACGAACCACGATGAAATGGGAGTACGGTCAGATTCTTTGACATTCAAGTTTATATATGCGAAGCGTAGACC
This sequence comes from Rugalucina vietnamica, assembly GCA_964017185.1. Lineage (NCBI taxonomy): Eukaryota > Metazoa > Mollusca > Bivalvia > Lucinida > Lucinidae > Rugalucina > Rugalucina vietnamica. Next base: position 7,963,944 of record OZ024872.1, read on the forward strand.
AAGCTTTTTGTAAAAGCTTATACTTGTATCGATGCAATCGATGAGGCACAAAACGGAATAAAATGTCTCTTACCTGAATATTCATGACGACTGGTGTGGCCGACTACACCACAAAATGTTGTACCCGTTGTCACACCGATTGAAACACGTCTGAAAGAAAGAAAGAGCCCATCCCATAGGCAATGTTTACTCAAATATATTTACCTTACAATTTGCTTTTGACAGGATAAATGTATTCAGGCATCTAATCGGAACATCCAAATATGAGAAGATTGAACTATGTGAGCCGCCTCATGGGAAAACCAACAATCTGCATAGGCGAAAACAAAGGCGCAGATCAGCTTCGCAGTAACTGCGAAGCTGATCAGCGCCTTTGTTTTCGCTATACGGATAGTACAATTCCTCTACTTTCTAAATCCGAAATTTCCAGCCTCTAACCATCTTCTGTGACTGTACAGTTCGGTTTGTATCGGACCTGTTCAGAAACCAAATTGTTGGTTTTCCCACGAGACGGCTCATGTTTTATGAACGTTGCAGCTGTATATTGATATACGGAAATGACTGTCGAGTTAGTTCTCTGATTTCTACTTACATTACACCCGGTATGGTATTCAGTCTCGCTTTCATTCTTCCAGATGACAGGATGGCATGTGCACAATCTTGCTCGTGCTTGTATCCTGGCAACCCGAATATAATCAAGAAGGTGCAACCCTGAAATGTTTATGTTTCCTCCATAAGGTTAATACATTTTGACATTTAATTATAGCAACATATCTCTCATGAAATGAACGTCAATATTCATGTTTTGCATAATTTTATCATCACATATGCCAATATCAGAAGAGACCATGAGTATTTTTGTATTTATGGTGAATGCTGTTGTAGAAATAAATCTGATTTGTAAATAAGATAAAAAAAAATACTATCGATACAGTTCAGTGTATTTGAAGTAGGAAAAGATGACTAAGAGTGACCAACACTTACCTTATCAAATAGGAAGACTTTATTCAAGCAACCTGTGGATGGCAGAGAACAAATCAATGACAGTCATTGTTGCCACCACCAACAACTAAGCAACAAGAGTCTTAATGCTCAATTGATATTTTGTAAAACCATTGTGACATACAAACATTGAACACGTTGAACTCAGATAACTTTGGAGGTAACTAATAGCATGGTCCGTTCTTTTTCTCCGATTTTTGACGATGTCAAATAAATGATTTTGTATGCTCCCGACTGCAAGAAGTAAATATACAAATATGCAACAATAAGTCGGTCTCTGGGTTTAAATGCTTTATTTCGCAGTGATATTTTTAAACTTTGGTAAGGCTGTACAAACAGCTTTAGACAGATCGATATCCCTATTGTTGTTGTTCGCATCCTTCCATTCTCAAATTACCGTGCATAGACTTTGTCTGTGTGTATACGAGTTCAAATATCTTCTGTAGAAGATTGGTGGAGTCTTTCTTGTCATCTAGTACCAGGTTCATAAAGACAATCGACACCTGTCTCATTTCTGATAGATATTCCAAGGGCTGGTCATCGTCCAACTGAAAATTGATACAATTGGCCTAAATGCTCAAACGGCAAACTCGAGTGAAAGGGGCTGTAAGATTCTGAGCAATCTAGACGAAAACAACTCGGGAAAATCCTGTCTTTGAAATTGTTGCTGCTGCGGTGATGTTCAAACACAAACTATATATTAACAACAACAGAAGATGGCTAGAAGCTTTAGTTGTTGAACTGGAATGTATTGCCTCCGTAGATACCGTCATGATGTACACATAAAAAGTTTTTGGAAGAAAGAAGTTTTCATTCTTAATAGTCCTCATTAATCCATTTGCCAGTCAACTACTACCAGCTTTAAACACATCTCAAAATGAACTATTTGTTCCCTAAATGTCAAAGCTTTTGTTTGGAACACAGTGTCCTTTTAGAGCTTACATGCATTCAAACAAATGCACACTAAGCTATATGTCCTACAAAAAGAACAACGAAAAACAAACTGAGTTAATCATTGAAATAATCCTAATAAACACTTGCTCACTTTAATACTTTAAAATGTCATTTAAGGCCGCGTCTCCACGGACAATGTTTCTTTGACGAAGATGCTGATCGTTCCAAGTCGATACTTCTGTGGTGGTTCTTTTTGTTTTATGTCTTGGTGTTTTTAAAAAAATTTTCGTGCTGTTGGCGCCTTATGTATGTTTTCATATTTTTAGTTAAGTTAAGGTAACTGAGTGGCCACCTATTGGGAAAATAGCTGCTCATTCGGCTTACGATTTGTTTCATGGTATATGTACCTGATTGTTAGTTTGGTTTTTTCCCACCTCGGTTTTTGGAGTGGGAATCTTTTTCTGATTGCGCCTTTTCCTGATCTTTGCCTACTTGTACCTTTTTTTGTCACAGAATCTTTGGCAATGAGTTTGTGTTCACACACAGCAAAGATTACTTATACTGTATACTTAGCTCGCTCACCTTTGTCATGAAACTTCGCCACAGATTTGAGTTTACACGAGCATATTTTTCTGCGATAAACCTACTTTGTCAAAGAAAAATTGTCCGTGGAAACAAGGCCTTACCTTTTTCAACACTGGTAGCAGTATGTAGAGCCGCAGAGCAAGATCCAGACGCATTTCTGTTACCGTTTCAACAACTTTTCTGACTGAAATAAGACAGGTGTTACAGTGAGTTGGCATCATCCCAGCAAACATGACGTCATAATGGCGTCAGATCGACGTCGATGCAGGCACATGACGTCATAACGTCATAATGACGTCAGATCGACGTCGATGCGACGTCATCATTGACGTCGCATCGACGTTGATATGACGTCATTATGACGTCATGTGCCTGCTGGGATAGTAGTGTTGCGTTTTAGTTCTTATATTAAAACAATTATGATATGATCGAATTATTTCTGAGTAAATTATCTGTGTTCATTAACTTAACGTTCTCCTTTATTCTAACACACCTCGCCTATATAGCCAATGTTAAAAAACGTGTTATATTGTGCAACAATTTCACTGGGCGAATAAGCGTGACGTTACTTTGCGGCATTTGTGACGTCAGCTATCCCACAAAGCAGCGTTAGACGGTGAAACGTCGTTTTAGCGCACACCAAACGTAATAAATGTGTGTAAATACCAGCATTACAGTCAAATATTTGGCGGGATATCTGCAATGCAATGGTGGAAAGCTGAACGATATCGACGGTTTCAGCAACATTTATTCCGTTTATTGTGTGTTAGAATCGAAATAGATCAGCTCAAGTGCGTGAATTGTTGAGTAATAATTCACTGTTTGTCGGTCAGTTGTAAGAAGATAAATCACTCGCGCTACGCGCTCGTGATTTGATCTTCTTTACAACTGACCTCCAAACAGTGAATTATTACTCAACAATTCACTGCTAGAGCTGATCTATTTCTTAAATATTTGTTGAAAATAAAAAGAAACAAATAATTTAGATTTTAAAGCCAAGACCAATTACAATTTCTGCACACTCTTGTGCGGTAAGTCTTAAGTACGAAAATGACTGTTTTTCGCGAAAAGGACTAAAATACGAAAAGGACTTTGATATTGGACAAACAATCATTTTTGTGTCATTAATTATGTTTATTGATAAAACGTAGCGTTTATTTTGGTTAATGGTTCTTTCTTGTTTTATTGTGGTAGTCCATGGGTCTTCCAAATAAATGACAGTTCTACTAAATCATTTACTTACGTTTTCCAAACTTGCTTCCAAGTTTCATTTTGCCCTGTACCATTCCCTTCATTTGTTTGGGTTTATCCTCTGCATATGTGCCCTCGGGTTTACTGGACGTCACCTCGACCGTCATGGCTGAGGCGATAGGATCCAGCTCCCTTTCCGTTAGGGATACAAATAATTTTCTGCCTGAAAATGGGTGGTAATGAAAATAAAGTAAAACATTGGTCGATTAGCATTATTCTTATTTCAGTAGTTTTGTTTTGTCAAAATATAGATCAGGATAACATGTCCATATAATATATACCCCCTTATACCCCAGTTTGTTTATATAGTAAAACGGGGGTTAACAGGGGTATACATATTTTCCTTATTTTTGATCCAAACCATAGATTGAGGGTAGAACTCGGCGAGGCGGTTCTAACATGTACCCGCAATCAATGTTTTGAGCAAAACTGTCGAAAATAGCATTTTTTTTCCAAAGAAAATTTAAATTTTTACTGCATGAAAAAATCCTATATATTGCATGGACAAGTTTTCGTAATTGATTGTTGGTTTGGTTCTGTTAAAGGTTGTTATAAAATGTATCATTTATGGTGTAAGCATATATGATAAAGAGTTTCATTTCAAGCAGTGAAGACATAGACATAAACAAACCTTCTCTCCAGTTTAATTCTGATGAATGACCATGAATAATATCATTGAAAGCCACAGAAAGCAAACTTACTGTAAAGTTTCGAAAAGGTAAACGGTCATGATGAAACTGGTCATACCTCGTTTAGATTCATAATGCAAAAAGAGCATTTACTCGTATTTATTTATATATCTTTTAAAGTATCATGACTGCATGTCTTATACACTGGGTGCTTCCTTCGTCCCGATATAAAAAGGTTTTGTTTGACTTTTACTATAGGTCCCGATAGGATTTGGTTTTGTTTGATTCCGGTATCAGATTTTTTTCTACAATAATTCCTAGAATTTGGTCAAAGATTTGATTTGATTCTTATTTATGACGTCATTGAAAGAATTTCAAATCATAATATAGTGCTTTGAATGCAATTTTATAGTAAGATTACATTTGATTCGTGAAAAAGTGAAGTAATTTAAGCAATTTATGTTATAATTGACTCTATTTTGTAGAGATTTACTGTGTTAAAGAAGTAGAACAAAATCCGTTACCAAAAAGTCAAACAAAACCTTTTTATATCGGGACCAAGGAAGCACCCAGTGTTATATACACTATTGAAAATCACGTGGTATTGTAGACATACAAACCGATAAATGATCGGTGACACACACTGCAATTGAGAACGAAGTTAAGGTTAGATTTTAGAGTTTTCTCCTACAGCCGTTTCTTCTACTGACGGATAGATAGGTGCAGTCAATGCAGAAATTGAACATTTATTGAAAGAAAGTAACATAGGAATCCCGGTTATTTCGTCTTCACAAACACTTAAATGTTATTGTGTTGGAAGTACTATATGTTCATGGGGCGGACGTGTTTGCGAAAACGAAATAACCTGGATTCCTTATGTCACTTTCGTTCAATAAATGTTCAATTCCTGCATTGACTGCACCTCGGATCCAATATGGTTATTTTGGATCCGAGACTGCACCTATCTATCAGTCAATAGAGTAAACGCTATATAGGAGAAAACTCGAATTTCTCATCTCAACTTCGGACAGAATTTCATTGTGAGTTACCCATTCCGATATCGACTATACATAATTCTCTTATTTTATATATGTGCAGTGAGACAATTGAAAAATACAATGACCAAACCTGACGCCGGTTGTTGTTGGGCCTCTATTAAACATGGTGTTGGCAAACTGTGGCTTCTAACCCTATTTTCGGGCTTCAGACCTGCAATCTACAAAGTAAATAATGTCAAATCAAATCCGAATTTATGATGATCTCAAATATCAAAATAACAATAAAGCAATTTTGAAGCAGGGAGCGCCGTGACCTTATGCGTCGGGCTCCGAATCGAATGGTCCCGGGTTCTAATCCCGCCGGGGTTCCATGTTGTGTCCTTGAGCAAACCGGGCGTATACGCGTATAATTCATATCCAAGACCTCGTGAGGCATAACCATATCATCCTACCCTTTAACGTTATATATCTCTTTAACGTAATGTCCGCCACTCGATCCAAGATACTAACTAATTTAACGAGTTGAGGTCTTAACGATGATGTTAAGCTAACGATGCTTTGAAGAACTGGGTCCTGATTTCTACTTCTTACGCCCAACAATTAACTGCTGACTATAACCGGCGCTGCCACGGTCGGGAAATAAAACGGGTAGAAATGATGAAAGATGGGTGATGTTATGAATGAAAATGATGACGAGTTTAAACTACAGTTACTACTGCTAGTGCGCCCTTACCTTCACATGTCTATGATCTTCTAAGAATTGCACGTCGTATCTGTCTTGTTGAGCGTATAGATCCCACGCCTCGGGGGACATCACTATATCGCCGGACTGGCAGAACGCCTCCGCTGCGTTGACGGCGGTGACGGCGGGGCCCAGCTCCACGTAGTGACGGTACTCGTTATTGCCTAGGAACGTGACGGACATCTCACCCGCTGATACTCCTGCAAGGCACAACATATCAAATGGCTACCACGGTATTTTAAATAGCAAGATAGAAAATTATGTGTGCAATCTTGACAACTTTTTGCTATCATCAGGAAAACATGGCCATGCAATATATACTCCCTTAAACCCTACTTTGGGGTATACAGGGGTTTACCTATTTTTCTTATTTTTGCTTCAAAACATAGATTGTGGGTACTCGTTAGAACCGCCTCGGCGAGGCGGTTCTAACGAGTACCCACAATCTATTTTTGAGCAAAAATAAGAAAAATATCCGAAATTTTTAGCTGAAATTTTCATTTTTAAAGCTAACAAGAAAAATATATCATCTTAATTCTAACATGCTATAAGGGGCGGTTCATAGAAGTTTGAGCGTTGACGGCAGTGACAGCGGGACCCAGCTCCACGTAGTGACGGTACTCGTTATTGCCAAGGAACGTCACGGACATCTCACCCGCTGATACTCCTGCTCAAATAGCAACCACGTATTTAGCAAAGTAGAAAATTATGTGTGCAATCTTGACAACTTTTTGCTTTAATCTTTTGTAGGCACAACAACAATCAACAGCTTCGAACAGTATATACAGTAAAGACACTTTGACCGCGTCGCCTAACCTTTATAAACACTAGGAAAAGGGGTACCCACTTTCTTTAGACATTTTTCAGTGCCATGTGAAGCAAGTAGGCACAATCGCACCGCATTATTGAAAACGTACTCATATTTGAAGCAGTCCGACGAACAAATGAATATCAATGCCAAAGTTAACTCATTTAGGCCTGGTGTCTCTTTTGTGGGACATAGGCAAACAGAATAGCCCCAGATGAGACGCCGCAGAACGCGGCGTCCCATCTGGGGCTATTCTGTTTGCTTAGAGAATTTTCATCCAAAAATTGAATAATATTTAAAAAAAAAAATCACACCTGATGCCCCTAAGAACTGAAGAGGACTCACCCAAATGATACTGATGGGAAAATCCATTCGACAAATATGGGTTAAACCTACACGGTCAAAGAAATCTCACTATGCCAAATGAGCCGCCTCGTGGGAAAACCAACAATGTGGTTTCCGAACAGGCCCGACACAAATCAGGCTGTACAGTCACAGAAAAGAGCTAGAAGCTTGAAATTTCGGATTTAAGTAGAAGAGGAACTGTACTATCCGAGTAGCGAAAACAAAGGCGCTGATCAGCTTCGCTGATCTGCGCCTTTGTTTTCGCCTATGCAGATTGTTGGTTTTCCCATGAGGCGGCTCAAATGATTGTAATGAAGCTGTATTAATACTGCAAACATTACTGTGGACTTTGATCCATTACTCGTACTTGTTAAATGTACATTTATTTATTTATTTATTTATTTATTTATTTATTTATTTATTTATTTATTTATTTATTTATTCATTTCAATGATAAAGCTAATCAATATTGTATCTGTTTATCTTTTCAACCTACCTATTTTGACGGTGAGTTTCACGCCAATGTCCGTGTCCCACTCACCGCACCTGTCCTGCATATCCAGGCAACAGCCGACCACCTTGGCTAACTCCGCCTGCAGTTCCTCAACACGACCAACTCGCCAGATTGCTAGGATTGCGTCTCCTGGAAGAATGAAACAAGACTAAGAAGCTCATGCAATGTCTTGAAATATAAGCGAACACGAGAAGGAAATAAGCACAAAATAAGGAACCCGTTGAACCAGTTTAAACTCTCAACACTTCATTACTATTTGTTGTGGTCCGCTATATTTTTGGCTTCCGTGTCTGTTTCCGCTATTTCCATCATATGAGTGCCAAAATATACTTGGATAAGTTTTACTAAAGCCCTGTTCATACTGTCCCTGTTTAGCTCCCCGGGATAAACAAGGACGAACAGAGGTTAGAACTGGGCCAGTGGTAACGGGGCTTAAATGGTCACATGATTGGAAAGAGGTGACTTAAAAGGACGACCGACCGTATGTTCTCTTTGAATTAAAATTGTTTCCCGCCTTGACAGGAGTTTGAATCTGGTTGAGCTAGCCCCTGGTCATGGTTTACATTTTTCATTTTTTTATTTATAACGAAATTTCTAAATATACATATCATATAGATCTATATATTTCCTTTCCGTAAAAATGCACAGCTTTCTATAAGAACGATTCGCCATCGCGACCGGATATTTTATATCACGACAGCGGTTACCGCTTTTACATTTTTTTTTACATAATTCTACAATACCTGCAAACTTGAGAATATCCCCGTCAGAGCCCAGGATACCCTCTACCAGGGCCCCAAGGTATTCGTTCAGGGTCCTCGTCAGTTGGTCTACACCCGACTTTCCCATACCGCTGTATTTCTCACATAAAGCCGTGAAGCCTGAAAAGTAGCTTTAACCCATATTTGACGAATGGATTCTCCCATCATTAACAATTGGGTGAGTCCACTTTCATTTTTATGGGTGTTAGGAGTGATTTTTATTTTGTATCTGATATATTTTCGATGAAATTTTCGGTGCAAGCAGAATAGCCCCAGATGGGACGCCGCGTTCTGCGGCGTCACATCTGGGGCTATGCTGTTTGCCTATGTCCCACAAAATGACCACCAGGCTTATAGGAGTTAAAATGACAAGAATGCCAAAATGATAAACGTCGATTTGAAATCAGCATCAGGAAAAAACATGTCCGTGCAATGAATACCCCCTTAAACCACACTTTAACATAGCAAAATTGGGGTATGCAGGGGTATACCTATTTTCCTTAATTTTGTTCCAAAACATAGATTGTGGGTTCTCGTTAGAATCGCATCGGCGAGGCGGTTCTAACGTGTACCCACAATCTATGTTTTGAGCAAAGATAAGAAAAATATCAAAAATTTTCTACTGAAATTTTTCATTTTTAACAACTTTAAAAATATCTGTATATTACATGGGCATGTTTTCGTTATATGTGTCACGTTCGCCATATGAACATTCTTATTTGATTGTATTGTGGTTTAACTGGAAATTTGAAACCTAACCGGAAGAGGATGTCTGTTACATGTACCTGAAACGTCTTCGAACACCACACCGTGGTAACACGGTAACTCTCGGTTGTGGTCTCCATTGATAGTAAAGGTTAATTTTCATGAGGACAAAATGACCTTACCCGAAATGTCAGCGAACATCACTACGGCGTGGTAGGTGACCGTCCACGGCAGTTTTCTGTTGTGGTCCGCAAACGTCACTATCCCGGGCACGTGAGGCTTCATTTTCTTCACTTTTGAGCTGATTTCCGAGTCCTCGTCATGTTCCGCTGTAACATTAGAATTCTCAGATTTATTTTCCTTTTTTTTCTTTTCTTTTTTTTTTTTTATAGAAGATGAAAAGCGCATGCCAAAAAAAGTCCATTTAATCTTTATTGCTTTTTACTTGAAAATATGCGAAATATTCAACGAATCATTTAAAAAAAAAATAAAGACTACCACAACATTAGATCTTCGGAAAAATAAAATTAAAATAAAATTAAAACTGAAAATCTTCACAGGTCTAATAGACCTAATTGATTAATTGAACTTCTACATGCACAGGCCAGAAATATTTATTTATTTATTTATTTATTTATTTATTTATTTATTTATTTATTTATTTATTTATTTACAATGTGTTTGTTTCATGTACTAGTCAACAACTTTTTAGTAATGTCGATAAATATAGATATAATCATTACTTACTACCGCTTGATGTCGCATGCCTTATACCCGATGCTGACGACCTTAATGCCGTCACTGGTTTCAACTCTAGTCTGTCTTTTTCCATCTTATAAAACCCCGATGCTGACGACCTTAATGCCGTCACTGGTTTCAACTCAAGTCTGTCTTTTTCCATCTTATATAATTGCTGATTTTAAGATATAGATATTATTTTAACAATTGTGTCTCCTTCCTAGTAATTTTAGCATGTGTCATTGTGCTACGCCTCTTTTCTTCAACTCGATAACGCCGTAACTATGGAAATTACGTGTTTAGATAACGTCAATTACGTTACAAGCTGACGTAACGTCGCTTTCGATATGTTGACGTTCAAAGCGTAAAGCCACCAAGACCTTTATCAGTACTATACGCAGTACGAAGAGAAGCCAGAAGCGCGATAGTGCACTGGTCTCTGGTGCAAGAGGTCCCGGGTTCGATCCCCACCGGCGGCGAGGAAAATTCAGTGGTGGTCCAAACACGCTTTCCTTCGTGTCATTTGCAGGTATGATATGAATACAGTGCACCGTCATTCGGATCGGGACGTTAACTGGAGGCCCCTGTGCAGGGACAGCCATCCCCTGTGCAGGTTAAAGATCCTTACACAGGTTCTATCCTCATGTAAGTAGGCTCATCCTGCAAACACGTCGGAGTGTACAATGTACACCTCCCAAGAATAATCAGAAATTGATTGATGGGAGTAACAAGAAAACAAGGCTAGAAAGAAAGAAAGAAAGAAAGAAAGAAAGAAAGAAAGAAAGAAAGAAAGAAAGAAAGAAAGAAAGAAAGAAAGAAAAAGAAATAAAGAAAAAGAGAGAAAGAAAGAAAAAAGAAAGAAAGAAATAGAGTCTATCTGTGTGCTTAGCAAGGCTTACACTGATACCGTTTTAATGACTAAAGTATGGCGTGGCCGAGGCGGACAGATTGCAAATTCGATAATTTGACGCCTTCTCTGTTTTTAGGAGCACTATCCATCCACAAGAAATGCTATTCTGACCCATCAGACCAAAAGAATCTATGATGGGATTGAGGCTGAGACAAGGAAATCTCAGGCAAGTTTTCAGATTATTCAAGTGTCTCATCCGAGGCTCTGTCGCGGATGAGACTTGAAAAATCTGAAAACGAGCCTGAGATTTCCTTGTTGAGGCCTCAAAACCATCATTGATTATTTTTCTGACCCATCATTAAAATCATTTTGACATTCAATAGGCTACAAGTGATGTTCAGGCAGCCATTTTGTTTTTAACATGAAACAATATGCAAATTAACTAGTGAAAAAAATAAAAATAATTTTGTATATGTACTGACTTAACAAAAACATTTAATCCGCGTTTTGTTTTGTGCATAAAATTCTCAGCAAAATTTAATTTGAGATTTTTATCAAAGCAGCAGACTTAGTCTACAATTACTCCTGTAAACTTCCTGAAATTAACACCTTCATGAATATTTTTGTCACTGACAGCTGTCACCTAGCTTATCACTTCCTTATATGGATGTACACATAAAGTTGCACATTTCCACAGTGTTTTAGGTCCGTCACAGTGTGAGTGATTCTTTATGATATCAGCTACTGATTCTTGATGATATCAGGTAACGGATTCTTGACAAATGCTACGGATTCTTGACAAGGATTGATACTCCCAATTGCAAACAGCAAAAAATGGTAATTTTAGATAGTTGTAGATCTAAATTTTGTCAGGAGACATATTAGCAGCATGGTTCATGGCAGTCTATGTATATATTCTACATGTTATGTGTTCAAAATAAAACCAAATAGATAAATTGAGCAAATATGAAAAACATGGCAATTCTGTAAAATTATGTGAATTTCTAAAGCAAACATGTTTGGAAACATTGAAACAATTAATAAAAGTGATATCTGGACCTTCAAATTCTACATTACCCTGCGTAATAACCCTTTTTCATTTTTTGCATGCTACGGATTCTTGATGATACGTTACAGATTCTGTATGATAACAAAATGTGGGTAACAGATTCTTTATGATACATGTCACTGATTCTTTATGATAAATGTCACAGATTCTTTATGATTAAAAGCAAGTTTATGATGATCTACAACTAAAAATGCAGATTTGGAACCATTGTCCACCAATGAACTGTGTTTTTATCAACTCTACACTGCAAGAAATATGATGTGCATTCTAAAATTGATCAGATTTATCACAAACCAATTAATAATTGTGATTAATGTAGAACCTTGTAGTATTTTTGTATATATCACAAAACCCTATTATTTATTTATTTTTTAACTACATTGTATTTGATAAAATCAATTCCATTTTTTTTCAATCAGTGAGATCGACAATTTTAAAAGTAGTATTCATGTGCATTGTTTTTTCTGTTTTTGGTCTCACAAGCATGGACATTGATCCCATTTCTAACAACCTTACCGCTTCGATATGTCACCTTATGTATGTTTTCATGTTCTGGTAACTGAGTGACCACCTAGTGGGAAACAGCTGCTTACTCAGATACAAAATGCTCCCTAAGTATAATAAGTAACTTATTGTCAATGTAGTTTTTTCACAATGGTTTTTGGAGCGGGAATGTCTGATTGCACCATTTCCATTAATCATAATTATTGCATACTTTTTCCTTTTTGGTGCCACTTAAGAGAGGTAACATTTACTGCTAGACTGGAATTCAGGAAATACAAATATTCAACGAATATTGATTATTTGAAACAGATCTACATTCCTTTCACCGCTGTTACAGGATCTCATTCCTATGGCAAGCTGTTTTATTATGTATTCAAGAAAGCGGATATCTGTTATGCAATATTGGATATCTTGTTTAATAAATAAGATATATACTTTAATTTTTAGATATCTGTTATAAAGAAGATATCTTATATAGCAAATACGATATCCATTTTATTATATAAGATATACAAAATGTTAATATTAGATATCTGAAATAGCAAATATCTGTTATGCAATATTAGATATCTTGTTTAACAAATAAGATATCTACTTTAATTTATAAGATATCTATTATAAAGAAGATATCTTATATAGCAAATACGATATCCATTTTATTATATTAGATATACAAACTGTTAATATTAGATATCTGAAATGTTAACTTAGATTTTACTATTTATTCAAGAAAGCAGGTATATGTTATGCAGTATTAGATATCTTGTTTAATAAATAAGATATCTACTTTAATTTATTAGATATCTATTATAAAAATAGATATCTTATATAGCAAAAAAGATATCCATTTTATTACATGTTTATTAGATATACAAAAAGTTAATATTAGATATATGAACTGTTAATTTAGATGTCTTATATAGTATATTTAGATATCATTCAAGCTTAGTAAGATATCTTATTTGTTAAAATAGATATCTAAATTGACAAATAAGATATCTTAACAAGTAGCCCAAGGGCAACGATCGCTCACCTGAGAGTCAGCAAGTACAGTCACTGGACAAAGTAATCGGGGGTTTTACCATATATGGGTATGGTGGCCATCTTGGTCATGTGACCTTGAAACCCTACTTACATCAGCAGAATAGCTCTTGTCTGGATTGTGTATCATCTTGTCTGCCAATTTGGTTCACTTGAAAAAATATATCCATTATAAGTCTATGGTAGATAATGACATGCCTGGGACGTTGACTCTACGCCCCCAGGGGCACCGTTGGCATCATTTATAAAGGAAAGTATTATTTATTAGTCCACACAAAATATGAAAACGCTGGGCCATATGGTTTCGAAGAAGACGATTTTCTATGTTTTTCCAATTGTAAGTCTAAGGGAGCTATTGATCCCCCGGGGAGGGGCCATTTCTGACCCCAGGGGCATGCTTGGCAGGATTTATGTAAATCTCCACATAACAATGCTGCATACCAAATATAGAAGCTTTGGCTGTTGTGGTTTCAGAGAAGAAGATTTTTCATGTATTTTCCATTGTAAGCCTATGGCAGATAATGATGCCCCCAGGGCGGGGCCTGTATGGACACCAGGGGCACGGTTAGCAGGATTTATAAAGAGGACCACTATACATTGCTACACCCAAAATATGAAAGCTCTGGGCCTTGTGGTTTCGGAGAAGATTTTTTTATGTTTTTCCCATGATGCCCCTGGTGCGGTGCCCGTATGGATCCCAGGGGCACGGTTGGCAGGATTTATGAAGAGGACCACCATACATTGCTACACACAAAACATGAAAGCTCTGGGCCTTGTGGTTTTGGAGAAGAAGATTTTTTTATGTTTTTCCCATGAAGACCCTGGGGCGTGGCCCGTATGGACCCCAGGGGCACGGTTGGTAGGATTTATAAAGAGGACCACAATACATTGCTACACACAAAATATGAAAGCTCTGGGCCTTGTGATTTTGGAGAAGAAGATTTTTTTATGCTTTTCCCATTGCATGTTTATGGGAGCTAATGACCCCCGGGGCGGTGCCATTTTTTGACCCCAGGGGCATGGTTGGCAGGATTTATAAAGAGGACCTCCACACATTGCTACATACAAAATATGAAAGCTCTGGGCCTTGTGGTTTCAGAGAAGAAGATTTTTTTTATTTTTTTCCCATGACGCCCCCGGGGTGGGGCCCGTATGGACCCCAGGGACACCGTTGGCAGGATTTCTGAAGAGGGCCATTATACATTGCTACACACAAAATATGAAAGCTCTGGGCCTTGTGGTTTCAGAGAAGAAGATTTTTTTTATTTTTTTCCCATGACGCCCCCGGGGTGGGGCCCGTATGGACCCCAGGGACACCGTTGGCAGGATTTCTGAAGAGGGCCATTATACATTGCTACACACAAAATATGAAAGCTCTGGGCCTTGTGGTTTTGATGAAGATTTTTTTCCCATTGTAAGTCTATGGGAGCTATCTGTTGCCATGGAAACCAGAGTTCTGATCCGACCTGGCCCAAAACCTAACACAACCTTTCCTCCTCCTCAATGATACTTTAGATGAAATTTGATCACAATTGACCATGTTGTCTTAGAGATATTCAAGTTTGAAAATGTGGACGCACGGACGGACGGATGAACGCACGGACAGACGCCGGCTCGACTACTATACTAGTAGCCTTCGGCTCATATGAGCTAAAAATTATATTAGATATCTTATTCGTAAAAAGTATATAACATATCTTAATTAATAATTAGTTATATAGATATCTGATTTAGCAATTATGATATTAGATATGAGATATTTTTTTTCTTAATGATACATCTTAATCAGCATTTGAGATATCTAAAATAGTTGTATAGATATCTATGTTAACATATAAGATATCATATTTGTCGAATAAGATATCTTCTGTAGTATATTAGATATCTTAATTACATTCACATATAAAATATTTTATATGCTAAAATAGATATTGTTTTTGACGAATTAGATATCGTATTTACAAAAATAGATATCTTATATCCTATATTAGCTATCTTATTGAGCTAAACAAATAAGAAACCTTTAGTATCTTATTCATTTTACCTAATCACAACCGATTTCTCTAATTTATATACAATATCTACTATGTCAATACAGATATCTAATTTATAGCCTTAATTAAGATATCTTGTATTAATTCAGATATCTGAATTATAAATTAAGATATCTTTTTTTCTAATTAATCTAATTTACCGAATAAGATATCTTATTGACCACTGTATATAAGATATCTATATTACCAATTTAGATACCTTATTGGCTAATTAAGATATCTAGTTTAGCAATAAAGATATCTTATTAACCAAAGAAGATATCTTGATTAATCTTGTAAGGAAGATATCTTGATTAATCTTGTAAAGAAGATATCTTATTTAGGTATAGCAGATATTTTATTTAGTATATAAGATTATATTAGTTTCATAATCACTCGATCATCTCAGCGCTGTGTCTGGTGTGGGTTCGAGCCCCGCACCGGCTAATTGTGAGACAAGCCAAGCTCTGCTTGCGGGTGTGACAGGTGTTTTTTTCCCGGAGTTATACCGTTTTCGCCCATCTACTGATTGGCCCGTCTCATATGAGCTGAAATAATCTTGAAAGGGATGTAAAACTAAATTTAAAAAAATAAAATAAATCATATTAGATATCTAAATTATCATATAAGATATCTTATATACTATTTGAGATATCTTAATTGTGGGATTAAATAAGATATCTTATTTAGCACATTAGGCATCTTCTATATAAAATATCTTATTAAGGATATAAGATATCTTATTTAAAAAAGTAGATATCGTTATTACTAAATAAGATATCTTTTATCTTAATTAAGATATCTTATTTACCATTCAAGATACCTAATAAGCATATTAAATAGTAAAACGGCTTGCCATACATTTCCTATTATAATTGATGCCATCTTTATTTACAGAGTAACAACCTAATACACAGCAAGTGTCAGTACTGCATGAAATCATACAATAACCCTGATGCAGTCGTCAGGCATTGTATTCTAGATCATCCAGCCAAAAATGTGAGTTTTCTGTGGCCCCTCCTGAATGCCAATGGTAAAAAAGGAAGTGCAGTTGTGTAGGTGTAGACAACAGGACTCCGATGCGGGAGGCCCTGGGTTCTAGACATAACTCTACCATGCAGGTTGTGTTCATGAATCTGTAGTATTGTTTAATACACAAGAATTGGTGGCCCTTTGTCCCAACATGACTTAAAACTTGTTTACTGGGACGTCTAGCCATAACTTAACCAAACCATATCATAAAATTTGTGAATAAATGCTCAAATCTCAGTACGACTGATAAAATAAAAACTTGTATACCGAACCACATAGTTCAAACCTGCTTTGTAGATCAAAGACATTAATAATTGGTAGTTTATCTCCATAAAAAGAGTGGAAGGTTGTAGGCTATGGTGTCATAAAGAATCTGTAACATATCATAAAGAATCCGTTACCCAACATTTAGTATCATACGGAATCCGTGACAAAATTTTGTCACAGATTCTTTATGATACTTTTGATGCTTGAAAAAACAAAAGTCTGCAAAACAATTCCTTTGAAGATTTACATGCATGGAAAAGTGTAAGTTCATAGATAATTAGTTTAATTTCTAAACTGTTGATAAAATGTTTTGATGTGTTATGTATTTTGATATTCATTTTCGATTTTCCTTGCTTAATTAACCATTTTAAGGATATAATCACCCATTAACTTTCAACCTGTATACCACCATTGCTAAACTTGATCGAGAACAGTTTCCAGCTCATATATACTATGTATGTGTGTCAAAAAGGTCATTTCCGGCATCAAAAACCTTAGAAACGCCGGTTGTTCATCACCTACCAATAGATGAGCTAAGAGAATCATAAAGAATCTGTAACGCTATCATAAAGAATCAGTAGCTGATATCATAAAGAATCATCCCGCACTGTGACGGACCTAAACCCCTGTGATTTCTATTCGCTAAATACAGAAATGATTGGTATTTTGAGACAAGCTAAAATGTACTAGTACTGAGACAGAAATATCTCAGACAGACACACAATGGAATATGTTTGTCTGCATATCCTTTTGTGTGCCTGTATTTCTTTCTCAACCATCAGACAAGCATATCCCTTTGTGTGCGTGTCTGAGATATTTCTGTCTCAATACTAGTAGAGTTCAGCTGTCTCAAAATACCAATCATTTCTGTATTTAGCAAATAGAAATGAACATTATCATGTGTACTTCCAAATAAGTAAATGATAATCCAGGTGTCAACTGACAGTGACAAAAATAAACTTGAATATGTTAATTTCAGGACGTTTACAGGAGTAATTGTAGTCTGCTGCTTTGATAAAAATCTCAAAATTTATTTTTGCTGAGAATTTTATGCAGAAAACAAAATGCTGATTGAATCTTTTTGTATGATTAGTGCATATACAAAGTCATTTTTTTAGCTCACCTGAGCCGAAGGCTCACAAGGTGAGCTTATAGGATGGCCATGATCCGGCGTCCGTCCGTCCGTCCGTCGTCCGTCCGTCCGTCGTCCACAATTTCAAAGATCTTCTTCTCTGAAACCGCTTGGCCGATCTAGTTGAAATTTTATGTGGAGCCTCCTTGGGTAGTGGCATTTCAAGTTTGATCGCGAAATCTAGGTCACATGACCAAGATGGCCGCCACGCCCATATATGGTAAAAACCCTCCAAAAATCTTCTTCTCTAGAACCGGTGGGCCGATTTCCACGAAACTTGGTATGTAGCATTGGGGACTTCAGCCCATCATAGTTTGATAAAATGATGACCCTTGGATGACCTTGACCTATTTTATGGCAAGGTCAAATTTGGAAACATAGGCTTTTACATGGGAAACAGTGAAAACTATGGATTTTTTGAAAACTATTGCAGCCTGAGGCCTGAAAAGTGGTAGATGCAAACAACTAATGGAGTAGATGAAGTTATGTGATTAATTTAGGTCAAGGTCATCTCTTGACCTTGGCCAGTCTGTCGTCCATACACACTTTTCAAAGATCTTCTTCTCTGAAACTGCTTGGCCAATCAAAGTGAAATTTTATGTGGAGCATCCACGGGTAGGGGAAACGAAAGCTTGATTGCGAAATCCAGGTCACATGACCAAGATGGCCGCCACGCCCATATATGGTAAAAACCACTCAAAATCTTCTTCTCCAGAACCGGCAGGCCGATTTTCATGGATCTTGGTATGTAGCATTTGGGACTCCAGCCCATCATAGTTTGATCAAATGATGACCCTAGGATGACCTTGACCTATTTTACGGCAATTTCAATTTTGGAAACATGGGAAAAGTGAAAACTATGGATTTTTTTAAAACTGTTGCAGCCTGAGACCTGCAAACAACTAATGGAGTAGATGAAGGTATGTGATTAATTTAGGTCAAGGTCATCTCTTGACCTTGGCCAGTCTGTCGTCCATACACACTTTTCAAAGATCTTCTTCTCTGAAACTGCTTTGCCAATCAAAATGAAATTTTATGTGGAGCGTCCATGGGTAGGGGGAACGAAAGTATGATCGCGAAATTTGGGTCACATGACCAAGATGGTCGCCATGCCCAACTATGGTAAAAACCACTCAAAAATCTTCTTCTCCAGAACCGGCTGGCCGATTTACGCCAAACTTGGTATGTAGCATTTGGAACTCCAGCCCATCATAGTTTGTTGAAATGATGACCCTAGGATGACCTTGACCTATTTTATGACAAGGTCAATTTTGGAAACATAGGCTTTTACATGGGAAAAGGCGAAAACAATGGATATTTTGGAAACTGTTGCAGCCTGAGACCTGAAAGTTGCTAGATGCAGACAACTAATGGAGTCAATGAAGATAAGTAATTAATGAAGGCCAAGGTCATTTGTTGACCTTGACCCAAGGTCATTTAAATATCAAAATTAAAATTATGGTTTTCTCAGAAATCACTGGGTTTGGAAGCTATTGCAGCCTGAGACCTGAAACTTTGCAGATGCAGACAACTTGTGAAGCTTGTGAAGTCAATAAAGGTGTGTGGGTATTCAAGGTCAAGGTCATTTCATGATGACTTCATACTCCAAGATCAGGCTTCAGGTGAGCGTTCTCAGGACCAATGGTCCTCTGGTTTATTTTATTTTATTTATTTTTTTATTTATTTATTTTTTTTTTTTATTTTTTTTTTTTTTATTTTTTTTTTCATTGGTTAATTTGCATATTGTTTCATATAAAACATAATGGCTGCCTGAACAGCTCTTGTAGCCTATTCAAAGTCAAAATGCTTTAATTAAGTGATGTGTGAGAAAAATAATCAATGATGGTGTTGAGGCCTCAACACAGAAATCTCAGGCTCGTTTTCAGATTATTCGAGTCTCATCTCGGCAAAGCATCGGATGAGACGAATAACTTCTGAAAATTTGCCTGGGATTTCCTTGTCTCGGCCTCAACCCAATCATAGATTCTTTTAATCCCAGTACAAGTAAATTTCAGCTATCTCAAAATGCCAATCATTTCTGTTGTAAGCCAATAGAAATCTTTATTTGTACTTGCATATAAGGGAGTGATAAGCTAGGTGTCAACTGTCAGTGACAAAAATAACCCTGCAGGTGTTAATTTCAATAATTTTAAAGGAGCGATTGTAGTCTGCTGCTTTGATAAAAATCTCAAAATTTAATGTTGCTGAGAGTTTTATGCACAAAACAAATTGCTGATTGGATATTTTTGTAAGGTAAGTGCATATAAACACAGCTTTATTTTTTCACTGCTTAATCTGCATAGTGTTTGATGTAAAAACGAATGGCTGCCTGAACATCACTTGAATGGATTAAAGTGATGGGTGAGAAAAATAATCAATGATGGTGTTGAGGCCTCAACAAGGAAATCTCAGGCTCGTTTTCAGATTATTCGAGTCACATCCTCGACGGAGCCTCGGATAAGACTAGAATAATCTGAAAACTTGCCTGAGATTATATTGTCTCGGCCTCAACCCCATCATAGATTCTTTTAAACTTTAGCTACATGCACGTTCGTATATCCACTGCTGGGAATCATGTGACCGCAAGTGTTTCCATATACACCAAAATGTAAACAAATGACGTCATCAGTTTTGTTTTCTTTCCAAATAACTTCAAGATACGCTTGTTGATTTTTACGCCACCTAGTGCATTCCATGGACAACCCTATTTGGAAGAATTTGAGCCATAGTTTGTGGCATTTCACCTGGCCAGTGTTTCAAACACTTCAAAAATTCACTTAAAATACGCTGTTACCCTACACACATAAGCTTTATTTCCTTCAATATCTTAAATATTAAATGTTAATCGTGACATTGAAATTCATTACATATTGCTGTGGTATTATAAAAACGTGGGAAGTTGTTTCATAACGGATAAAACCAAATTCTGCAATTTTACGAGCAGATTACTTTGCTAGATACCATGTACACAGCAAACCAAATTGATTCCTTCCACACAAATAAATTGTGTTCTTATTTTCTGTCAGTTAAATATTTAAGGATGTTCGCTGCCAATGAAAAAGTATTCAAACTTTTTTTCTAACCACCCTTTTTTGATTCCAAAATACAACACAAGACTTTTGAAAACAAAATAAATATAGGGTAGTGTGCATTTTTTCAAGCTACAGGCCTCTGAAAGAGACCTCTGAGCTCCATGTTTAAAATTTAGTAAAATTAATCTAATTTTTAATTCTTTGAAACATACCTGTCTTGAACAAAAATACACCTTGAATGCTTTCAAATGCCATCATATTTACGTAACGCAGACTATTTTGAACCAAAAGCATAGAAAAATTTGCAACTTGAAGTGGATGACAAAATTTTACGATTCCTTTTCCAACCCTACCCCCATACTTGAAAAGTCGGAAAAAATCAACATTTTGAAATGTGCCAAACCCATATTTGTTGATTCAAACTTTTTCTTGTATTTTCACACAACACAGAACTTGGTAATATTGTTCGAATGAAAGAAAGAAATATATAGGGTAGTGTGCATATAAGAGAGAACCAACAACTTGAAAATCGCCATTTTCAGCCTTTTTTCGGCTGTTTTGTTTCTTAATGCCCATTTCATAAAACCACCTAAGATTTTAAAACCAGCACACCAAAGACACATAGACTGACTTAGAAGGCCATGTACACATATACTGCAGCTAAAATAAACATCGAACGGGTGCAATTAATTTGAAGATGTGTAATATTCAAGTTTAATCTACCCTACCCCCTAAATTTTACTGACATCTAAAATTTTTTGAAAAGTTGCAGAAAATGGGGTGAAAAAATGAAGTTTCTTAGATTGACAATTTTCATAGCTCATTCAATGCATATCATCAATGCATATCATCAATATGTATCCAAATATAAAATATTAGGAAAATATCTGCAACCGTTTACGAGAAATTCAACAAAAGAAAAACCGGAAGTTCCGAAATGTCAAATGTTAGCAGCGAACATCCTTAAGTAGATTAATTTTGGCTCTCTAAAATTGATTAGGTCCAATACAGTGACGGACAAAGCCATGTTTTTCGCTAGTTCAGAAAGTACTAGATCATACAAACTGTTTGACTCTTTACCACTCATATCCATCAATGGTATTTTAAATGTTTCATGTTGAATACCTTTTTCTTTCTTCATTTCTTTATTTACTATACCCGACAAAATTAGAAACGTAATGATGTCATTAACCAATTTTCCATAAAGCTCATAAGAATTAACAAAATTTTATGGATTCCATTTCATAGATATGCTATTCGATCACACTATTGAACAAGGGGCAAAACTGTGCTTCAAAAATTAGCCATCAACCAGGTGGGGGTCATATGTTAAGTCACTTTAAAATTGCACCTTTTTTCACCCTCACTTTGGTATTTGCTTTAGATGTTTAGAATCTTTTGAGTACACTTCAACGACCCCAGACACACACTCTTTTATTCTCATTTTGTTCTAAAATGGACTCTTAAAGGGAAAGGCAAGGTTAAAACACAATGCATCTTAAATGAAAGTAGTTGCCTCTCTTAACAATTTGGTACAAGTTTTATTAAAATCAGATGGATATTGAGAAAGTTGTGTTGGTTTGAATATACATTAATTTCTGTTAAAAGCTTGGATATTCATTAGGCTTAATGCCGTCATAAAGTTCTACTTAAATATGCATAATTAATAATAATGAAACCTTATAAACAATTTTCTGTTAATTTTTGTTACACTTTTTTGTACTATTGATTTACTATGCTACGCGTAGCTTTTAGCGTCGTTTTATTTTGATTTTCAAATGACGTTTCAAGCTGTAGAATCTTATTTTGTTTGTTTCTGCATAATTAAGTCCTAAAGCGGGTAAACATATTGTTCATTTTTTATTTTAAATTAGTTATGCGACAATTGATATACCCTCATTCTTGTATAAGGTTAATTACATGTGAAAAACGGTTATTTCGCTGTTGATGACGTCGCATTAATATACGCGACGTCAGTGCAACGTTTGACATTAAAACGAAAAAGAACGGGTTTTCTCTAAATCTTCCAACGCAATTCGATGACCCCCACTTTTTATTTCAACATTTGAATGGTTACATCGTTTTATATCTATTGTTCTAACACACCTCGCCTATATAGCCAATGGTAAAAAACGTGTTATATTGTGCAACAATTTTACTGGGCGAATAAGTGTGGCGTTACTTTGCGGCATTTGTGACGTCAGCTATCCCACAAAGCAGCGTTAGACGGTGAAACGTCGTTTTAGCGCACAACAAACGTAATAAGTGTGTGTAAATACCAGCATTACAGTCAAATATTTGGCGGGATATCTGCAATGCAATGGCGGAAAGCTGAACGATATCGACGGTTTCAGCAACATTTATTCCGTTTATTGTGTGTTAGAATCGAAATAGATCAGCTCAAGTGCGTGAATTGTTGAGTAATAATTCACTGTTTGTCGGTCAGTTGTAAGAAGATAAATCACTCGCGCTACGCGCTCGTGATTTGATCTTCTTTACAACTGACCTCCAAACAGTGAATTATTACTCAACAATTCACTGCTAGAGCTGATCTATTTCTTAAGTTTAATTTAAATAAAATCATATGCGTAGTTTAGGAGATATCGCAAAAATACATATTTTTTCCAGTTTGAAAACATGGCGGGAAAGTTAATTTTGCTTGTAATCTCCTCAGTTTAAAAGCAAATAGTATCAAAATTTAAGAAAATATCACTGATCGTATGTTTAAGTTGTTTATGCAAAAATAACACATATATTAAAACACATGTCCGCTACGAACGCGTTTTTATGAAATGCACGAGAAACATTCAAAAAGTTCTGATACCATGGAAACGAGGCCGGTGACATCCCACTTTTATTTCGATTTTAGTCCAAGGATACAATTATCTTGAAGCATGTGAAGTTTCATGAAAATTATATGCGGGAATTTAATAATTATGTTTCCCTTTAAGCCGAATGAGCAACTATTTCCCAATAAGTGCCAAACAGTAACCCGAACTTTACCAAAACTATGAAAATGTACATAAGGTTCAAACAGCACGAAAATTCGACTCCAAAACATAAAACAAATAGAACCACAACAGACGTATCGCCTTGGAACAATCAGTAATACAAAAAAATACTGGGGGCCTTAAACCAGTTTTTAGAGTCTCTCAAAGACAAGTTCACACGCTCATAAATTAATGCAAAAAGTATGCAAAAAGTATCAGTTAGCTTTTAACACATATCAAAAACTTCTCCTTACCTTTTTGTACTCACTTTTGACATGTAAAAGCATAGACTTTTCTACCGTCAAGAGCGCCATGTGCCCCAGAAAATGAACATACGCACAGTTTAATTCAACAGTTCTTGACAGAAAATTTGCAGAATACGCACCAATTCTTTACATGTCAAAAATTCGCACGTGAATCTTGGTACCGTTTCTATATATTAAAAAAAGTTCTTCACAGATGTGATGAATACGTACAAATTCTTCACACGACAATGATAAAAACGTATTAAATTGGAGCATACATGATACCCAAAAACTTATCGAAACTGGCATATGCAAAATAAATGTCACATTTCTCATAATTAATGTGGTGTACATAAATTTGCGATATGTTAAATGTGCGTGTCCGACAAACCTGCATTTTATCTGTCGCAGTGCATCTAGTTTGAAAGTAGCTTGTCTGTTTCAGGTCATGCTTAATTTGCATGTTACGCGCATGGAACTTATTCGAAACGTATAAGACACACACCCGGGACACACCGAACTTCTAGAAAGTTTTTAAGCATGTTTGATTTGTGTGTGTGTGTGGGGGGGGGGGGGCAAACGCGCCAAGAGCGCGCAGCGACTTACAGCGACGTATGCAACAAGCGTACACCAAGCTTAAAAACGCGCGTTTAACGCGTTTCTAACGTGTCTCCAACGTGCTCCTGGCGTTTTTTGAATTTTACATTTTTGTCGACACGCCCGGCGCGCGTTTGGATTATACGCTAGTGTGTGACTGCTGTTTAAAATAGCAGAATAAGCCAACGCGCGCCGGGCGTGTTGACAAAAATGTAAACTTTGAATGATTCAACCTACGTCAGGAGCACGTCGGAGACACATTAGAAACGCGCTACATGTGCGTTTTTGGTGTACGCTGGGTGTACGTTGATATACGTCGCTAAAGGTCGGTGCGCGCTCTAGGCGCGTTTGTGTTTAATCATGCTTAAAATTTTTCCAGAAGCTGGGCGTGTCTTATGCGAATGTCTTTTACGTTTCGAATAAGTTCCATGACAGACGCGTTGAATACGCTATGAACGCATTTGGCGCACGTGTTATGCACGCTAGTATACGCCACATGCGTTTTCAGATTTTATGAGATATTGCTTCCGTAGCGTGCCCTAAGCGTTTGTGAGACGCGCGTTGAACGTTTGCTGTGCGCCTGTAGCACATGCTTAGCGCGTCTGGGAAGTAACACAAACGTACTTCAACACTTTGAGATTTTTGTACGTCCGGCACACATCTCAGTCAGGCGCTAATGTGTGACTGCTTAAAGCGAGTTAAAGGGACAAATTATAAATTATTTTTATACATCCAAAATCTTAAGCATGTTGAGAGAATTCATACGCCAGAAGCGCGTTTTGGTTATACGCTAATGTGTGACTGCTGATATATACTCATCAAAAGAAGTTTTGCACCATTTAGATTTTTTGATATTTTCAAGTAACATTTTAACTAACATTTTTAAACCTAGCTTTTTGAATTTGCATAGTCTGAAAGAGTTTGATATTGTGTGTGATAAGACCAAAAATCGTTGTGGAAACGATTTTAGGAAACATTGAAAATTCCCATTTTCTGTAAATGCTGAAAATTGGAAAATCGAAAAAATTCCACAAAAAATGCCACAGCATTAAGAACACATTTTTGTTTCCAAATTTACACACAAGAGCTCCAAAGCTAATGATTAAGCCTAAAAACAATTTAAAAAATATCAAAATTTTAGTAAAAAATCATTTTTTGACAAAATTGCAATTTTTGAGAAAAAAAAATGATAAATATTGGAAAAAATGAGTAAAATCGAATTTCATTTCAATCTTGGATCACTATGAGATGTTTTGACACCAAAACCTGCCGCTTGTTTTCTTTCTGTTAAAGGCAATCTCATGTCAAAGCTGTTGCATGAGTACTTTTTTGATATGCAGCTTTTTAAAAATTCTGAATTTGGATGGGTTGAAAACCAGTACCTCCAGTTAAACATTAATGGGTGCTACATGCTGCTTTTGAAAGAAAAACAACCCATTTTATTGGAGAGATGAGTTACTAAGCCTTATCTTAGAATTGAGACAAAATCTCAAAAATCGTCATTTTTGGTCAAAAATAGTGTTTTTGTCGAAAAAAATCAATTTTTAGTTTTTTGCTTTAAATGATTGCTTTCAGTATCTCGAGTGAGACTGTGAAACGAATTCGCGGTTGGAAGCCCAGAAATAAAGTTGTGGGCTTTTTGCTGCATCCCAAATTTTGGTGTATTCAAAAAAAAAGCATTTTTGCACATTTTTATTTAATCTTCTTAAGAAAAAATATTGAATTGTTATTCAGGAAGTCCAGCCCTTTAAATTGGTATTAAGTTTTAAAAGTTTATTTGAAAAATATCTATACTAGACATTATTTTAAAATGAGAAAAATATTAACTGGTGCAAAACTTCTTTTGATGAGTATATAATAAAGCCAGGAAAGCATTCAAAACCGAGAATGGCTATTTTTTCTTTTTTTTTTTTTTTTATCATATTTTAGCTGCAATTGTGCACAAGTCATTTGTAACCACTGCTCATCCACCTACGGGGAAGGGCGGTGATTGTGGCATTTCTGCTTTCAGTGCCCTGCTATAAGCCGCACACACAGGGGGCAAACTGGGGGGTCAAAACTTTGATCTTTGGCCTCACCTTAGAAATAGAAAATTGCCCTGGAGTAAGGATCCTAATGCATAAAACACCTCGTCATACCCCCTGCACTGCGGATACACTCGACAAGTAATTGCTCTGCACTTAAGCCCGGCTATCCCCCACCCTTCACCGTAGGTATGTGTGAGGGGGGGGCAATGGTTACAAAGGACTGGTGCATTAGCAATCAATACATTTATCGACGAAAGAATAGAAACATGATGACTATTGTTTTAGTGTGGAGGGTATCAATCCACATTGCATGTGTATAGGGATGCAATGTCAATGATGTTGATTATCTTTTTTCATGTGGCGCTTAGCATATTTCTGTAAAATGGAGGTAATTGTCCTTTGAAAAAAATGTTATTTTACCTCTAAGAAAGGACGCATTGTTGCTGGAAGAATGAATAAGGCCCAAAATAAATATTTGGTGTACATGGCAACAAACACTTTTGATGATGGGAATGAAGTGTTTACACAAACAAAACACTTTGAAAGATTAGCTCGCACATGGTTAAATAAATCTGATGTATCTGCATGGACTGGGCATATTCATCCATCATTATCCCTCAGAATTTGAAACAAAACTCGATAGACTTACATAGACCCGGTGGAAAATGGCGGCTTCTTGTTTACAATTTGCACATATCATAAACATTGCGTATCACGTGATTCCCAGCAGTGATATCTATCAGTCCACGTCGCAATTGAAATCATGCGGCTCTCTAGTATGAGGGTCTGGATGGGGTATAATGATTAATGAATAATGGCCTAAAATTTTTAATGAGAGTGAATAAAGAGCAAAAAAATAATGATTAGTGAATAATGAGGTCCTAAAGAATAATGAATAAATGTAAATTTTTAATAAATAGCAGAGTAATATAATGAATAGTGAATAATAACATTTTAAAGAATAATGAATATACTAAAATTTGGCTATGAAATTGTCTTAGATGGCCTCCAGAAATTCCAGAAATTCCAGAAATTCATTTTTTTTTCTGGGGTCTGGACGCCTTAAGACCTGATTTAGTTCAAATGTTGTATTCATATTTCAGAAATACTTGAATGTTTGGAAAGACATATGTCTGGAAGCCAAGCATGTAGAGGCTCACCTCATGGACCAATTGAAAAAGAAATGTGTCATTTGAAGGCAGAGAAAAAAATAAATAAATCATTCTGGATGTTTACTGAGCCAGATATTATTTTGTTTGCTTATGGAGCCAGATACTGTTTCACTGTTTTGTTTGCTTATGTATATGTATTTTCTTCTTATTCTATTACCCCACTTTGTCCTAATAGTATGTATGTTCCAATTCTATAATGATAATCTTTTCTGTGGATGGACATCATCAGATTCTTGCTTTTTTATATGACAGAACATAGTGTCTTTTGCAATCAGAAACAAGGCAGCACTAAGAACGTTAATGCAAATTTATGTGGCAATTTATATGGCGCTACATATTTTTTTTCCTCGCTCGCTTCGCTCGCTCGGTATTTAAGACATTAATAAAATTTATTGTACAATCAGGCACAAGCACAAATCTATACATCACATAGAACTCCTATGCTAGCTAGTTTACTAAATAAAAACAACAGCATTTTATTATAACTTTTACCCCTGAAGTTACAATCTTTCTTAAAGACAGATGTACGTAATTGAAGGCGCTCAAAGGAACGTGCGTATCTATGGGTCGAAACGTCATTTTTACGCCGCATTCGTTACGTCAGTTTTCGCTCGAAACGTCATTTCTAGCGTCAGTTTACGTTCGGAATACGAAACTATATCCATACAATTATGCAGTGGACTTCAGAAATGTAAAAAAATTGATATTATTTATTATTTTTGCTCAAAATATATATTGTGGACATGTTATCCCAAAGAAAACAACATTTCCGCGACAGTTAGCAATATTGAATACTAAACAGTGTCAGAAATTTTGGCGCAAAATCGACGTCGCGCGTAAAATGTACTGAATTCAGCAACGACTACCTCTCTTCGCATGCCTATAGCAGGAAAACGAATCCGGTAACTAAGGACATTCTCGTTATCTATATGTAGTTCAGGAATTTCTCTAATACATATCAGTTTTTTAAAAAATCCTACCGTGGATTTTTTTAAATATATCAAGAAAATTAACAAAAATGGGGTCTAAAAATCGCATTTTACGTTGACGTCAATGTATTTTCGCTCTCAAATTTGACGATTTTGAAGGCCGATATCTCGAAAACAAGCTCGGAACGGTATCGATTTCTTTTCATTTTCGTATGTAGGACATCAAAATACACTCGCATGCAAAAAATAAAAAAATTCTACCGTGAGGTCAATTACGTACATCTGGCTTTAAATAACCTTTGGTATTCATAATTGAGGAGAAAGATTCAGGGTTAAACTTAGGGCGTATTCAGTATTAAAGGTGGAGGGGATTATACCCCCAACAGATTTAAAAGGGGATTTGCTAAAAAAAAAACAACTAGAAAATGTGTTTATGAAACACTATGCCCCCAACTGGTAAGTCACTTTCAAGATGTAAAAATGTCCAAAAAATGACTAAGTTCAAATTGTTAAAAAGTGATAAAAATTAATCTCAGGAGTATATCCCAACCACATGCATATCTTCAAAGCATGGTCACAATGTCTGCAAAGTTTCAAAAGTATCGGTATTAAATTGTAGGAGCGAGTTGCGCACACAAGGTACCCTCTATCCATTCACTAAAATGCCCGAAAAAATGACTAAGTTCAAAATGTGAAAAAAATGACAAAAAATAATCCAAGGATTATATCCAAACCACATGCATATCTTCAGACCATGCCCATAAGACATGTAAAGTTTTAAATGAATTGCCATGAAACTGTAGGAGTTGTGCACACAAGGTACCCACTGCCCATTCACTTTCATTGTCAAAATGCCCGAAAAATGGCTAATTTCAAATTGCGAAAAAGTGACAAAAAGTAATCTGAGGATTATATCCAAACCACATGCATATCTTCAAAGCATGGTCACAACATCTGTAAAGTTTCAAGAGAATCGGAATAAAACCCAGCAGGCACCTGACGTCTGTTTGACGTCAGATATTGGTTATATTTTGGTCGCGACGTCATATAACCAATTTCCAACGTCTATCAGACGTCATTTCCTGACGTCTTTTGGACGTCTGGATTGGACGTTGTTTTGACGTCAAACTAGTTCGTCAGTTAGACGTCGTAATCAAGACGTGATTTAGACCTTGTGTTTTTCATACTTCTGACCATGTGTGGTTTGCAAATTAATGAAACTTCACTTTGGGTAAAAATCAGATCATTCGTTTTGTGTGTTTCTATTGCTTTCTTCCTTTCTTTTTTTTCTATGTTACTTCCAGCAGACATTTGACGTCCGTTGGACGTCAGACTCCAACGTCATAATAACGTTGGAGTTAGGTTGATTTTGAAAGTTTGTTTGTTGTCAAAACTAGACGTCAATCTGACGTGCTAAAGCCAACGTCGGTTTAACGTCTGAAAGCTGACGTCAATCTGACGTCCTAAAAACGACGTTTGAATTCATGTCATATAAATAGTTTAAGGTGTATATTTTTTCGCATTTTTGAATAACAGTGGATTCAGAAGAGCAGTGATGCACTTTTGATAGTCTCTTTCACTCCTTTGATAGAGTTTTTCGGAACATACAAAATATTCAAGATATTAATTCAGCCTGATGTTGGTACATCTTATTTAAGCAAAATTTTATTGCTTTATGGTGCTAAAACCAATAAGACATTAGTGTGAGAAATAAGATTATTCTGAACAATGGTGAAATAAATATTAAAACATACAAATTTTATTTTCATCTTAATTGAAAGTTTGATAATTTAGTGAAAGACTTTATTTTGATTAATAGATAATCATTTTTTTCTACATTAATTAAGCATGATGGCGAAATATGGGATTTCCCATACGAGACTCAGATATGACTTTTAAGTGGCAAGGTTGAAATTATTATTTGAATTTGATATTATATAGAGGATCTTACACGAGTGGTCCTTTCATATGAAACTTATTAAACGAGCCTTCAGCGAGTTTAATAAATTTCATATGAAATGACCACGAGTGTAAGATTCGTTTTATCATATGACTTCTAGAATAGGATTTTATCGCCTTCGAAGTGGACATATTTTCAATGAAAATTTACATTGTTGTTACGGACGTCGTCAATGACGTTACGTCCCAGCAGGCACATGACGTCAAAATGACGTCATATCAACGTCGATGCGACGTCATGACGTCGCATCGACGTTGATATGACGTCATTCTGACGCCATGTGCCTGCTGGGGTATTCCCGCAAAAGTGTCATTACACGTGTGGTCATACGATTTTTATGACATGACGTTATCCACTGGATAACAGCGACGTCATATGATAATACATAATATGTGTAATAAATTATGTCAGTTTAAGGGCAGCTAACTCTGTCGATATATATGAAAAACACGTCCCCAGCAGGCATCTGACGTCAACTTGACGTCGGATATTGGTTGTATTTTGGTCACGACGTCATACAACCAATAACCAACGTCCACCTGACGTCCAGTCCTGACGTCAGTGGACGTATTGATATGACGTCGAAATGACGCCGGATTCAAACGTAAGTCTAACGTCATATGTCGACAGAGTTAGCTGTCCTTGAACTGACATAATTTCTTGCGCAAATGTAACAACATCAAATTCAAATAATAATTTCAACATTGCCACTTTTAAAAAAGCCATATCTAGGTCTCGTATCGGAAATCACCATGCTTAATTAATTTAGAAAATAAATAATTATTTGTTAATCAAAATAAAGTCTTTCACTAAATTATTAAACCTTCTATTAAGACGAAAATGAAATTTGTATATTTTAATACGTATTTCACCATTTTAAATTATTGATTGTTCACAATAGTCTTATTATTTACACTAATGTCTTATTTGTTTTAGCACCATATAACAATAAAATTTGACATGAATAAGATATACCAACAACAGAGTGATTTCACATCTTAAACATTTTCCCGAATAACTCTATCAAAGGAGTAAAAGGGAATAACAATAGTGCATCACCGCACTACTGAATCCACTTCAGGATTTCAGAATGTTAATTAAACTGCGAACAAATATTCACGATATCGGTTTTAGCACGTCAGATTGACGTCTGTTTTTTGACGTCAAACAAACTTTCAAAATCAACCTAACCCCAACGTCATTATGACGTCACATTTGAGACATCAAACCAACGTTGTTTTTCTGACGTCAGAATGACGTCTGTTTTTGACGTCAGAATGACGTCTGTTTTTGACGTCAGAATGACGTCTGTTTTTGACGTCAAACAAACTTTCAAAATCAACCTAAATCCAACGTCATTATGACGTCGGAGTCTGACGTCTATCTGACGTCCAACTGACGTCAAATGTCTGCTGGGAAACTGTAGGAAGAGTTGCACACACAAGATACCCACTATCTATTCACTTTATCAAGAATTAAAAAGGGAAATAACTCTCACAGAATGGGCCCCTAGCCCCTTGAATTTACCTGAAAGAAGAAATACGGGTCCTATACAAACTACATACCAAATTTCAAGATCCTAGCTCTAACGGTTCCTGACCGGGTGCTAAGCGTTACTCACGCATCACAGACTGACTGCACTGCACTGGACTGGACGGACAGACCCAAACCAATATGCCCCCTCAACTTCTTCCGAAGTTGGGGTCATAAAAAATCCGTATTCTATTTCGGAAAGTTTCTATGAGGCTTTGTGGTCTAGCAGAGTATATAATTATGCTTCTCTCAAGATGTTAATATCAAGGTTGCATTCAGCGGTCTACAAAATAATATCATAGAACCAGTCCTAAGGGATGCCTTAGGTGGGAAACACCTATTTGCTTATGGATATTAGCTGGGTGAAGAAAGCGTGACTAGTAATTATCATATTTTTAATGAATAATCGAGCTAATTTTAATGAATAAGCCAAAATTTTAATGACAGTGAATAAATGGCTAAATTTTTAGTGATTAGTGAATACCAGGACGCCCCATCCAGACCCTCTAGTATAGATTATGTTTTAAGCATGTTTAACTTACAACACCAACCCCAATGAAAAACCATACAATCCAGACACTTGCACAATGAGACATCACCAGGTAGCTGAAATCTAGCTGGCTATATACATTGACATTTCAAGATTATGTGGTTCAAAATCCGAGGGAAAATCTTATTTTAAGCATCACGTGTCAAGATGAAACAAACCGGGCCCAGAATTACAAACCTAAGACCTTAGTTAAGGTGACAAATTTTGACTCGATATTTACCGTTAAAATCAATAACTGCTTTTACAAAAAATATACAGGTGTGTAAAATGAAATGAGCCTGTGCGTGAGAAAACCAACAATTTGGGTTCCGACCAGGTCCGACACAAACCGGGCTGTACAGTCACAGTCGATGGTGAGAGGCTTAAAATTTTGTATTTAGAAAGTAGATGAATTGCACAATCCGTGTAGCGAAACCAAAGGCGCTGATCAGCTTCGCAGTTACTGCGAAGCTGATCTGCGCCTTCGTTTTCGTCTATGCAGATTGTTGGTTTCCCCATGCGGCGGCTCAAATGTCATTTACATAATAAAACCCACAAATTTGATTTTAGTACGTTTTATATGCATCTTTTTGGATGCTGAAATTGTCACCTAAACTAAGGTCTTCCTTAACTTTAAGGGAGGATTGTAATTCTGGGCCCTGGTTGTCTAATGGACATTGAACCTCTACAAGGAACTGAATTTTTGTCGTAATTTCGATTCAAACTAGAATTTACCTTTAAAATCCATAATTTAGCATAAGAAATCAGCGTTTAGAGGCATTGACCCATAAGATTTTTTTTTTCACTGAAGCAATGACACTCGATCAATAATGTAGGCTTTTCAATTCAAAAATAATTATAAAAATCACATGAATGGATACAAATGTATTTTAAACCGCCAATACTTTTACGTGTTAGATGGATAAAAGTCAACTGTATCTTGGGTTAGACTTCAGTACACAACAGGTTTGCTACATTACGAAAACGTGCCCATGCAGTATACAGTGATTTTTAAAGTTGTAAAAAAATTAAAATTTTCAGAAGGAAAGGATTGTGGGTACCCACAATCTATGTTTTGCATCAAAAATAAGAAAAACAGGTATACCCCAGTTTTACCATATAAAAGTGTGATATAAGGAGGTATACATTATACGGACGTGTTATCGTGATGAAATGTGTGTTCTTGCTCTTCATATGCATATACATGTACTTGTGTACATGTATTTTTCCCCGTCTAGGGTTTTTTTTTTTTTAGCTTTAGCATAATTCACAGAAAAAGTGTGTAATGTACGCCAATACCTCGTCGTAAAAATGGTGTCTGCTTAAAGATATAGCTAATATGAAAATACCATTTCTTGAACAATAACCATATAGAGGATCTTAGACTCGTGGTCATTTCATATGAAATTTATTGAACGAGCCTTCGGCGAGTTTAATAAATTTCATATGAAATGACCACGAGTGTAAGATTCGTTTTATCATATGACTTTCAAAATAGGATTTTATCGCCTTCGAAGTGGACATATTTTCAATGAAAATTTACAATGTTATTACGGACGTTGTCAATGACGTTACGTATTCCCGCAAAAGTGTTAATACACGTGTGGTCATATGATTATGACATATTCTAACACACCTCGCCTATAATATAGCCAATTGTAAAAAACGTGTTATATTGTGCAACAATTTCACTGCGCGAATAAGCGTGACGTTACTTTGCGGCATTTGTGACGTCAGCTATCCCACAAAGCAGCGTTAGACTGTGAAACGTCGTTTTAGCGCACAACAAACGTAATAAGTGTGTGTAAATACCAGCATTACAGTCAAATATTTTGCGGGATATCTGCAATGCAATGGCGGAAAGCTGAACGATATCGACGGTTTCAGCAACATTTATTCCGTTTATTGTGTGTTAGAATCGAAACAGATCAGCTCAAGTGCGTGAATTGTTGAGTAATAATTCACTGTTTGTCGGTCAGTTGTAAGAATATAAATCACTCGCGCTACGCGCTCGTGATTTGATCTTCTTACAACTGACCTCCAAACAGTGAATTATTACTCAACAATTCACTGCTAGAGCTGATCTATTTTTTAAACATTATCCAATGGAAAACAGCGACGTCATATGATAAATATGATTATACAAATGTAAAAATTCGTGATTACTTCAGGAAAACATGTCCGGAAAATGTATGCCCCCTTGAACCCCACTTTTGTATAAAAAAACTGGGGTTTGTAGGGGTTTACCTAATTTTCTTATTTTTGCTCGAAAACATACATTGTGGTTACTCGTTAGAACCGCCTCGGCGAGGCGGTTCTAACGTGTACCCACAGTGTATGTTTCGAGCAAACATATTAAAAATATTAAAAAATTTTCATTGAAATTTTCATTTTTACAGCCTAAAAATCTCTGTTTACTGAATGGGCGTGTTTTCGTGATGTTTTATTTAATTCAGGGTAAAGTTTTAGTCATAAATAACGATCTGAAGGTGGTCTACGATGACAACGTTTCCTACGACCTTGACCTTCCTGAGTTTGGGACCAAAGGTGGCATACATATACACGATGACAAATCAATTACAGCACCAACGGCAATATTTGTAAAAACCCTGGACATACTGCTGGGGAAAATGCGGGATAAAAACTTTCCGTTCGGGGACGTTATAGCTGTAGCTGGTGCTACGCAGTGTAATAGTAGTGTTTACTGGAAACCTGGTTCCAGGCAAAAGCTGAAGAGTTTGGTGACTGATAGATCATTGTTTGACCAGCTAAAGGATGCTTTCTGTGTTGCGGACGCACCAACATGGATGGATTCAACCGTAACAGAAGAGGCTAGACAGATAGAAGAAGCGGTTGGTGGGCAAGAAGAAATGATACGGATTACAGGAGGGCGGGCATTCGAAAACAGCACCGCCGCGCAGATTAGGAAGATTTTTCAAACGCGAACGGATGCGTATGAAAACACGGAAAGAATATCCTTGATCAGTAGTCTGATGGCGTCATTGTTTCTAGGTGATTATGCACCAATAGACTATGGGGATGCATCTACTACTAATCTACTAAATATCCATTCAAAATGCTGGTTTGCAGAATGCCTAAATGCTTGCGGGAATGACCTCCATGACAAACTGGGTGAACCACAGGTTACCCATACGACCTTGGGGAATATTTCAGCCTACCTTACGCAACGGTACGGCTTTTCATGTCATTGTAAATTACTGCCATTCACAGGAGATACGATGCAAACAATGATAGGCCTCGCGGCAAACAAGGATGAAATAATCATGAGTTTAGGAACTGCTGACTGCATCCTAAAATGGTCGGATACAGCTGAGCCAAATTTGATCAACCGTGCCATGGTGAGTTGTTTAGATCACAAGACAAAACTATCTTTGATGGCATTCAAAAACGGGTCCATAACGCGACAACGTGTGATGGAAAGGTGCTCCGGAACTTGGGAAAACTTCTCCAAAATTTTGAAAACAACACCACCGGGGAATAATGGCAATATCGGCATGTATTTTGACGTCATTGAGAAACAGCCATTGGTGATGGGGCGCTTTAGATTCAACAAGGATGGTGAAGCGGTCTCATCGTTCCCGTCCGAAGTTGAAGCAAGGGCCGTCATTGAAGGACAGTTTCTGGCAAGAAGAATGTATTTAGAAAATGCTGGATATCCAACAGGGCCGAATTCTCGAATTATTGTAACTGGCGGAGCGTCGACAAATGTGGACTTGCTACAGATAATTGCTGATGTACTGAATGTGAGAGTTTATTCCAAGAATGAACCAAATTCAGCGGCATTGGGAGGCTGTTACAGGGCAAAGCTAGTAATGAGTGGGTCGACATCATTTGAGACCCTAGAAGGGCTGTCTGAGCCAACGTGCGTTGCGGTACCAACGCCAGAGATCGAACACATCTATACAAACATGTTGGCGAGGTACAAAGCCTTAGAAGAGTATGTGGCTGCAAACTTTGGTGCAAAAAAAAATGAAGTAAAATGTAAACGGAGTGTCTATTGACAGACGTCTGTCAATAGCAAATATGCGGTAAATGTGCTATTGACAGACGTCGGGCAATAGCAAATTTACCGCATTTTTTGCTAATAAACATTAATTAATACCACTGTCATCTGAATAACATTTTTATTTTTAATATCCATGCCGAATGTTATTTTGTCGTAACATTATTCAGTTAAACATCATTTTTTTTTTCAAACGTTGTCGTTTCAAGTTGAAATGACATGTTATTCCAACGATGATAAAACACTGGGATGGATCCTCTGGGCAGATAGTTACGATACATGCAAAATACATGTCAACTCGGTGAATATCGCTACCATGGTCAAATGTTTCATTCAAAGGTTTCATTGCTATTGCCAGACGTCTGTCAATAGACTCTTCCAAATATAAAACAAACTCATTTTAAGTTGACACACATCTTACTTAATTAAGGATGTTCGCTGCTAACATTTGACATTTCGGAACTTCCGGTTTTTCTTTTCTTGAATATCTCGTAAACGGTTGCTGTAGCAGTGATCCAAACACCTTTACTTTCTGCCACATCGGAGATTTTGGAATAAATACAAATTCCAGTTTTCACAATTTTATTTTACTTTTAAACAACCACTTTTAACTTTTCATATATCCACAATATATTTTATATCACTTTACAACTTTACTTTAACACACCTTTACTTTTACTGCACTATCTCGGCATTACTTTATCTGCTTTATTTTAGCTCTACTCAAACAGCCCACGTTGCGGTATTTATACTCAGTTCAAGCTTCACGTGTGAACTCAGTATGCACACAAAGCACGTGGAATGCGAGAGCGGAGCACAAGAGGAGTAATGATATATCAGACAATTTTCCCGCCTTATCATAGCTCCGGTGGAGTAAAGCTTTAAAGTACAAGTTACATAATGAACTGTAATCAAAGATTATCAATGCGTGAAATAAAACAAGCGTATTTATTGACAATATGTAAAATTTCCTTACATCAATACATTAAGTTATTATCAAGGTCAAGTTTATATAATTATATGCATCGTGTTCACGACACTCCGGCCAAAAGGTATGACAACACTTATGAATTGTGAATATTGTACAATGAATGAAATTGGCATCAAAAATTATCAATATAAAGTTCATGTCTCAGTTTAATATAACCCTAAGTATCAGTTCATATGTCTGCCCAAAGAGCAATCTTCTGTATCACTTTATTGTCCTTTATATATCGTCTGTAGGTGTTTCGCCAACGAGTTGCCTTATCTTCCTCCTGGCTATGTCTGCTGCTTTCCTCATCGGCCTTCGAGTTTTAACATCGTCCCTCAAAGCGTCAGTGTGCTCAGATGCTATCGAGTCTGAACTATAATCCGAGCACTCCAATGGGTACAGTAAGCACAAGGGACGAACCACGTTTCGCCCAGATCCTAGTTGTACCACTGCTGATCGTACCAGTCCATCCCTGCTCATGTTCAACTGGATGCTTCCATGAACCACGAGGCGTGTCATCCTTCACGATAACGATGTCGTTCACATTTGGATCCTGATTAGACTGAATTCTACCACTACTTAGTTTATACTGCTTTCTTTCACGTAAACTCAGTAGGTAATCTTCACGCCAGGCTCTCCAGAATTGTTCGACTAATCTCTCCCCCTTCTTCCATATTCGAAACACATTCCGTTCAGAACTTTGGTACGGAGTATAATCTTCATCACCGTCGTCATTTACCGTCTCCGGAATACCAGTTTTTGGGTTTAAACACAGAAAGTGTCCTGGTGTAATGGCTATTGTTGAGTCAATATCATCCCCGACATATACTAGAGGTCGAGAATTCACAACAGACTCAACTTCTTTCACAACTGTATGCATTTGGTCATCAGAGAGCAATTTTCGTCCCACAGCTTTTCTTAACGACCGTTTCACTAACCCGACAAGACTTTCATAGAATCCACCCATCCATGGTGAGAGCTCTATAATGAATGACCACTTTATTCCTTCACATGAAAAATAACTCTGAATTTCCTCACTTGTCACTATTTTCTTCCATATCAGTTGAAGCGTTTTATCCGCCAACTTGAACTGCATTGCATTGTCACTCACTATTTCACTAGGCATTCCTCTGGTCGCAATAAATCTTCTGAGACAAAACAAGAATGACGTTGTTGTCATATCACTCACAATTTCGAGATGAATTGCGCGAGTAACGAAACACGTGAATAAACAAATCCAGATTTTCTTCACCACTCCGTTATCTTTGGTGTGTAGAGGGCCGAGGTAATCCAGGCCTGTCCTAGAAAACGGTATCGCCTCCGACACCCGTGTTTTCGGCAATGGAGCCATGGGTGGCATTTTATAAGGACCACCTTCCAATCTTTTGCACAACACACATTTTCGTAACACTTTTTTCACTGTCGCTCTTCCACGAATAATCCAGTATTTCATCCTGATGGAACTCAGTGTTTGCGATACACCAGAATGGAGTATCCTTGTATGTGAATCTTCTATCACTAAATCCGTGAATCTATCACTACTTGGAAGTAATATTGGATATCTTGTGGCTTCCGTAAGCTCGGCATTTTCCATTCTGCCTTTGCACCTAAGCACTTCCCTATCATCTACACATACTCCTAATTGATTCACTATTGTTTTCCACTTTCCGTTACTGACAGATCTAAATGCCTCAGGGAAGTGATTTATCTGAGTATGTTTGATCCACGAGAGCTCAGCCTTTTCAAACTCTTCTTTCTTTAAATCACTGTGGTTTTCGTTTCTATGTCTCATTTTATCTATGAATCTCAAACACCAGGCTGTCACTCGTTTTAAGCGGAGAAGGGTAGAATACCGGGATATATCCATCTCAAACGGGGCACATCTGACTGGATCCGTATCTTTACCCTTCATTTCTCTGTTGGTCAAATTTGCACTTTCACATTCTTCACGTTTCATGTTTTCCATTGTTTCACTTTCAGAATTCACTTCTGAACAATTTTCATTGACACTGTTTGGCCATTCACTGATTGGGCATTGTAACCACTGTGGACCTTTCCACCACAACTCATTTTCAACAATCTGCGTCACTGTACACCCTCTGCTGGCTAGATCTGCTGGGTTTTCTTTTGTATTCACATACTGAAATACGATGTTACCGTGTGAATTGATTTCTTGCACTCTGTTCCTTACGAATGTCGGTAGTGTTTTATCGGATTTTATCCAACTGAGAACACACTGGGAGTCTGTCAGAATCACAAGTGTTTCGAAATGTAATTTCAGCTGTTCTCTCACAAACTGTAAACTGCGGGTGCCTATAAGAACAGCCATTAATTCCAATCTCGGAATTGTCATCGTCTTGACAGGTGCTAATCTTGCTTTTGAGAACACTAAGTGACTAGACCTAGTGCCATCACACTGAATGAGGTACACTGCACACGCATAAGCAACAGCTGATGCATCACAAAAACACACTAGATCATATTTGCTTTCACATTCATTTCTTATGCATCTTATAATTTCAATTTGACCGATGCCTTCAAGGTCTGATTTTATATCTGACCATTCGATTTGCTCGGCCGTATCCAATTCGTCATCCCAATCTAGCTGTTTCTTCCATAAGCTTTGCATTAGCACCTTCCCCCGAAGAATAACAGGACACAGTAATCCAATCGGGTCATAAATAGATGCTATTTCTTTTAGAACACTTCTTTTTGTAACAATTGTGTTTTCTTTCACTTTCACAGAATTTTGAATAGGGAGTGTATCGTTGGCTGTATTCCACGTCATACCAAGAACTTTTATATCTGTTCCGTTAGCACGGTCATTCTCAGGAATCACATTATTTACATCAGCACTACTTGTCATCCATTCCCGTAGCTTCATGCTGGCTGCATTGAATATAGTCTTTGATTGACTATACAGGTCAGTTGCTTCTTTCACAGAATTTGCTCCAGTGATCACATTATCCATGTATATATCACTTTTGATTTTATCAGAGACTTCAGAACCATACGAATCCAGGTGTGCTTCAACTGTTGCTCCAAGGAGAAAGGGACTTGAGATTATCCCAAAGGGGACACGGCAGAATCGAAATTCCTGAATGGTATCCTCATTCACGATCGGTTGGGAATGGTCCTTCAACCAAACGAATCGCGTCACATCTCTTTCACTTTCCTGAAGTCCGACTTGAAGGAATGCTTTTTCAATATCAGAAATGATCCCTATTGTGTATAGCCTAAATCTGAGAAGAATGCCACATAACTTTTGTAGTAACACTGGACCACGATATAAGCACTCGTTTAAGCTTTTGCTCCTAAGTTTAGACTTTGCTGATGCGTCATACACTACGCGGAGCTTAGTTGTTGTTTTCTGTGGAGTAATAACTACATGGTGGGGTATGTAGTGTTTTATACCATCACATTTGAAGCGGTCAACCTTTTCAATGACTCCTTTCGCCAGTTGATCTTGTATGATTGAGTCATACTTCGGTAGCATGCCAGGCTGCTTCTGCATCCTAGATACTAATGACCTGAGACGACCAATAGCTAGTCCTCTATTTTCTTTGATATCTGGCACCTCTTCTTTCCATGGCCATTTCACAGCATATCTTCCATTTTCGTATTGAAGTGTTTCTTTAAATTTTTCCAATGCTCTAGTATCCTCTGAATTACAAGAGCTCACTGGGTTTGAAATTCCTAAAGTTTCCAACTTCCAGAAGTCTTCTAAATCTGGCTTCACTGGCACAACACTATCTACGCACGAGAATACACTTGAATCATTTATTGTGTTTCCATGTGTAAGAATGATCATACTTGATTCTACACTATCACAGTTGTATTGATTTGTACGACCTGTAAGAATCCACCCAAATCTAGAATTTAGCAAATATAGCCCACTTTGAACTTCAATCCTATCAGGAAGAATAACGTCGAGATAGTAATCACTTCCAATCAATATTTGAACACTGTCGGATTCCTTTTCATGTGGAATGGTATCAGCAAGTTGCAGACCTTTTATCATCTTTTCAAATCTTTCCTGTGATTCGAAAGTAGCAGGTTGTCTTTGAACAGTCCCGGTAATACTTGGTACAATGTTTGCTGTTATCTTCATCAGTGTTCCGTCTCTTTGTTTCAGTTGAAGCTGAGCGGACTTAGTCTTTATTACCTTTGGAGTGGTACTCCCAAATGTGACTAAGTGGATCTCTTGTTCATCGTCTCCTTGAAGCATCAACTTCTTGGCCAACTCTTCAGTAATGTACGTCCTCTGTGAGCCGGAGTCCATTAGAACACGTATTTGCTCCGCCTTAGTGTTGTTAGTGCACGGATTCTCCAACAGAGAGACATGTACTTTCGTGTTGCGCCGATACAGACGGAGCAAGTTCAGCTTCAGCTCCTTCAGCTACATGTACACTTTCTGTGACGCGGGTTCTCTCGAATTTTGATGGGCACAAACTCCGATGGTGAACACTGAATTCTCCACAATACACACACCTTTTCGAGGATTTGCAATCACGAGTGTAGTGCCCCTCCTTTAAACACTTGAAACAACTCCCTTTTAATTGTCTTTTTCTTTCTTCAATAGATCTGTACTTTTGGCATTCATCACTCCAGTGATTGCTGCTACAGTATCTACACATTGCTCCTTTCGATTTTGTTTCTGACTTACCCTTTTGTTTTTCTTGAACTGTAAGCGCCTCATTTTGCTGTCTATGAGCTCCTCCTTTTGAATTATGGACGGAGTATTCCGGTCTGTTACTGTTCTCAGTTCTTGCTCCGTATTTAGGTTTTGCTCCGAATGCTTTCTCACTATCTACCTTTGCCTTTTCACAAGCCACAACATATTCTTTCAATAATTCTTTCAGCAGAAACACTGTCCATTTCTTTTCAACTCCTTTCTTAATTTCTAAATGCCTTATAACACTGCTAGGTAACTTTGATTTTATTATTGACACAAACACATCTTGGTTGATATTTTGCCCTAGAACATCTAAACTTCTGAGGTGTTTATCGACAGCATCAAGCAAAGATCTTAGACTATCA
Organism: Rugalucina vietnamica; assembly: GCA_964017185.1. Taxonomy (NCBI): domain Eukaryota; kingdom Metazoa; phylum Mollusca; class Bivalvia; order Lucinida; family Lucinidae; genus Rugalucina; species Rugalucina vietnamica. Next base: position 8,006,895 of record OZ024872.1, read on the forward strand.
ACAGAGTCACTAGCTGATTTCAAATTAATTATTGCTGTGTAATGCAAATCTACTGTGTCTTGCACATTCCCGAATCTGTCTGTTAATATCTTTAACGCTACGCTGTAATTCTCATTTGAGAGAGACAACCCCGTTATTGCACTTTTGGCGTCTCCGGTCAGCTTATTCCTCAGGTAATTGAATTTCTCAATATCGGAAAGGCTGTCGTTTTTGTGAACAGAAGATTCAAATGACTGCCAAAATTCAACCCATTTTAGCTTATCTCCGTTGAAGGAGCAAAGTTCCAACTTGGGGAGTTTCACTGATGATTGTACAGGTAATGGACCAGGCTTAGTGCTTTTTAGAAAATCCTTCTGAAATTCTAGCTGCATTTCAATTAGCTTTTGCATATCACTTTTACTTTCATCATGTTTTGTTTGCATCATTAATGACCCTTTTTTCATTCTATCTTTCAATTCTATCTCAAACTTTCTGAGCTTTGTTATCATAGTATTTGCTGTGAACAATACGTCAGCATCACCGTTTAATATTTCATCAATATAAGGATCATCACCATCCTTTATTTCAGAAATGACCTTTTCAGACTGACGTTCCACTTTATGGCAGCGTTCAGTCAATGCATCAACAGTGTAATCAATTCTTTCAATAAATTCTTCATATTTGCCACTGAACACCTCTGTATTCAAAATCACGGAGCCTTCATTTATTTGCTCCTTTAAATCATTCACATATCTGGTACGAACACCTTTAAATTTATTTTAATGAAGAACCCATACTTTAAGTCAGATCTTTCAATGCCACCTTTTCAGTTCTCACTTTTATGCACAGCAGATGAACTCCGTTATATTTTAAATAAAAGTTCAAACGCTTACCTCCCGGGTTCCGGCGCCATACAATGTAGCAGTGATCCAAACACCTTTACTTTCTGCCACATCGGAGATTTTGGAATAAATACAAATTCCAGTTTTCACAATTTTATTTTACTTTTAAACAACCACTTTTAACTTTTCATATATCCACAATATATTTTATATCACTTTACAACTTTACTTTAACACACCTTTACTTTTACTGCACTATCTCGGCATTACTTTATCTGCTTTATTTTAGCTCTACTCAAACAGCCCACGTTGCGGTATTTATACTCAGTTCAAGCTTCACGTGTGAACTCAGTATGCACACAAAGCACGTGGAATGCGAGAGCGGAGCACAAGAGGAGTAATGATATATCAGACAATTTTCCCGCCTTATCATAGTTCCGGTGGAGTAAAGCTTTAAAGTACAAGTTACATAATGAACTGTAATCAAAGATTATCAATGCGTGAAATAAAACAAGCGTATTTACTGACAATATGTAAAATTTCCTTACATCAATACATTAAGTTATTATCAAGGTCAAGTTTATATAATTATATGCATCGTGTTCACGACAGTTGCAGATATTTTCCCGTAATATTTTATATTTGGATACATATTGATGATATGCATTGAATGAGCCATAAAAATTGTCAATCTAAGAAACTTCATTTTTTCACCCCATTTTCTGCAACTTTTCAGAAAATTTTAGTTGTCAGTAAAATTTAGGGGGTAGGGTAGATTAAATTTGAATATTACACATCTTAAAATTAATTGCACTAGTTCGATGTTTATTTTAGCAGCATTATATGTGTACATGGTCTTCTAAGTCAGTCTTTGTGTCTTTAGTGTGCTGGTTTTTAAATTTTTAGGTGGTTTTATGAAATGGGCTTTTAGACACAAAACAGCCGAAGAAAGGCTGAAAATGGCAATTTTCAAGTTGTTGGTTCTCTCTTATATGCTCACTACCCTATATATTTCTTTCTTTTATTCGAACAATATTACCAAGTTCTATGTTATGTGAAAATACAAGAAAAAGTTTGAATCAACAAATATGAATTTGGCACATTTCAAAATATTGATTTTTCCAACTTTTCAAGTATGGGTTTGAAAAAGGAATCGTAAAATTTTGTCATCCACTCCAAGTTGCAAATTTTTCTATGCTTTTTGTCCAAAATAGTCTGCGTTACGTAAATATTATGTCTTTTGAAAGCATTCTAGGCGTATGTTTGTTCAAGACAGGTATGTTTCAAAGAATTAAAAATTAAAGTAATTTTTGCCAAATTTAAAACATGATGCTCAGAGGTCTCATTCAGAGGCCTGTAGCTTGAAAAAATGCACACTACCCTATATCTATTTTGTTTTCAAATGTCTTGTGTTGTATTTTGGAATCGAAAAAGAGTGGTTAGAAAAAAAAGTTGAATACTCGAACATCCTTAAGCTGATTTCCTATGGCGTGTTAAACCTAGATATTTTCACCATATTGCCTAGGTTAACTGATTGGTGGCGAATGTCCTCAGCTATCATTATCATTTGGGTGAGTCGACATTCACTTTAGGGTATTCAAGAGGGATATTAAATTTTCATTTCATTTTTCGATGAAATTTCTCTGAGCAAAACTAGAATAGCCCAAGATATGACGCCGCGCTCCGCATGTTCTGGACTACTGAGATGCCATGCTGGTCCGTATTTTGTGATTCTATTGTCACCAACCCCCCCCCCCCCCCCCACCACTACCACCACCACCACCAGATGACTTGACCGTGCTTTGAAGATATGCATGTGGTTTGGATATGATCCTCAGATTAATTTTTATCACATTTTCGCAGTTATGAACTTTGTCGTTTTCCGGACATTTACAAGTAAGAAAGTGCATGTAGTTTGGATATAGGTTATTCTCAGATTATATTTTTGTAACTAAATAATCAAGGCGGGGGACATAAATTTTCTAATTTTGCGTGTTTGTTTTATGTTTAGTTGTCGAGTTGTGTGCTGTTTACATGTTTTGATACATGTATATGAGTGGCTATCATTTGGGAAACTACTGCGCTTCTTACTTACATGTATCTTGCGATATGTTTTCTATACCACTACCTGTTTATCAATTTGTTTTTCCTACCTCTGGCGTTCTGCGGAGTCACATCTAGGGCTAACACATAGCCTGTTTGCATATTATCCCCCACTGGGACCCAAGGCTGACCGCTCCAATGCGAAACACATTGTGGTTCTATTCATTTTATGTTTTAGTGTCGAATAGTTGTGTTGTTTACACCTTTTGATGTATATTCATAAACATATAGCAAAGTTCGGATAACCATTGTGGGAAACTAGCTTCTTACCTACATGTACATGTATCTTACGATATGTTCTCTATATCAGTACCAAGGATTATTAGTAACTCGATGGCATACGTTTAACTTCTTAAGTGAGTTAATGATTGTCGCTGACTTCATGTCTGTCAACCTCCGAATCTGGTATTTGATCTCTATATCATTAACACGATTATCTTTCCCGCCTAATAACCACAAAACCTTTCCTTGGCATTCACTCATTTACGGCGTACTCGGGTAGTCCGAGTTGACCGATATCATTGAGCCACCGCATGGGAAAACCAACAATCTGCATAGGCGAAAACAAAAGCGCAGATCAGCTTCGCAGTAAAGTTCTGCGAAGCTGATCAGCGCCTTTGTTTCGCTACACGGATAGTACAATTTCTCTACTTTCTAAATCTAAAATTTCCAGCCTCTAACCATCTTCTGTGACTGTACAGCCCGGTTTCTGTCAGACCTGGTAGGAAACCCTAATTTTTGTTTTTCTCATGCACAGGCATAACTAAAAGACAGAAGAATCACCTTGATGTCCGAGTTTTGTGTTGTCATTCGTCAATTAACTTTAGTGCTAGATCGGAAGCATAACGTTTATCTAGATTTGTAGTCTAGTCATTAGATTTATCAGAAATGAGCCGATCATCATGAATTAAACCAACAACATGCATATGCGAAACCAAAGGAGCTGAGGTGCCGAGCAGTACCTGCACAGCTGATCAGCACCTTTGTTTTCGCTACACAGTACGGGCCCTCTTCTTCTTAAATTCAAACTTCTAAGCTTCTAGCCAGCTTCTGTGACTGTACATGTCGGTTTGTGTCAAACTGTCGGTTTGTGTCAAACCTGGTAATTTCCAAATTTATTTTTGTCAAGTGAAGGCTCAAGTTTTAAAGATGGCATCGGAAGTTTCATTAATCGCATACGCAGACGTCAAGAAATCAGGATTTCATCAGCTGGTATTTTTTTCAGCTTATGATACATTATGTTATGAACATTCAGAGTCGAGAAAGCAAATATTGTGGGTCTTTATCCTGGTATCGATTTTGAAAACGGACACTGGCACGAGTACCATCGTTTAAACTCCCAATGAGCCTTCGGCACACATCACAAAAACATGTCCGTGTAATGTATACCCCCTTGAACCCCACTTTTATATAGCAAAACTGGGGTATGCAGGGGTATACCTATTTTTCTTATTTTTGCTCCAAAACATAGATTGTGGGTACTCGTTAGAACCGCGCGAGGCGGTTCTAACGTGTACCCACAATTTATGTTTTGAGCAAAAATAAGAAAAATATCAAACATTTTCAGCTAAAAACTTCAATTTTTAAAGCTCAAAAATTCTCTGTATATTGCATGGGCATGTTTTCGTAATGCAGGTGAGCTAAAACAACCCATATTCCAGGCAGGAAAGAAAGGAAAGCAAAACATCACAACTTGAAGGGCAAAAAGGCAAGCTCTTTCCCAACAAGCATCAACCAAATACAAAGGTGAAGAGTACAGCAGAGAGACAGATAATTGAGCCGCCTCGTGGGAAAACCAACAATGTGGTTTCCGAACAGGTCCGACACAAACCGACCTGTACCGTCACAGAAGACAGCAAGAAGCTTGAAATTTTGGAGTTAACTTAAGAGTAGAGGAAGAAATGTACTATCCGAGTAGCGAAAACAAAGGCGCTGGCATGATCAGCTTCGCAGTTACTGCGAAGCTGATCTGCGCCTTTGCTTTCGCATATGCAGAATGTTGGTTTTCTCATGAGGCGGCTCAATTAGTCATCTGCTTCAATTGTGCTATATTACAGCACAACGAGGACACCGTGACCTCCTAATGTTGGGATGAAGTCCCGACGTACCGTCATAATCATAGCTGTTGACTGGGACGTTCAGCAACAAAACAAACGAATATCTAAGCAGATATGACTGAGACTTTCATCCGAAATTTCAGTGTTACACCAGGATAACATGTTTGTGTAATTATGTATACCCAGTTAAAGCCAACTAAATGTGCGTATTCAAATATTATTCGTTAACTTCAAGTAATTGTGTGGCCAGCTTTAGGGAAATAGTAGTTCGCTTCAAACGCTCACCGGATGTTCTTTTTTATTTTTATATTGCAATAATTTTGGTTGTTTCCTACCTAGATTTGAGCCGCCGCATGGGAAAACCAACAATCTGCATGGGCGAAAACAAAGGCGCAGATCAGCTTCGCAGTAACTGCGAAGCTGATCAGAGCCTTTGTTTTCGCTACTCGGATAGTACAGTTCCTCTTCTCTTAATTACCTAGCGGTTTCAGAGAAGAAGGTCTTCGAATATTATGGCCATATACATGTATATAGCCCCGAGGCAGGGGCAGACAACGCCCTGGGGTCATTTTTTTCATAGACATAAATTTTCTGTCCATTTGCATACTCCCAGCAAGTTTCCCCCATTTAATTACATTTTAGTAATTTTTCCTATTCAAATGCGTTAGCGACCTAAGTTGACCTTGTAAAATAGGTCAAGGCCATCCCAGTTTCATGATTTATACAAACCTTGTAGAGCTTTATTGCCTGATGCTTCATGCCAAGTTTCAAAATCATAGGCCTTCTGGTTCTGGAGAAGAAGATTTTTAAATGTTTTTGCTATTTATAGACATGGTGGCCGTCTTGGTCATGTGATTTATATGATCTTATGCCTGCGAGAAGGAAACAAAAGTCCGATCAAAAATGAAGGCACTATCGTGTTTACGACATTTGTTTTACATAATAAATCAAGTAAGCTGTAAGTTGCCATGGAAACCAGAATTATGTTCTGATCTGTCCGAAAACCCAATGAAAGATTATCCCCACCTCAGTTATGCTTCGCATCAAAGATTAAGTTCGGCATGCTAGTCTCACAGATATTCAAGTTTCAAAGACCCGATATCGAACTCGTCCGAGTTTTTATGCCAGTCCTCATTGCCTTCAAGAATGAAGCAAATCCGATCACCTTCAAGGCTGTATCATGTATACGACAATGTCTCTATTATAAGCCTATAAAAGCTATATTTTGCCATAGAAACCACAATTTTGATCTGATACAAACAAAAACCCGGGAAAAATTCTCTCTACCTCAATCATACTTCACATCAATATGATCAAGTTTGGCTTGCATTCAAGTTTTGACGCTCAAGGACAGATAACTTCAAAAGCCGGTGGTGCGAATTGACCCGATATCGAACTTGCCTGTCGTCTTCATGGTCTTTACCCGCAAGCTTAAAAAATCATATAACCAGAGGACCAATGGTCCTGTAAACGCTCACCTGAGATCTGTTGTATATACAAATAAACATGTTTGAATATTATAGAAAAAAGCCCCAGTAAAGGGGCAGATGATTCCCTCGTGTCCATTATTTTTCTTCATAATAATCTATATCCTGTCCATTTGCCAATTTCCTGCAAGTCTTTCCCTTCAACCGACAAATAGCAGTTATCCCCATTCAAAGGCATAGGCAACCTATGTTGACCTTGTCGTAAAATAGGTCAAGGTCATCACAGGGTCTGATTTATATACACATTGTAGTACTTAAGCCATTGATGTTTCATGCCAAGCTTTGTTGAAATCGGTCCACCGGTTCCAGAGAAGAAGATTTTGGATGGGTTTTTACCATATATGGGAATGGCGGCCATCTTGGTCATGTGACCTAGATTATTTATATACACATTCGTTCCCCTATTCTATAAATGCTTCACATAAAATTTGGCTTTGATTGGCCAAGTGGTTTCAGAAGAGAAGATGTTTGAATATTTTGGAAATATACATGTATATTGCCCCGGGGTGGAGGCATATGAGCCCTTGGGTCCATTTTTTCCAGAATCATTAATATTCAGTCGTACTACCCATTTCCTGCAAGATTTTCACTTCAAATTACTGCGCCTTTGTTTTCGCATATGCAGATTGTTGGTTTTCGCATGAGGCGGCTCAAATGTTGTTGCATTTGGCCAACTAGTCTGAAAGATATAAGTATTTGAAAGTTTGACAAACGGACGGACGGACGGACGCACAGACAACGACTCGAGCACCGCCCTATAAGCTCAACTTGTGAGCCTTCGGCTTAGGTGAGCTAAAAAGCTGACAGTTACAATGAGAATCTAAGAAAACACTCTCAGTTTACAATTTTGCCATTCGTTGTATTATTCAGAAGCCTCCGTGGTGCAGTGGTTAATTCACTCGCCTTGTAAACCAGGGGTCGCAGGTTCGATCCCGGGCTTCTCCAGTCCGTCGGATGGGACTATAAACCGAGGTCCCGTCTCAATATGACCTTAGCTGTTGGTGGGACGTTTAACCCCAATCAACCAGACATTCCTTGTATTCTTCACAGGTATCGGTCCAACTCATGCAAGCTCAACCTTTCTTTGTATCATCGTTTGTTTTTTTATTTGTCCGCTGCTCTCCATAACAAGCAAGGGCATTCCAGATAATCTTATCATAGTCATACTCCTTGAAAGATGTTCTATGGTAGGCAATATTGATGGCTACATCAACAACCAGGTCATAGAGACAGGAGGCTTTACCCACGCTCAGAGTACCCACGACATGCTTACTCACGCATCGTACAACATACCACGCACATTTGCTGTAATCGTCGTCGGTCAACAAGCATGTAAGTTCCCGCATGCATTTTTTTACTTTGTGCAGCTTTTCATGCGCTTCACCACCCGGTAGCACAATCAGGAAAACGATACCTGCGATTAAAACATTCTAAATTACACGGGGACCCAACTGTTAATCGTGATTATTGATGCGACATGGAATGTTAATGCATGCTAATATGAAGTTTCGTATGCGTCGGCGATATTGTTACGAATGCGACGTTCCACATCCTCTGCCCTTGAACGGTAAGTATCATATGTTTTGCTCTCGCGAAAATAAACAAAGCCGAGTATACAAAATCGGCGTCCACTATGATCTGCAAAATTCTTCTGTGTTCCCACTTGAAGTCAATTTTAATACTTACGGCACTTGTGTTTTTCAGCTAATGGTTAATAAAGTTGACATGTAGAAGCAATTTTGCCACGGAAACTCATTACATTCTTAAATTCCTTTTGTTTTTCTTTGTCTTGGTCGTAAACTAAAAAGTATAACACAGTCCTGTGGGTGTCTTTATTGAAATATGTATCCAAACGGCTTTGTAAATGCACATTTATCTATTGAGCGTGAAAAACAGTAAGATAAGCATCTGTTGTATGCATCGAAGATGTTAAAATTTAATATGCGACACAGAAATGCATCGTGGAAGAATGAGACCGATGATTCAGTAAAATAAAATAGCAAATGTTGCGATATGGAGACAGTGATGCATTTTCTTCAATAAATATTTTTAGATATATGTAAAAGGGGTCAACCATGGTTTTTATAATGTATTATTACTTGCAGAGGCTGGAGAAAGTTGTTTGAACCCGAGGCCGAGGGTTCAAGTGCTCCCGAAGACTCTTGTAAAGTTAATGCAATGAAATAACCATAGTTGATCGCTGTTCTTGTATAACACACCATTCCAATGGAAAACTGCCTCGCAACCGCACCTAAAAACCGCATAAACCCCTTTAATTCTGTTGTTCCCCCATCCCCCCACCCCTGCTTATCAGAAATGCATGGAGCCACCCATATTCAATGATCAAAAATTATTTGGTTTAGCCTTTGATTCATTTAATGTAAGGAAACATATACCGTAAGCTCTGTCACTGATGTGTCCGAAAATGATTTGCTGCAAGAATAAATCAGTTGTGTCACTCGAATGTTGACAAAGCTGAATCAGAAACCCCACTCTGTGACCTCATTCAAAATAAAAGTGGTATATGCTTTGAAGCTCGCTCAACGAAGTGCATGTAGTCCAAGGAAAAACGCCATGCAATATTTCGCTTGATAAAGGCACTCGCTATGCTTCTACATGTACGTAAATAAATTTTGAAAGAGCACAACAAACATGCTAATTCTTCCATGACTCATTCAAGTAGTACGTACCTTCGTCTTCGATGCATACAAAAATGCTTATCTTACTGTTTTTCATGCTCAGTAAATAAATGTGCATTTACAAAGCCGTTTGGATACAGATTTCAAGAAAGACACCCACAGGACTGTGTTATACTTCTTAGTTTACGGCCAAGACAAAGAAAAACAAAAGAACTTTTAGAATGTAATGAGTTTCCGTGGCAAAATTGTATCTACATGTCAACTTTATAAACCATTAGCTGAAAAACACAAGTGCCGTAAGTATCCCAATTGTTTTCAAGTGGGAACATAGAAGAACTTTGCAGATCATAGTGGACGCCGATTTTGCAAACTCGACTTTGTTTATTTTCACGAGAGCAAAACATGTGCTTCTTACGGTCCAAGGGCAGAGGATGTGGAACGTCGCATTCGTAACGATCTCGCCGACGCATACGAAACTTCATAATAGCATGCATTAACATTCCACGTCGCATCAATAATCACGATTAACAGTTGGGTCCCCGTGAATTATAACATTGTTCCTATTTCAGTGCATAAAATGTTAATAATAATTAAAAAAAGTGCATAAAATGTTAATAATTAAAAAAGTGCATAAAATGTTAATAAAAAAAGAAAGGCATATGAAATTCGCGTATCATTTATAACTGTGCATATGAAAGGTTCTTCTGTTAGATGTTTCCTGAAAAAGTACATAGTAAATTGTCCAGTTCCGGGTCACTTTTTTTCGAAGTGGTTTCCAGATAATTGCTCAGAGCAAATTAGGTTTCGACCTTACCATTAGAAAGTATAATCCTTCTTCTAAACAATGAACTTCAATTTGATTCATTGTGAATATTCTGTGTGCCACACGATGACTTTGAAGCAGACCACCAATTTATCCAGTTCCGAATCACTTGCGATAATTTTTAAACAAGAAACTCCCTGGCGCTATTGGGTTATGATTTTGAATTTGTAGCTTCATTAGTTCTTTATAAAACAAGACTTACACACAGTTTACCATTTCAGATAGTAAAAGTGTCCAAAAACTGTGTACATGTATAATACGTATAACTTACGTTAGATGGATATTGGCGTCAATCGAGAACATTTATACATGTTCTAAGTCGATAATGACGTCTGTACACGTAACTGGTTCCAGATTTTTGCAGTTAAGTGCTGGTTATCATGGGCTGTGCATTGGTTATTTTCATTTTTGTTTGTTTGTTTGTTTTGTTGTTGATGTTTTATGAGTTTAACTTTCACCTGTTAGATTAACATTGAATTTCAAACACAGCTTTAAGGTTGCACAAACAAGTATATCTAACAGGAGTATGTATCCAGACAGTGTGTTTTGTTCGCGATGCAGATCGACTGCACAAAGACTCACCTGCGTAAGAAAACGACCATTTGAGTTTTATCATGGGGGGAGCGGGGGGGGGGTGGCTGTAAGATTTTTTGAATAGAAAAAAAAAACAGGATCCAATTGGCCGAAAAAATAACTAGGACAGGGTAAATTCTATTTGTATTTTTAAAAAGAACAACTCAATTGCTGTTCCTCATTATTGTCAGCCTCAGTGGTGCCAGGGCCTTTAACGTTACAGGACTTTAAAAGAGAAAAATCAAAATGAATAATGCACCAGTCATTTGTATCCCCGGCTCCCCTAGAGCCGGGGAAAGCGGAGACACAGAGGGGCTTTTAGTAGGGATTTTACCACAAATATGACCCCGCAGTGCCGGGCTTTTAAACCTGAAAAGTTAAACGCCCCGCTATTACAAGAGGGGCCGTGGATACAAATGACCGGTGCATAATGAGCATTCAAATGTGGTACTTCAGTTGTACATGTAATTCTATTTGTTTCGTGTTTTGGTGTCGTTTTATGCCGTTCGTGCCGTTGTATTTGCGTATTCATTCATTTATTTTTTTATCTATTTTGAGTTTTGAGTCAGTTTATGTCCCTTTTAAGATCATTTAGCTCATACGAGACGAGCCAGTCAGTAGGTGTGGTGAAAACAGAATCCTGAAAAAAAAAACAAAAAAAAAAAAAAAACACACACACACACCTGGCACATCTTCAAGCAGAACTTGTCTCACATGTGCAGTGTGTGGACTCGAACCCACAACAAACACAGCAGTGAGTCGCTCGAATGAAACGCGTTAATGATGAAATCAGCGCTCTTCACCACTCGGCAGCCGGGGGTACGAATGGGGGGGGGGGTGATTGACTTAAGTTTTGGTAACTGAATTGTCCCTAAGATATGTAAAGGGATGGTCCTCCCCGACCATTTGTTTGTCGTGTTACGGAGAGAATAAACAGGCGACCTGTACTGTAGATGGTCGAAGATCGTATTCTCTCATTTTGAAAACTGCACTAATATAAAGTTTTGATAAAAATGACAATAATACCTGTAATTTTGTCACATTACAATATGATTAAGTCTGCAAATATTGCCTGAGCTCAGGCTCTTATCTGCTTGAAACTTGAAACTTGTTTATTTGCTTAAACGCCTAATTCTACATATAAAATACATATTCACTGGCGCTGTACAAACATAAAAATCTTAAATATTATTGAGGAAATATATGTAATTATCTGTATGTAATTTAGTAAACCCAATTTAGTTTGGCTTTTCACTAAACTCTAGAGGCTTCTTGGTAAAGAAACGGTAGATAGATAAGTATATACTTTAGTACCCATAGTCAAACTGACGTCAAAAAATAGTTAATTGTGATATAAATGATAAACTGTATAGAGGGATAGTTCTCCCCAACATTCTGCGTGTTACGGGGAGAATAAACAGGCGACCTGCAGTTGGCCAAAGAAAGTGTTATCTTGCTTTGAAAACTGCTCAAATCAGTATATTGATAAAAATGGCAATATTTCCTTATAATTTTGTCGTCACTTTACAAAACAGAATGTTTTACATTAATTTAAGGACATTTATAGCAACACTCACAAATGCAAATTGTAAACAAAGATATCATTACCGAACAGAACAAATATTTTCACGTCCATTCCGTCAGGTTATTGTTTCTCTGAGAATATAGAAAAATGAAACTCCAATATTTTATTTGGGTGTTTTCCGAATATGTTTTTTCAATTTCACGGTGACAAGGTACACCGCCTCCTACTTCGAAAAATGCGTTGCATTTATCATGGAAACATGGGCACCGCTTTCTTCACAGAAAGCATAATCGAAGTTGGGGGTGGGGGAGAAAGATCTAACCAGAGGACCAATGGTCCTGTAAACGCTCACCTGAGAACTGCTACATATGCAAAAAAAACGTTTGAATATTATGGTATTTAGCTCCAGTGCAGGGGCAGATGAAGCCCTTGGGCCATTTGTTTTCAGAATAATCAATATCCTGTCCATTTGCCAATTTCTATTTTATTTATTCCCTTCAAATGACATGTTTACAGTTTTCCCCATTCTAATGCATTGGCAACCTATGTTGACCTTGTCGTCAAATAGGTCAAGGTCTCCACAGGGTCATGATTTATATACACATTGTAGTACTTTAGCCATCCATGCTTCATGCCAAGTTTCTTTGAAATCGGTCCACCGGTTCCGGAGAAGAAGATTTTTGAAGGGTTTTTACCATATATGGGCATGGCCGCCATCTTGGTCATGTGACCTGGATTATTTATATACACATTGGTTACCCCATCCTATAGATGCTTCACATAAAATTTGGCTTTGATTGGCCAAGCGGTTTCAGAGGAGATGATGTTTGAATATGATGGTAATGTACAGGTATATTGCCCCAGGGTGGGGGCAGATGAGCCCCTGGGGTCAAAATTTTTCAGAATCATCAATATTCAGTCCTACTGCCCATTTCCTGCAAGATTTCCACTTTAAATGACATTTTAAAATTTTTCCCCATTCAAATGCATTGGAGACCTATGTTGACCTTGCCGTAAAATAAGTCAAGGTCATCACAGGGTCACGATTTATATACACAATGTAGTGCTTGAGCCATCGATGCTTCATGCCAAGTTTTGTTGAAATCGGTCAATCGGTTCTGGAGAAGAAGATTTTTGAAGGGTTTTTACCATATATGGGCATGGCGGCCATCTTGGTCATGTGACCTGGATTATTTATATACACATTGGTTCTCCCTTCCCATAGATGCTTCATGTAAAATTTGGCTTTGATTGGCCAAGCGGTTTCAGAGAAGAAGATGTTTGAATATTATGATAATATACATGTATATTGCCCCGGGGTGGGGGCGGATGAGCCTCTGGTGCCCAATTTTTTTCAGAATCATTAATATTCAGTCCTACTGCTCATTTTCTGCAAGATTTTTCCTTTAAATGACAATTTAACAATTTTTCCCATTCAAATGCAAAGGCGACCTATGTTGACCTTGCCGTAAAATAGGTCAAGGTCACCGCAAGGTCATGATTTATATATACATTGTAGTACTTGAGTCATCGATGCTTCTTGCCAAGTTTGGTTGAACTCGGTCCAGTGGTTCCGGAGAAGAAGATTTTTGAAGGGTTTTTACCATATATGGGCATGGCGGCCATCTTGGTCATGTGACCTGGATTATTTATATACACATTGGTTCCCCCTTCCCATAGATGCTTCATGTAAAATTTGGCTTTGATTGGCCAAGCTGTTTCAGAGTAGAAGATCTTTGAAAATTGTGGACGACGGACGGACGGACGACGGACGGACGGACGACGGAGCATGGGTATACTATAAGCTCACCTTGTGAGCCTGACGGCTCAGGTGAGCTAAAAAAAAATCAGCAAAGGGAGAGTAAGTCGAGACTTTTTCTTTTTCGACGGTACGGGGAAAAAACCAAGGAGCTCAGCTGCAGTGTTGAAAAATGAACGAATTACCTTTGTCTTGTTGAAATAATTGGGACTTTGCAAAAATGGGATTTCGAAGCCCAGCATACGGTGAACGTAACTTCTGTTTGCATCCCCATCCTAATGTCCTATGTCATTTGTACCTTTTGACCTCATTGTGTTTTGCGTTTAAACGTGTAAAACATTGCAAAACACACGGTATTTCTGAAGATAAAAGCCAGTAGAACGTTTGAGCTGTCTTGTGCATGTACAACGCCTACTGGGGAAAAAAAATAAAATATGGCACCGTCTCTCCTGTACTTAAGATGCCATAGTTAAAGGAGCACCCTATCAACTTAAATATCGAGTCAAATTGGCGGCTGGCCTTTGACAATTCCCTTAGCTGAATTAGATTTAAACTCTAATCAAAATCGTGTTGGACACGCGCTACCCAATCCCGGACACACTAAGTCAGCAATGTCTGAGGAGAGAAGGAAGCAAGTGCCCCTACCGGGGCGCGATTCCAAGACTAATAGGAAGTGATGCACTTGAATCAAGGATAAATGCAACGCATCGCGCGATATAGGAAGCGGTGTACCTTGTCACCGTGAATTTAAATGTTCCTTTATATTGATTCGAAATTTAAAACGTAATAACCTAATAATCATATGCCGTAGCGATTGACACTTGTAACGCCTTAGTGAATTTCTATAACGCAGACTTATATTCTCTTTATTTCCTTTATCAGAGATTACAACATAAGTATTGCAACATATATTACAACAAACAGAAATATAAATATGCACAAATGCATATATATCAAAATATGAAAGTATCACAATGTGTGTGTGTGTGTGTGTGTGTGTGTGTGTGTGTGTGTGTGTGTGTGTGTGATGAAGTATGTACATGAGAGCATGAGATACCTCAGTACTCATGATTTATATTATAATACATGTATATATATACATCTGTAATAAGTATTACATGTGATTGTTTGCGCTTGCAAAATGTTAACCGCAAATACATATTAAGGCAATATTTAATCAATTGGAATTGCCGGTAAACCCTAAAACCGCATGAACGGGTTCCTTGCCGAAACGAAAAACAAGGACTTAAGAATGCGAGATAGAGTTTGCTACATGACTAGCTGTATGCAATTATACCTGCAGCCTGTTCTAAGTTGCAGTAGTTGTAGAAATGGAAAAAAATTCTGAATACATGGCTTAAAAAGGCAATAGCACTGCAGAAAAATTGGTCAGATACCGTATCATCGAATTCTAAATTGCACTAGCATACTACAATATAATGATTCATAGTCAGTTTGTCTAAGAAAATGGCTAATTTCAGTATCAACATGGTCTTTTACATAAAGTAATATAAGAATCTTATATGGGGTTCTGTTCTAGATGGAAGTTTCCAACCCAAGGGATGACCGTGCTGAGCGGAACCGAGGCTCCGCCGAGGTTCCGCTCAGCACGGTCATCCCGAGGGTTGGAAACTTTCATCTAGAACAGAACACCATATTAGATTCTTTTTCTTGCACAACAACCCCCAAAATCTGGTTTATTTCAAGGTTTTGCGTAATTTTTTGGCCTGGGTGAGAACACCTGGGTGAGATGCAATTTTATCACCCAGGCAAAAAATGTGGTAATTTCTGTCTGGTGTGCAAGAAAAATTGTTCTCTCTCCTGTGAAAATCCCGTGCATGCGGTGACAACGTGTTTGTTGATATCACGTGTAAGTCTGCTACATAATGAGCATTGTGTAAATTCGTCTTCCTGTGGCAATACAGTTATCAATCTTGCTACAAGAAATGTTGCATGAGCAGATGATTTATCAGCAGCAACGGTCCAAATATTTGATAGTTTCAGTTCCGGTTGTATGATTATAAATCTTGCGAAATCGGCATCATTATCTACTCTTTCATGCCAGGCTGTTTCATAAAAGCTTCGAATTTTACTTTTACATAGTGTCTTCCATGTATATTTTGATGGAAATGTCGACGTTTCAAGATATCTATGTATATAGCCTTGAAGATCATATTTCGTTAATATTTTCCAGACATCGGGAAAAAACCGGTCTGATTTTTGTATTCTCTTATAGCAAACAGATTCATGCACATGTCAAAGACTTGTCTTGGTAGCATACCAGGTGGCATTGTACATAAGCTGTGCAGAAATGACCGATTTCTTTGTTCAATAAGGGAGCTCATGGGTAGCCAACCTAGCATTCCGAGAGCAATGTCAGTTCGCGTTCGGTTTGGGAATTTTTGAATCAATTTTGCGGCAAACCTAATAAACCTTTCTAGTTTGTATGTGTCAGATGCTGACATGTTATGCCATAATTCAGCGCCATAAAGGACTACGGGGAAACATATTTTTTCAATAAGTGATTTGAGTATCGACGGACTAACGAAGCCGGTATCTCTGTCTATGGCTAGAACCGAAAATAAAGAGGAACGGCCTTTCTGAATACGGGCATCAATTGCTGGTGAGCTTTTCATGGACTGGTGTAGTTCGATTCCAACATGGGTAATCGATTCCTTCTGGAGGATTAGAGCAGGGCCAAATTTTACAGACACACCAGTAGGTGGTCTCTTCAGAGAGAAAATGATCAAATGACATTTGGAGGGATTGAACAGGAACCTCCATTTCCTAGAATATTCATATACTATTTTAAGTGCTTTCTCTAGGCTCTTCAAATTAGGACCGATTAGTACAAGATCATCGGCCAGCGTCGGATTGCCAAGTTTTATGGAGCCAATGGTACAACCTGTTCCCGAATCTTGAAGTTCTTCTAAAAGCCCATCAAGAAATAGCAAATAATACCATGTTGAAGTTACACCGCCTTGGCGGACCCCTTGTTTTACTGGGAATGTCTGAGACTTGATGCCGTTTACTAAGACATAGCTTGAAAGACCTTTATAACTTGTCATAATAAGATTAAGTGCTTTGCCGGTAATGCCAAAATCATGAAGTTTAGAGAAAAGACCATCATGCCATACGTTGTCAAATGCTTTAGATGAGTCATAATTCAGAACTAAACGCTGATACATGTACGTACGTATCAGCTTTTAGTTCTGAATTATGAGCAACTGTTTCTTGTAGATTGAATGATACAGTTATTGAGCCTAAGTATTTTTGATATGCATTTTGCTGGGGACTAGGAAATATTTTACTGTTTGAGGTGGTCCATAATTGGAGCCTATTTAGAAATATTCTTTCAAATCTGAATCTGAATCTGAATAGTTTACTGGTGACACGCCAAATGACATTATTTCACCAGGGGGTTCGGATGGGGGGGGAAATTAGTCCCTTGAACGCACGAGTGAAGCGAACTTGGACACACAGTCATCAGACATTTCAGCAGAGGAGACAAGTGAATCAGGGAGGTCATTCCAGTCCCTGATAGTCTGTGGAAAGAAACTACTTTTGTACGCTTCTTTGCTAGCTGAAGGTATCTGAAAAGCCAAAGAGTGTTGATGTCTACAACGCCTATTCTTTGGGATAAGGTCATCTGTGGGTATTCTGGCTTTACCCTTTAGACCTTTGTATAGCAATATAAGTCTACTATCCTTCCTCCTTTTCTTAAGAGATTCCCATTTCAGTTGACCTAAAATGCCAGTCATGCTCCCAGTTTCAAAAACATAATTTCCCGTCACAAACCTTGCCGCACGATTTTGGACCTTTTCCAGTTCTTCCTGGAGGCCATGAGTGTGAGGGTCCCAAACTGAGCTTCCATATTCCAAGACCGGCCGCACCAGTCCTTTATAAGCTGCTTCTTTCACATCTGGGGGACAAGAATACAAATTTCTCCTCAAGAATCCGAGAGTTCTGTTAGCCTTTGTACAAACATTGGAAATATGAGTATTCCATTTCAAATCATTTGTGATAGTTACACCCAGGTATTTTATGCTTTCAACATTTTCCAGTAAAGTGCCCTCAAGGGTGTAGTTAGCCTGTATCTTACTAGACCGTTTATTTGTCAGCTGCATCATGTTGCATTTGACGGGTTGAAATCTCATTCCCCATTTTCTAGCCCAACTGCCTAGGCGATCAATGTCTCTTTGAAGTTTCAATGTATCCTCTTCATTCTTGATTTCACGATAGCAAACACAATCATCAGCAAAGAGTCTTATTTCAGACTCGATGTCTGCTGAGATGTCATTTATATACAAGGAAAACAGCAAGGGGCCGAGAACGGTGCCCTGAGGGACACCCGACACAACTGGAGCCCAATCCGATTTAATACCATTAACCACTACCCTTTGTTGTCTGAAACAAAGGAAAGCATTTATCCAATTCAGTGTTGTTCCACCTATTCCATAGCTGAACAATTTGCTTTTAAGGAGTTCATGGGGAGGAGTATCGAAAGCCTTTTCAAAATCGAGTATAAAAGTGTCGACCTGGCCTTTTTTGTCTAAGATTTTGGCCCAGTCATTTATCACTGTAGTCAACTGAGTTTCACAGCCATGCCATTTCCTAAATGCGTGTTGCCTGTCCGACAGGAGTTCATGTTCATCAAGATGGGCCATAATATTTGAGCATACAATATGTTCAAGAAGCTTACAAGGAATGCATGTCAAAGAAACAGGGCGGTAATTGCGGGCAAGTGACCTGTCGCCCTTCTTAAACAGGGGGCAAATATTAGCAAGAGACCATTCTTTAGGAATTTCGCCTGTATCAATTGACTGCTGGAAGAGATGGGCGAATACTGGCCCTAATTCCATAGCCAGTTCCTTTAGGACTCTAGGATGAAGCTCATCAGGCCCTAAGGCTTTAGACGGGTTTAGACCTTTGAGAAGTTTGGTCACCCCTTCCTTTGTGACCACAATATCATGCATGAATGGGGCAGATCTATCCATAAGAGGGACCTGTTTGTATTCACTTTTAGTGAAAACATCCGAGAACTGACCATTAAATTCTTCCGCCTTCTCAAATTCAGATTGAGCTATTCCACTTCCATTTCTCTTTTTCAACGGGGGAACCTTGGGTATCTTTTTTCTGACTGTTTATGTACCTGTAAAAATCTCTAGGATTAGCCTTAACATCTCCTACCAAGTTGTTCACATAAAGATCATGCTGCTTCCTGATATCAGCTTTGATCTCTTTCCGTAAAGATTCAAATTTAGATCTAAATTTTGCACTACCAGTCTTTTTAGCTTTTGCATGAGTTGCATTTTTTCTGCGAATCTTCCTTCTTATTTCAGGTGTTATCCAAGGGACAGAGGAAACTGAGCGACTAGTTTTTGAGGGGATATGTTTATCTGCCGATTCCTGAATAAACGATGTAATGAGATTGAAATTTTCCTGGACCGACCGAGTATCTGAGTAACCGTTGAAGTATCTTTCCTTTGCAAATTTAAGTGTTTCTGCTCTCATAGATTCATAATCACCTTTCTGATAACGATACACTTTTCTCCTAGGTTTCTTTATAGGGGGGATAGCAATTTTCAATGTGCCAGAAACAATGTCATGATCACTGAGCTTATCCGGGGAATGAATGTCTACAAACTGATCAAATAGCTTGTAAAATGATGAAATTAGCGTAATAGGCCTGTAGCTATCGGGCGATTCACGTGGTTTGCCTGGTTTGTGTATCGGGATTATGATGCAGACTTTGCATTGATCAGGAATGAAGCCTAATTCGAACATTAAACAGTATAGCTTCTTTAGACTGTGAAGAAGCGCTGGTCCGCCATGCAAGATGTGTTCGTTTGTGATATTGTCGGTACCGGGTGACTTGCGCTTCTTCAAGTCTTTTAGACATTTATTCAGTTCATTGAGCCCTACTGGACAAATAAGGTCATTGTTAGCATTTTCTGCGTTGTTAGTGAACGCTTTAACTTTATTCTGAATATGCAGTTTAAAGTCATTATCGTAATAAGGATGATCATTTGGAATATAAAGCTTTGAAAAGTGGTCTGCGAATGCGTCTGATTTGCAAGCACTTAATGATTTAATTTTGCGGCGGCTATTAACAATATGCCAGAAATGTCTTACATCACATTCAGCGGATTCATCTAGCTCGGAGTAATATTTTAATTCTATAGCATTGATTTCTTCTTTCTGAATTTTTCGAAAATTGCACTTTGCTTTCTTATATGATTTATAATAAACATCTTCCGGATTTCGTGATCGTCCATGTTTGATCCAATCAATACGTTTTTGCCGCTGATCTTGATGTGCAGCTTTGACCTTCTTTGTCCAATAGGGCTTTGCATGTTGATTATATCGACCAAATGGTAATGATTTCTCTGATGCCTTGTGTACTGCTTCAACGATAGCACCATAAAATGTTTACATTGGCCTCAGTGTTATCCCTCGGTGCCTCTAACTTGTTTAGCTCTTCATTTAGCGCAGCTTGATAATCAGCAATATGTTCACTGGAGCACTTGTTCCATGCAACATGTGCTCTTTGTGAACTTTTATATGTTATAGTTTCTACTTTTAAAAAAGTCAGAATTGGCAGATGATCCGAAACGTGACAGATGTCTGTATCAATAGACGTGTTGCTTTCAATTAATTCGAACTGATTTTTATCAAGTATTGTATAGTCAAGTGTTTTGCATGTGGGTCTGAATGTAAATTGTCCATTCAGAGGGACTGGAGACATTTGTGTGGCTTCAAGAAATGCCATGAATCTTTTAATTCTATCATCGACATCGCATTTCTTTTGCATATCGCAGTTAAAGTGACCGAGGAATATCACTGTTCCCATTTCAGAGAAAGTTACATAAATATTCTCTAAGTAGTCTATGCACTCATGGAATTCATCTACACTATAGTTAACAGAAGGCATATATATATCGAAAATGCATAAAGCGTTCGTGAATGTCGTTGGTCTATTCTTACGCCTAATATTCGATCATTCAGTTGGATATCTAAGTGTGACACTCTTTTTTGTACATAATGGCAACGCCTCCCTTGCCGCATCTTGCACCTTGGGGAATAGAAGTATCACACACAGTTATAGCTCTATAATTGCTATGTACTGAGTCAAGGAAAGATTTATGTTCATTACGGAGCTTATGTTCTGATATGAAAGCAAAATCAATGTCGTGTATATCAAGGAGTTTGCTTAAACTTCCGGCAGAAGACATAATGCCTCTTACATTCCAGGTCAGGATGCGACAAACTGAGGCTGCCATTATGATCATTAGTATTAGGCTACTGTTAATGTTTAAATGTTCCATTTTTAACGATTAATCTACGCTGCTGGCTCCATAGTCATTGTAGTGGTTATAGTCATAATTATCGTTTTCAGTCCTCGTGTTCCACTGCTCAACGCCATACCAGCGCCTGCAGTAGGTTTTCTTCGGCCATGAGATACAAGATTCTATGGTATATTTATCAGCTGCAAATACAGTTATTTTGGCTGACAAATGACCCCGGTTCGTCTCTATTATTCTCACGCCGACGGGCTCGATACCGTATTCTTTCAGGAATTGTATCAGCCCGGTCCTGTTCGACTTCGATCCGATGTTATAGTATCTAATAGAATTATTAGTATTATATGCCTTGTTTTTAGCTATTCTGAGCCGAAGGCTCACAAGGTAAGCTTATAGTATAGTAGTCGAGCCGTGCGTGCGTCCGTTTACAATTTCAATCTTGAATATCTCTAAGACAACAAGGTCAATCGCAATCAAATTTTATCTGAAGCATCACTGAGGAAGGGGAAATGTTGCATTAGGTTTTGGGCCAGGTCGGATCAGAACTCTGGTTTCCATGGCAACAGATAGCTCCCATTGAGTTATAATGTGGAAAATGTTGTGGCCACTCTAGCAACTTCATTTTTGATTGGATCTTCTTCATTCTTGGGAATAACAAGAACAACCATAAAATCTCGGATGACTTTGAATTTCGGCTAGGTTTGACCTCAGATTGCGGAGTTAGCTGCCCTTGAGCGTCTGGAAAAATCCCCATAGACTTATAATGGGAAAAATGTTGTGGCCACTATAGCGCCATTATTTTTCGGTGGATCTTCTTCATTCTTGCAGGTAACAAGGACAATTATAATACAAATGTAATATGTCGGATGGGTTCGAATGAGCTGCCCTTCAGTGTTTGAAAAATCATTATTTTGTGTTGTGGCTACTCTAGCGCATTCAATTTTGATCGGATCTTCTTCATACTTGGAAGTAACAAGGAGAGCCATAACATCTCGGATGAGTTTGAATTTCAGCCAGATCCGACCCTTGACTGCCATTGACTGTGTGAAAAATCAATACTTAGTGAAGTTGTGGCCACTCTAGCGCCTTCTTTTTTATTCGGATCTTCTTTATTCTTTAAAGTAACAAGGACATCCGTAACATCTCGGATGAGTTCGAATTTCGACCTGATCCGGCCTCTGACCACGGAGTTATCTGCCCTTGAGTGTTTGAAAAATCAATATTTAATGTTGTGGACACGCTAGCGCCTTCATTTTTATTCGGTTCTCCTTTATTCTTGGAAGTAACAAGGACATTCATAAAATCTCGGATGAGTACGAATTTCGACCAGATCTGACCTCTGACTGCGGAGTCATCTGCCCTTGAGTGTTTGAAAAATCAATATTTTGTGTTGTGGCCACTCTAGCATCTTTGTTTTACAGTGGATCTTTTTTTTCTTCATTCTTGCAGGTAACAAGGATAACTACAATATCTCGGATGAGTTCGAATTTCGGCCAGTTCCGACATCTGACTGCGAAGTTAGCTGCACTTGAGTGTTTGAAAAATCAATATTTCGTATTGTGGCCACTCTAGCGCCTTCAATTTTGATCGGGTCTTCTTCATTCTTGGTAGTAACAAGGATAGCCATAACATCACGGATGAGTTCGAATTTGAGCCAGATTCGACCCTGGACTGCGGAGTTAGCTGCCCTTGAATGTTTGAAAAATCAATTTTTAGTGTTGTGGCCACTCCAGTGTCTTCAATTTTGATCAGATCTTCTTCATTCTTGGTAGTAACAAGGATAACTATAACATCTTGGATGAGTTGAATTTCAGCCAGATCCAACCCTTGACTGCGGAGTTAGCTGCCCTTTAGTGTTTGAAAAATTAATATTTAGTGTTTTGGCCACTGTAGCACCTTCAATTTTGATCGGATCTTCTTCATTCGTGGAAGAAACAAGAACTTTCATAACATCTCGGATGAGTTCGAATTTCAGCCAGATCCGATCTATGACTGCGGAGTTAGCTGCCCTTGAGTGTCTGAAAAATCGATATTTAGTGTTGTGGGCACTCTAGCACCTTCAATTTTGATCGGATCTTCTTCATTCTTGGAATTAACAAGGATGACAATCACATCTTGGATGAGTTCAATTTTAGCCGGATTCGACTCTTCACTGTGGAGTTAGCTGCCCTTGAATGTTTGAAAAATCAATTTGTCCAGTGGCTGTACTTGTTGACTCTCAGATGAGCGATCGTTGCCCTTGGACTACTTGTTGTTTTACTTACTTACTCACTTCACTTCAACAATTATGTTTGCATTGTTACATTTGAGCCGCCGCATGAGAAAACCGACAATTTGCAATGGCGAAAACAAAAACGCAGATCAGCTTCGCAGTTACACTGCGAAGCTGATCAGCGCCTTTGTTTTCGCCGCACGGATACATGTAGTGTAATTCCTCTACTTTCTATATGCAAAATTTCTAGCCTCTATCCATCTTCTGTGCTTGTACAGCTCGGTTTGTGTCGGACCTGTTCGGAACCCAAATTGTTGGTTTTCTCATGCACAGGCTCAAATTTTAGTCTCAGTTGCGGGTGCTGAATTTTGTTATGTGCTCCATCCAACTTTTAAACGTTGGTTAGAAAATGATTCTATACCGATACATTTCTGATTTCTCAGAATAACCTTGCTGAGCTAAATCGACCATGATGATGATGTACGGGGAGACTTTTTATGACCGCCACACCGAGCACAACACCAGCTGCAGTAATAGCAAATAAATATAAAACTGCGATCCTTTAAGGTTCGCGTTTTAGCGATGCTCCAATTTGGTTTTGAACTCAAAATGACGTAGCTTGACGTTTAAAAGAGGTAAGCTCAATATTTTCACGTCTGAAACAACATGTTAGGATGTCAGGTACATGTACTGATAGGTCACGTCTTGCTGTGCCACGCCTATCTACCGTGAGGCAGGATAACGTCAGGATAACGTCTGTGACACGTTTCTGTAAGTGGAATAAAAAATGAGCCGCCTCATGGGAAAATTAACAATGTGGTTTCCGAACAGGCCCGACACAAACCGGCCTTTACAGTCAGAGAAGATGGCTAGAGGCTGGAAATTTTGGATTTAGAAAGTAGAGGAATTGTATTATCCGTGTTGCGAAAACAAAGTACGAGGGGGTTTCAAAAAGTTCGCGGAAAAGTGCCATCATATTCTTATTTTGTAAATCAGGTGAATTAAACTAATACATTTATATAGACCAACATGATTTGTACTTATACAGCAAATTTTGCTGCTCTGGCATGAACACAATGCTAACAGTGGTTGCTATGGAAACCGTACATCACGATTACCGGCCCACTTTTGTTCATTTTTGCAAAAACTCGATGTCTAATGATGAGGTTGCATTTGATAATTAACCATGCATTTTTAACCAAACTTTGTATGAGCGAAGTTCAATATGTTTGCGATGAGCACATTACGTCATATAAGTCTGTGACGTCATTTTGGTGTTAAGCGCCCATTTTGTTTAGTGGGTATGCCTAAAATGCGAAGGGAACAACGTTATTCGATAAATTGTGTGTTTGGAAAGGACTATAAATGAAAGAAACACTGCTAAGAGCAGAAAGCGCATATAGCAACAAGAAAATTAAGAAAACGGCAATCAACAAGTAGTATGCATGATTTCTACACGACCAGAAATGCGTACATGTCAACTCGCACAGTGTAACGTCAAATAACGTCATACTGTCTAAAATGATCGTCGTGATAGAAAAGACTAGAATTCGTGAAATACACAACATATCGAATTGTAGTTTCGGCACATTTACCGCATTACACACACAGAACTGACAATCAGACGCCCATATGCCAGGTTGATTCCGAAAATGCTTAAGAGCTAGCCAACAGCGGCATGAATGCGTGTAGCATGACGTTGTTGTGACGTTGGGCCGGTTTTACTGTTGTTACCTTAGAAACGCACGTGATTTAATGCCTAATTTTCATCCGATTTTATTCAAATTCTGTGCATATGTTAACTATATGTTAATTTACAAAATGCACAGAGAACGTAAATTTCCGAAGACAATTATAAATTTGCCAGCACTTTTCCTCGAACTTTTTGAACCCCCCTCGTATATTCGCTGTATACTGGGAAGCTGTATACTGGGGTATACAGGGGTATGCCTATTTTTCTGATTTTCGCTCTAAAACATAGATTGTGGGTACTCGTTAGAACCGCCTCGGCGAAGCGGTTCTAATTTGTACCCACAATCTATGTTACGAGCAAAACTAAGAAAAAATTCAAAATTTTTCAATTGAAACTTTTCAATTTTTAAAGCTTAGGAAAATTCTGTATATAATATGGACATGTTATCTTAATGGTGTGTGTGTGTGTGTGTGTGTGTGTGTGTGTGTGTGTGTGTGTGTGTGTGTGTGTGTGTGTGTGTGTGTGTGTGTGTGTGTGTGTGTGTGTGTGTGTGTGTGTGTGTGTGTGTGTGTGTGTGTGTGTGTTCCTTTCTTAGTTTAGATAAGATGCTTACAACGCTGTAGATTGTATATATATTATATTAATGACATTCACAAAATGGAAAGGCAAAACAGTTTTTTGTATATAACTATCAGCAACTTGCAAGGATCAGGCACCTCCATAAGCCTCCGTGGTGCAGTGGATAAATCATTCGCCCTGTAAACCAGGGGTCGCAGGTTCGTTCCCGGGCTTCTCCGAAACTGACAACAAACAAACTCTTACTCGGTCGAGCCTTCGGGTGCTCCCGGTACAACAAACAACCTCCTAGTACTGCTCAACCCAGGAAAGGTAAAAATAACCAACAATCAAGAGTTGCCGTGTAGGAATATATTGGGGCCTATAGAAATAGATGGATTGCTTATGCCTCCAGGCAAAACTTCTACGCTACTGACTGTCAATCGGATTACTGGTTAACCGGTCAGGTCTGAGCATGCCCAGGAAAAATGGTTCAAGGTAAACCACCATTTGTACATTTAATGCACCAGTCATTTGTATCCCCGGTCCCCCTAGCAGGGACATGGCGGGGCTTAAGTGCCACGATTTAACCTCTGGTAAGTCCCGGCAGTGCCGGGGATGTGCCGGGGTTTCAATGTTCCGCCAAAATAGCACTTTACTGTCACACTTTCAGCATCTAAATGAACTATTCAGCTGTATTTTCATATTTAATATTTACTTTCGTTCCAAGGCGATACTTATGTGGTGGTTCTTATTGTTTTATGTCGAATTTTGTGCTATTAACACCTCATGTACGTTTTCATTAATCAGGTTTGGGTAACTGAGTGGTCACCTGTTGGGAAATTAGCTGCTCACATGGATATGCTTTCAGAGTATAAGTACCTGATTGTCGATTTAGTTTTTCCCACCTCGGTTTTTGGAGTGGGAATTTCTTTCTGATTGCGGCATTTCCTGATCATTGCCTACTTTCACCTTTGATTTCACGACGGAACAAATCACATCAGTTGAATTTTACTTAGGAGATTTCAATAACATGAATTAAGATCATTTAATGCCAAAGGCTGCCTGGTGCTCAAATTATTCTCTGAAACACTGGGCTAACTTATGCCATATTTCTCCACCATAGTATAGGTGAGTAAAGATTATTCAAAGATTCTATAGGTCATTTGTCGTTCCTAATTATCGTCAGTCCCCGGTGGGCCGGGGCTTTTATCAGGGATTTAACCAAAAATTTGGCCCCGCAGGGCAGGGCTTTTACCGGGGTTCTAAAATTTGAAGTTTAAAGCCCCGCTATTCCCCTGCCCAGGGGGGGGGGGATACAAATGACTGGTGCATTATGCCATATTGGCTTAGTTGGGTGGTTATATTAAAGCACTTTTTGGATGTTATGACGTCCTAATTTTGGGTACTTGTCCCATAAAATGGAGTCAACGTTCCGACAAGACCATTGCTTTTCACTGGAACGTAAAGCATCAATTCAATGTGACAAACAAACTAACATTTTCCTTGCTTCAAACATGTCAAAGGAATCACCTTATTTGCGGAAGCTGATGGTCAGCGGATATGAAACGAAGACATATAAGGCCATAAAGGTTTGGCAAGATCTGACAATCTTACGTCGCGTGATACATCTTAAATACCTAGATTTTCAACCAGGTAAAAGACAAAACACAACCCCACGGAAGTACGTTTCAGCGAAAGGAAGATATAGATCACAATAAATGTATGGCTAGTATAGATGCACCAAAAACATCGAAGATGCACAGGTCGATCATGATACTCGCGTGTTTATCGAATCATCTTTTTTTCTTTTTTTTTTTTTTTTTTTCAGAAACGTCCAATATTTTCAACCTTTCTCAGATCACGTACTAGTAATTAGACAAAATTGAGACGCGACGTGAGAAAACCAACAATGTGGTTTTCGAACAGGTGCGACGCAAACCGAGCTGTACAAGCACAGAAGATGGCCAGATGCTGGAAAATTTGGATTTAGAAAGAAAGAGGAATTGTATTATCCGTAGCGAAAACAAAGGCGCTGATCAGTTGTGCAGTTACTGCACAGCTGATCTGCGTCTTTGTTTTCGCCTATGCAAAATGTTGGTTCTCACATGACGTGGCTCGTCATGAAGACAAACAGGAAACAATTCTCGACATTAGTTCGTAAGTTTTCTCTCATTTTAGCATCATCGGTACGAATCTGTGCGTCATCTTTACAGGGGTATCGACATGTATCACGAAAAAAACAATAATGCCATTGACTTCTACAAAACATTTGAGCCGCCCCATGGGAAAACCAACAATCTGCATAGGCGAAAACAAAGGCGCAGATCAGCTTCGCGGTGACCGCGAAGCTGATCAGCGCCTTTGTTTTCGCTACTCGGATAGTACAATTCCTCCTCTACTTAAATCCGAAATTTCAAGCTTCTAGCTCTTTTCTGTGCTTGTACAGGCCGGTGTGTGTCGGACCTGTTCAGAAACCACATTGTTGGTTTTCCCACGAGGCGGCTCAATTTGTTGTTGGTGGTGGTGGTGATGGCGTTACTGTTGTTGTTGTTGTTGTTGTCGTCGTCGTCATCGCCGTTGTTGTTGTTGTTGTTGTTGTTGTTGTTGTTTCAACGGCTAAGGTCAATAAGAAACGGACATCGGGTTAAAGCATCCAGAAGATTGGCGAAATCAGGGATTGAAAAAATAAATAAATAAATAAAAAGGCCGCCTGCGCGACATCAAAAATGGCAGTGACATGATTACAACTCGGACAGCTCGATTCAGAATCTGACATGCTGCCACTGAGCTTTTCACGTAAATGATACCTACAGGGCGGGAGGGAAATCACTTGGTTTTTGTTTTAATAGGATGCACGGAAAAATTGCGTCAACTTAGGTCAGATTCTCGGAGTTCACAGGTATTAAAATCACTACTTTTCTTTGTCTCAATTAGTTTCGCTATCTAGTCCTACCGTTTTTCAAACATTGAACAATGCAACATATCCTAGCTGACTGTTTTCCTGAGCAAACGCTACTAAAGTTGTTATATAAAACTTTTTTTTTTTTTATTTTGAACAAACACCTCGTCACAATTTTTAGTGGCGAGTATTGAAACTGAATTCCCGGCGTAAGCTGCACGGATAAAGAAACATTTACATGATTTACAGCAAACGATGCAATTGTAGTCACAAATCTGTTTAGTTTATGTCAACAAGATACAGATTTGGCCCTTTTAAGTTATTTCGATTCACTCTACTACGTACACTTTCAAAGTTTGAAAACTAGATAGGCTACACGTATAAAACGGTTGTATAAGCTGTACGGTCAGTCCAGAAAGATGATTCCGTGCACCCTATCAAAACAAAAAACACGTGATTTCCCACCCCGAATACTTAGAACGTATTTGTGTAGAAAGCGAATATCACACTAACAATCTGCTGTCTGCGTTAAAATATTCTTCTTCTTTTTTACCATTTTGATTCAAAAACAGAAATCTCGTGAGATAAGACGATGAATAACCTTCAAACAACTTTGTAAAATTACTGTTGTTCTAACATATCGGTTTCGAATATCAAGGCAAACTGGACCAATTCTCACGATGGAGTAATAAGGTTAAAAGGATCATTCTAGGATGTCACTTTATTCTTGACATTTCGTTTGAAACGAGATACATACCTTTAATCGACTGTGGGATAAAAGTGCATGAAAGCGAAAAATCTCTCAAAGTCTTGCAAATCATTCCGAACAATTCCGTTATTTTACGAAATCGTTATGGCCTCAGTGGAATCGCGGATTAGATATAGATCTATCAGGTTGCGGAAGTTCTTTAAGGTCGGCATATTGTCTCTTCATTAACTCGTATCTTGATACGTCAAGATTGTTGAAACTTAGTGCAGTTCGGGGTATGATAACCCTGCAGAATATGCGATGCGCATTTAGTAAAACCCAGGAATTAAAGGTTATATCGAAAATCAGAGCCAACCCCAGCAGGATAACATCTCCATGAAAAGTATTCCCCATAAAACCTCGTGCATATATTAATCTGGGGTTTACAGATATATATGAGCCGCCTCGTGGGAAAACCAATAATGTGGTTTCCGAACATGTCCGACACAAACCGGCCTGCACAAGCACAGAAAAGAGCTAGAAGCTTGAAATTTCGGATTTAAGTAGAAGACCGGGAATTGTACTATCCGAGTAGTGAAAACAAAGGCGCTGATCAGCTTCGCGGTTACCGCGAAGCTGATCTGCGTCTTTGTTTTCGCCTATGCAGATTGTTGGTTTTCCCACGAGGCGGCTCATACATTATTTCTTATTTCTGTTCCAAAACATAAATTGTGGGTACTCATTAGAAACGCCTCAGTGAGAAATAGATGGGCTGCTTGTGCCTCCAGGCAAAGCTTTTAAACTATTGAATGTCAATCTGATTACTGGTTAACTGCTCAAGTCTGAGCCAGCCCAGGAAATGTGGTTTAGTCAAACCACCCATATATACTGAAAATCAAAAATCTTGCACCACCCTAGTTTTGTTATTTTTATGACCAAGTAGAACTATTTTTATTTCTAACATTAATTTTGGTTAATTTCAATAACAAAACTTTGACTTTGCAGCAACTGCAATAATGTGGATGATAATGCAAAAAATTTTGGGCAAAAAGTGTAAAATTGCATTTTTTTGGAAAAAAATGATTATCAATGAAAATTTTCAATGAGGTTTCATTGTACATGTGATCTGCATCATGGCAGTAATGGAAAAACAATAAAACATTTTGAATTTTAGGGAATTTGGACTTTTTACAAAATTTTGAAAATTCGCATTTTACACTTTTTGCCCCAAAAATTTTGCATTATCATCCACATTATTGAAGTTGCTGCAAAGTCAAAGTTTTGATAGTGGAATTAACCAAAAATAATGTTAGAAATAAAAATAGTTTTACTTGGTCATAAAAAATAACCAAAATAGGGTGGTGCAAGATTTTTGTTTTTCAGTATATATAAACCTTATTGGTTTGCTTGTGTGGTAAAAGGTCCGAAGCACATTTTGAGTGTCATGACATCCTAATGTTGGGGAAAAGTCCCATAATGTGGAGGCAACGTCCCGACATGGCCATTGCTGTTGACTGGGGCGTTACTGAGCATTAATTCAAACAAACAAAACAAGGTAGAACAAGGTTTGGTAACTTGACATATTAACACATATTTGACGAATGGATTTTCCCATCATTGTCATTTGGGTGTCCGTGAGTCCACTTTCATTTTAGGGGCATCAAGAGTGATTTTTAAATTTTGTTCAATTTTTTGTTTTTGATGAAAATTCTATAAGCAAACAGAATAGCCTCAGATGGGACGCGGCGTCACATCTGGGACAATTCTGTTTGCCTATGTCCCATAAAAGGGACACCAGGCTTAAATGAGTAAAACTTGTTTTTTAAACACCTAGATTTCCTGTTGTATTTTGGACAAATGTAACGGTTAAGCCGAGAATGGCATTTAAGTAAAACAACAGGAAATTTGAAATTTTATCTACATGTCTACGCCTGGCAAATATCTGTTTATTTTCAACGTACTTTGACAAGACTGATCTATAGATCTTGAAGTTTTATGAATAAATTAAAACTGAGATGTACGGGGAGACTTTTTAGGGCGGCCACACGGCAGTAATAGCAAATAAAAATACAACTGAGATCCTTCAAGAGCAGTGAACATATTAATGAGAAAGGGAATGGGCCATACCGCGGTTTCGGCTATGTAAGCCTCTTCAGTGACCCTATAGATTTGGCAACATGGAGCCAAGAAAATTACTGTAATTTTGCAACTTTCAACAGGCTAGTCGATACAAAGACTAGTATAAACTGTTTGGCAAATAAAATCGACTCATACGCGTTTTAGGGTTTACATATTGTGTGACATATATGTATTTACTACACTGAAAAGGTAAAAGTAGGCACTGATCAGGAAATTGCGCAATCAGAAAGAAAGTCCCACTCCACAAACCGAGGGGTGGGAAAAACCAAAATGACATTTAGGTACTTAAACCAAGAAAACATATCGTAAGCCGAATGAGCAGCTATTTCCCAATAGGCGGCCTTTCAGTTACCCGAACTTAACTAAAATATGAAAACGTACATAAGACTCAAACAACACGAAAATTCGACTCCAAAACACAAAACAATAAGAACCACAACAGAAGTATCGCCTTGGAACGATCAGTAATATAAAATTACTGAGGGGCTTAAACCGGTTTTACAGGCGTCTAACCTCAACCTCCTCTTCTGCAGTGGTTCACAACATTTAGTTGGTTATTTGGTCCTCGTGGTGAATCTCTAATTAGTTAATGAATAATCAAGGACAAACGAATAAATCATGATAACCACCCTGATGAATCAAAACCGAGGACTCGACAGATTCAGTAAGCTGCCCGACGATGGAGATCCCTGGGCGCCGAATAACTTGATGAAAACCGGAGCAAACGAAAAACACCAGTTGAACCCCGGTGGGCCAAGCAACAGACAAGAAGCTCCGGCCCCAACCAACTAAAATGAATGGTTTCATAGTGTTTGATGCCCGACCCACTGGCGTGCAATTAAAGAAGGCAGCATAGCCATCAACCATGAGTAGGTTAAAAACTAAGCATGCAGACTGTCGCAAGTTTTGATTGTTTTATTTATATCAATGGACAACGCTGTCGGCACTGATTACATATGAGCCGTCTCGTGGGAAAACCAACAATGTGGTTTCCGAACAGGTCCGACACAAACCGGCCTGTACAAGCACAGAAAAGAGCTACAAGCTTGAAATTTCGGATTTAAGAAGAAGAAGAGGAATTGTACTATCCGTGTAGCGAAAACAAAGGCGCTGATCAGCTTCGCGGTTACCGCGAAGCTGATCTGCGCCTTTGTTTTCGCATATGCAGATTGTTGGTTTTCCCATGAGGCGGCTCATTTATTTACCGTTATTTATGCGTCCGTGCGAAAAATGGTTTAGCCTTATTATTATTCTTTGACTCATATGTAACTATTTTGTATAAGGCCCCAACACATCACACGCTACGTTATTTTGGGAAATTAAGCACCTCTTGTAGACTGTCATAGACAATGTTGTACATTTTTATTCACACTGCTATATAATTATGTTCTTTACAATTAATATGTGTTACAAAATGTGCGCACTTACGCGTATAAACGTAACATGTTTAAAGATCAACACCCGGTGGAACAGATTAAAACATGCTACTTGGCAACTAAATGATACACATGAACATGCTTATTCGAACTAATGACGTTAATTATCAGTACAGCCTGCACAACGATATCTTGCGTAATTGTTGTAAAATACGTATATATGAGCCGCCGCATCAGAAAACCAACAATTTGCATATGCGAAAACAAAGACGCAGATCAGCCTTGCAGTAACTGCACAGCTGATCAGCGCCCTTGTTTTCGCCACGTGGCTAGTAAAATTCCACTTCTACTTATATCCAAAGTTTCAAGCTTCTAGCTCTCTACTGTGACTATACAGACCGGTTTGTATCAGATCTGGTCGGAAACCCACATTGTTGGCTTTCTCATGCGGCAGCTCATATAGAAGAACGTATCAATACCACGTCTAGTTACGAATGTTGTACTGGGTATTGCGACGAACCCAAAAGCATGTTTTCTTTGCATAAGTTCCTCAAATGAACAGCTGGGAAGGAAGCAGAGGACAATCAAATCTATTAGCAAATCTATTATTTACCTATATTGTGCAATCTGCTCTGCAGTAATCTATTTACAATCTTTAAATGGATGGCAGTTTGTCTGGTGCACACAGCTGCTTAAAATGCAGACACACGCACACATTTAATATCCATTACGAAAACTTGCCCATGTAATATACAAAGATTTTTTCAGAAGAAAAAAATGAAAATTGCATTCGAAACAAAAAAGATATTTCGGTGAGTATTTTGATTAAACATTTATTGTGGGTACATGTTTAGAACCACCTTAATTAAAGTATTAAAACAAAATGCAAGCTTAATTCGACATTCTAATACAGCAAGACCGACAACTAACACTTAAACAAGTATTAAAGAATAGAAATCACAGGAATTGATACAATGTTATTTTAAATCCCATTACAGCCACAAGGCGGGTATGAAAGTGCACAAAAAACATCGACCATGCACACGAAGAGCAAGATACACATGTAACTAGATTTTTCGCCAACAAGGCAGCCAAGAGAGACGATTACAACAGAGAGGCAGACAGGATATGAGCCGCCTTGTGGGAAAACCAACAATGTGGTTTCCGAACAGGTCCGACACAAACCGGCCTGTACAAGCACAGAAAAGAGCTAGAAGCTTGAAATTTCGGATTTAAGTAGAAGAGGAATTGTACTATCCGAGTAGCGAAAACAAAGGCGCTGATCAGCTTCGCGGTTACCGCGAAGCTGATCTGCGTCTTTGTTTTCGCCTATGCAGATTGTTGGTTTTCCCATGAGGTGGCTCATATGTACAAAACATGAAGATAAAGCACAGCAATGTCATTTCTATCCCTATGACATTTGGCGTCTCATTACGAGAACATGCCCATGCAACAATATACAGAAACTTTTGGGGTTGCAAAAAATCTAAACTTTCGTTAGAAATTGTTTTATATTTTTCTTATTTTTGCTCAAAACATAGATTGTGGGTACACGTTAGAAACCGCCTCGGCGAGGCGGTTCTAGCCGAGGCGGTTCTAACGCCGAGTACCCACAATCTATGTTTTGGAGCAAAAATAAGAAAAATAGGTATACCACTGCATAGCCCAGTTTTTCTCTATAAAAGTGGGGTTTAAGGGGGTATATATTGCACGGACATGTTTTCCTGATGTTGTGCATCAACACGATTTCATTATTTCCTTAATTCACATAGAGTGGGTGTTTTCATTTAGCTATTACTGAAGCCGCAGATAGTGGGTTTTCACTAGGCAACGCATTGTTTTCGATAGTACACCAACTTGACTAAAATTTAGTTACTGCCTAATATCTTATCCCAGAAATAAATGTCTGTAAAATGCCATAACCTCTGCTCTGAATTTCACGTCTAGGAAAAAGTACACATAAGGGTTAGCCACATTGTTTATAAAGAAACACCAAATAAATGTATTGTACATGATAAGCCCGGTTCTTGAAAGGCTACCCAGGAAGCCTAGCTGAGAATATACAATAATCTTAAGGGTCAGATGAGGAATATAGCTGATGAAAAATATTGCAATGATGGAGAAGAAAATTATCGTCATTCTTCTTGTTTCTCTGAACTTTTTCTCTTGATTCTTCACATGAACACCTCCGCCATCTTCACCACCATTTTGTAATTTCATACTTCTAGACGCTTCTTTTAAGTATTTGGATGACACTGATTTGTTCATGTTTCCAGAACGCTTGTTTTCCTTCTTGGTGCAGGGCGGTGTGGCTTCCGGTGTGCTGACTATGGATATTTCCGTTGTCGAGGCGACTTCATCCGGGTTGTTAACACGCCTCAACGATTTTATTGCTTTTATTTTTAAGCCGTGTAAGTTATGGTTCCTTATCGCCTGGCAGATGATGCTGTAGAGTATAATATGGACCACAAATGCGATAAACACCAACACAATCAGGCCAATGTTAAAGAAAGTTTGGTAACTTGTCTTGACGTACTGGTCCTCCGTAGAACAACGTACGCCCGTGATGTTATTGTACCCCGTCTCCACCGTGGAATGCCCGAAAAGAATAAGAGCTGGCCATGACATCCCGGCAGCGAGCAGCAAAACAACCGCACACAGTATCTTCGCCACCCGTTCTGATATCTGCCATCTTAGTGGCCTACAAACCTTTCTGAATCTATCAACCGTTACGACTAACATGAGAAATATTGATGACGTCCCCATAAAATAGTTCACCGTTCGGAGGATTTTACAAGCTGGAATCATGAAAAAATTCAACGGATGCGTCAGGTCGACGAGCACAAAAGGCATTCCAATGATGCAGCCGATGAGATCCACGAAACACAGAAAACATATGAAAGTTCGATGATTCGATGGTTTCATTCGTGTCCCAAATATGATAACCACATGAATATTTCCAAGTAAACCGACGAATAGTAATAAACTGACAAAAATTATACCACCAACGTGTTTAGATACCTCTCTCGCGTTCAAGTCTTCTAGCGTTAGCGAAGATTGATTCATTATATCCATGTTTAAGTCTAATTTATAGTCTGAAAATAATTTTGTTTTTAAATATCTTCATTGTATTTTATTTATATCAAAAATTCTGGGAAAATCCGTTATTTCCAAAGCATCATCGAGTCATCTTCGCGTGACTTAATAAATGAATAATTAAACATATCAAAAATAAACACAGAATTTGTTTTAATTGCCATATTGGGAAATAATTCTGGGCCAGTATCCCACAGAGAAAAGAATTACAAGTTAACGTGTTTAGTTCACTGATACAGCTGTTAGCCTATGTCACATCAACGACTTTATAATCTGAGCCGCGTCATAAGAAACCCGGTTTTCGGGGTTTCCGTACAGGTCCGACACAAACCGGTCTGTGTAGCCTCTGAAAAAGGCTAAAAGCTTGAAATTTAGAAAGAAGAGTGACCGTTCTATCTGTGTAGCGAAAACAAAGACGCTGATCAGCTGTGCAGTTACTACACAGCTGATCTGCGTCTTTGTTTTCGCAATTGCAGATTTCTTGTTTTCTGATGCAGCGGCTCATATTGCTTAGATTAATGACAATAACTGTGTTTGTCCAATGCCAACGTGAGGAGCGACTTTCGCTTATCTCCAGAAATCAATTACTATTATTGTCTACAAATAAAACTTCAGTCAGATTCAGACAAAAGTCTCCATTAATTTCCTCACCTTAAATATGTTTATAGCAGCTCATGTTTTCTCCACAACAGTACATCTAGAATACTACAGTCTGACTCAAATATAAACCTCGGTTGGGCCTTTGGGTGCTACTGGGAACCAAATCGGCCACCTACTGTCTGAACACCATCTTTCAGAAACGAAATCTCACTTTTCTGAAACACCATAAGAAAACTATGATCATGTCATCTTTTTGCAACTCATGAGTCCTAAAAAATGCCACAAAAAGTTCGAAAATCGGTTCACTAATAAGATAATTATGCCCAAAAATAATTTTGAATAGGCATTTTGCATGTGCAAGGGAGGTAATCCAAACACCTTAAAACTGAAACTTTAATCAAGCAAATCTGTGGAATAATTTTTAAGAGTTTGGAGTTCAGCTATGCATACAAAACAATTTTGTTTTGGTTTGGTGCATTTTAGATGAAAAATAAGCAATTTAGATTTTTTTTCGGGGAAAAATAGTTACTTCCCTTGCTGACAATTTTACAATGGAAAAAGCCCTATTCAAAAATATTTTCTTGCATAAAATTTTTATTTGTTAACCGATTTTCAAAATTTTTGTGGCACTTTTTAAGACTTTTGGAATGCAAAATGGTGACATGCTCATATTTTTCTTGAGGTCTTTCAGAAATGTGAGATTTCGAAAAATGCAGTTTCTGAAAGATGATGTTCATACAGTACTACTGTTAAACAGTCTAACTAAAGGCTTACCCAGCAAAGATAATAAAACTATACACCCTAGAACTGGTTTGGGGCCCAGGAATAGCCTGGTGTTTCGCTATAGATATAATTGAACTTTTTAATAGTTTTAAAAAGGGGATGGGCCATACCGCGGTTTACAGCTGTGTCTGTTCATTGCGATGTGTGCTACAGCAACTCACGCAATTAATAATTTGTACTAAGAATGATACATAAAGAGAAAGAAAGAAAGAAAGAAAGAAAGAAAGAAAGAAAGAAAGAAAGAAAGAAAGAAAGAAAGAAAGAAAGAAAGAAAGAAAGAAAGAAAGAAAGAAAGAAAGAAAGAAATATTGTTTCTATTCTTTTTTCAAAGAAAGAAAGAAAGAAAGAAAGAAAGAAATATTGTTTCTATTCTTTTTTTCAAGCAGAGTACAAAAAATTAGCCCTGTTTCCGCTAACATGCCAAAAAAAATCAGGGTCGGTAGGCAGGCAAATCGTTTTTATTTTATTTTTTTTTCTCTAACTTTTATTTGTTGAAAACAGGTAAAAATTTATAATATACAACTTAATTCATCTCAAATATTAGAAAATGACAGACATTGAGGTTTAAAACAAAAAGAAAGTTAAGTAAAGTGATTTTAAATATTATTTTTTGCAGTTTTGACTTAGTTTAAGTCATATGTCCATTTACCTGAAAATTCTAAGGGTCGGTAGGAATGAAATTCTTTTTATTTTCTTTCAAAATGGCAATAAAAACTGCAGGGTCGGCACAAAAAATCAGGGTCGGTCGGGTTAGCGGAAGCACAGCTATTTTTTTTTTCGGCCTGACTCTGTGAACATTAACCGATATATACTCTTTTTAATGTATTTGGTAGGTCGTGAAATTGTTGCTGAGCTACATGATTGTATAATTTATATGTAATCGGTCTTAGCTCCCAACTATATAACGTCAAAACTCTTCTATATATATCTCTCTCGTATAATGATAAGGATAATGATAATAATTTATAAATAAGAAAGGTTCAAGTGCTACTGGTTTCCGTTTTTAATCAACAGAGATATATATGTGTAACGAATAAGTATGTCACTAAGACTGAAAGCACATTTGTCCGAAGTTATAATTCCGTATAGTTTTCAATGATAGTTCGTCTCTCACTAATGAGAAAGACCATCATTATTTCTTGAATAGTGCTGATGTGTGTTGGTGAGTTCTTTGATGGCTGACTAGGCCAATTCTGGCTCTAAACTGTCGGTTGCAAGTAGAGCAAGTCAATGTCATAGAGTCTACTGGTGGCACATTTGTTTTGGCTTTGCGCTCTCTTCGCTTTCTTTCAGCTTCACAGATTCTCTTCTTTTCATAGAGAGCTGCTCCTTTGTTGATGAGACCTCGCCACTTTGATCGCTCCTGTGCAGTCTGTTCCCAGGACCCCATTGGTATTTCGAAATCCTTCAGAGAGGCTTTGAGGGTGTCTTTGTAGCGTTTCTTCGGGCCACCTTGAGAGCGCTTTCCCTCCTGTAGTTCTCCATAGAAAACTTTCTTTGGAAGTCGCGCATCAGGCATTCTTATAACATGGCCAGTCCATCTTAGCTGTGCTAGCTTTAAGACTGTATGCATGCTTTGCATCCCTGCTTTCCTCAGGACCTCTGTGTCTGGAATCTTGTCCTGCCACTTGATTTTTAACAACTTTCTCAAACAGCTTACGTGGAAATGGTTAAGTCTCTTTGCATGGCGTTGGTATACTGTCCAGGTCTCACATGCATACAAGAGGGTTGGCAGTACCACAGCCTTGTAGACTTTCAGCTTGGTGTCAAGCTTGATTCCATTTCGCTCCCAGACATTTGCACGGAGTCTTCCGAATGCCACACTAGCTTTTGCAATTCTGGCAGTGATCTCATCATCAATATGCACTGCTCTGGAGAGAGTGCTTCCCAGGTAGGTGAACTTGTCAACAACTTTCAGTTTTTGCCCATTCACAGTGATGGTTGGTTCATTATATGGTTTTCCGGGGGCTGGTTGGTGTACAACCTCTGTCTTTTTTGTGCTGATTGTGAGATCATAGTTATCACATGACTGTGAGACTTGATCCATGGCTCTTTGCATTTTTGCCTCTGTGTTGGCATTCTTATCCATATCATCTGCATAGAGGAGCTCATCTAGCACGTCAGTCTGGGCCTTAGTTTTGGCTTGCAACCTTCTGAGGTTGAATATGTTGCCATCAAAACGGTACCTGATTGGAAAAACAGTGTCACTGTCCTGAAAAGCATCCATAAGCATGGCAGAAAACATCATGCTGAACAGTGTTGGTGCCAGAACACAGCCTTGTTTGACCCCATTTGTTACTTCAAATGGTTCAGAGAACTCTCCATCATTCTGCACACGTGCCTGCATGCCATCATGAAACTGCCGCACCATAGCTATGAATCTGGGTGGACAGCCAAACTTGGCCATGATTTTCCAGAGTCCATCACGACTAACAGTGTCAAAAGCTTTGGTGAGGTCAACAAACGTCGTGTATAGATCTACATTCTGTTCTTGGCATTTCTCCTGAAGCTGTCTTGCTGTGAAGATCATGTCTATTGTCCCTCTGTCTTTTCTGAATCCACATTGACTTTCAGGGATAAGTCCAGTCTGATCAAGATGAGCATTCAGACGATTCAACAGAAGTTTTGCAAGTATCTTCCCAGCAATTGATAGGAGGGAGATGCCTCTGTGATTGTCACAGACTTGAGGATTTCCTTTCCGCTTGTATGGGTGGATTATGGATGCATCCTTAAATTCTTGTGGGATAGCCCCCTTCCTCCACATACAGTGAAACAACTCTGTCAGTTTCTCTGCCATGGGTAGCCCCCCAGCCTTGTAAACTTCGGCAGGAATTGCATCTGCACCTGGGGCTTTGCCAGATGATAGTTGTTGAACTGCTTTTCTTGTTTCCGTAACGGTAGGAAATTCTTCTAACAGGACATTGCACTCTATCTGTGGAAGTCTGTCGATTGCATCCTGATTGATGCTTGATGGTCGATTAAGCACACTATTGAAGTGTTCTACCCACCTTTCCAAGATAGCTTCTTTATCTGTGAGAAGAGTGTTTCCATCTGCACTGAGCAATGTGGTGGCTCCAGAACTCTTTGGACCATAAATGGTTTTCAGTGCATCATGAAATTTCTTCATGTCCTTTCTATCCGCAAAAGACTGAATTTCTTCTGTTTTCTTCCTCAGCCAGGAATCTTGCATGTCCCTAAGCTTGGTCTGGACTGTCTTACAAATGTTGCTGTAGGCGGCTTTCTTTGATACTGAGCTAGTATCATCTTGATGTGCCTTGAGGAAACGGTGCTTTTCTTCAAGAAGCCTCTGAATTTCATCATCATTCTCATCAAACCAGTCTTGATGTTTGCGAGATGGATGGCCTAAGGTGCTTGCAGCTGAAGAAAGAACTGTTTTATGGAAAACTGTCCAGTTTTCTTCGGGGTCCTCTGAACTGAGATTCATTGCACCCAGGTGGTTGCAAATGTCTGTTAAGAAATCTTGTCTCATGCTGTCTTTATTCAGCTTTGAGACATCCAGTCTCTTAGGAGCTTTCTTGCCTTGAGGTCGCCTCGCAGACTGTATTCTTAGGTTGAGTTTGCTGACAACCAGTCTATGATCTGTCCAGCAGTCTGCACCACACATAGTCTTTGTCACTTTAACATCCTGCCTGTCTGTTCTCCGCACTATGACATAGTCTATGAGATGCCAGTGTTTGGAACGGGGATGCATCCAGGATGTTTTGTTCCTATTAGGTAGACGGAAGACTGTGTTGGTGATTAAAAGATCATGTTCAGCACACTTCCTGAGAAGCAAGAGACCATTGCTGTTGCACTTTCCAACCCCTTCTGGACCTATAACTCCTTCCCAGGTCTGGTGGTCCTTACCCACTCTGGCATTAAAGTCGCCAAGAAGGATAAGCTTGTCTGTGCGGGGTGTTGCAGAAATAACATTGTCTAGGTCATCATAGAACTTGTCCTTGACCTCATCTGGATTGGTCATTGTGGGTGCATAAGCACTGACAATAGTTGCATGTTTATTGCCTGACAGAGGAAGTCTCAATGTCATTAGACGGTCATTAGTGCCTTTTGGCAATCCTGACAGCTTACCAACAAGTTCTGTTTTGATGGCAAAGCCAACTCCTGCTTCACGCCTCTCTTCACTTTTGCGTCCACTCCAGAAGAAGGTGTATCCAGCACCAACTTCTTTGATCTCCCCAACATCTGCGAACCGAGTCTCACTCAATGCAGCTATCTGTATATCATACCTCCCAAGTTCTCTGCCCACAAGGGCCGTTCTACGCTGTGGTCTATCTGACCCAGCACTATCCATTAAAGTGCGCACATTCCATGCGCCAATCCGTAAGGGGATTACTCTAGCTTTTTTCTTTGTATTTCGACCGCTTAAGGGGATCCCCGCTGATCGCGGTTAACCAGCCAGGGGGTTTGAAGCAGGCAATTGTTTAGGGCACCTTTTCTAGCCCCTTCCCCATGCTACGGGGGTGAGCAGTGCGGTCCTAAATAGGTCTGCTCAGTCACTCAGCCGACTGCCGAATTCTGCTTACTGCTTCTCCTCACAGAAAACGACCATTAGAACTGAGCCGCCTGTGTGCAGGTCTGCAACTACAGCTCCCAGTGTGTCCTACACCTGCTGCTTCGCCACTCGCCCATCGCCACAGGACTTTGTAGGTATGTGGGTGCAAGTGTGATGAAATTGTTGTGTATGCAAGGTAACTGGTCATTTCGGCCCATAACCATTTCGGCCCATGACAATATCGGCCCATAACCATTTCGGCCCATAACCATTTCGGCCCATAAATTATTACCATTGC
Organism: Rugalucina vietnamica; assembly: GCA_964017185.1. Taxonomy (NCBI): domain Eukaryota; kingdom Metazoa; phylum Mollusca; class Bivalvia; order Lucinida; family Lucinidae; genus Rugalucina; species Rugalucina vietnamica. The sequence continues at coordinate 8,048,841 of OZ024872.1, forward strand.
CCTAAATGGAATGTTTTACTCAAATAACTTATTCTAAGATAAGTTTTAATATAAACATGGCTTACAAAGCATGTTTCTTGAATTAGAAAAAAAATCAGTATTAATAATTCTAAAGTTTAAAATCGCCATAACACGATGTACATTTCACAGATAATTCATGTTGAAATTAGTAAATAGAAACAAAATTTCAGCTTTTATTTTATTTAGTCTTTTTTTCAAAGTGAGTTTTCTTAAATTTGATTTTAACAAATATATTCCAATATAATTTTAGTTAATTAATTATTGGTTCCACAAGCTTGGCATTCGGCTTGGCATTAATCAAGTGCCACAGCCTGGTGAACACAATCGTTTCAAATCAAATGTCAACTGCAGTCAAAGCTGATGTGAACAGTATCAGCAACTGTCAAAAACAAATTCTTCGAAAGAAGAGAAGATGATATGGATATTTCCTGCAGGTAAGGTCTTATTTTGTTTTATTTTCTTTCCGTTTTGCTATATGTTCTTTTATACCCTAATAGTCATCCGGCACGTGCCAGATAAAGAAGCTAATTTAGAGAAATTGAGCAGTTACGGTTCATTAATCGGAGCAGTTACGAATCATTAAGCACGCTAATCGCCAGTAATCTATCTATCTATCTATCTATCTATCTATCTATCTATCTATCTATCTATCTATCTATCTATCTATCTATCTATCTATCGTTTATTTTTCCATCCATCCATCCATCCATCCATCCATCCATCCATCCATCCATCCATCCATCCATCCATCCATCCATCCATCCATCTATCTATCTATCATGTTTATGTTTTTCATTTTAACCTTGGTTGGTCCCGATCTACCGTGGGAGTCGACCAGATTTGACAGGCTGTCACATGCTACTGAAATTTTACTTTTAAACTCGCTTTAATTTATGTTTAAATATTTATAAAGCACTAACGAGCAACATAACAAAAACACAGCCCATCCCAATTTTGAATCAATTCACTATCTTGAATTGACATTGTTGCCATACCTCCATGAGACCCAAAATCGAAGAGAAAGTCATTTGCAGGCTCCAAAATCGATCCTATTATTGAATAAAACTTGTAAAAAACCAAATGCAACAAATCAAAAGCCCCTATTTATGAAATAAAATATGGGCCGAAATGGCTCCAAAGTCGGCCCTATTTTTAAATTAAACTTGTAACAAATCCCAAATGCAACAAATTGAAAACCAAAAGTCCCTATCTATAAAAAGAATTATGGGCCGAAATGGTATGGGCCGAAATGGTTATGGGTCGAAATGGCCATGGGCCGAAATGGTTATGGGCCGAAATGACCCGGAACCGTATGCAAGTGCTTGTGTGTTGAGAAATAAGATGACATGCGCTATGAAATTGGATTATAGTGAGGAAGAGGTGCGCAACGTCAACCTCACTCTCTAGTCCTTGCCCAGCTGCGCCCAGAGGCAAGACACAGGTCAAGACGTCTGGAGTTGGGTTTGGATGCAGTGGATGACCGTAACATCTTTAGTGCCTTGTTCCACAACATGTTGCTGTATCGCTTTCTGAACCGTTGAATCAGATGATTTCTTCCGCTCCATCTACCGAAACAGTCTTTGCATATCTGGACTAGGCATATCCAGACACACAGGTTTGATTTTGGAGTTTCCTTCTCCTAGATGAATTGCTGGCCACAGCTGAAGAGCTCCATCTACCCTTTCTTAGGTTTTGTTTAGAGACCTGTAAACTCCTAGGAGGGCTGTCAACCAAGACTAATGAGTTCCCCCTGCCCAGCTAGATTTTGTGTAGAGAACTAGCTTAACTCCTAGATGAGTTGCCTTCCAAGGCTAACGAGCCCCATCTGCACCGCATGACAACAGGTAGTACTGATTACATGTTACAGTAGCAGTTAAACTGACCTGCCATTAAAGTATAACAGTTTTCAATAAGAACCAATTGAACGTACAGAAACAGAACGTCCCATGCAGGCCGTTATACATGCGTATATGAGATGATTAACTGAAAAAGCAGTTTTACCCCAAAAGTTAACCATTGGATTATATAAATGAATCTTGTGATACTGAGTATGTGCAATCATTGGGGAACTAACAGATACAGAACCGATACAGAACCACAACAGAACTTCGTCTTGGGAGACACACCCGACGAACTCACAGGACTTTATTTGCCTTAATTGTCGCTTTGATAACCAAGCCGTTTTAATTGTAATGACGATATTTTAGCTTAGTTTCCGTCAAAGTATATCGCACTGGGAACACTCATTTAAGCAAGCAATAAATGAGCCGCCTCGTGGGAAAACAAACAATGTGGTTTCCGACCAGGTCCGACACAAACCGGCCTGTACAAGCACAGAAAAGAGCCAGAAGCTTGAAATTTCGGATTTAAGAAGAAGAGGAATAGTACTATCCGAGTAGCAAAAACAAAGGCGCTGATCAGCTTCGCGGTTACCGCGAAGCTGATCTGCGTCTTTGTTTTCGCCTATGCAGATTGTTGGTTTTCCCATGAGGCGGCTCAATTAATAATGGTTTGCACCTCGTGAAACAGGATATATCCAAGAGTTCCTATATCCAACTTAAAAGGAAACACATCAGTACAAATTTCAAAAGAATCGAGTGTAGGACAAAATCCCCCCCGGACAGAATCCCCCCCACTCTTTTTTGTTGACAAGGACAGAATCCCCCCCAGTGTATCTTGCAAATAGGACAGAATCCCCCCCCCACTCCCAGTCAGAATCTCCATAATCATATTGTTACATTTTACAGCTATATGTCAACTATTTTTGCATCAAAAAGTTTCTTTATTCATTGTTTGCTAATGATTGGATAATTATGTTGTTTGGTTTTTATTTTTTAACAGAAGCTGCATCTTAATATGTTATAATTACTGCTAATAGCAATATTGGGGTGAGACAAACTTCTATGTTTTGAGTAATTAACTAAGTTATAGTAAAAGGTATCGAAAATAACCAAATTGTCATATTTAATTTTCTATAATCACCACTTATTATAGCAACTTAATAATATCTAAATAAATTCAAAGATTGCTCAATTATTGAAGTAGATTCTGTCTGAGAAGGGGTGGGGGGGGGGATTCTGTCCTATTTGCAAGATATACTGGGGGGGATTCTGTCCTAGTCAACAAAAAAGAGTGGGGGGGATTCTGTCCGGGGGGGATTTTGTCCGGATACCAAAAGAATCATTTGTAAATGATGAGGCAAAATCATCAACATGATTGAAAGATAATATTCCGAGGACACAAGTGAGCCGCGACGCGAGAAAACCTGTCTTCGTGTGGTTTTCGACCAGATCCGACACAAACCGTCCTGCACAGTCACAGAAGAATGTATAGAAGCATTAAATTTCGGATTTATGAAGAAGAGGAATTGTACTATCTGTGTACCGAAAACAAAGGCGCTGATCAGCTGCGCAGTTACTACACAGCTGATCTGCGGCTTTGTTTTCGCCTATGAAAATTGTTGGTTTTCTCGTGCGGTGGCCCATAGATTAATATTTAATGTTGTTCGCCTAAGTCAAATTTGAAATGCCATTCTGCCAAGATTAACAAATATAATTATTTCATGTTTGATAACATTTTGCGCATTCGGAAATGCTGAATTGATTTTTTTTTTTCAGACAGCTGCTTGAAAAATGACATGCCGTTGTAAGCATACACCCATTGCAAAAAGCATATTCTCTTTAGGAACCGGACTATCAGGCAGGCTTCTGTTGATTACAGAAAGTCTCCTTTACAATACTAATGCATAAGCCATAGAGTGGGATATCCATACATGACCATATGTCACTGGGTGCTTCCTTGGTCCCGATATGGAAAGGTTTTGTTTGATTTTTACTATAGATCCCGATAGGATTTGGTTTAGTTTGATTCTGGTATCAGTTTTTTTTTTCTACAATAATTCCTAGAATTTGGTCAACGATTTGATTTGATTTCAATTTATGACGTCACTGAAAAAAAATTCAAGTCATAAAATAGAGCTTTGGATGCAATTTTATTTGATTCGTTAAGAGGTGATACAAATTATGCAATTTTATAGTTTAAGTGTTTATTTGATTCGTTAAGAGGTGATACAAATTATGCAATTTTATAGTTTAAGTGTTTATTTGATTCGTTAAGAGGTGATACAAATTATGCAATTTTATAGTTTAAGTGTTTATTTGATTCGTTAAGAGGTGATACAAATTATGCAATTTTATAGTTTAAGTGTTTATTTGATTCGTTAAGAGGTGATACAAATTATGCAATTTTATAGTTTAAGTGTTTATTTGATTCGTTAAGAGGTGATACAAATTATGCAATTTTATAGTTTAAGTGTTTATTTGATTCGTTAAGAGGTGATACAAATTATGCAATTAATGTTATTCACAACTCTGTTGCTGTGGAGATTTTTGTATTAATTAATGTAGTAGAGCAAAATCCGTTGCCTAAAAGTCAAACAAAAACCTTTTTATATGGGGACCTAGGAAGCACCCGGTGATATTTTGCTAAAACACATTTTTTTTTTTTTTTTTTTTTTTTTTTTTTTTTTTTTTTTTTTTTTTTTTGAAAACCAAATTCTGTTTTTTATCGTTATTGACGTCACTGCAGCTAACGTTCTATGTTTAAATGAAAATCGCCGCCAAAATGGTAAAACTATCGTGGCATGGCTATTTGAGAAAGGATGATTTTATTGTTACTTTCGCTGCCTCTCAACGTGAAACGGATATGGATAAAATATTTTGACGTCTAGGGAAACAAGCGTCATAATTCCATTTCTTCTTGCTCGGCTATTCGATTGAAAACAAGTAGCCCAAGGGCAACGATTGCTCACCTGAGAGTCAACAAGTACAGTCACTGGACAAAGTGATTTTTTTTTTTTTTTTTTTTTTTTTTTACCCTAAATGGGTATGGCGGCCATCTTGGTATACGTGACAGTTAGCGAATGGTGTGCATGTTGAAATTGGAAGGGACATTTTTCGTAAAATTTGGATTGTTTACGCTATAAAACAGTGAAATGTATGGTCGTGGTGGTGGATTAAGGTTCAGCAGAGGAAGGGGTAGAGGCGTCAGGCAAGAGGCACCCCCGAGGTACAGTCGTTTTGATAATAATATATTCACGGTACTGGCCGACCCTGATGAGGACATTGTCCAAGATGGCGGCACCCATAGTATATTCTCAACTTTGAGTGGGCCCGACGATGGTTTCATACCGGTACGAGGGAAACAATCTAAACGCCAAAGAATCAGCACTGGGGGCCAAAGTGGCCCAACCCAACCAGAACCCCATGAGTTTGAGGATATATTCGAGACGGATATCCAGGGTATGAGCATGGACGAAAAAGTGACCCTTTTATTGTCTAAAGCATCAGTGAATGAGAGTAGGGTCAGCGCCATACAGAACAAACTTGATGCTGTGTTGAATGTAAGGTCCCGTGTTACTGCCGTTGAAAATGTAATAAGATCCCAGAATGATAGACTAAAACTTTTGGAATATAGGTCAATTGACCTAGAGGCGCGCAGCAGGAGAAAGAATCTCCTGTTCAAGGGTATACCAGAGCAAAGGCGTGAGAACTGTTTCACCGAGGTTAGAAGGTTAATACATGAGGACTTGCGTATTGATAGAGACATGTATCTTGAAAGGGCCCATAGGCTTGGCCGATTTCATAGTACCAAGACCCGTCCCATCATAGTTGCTTTCCGCGACTTTTGTGATACCCAGGAGATCCTAGATGCGTCGTCTAATTTAAGAGGGACAGGATTCGGGATAAGCCGCGACTACCCTTACGAGATCTCGAAGGCACGTCAGTCGCTCTGGAATCAGTACAAATCTACGCGAGAGGCAAACTCGAATAGGAAGGTGACCTGCCAGATTGTGTATTGATGGGGTAGTAGTGGCCGACGCTTTCCCCGATTGGTACCCCATTTTACGAGGTAGCCGAGTAAGTTGTCCTCCACAGACTCAATCAAGCGAGAATAATGACAATACAGTGCGTAGTAATACAGTCAGTGTAACTGGTTTGGCTGGTGATAGCGCGAGCTCACGTCAAATTCCTACTATGCGACCTTTGTCACTAGGTCAGCAAATCGATAGTGCGTCACGGGACACAACAAACTTGATTGACTTGGTTGATAGTCAAATGCCAACCCAAAGGTCACCACAAATGCTAACCCAGCAATCAGATGAAAGCCCTGAACGGATGGAGGATGACGGAGAGCGATCCCCGTCATTACTTGATATCATTAATGCCGAAGTTCCTATGGCAAGACCACCTGAGAGCAATTCTAAACCTCGGTCGCGCTCACGGGGTCGAAGTCCGACACGTAGGCCGGCGACAGCTGTTAAGCCGCGGCCCCACTCAACATCTTCGCGCGGACGCAAGGGAGCAAACGCTAAAAGTCGTTCCAGCTCTCGATCACAGTCACGTAATGCGCGTCCTGGAGAGACCCCTCGTACTGACCAGGCTGTGGGTGCTACAAACTTTAAAATGCCGCACCCAGTGGACAAGAACGAGTCTGAACGCAGAGACACTGCCAGTGGTTCGAACCCAAAAGCACCAGACCCCCGCCCACCCAGCGAACCTAAATAGGACATTCCGGGAGAACGTTCAAATTTGTTTACCACACGCTCCGCTAAGTTACATAGATCTAACAGTCAAATATTAAAAATCGCATCTTTGAATGTTTGCGGACTGAAAACCCGTCTAGAATACCCTGATTTTGTGACATATTTTTCGAAGTATGATATTATCTGTTACCAAGAAACAAAAACTGACGAATTTGATATACTCTCACTCCCCGGGTTTACTGCAATCTCACAGCCTCGCAAACAAAAGTATTACCGAAAATCAGGCGGTCTTGCGGTTTTCGTAAAAAATGATATATCTGACTATTGTCTACATTTCAAAACAGAATCTGATTATATCTTGTGGATATCAATTGACAAACGTATTCTCCAGACCGATGAAAATGTAATCCTAGGTACCATATATATCCCACCATCCCAATCACGATTTTATAACGAGGATGAGATTGCGGTCTTGGAGAACGAGATCATATCCCAGTGCAGTAGCAATAAATATGTATTCATAAATGGTGACATAAACGGTTGTTTTGACCATTTTAGTTGTACCAATACTATTTATACTAGATGTTTTAGGTATTTTATGAAACGCGACCGGTGCGGACCCAGGTCAGGCGTGGCGTCTGACATGTGTCAACACCGCTTGCTCAAAATGCAAGTGATTTAACTCCTTACCAGGTACGGGAGACAAACCTTACAAAATCACCGTGTGATCTACGAAGGCTTATTTACCTTGAGATACCATGTCAGTATCATGTCTGTGCTTAAAATTACTTAACGTGGATTGATATATTTACAAAGTCCCTAACCCCCCCCCCCCCCTAAACTTTGAACATGTTGTTCTCAGTCCTGGGATACAGATCATTCATGATATTACATCTCCTGAAAGGGCTATGAATGACAAACGTTATCCTAGTAATATAACCAGAATTTGTATTTGCATTTTCGTGCATGTTGGTAGTGAAATGCACTGTTAGTTTGAAAACTGCTTTTATTTTTCTTGCATTGTTTTACGCTTAAATAAGAAATATTGTGGGATGAGTGTTGGCACGGTAGTTAGTAAGTAGAAAAATCTATCAACTGCTATCATTTTTGTTCTGTTTGAAACAATTCTTACCGAAATATCTGCAGACAAAAAGCCCGTTTTTTTGAGACTAATCAAGGTCAAATTAATGGGCTTATTTGTTATGTAAAAAGGCTATGGAAATATACTGTATATGTATGCTCTACCTGAATGAACAGACTACCTGTCCTATTTTAACAGGTATACACAGCGTGTACATACTATAATGCATATAAATATACTGTACAAAATAATTTTATCTATGTTTTATTTGAGACATGTCTCAGAGAACTTTAAATCCAACGTTACTTCAACACCACACAACAATTGTTTTTACCCTTATTAGATATATAAAAGATATTGTCAGAAGAACTTCCCTAATGTCTAAAACGTATGAAGACACTGTTCAAAGTAAAAGTTGCTTAATTTATTTGGCATGGTATATTTAAGGTACAGGTATTTGCATAAGTGACGGACAATATTATTTAAAGTAATAAATCTGATAAAGATGATGCACCTGCTATTCATGCAAATCGTTTCTAAGCTAATTTTTCAGCTTGCAAATTAGTTGGAGAACATTATTTAGACCTTCACAAAGGTTTCTATCAATTAAAATCAAAAATTTATTTTAAAGGATTATTTATGGAAATTTATTAGAAAAATAGGTAATTTCACTAAAAACTTCTATTACAATGGCTTCCCTTTGGAAAACATTATCATTCATAAGAAAGTTTAAGGTTTAGGGATTATTCTGGTATGTAACATGCCACATTTTTTTTAAAAAAATCTATGAAATATTTATGAGCAGAAAACACTATTATTATAGTAATAAGGAACCTTAAAATAGCAAGCAAGACTTGTATGTTACGTTCTCCCCACGAGTGCAAACATGATACTAGCAAGGTCCTGTATCGAACCAAGTAGTAGTTATGCCACCTTCGCTAACAATGATTTGTATATGTGAAATACCTTGTATGTTGTTAATTCAACAAAGAGAATAAAGTTTTGTCTGTCTGTCTGTCTGTCTGTCTGTCTGTCTGTCTGTCTGTCTGTCTGTCTGTCTGGTAATGTTTCAGGTCTATGGCTGCAATAGTTACCATATGGCTGCAATAGTTACCATAGGATCATTGGTTCTGTAAACGCTTACCTGAGACCTTGTTGTCACTTTTCCCCATGTTTCCATGTTTGCCTATGTTTCCAAAATTGACCTTGACCTAAATTAATCACATACCTTCATCTACTCTATTGGTTGTTTGCAACTACCACTTTTCAGGTCTCAGGCTGCATTTAATTTACAAAATATCCATTGTTTTCACTTTTTCACATGTAAAAGCCTATGTTTCCAAAATTGACCTTGCCGTAAAATAAGTCAAGGTCATCCTAGGGTCATCATTTTATCAAACTATGATGGGCTGGAGTCCCAAATGCTACATACCAAGTTTCGTGAAAACGGCCTGCCGGTTCTGGAGAAGAAGATTTTTGAGTGGTTTTTACCATATATGGGCGCAGCGGCCATCTTGGTCATGTGACCTAGATTTCGGGATCAAACTTTGGTTACCCCTACCCAGGGATGCTCCTCATAAAATTTCAGTTTGATTGGCCATGCGGTTTCAGAGAAGAAGATCTTTGAAAAGTGTGTATAGACGACAGATTGGCCAAGGTCAAGAGATGACCTTGACCTAAATTAATCACATACTTTCATTTGTTGTTTTGCATCTACCACTTTTCAGGTCTCATGCTGCAATAGTTTTCAAAAAATCCATATTTTTCAATTTCCCCATGTAAAAGCCTATGTTTCCAAAATTGAACTTGACGTAAAATACGTCAAGATCATCCTAGGGTCATTATTTGATCAAATTACAATGGACTGGAGTCCCAAATGCTACATACCAAGTTTCGTGAAAATCGGCCTGCCCGTTCTGGAAAAGAAGATTTTTGAGTGGTTTTACCATATATGGGCCTGGCGGCCATCTTGGTCATGTGACCCAGATTTAGCGATCAAATTTTCTTTCCCACTACCCATGGATGCTTCACATAAAATTTCAGTTTGATTAGCCAAGCGGTTTCAGAGAAGAAGATCTTTGAAAAGTGTGTATGGATAACAGACCCTTCAAGGTCAAGAGATGACCTTGGCCTAAATTAATCACATACCTTCATCTACTCCATTAGTTGTTTGCATCTACCACTTTTCAGGTCTCAGGCTGCAATAGTTTTCAAAAAATTGCAATTTTCGTCTTTTCGTCAATGGAAACTTTAAGTTGCCACAGCAACCAAAGTAGTGGGACAAGGACAATAAAAACACAAATTTTGTAGAGGCTAATATCATAAGCATGTATGCAAAGTTTCAGCTTCATCCGCCGTACAGCTTCTGAGAAGAAAATTTTTGAACATTTTTTCGAAAATTTACGCTTTACGTTGCTATAGCAACCAAACGAATAAAGCGATTTTGACAAAAGTTGCCTAAAACGGGGAGGACTACTCAATAAACATTTATGTAAAAACAAAATTTCAATATCCTCAATGAAACGGCAGAAATTGCAAATTTCCACTTTTTGCCTTATAAGTCAATGGAAACTTCAAGTTACCATAGCAACCAAAGTAGTTGGAGAAAGACAATAAAAACACAAACTTTGTACAGGCTAATGTCATAAGCATGTATGCTAAATTTCAGCTTCATCCCCCATACGGCTTCTGAGAAGAAGATTTTTGATTTTTTTTTTTTTTTTTTTTTTTCGAAAATTTACCCTTTATGTTGCTATAGCAACCAAACGAATAAAGTGATTTTTACAAAAGTTGCCTTAAACGTGAAGGACTACTCAATAAACATTTATGTAAAAACAAAATTCAAATATCTCCAGCCTGACAACAGAAAATGCCAATTTCCACTTTTTCTCCATACAAGTCAATGGAAACTTCAAGTTGCCATAGCAACCAGAGTTCTTATCCGATCGAGATAAAAAAAAAAAAAAAAAAAAAAAAACTTTCGTTCCCCTTACCCATGGATGCTCCACAAATACAAATACAAATACATTTGTATAGCGCAAAATTGTATAATGAAATATTCTGTTGCGCTTTACACAGTTCCTTTAGTTATAGAATTTATACTGTCAATTATAGAATTTTTCAAACAAATGAGTTTTCAGTTTGCTTCTGAAACTTGTTTCATTTGTACATGTTTTAATGTCATTTGGTAATGCATTCCACTATTTGGGTCCCACTACAGCAATTGATCTGTCAGCAGCTCTAGTTCTCGTTCTAGGCACAGTAAACCGAATTTCATTGTAATGTCCTTGAGCACGTTTGAACATAGAGCTCAAATATATCGGTGCTGTTCCTTGGACAACACGAAAAACAGTTACCAGTATTTTGAACATTATTCTGGCTTTTACTGGCAGCCAATGTAGAGATTTTAAAATTTCAACACTAGGTCGGTAAGTTGAAGAATTAGCAACTATTCTGGCTGCTTGATTCTGAACTTTTTGAAGTCTATCTATCTGATATGCAGGTATGTCAGTGAATAGTCCATTGCAGAAATCAATATGTGAGTGAACAAGTCCATGAACCAAAATTTCAGTAGATTTGTAAGACAGGTGTTTACGAATTCTTTTCAGATTTCTCAACTGAATATGCGAAGTTTGACATTTTTTTCTGATATGTCTAGCAAAACTAAGGTTATTTTCCATTAATACCCCAAGGTCTCTTACATGATCAACACATTTTACTTCAATTCCACCGACGTTTACACTTGATATATTGACTTTTGAAAGCTGTTGTTTAGTTCCATACAGAATAATTTCAGTTTTGGAATTATTCATTTTCAGTTTCTTCTGATTCATCCAGTGCATGATGTCAAGAAGACATTCATCAAGCTGTTTAATAACAGTTGCCTCATTTTCCAAATCCCCAACTTGAATTCTTAAAGCAATTTTATGGTCATCAGCATACCCATAGAGTTCTAAATTGTATTTCTTGCCAATATTCTTCAAAGCAGCAATGTACATAGTAAAAATCACTGGACCCGCACATGAACCCTGGGGGACACCAAATTTTAAGTGTTCAGTATCAGAGAAATTGTCAATGATTACTTTAACACTCCTTTGTGTTAAGTAAGATTCAACCCATTTCAAAGGTGTGTCTTTTATTCCAAATTCATCATGTAAAATGTCAATCACAGTTGGAATGTCAACAGTGTCAAATGCTGCACTGAGGTCAATCATAACAATTATGGTAACTTGACTGTTGTCAATGGCACTAAGTAGATCACTGTACATTTTCAACATAGCAGTTTCAACACCATGGTTTTTCCGATATGCACTTTAGGAGTGTGGGAGCAGTTTATTAACTTCGATATATTTTATAATTTGACGCAAGGCAGCTTTCTCCAAAATTTTTGATAAAAAGGATAGATTTGATACAGGCCGATAGTTCTGAAGTTCTAAGGAGAGACCTTTCTTTTTCAATAATGGTCTAATCAAAGCATTTTTCCATTCTTGGTTTAAACATATTTTATTCGTATTCAAGATACATATATGCACGATGAACATAACATACAACATATACTAATTTGAACGAAAGGGATTCGGAAGAAAGTCAGGGACTTATTTTAATCCGTATCCCCCATTCTTGGGGGAAAACACCAGTAGCAAGTGATCGGTTTACTATTCCACATAAAATTTGGCTCTGATCGGCCAAGCGGTTTCAGAGAAGAAGATCTTTGAAAATGTGAACGGACGCACGCACGGACGCACGGACGGACGCCGGCTCGACTACCATACTATAAGCTCCCCATGAGCCTTCGGCTCAGGTGAGCTAAAAATGCGTTTACGTTATGAAAATAGTCTAAAGGTGTGCATCCGAATATAACGGCATCGCTTGTGAAATGTTTCATCATTAGAACTCGAAAGCAAATAGAGACGTCGATGTCAAAAAGATTTTGCTGCAGGGGCGTCATCGAAAGCGCTACAAGAACAAAAATCAAGTATCAGTTTTTCGTTCTGTCTGTTTCTTTTTCTGTGAAAAGTTTCTATTTCAGTTTCACGTACTCCAGTAATGTTACATTTCAAAATGTTGATGTTCTTGAGTTTGCAAAACGACTTTGCAAGGCTTATTCACAATGGCGTGACCCTCTCGAAAGAGCAATAGGTTCGAATCCGGGCCAAGGCATGTGGCATAGTATTCTCCCTTCCGAGGTCGGCGGTTTTCCCGTTTCGTAAGAAAATGCCAACATTCACGCCTAAACAGATGAAATGTATACTACGAATTTCATTACGGAAACTTGACTATGCAATATAAATCAAGCAAAAATTGAATATTCATTGGATAAATATTGATATTTTCAATAATTTTGCTCAAAACATTGCGGATTGTGGGTTCTCGTTAGAACCGCTTCGCCAAGGCGGTCTTAACGAGTACCCGCAATCTATGTTTTGGATCAAAAATAAGACAAACAAGTATACCCCTGCAAACCCTAGTTTTTCTATATAAAATGGGGTTTAATGGGGTATACTTTTCATAGACATGTTTTCCTGATGTTAGTGGTTTCTTATTGTGTTCAGCTTGAAAACTAATATCGTGGGTACTCGTTAGAACCGCCTCGTCTAGTTGTACGCCGTCCTCAAAAATGTTGAGGTGAAATGGAGAGGGCAAAATGAAAACAGCCATATGCAAATTGGGAATGCATGTTGGGACGCTTCGCGTTGACGGGTTAAGTCTTAGGCATATTCAAATTTATGAAGGGTGATTTCAACTTTTGTCATATTCGGTTTTACCCACAATTTACTTTAAGAAGGGAATTGGTTTTATAAGTTTAATTTCAAAATTCGTGTAATCTGATACTTTAAACACTTATAATGGCATTTTTCATTTTACTAAATTCAATGTTCAATGAAAATTTCTTTTTATGATTAATGCTTTCCGCAATTAGCAAAATCGTCGTTTAAGATATAACGAAATGAGCCACACCCAGGCAAAATTGTCTTCGGGTTATTTGACCATGTCATACAAAGGCAAGACTATCATTTCCGTGACAGTATCAAAAACGGTAACATTCTTAGAGCCGCATCGTGAGAAAACCGGATTTTTGCCTATGCGAAAACAAAGGCGCAGATCAGCTTCGCGGTAACCGCGAAGCTGATCAGCGCCTTTGTTTTCGCTACACGGATAGTATATTTCCTCTTCTTCTTATATCCGAAATTTCAAGCTTCTAGCCTGCTTCTGAGACTGTACAGCCCGGTTTGTGTCGGACCTGGTCGGAAACCCCGAATACCGGTTTTCTCGCGTCGCGGCTCCTTAGAAAGTCGAAGGGTGGCAATAAGCTGCTGAAAAGTTACTATGCAGTTGATTAGCGACTTGGTCTTTGCGCGTGAAAAATGTAGGCTTTCTTAAGATGGGGTATCATTAATATTATAGAAAATCGTGATTCAATTCAGTGAAATTAACAACAGTTTTAACAATGTTTAGGATTTTCCATAGGGACCGTATGTACACAAGACCCATGCACATGCAACATAAAGATACATTGTTACTCAAACACGATAGATAAAAGGAGGGATATTTCAGACACCAGGAAAACATGTCCGTGCGATGTATACCCCCTTGAACCCCACTTTTATATAGAAAAACTGGGGTTTGCAGGGGTTTACCTATTTTTCTTATTTTTGCTCCAAAACATAGATTGTGGGTACTCGTTAGAACCGCCTCGCCGAGGCGGTTCTAACGTGTACCCACAATCTATGTTTTGAGCAAAAGTAAGAAAAATATCAAAATTTTTCTACTAAAAATGTTCCTTTTTTACAACTTAAAAATCTCTGTGTATTGCATGGGCATGTTTTCGTAATGGAACAGTTTGGTATTCAAATACAATTGCACAAATATTTAAACAAGGAATTGGGATTTGCAATTCATTTTGAGTAACATGTTTTAAAGTTTGATCGCGTATATCTATAATCGTATTCCAGGGGTGTAAAATTTGTTTTCTCTTAGACTATACACTGGGATCTATTATAAACTGACGTCCTTATTTATAAAGCAAGATTCTCCGAGGCCAAAAGAATAGGTCAACAATTGTTAAAATTGTTGAAATTAATCATTTATGGAAAATAAATAAAGTAAAGATCAAGCGAACAGTAAAATCTACAAAATTTTGACTTTGAAAAGGAAAAACAGGTCGTTTATAGAACAAAAAAAAAAGAAGTAGACAAGACCGCTCTGGAATTTATTAAAATACCGTTTTCTAAGAGTGCTATTTCTGTTTAAAGTAGTACCAACAAACGCTAACAGCGTCTTATAGTCAACAAGCTAGAGACAATCATAACCAAACTTTAGGGGAAACTTTTAAAGTCGCAAAGTAAACAATTAATAATTGTTCAAACATGTACAGTCGGCTGAGCACTGAAGTCCTTAAACAACACGAAGCTTCGACGAGAGGTGGAAGTCGGGTGGTTAGAAGTCTTACATACGATTCACCCCGGGATTTAGACTGGGAATTGACCGTACCGCACAGTGGTTACAGTAGGACAAAATCTGTAGCCAAAGAGAGCCAGCGAAGCTCTAAGATGGATAAACAACAAAGTGACACGGTCTCTACGCTATCCCAGGGGACCGGGAAACAGAAACTGTCGATGACCCGGTTGAGACATAAGATTAAACTGTTCGGTGGAACATTTTCGAAAAGCGGGGGTTCGGATTTGCATCTAGAGAAAAGGTATGAACCGACCTATCAACTCGGACCCAGTGACAAAACTAAATTCTCAACGGAAAAAGCTGAACATATTATAAAAGCGACTCTGGAAGCGTATCTCAAAGGAAGGAAATATGATCCGAAGAAATTCCCGACATTGTGTAAAAGTTTGTCGGAACTGATCAAAGAACGAGTTAAAGCATCCGGGTACTCGAGATACAAGCTCGTGGCGCACGTGCTGATCGTTGAAAGCACGGGACAGAGCGCGCGGCACGCGAGTAGGTGCCTCTGGCAGGCGGAGAATGACAATTTTGCGTCAGCGACGTATGAAGCAGACGGATACGTAGCGGTGGGGTCTATATTCGCAACTTATTACGACTGATGGAAAGGAGGTCCGACGTGTTTCATGTGCCAACAGCGTGTGCATTGAAAAATTCGATTTAAATTACTTCAGTACTTTTTGAGATTTGAAACTGATAAAAAGTGTATGTTCGGAATATCTATAATTCTTGAAACCCCGACCTCATTTTAAACTTTTGCTGAAATGTTCTAATGGATAAATGACTTTGGAATGTAGCAAACTGTGTGGACGAAAGTTAGGTATGGGCCTTCTGATTATTGCATCGACAAAAGCAATGCATTCGGGGGCCCGTGGCCAAGTGGATCATACGATCATCATACCGATGGGTCCTAACCCCACACGGGGAATACGTTAGACAAGCCAAGGTCTGCTTGCGTGTGTACCAGGTGTCTTTTCGGGGTACCCGGACCGTTTTCGCCCCCACCTTCTGATTGACCAGTCTCATTTGAGCTGAAAATTAGAGACGTAGTTACTTTATAAAAATACAATGAACAGAATTACTCTGAATCTACAATTTCTATCATTAAACATTATTCTTATTCTGCTTTGTTTCCTTAGACAAGAAAAATAAGCATACTCACCGAAGGATGGAGGAGGGGGCCATGACCGTTTACTGAAATGCAGAATTATTGACGACAATCTAGACTATATCAATTCCTGGACTTAATATTCTTTTATTCTCTAGGTGCGAACTATTATGGCTATTTCACAATAAGGGTTTCCAATATAATTGGCAATTACCTTGTCAAGTTCATGAATACATCAGGTGTCCCTTTCACAACTTGACCTGAGGAGTTGGTAAATCAATTGAATTGGTCTAGAGATAATTCTCCAATAATATATTCCTAGTGTACAAGTTTACAATAGGAGGTGTGAAGAGATCATTGTCAAAGGGGAGAAAGTTGCCTAATATGAATTTTTTTACACCAGGTACTACTTTCCATGATAATAATTTACACCATGTATTGAAAAGCAGCATTTTGTCAATGTTAGCTCACCTGAGCAAATGCTTGTTAGCTCACCTGAGCTGAAGAGGCAAAACATGAGCTTATGAAAGATGGATTATAAGAAAACAAGTCATAATTCTTATGAATAATTTGCTCATAAAGCAAGACATCTGATTAGACAATGTTATGGCAAATTTACCATTTGAATAGCCAGCTTATCAAATAGCTTTGCCCATGTAAAAAGTATTGACGGTTACATTATGAAAACATGCCCATGCAATATAAAGAGATTTTTTTCAAGAAGCAATAAGAGCTGTCGCAGGACAGCGTAGCTCGCCTGACTTGTGCTTTGCCACTAAATCTATTAAAATCTATGACCAAAGACATTGACCTCAATGTCACTCAGGTGGGCCGTGATGGTACAGCATAAAACTACTAACATGCTAAGTTCAATTTGATTCATCTACATACACTTGATATAAATAAAATTTCTAAGCCTGCGACCTTGACCACAGGTGAGTCAAGATGATACAGCATAAAACTTAAGCAAAGTATCAACTAGATCCATCCATCTGTTCCAGCAATATACAGTTCAAAACACTTTAATCAAAAGCTTTAACATAAAATTTCAAAGTCTGTGACCTTGAACTCAAGGTCACCCAGGTGGGTCATATGGTACAGCATAAAAATTCAGACCAATATCTACCAACATGCAAAGTATCAACTTGATCCATCTACAAATCCAAGAGATATAGACTTATAAAAACTTTAACCAAAAACTTTAACACAAAATTTCTAAGTCCGTAACCTTGACCTCAAGGCCACCCAGATGGGCCATGATGGTACAGCATAGAACGTCAGACCAATATCTACCAACATGCAAAGTATCAACTTGATCCATCAACAACTTCAAGAGATATAGACTTCTAAAAACTTTAACCAAAAACTTTAACGCAAAATTCCTAAGTCCGTGACCTTGACCTCAAGGTCACCCATGTGGGTCATGATGGTGCAGCATAAAACTTCAGACCAATATCTACCAACATGCAAAGTATCAACTTGATCCATCAACAACTTCAAGAGATATAGACTTATAAAAACTTTAACCAAAAACTTTAACACAAAATTTCTAAGTCCATGACCTTGACCTCAAGGTCACCCTGGTGGGTCATGATGGTACAGCATAAAACTTCAGACCAATATCTACCAACATGCAAAGTATCAACTTGATCCATCCACAACTTCAAGAGATATAGACTCATAAAAACTTTAACCAAAAACTTTAACATTTTGAGCAACGCCGACGCTAACGCTAACGCCGACGCTAACGCCGACGCTAACGCCGATGCCAACGCCGAGGTGACTGCAATAGCTCTTCCTGTACTTTCGTACAAGCGAGCTAAAAAGTGCAAGTTTCATTGATTTTTTTATATATATATATTTTCGCTCAAAACATACATTGTGGGTACATGCTAGAACCGCCTCGCTGAGGCAGTGCTAACGAGTACCCACAATGTTTTTGGATAAAAAGTAAGAAAATTATGTATACCCCTGCAAGGCTGTAACCCCAGTTTTTCTATATAAAAGTGGGGTTTAAGGGGTATACATTTCACGGACATCTTAACATGATGGTTTGTTTTTATTGTATGGAGGTTTAACGCCCCAGTCAACAATTTCTTGATGTATTCATATGAGAAAACCACGACGCTTATCTGCATCTTTTGTTTTTGCTACATGGATAGAACAACGCCATTATTAACTAACCAAGAACAAGCTGACCTGTCCTGAAATTTGTAATTCAACATAGCTTATCATCATCTTTGTTTTCGCTTAATAGATTACACAAGTCAAACTGATTATCCAGAGACAACCAACGCAACTGAGAAAAACAAACACAGATGAAATCAATGTGCAAAATTAGGTAATAAATACCTGTCTGGGAACAACTTTCTACAGACAGTTATTTGAATGCTATAGTGATAAACTGATTCCATCTGCGTTGGTTATTCTCAGTCACGTTGGTTGTCTCTGGATAACCAGCGCGCAAGACCTCTTGTTAATAATTCTGAAATTGCATGCCTGTAGCTCTCCTGTTGTTGCACATTCAGGTTTGTTTTTGAATGGATGGTAAAACCTGAAGACAAGTTTTCTCAAGGTGTGAGTCATAAATACCTTGATTATGGGTCATTATCAGCTTTAACTCTACACTAGGAAAAAAGATTACACCATCAATTTGTAAGGCAGCAATTTAAATATGAATGAATTTGAGATCATGGTTAGGAACTTCTTTTCTAACTTCCTCAGGTGGCAATCATGTTGACAATTGAGCTGGTCAAGACTAAAGTGAAAGCGCTTATAAATGGGTTGTGGCCCGGTATTCCGAGGGCCCTATAGTCCGAGGGCCCGGTAGTCCGAGGGCCCGATGGTCCGAGGGCCCGACAGTCCGAGGGCCCGATGGTCCGAGGGCCCGATGGTCCGAGGATTTATGGAATAAATCCAATACCAATATTCTGATTCTCGGACTAGCGGGCCCACGGACTATTGGGCCCTCGGACTATCGGACCCTCGGACTATTGGGCCTCGGACTATCGGACCCTCGGACTATCAGGATCTGCAACATTTTCCAAGGTTTTTACACACACACACACACACACACACACGTCGCGCGCACGCACACACGCACGTGCTTTCATACATACACATACATACCTATACACGAATACAGATACATTCTTACACAATGATACATACATACATACACACATACATACATACATACATACATACATACATACATACATACATACATACATACATACATACATACATACATACACACACACGGCTGTGGACCTCGGACCATCGGGCCCTCGGACCATCGGGCCCTCGGACTATCGGGCCCTCGGACCATCGGGCCCTCGGACTATCGGGCCCTCGGACTAACGGACCCTCGGACTAACGGACCCTCGGACTACCGGGCCTACACGCTATAAATGCATCTTCGCGCCTCTGGTTGGCTTTATGTTAAAGTCGCCGATAATGACTGTAAATAAGCTCTGCTTAATTTCCCGACAGATTTCAAAGCAGAAAGATGATGTCAAAAACTGTGTCAGGGGCTTTAACATCTATTATCAAGAAATAATAACTTACTTACTACAGACGTTGATCAAGCCTTCATAAATTAATAACAATATACTACACGAAAAAGAAAAGCTCTCCCCTGCGGCATTTTATTATGACATGCAAGTACATGACTGATTATGATACTTGTTTCGATATTGTTAGTTTTGGATGTTTCGATTTTTTTTTTTTTTTTTTTTTTTTTTTTTTTTTTTTTTTTTTTTTTTTGACAGATACATTGTATATGAGCCTATGTGTGAGAAAACCAACAATTTGGGTTCCGATCATGTCCGACACAAACCGGGCTGTACAGTCACAGAAGATGGTTAAAGTCTTGAAATTTTGTATTTAAGTAGGAGAGGGATTGTACTATCCGTGTAGCGAAACCAAACGCGCTAATCAGCTTCGCGGTAACCGCGAAGCTGATCTGCGCCTTTGTTTTCGCCTATGCAGGTTGTTGGTTCTCCCATGCAGCGGCTCATTTTTTTGCATTTTCATTCACGTTTCACAGTGAATAGCTTTTTTGAAGAAGAAACATTTGGCATGCTAGTAAACCGGGTGTTCAATGCGTCATTTCCGAAACCTAAGTTTGATGTAGGTTTGACAAAATTTCAAGTAGTGATTTAGTAGAACACGCTCATTTTGTTTGGCAGTATATACGTACCTATATTTTTCTCTAATTACCTCTGCAGTTGTCATCCGCTATAGATGGATCAAAGATGAAAATAATTATCCGGTGGATGAAATAGCCTTAGTGCACCTTCTCTGTATTAACTTAAGCTCCTTGATGACAATTATTTCCAAATCGCCCAGAAACTAGTATAGTTAATGGCCTGTTTTTAATTGAAAGAAAAATGCACCAACCGGCACTCAGCATCTTAAAATCAATTATAATAAGGAGAACAAAAGTGGACATTTTAACATTTTTGAGCTTTTAAAATTTCATCTCCACCACAATTTTTGCATATCACCTGTTTAAAAATTGACTTGAAAAAAAAAATGCACCGGGACTCAGCATCTTAAAATCAATGCTATTCGGTAAGTAAAACTACACCAGTGTAATAATGGATAGTTGAACATTTTTGAGCATTTAAAATTTCATCTCCACCACAAATTTTAGCATATCATAGATATCAGGAATCTCTATGACATTATGAATTTATCAAAATAAATGTACATGTATCATCAGGAAAACATGTCCGTGAAATGTATACCCCCTGAAATCACACATTTATAATAATAATAATAATAATTAAAAAAAAAGGGGGGGGGGTTGCGGGGGGGTCAACCTATTTTGATCCAAAAACCGGGATTGTGTGTACTCGTTATCACAATCAATGTTTTGAGCAAAATTATCAAATTTTCTAATAAAATGTTCAATTTTAACAGCTGAAAAAATCTCTGTATATTACATGGGCAAGTTTTCGTTACCTAGCGGAATGCTCTATCGTGCAGGACGATCTATATTCTGTGTTTTTAAAAGATGCAGTCTCAATAGAGCCGCGTTGTCAGAAAACCTGTCTTCGATTTTCCGACACTGGCCGACACAAACCAGGCTGTACAGTCATAGAAGCAGGCTAGAAGTTTTAAATTTCAGATTTAGAAAGAAGTGACATTGTACTACATGTGCATCGAAAACCAAGGTAAGTAAGTAAGTAAGTAAGTAAGTAAGTAAGTAAGTAATGACTTTATTTTTAGAGGGTGACTCAGTTGGTAGGACCAATCTTCCCTGAGGCCCTCTTAAAACAAAAACAATGCATAGCAAATGTACATACAAGTGAACATTAACAAATACAAATACAGATGAAACAAAGAAAAATTATTCTTAGATAATAAATAAAATACATTACTGAAATTATGCACATACACATAGTGAAAATATAAAACATTATCGGTGGTGGAGGTATGCAAAGTTGAAAATTAAACCTCGAAGGTCATTCTTGCATCCATTAGGTGCGTATCAGCTGTGAA
This sequence comes from Rugalucina vietnamica, assembly GCA_964017185.1. Classification (NCBI taxonomy): domain Eukaryota; kingdom Metazoa; phylum Mollusca; class Bivalvia; order Lucinida; family Lucinidae; genus Rugalucina; species Rugalucina vietnamica. Next base: position 8,070,561 of record OZ024872.1, read on the forward strand.
ATCATTGCACAGCTGATCTGCGGCTTTGTTTCTGCATATGCAAAAATCCGGTTTTCCGGCTCTAGATTTCAGGGTTGCCACTCATTCATTATTTCAAAATTCCCTGACTTTTCCATGTTTTTTCCCTGACTTTTCCCAGTTTTCCAGATTCTTTTATCGGCCTCTCAGCGCCATTTATCATCTCTTTGAAGCCATCTCACCTATAAAAGCATAGGTTGCAAGGCTCTTCTTTACTTCTGCCACTTTAGAACTTTTCCCTATGTAGGGAAATTATTTTCACTATTATTATAGTTATCCCCGTAACAGAACAAAGTATGTCAGATAAAAATGACTTCAATGGCTTTTCTTCATTTCTCTGCCTCTATGCTTCACTTTCACATGGCAATGTTTGATGTAAAAAGTGAACGTGAATTTTGGCGGGGGTCTGGGGGCCGCCTAGGCCCCCAGAAGCTCTTGGGTTTATAATACAATCTCCTCTGATGTTGGACTCTCCTGAGGTCATTTATCATATTTTACCATGCAGCCAAAATGAATTGAGGGATTAATTAAAGAAAACAAGTAGGATACAGAAAAGGTAGGTCTACTTAGAAGCCCAAGCACTGTAAAAAGGAAAAAATCAAATACTTCTCAATCAATATGTTTAAAGACTATAACTTAATTAATTGAGACATTCTGAGAAACTAAAAGCCATGTAACTTTAGGGGAAAAGAGTTCACTTTTTTCAAATTCTTTTAAGACATTGAAACATTGCCAAAGACCATCCCTTTTGAGAAAATTATGAAATTCCCTGACTTTTCCCTGACTTTTTCACTTTTTGCAATTTTCCCTGACTCAAACCCAAATTCCCTGACTTTTCCCTGACCTGGAAAAAATTCATTTTCCAGACTTTTTCCCTGACCGTGGCAACCCTGGATTTTTTTTTACTCGCATAGCCTGCATTGCATATCCTGTATTGTTATAAGCCCTTTAAGTTCATATCAATATCTGCGTTCAGACAGATTAAAAACACTCACAGGAATTGCGTACATAGCTGATTTATTTATTTTCCTTATATTCATTTACTTTTTTTTTTTCGTCTGTCGTGTCGACGATGTCCTTAGCGACACGCCTGTTGCCAGCAAGGTTTCTGCTAATTCAAAGCCGTATTCAGCGTGCGATTCAGTCCCAAGTCTATGTTTCTTAAATGGTAAGCACGTGACCAAATCTACTTGGCTTGGAATCTGCAGTCTAGAATATAGAAATCGAGATTAAGTATATATCACGAAAACATGGCCATGTATACCCCCCTTAAACCCCACTTTATATGGAGTAAAACTGGGGTTTACAGGGGTATACCTATACCTATTTTTGTTATTTTTGATCCAAAACTCGCCGAGGCGGTTCTAACGTGTACCCACAATCTATGTTTTTAGGAATAAAAATATCAATTTTTTTCTGATGAAATTTTCAGTTTTTTTACAGCTGAAAAAAACTCTGTATATTTGCATGGGCATGTTTTCGTAATGTACATATATGGTGGCTTAAACGCTTGAGCCACGTCATGAGAAAACAGAATTATTGCCTATGCGAAAACAAAGGCACAGATCAGCTGTGCAGTAACTGCACAGCTGATCAGCGCCTTTCTTTTCGCTACACGGATTGTGCAATCCTCTTCTTCCTAAATCCGAAATTTCAAGCTTCTAGTCTTTTTTCTGTGACTGCACAGCCCGGTTTATATCGAACCTGGTCGGAAACCCCGAAGACCGGTTTTCTCGCGCGCGGACCATTTTGAGCTTTTGTTGTCATTTTATGCGGTTTGGATCTAATATAAAAACTCAATTCCAAGTACTGGCTAAAATAAAAATTGTGTATGTGTGTGTGTGTGTGGGGGGGGGGGGGGGCGTAAACCGTAAAGCTTGGATATAATATCTATTACGACTAAGTCACTTTTATATACTGAGTTACACGTATATAATTAATGTTCCTTGTATTCAATACTTGAATGAAATCTATTTTAATAAGTTTGCTTTCATCGACGTCTATCTCTATTATTGAGGAAATATATGATAATATAACGATAAATAGATATGTGTATATTTAGTAAATAGATATGTGTATATTTAGTACTTAGTACCCATGGTCAAACTGACAATGTGTCTGAGAAAAAAAATAGTTAAGGTTTCTATAAATTTGGAACAAATTAAAAATGTTCGTCAAGTTGAATTTCCGAGTTACTGGACACACGGCTAACAAACCACAAATGCGTAACCGCGGTTAAGAAAAGAAATCCGATTCACGTCCTTCCGGTTTCGCATCAGATGACCAACAAAAGGTAAACAAACTTTTGCAGCTCGTGTTTCCTAGTAAAGTATTTTGATTCGAAGACAGATATTATAATTCTCTCAATGCTATTTTATTAGTTAGACATTGCTATATTTGGACCCCAAAGAATTTCCAGAAACTTTTCTTCATAATCATGATTTTTATTCCCTGCCCCAAGACACACGTTGGGATTGCATTGTACACAATGAAAATGTGGGTCAGTCGCAGGGATATTTTTAGATTTCCGCTCATTACGTCCATATTAACGGAAAGCAATACAGCGTGCAGATGATTTTAACATTGTGTGAGGTCTGTTGACAGTTTCGTTGCCTCTGGCCACTGCATTCTATGCATATGTGGTTAAAAGCTGTGTCAACATTTCGGTTACGAATTTAATCATTAGAATGATAGTGATATAATCATTATAAAACGCAAGTATTTATAAAGTTTTGTTTTTGTTAATAGTTTTATGCTGAAGTTTTAATTGTCACATTCTCTCGTCCTCTATTAATAGGTGCTAACTCAAATTGGTGTGTTTGTGATATTTGCAGTGAAAATGTTTGATATAAAGTAATACAAACTGTCTATGCAATACATGTAATACAATAGTTCACATGCATGATATTCCTGTTCATGAAGACGATTTTACAGCATTCTGTATACTTCAATTTATTTTTTCCTGGTTTTATGTCATTCAAAACGCTTTACAGGGGAAATAAATACCATAATTTGAACCGGTAGAGGTTTTCAAACGTATCTTGAAATATATCCTTCATATTCTAATGATTAAATGCGTAACCATCTTTTCCTTCCCTTCAAATCGGTAATGCCGGGCACTAACACAACGAAATACTGGCACAGACATCAGTTGCAGTTAAGTTAATATATTATCTGTAAATTTTTCGTGGAACAATAACTAAAATTTGATATTTACCAGCAAATTGTCCAATTTTTAGTTGTATTTCGCCGACTTTGGCCGTGTTGTAACACCAGGTTCGAAGAAGGGAATAAATAACTCAAAGACCATCAAATTATTTTGCGAGCTACTTTGGTGCTGACTTACAATAGTAAATAAAGTGACAAAATAGCATTTAATTTTTATAGATAATCGATATATTTCTGTACTAAAATATAATCATCAATCGATCGTAGTAGTAACTATGTTTTGTTTACCTTTTTTTTTTGGTCTTCATATGCGGAACCGGAAGGGCGTGAATCGGATTTTCTTTCTTAACCGGCGGTTACGCATTTAAAAGTTTGTTAGCCGTGTGGACATGAAAGAAAAGAATGACGATGGTTTCCGGTTGGTTTCCGACTGCTCTTATATGTACCTAACAGGTTAATATACCAGAGATTTGCTGAAACATAAATAAGGCTTTCGAAGCTTTCGCATTTGCTGTAAAATTTAAAAAGAATTGCATCGGCTGGGAATCGAACCCGGGCCGACCGGGTGGCAGGCGAGCATTCTACCACTGAACCACCGATGCGATACGGGGCATTTTGTCATTAATTTTAACGATTTGACGTTAATTTTAACGTTGATCTACGTCAACTACGGTAATATGTATTGACAAGTAGGACAAACCCCCAATGTCATTAGATTAAAAAAAGTTAAACAAGTAGCCCAAAGGGCAACGATGTGTGGTCGAAGCAGTCTAACTCTATGATCCTCTATGGCGTTTTTTTTTTTTTTTTTTTTTTTTTTTTTTTTTCACAGTAAGAGTGCGAACTGCCCTGAAAATTAATAGCGGGGTTTGGGAGGCTTCAAATGCAGATCTATGTGCCAACGCACTTTTAACAAATGGGACACGGTAAGCAATGCATAAAAGTACACGATCATAATAATAACAATTGGGCCGCCGCATCAGAAAACCAACAATCTGCATAGGCGAAAACAAAGACGCAGATCAGCTTCGCGGTGACCGCGAAGCTGATCAGCGCCTTTGTTTTCGCTACTCGGATAGTACAATTCCTCTTCTACTTAAATCCAAAATTCCAAGCTTCTAGCCTACTTCTGTGACTGTGCAGACTGATTTATGTCGGACCTGTTTGGAAACCACATTGTTGGTTTTCTCACAAGACGGCTCAATTATTAAACATTTAATTGTGGTTATAATAAAGATTAAGAACGCGGTGGTCAAGGAAAATCAACATCAACACTTGGAGTAAGCAAACAAAAACATCACGCTTGACCCGACATTAACTAGACGTAAAGCAGTGATGCAGAGTGCAGAGTACAGATTCTTGCTGCCATGCAATTAGAAAACAGTTTTTATAATAGGCATGGGCGGATCCAGAGGGGGGACAGGGGGAAAATTTTCTGGATCCGCGCATGATAGGCCTTTTGAAAGAAAACATTTAAGATTGAAGGTCGTCTCTATTTGCAGCCAGAATATAGTAAAAGGAAGGTAGGTATGGTTAAATAATATAATATTTTGAATAGACTACTAAGTAAAAACACTTAGTTAAGCAAAACATTGCATCGGCCGGGAATCGAACCCGGGCCGCCCGCGTGGCAGGCGAGCATTCTACCACTGAACCACCGATGCAGACGTCGCCAATTCTATTTAAAATCATTATTGTCGATGTTTTACTTATCACTGGATATATTGACAGTTTGACAAGTTTCCCGTCGTACACACTCTTACACACCATACATACGTAAATGTTGTCTATGATAAAAAGTCGAAAACATTCGAAAGTGGTTTAAAACAAAAGTGTTTCTCTCCGATATGTAGGCCTATATTATAAACACAACGGTATTTAAATGTCAAAAACTCGAAGAATCGAAAAAGTTTCCAAGACCAGCTGGTGACAAGGAGCATAGCGTGACGAGGCTGGAAACTATGCTGTGTCTAATGTGTTGTCCAAGGGACATGGTGTGGGCCTCGGGGAAGATTGGTATTTATGTCGTTTGTTTCGACTATGGCAAAGAAAGTAAATGTCGTCACTAGTATGTATGGAATCGAACAAATTCAGTTATCCACCAAACAGAGTCGTTTAATATGAACTTTTAGAACTTTTGGAACTTGTTTTATATTCATTGTACTAGAGTAAGCCGCCTATCTACGCTTCAACAGGGGTGGTGTATCGAGACTATATCGGTGCAACAACAACAACAATATGGTTGTTCCCCTATATGTATAGACAGGCCAACTGACGAGCACATTTCTGCAGAGTATTATAAATAAAAACATTATTTTTATAGAACCCCATCACGAAGATATCTGTTTGCATTTTATATTAAAACAGAGAGATGCAGATCATGATCAACCCCCTGCTACATGTATATTCTTGTGGTTACTTCGTTACTGATGAAGTAGGCTTGAACTTGTGAGAGCCTGAAAATGTGGCTATGCTTTTATTGTAGCTTATACACAAAAAGCTCCCACGTCTGGCAGAATCAATATATGTGTGTACATTATATGTGTGTACATATAAACTCCTAAGTTCTACTTATGGTAGAAGGTAATATAACTATTTTTGTTTAATTTGACTTTTTAGCATAGAAAGGATCTCCCTAATTTCTAAGCGAATCTCCCTACTTGCAAAATGGTTTTATTGTAGTTTTTCTTCCGATTTGGGAAAGCAAATTTCCCTATTTGGCTTCTCAGATGTTGAGTCGTGTCATGTGGAAACAAGCATATGCAGATCAGCTTGGTGCCTTTGTTTTTGCTACACAGACAGCACAACCCATATAATGTCTCAAGATTCTAGCCCGCATCTTTGACTGTACAGGCTGGTTTGGACCTTGTCCCAACCCCAAATTGTTGTTTTTCTCGAGCTGGAAGGGTTCAAACGGAAATGTCACATAAAACTGACTTTTCCTGCCATTGATCATGTCATTGCATACTGGAGATAAACTTTACACTTAAGAAATGAGATTATTCCTACAACAAGGATTTAGTTTCTGTTAAGAGCTTTGAAGCCTGGCGTCCCTTTTGTGGGACATAGGCAAACAGAATAGTCCCAGATGTGACGCCGCAGAACGTGGCGTCCCATCTGGGGCTATTCTGTTTGCTTAGAGAATTTTCATAGAAAAATTGAATAAAATTTAGAAATCTCTCCTGACGCCCCTAAAATGAAAGTGGACTCACCCAAATGATAATGATGGGAGAATCCATTCATCAAATATGGGTTAATGCCCCAGTCAACAATTTATCAGTGATGTAAGAAATAGCCATAGTATCCTGGGTTAACCTAAATATTTTGTTTTATTTGATATTATTAACCCATGGATTTTCCCATCATTATCAATTGGGTGAGTCCACTTTCATTTTTAGGGGTCTTAAGAGTGATTTTTAAGTTTTATCTCATTTTTCTATGAAATTCCTCCAAGCAAACAGAATAGCCCCAGATGGGACGCCGCGTTCTGCCGTGTTCTGCGGCATCACATCTGGGGCTATGCTGTTTGCCTATGTCCCATAAAAGGGACGCCAGGCTTAAATGAGTTAATTATACTTTTGTTCAAATGTCCTCTACACAGATATCTTTACTGCATGCATGCCTATATGTGCTTGCATTTAGTTATGTCTGGTCAGTCAGTTATATCTCAGCCACACTGTACCCAAACAAAATCTTCAGGGGCAGATAACCAGTACTAAATGCACATTTCTTTCACCTGTAAATATGAGCCGCCTCATGGGAAAACCAACAATCTGCATAGGCAAAAACAAAGACGCAGATCAGCTTCACGGTAACCGCGAAGCTGATCAGCGACTTTGTTTTCGCTAATCGGATAGTACAATTCCTCTTCTACCTAAATCCGAAATTTCAAGCTTCTAGCTCTTTTCTGTGCTTGTACAGACCGGTTTGTGTCGGACCTGTTCGGAAACCACATTGTTGGTTTTCCCACGACGCGGCTCAAATCTTCTTCTTGAACCAGCAAAAGAAAAAGAATGACTAAATAAATATTTTCATGATCCAGTCTTCATGAAAGCAAATGTTCCAGGTGTGGCAGTGACATCAAAAATGCTATTGACCAAAATACATGGCCACAAGGTTATAACATTTTTTCAAGCTCAACTGAGCTGAGACTAAAATTTATTCTGCTCATAAATGTTACAATGCCAACAATTGTTGGCATTTTAACATTTATGAGCAGGATAAATTGCAGGTTTTGGTGATTGAGACTAGAAATTTCAATTTATATTTATGGACAATTTAAATTTCAGTCTTAGCTGAGTTGAGCATGAAAAAAAGTTTAATAACCACAGGACTTCAAATATAGATTCAACAACCATGGCACCCTGTATACCCTTGATTCACATGGAAAATTGGAGTGCAGTGATTGGAAGCCAGATTGGTTTGGCTGCAACAAACAGGGATGAGTTCAATGACTCGCTGTAGGTTGCAGCCAAATTGATCCAGGTTCCAATCACCCCACTGCATTTTGATACATGTCGTGTAATGTTGTATCAATCTTCACTGTAAGAAATTTGGATGCATCATGAGTACACAGGGTGAATGAACATAGATGTGACACACCTGGGAACCCAAATAGGGAGATTTGCCTTTCCAAATAGGGAGAATGATTAAACAAAGAAGAAAATTCTTGATATTTGGTAGGGAGATCTGAAATTCCAAATAGGGAGATGTCTTAGACATAGGGAAATCCTGTAATTCCAAATAGGGAGATTTGCTAAACAAAATAGGGAGATCCCTACGAAATAGGGAGATTTCACATGTATGTGAATGGACAACAGGAGAGGGAAATACAAAATTACAGAAGTTTGTTTACTATCCAAATGGATAATTTATTCTATTTCACTTTTTCACTTTGTCAAATCTAAATCTAGGTTGACAAAATATTCAACTTGCAGTATTAAATATATAGGTTGCAAAACGTTAATAACATCTAACTTATTCAAGATGAAAATAGCATCAAAAGTTCTATAATATTTGATCACCATTTAAACAGTCAGACAAACACAACATCAGGAAAACAATTTTGTCCATGAAATGTTTACCCCCTTGAAACCCATTTTATATAGAAAAACTGGGGTTTGCAGGGGTATACCTATTATTCTTATTTTTGCTCTAAAACACAGATTGTGGGTACATGTAACAAGTACCCACAATCCATGTTTCGGATCAAAGATAAGGAAAATAGGTATACCCATCTATACCCCAGTTTTACTATATAAAAGTGGGGTATGAGGGGGTATACATTACACACGCACGCTATCCTGATGTGCAACATCGCATCAAGGGTTTGGGTCAGCGGGCTAGAATGTTCATTCTAGCTTAATCTGCCAAACTCTTTAATTCATACATGTAGCAATTGTTCAGTTCAAACAAACCAAAATATTTTAATTTATGAAATTGAAAAATGCATATATATGTTTTCTCGTTCTGTAGGGAATAGATCTCACAAAACATACATTTCTATCACCCTTCATGCTTAATCTCACATATTTTCTTTTTTTTTTTTTTTTTTTTTTTTTGTCTTTCAGCCTGTTTTTTCAAATAGCTGTCCAATAGTCAAACATTTTAAATCTTACCAAAACTGTAATTTACCCTGTTCTACTTAAATCATTTGTCAGCCGATTACAGCAGATATCAGTGATAGTTTGCCAGCATACATAATGAGCCGCGTCATGGGAAAACCAACAATGTGGTTTCCAAACAGGCCTGACACAAACCAAGCTGTACAAGCACACAAGATGGCTAGAGGCTGGAAAATTTGGATTTAGAAAGTAGAGGAATTGTTCTATCCGTGTAGCGAAAACAAAGGGACAAATCAGCTTCGCAGCTATATGCAAAATGGTGGTTTCCTCATGACACGGCTCATATGATGTTTGCCATGTAATCTTAATAAAAAGAAAAACATAGCATTACGAAAACTTGCCTATGCAAATATACAGGGATTTTTTTAGCTTTAAAAATTGAAAATTTTCAGTTGAAAAAAAATGATATTTTTCTTATTTTTGCTCAAAACATAGATTGTGGGTACACGTTAGAACCGCCTCGCCGAGGCGGTTCTAACGAGTACCCACAATCTATGTTTTGGAGCAAAAATAAGAAAAATAGGTATACCCCTGCATACCCCAGTTTTTCTATATAAAAGTGGGGTTCAAGGGGGTATACATTAACGGACATGTTTTCCTGATGGAAATACATTGTATGTCCAAAAGCACCTGAATAATTTCAACTAACCTGCAATTTTCAATTCTAGAAAATCAGTTAAACTTACATGTTACTTCTATAATAATTACCAACCTGCAAAGCCGCAAATCGCAATTAATGGATTTCATGAGCATACATACATACATGTACAATAATACTTTAACACACATAAAATACGAACTTATGATCATAATGGCTCAATTTATATTGCAATGAAAATAGTACTGAAAATCACATACATATATAATACTTAATTGTCTGGCAACACTACGAATAATTCTACAATAAATAGCATTATATATATAAATACAATGGTATATAAACACATCATCATGTTTTCACTTCTGTTGAAAAAAAAATGATCATAGTAACAATAAATGAGCCCCCACGTGAGAAAACCAACAATCTGCATAGGCGAAAAGAAAGGCACAGATCAGCTTTGCAGTAACTGCGAAGCTGATCAGCGCCTTTGTTTTCGCTACACGGATAGTACAGTTCCTTTACTTTCTAAATCCAAAATTTCCAGCCTCTAACCATCTTCTCTGACTGTACAGCCCGGTTTGTGTCGGACCTGGTCGGAACCCAAATTGTTGGTTTTACTCACGCACAGGCTCAAGTACTATTTGAGACACAAGAAAGCAAAATAAATATGAGCCACATCATAACAAAACCAAAGTGTTGCATATGGGAAAACAAAAACGCAGATTATCTTTGCGGTAACAGTGAAGCAGGTTAGCGACTTTGTTTTTGCTACATTAGTATGATTCCTCTACTTTGTAAATTCAAAAATTACAGCCTCTGACCATAATCAGTAGCTGTACAGCCTGGTTTGAGTCCGGCCTGTTTGGAAACCACAATGTTGATTTTCTCATGTCATGGCTAATACATGCTTTTACTATCAGGAGAAAGAAATGACCTGATCAGCTCTGGGCTTATGCAGCTGATCAGCTGTTTGAGTTGATGCTTTACGTCTTAGCCAACTGTGTCAATTTTTCAGTCATGCAAGGACAAAATACCAACGGAGCTACCATGTCCAGATAACATAAATGAAATAAGCATTAAATAGATCGATAATTACCCTTTCGACCAGCGATTTTGTTACATGTAGGCATTTAAAACAAATGAGACGCCTCGTGGGAAAACCAACAATCTGCATAGGCGAAAACAAAGACGCAGATCAGCTTCGCGGTAACCGCGAAGCTGATCAGCGCCTTTGTTTTCGCTACTCGGATAGTAACAATTCCTCTTCTACCTCAATCCGAAATTTCAAGATTCTAGCTCTTTTCTGTGCTTGTACAGGCCGGTTTGCGTCAGACCTGTTCGGAAACCACATTGTTGGTTTTCCCACGAGGCGGCTCAAATGTCCATTTTGTATACTAACACATTACATGGACATATAACACATCTTGGCCAACATACTCAGGGTTTGACACTAACTTTTCAGAGTTAAAGGAGTCCAAAGGAACCAAAACATCCGAAATCAAGGAGTCCAAACAAAAAGTTGGGAGTCCAAGTGAACTACAACAGAATGGACGAAGGTTTGATGCAGATGAGAAATCTGTTTATTTCGAAATGAGCGACTGTTTCAAAAATCATTATCAAGATGTATAATTCTCTTTTTAATAATCTTCCATATTACACTCCAATAAAATTTGGACCATGCAAGTCTGAGTAGTTGTACTTAATATTGTGGCAAAGAAATATGGCAAAACACATTTTCCCTCAAGATTCAAGGAGTCAGTCAGACTGCCGAGAAGTCCTGCAAGATAAATTAGGAGTCTCAGACTCCCGAACTACTGTCAGTGTCAAACCCTGCATACTGACAAAAAATTCTCTGATATAAAAAATTGATGTACACTTACACACACTCTCATATCAAAACATATATATATCTATTACATCAATACATAATATAAATAGCACTAGTTTTCTAAACACAATTCATTAACCATAAAAAAGCATTTGTTTAAAATGCTTTACATAATTCTTTTCTCAATTGTGGTACCATAAAACATTGTTGTCTTTCAAACTCCCAAATATTACAGTCTCTCACAAATCTGCTTCTCTGCTCTTTGCAGCCTGATCAAGTCTGCAATGTTTGTGAATGATAACTGTACTTAAGCTGCTGCATCAGAAAACCAACAATCTGCATATGCGAAACCAAAGACGCAGATCAGCTGTGCAGTAACTGCACAGCTGATCAGCGCCTTTGTTTTCGCTACACACATAGTACAGTCCATCTTCTACTTAAATCCGAAATTTCAAGCGTTTAGCTGCCTTCTGTGACTCTACAGGCTGATTTGTGTTAACCCCAAGTTGTTGTTTTTCTCATGCAAAGGCTCAATATATGAGCCGCCTCGTGGGAAAACCAACAATGTGGTTTTCGAACAGGTCTGACACAAACCGAGCTGTACAGCTACAAAAGCAGGCTAGAAGCTTGAAATTTTGGAGTTGAGTAGAGGAGGAATTGTACTATCCGAGTAGCGAAAACAAAGGCGCTGATCAGCTTCGCGGTTACCGCGAAGCTGATCTGCGCCTTAGTTTTCGCCTATGCAGATTGTTGGTTTTCCCATGAGAAGGCTCAATATATCCAGCAGCTTGGTAAAAATCTATCACAGTATTCTATTACATAAAACTTCATTATTTCTTAAAAAGACTAATTTCATTTTCAAAATACATGTACATCAATAAAATTGACCTAATAATTCAACATGGATAAAATGGAGATTTTAAAATCTATTAATCCAAAATATAAGTATATTAAGCTTTCGAATGAAAATATACGCGGGGTTATCAAAAATTACGTGGACTTTTCCCATAGCTTGACAATGGTTCAGACACACATATTCAAATTTTAGCTGACCATAAATTTGCTTAAATCCACTAGATTCTGAAACTTTGTTAATCTGAAGTGTTTTATTAGCAGTTGGTGATGGTTTTCCTTTCCCCACCCTCCCCATCACGGAGCACGTCAGAAATGACATTAAGCTTGGCACTGCAGCATCGCATTTCTTTTTGCGTTTTCTTCAAAACGGTTTTGTAGATCACAGCCAAACGTGCCATGTGTCTTAACGAGTCCACAACAAAACAATTTATGCTTGCTCAAAAATTATGATGGACCGGTTGTGCACCTACGTTGTTTTGCTTAGGCATACATGTTTGCTTTTTCAGAATGTTTAAGCGATGTCTAAATTTCATGCTGCATTGATCAACCGGCAATATTGTACAATTCCAATTTGAAACAAATCCTAATTTCTTATTTGCCGGTAAAACTTGAAGGTCCTTTGATAAAGCATTACAAATTGCATGCATGTGTGAACAAATAGGACGCAAGTAAATATCAGAAATCCATATCCGTCATTTAAAATGTTCTAAATCTTAATGTTAAAAGTCAGCGTCAATATGCCCAGTCCAAATGTATTCTCAAATCAAGGCAAGACATTAATAACTTTATACAGATTGGTAATCTAAACCATATTCCAACAAATTTTTAACATACTTTGAGCAGTAAAAATGTAAAAATTAGTAGCCCTAAACAGCATATTTTGTGGTTCAAAATCAGTGTTTTGCGTCGACGTCACTGACGTCATCGGAGTGCTCCATGATGGCGAAAGTGGGTGTTTTCATTTCACAATAATTTTAAAACGGATGAAGGGATTATGATGAAATTTTGCACACTGCTGCATATTATATGGGTCCATGTGGATTGAAAGTTTGAGTGGAATCGAGTCATATAATCGTAAGTTATAAAAAAAGTCCACGTAATTTTTTATTATCCCTCGTATATCGAAAGAGCTCAAATTTCTAATCATACATGTTTTATACAGCTCTCATTTTTCTAAGGTTTATAAATTAATAACCCTTCACTTTAATTCGGAAGCACTATTTGAGCCGCCTCATGGGAAAACCAACAATCAGCATAGGCAAAAACAAAGACACAAATCAGCTTCGCGGTAACCGCGAAACTGATCAGCGCCTTTGTTTTTGCTACACGGATAGTACAATTCCTCCTCTACTTAACTCCATAATTTCAAGATTCTAGCTCTTTTCTGTAACTGTACACTTCGGTTTGTGTCGGACCTGTTCAAAAACCACATTGTTGGTTTTCCCACCAGGCGGCTCATTTATAAATTCTTTCAATTATTTCATACAAAATATGCCCAAAGTTCCAATTGTATGCACTTTTTTTTCTGGACAAAAAAGGTTCATACACAAAAACAGCTATATTGCACAATGATATAGAAGCAGCAAAAGATGAAAAGACGACTTAGTTACTGCTAATAAATGAGCCTGTGCATGAGAAAACCAACAATTTGCATAGGCGAAAACAAAGACACAGATCAGCTTCGCGGTGACCGCAAAGCTGATCAGCGCCTTTGTTTTCGCTACAAGGATAGTACACTTCCTCTTCTTCTTAAATCCGAAATTTCAAGCTTCTAGCTTTATTGTGTGACTGTGCAGCCCGGTTTGTGTCTGACCTGGTCGGAAACCCAAATTGTTGGTTTTGTCACGCACAGGCTCAAATCTTGAAACATTTTCCAAACAAAAATGTCTATTTTCCTATTTGTACCTAGGGGTCACAGCACTCTAGATGGTACCATAGGATAAAGTTGGCCCGAGACGTATGCATGTACACTTTTATTTAGTATACACTGAAATGAGTGCCTTCAGCTATCAGGAAAACATACCCATGAGGTAAACAACCCTGTTCACCCCATTTTTGCATAATAGCTCACAGACATCTTAAGTCACTGATATCCCAGATCAGATGTCTTAAGTGACAAAAATCTATGTCATATACATTGCTGGTACCCCGCCCCCAGTGTATGACGACGGAAATGAGACGGTGGATGGAGAACTAGAACCAGCATATGGAGCTTGAGAATAAATCGTCACTAGTTCCGCCATCCTATTGCAAATGTCTGTGAATAATGGACGGTCTTTCGGAGACTCCGACATACACCTACGTACCAAGTCTAAAATCTCGTTCGGACACTGCTCCGAAATTTCAAGAGTCACATCCCCACTCTTTAAAGCACGTATGAGCTCCTCATCACTTCGAGTTTTATGAGGCAGGTCCGCCAAATGAAACACTTCCCAAACATACACACCAAAAGCCCAAACGTCACTTTTCGTCGAATATTCTCCTTCTAGTGCGGCTTCCGGCGAGAGCCATCGCAGGGGTATCACAGCATTATTTTTAACAATGTATTCATTTACATACAAGTCTCTTGACAATGCAAGGCTTGAAATTTTGAGTTCTAGACGTGACGTGAGCAGCACATTCCTTGCAGCTAGGTCTCTATGAACAAATCTCTCGTTGGACAGGTACTCCATGCCTAGAGCTACTTGATTACACATGCCGATTTTCTGTATGACTGTGAGTGGTGGTATCCTCTGGATAGTGGGACGTGAGGCTAACAAGAACTGCTTCAAGTCTCCCTGAAATTAATTCAAAATAATGTTGAATTTGAAAGCAAAAACATTACGAAAACTTGCCCATGCAATATACAGAGATTTTTTGAGCTTTAAAAATTGAAAAATTTCAGCTGAAAAATTTTGATATTTTTCTTATTTTTTCTCAAAACATAGATTATGGGTACACGTTAGAACCGCCTCGCCGAGGCGGTTCTAACGAGTACCCACAATCTATGTTTCGGAGCAAAAATAAAAAAAATAGATATGCCCCTGCATACCCCCGTTTCACTATATAAAAGTTGGGTATAAGGGGTATATATTACATGGACATGTTTTCCTGATGTAAAGTTCTGACAATCTGACAGACAAGCTCATCACAAACACATGGCATAAACATGTAACATTGAGGAGTAGGACAAGGAAAAGTCTGATCTGGACTTTACGATGTTTAAATCACTGTCTGAAAACTATTCATCACGAAAACATGCAATGTACACCCCCTTGAACCCCACTTTTATATAGCAAAACTGGGGTATGCAGGGGTATACCTATTTTTCTTATTTTTGCTCCAAAACATAGATTGTGGGTACTCGTTAGAACCGCCTCGGCGAGGCAGTTCTAACATGTACCCACAATCTATGTTTTGAGCAAAAATAAGAAAAATATCAAAAATTTTCAGCTGAAAATTTCCAATTTTTAAAGCTCATAAAATCTCTGTTTATTGCATGGGCAAGTTTTCGTAATGAATCATTACAGGCATAATTTTTGGACACAATCATGCTAAGTCATTATTGCACTACAGACTTTAGGAAGATGTAAAAGCTAAATGGAATTTTTAAATTATGATAACTGTTTTTATCTAATATTTGGTATCAAATCCATTATAAACAATCAAGAAATGTATATAATCTACAAAATTCTTACCCAATCACAATATTCTGTTATCAAGATTAGCGGCTCTGCCTCTCTACATACACCCAGTACCCTAATGATGTTATTATGATCCATACGCGAGTACATGTCAATTTCCCGATTAAACTCGAAATAGTGTTGTTCGTCTTTCGACACCAGAGATTTGATGACAACTTGTGTTTCCATCTCTCCTGGGCGAATTCCTCTGGCTTTGGCAAGGTACACTTCTCCAAACTGACTTTTACCTTAAAAGGAAATTTTCAATAGGAAATGTATACCCCCTTAGACCCCACTTTTATATAGCAAAACTGGGGTTTGCAGGGGTATACCTATTTTTCTTATTTTTGATCCAAAACATACATTGTGGGTACTCATTAGAACCACCTCAGCGAGGCCTCAGCAAGGCGGTTCTAAGGTGTACCCACAATGTATGTTTTGAGTGATAATGTTAAAAACATTGAAAGATTTCCAATGAAATTTTCAATTTTTACATTTGAAAAAAAAAAATAAAATCTCTGCATATTGCACGAGCATGTTTTCGTAATGGAAGAGATATCACAGCCAATCTTTGTGAACATGTTTGTTCCTTATTCTATTCTGTTAATGAAAAGATTGTTTTTATTAAAAAAAATAGCAACAGCATGTATGCATTTTAAGTTTATCAAGACTAAATGTTACTGAGGATAATGTTGAACAATTTTGAAAATTTTATCAAAAGGAGAAACCCGCTTTAGCAATTATTCATTAAGCTCTACAGTCCTATCCCAGCAGGCACATGACGTCATAATGACGTCGAATCAACGTCGATGCGACGTCATGACGTCGCATCGACGTTGATTCGACGTCATTATGACGTCATGTGCCTGCTGGGATATGAGATCCTACAACTTGTGATGAAAATCTACCTAGAAAGAAAGTACTGTACACATACCAAGTAGCCCCATGGTCTGCAGCTCATGCCTGGGGAAGAACAGTCTATCCACCACCCCCGTCTTGCCGACACTGGGGTGTGACTTCTGGGACTGACTCTGAGACATGGAATGGGAGTTAGACTGGGACTGGGAGCTGTGAGAGGGGTGGGAGCTGAGCCCGGACACGTGGGACCGGTTGTCACTATCACTACGACACTGGGTCCCGCCCGAGTCACGGTCACCGACCTTCATTAGGAGTTCATGTTGTTCATGGTTTATGGTGCCATTCTGTTTCTCTTTTTTCACTGTAATAGATGAGAAAAGTAAAGCTGCATCAAATCTGACAATTAATAACACAAAATTAAATGGTAAATTTTTATATGGGCATGCACTAAAATAATGAGCTGAAATACGTGTATGCAGGGTATGCATCAAAAGAAAGTTCTTTCACTTATCCTCATGTTAATTGAAGTCTCTATAAACATGTCTTAGAAAGACTGAAAATGACGTGACAACAACAGAGAAGGAAGATTCAAAATAGTGAATGTTAAGAACATATTTTTTTTCTTTTTCAACAAGGGTAATGGCTTGACTATACATGTACATGCTATCAGAAAGGTTCTCTAGGACCCCTACCGGTACCATCAGGAAAACATGTCCGTAAAATTTATACCCCATTGAACCCCACTTTTATAAAGCAGAACTTGGGTATGCAGGGGTATACCTATTTTTCTTATTTTTGCTTCAAAACATAGATTGTGGGTACTCGTTAGAACCGCCTCAGCGAGGCGGTTCTAACATGTACCCACAATCTATGTTTTGAGCAAAAATAAGAAAAATATAAAAAAAAATTCTACTGAACTTTTTCATTTTTTACAAATTTAAAAATCTCTGTATATTACATGGGCATGTTTTCGTAATGACCCAAACCCTACAACATACCTATGGCTTTCCTATTTCTTCTCTGTATCAACATCCTATAGCTACAGAAAGCTGTCAGACCTATCACAAGAGCCAAATACGCCCCGGCACTACACACAGCAATCAGGACAGTTCTCATCATGTCAAAACCATCATCATCCCTGTTCACATCAATATACTCAGAACCAGCTGAAAATATAAGAATAATAGATATGAACAATGTCATGACAAAACCGGTCTTCATGGTCTCCAACCAGGTCTGACACAATCTGATCTGTACAGTTATAGAATAAGGCTAGAAGCTTGAAATTTTAAAATAGAAATAGTGGATGAATTGGTCTATCTATAGAGTGAAAACAAAGGAGCTGATCAGTTGTGCAGTAACTGCACAGCTGAACTGCGCCTTTGTATTTGCATATGCAAAACTCCAGCTTTCTCATGGTATAGCTCATATTGTATTTGTTGTTGCTTTGTTCAATTGTTTTACATCCATGGTCAACAGCTAAGGTCAAGTTGGGAGGGTCAAATATGATCCTAACCACACTGTTCTTCGACAAGCTTTCAAGAGGCAAATAACCGCCTCGTGGGAAAACCAACAATGTGGTTTCCGAACAGGTCCGACAAAAACCGACCTGTACAAACACAGAAACGAGCTAGAAGCTTGAAATTTCGGATTTAAGTAGAAGAGGAATTGTACTATCCGAGTAGCGAAAACAAATGCGCTGATCAGCTTCGCAGTTACTGCGAAGCTGATCTGCGCCTTTGTTTTCGCATATGCAGATTGTTGGTTTTCCCATGTGGTGGCTCATTTCTTTTTATACATGTCACAGGGGCTGAAAAAGAATGTAGCCCAAATGGGACTCGAACCCAGAGCCTCTTGCTTACCGTGCAAGCATTCTGACAAATGAGCTACCGAGCCACATGGCCAAACCATTGCATACATGCGCGGATCCAGAAATTTTCATGAGAGGGGGTCCAACGAAAATGGTAATTTTTGGTCACAGACGAGGGGGGGGTCCAACCCCCCCAAAATCCCGAAATTACCTTTTTTAGGTAAAATTTTCAAATTCCCGGGGGGGTTCGGACCCCCGGTCCCCCCCAAATGGATCCGCGCATGGCATACGTGTCCATTGTACTGACTCCAGTGGTAGTACACTCAGATCATGAAACAGTCAGAAAACATTTCTTTGGATACTCATAAAGGTATTTGAAAGACCTAACAAAGATCAGACTTTTCACATCAAAAATTTCCTCTGGGTACAAAAGATCAAGGCCAAAGGATTAGAATCTAGATATATTTCCCACACAGTGATTTTTTATTCAATCCAGACCACAAACCTATCAGTACTAAATGGCTATTAAACAGATAAAATACAAATGGTCTCGGCTTATTAGTGCTGGTTTTTACCTGTGGGTGTTGTTTTTTACCTCCCTGATATACTTAATCTTTATAGTAGGGAAAACAATCAACATTTGAGCATGATGTTAACAAAATCAACAACACTTACATAGGAAATGCACAAGACTCAAAGCATGGGCTTCCGTCAGGTCTGATTTGTGATCGAACAGCGAAGCACCTAAGCTTTCGTCATAAATAATAAAGTGAAGCTCGAAAAATTTAGTGCTATGCCCAATCTGAACTTTGCTTTCCCCGGGCACAAGTCTCACATTTTACTGTTCTGTTGGAAATGCTCATTTTCATTTTTACTCAAAGCATCTGGATTTTATTTCTCAGAATTATTTCTCAATATTTGTTTTGTAATCATTATACCAAGTAAGCTTTAACATGAATAAAGTGTTCCTGTTGGAAGGCCTAGAAATCTGTAAAATCATCATTTCCCCCACAAAATTCCCTACCCCTATCGTCACGAAAACATGTCCGTCACGAAAACATGTCCGTGTAAAATATACCCCCTTGAACCCCACTTTTATATAGCAAAACTGGGGTATGCAGGGGTATACCTATTTTTCTTATTTTTGCTCCAAAACATAGATTGTGGGTACTCGTTAGAACCGCCTCGGCGAGGCGGTTCTAACGTGTACCCACAATCTATGTTTTGAGCAAAAATACGAAAAATATCAAAAGTTTTCAGCTGAAAGTTTTCAATTTTTAAAGCTCAAAAAATCTCTGTATATTGCATGGGCAAGTTTTCGTAATGTGAACAAATATGTCTATACATGTACTTGTACCTGTTTCCAAATGCCTTGCAGATTTACTTAGGCCACACCAAATAAATAAGTAGATACACGCCCCATCATCTTCATTTGCAATTTCATGATTATTATGTAAGACAACATAAGATATAAGATTTTAAGACATGCTAAGTCTTCTATGATTTTCATTATAACAAAATGAGTTTCTAGCTTTTCACATACCAGGTAGCAGGTATAAAATTATGGGCTGATTCTGAGAAAAATCTTATTTTATCAGAAATGCAATAGTGGAAATAGCCTGCATATCTGCTAGGACTAAACAGCAGCTATGTAATGTGGTACAGTATAGTTTCACGTCATATAACAAAAAGTTCAAGCCTCTGGCCGCTAGCTTGTATTGCTGCATATGCAAGTTTAAACCAAGCCTTGTCAAACCCACAAAAGACATACTTTCTCACGACAGAACTCTAAGCTCCTCAGGTTTTACCTAAACAATAAACAATAAACCGAGACTCAATAATAAGTGATGTAAATACTACATGACTACAAAGAACCAATTTCAGGATTCCAGTAAAACCCAATCTGTCTTGGGGGTCTGCTATATGTCTAGAAAAATAAACATTACAAGACATCTGAGGGGGGAAGGTACTTTACTTGGCATTCCATTAGGAAATGAGAAAAACAAATGCAAAGTAATTACAGAGCAATGATACTTGAAACAATATATTGTAAGTGATTCTGCTTACAGCTGCAAATCTGCTGCATTCAATGTTGCTTGTGCCAGCACAGAAATTTCTAACTTTAAGGGGATACATTACACCATATAACTGGACAGGCAATATTATGTCTGCAGCATAATCCAGTCTTGCTTCTGTCAGCATAATAGAGTCTTTAATATTCTACTCTTTATTTTGAAATATATGTTCCATTACCCCGTAGCTGGACACTGTAAATTCGGATATTTTTGTGTGACTTTTATTTCGCAAATTTTCTATTTCCAAATTATTTACGAGTGTTAGGCGGCTAAGTCGGAAATGCGCTTAAGTAGGAAAAAGTTACGACTATCTAGGAAAACGTCCGTCAGTCGCTTAAGTGGGAAATGCGACTAAGTGGGAAATGCGACTAAGTGGGAAAACAACTATCTAACTTGGAAAAGTTAATACGAGTCGGACTTACATGTATAATTGCAACTTGTTCATTGCATTAATATAGGATATCAATACGCCAAGTCGTGAGAAAACCTGTCTGAAAGATTTTTATCCAACTGAAACCTGAGTGTACAGCTTAAGGGTAAACATTACTATTGTTAATGAGCATACTGTTTGCGCAACGTCGGCGTTTAGTATGTGCATGCTACGCGTAGTTTTTAACGTCGTTTTGTTTTGATTTCTCAATGACGTTGCGAGCTGTAGAATCTTACTCTGTTTGTTTCTGCATAAATAAGTCCTAAAGCGGGTATACATATCGTTCATTTTTATTTTAAAAGAAGTTATGTGGCAATTGATATACCCAAATTCGTGTATAAGGTTAATTATAATGTGAAAACGTTTATTTCGCTATTGATGACGTCGCATAGATATACGCGACGTCAGTGCAACGTTTGGCGTTAAAACGAAAAAGGCGGGAATATTGAACGTTTTTTCTCGATATCTTCCAACGCAATCCGGTGACCCCCACTTTTTATTTGAACTTTTAAATGGTTACCACGTTTCCTATCTGTTGGTGTAATTTAATCAAAATCATATGCGTAGTTTAGGAGATATCGCAAAAATACCTACTTTTTCCAGGTTTAAAAAGATGGCGGGAAAGTTAATTTTGCATGTAATCTCCTCAGTTTAAGAGCAAATAGTCTCAGAATGTAAGAAAATAACACACATCGTGTGTTTAAGTTGTTTTTGCAGTAATAACATATATATATTAAAACACATGTCCGCTACGAGTGTGGTTTTCTGGAATGCACGTGAACATCCAAAAAGTTCTGATACCATGGAAACGAAGCCGGTGACTCCCCACTTTTATTTCGATTTTAGTCCAAGGATACAATTATCTTAAAGCATATGAAGTTTCATGAAAATCATATGCGGGAATTAAATAGTAACGTTTCCCTTTAAGCTAGCATCTCTCTGGCATGCACATTTCTCGCGAATGTTTTGCGAATTTAGTCGCACGAGTGTCGTGAGAATTTTCATGTGCTGCGAAATGGTCGCGAAGGTTTTAAACATGTTTAAAAACTTTATGCGATTTTTTTTTCGGCAAAACATGTCGCAAGACTGTCGCGCGACAGTGGTACGACGTTCATGCGAGTGTCGCAAACATGTCGCCGCGAAATTTTGGCGAATTTACAATGCGAAAACTTCGCGACACTCGTACGATTGTCGTACGAATGCCATTAGATAGGCGCGCGACAGTCCTCGCGACTATCTGGCGAGAAAATAAAACTAAGCGACATTTGTGCGAATTTCGTGAGACACTCTCACGAATGTCTCGCGACTGTCGTACGAATGAAAATGAAACTAAAGCTACATTCGTGGGAACGTCGTGAAACAACCTCAGCTCACGAATGTTTCTCGCGACTGTCATACTTGGCTCCTTCTTTATGATTTTCACGCAATGTCTATGTAATAAAGGTTGTAGCGTCGCTAAGCTGCGTGCAGTACTTGGACAAAGGAGACGTAACTTTAGGGAAAGGGTCCAGTTTTTGTGATATAGGGTATGTACCGCAAGGACAAGGACCAGTTATGATATTGGGGTTGTAACAGTAGGACAGGGTTCACTACTTGTGATATAGGAGAGATAACTGTAGGACAGGGTCCAGTACTTGTGATGGTATGACAGTGTCCAGTTCTTGTGATATAGGGGTGGTTTCTGTGAGACAGGGACCAGTACTTGTGATATAGGGAATGTACCGGTAGGTTGGGCTTAGCGGTAGGATAGTGGCCAGTACTTGTGATATATGGACTGTAGGACAGGGACCAGTACTTACGATATATGGGATGTAGCGGTAGGATAGGGACCAGTACTTGTGATATAGGGGAGGTTATTGTGGGACAGAGTCCAGTGCTTGTGATTTAGGGGTTGTACTGGTAGGACAGGTTACAGTACATGTGATTTACGATAAATATCGGTAGGGCAGTACCCAGTACTTGTGATATAGGGAATATACCGGTAGGGCAAGGACCAGTGCTTGTGATATAGGGGAGGAAACTGTAGGACAGAATCCAGTGCTTGTGATATAGGTGAGGTAACTATAGGACAGGGAGCAGTAGATGTACCTGTAGGATTGGGGCCAGTACTTGTGATATAGGGGAGGTAACTGTATTACAAGTTCCAGTATTGTGATATATGGGATAAAGCGGTCCACAAGGGACAAGTACATGTACTTGTGATATAGGGAAGGTAACTGTTGGATAGGGCCCAGTACTTGTGATATAGGGGATATATTCAGTACTTGTGAAATAGAGGATGTGATACAGGGGAGGTAACTGTAGGACATGTACCAGTATTTGTGATATAGGGGAGGTAACTGTAGGGCAGGGTCCAGTACTTGTGATATAGTGGGGGTAACTGTTGGACAGGGGCCAGTACTTGTGATATAAGGGAGGTAACTGTAGGACAGGGACCACTACTTGTGATATAGTGGAGGTAACTTTTGGTCAGGGACCAGTACTTGTGATAAAGCAGAGGTAACTGTAAGACAGGGACAAGTACTTGTGATATAGGGGAGGTAACTGTAGGACAGGGACCAATACTTGTGATATAGGGGAAGTAACTGTAGGGAAGGGTCCAGTACTTGTACTACACCTTCATTACTTTCTCCTTCACACAAAACTTGAATTGTATAAAAGCAAAACAACAGTAGGAAAAGAAAGGAAAACTGCGTTATGTTGTATCTCAAAATGGATGGTGGCGGGATTTATGTGACATTATACATGATAAGCAGTTCTGCTTTTCCGATTGTTTACATCAATTAACTATCAGTTTCAATAGTGCAGCTAAACTTGTAATTAAAACACCGATTATCTGCTTAGTAGTACTATAACCACTGGCTAATCCCCTGTGAATTGTGTGTAACCGACAAAAAACTGAATTCGGGGTTAAAGGAATTTTTGCTGTTGCAATGGCTTTCGAAACTTCGGCGATTGCTTTTTGCCATAGTACCACACGAGCGAAATGCGCAACCTGAACAGCTACCACGCTACTCTAGCAGCAAACACATTTGATGCTGCACAAGCTTTTTTTTTTTTTTTTTTTTTTTTTTTTTTTGATTTTCATCATCATGAAAACGTCCGTGTAAAGCATACCCCCAATACCTTACCTTTATATAGCAAAACTGGGGCATGTAGGAGTATACCTATTTTGCATATTTTTACTCCAAAACATAGGCTGAGGCGGTTCTAACGTGCACCCACAAACAAAAACAAAAACAAAAATCCGACAAAACTTTCAATTTCTACCACTGAAAAATCTCTGTATATTGCATGGGCAAGTTTTCATAATGTTTTTATTTCTTAATAATACACATGACTTTATTACATATGAACCATTTGTTACCACGGGCCAGGACGGACAATGAAAATGATATTTATTCTTGTATTGCATCCCCGCTCCCCCAACAAAATATTGCTAGGTGTTTATTTAGCATTCCATGGTAATAGACTGTTGGGTGTATGTGTGATAGTTGCTATTATCCATGAACCTTAGGTTCTGGCCAAAATGACTGCGGACTCTGGGGTCATACCACATCTTTAGCGTTATGTTTAAAACCATGCAAGCGGCCCCCGTGGCCGAGCGGTTAAAAGCGCTGCTTCTTAATCACTCGATCATCTCACCGCTGTGACTGGTGTGGGTTCGAGCCCCACACTGGCCACGTGTGAGAAGCCATGTTCTGCTTGCGGGTGTGCCAGGTGGTTTTTCTCGGGGTTCTCCCATTTTCGCCCACCTTCTGATTGGCCCGTCTCATATACGCTGAAATAATCTTGAAAGGGACGTAAAACTGAATTAAAAAAAAAATAAAACCATGCGGTTTGTCGACGACTACGATGATAAATGTTTGTGTGTGTTTTTACATAATTATGTATCTAGTTTTGGTATAATCTAAATCTTCGACGAAACAATTGCCAGCATTTTATACTACATGTATATGCAACCAAGATAGGGACCATTAAGTAGAGGCATTAGTATAGGTTTTGATCGAACTTTAAACTAGCAAACCAGGCATAGAAGATCAGCAAGATTATGTGGTTCTGTCTGTAATTGAAAACATACAAACAATCACTCATTACATGAATGAAAGGAGGCAACACATTTGCTGCATTATAACAAGACTATTGTATTTTGATTTAAGGGCTCCGCGAGCGTTAACAGATGCCTTCGTGGTATTAGGTAAGACAAACAATATGTTGCACAGCCACAGAAATCTACTGAGCACTCTTGATACTTTGGGTTTAGAAAACAGAGGGCTTGTAGACCTACTATTTTGTATTGTAACACAAGCACTGATCTGCTGCTCAGCTGATCTATGCTAATATTATCGTATATACAAAAGTCGTTTTTCTCATGATGCGGCTCATATGAAACATTGGAAGGAATTGCCTTCAGTTTGCTTTACGTTTCCTACTTAAGCGCAGTGAACGAATTTCCGAGATAAGCGCAATTTTCTTTCTTCACCTGGACGGTTTTTCCCTATTTAAGCGCATTTCCTACTTAGTCGCCTCACATACGAGTTCTTGAATTTGTGAACAAGTGTTTATGTAAAGAGATTCTTTATTGGCAAGAACCTTAAATTTGCAAGGCATCAAATTCTTGAATTTTCAATAAAACTAAGTTCTCACAATCATTTCCAAACTTACAGTATAAATTTAAGAAGTATAATGTCCCCCCCCCCCCACCTACCCCCCTCCCCGCTGAATACCATTTTTCTTGCATCATGGCTCATTAACATATTATAAGAATTGCATGTAAATTCCTTCTTACACTTGAAATATACAGGTACTCAATGACGGATGAGCACTAAGCCTTTCATGATGCCTTTTCCATACCTTGAAAGAAATTCATTTTCTTGTTTTTCCAAGAAATCAATTGTTTTTCGAACATGTTGTTAGAATAAACAGTAAAGTAATTACTCATTCTTTAAGCCAGGTTGATTTAAGGAACATAAACATCATCAAGGGCGAACACATGAAAAAACTTTGTTTGGCCTAATGAATATATGGATGGTTGACAATTATTTCTCAATAAAACAATGATGCACATTGAATTCTAAATCAAACAAAAAATATATTTTCTTCATTTTGTTTCAAATGCAAATACCATGTATTCAGACAAAATCAATACTGAAATACTTTTTTGTGGATTATTATTCAGTGGGTGGGGTAATCCAGGCTTAGCCAAACAGTAGCCTGGCTCGTAATTGATGAGCCATGAAATACAACATGTAGTACAGGTGAAAAATTCTTATGGAAGCCAGCCAGAAGTTTGGGAAGTCATAAATCAAGAAACAAATGACTTGGAAATTGATATGTTTTCTAGTGCCTCTCACCTGGGTATTAACCCATATTTGACGAATGGATTCTCCCATGGTTATCATTTGGATGAGTCCACTTTCGTTTCTAGGGACATCAGGAGTGATTTTTAAATTTTATCTAAATTTTCAATGAAAATTGCAGCATCCCATCTGGGGCTTTTCTGTTTGCCTATGTGCCATAAAAAGGACGCCAGGCTTAAAAGAGTTAAAGAAAACATAGAGAGTTTTTCTTTGATAAACTGTATATTTTACAAATATATCCAGCAAGACACTAATAAGCCTATAACAGAGCTAGAGGGACTTTGAGGAGGGGCTAATTGTTCATGATTTACCCAAAAGCAGGCATGGTGCCATGCGGTGCCATGCATACTAACTCTGTAATCTTGTAATCGCGCATTAGATTCTCCATTCCTCCCCTTTGTTATAAAAACTTTATGCAGAAGTTCCACTACAGCTTTCAAAAGTAATGTGCTTCTTTCAGGGTAGTGAAACAATTCATAAGATCGTAATCATAAATGAAAATGGACAGATGAACAGTTTGTGGTAATGAGTCCTCATTAGTGACCCAAAATAAAATAGCATTCAAAGGCAAACACTGCATAATTCAAGGCTTCCAACCGAATGCAAACAGTGATGTAATAGAGGAAAAAATCATCTAAAAACAGTCCAAGTATTGTTTCATCCTAGTGAACCATCAGGACCTAGTTGTTTATTCATTACAAAAACTTGCCCATGCAATATACAGAGATTTTTTTAGCTTTAAAAATTGAAAATTTTCAGCTGAAAAATTTTGATATTTTTCTTATTTTTGCTCAAAACATAGATTCTAACGAGTACCCACAATCTATGTTTTGAGCAAAAATAAGAAAAATAATGAAATTTTTCAGCTGAAAATTTTCAATTTTTAAAGCTTAAAAAATCTCTGTATATTGCATGGGCAAGTTTTCATAATGTAAAAACAGTCCATTAAGTATTGTTTCATCCTAATGAACCATCAGGACCTAGCTGTTTATTTCAGTGTTTTCATGATCATGCCTTGATAATAAATAATATCTCATAAGAGACAGAAACCTACACTTCTCTTGCCAATTTACCTCTCAGCCAAAAAGTCTCAACACTTTTCCCGAATTAAATGCCACTAAAACTCACGCTTTTATTACAAAGCAGGCGCAAAAAATGAAACTGACAGAAAAGCAGTTTGTTAGTTTCAATTAGAAGATGTCATATTCGTGATTCTCATGTCTAGAAAATGTAATCTACGTTTCTACCTACCACATGAAATCTATATGAGCCTCGCCATGTAAAAATCAAAGTTACGTTTTTTGACAAGGTTCGACACAAACCAGCCTGCACAGCTACAAAAGCAGGCCAGACGACTGAGATTTCGGACTGAAGAAGAAGAGGGATTGTACTATCTGTGAAGCGAAAACAAAGGCACTGATCAGCTGTGCAGTTACTGCACAGCTGATCTGCGTCTTTGTTTTCGCATTTGTGAAAAGCATGTTCCCACATGAAATCTACAGCAGCAGTCGTATATAGCAGGAGATCTGCTGAAAGCTAGAATACAGCTGGTGGGATGAAACATATGAAGTATGTTGCCGCAAGTTCAAGCCGAAAATGGGTCCACATTTGATTTTTTTTTTTTTTTGTACCTCATACTCAAACACATCTGTAATAGTAAGACTTCCTACCCCGCTTTTTATGTGGGCTTCTTGAGGTCGCCAGTTGTGTTGTAAGTCGTACGGCAATGTCGTATGACAATACTCTCTTCATCAACTTGTTTAAAAGAACTGCATTACTGTGTATTAAAAGAAAAGCAAAATCCCCCATCAGGAAAACATGTCCGTGCAATGTATACCCCCTTAAACCCCACTTTGATATAGCAAAACTGGGGTATGCAGCGGTAAACCTATTTTTCTTATTTTTGCTTCAAAACATAGATTGTGTACCCACAATTTATGTTTTGAGCAAAAATAAGAAAAATATCAAAATTTTTCAGCTGAAAATTTTCAATTTTTAAAGCTCAAAAAATCTCCGTTTATTGCATGGGCAAGTTTTCGTAATGAGTATGAGTTCCACTCACCAGCAATATAGACATAAGCCTCTGTCCGAGTCCTGCCGGCAGTGTTGTTAGCCGTACAGCCATACATCCCCTGGTCCTCCATATAAACTTGCTTGATCACCATGGTGCCATTGGCTAGGAACTGAAAAAGGCACAACATAATATGTCCCTATAACATGGTTCCTTACAACACTGGGTTGAACATAACTGATTGATTAATTTTGTGCCTGAATATCTGACATTCTAATTAAGAATGTAAAAAAAAAATCTTTTTTTTTTGTGACAAATATAGTCGCTTATAAATGCATTAGTAATATAATAAGCATTTTTTAGACAAATGCAGTAGTTTGTATATACATTAAATATTTAACAAGACCCTTAGATAAAACAGACAGTTTTGATACACAACATACATTGTGGGTTCTCGTTAGAACCGTCTCACTGTGTACCCACAATGTATGTTTCGCTGAGGCGGTTCTAATGAGTACCCACAATGTATGTTTTGAGCGAAAATATTAAAAAAATCTAAACTTTTCCAATGAAATTTTCAATTATTTTTGTTTTAAAAAAATCATGGTATATTGCATGGGCAAGTTTTTGTAGTGAGATACAGCCCCTTTCACTCGAGTTTGCCATTTGAGCATTTAAGTCAATCAAATTTGTTCACTCGAGTTTGCCGTTTGTTTGTAAATTAGGTAACTTTTTATTCTATTTTAGAACTGAAACAGTGTCCCAGATGCCAGGTGTTCTTAAAATCTATTCAGCATTTATCTTTAGGTAATGATGTCACCTCTTCTGATAAAAACATCGTAATTGTTTGGTTAAAGCACATTTTATTTCAAAATTCTTTGCACAACATATACAATGCATATTAAGAACACATATATGTAACAGGATAGAGACAAAAGCAGAATTCTATCAATTAAAGCAGTTACCTGATCGGTATCTACATTGCAAAAATTCCGCATAGTAAGTTAAAAATTTCACTCGAGTTTGTCGTTTTAAAGGTCATTTAAGTTGAAACTGCCACTCAAATCAGCAGATCAATCAATCCAGATGTCTTTGTGGACAACATGAAAAGAAACTCAGATCTTCGGAACACATGGTCTTGTTGTGTGATGCAAATGTTCAAACGGCAAACTCGAGTGAAAGGGGCTGTATTTACCGTAACCCTGTCTCTGTCCCAGTTATTGGCGATGTGGTTCTTATCCCAGATGATCAGTGGTTTAGGTATTCCTGACGCGACACAGTGTAACATCATAGTGTGCTCCTCATAGACGGTTGTGTTGTTAGGACGGATACGGAATCTTGGTGGCTCTGTGAAACAACAAATATATAATAATAAAAATCCAATCTATCTCAGGCCAGGCTAAAATCATCTTTCTAAGTTGCAAAATATTGTCAGCGATCTTGAAGGCGTAGAGAATTTCTACACAATATGGGTGTTGATCACATCCCAAAAATAGCTGATGTGATACTTTTTGCAAAACAGATATTTTGTCACTTTTATGTTCTGAATGAATAAGGCTTTCTTAAAAAAATGTTACACCCTTATGGGCGGTTTGCCTTTATTTCGTCAGGGTGTACATTTGCCACCAACATGACAGGCATATGTACAAGCCCGGTTTCAAACCCATAACCTCTCGATTGCTAAGCGAATACGCTATCCATTACACCACCGCGGCTGGTCATTTAGCAATTACACCTGGAACTCTATATTATATGATTCATTATAAAATGGTTTAAGATACAACTCTGGTCATTGATGGATCCCAATTGGTCATTATACAACTATTTCATACCTTCCCGTGTAACAGTCAAAACTATCACCCCGAGGTGCTGTGGATGACCCGATGAACTGTAGCCCGAGGATGAAGGCCGAGGGCAACAGTTCATCGGGTCATCCACAGCTCCGAGGGAAGGTTTGAAATAGTTGTTTTATTACCCAACTCAAACTTAATACCATACGCATACTATATTATGACATGACTGGTTGTAACATTAAAGTGAAAATAAGGTTGAAACATGCTCATATCCTGGTTTTGTTGTACAGAACATGTTTGCTTGTTTGATTCTGATTTGCTTGTTTGTTTACTTGCTTGAAGGTTTGGCACTTAAGTTGATTTACTTGTTTGCTTATTTTACTGTTTTTGTTTTGTTTATTCTGTTTGTTTCTTTGGTTCATTTTTTGTTTGTATGATTGTTTGTTTAATGTGTTTTATTCCATTTTTGTTTGTTTTGCTTGTTTGTTTTTGTTGTTTTGTTTCTGTTTTCTTAGATTATTTCATGTGCTTATTTGTGATTAATGCTTGGTTTGAATTGTTTGTTTTATGTTTGTTTGTTTGCTTGTTTTTGTTTGTTTGGTCATGTTTTGTTTGTTTGTTTGATTTATTTGTTTGTTGTTTGCTTTTGATTACTTTTTGTTTGACAATATTTGCAGGTATACAGGCAGTATAAAAGCATGCAGTATAAAAGCATGCAAAGCATGTCACTTGACTGGGAAACAGTAAAAACTTTGTGTTACTGATCGTTCCAAGTCGATACTTCTGTGGTGGTTCTTTTTGTTTTATGTCTTGGTGTATAAATTTTTTTTTGTGCTGTTGGCGCCTTATGTATGTTTTCATATTTTTAGTTAAGTTAAGGTAACTGAGTGGCCACCTATTGGGAAAATAGCTGCTCATTCGGCTTACGATATGTTTCATGGTATAAGTACCTGATTGTTAGTTTGGTTTTTTCCCACCTCGGTTTTTTGAGTGGGAATCTTTTTCTGATTGCGTCTTTTCCTGATCTTTGCCTACTTGTACCTTTTTGCACATGAAACAGTTCGTCACATGGCACGAAACAGTTCATTGAAACTGGTTTAAACTGGGTTTAACTAAAATTGTTTAAAAAAAACAGCCTGAAATGTTTTATTTCTCTTTATATAGTATGTTGGGTAATAATTAAAACTATTTTTGCTATTTGTCTATACATTTTTCCCTTGTTATTTCACAGTTTGGATAGCTAACACTGAAACTGGCTTGGACCTCAACAATCGTGTTACAAGGAGGGTTTGGTGTAATGGTTTTGCCATATCAAGCATGGTCATTTATCATGATGCAACATCGCTGTTCCAGAGAAAGTATTCAAGTTATCAATTCAAAGAGACAACTTCTTTTGAGTGTGACTACAGATGGTGTGTTAGTTGATCTGATGCTTTAGCTGAGCTATCTATTCTACAAGATTCAGATCATCACAGAAAAGATTTTAACTTCAAATGACAGCATAACAAAACATTGCGGCAATAAATCATTTACAATATTGCAAACATCCCAACCATAACAGTAAATTATGCTTTCTTTACAGAATGGATGCTGTGCAAAAACATTTATTCAAAACCATGAACGAACCTGCATTTCTGAACAAATTTAGTTGAAATTTTGGCCTGGTAAAACTGGCTTATAAGGTCTGAATAAAGGTTAAAATAGTTTGCAACCTACATATTCATGAAATCTGCTCTATTATTCTGAGTTATCCAAATATTTTGATTCGAACTACAGACTTCAGCATTAAAAATCAAAATCATTCAAAAACTGGTTTACTTTTGTCTTCCCTCATTCTGTATAATGCATTATGTACCATCTCAATCTTAACAAACTGTCAATCTAAAGATTACACAGTGACAAGCCTGCTGTTTTTAAGCATGCATATGATAAGGATGTGATTTTCTTGGAAGCTTACTTTTTGACATATGTGAAATCAAAGACGCAGATCAGCTGTGCAGTAACTGCACAGCTGATCAGCGCCTTTGTTTTCCCTTCACAGACAGTACAATCACTCCTCTTCTTAAATCTGAAATTTGAAGCTTCTAGCCTTAATCTGTGACTGTATAAGCCAGTTTGTGTCAAACATGGTCAGAAAGCTGAAGTGACATGGCTCATAGGATAAGAATGTGATTTTTCTTAAGATAAACTGCAATGAAAATTTCCTACCAGGTCTGACATAAACCGGCCTGTACAGTAACAGAAGAACGCTAGATGCTTGAAATTTTGGCAATAAGTAGAAGAGGAATTGTACTATCCCTGTAGCGAAAACAAAGGCGCTGATCAGCTGTGCAGTTACTGCACAGCTGATCTGCGCCTTTGGTTTCGCATAGGCAGATTTTTTTTCTTTGAAAGATAAACTGTCATGAATATCTACAATGATACAAGATATATGTCTGTGAGTCAACAGTATGGTGCAGTCAGGAACTTCTGACATTACATGTAGTTTGTATTTTGTTTAGTCTGAGAATGTTTATATAAGCCATGAGCTGGCATTGCTTTTGCTTTAATCATTTATCTAAAATATATCTTTCAATATTCATTACCTATTTTCTGAAGTTAATAAAACAAGGGAATCAAAAGAAATATGCTTTAGCAGGCACTTAAACAGTCAAAGGTAGCAATATTTAGAAAAGATACATTTTGTTAGTCAAATGCATTATCTGGAATTGTAACACCTTTCCATTCTTATATTTTACAAGTTTGCTTGAAATGACCCTTAGTTTGCAATAAATCCTCTTTGTAAAAGTGTCTACTGTGTATGTTGATCAAAAACTTTGTTTTCATATCTCCTAGTGTTTCAAAATTCAAAACGTCAAGTTACTAACAAGCTTCCGTACCTGTCCAATCTTATTTTTGCCGCTGCGTGGGAAAACCAACAATCTGCATATGCGAAAACAAAGACGCAGATCACCTTCGCGGTAACCGCGAAGCTGATCAGCGCCTTTGTTTTCGCTATACGGATAGTACAATTCCTCTACTATCTAAATCCAAAATTTCAAGCTTCTAGCCGTCTTCTATGACTGTACAGGCCGGTTTGTGTCAGACCTGGCCGGAACCCAAATTGTTGGTTTTCTCACACACAGGCTCATTTTTGTCCAGTATGATCAGAACGAGTTGAAAGCAACTTTTTCCCCCAACATGAGTCAAACTATGTTGATGAGCCATAAAAGGCCCCACTCACCTACAACATCCACCACAATAGTTTTATTGATATACATCTGGTGAGCCCCCTCTGACACGTGAGCCACGCACGTATACAACCCAGCGTCCGACATTTTCACCCCTCGGAAGTACAAGATCCCGTCAGAGTCTACCACGTGGGAGTCAAAGTCAAGTGTCCCGCCACTCTTCAAGCTCCCTTTGATCCAGTGGACCGTAGGTTTCAATTCCGCCTCAGCGATACATTTTATTTCAGCGTCAGAGTTAAGAGGGAGAGGGGTGTTCTTTGGTATTGGTTCTTTGAATTTCAATGTTTCTGCAGAAGGAAATCAACAAAAGTAATTAGATATGAACCGCCGCATGGGAAATCAACAATCTGCATAGGCAAAAACAAAGGCGCATATCAGCTTCGCAGTAACTGCGAAGCTGATCAGCGCCTTTGTTTTCGCTACACAAATAGTACAATTCCTCTGCTTTCTAAATCCAAAATTTCCAGCCTCTAACCATCTTCTATGACTGTACAGGCTGGTTTGTGTTGGAACTGGTCTGAACCCAAATTGTTGGTTTTCTCACGCACAGGCTCATATGTTCTAACTTCTTGTAGGATGCTGGTGTAAGAGAAAATGATAAGCACACTAATCAAGACTGATTCATTCAATGTTCACAAGTATTGCCATTTCACAAGTATTAGATTATGATGTTCTTAGTTTCATGCATTATCTATGCATACAGTATCTTAATTGATGTTCATCTTTTGATGCATTATGGACTGATTTTCTTACATTCATGCATTATGTATCCATGTACTTATTTTCATACATTATCTAATGATGTTCTTCATTTCATGCATTGTCTAATGGTGTTCTTATTTTCATGCATTTTTCATGCATAAAATATAAAACAATATATAAATCATGTACTTTTAACATCCATATAAGTACATACTTCTGACTCTGAGGAAAGCTCCATTAGATGAGACTGGTTGTTGCCCTGTTGTGGTGGCCACACAGTAATAACTGCCAGTATCCTCGGCTGTCAAGTTGGTAATGTGCAGGGTACCAACTCTTTGGTCCATATGATGTCGCGGTGAACCCTGAAATATAGGATACATTAGATGAGACTGGCTGTTGCCCGGTTGGGGTAGCTACACAGTAATAACTCCCAGTATCCTCTGCTGCCAAGTTGGTAATGTGCAGGGTACCAACTCTCTGGTCCATGACTTTGTGATGTCGCTGTGCACATGAACCCTGAAAAGTGTGCAAGAATGTTTAAAAAAAAATGGTTCTAATGCGATTTTACATATATTTTCATTGCCTTATCTTTGTCTGTGAGCATACTTTCTAAATGATAAACAATTTTCTCTAGCCTTTTTATAGCATACTACATTTTCTGTTCAATGCATAGGGCTGTCTAAGACAACAAACTCTGGCTTTCCTACATGCAAAACACTTCAGAGAAAAACTGCACTCATAGTGTGCAGGTGAAATGCCCTGCCTGATCTACACATAGATAAATATACCCTTATCATAAATACTGACTCCCACCTGATGAATTAAGTCTTTCATTCTATATAAAACATATTTTCAGAGTTCTCATATGACCTCCTAGATAAAATAAATAAGATAAAAGAGTTTATAAAATAACACCTTAACCCAGCAGCAAGCAGAATTAAGATAGATGTGAAATTTCAAAACATAAGAGAGATATCAAATTTTTATCATCATAATTCTTATATAAGCTCCATCATCAAAAAGTTTGATTTTTGGTTTTGAAAATATAACAGAAGCCCAGGAGAGCTATGCTGTTATGCAGACTGAGAACTGACTTTGTTTTCTCTGCCCCTACATAATATGAGCCGCGACACGAGAAAACCGGTCTTCGGGATTTCCGACCAGGTCTGACACAAACCGGGCTGTACAGTCTCAGAAGCAGGCTAGAACCTTTAAATTTCGGATTTAAGTAGAAGAGGAATTGTACTATCCGTGTAGTGAAAACAAAGGCGCTGATCAGCTTCGCGGTTACCGCGAAGCTGAGAACCGCGAAGCTGATCTGCGCCTTTGTTTTCGCATAGGCAAAATTCCGGTTTTCTCACGATGCGGCTCATATGATTTCTTTTGTTTACACATCAGAACTTTTAAATGTTTTGCTACATGTAGCTTCTGCTTCAGACCTAACTAGAAATCTAAAGAAAACTTTTCTTGAATCACGACTCATACTCAAAAAGATATAAAGCAGCAATAAGACAACCAATAAATCAGCTTTTCAGATACCAATGCACCACTTATTTAATAAAGATTGAATTGTTTCTACCACATTTATCCATAAGACCTCTTAGTCTAAAACCCCTTCTGATACAATTATTTTACATTCAAATAAACAATGGAACCCCTTCCCGCAAAATCCTTATATTTTTTCAAAAGAATAGAAAGTGCTGAAAATTTGACCACAAGAGCCCAATGGAATGTGTAGATTATACTTTTGTTTATCGTCCAATAGAGAAATCAGGAAAATTTAATCTTGGTCATATAATTATGAATGATGCATCTTGACTGCCCACTTATTTTCACTGCCAATGCAAATTCATGTGAAAAAAAAATGGAAGTTTCTCTTTCTCAGTCTGTTTAACTTATCAATGGGAGTAACAAAACATGAAATCAGTCTTGAAATCAGGTATTACATGTCAATGCTATACAACTGATATGATAAGCTCACATCTCACAACTATCAACTCCCAACTATCTATACACTCACAACTGATCAGATCAAAGATAAAATCAAAATTTGATCAGATCTCAATGTTTTTTTGTTTTGTTTATTATAACCAACCAGTGAATGTAGAACAAGATTTTTATTTTTCAATTTTGGACAAAAATCACTGAGTGGCAATTCTGACATGGTTGAAACAATCATAATGCAATGCTTTGCAAAATTCATTCTTGCACACCAGATAGAGAAATCCGACGTTTTACCCCATGTGAGAAATTCTTATCTCACCCTTGTTACCTCATCCCGGTCACACCCAATGTTCAAGTGTTCTTTTTTAACATTGGTTGTAAAGGACGTCACGTAATTTTGTCGCTAAGCGCACACGTCACAATGACGTCAAAAACGTTTTTAAATTCAAAATGGCGGACGCCGCAATTGTAGCATTTTTCTAGGTAAATAGTATTTAAATCAAGCTTCGCCACATTAAGGCGTGCAAGAAAAAGAATCCATCATGCGTGTCAGGTATGGATAGACAAATCTGTCCCTCGGGTCACAGTTTGGCATCACGAGGCGAGCCTCGTGATGCCAAAATGTGACCCTCGGGACAGATTTGTCTATCCACACCTGACACTCATGTAGGATTCTTATATTCTCATACTGCAAAGCAGGCTCCCTCATAAAATGCTTAAATAATGCATGGAACATTAAAAACACCTGATAAATGAGCCTCCTCGTGGGAAAACCAACAATGTGGTTTTCGAACAGGTCTGACACAAAGCGGTCTGTGCAGTCACAGAAAAGAGCTAGAATCTTGAAATTTCGGATTTAAGTAGAAGAGGAATTGTACTATCCGAGAAGCGAAAACAAAGGCGCTGATCAGCTTCGCGGTTACCGCGAAGCTGATCTGCGTCTTTGTTTTCGCCTATGCAGATTTTTGGTTTTCCCATGAGGCGGCTCAAATTGCAAAAACACTACTTGATATCTGTTTTATGATCGACAGGTTTTATCATAAATTTCTTGTGTGTGCTTCTTCAATTTTCCCAGATATTCAATCTAATGCGATCCTGACAGGCTTTTACATATATTTTTGTGTTACAAAAACTTCATTAAATCTTGTCTATTTTCCATTACTAGGACTCGTAAGAAGGCTCAGATTTGATTCTTCATTTTTATTTCATTGTCTCTTTCAAAAACTCTTACTGAAAAATTCCCTGCAAAAACATATTTCCAATTTTTTTCTGAATTTGATAGCCTGCAAAATATTATTTTTTTCTGAACGCACCATTTCCTGATCATTGCCTACTTTTACCTTTGCCTAGATGTCAACTTGATCTGACAAGTGCTTGTGCTTTCCAAAAGAATATTAAATAATGCAAACAATACCGGTACTTATGTACCTCAGTTCATGTAATAGGTACATGTCATAGAGGCGACAAAATTAAGAAATCACTACTTGTACTACTTGTAACCTACCAGTTTAATATACTGCTGATCTTTTCTCCAAATCACTGTGGTTACAGGGTATGAAGTGCCTGTTACCTGGCAACTGAAGCTCACACTGTCCCCTTCCTCAGCTTGTTTAGCTTGTGGACCTTTCCTGATTATAGGGGGCACTGAAATTACAAAAGAAATTAGGTTATAAAAGAATTCTCTTTTCTGTCCACATAAAGTTTTGTTATAATCAAACAGAAAATCAAAACACTGGCTTGTCATAAAGGCATAGGAGAATGTAAGGAAATGTGAGTTGTTAGTTGCAAGTTGTGAGTTTCAACTGCCAGCTCACAACTTACAACTGCAACAAATAATTGTAGATTACTCGGACTCATTTTAGCCATAAAATGTCAGTTAATTTTTTGCAGGACTTCCCATTGTTAAGTCATACTTACATGTCCAATACAACTTCAAACAATGCTTACATTCTTCAATATTTTAACTTGTAAAGAAGATGGTTAGTTGCTGTTTGCTCTTTTCTTTGACAGAGAAGATCTGTTGCATTCATGGTTTCTTATCAGAGATTTCATCTGTATATTTCTATATTCATATCTCTGCAATTTCTCAATACATTTGCCAAACCTTTAAACATAAATAATAATAATTGCTCTGTGGCAAAACCGTATGTTTGCCTGTAAGCAAAAACAAAGCCGCAGATCAGCTTAGCAGTAACTACACAGATAATCTGGCATCTTTGGTTTTGACTACTTAGATAGCACAATCCCTCAACTTTTTAAATCCAAAAGTACGAGCCTCTAACCATCTTCTGTGAAGGTACAGCCTGATTTTTGTCTGACCTGGTAAGAAATCCTAGTAAACCATCTTTTCTTGTAACACTTTTCAAATGAGCCGCATCATGAGAGAACTGGATTTTTGCCTATGCAAAAACAAAGGCGCAGATCAGCTGTGCAGTAACTGCACAGCTGATCAGCGCCTTTGTTTTAGCTACACCTACAGAACTATTCCTCTTCTTCCTAACTCCAAAATTTCAAGCTTCTAGCCATCTTCTGTAGCTGCGCAAAGCGGTTTGTGTCAGACCTGGTCAGAAACCCCGAAAACCGTTTTTCTTGAACACTGTTCAAATGATAATAGTTGCTCAGTGGCACATCCTCCTCGCTGTAGGTAGTGCATGTTATCAGTTACTGATAATGTGCCGCTATTTTGTCTGTGAACTGTATGTCATCACCTAGCATGTTGTAACATACTGCTTCTGTTTGCAGTGATTTATTCTAAAATATGGCATACCTATAGTTTATTAAAGTTACAATGTACAGTAATATTGTAACCGAATATCATAAACAATTAAAATTTGTATGCATTCTGTTTTTGTCTACACCAATGATGATGTTGTAATATGCATTTTATGTGGCCAAAAAGCAACCAAGTTTAATCAATTCCTATTCCAAAAGTCCATGCCACATTTTTGAGTTGTCCATCAATATTATCTATTTATATACAATTTATGTGGACCTACATTTGTTTTTGACTGACAGGAAAGTATTGCCATTATGGGTTAAGATGATATATGATTGGTTCAGATAGAGCATGCATAAATTGTATATAAATAGATTCTTTTGTTTATTTAACTTTCCAGTCAACTTTTCACTGCTTTTTGGCCCACAGTCTATATGACATCTAGTGACATCTAGTAATCAAGATTCCAAGTAAAAACAATGCAAAGTAGTGCACAGCAGCCCAACTTTGAGAAAAATAATAGCAATTACGCATCAAAGTGCTCTGCAAATTGTTTCAAACACTCTGATACAGACTGAATGAAGGGGAGATCAGGGGATGGGTCTAGAACAGATTTCATGACCAATTTCTATTAACTTTCCAAAAGACTGGAAGCAAGTAGCCCATTAGATGTCAAATAAGCTATTACAGCAAATGGCTTCCCAACTATGCCCCAGAGGCTTCTAGCTATGTGCTTCTTTGAGCCAGTTCATTGTACCAACACCGATTCTACCCCAATTTTTGCCTGAAACACCTGGCTAATCAAAATCATTCTTGGTATTCCCCACCGAGGTTTAGTTCTACCTACATGCCTCAGATTAGCAACAATAAATAAACATGAGTGTTTAGATTACATATTAGTGTGACAAGGGAAAAATAGTAAACTATGCTTTTGATGTAAAGTTGGTACATGTATACATTTCAGAAGAGAAATGGTGGTACTTGTTGTCCAATATGAGCAGAAGTAGTAAACAGATGTACAATAATTGTTTAAGTTGAACGCTAAAGATACCTAATTTATAACATACAAGTGTTGAGCTATTAACAAAAGAAAATGTATAAAATACTAAATTATTCGTAAGTGACAATCTGGGCAGTATGTCCATTCTCCAAACAAAAGAAATCTTTGTAAAGAAAGTTTTACTCTCTGCATGAAGATGAGTTCTATGTTAGATTTTGGAAAGGCAACATCTTA
The DNA here is from genome assembly GCA_964017185.1 of Rugalucina vietnamica. NCBI lineage: Eukaryota > Metazoa > Mollusca > Bivalvia > Lucinida > Lucinidae > Rugalucina > Rugalucina vietnamica. The sequence continues at coordinate 8,110,480 of OZ024872.1, forward strand.
CTTAAAAGTGGAGAAAATAATAAATACAAAAATGTGACTTTAAAGATAATTTAGAAAATGCAAGGGCTTAGGCCCTTGCTTAGAAAATATGTGTAAAATGGAAAGGACATGTACAACTACATACTTAAAATGTTAAAAGAAGATGTACTGTGTTTGTATTACATATAGTAAAATGAATATATTTGAAAACAGAAGACTCGCCTCTCTATTCAACATCAGCGATAACAAAAATAATACATATCAACAACAAAAGAAGATCTATGCAAAAACTCTTTTATATTAGTCTTAATTAAGCTAATTGAACCTAATATCTCAACTATTACCACCAGCTATTATCTTATATATTTTCTGGGGAAAAGCATGGCAAAAACTACATTTTTAGTTGTTTCTTAGAAAAATGAAATGGAACTTATTCCAACAAAATATATGCAATTTATAAATTGATTACAAGGGAGAAATTTTTATATAGATTATTCATCTTTGTTTTGTACCAGATAGTGGGTTTCATTCATTTTGGCCATTTTTAAACTGACTGAGGTAGTTGAGTTTACTAGATTGTCTACAAACTGAACAAAGCAGGTTTTTCTATGTCAGGCACTATTTGTTTTGGCACACCTGTTGAGTCATATGTATGGAGGGAGGTTCCAGACCTACTTAGCAGTTGGCAAGACACTTTACAGCTGATTATCAGAAATGAACACCCAAAATAAAAGATGTCATATTATGTATTATGAAGTTTGGAATAGTGGGTATGTTCTTTCCCTATCATTAAGTTCAGTAAGCTTCCTTCTTTTTCAAAATCGGTTACAACCTAAGGGTAACCTGTTGCGCCTTTTAACCGCAGACTATACTGTATTATATATAAGTTGCTTCAATTTTAGAAAGATTACCCATAGATTTTTGGAAACCAAGAGACCCATTTGGCAGATATGCTCAATTGAGTCTCAGCTGCCAATAAAACAATGTGGAGAATTTGTAGTTTTGAAAACAGAACCAATATTGTATATGCTGTACATGCAATAACATCAGAGACCAAACTGGTTCTTCATCAACATCCACTCATGCGTGTATTTCTTATTACTGTATTAGTTCTAATTAGAGCAATGAAAATAAGCACACACCCTGGTCGTTTCTGAAAAACATGTACATAAGCGCACACTTCTCGACTAGCATATTGGTATTTCACCCAATTTTTTCACAAAAATACCGTATAAACCACATTAAAACTTGGCATCATCATTTGCTATGTTTACATGCTTATTTTATGAGTTAATGAAATTTGGTTCATACTGTGCGCTTATTAGAATGCTATTTTGTTACCTAACTTTAAATTATTTTGGAAAGTTAAACATACTGTGCACTAATTAGAATGAATATGGTATTTGTTTCAGTTGAGGCTTAACATTCCAGTCAACATTTGAGCCGCCTCGTGGGAAAACCAACAATCTGCATAGGCGAAAACAAAGACGCAGATCAGCTTCGCGGTAACCGCGAAGCTGATCAGCGCCTTTGTTTTCGCTACTCGGATAGTACAATTCCTCTTCTACTTAAAACCGAATTTTCAAGCTTCTAGCTCTTTTCTGTGGCTGTACAAGACAGTTTGTGTCGGACCTGTTCGGAAACCACATTGTTGGTTTTCCCACGAGGCGGCTCATTTTTTCAGTCCTCTCGGGCAATAAACTGTTTCTAAGGTCTTCAACTGTACTTTGCAGTGCCTCGACGAAGGACACATACCAGTAATTATGTGGCAACAAGAATTCAAAGGCTGAAAACCATAAATTCTCCTAATAAGCCTTAGAAGATGAATAAATGAATGAACCCCTGTCCTCTTACCAGAGACTATGACCCAAACATTCTGTCGTCGTTCCCCGGCGGTGTTGTTGACGATGAAGGTATAGTTTCCCGAGTCAATCTGCTGAGGATTCTCAAACACCAAGTCCGAGCCCTCCGTCCTGATGAGCCCCATGCTCAGAACCTGTCGCTTGTTCTTGTTTAGCCATCTGAAAGAATAACATGGATTAAGCTTAAATGTAACGGAGATTGGCTTATTAAATTTGTTACCCTGACAGTTTGTGTCTTATAGACAGATCTAGGAACGTCATGTCAATATGCCGAAAGTGGGGATAAGTCCCTGGTCCACTTCCAAATTAATTTGACATGCTCAGATGAGCTTTTGTGCCAGATTAAACATATGGTTGAACCAGTGGTTGAAATGTGGACAGCATTGAGGTGTCAATTAATCTTGGAATGCCATATTGCTCGGTGATAGTTTGAACCAGCCTCCAAATTTATAGTATGCATGGTATGGATCTAAAATCAAAATCACTTTTCTTTCTTTTATATCATTTTTTAACCTTATTGTGATGGTTGTTATTTTTTCTACCTTTAGATCATGGTACAATCGGTACTTGCTTTCATTGATATCCTTATACTTCAGTCGGGTGAAAACCTAAGTAATATAATGTTCTGAATTGCCGACAAGATCTGATGGTAATGGGAATTAAGGCGAAAGGCTTGGAATTTTCAATTTGAGGTAGCTGAGACTGACTGCACTATTCATTACGTTACTGTGCAGTTGAATCAGGCGGCTTTAGTTTTGCATATCCAAAGTACAGATTTTCTTAACCTGATGCTCGCATTGCTTTTTACCAAAACTACAAGACATAATGGTGAAATGGGAGCTGAGGTTTTGTTTATGTAAGGGCATGATTACACAGATAGACAAGGAGAAAACTGTAAATTATAGGCTAGGATTTCAGATTTCTCAGTGTTTTTGATTAACAGCTCAACATTTGGAACATCAATTGTTGTATACCTTGAAAATTATACATTTTTCCACATATTTTTTTCCATAACTATTATGTATACCAACCATGAAATATACATGGAGTAGGGGGTAAAATTGAATAGATTGGGCATGCCAGCTTGATTGACAGCCAGTTGGCTAAAAAATGTAGGGAACAACCTGAGATTGACTAAATGTCCACATATCATGAAGATTTTGCAATAAGTATGTTTCAATATGTGGCCATTTCTTTCTTTTCTGCCAGTTAGTGGTGAAATATATGTGCACAAAGTAATGGTAATCTGCCTCCAAGAGGCTTGTAGAGGAACAGTGTGGCCAATTATCATCCAAAAAAGAGGCATCAGCTCTTTACCACAACTCACTAAAAAGATCTTTTAGTCAATTTTCACACTTCAAGATCATTTTCTTGCTATTAATAAACAATTCCAACATTTTTATGATCAGGAAGAAGATGACTGATTCCTGATAAAGCCTGAAAATTGATTTCTCTGATTTTGATCTCAAGGTACTTTGATCTTGATAAACAAATATAAATTCAATGGTCAACAGAAAACCAACATTTTGCATATGCGAAAACAAAGACGCAGATCAGCTTCGCAGTAACTGCGAAGCTGATAAGCACCTTTGTTTTCGCTACACAGCTAGTAAAATCACTCTTCTTCTTATATCTGCATTTCAAGCTAGCTTCTAGCCCTCTTCTGTGTCTGTACAGCTTGATTTGTGTCTGACCTGTCCTGAAATCACATTGTTGGTTTTCTCATGACACAGCTCAAATATAAATGAAATGGTCAGCAGATACAGACCTGGTAGGCTAATGTTAATCATTGACCCTAACGGTAGCTCGACCAGTAAATCACATTTAATGGAATGTTTAGCTGATCCAAAGATTCCAAATGAGTCTCTCATGGTGAGAAAAACCTGTCCATGCATTCATAGTCCGCTTTCATAAGTAACTGCTAACAACTGCATTCAGTCCCAGATAAATAAATTAAATAAGGTGAGACTTTATGGTCCCTCAACAGGGGCGGATCCAGGATTTCTGAAGAGGGGGTTCAAATGTACAAAAGGGGGGTTCGTTTGCCTAATTTTAAACAAAACTTATTGAAATTCTCCATGAAAATGGAATAATTCGGTTCCAGAGGGGGGTTCGAGCGAACCCCTTGAACCCCCTCTAAATCCGCTACTGCTCAACACATTTCATGTCAAATCAAGGGTGGTTGCTTATTCTGATCACGAAGCTCGTGGTTGGGGGCAGATTATCAATACTTAGTGCTCATTCTTTCATCATCAACTGATTTTCACATCTAAACCTTCACGAAAGGTAATGATCTTGATATCCTACTGTTGAGTAATCAAACTCATCCCATTAATTTAATGCATTATTAAATGCAAATATTATGCTCCTTTATTCTGACAAACAAAAACTACTAATTGATTAATTCATTGCAACTGATAGGTTTACAAACTTCTATAAAAGATCTAATTAACAAGGTTACTTGTATCATATTATATGAGCTGAAAAACCTGATTTTTGTACCATATGCGAAAACAAAGATGCAGATCAGCTGTGCAGTTACTGCACAGCTGATCAGCGCCTTTGTTTTCGCTCAATGGATAGTACAATCTCTCTTCTTCTTAAATACAAAATTTCAATCTTTTACCCTTCTTCAGTGGCTGTACAGGCTGCAGTTTGTGTCGGACCTAGAGAAGACACCGAAGACGGCTTTTCTCATGTGGAAAGCTCTACTGGAATATTGTAAAGTTTCTTAATTTTTGCCAGATGTCAGTTAACCATAATCTGAAGTTTAATTTCAATTTACTGAAGGTGAGCACAATTTCATTCAGAATGTTCCTTTCATGACATTAACTGCTGCCTGACGAATTAAAAACCCATAATCGCACAATAAAACACATAATATCTTCTTTCAACTTGTCAATAAATAAAAACCTCTCTTAATGCTTGTTAATAACCATAATATTTGAGACGCCTCATGGGAAAACCAACAATTTGCATAGGCGAAAACAAAGACGCAGATCAGCTTCGCGGTAACCGCGAAGCTGATCAGCACCTTTGTTTTCGCTACACGGATAGTACAATTCCTCTTTTACTTAAATCCGAAATTTCAAGCTTCTAGCCTGCTTCTGTAGCTGTATAGGCTGGTTTGTGTCAGACCTGTTCGGAAACCACATTGTTGGTTTTCCCACGAGGTGGCTCAAATAAAAACCTCTCTTAATGCTTGTTAATAACCATAATATTTATACATGGCATATGGAAACCTAGCTTCAGGATGTCCGACCATGTTTGACTCATGATTGTTAGTACTCATTTTTGAAGGCTAGTACCAATTAATATTTTGCATATTTGCAGACAGGCAGATCTTGAAACATACATCTGCTGAGACCAGGCTATGTCCAAGCTATACAGTGTGTTTATTTCCATACGCTCAAATTAGATAGGCTTTTTTTGGATGATGATTATTTTGATAAGGATTCCAATGTGTTATAAGTAACAATAAATTTGATCTTTTCATGGGTATTCCCTTACCCAAAAAGCTGTAAACAGTCTTAATGGCTGACAGTAGGTGTTTAAAACTAGTTAACTTGGGTTCAAAATAATCATAAACTGTTTTTCTGTAACAATTAAGAATTAAATGGCACCAATATTTTTAATCAATTGCTCACAAAAGAATTATAAATAGATAAGCAATAATGTAAGCCTGTACTGTGTATTCTAGTAATTTTTGCTTGAAGCATGACTCTAAATTGTTTGACATACATGTATTTATCTTTAGTCATGATTGATTGATTGATAGATTGGTTGATTGATTGATTGATTGATTGATTGATTAATTTGGTGAATCAAGTGATTGACTAGTTGATTGATTGGTTGCTTACCTGTGAGTTGGTTTGGGTTTGCCATCAGGTAGAAAGGTCTTTACCCTGGACTGTTTGTGTACCGGAATCACCAATGGTAACTTGGGGTTCAGCCGGGGCTCGAACGACGATATACTGAAGTCTTCCAGATCTGTAAAGCAGTAATAAAATTTATTTTACTGAGCAACACTATACATGGGGGTGATTCAAATGATGCTACCTGTGCTGTCGTCTGAGTACTTTGTATACCATTGCATGCAAAAGCTAGCTGTCGAGTATATCAACAGTCGTATCATGTCTCGGACGACAGCAAAATCACTAGTATCATATTTACGGCTGTCGACCATATACTCGGACGACAGCAAAGGTAGCATCATTTGAATCAACCCTGTGTTATAGGAAGACAAAATGTTTTGAGGTTTCATGTTCCACTCAACAATTTTTCAGTCATGATGGGACAGAGCCATTACTTCGTATTAACCAGTACTGTGGAGAGTTAATGTGCCTTTAACTGTCCAAGGAAACAATCCAGTGGGATACGAAAACTTGTGACCTCTTGATTTGGGGTCTGACACACCATGCTCCCATAGATTCAGATATGAACCTTTGCCTGAGAAAACCAACAATTTAGGTTTCCGGCCATGTCAGGCACAAACCAGGCTGTAGAGTCACAGAAGCAGGCTTAAGAAGCTTGAAATTTCGGATTTATGAAGAACAGGCATTGTACTATCCATGTAGCGAAAACAAAGGTGCTGATCAGCTGTGCAGTTACTGCCCAGCTGATCTGCGCCTTTGTTTTCGCATATGCAGATTGTTGGTTGTTTTTATGCGGTGGCTCATATATTTATTCTTTATGACAGTACACATGAGCATAATTTTTGGCTAATTATTCACATGTAATATTTTTACACCATTTCTAATTAGCAAAATGTTTTATGGTCCTTGGAAAATTTTTGTCATTTTGTGACAGGAATATGTCGGTAATTTATAAAGCCTATAAAATTGATGTGTCTGGATAAAAAAATTATCTGAACATTTTTTTTCACCCTCACAAACACTGCTCATCAGGAAAACATGTCTGTGCAATATATACCCTCTTAAACGCCACTTTTATATAGTAAAACTGGGGTTTGCAGGGGTATACCTATTTTTTCTTATTTTTGCTCCAAAATATAGATTGTGGGTACTCGTTTGAACCGCCTCACCAATGTTCCTCACTCTATGTTTTGAGCAAAAATAAGAAAAATATCAAAATTTTTCTACTGAAAATTTTCATTTTTACAACTTTAAAAATATCTGTATATTGCGTAATGTGGTCTTAGCATTGCACAGACCATTTTCTAAATGAAAACTTCTGGTTTTACTGCACAAAAGTATTATCTTCACAAGAAATATTCTAATCCAATAAAAACACAGTGATACATAAAACAGTTAATTTTGCATAAAAAAAGCTTTGCAATAAACTTCAACTTTTCAGTTTTTCATGAAACTCAAGCCTAACATAAACCTTTTTATTATCTACTCATCTTTATTTTTGACTGGCCATAAATTATAATACGAGCCGCATCGTGAGAAAACGGGAATTTGGCCTATGCGAAAACAAAGGCGCAGATCAGCTTCGCGGTAACCGCGAAGCTGATCAGCGCCTTTGTTTTCGCTACACGGATAGTACACTTCCTCTTCTTCTTAAATCTGAAATTTCAAGCTTCTAGCCTGCTTCTGTGACTGTACAGCCTGGTTTGTGTCGGACCTGGTCGGAAACCCCGAAGACCGGTTTTCTCGCGTCGCGGCTCATACTCTAATAACTGTCATAAGGTAACAAGACATTTATTGGGCAGCTTCAAAAGAAAGCCTGCTTTTTGGAAAAATCAAAAAGCCAAGTTCTAGAATATGCCAAAAACTGTGGTGCTTATCAGATTCATGTTAACTGTAGCTGATCAGTGACTATGCTTTGACTTCAACGATAGGACATAGAATGTATTTCTCTGATCCAAAACAGCTGAGCAGCTTGATTAAAATTGGGAAGCCCCCCCGAAAACGGACTTTCTGGCAACTAATCTCAATTAGAAGATGGACTTTTTCATATCAGAAAGAAGAGATTTTCTTATTTTTTTGTGCATTTAATATTGTGTGTGGTAGTGTGTGGTTTATGTCGAGACTATGTTATGACAGCTGGCATATAGAGAAAAAACAACAACAAAAAAATCAGTATTTTAATGGCAATAAGAAAATCAGGTCATACAATTGCAAAATCCTTGAATTTTTCTTTCTTTCTTTCTTTTTTTTGTACAGTCACAGGGTTTACAGGGATAAACCTATTTTTCTTATTTTTTGATCCAAAATTGAGGCGGTTCAATTTATCACTCACTCACTATGGTCGAGTATATTATGACAGCTGGCATATAGAGAAAAAAACAACAAAATATCAGTATTTTAATGGAAATAAGAAAATCAGGTCATACAATTGCAAAATCCTTGAATTTTTCTTTCTTTCTTTTTTTTTTTTTTTTTTTTTTTTTTTTTTTTTGGTTTAATACTTTAAATTGTTTTGTACTTTAATTTTAATTTCTGGTACACAATTATTTTTCATTCATGTCGAAACAGTGCCATCACTTCCTGATTACATCCTTGTCATCATTTTTTCTGTTACTCAAAAACAAGACCATCGCTTATTAATTCAAATGGAGAACTTAAAGTGTCTTGCTCAAGAACACAACATATCAACAGCATGTTGCATCACCCCCACACCCATCTCCCCACCAAATATCTTGCTCTGCAGTCTGGTGGTCAACCACCGTCATCAGGAAAACATGTTCATGTAATGAATACCCCCTTACATCCCACTTTTATATAGTAAATCTGGGGTTTACAGGAGTAAACCTATTTTTCTTATTTTTGATCCAAAATTGAGGCGGTTCAATGTTTTGAGCAAAAATATTGAAAACATCAGGGGCCAGTTGTTCAAAACTAACGACGTCGTTAGTTAAGGTTTTGTTAAAATTTCAAACATTAATATTACAAATAGACTGTTATTTTTTGTTGAAAAAATGTGAGAATCCTTTGCACTGCAAAGGATTCTCACATTTTTTCAACAAAAAATAACAGTGTATTTGTCACTTTTGCTGATATTTGCTTAACAAATTTATGTCTTAACGATATCGTTAAGCTAACAACTGGGTCCAGACTTTTTCCTATGAAATTTTCAATCTCTGCAGCTCAAAAAAATCTCTGTACATTATGAAAACTCGCCCATGCAATATACTGAGAATTTTTTAAGCTGTAAAAAATGAAAATTTCACCAGAAAAAAAACTTGATATTTTTAATTCATACATTGTGTGAACGGTTCTAACAAGTACCCACAATATGTTTTGAATAAAAAATAAGAAAATGAGGTATACCCCTGCAAACCCCAGTTTTTCTATATAAAAGTGGGGTTTACAGGGGTATACATTTCACGGACCTGTTTTCCTGATGTACGTATTGCATGGACAAGTTTAATGTAATGTGAGCCACCATGCTCCCTAAATGTGAGAGATTACCAAATACTTGCAGAATAAATGAAAACAAATATACAGGCCTTCTGTATGCCATATGATATCAAAAACATCAAACCAATCACTTCTGTCAGGGTTTGCTCTAGTTTTTTCAACCTTCTTATCCAACAAAATCTTGCAAATTTATGAATTCTGTCAAAAATCGGTTCTTTTATCAAAACCAATGTATTAAACTTTATCAAAACCAGCTAACTACTGACTTAACTAGTAGAATTTCCTTCTATCTTATGTAAAAGATACTTCAAATATATCAATCTTCATTTTAGTTCTTTTTAAAGCAACAGAAATCAGCATCTACTATTGCTTCTGATGTTTTATACTTTATAACAATTATGCTTTTCGACTCAAAGAAAAAAAAAACCTTAACAAACAAAGTTCAAGTGAAATCTCGTCTCAACTCATCCCTACCAATAGAGATTTTTTTTTTTGAAGGTAATTAAGTGAGATTTTTCATGGTATACGATATGTTTCATGGTATAAGTACCCGATTGTTAGTTTGGTTTTTTCCCACCTCGGTTTTTGGAGTGGGAATCTTTTTCTGATTGCGCCTTTTCCTGATCTTTGCCTACTTGTACCTTTTTTAGAGTATCTCAGCTAGCTAGCAAATAAGCACACACAATGTCATATGAGCTGCCTTGTTGGAAAACCACCAATGTGGTTTCCGAACAGGTCTGACACAAACCGACCTGTACAAGCACAGAAAACAGTTAGAAGCTTGAAATTTCAGATTTACATATAAGAGGGATTGTACTATCCGAGTAGCGAAAGCTGATCTGCGCCTTTGTTTTTGCCTATGCAGATTGTTTGTTTTTCCGTGTGGCGGCTCATATGCAAGTGAGTGAAGTGACCCATCACATAGTCTCAAAAAGATTCTTGAAAAAGTCAAATTTTAGTGGTGTCTCAATCATTGCTTTCACCTTAAGAGTTTGCAGTACCAAAATTTGAAGTCCCTGTCAGTTAAAACATGACAGGCACTTACATTTGAGCCGCCGTATGGGAAAACCAACAATCTGCATAGGCGAAAACAAAGGCGCAGATCAGCTTCGCAGTAACTGCGAAGCTGATCGGTGCCTTTGTTTTCGCTACACGGATAGTACAATAATTTATTCCTCTACTTTCTAAATCCAAAATTTCCAGCCTCTCTCCATCTTCTGTGACTGTACAGCCCGATTTGTGTCGGACCTGGTTGGAACCTAAATTGCTGGTTTCCTCACGCACAGGCTCATTTCGGAGCCTTCAGATGTCACTCATTTGCAATTATGATAATTTTTAGGAATATGGCATGATCTTACATAAAAACAATGCAAAATTTCACAGACTGCAAAGATCTTAGATAAGTAAGTATTCATATCCTGATAATCATGCAATGTTCTAGAGCTTTGTAATAAAACTGAAGAGATTAAGTCCAGATACCTTTCAAATTAATAGTGAAGCAGTAAAAGTGGCAATTAATGTAGCTAGATTATCTGGTTTAGGGTATTGAACTTGAAACCTGCGGATACTGACACATTATTACCTACATGTGGATGCAGTGATATGCCATATCAACTCATTATGCATCAGTCATTTGTAACCAATGCACCCCCACCTACGGGGAAGGGTGGGGGGATAGCCAGGCTAAAGTGCAGGGCAATTACTTTTGGAGTGTCCCCGCAGTGCAGGGGAAATGACGGGATTTTGACATTAGGATCCTTACCCCAGGGAGATTTTCTATTGCTAAGGGTGGGACAAAGAGCAAAACTTGACCTCAAATTTGCCCCCTGGGGGTGGGGCTTATAGCTGGAAAGCTGGAAAGTCATTATCCCCACCCTTCCCCGTAGGTGGGGGAGCAGTGGTTACAAATGACTGGTGCATTAATGCTCAGAGAATTGTACAGTCATGCAATAACATCATGAAAACATGTCCGTGTAATATTTACCCACTTGAACCCCACTTTTATATAGTAAAACTGGGGTATGCAGGGGTATACCTATTTTTCTTATTTTTGCTCCAAAACATAGATTTAGGGTACTCGTTAGAGCCGCCTCGCCGAGGCGGTTCTAACGTGTACCCATAATCTATGTTTTGAGCAAAAATAAGAACTAGAGGACCATTGGTCCTGTAGCTCACCTGAGAGATTATCACATTGTAAGCTCATGAGATTTAAATTAATTGAGAATCGACCAATGAAAGTCTATGCATGGACACTATTGACCCCCGGGGCATGGCCAAATTTGACCCAGGGGCATGACTGGCACAATTTATAATGGGGACTACCAAACATTGCTACATACAAAATATAGAAGCTCTGGGCCTTTTGGTTTCAGAGAAGAAGTTTTTTTTTGTTTTTCCCATTGTAAGTCTATGGAGACTATCTACCCCCGGGGCGTGGCCAAATTTGACCCCAGGGGCATGGCTGGCACAATTTATGTAGAGGACCATTAGCCATTGCCACATACAAAATATCAAAGCTGTGTGCCCTGTGGTTTCAGAGAAGAAGATTTTTGAATTTTTTTCCCATAGCAAGTTTATTGAGACTATCAACCTCCGGGACCTGGCCAAATTTGACCCTGGGGACATGATTGGCACAATTTATGTAGAGGACCTTTAGCCATTGCCACATACAAAATATCAAAGCTGTGGGCCCTATGGTTTCAGAGAAGAAGATTTTTGAATTTTTTTCCCATAGTAAGTCTATGGAGACTATCAACCCCCGGGGTGTGGCCAAATTTGACCCCAGGGGCATGAATGGCACAATTTATGTAGAGGACCATTAGCCATTGCTACATACCAAATATCAAAGCTGTTGGCCTAGTGGTTTCAGAGAAGAAGATTTTTTTAGTTTTTTTTCCTATTGTAGGTCTATGGAGACTATCGACCCCCGGGGCATGGCCAAATTTGACCCCAGGGGCATGATTGTCACAATTTATGTAGAGGACCATTAGCCATTGCCACGTACAAAATATCAAAGCTGTGGGCCCTGTGGTTTCAGAGAAGAAGATTTTTTAATTTTTTCCCATAGTAAGTCTATGGAGACTATCAACCCCCGGGGCGTGGCCAAATTTGACCCCAGGGGCATGAATGGCACAATTTATGTAGACAACCATTAGCCATTGCTACATACCAAATATCAAAGCTGTGGGCCTAGTGGTTTCAGAAAAGAAGATTTTTTTAGTTTTTCCAATTGTAAGTCTATGGAAACTATCCACCCCCGGGGCGTGGCCAAATTTGACCCCAGGGGCATGGCTGGCACAATTTATGTAGAGGACCATTAGCCATTGCCACATACCAAATATCAAAGCTGTGGGCCTAGTGGTTTCAGAGAAGAAGATTTTTTAATTTTTTTCCCATAGTAAGTCTATGGAGACTATCGACCCCCCGGGGCGTGGCCAAATTTGACCCCAGGGGCATGAATGGCCCAATTTATGTAGAGGACCATTAGTCATTGCTACATACCAAATATCAAAGCTGTGGGCCTAGTGGTTTCAGAGAAGAAGATTTTTTAATTTTTTTCCCATAGTTAGTCTATGGAGACCATCTGTTGCCATGGAAACCACAATTTTGATACAATCTGCTCCAAAACCTAATGCCATCAATCCCCCAACCCAATTATGGTTCACATTAAATTTGATCAAGATCGGCCTACTAGCTTCAGAAATATTCTTCTTTGAAATTGTGGACGGACGACGACGGACGACGGATGCCTGCCTATCCTATAAGCTCACCTTGAGCCTTCGGCTCAGGTGAGCTAAAAATATCAAAAATAATACCTTGAAAATTTTCAATTTTTACTGGTGAAAAAATCACTGTACATGTATATTGCATGGGCAAGTTTTTAAAATGCCACATACACATGTTGCAGGTTTTACTTTTTATCAACTTATTATAAAAACAAATCCTACTTTTGATGTACATCAAAACATTATGGTTGATTGTTAATGGAATCTTAAGACTAATGCAACAAATTTTCATATTAACATTAATAGATCTATTTACTGCAAATTGCTTCTGACAAAATACATCATGGATGTTATAAAGTAAAAAGTCATGTAAGATCAAAGGGAAGAATGAGTTACTGAACTTCATGGAATGGGATTTTCTGTCATGGAACAAATTGTCAGGAATCTAAGGAATATGGTAAGACAAAGCTCATAAAGATTATATAAGCAGTTGGGATTCTCGCTGACGACAGAACACAAAACATGTAATATTTAGAACCATAGAATTAAGAAAGAATGAAGTCACTGCATACTAGACTCTAGTCATCGTCATTGTGTAATATCAAGAAAAGTTGCCAGTTGCTTAATAATTAAAATTTTATTTGGCGTAACTGATGCCTTAACGTCCCAGTTAAAAGCCTTTAAGCCCTCAGGGAGCATAGTGGAGCATGGCGCTCAATATTACGTAAAAAGCATCCAAATCCAGGGGAGTGGTCAAGGGTTTCATACCTACCACAATTGGGTTGTGTTCGTGATAAAAAATGAGCCGCCCCATGGGAAAACCAACAATCTGCATATGCGAAAACAAAGACGCAGATCAGCTTCTCGGTAACCGCGAAGCTGATCAGCGCCTTTGTTTTCGCTACATGGATAGTACACTTCCTCATCTACTTAACTCCAAAATTTCAAGCTTCTAGCCTGCTTCTGTACTTGTACAGCTCGGTTTGTGTCGGGCCTGGTCGGAAGCCACATTGTTGGTTTTCCCACGAGGCGGCTCAAATGATAACACTGGACATCCCGGACATCCATACATTTTTTCCGAACTTACATGAAATGATAAGCTCTGACGTGAAGCTCTGTGCCGGTATATCTCTCTGACTGGACAGACCCTCACACCGGTACCCACCCTCATCCAGGTTACGAACCTTCGGGAAATACAGGGAACCATTCTCAAACACTGTTTGCCTGAAACAGATTTATATTCACATGTTTTGAAGACATGATTTTACGATTCAAATTCATGTGAAGTTACATCATCACGAAAACATGTCCGTGCAATGAATACCCCCTTAAACCCCACTTTTATATAGAAAAACTGGGGTATGCGGGGGTATACCTATTTTTCTTATTTTTGCTCCAAAACATAGATTGTGGGTACTCGTTAGAACCGCCTTGCCGAGGTGGTTCTAACGTGTACCCACAATCTATGTTTTGAGCAAAAATAAGAAAAATATCCAAATTTTTCTACTGAAAATTTTCATTTTTTACAACTTTAAACATTTCTGTGTATTGCATGGGCATGTTTTCGTAATGGAAGACATGATTTTACGATTCAAACGAATTCAAGTGAAGTTACATGAAGAAGGCACTAAACTGGGGTATGCGGGGGTATACCTATTTTTCTTATTTTTGCTCCAAAACATTGATTGTGGGTACTCGTTAGAACCGCCTTGCCGAGGCGGTTCTAACGTGTACCCACAATCTATGTTTTGAGCAAAAATAAGAAAAATATCCAAATTTTTCTACTGAAAATTTTCATTTTTTACAACTTTAAACATTTCTGTGTATTGCATGGGCATGTTTTCGTAATGGAAGACATGATTTTACGATTCAAACGAATTCAAGTGAAGTTACATGAAGAAGGCACTAAAAGCTAGATCTATTCTGTCATTTCAATTGATACAAAGAATTTCTTTCTTCTTTCATTAATTACTGAATTGATGCAAATTTGTGAACATCTTATTTGTTTTGTGGTTTGATGTCCCACTCAACAATTTTTCATAGATAGAGCCATCACTTCCTGGGTATTTTAAAGCTATACTATAGAGAGTCAGCATGTCTTGCTCAAGGACACAGCTGGGCAGCAATTTAACTCGAACTCCGGATATATCATCAGGAAAATATGTCCGTGCAATGTATACCCTAATCCCCACTTTTATATAGCAAATCTGGGGTTTGCAGGGGTATACCTACTTTTCTTATTTTTGCTTCAAAACATAGATTGTGGGTACTCGTTAGAACCGCCTCGCCGAGGCGGTTCTAACGTGTAAACACAATCTATGTTTTGAGCAAAAATAAGAAAAATATCTTTTTTTTTCAGCTGAAATTTTTCAATTTTTGAAGCTCAGAAAATCTCTGTTTATTGCATGGGCAAGTTTTCATAATGTCAATCAGGTGCCTGACACTCTACCACCACATCATCACGCTCCCCAGATATTCAAACAAATAAAACAGAATGAAGTTTAAGCAAACTTAATACTGCTTGAAAGGTACAGTCTATGGGGGTGAAAGCACCATTACGTCATCACTTTCTGTGTATGCAAAAGTTTTGGTGGACAATTTAAATGGTATTAAATTTTCAGCTTTTCTGATTGACTAATGCTGATAAATATATTGATAATTATTTTCAATTATTTAAATATAAAGCTCAAAGTAATTTATTGATTCCAGGTGTGGTTGCAAGTCAATTTTTTATTTTAACAATTTTTCAGGTCGCTTGGGTCAAATACCTCCTCCTTTGATGGCACACCTCATCAATACTCCCTGATGCTCTAAAATGCAACATGAGATATGCTTGTTTTCTTCTTAACTTATGTATGACACCCTAATGCAAACAAGTAAGTGGGTAAAAGTTTCACCAACTTACAGAAAATGTACTGTTTTAGCCAAAATGTTTGTATTGTTGTATTGAGGTCTATGGGATTTTAAATGGTGCTTTCACCCCTATGGGTACAGCCTATAATGCATGTATATGACTGCTGGTCAGCTGAGATTTTTTTTTTATACTTAAACCTGTACCTGGAAGAGTTGGATAGCTTTTCATAGTTTGCAAACCACTCAACCCGTGTGGCATTTTCAAATGGACAGTCAAGCCTTGCCTCCGCACCCCTGAGTACCAGCTTGTATGGTGTGAATCCAGCCTCAATCAGGTGTGGGGTGTCTGGAGCTGTAATACAAAATGGCAATGTTAATAGTTATTACGAAAACATGCCCATGCAATAAACAGAGATTTTTTTAGCTTTAAAAATTGAAGATTTTCAGCTGAAAAATTTTGATATTTTTCTTATTTTTGCTCAAAACATAGATTGTGGGTACACGTTAGAACCGCCTCGCCGAGGCGGTTCTAACGAGTACCCACAATCTATGTTTTGGAGCAAAAATAAGAAAAATAGGTATACCCCTGCAAACCCCAGGTTTACTATATAAAAGTGGGGTTCAAGGGGGTATACATTGCAAGGACATGTTTTCCTGATGATATATAACTAAAAGGAAGGCCTCAGAAGTGTCACAATAAATGACTCGTGTCATGAGAAAACCAACACTGTGGTTTTCGAACAGGTCCGACACAAACCGGCCTGTACAGTAACTGAAGAAGGCTAGAAGCTTGAAATTTTGTATTTCAGAAGAAGAGGAAGTGCAAAGGTGCACAGCTGATCTGAGTCTTTGTTTTCACATATGCAAAAATTTGGTTTTCTCATGACGTGGCTCATATGGAGCAATTAAGGCTCCAGGATTTAGTAACTCAAGAATTCTGCATCTTTGTTATCCCGCACTGCTGGCAGATTTTTTACACCAACAGTGCAGCTAAATTATAAAGCACCAGTCATTTGTAAACACTGCCGCCCACCTAAGGGGAAGGGTGGGGGATAGCCGGCCTAAAGTGTGGGGCAATTACTTTTCAAGTGTCCACGCAGTGCAGGGGAAAGGACGGGGTTTTGACATTAGGGTCCTTACCCCAGGGAGATTTTCTATTGTGAAGGGCGGGACAAAGAGTAAAGTTTTGACCTCCAGTTTGCCCCCTGGGGATGGGGCTCATAGCAGGGCACTGAAGCTGAAAAGTCATTATCCTTGTCCTTCCTCGTAGGTGGGGGAGCAGTGGTTACAAATGACTAGCTGGTGCATAATTAGTCTAATGTGGGTTATATCTTATTCAAGATCTTTGCATCATATTGCAACAAAAGTCTCAAATTTTGCACCTTACTGAAACTTGATTTCTTGTTTATCTGTTAAAGTGCATGCAATTTACTTCAAACATATAAATTAATTTCATGGTTTTCTCAAATTATGCAGCTCTAAATAAAAATATCTCAACTTGATCTTACAAACCTGCACTCATAAACTATCTACATATTTCAAGATATACATATTTTAGCGTTATTTTTGCATGATGATAAGTTATGAAATAATTTATGCACAAAATAAATGTTTCTCTCTGAAATTTACAAATACAGTAACATTTATCATTATATTGTAACTTGTCCAAAATGTCAGAAAATCCTTTAAAGCCAGTCGTTAAAACAGCAGTCACACAGTAGCGTATAACCCAAACGCGCGCCGGGAGTATGAAAAATCTCAACACGCTGAAGACTTTGGATGTATAAAAATTAATTTGTTCCTTTAACTCGCTTTAGCAGTCATACATTAGCGAGTGACTGAAGCGAGTGCCGGACGTATAAAAAATCTCAAAGTTTTAGAGTACGGTTGTGATACGTCCCCGACACGCTATGCACGTGCTACGGACGCGCATCACACATTCAACGCTCATTTCACACACCCTTGGGGCACGCTACTGAAGCAACATCTAATAAAATCGGAACGCGCATGGAATGAACACTGGCATGCTTCAAACGCCCGCCAAACGCATTCAGAGCATATTCAACGCGCCTGTAGCGTGCGTGGAACTTATTCGTGACGTATAAGTCACACGCCCGAGACATGCTGAGCTTTTAGAAAATTTTTAAGCATGTTTAAAAATTTTTTTGAGCCCAAACGCCCATGAAATACACAGAGACTTTTAGCGACGTACGGCGACGCGCGCTGGACGTACACCAAGCATACCCAACGCGCTTGTAGCGAGTTTTGAACATGTTTCCAACATGCGTCTGGTGTATGTGGAATTTTGCTATTATTTCAACACGCCCGGCGCGCGTTTCACTTCTACGCTACTGTGTGACTGCTGTTTAAGTGTTATAGTCCTTGGATTGTGGTTTCAATTCCAGGCCAAAACCCGTCTGTAGAAAGTCCATGGAACCAGTGGAAAAAATCCATGGAATCAGTGGACAAAGTCCATGGAATCCATGGACATTGTCCGGCTGGAGTATTGGAACAAAAACACTGGACAATTTCCAGTGAATCCATGGAAAATGTCCATGGAGTTTTTCCAGTATGTCTGTGGAATTTTTCCAGTATGTCCATGGAACTTTTCCACGGAATCCATGGACTTTTTCCACAGTCCATGGAGATTGTCCAGGGAATCAGTGGACAAAATCCATGGACATTGTCCATGGAAAAGTTCCATGGACAATGTCCATGGAAAAGTTCCATGGACAATGTCCATGGAATTTGTCCAGGTACACTGTGGACAAAATCCATGGACAATGTCCATGGAATATTTCCATGGACATTGTCCACTGATATATAGCAGATGGCTGTGCAGTGTAAACCCTGAGAAGACATTTGAATCATATTGCTTTCATGCACATTGTGGCAAGATGCATCTCTGGTTAACACTAACAGTATCTCTTGTTGACAGTTGTTATTAAAAGCAAACAAAATTCCAGTGCAAAAGAATTATATTTCAATTGTAATAAATTTGATTTCTATATTTCAATTGGAATAAATTTGATTATTTAAGAAATTTAAGACACAGAAATTGATCATAACATTAATTTTTAAAATCCCAAACCAGACACCAGGAGGAACAGAAAAGATGCACAAATTAATTTTGTGATCAATTTTTGTGTCTTAAATGTAAGAATTTAAGACACAAAAATTGATAAAAACATTAAATATAAAATCCCAAACCAGACACCAGGCGGGACAGAAAAGCTGTACAAATTAATGTTATGATCAATTTCTGTGTCTTAAATGTAAGAATTTAAGACATAGAAATTCATCATCAGATAGCGATCATATCCTTATTTTTAAAATCCCAAATCAGACACCAGGCGGGACAGAAAAGATGCACAATTATATGTACAACATAAATTCTTAAGAGACAGAAATTGATCTTTAATTACAATATAAGAAATTGAGACACAGAAATTGATCATAACATTAATTTTTAAAATCCCAAACCAGACACCAGGCGGAACAGAAAAGCTGGACAAATTAATGTTATGATCAATTTCTGTGCCTTAAATGTAAGAATTTAAGACACAAAAATTCATCATCAGATATTGATCATATCCTTAATTTTAAAATCCCAAATCAGACACCAGGCGGGAGAGAAAAGATGCACAATTATATGTACAACATAAATTCTTAACACACAGAAATTGATCTTAACATTAATTACAATGTAAGAAATTAAGACACAGAAATTGATCATAACATTAATTTTAAAATCCCAACCCAGACACCAGGTGGGCCAGAAAAGATGTACAAATTAATTTTATAATCAATTTTTGTCTTAAATGTAAAAATTTAAGACAGAAATTGATTAAAACATTCATTTCAAAATCCCAACCGAGACACCAGGCGGGACAGGAATTATGCACAAATTAATGTTATGATCAATTTCTGTGTCTTAAATTTAAGAATTTAGGACACAGAAATTGGTCATATTCTTAATTTTAAAATCCCAAACCAGACACCAGGCAGGACAGAAAAGCTGGACAAATTATTTCATGTACTACATAAGAATTTAACACACAGAAATTGATCATAACATTAATTTTAGAATCCAGACCCAGACGCCAGGTGGGACAGAAAAATCTTTTCTGTCCCGCCTGGTGTCTGGAATGGGATCTTAAAATTAAAAGACACAGACACAGAAATTGATCATAACATTGATTTTAAAATCCCAACCCAGACACCAGGCTGGGCGGAAAAAAGATCTTTTCTGGGTTGGGATTTTAAAATGAATGTTATGATCATTTACTGTGTCTAAATGTTAGATCAATTTCTGTGTCTTAAATATAAGAATAATTATTACATGTACAACATGCACCAAGAGCAAGATGACTAGCTCTTTCTCAACAAGGTAGCCAACAGTCTAGTATCAACCATGAAGCTGGAGGAATCTATGGACTTTCTACAGATGGGAAGTCTTTCTGAAAATGACTTCTCATTCAGGCCAAATCTAACATGCCCCAACCAGACACTTCTGCAGTATGATAAATAAGAGCAACATGCACATACATGATTTTTCATATTTTTACATCAATATCTAAAATGCTTACCTGCAAGGCAGCAAGTGTAACAATCTTGTTTTTGCAACTCCTAGCTTTTATCAATTTATCTGTCTAGAAATATTCTTTCATTCCCCACATGCTTTCTACAAAAGCTTTATCTTGACCAGTTCCCATCAATGTTTTTGCAGTTTTCTCTTTCATTTAGCATCTCTGAGTCTGTCTGCAGTATATTCTTCAAGTTTCTCGCTTGCTGGCATTCTGATGCCTTAGATGTTTGAAGATTTGTTCAGACTAGATTTCTGTTTACTTTCTAAAATTATGTGAAACAGGAAAAGGAAGTGATGTCAGATATCATGGGATTATGGGTAATTCTAAGAGTGGAAATTGTCCATGGACGACAGTGTACAATGTCCATGGAATTTGTCCACTCTTTCATGAGGAGATGCTGGAAAAATTCCATGGACAATGTCCACAGTACCCTGGACATTGTCCCTGGATTCCATGGACATTGTCCACACATTCCATGGGTTCCATGGACATTGTCCACACATTCCATGGATTCCATGGACAATGTCCATGGATTCTGTGGAAAATGTCCAGGATGTCCATGGAATCTATGGACTTTCTACAGACGGGAATGTCCAGTGTCCTTCAGGGCCCAGTTGTTCAAAGCATCGTTAGCTTAACAATATCGTTAAGACATAAGTTTGTTAAGCAAATATCAGCTAAAGTAACAAATACACTGTTATTTTTTGTTGAAAAAATGTGAGAATCCTTTGCACTGCAAAGGATTCTCACATTTTTTCAACAAAAAATAACAGTGTATTTGTAATATTAATGTTTGAAATTTTAACGAAACGTTAACTAACGACGTCGTTAGTTTTGAACAACTGGTCCCTGGTGATACATTAAAACTCCAGACCTGTCTCTGTATGACCTTAGCTATTGGTGGGACAAAAAACAAAAATGTCAGAGGGGTATCTACATTTTCTGTGAAGACTGGATGTCTCTCCTCAAATCAGCATTATCTTTAAATTGTTGATTTAATCTACTTTCTTAAAGATAATCTATTCTTAACTTACATGTAATTGCAAATTTGGCTGCTGGCTAGTAAAAGTTCAAACATTGCTTAGAATAGAATTGATATATATATATATATATATCACACGCCATCTAATGCACCAGTCATTTGTATCCATAGCCCCCCTAGGGCCGGGGAATATTGGGGCTTTTAACTTTTCGAATTTTAAAGCACGGGTAAAAGCCCCGCAAATGTTTGGTAAAATCCCTGCTAAAAGCCCCAGCCTGCAGTCGGGGACTGACAATAATGATGATTTACTGTGACCACAAATGACCTAAGCTATTTGAATAATCTTTACTATCATATTCCATGGTGCTGAGATTTGGCATAAGTTTGCCCAGTGGTTTCAGAGAAGAACTGGAACACCTCCTACAGACACACACCAGAGAGTGTCAAATGAACTTTAACTCATGCTCTTGTAATTTTGCATACTAGAATAGAACAACTGGGGCTTGTTCTCATGAAAAAAAAGTATTATATATATATATATATATATATATAAATGTGAAAATACAGCTAAATATATATATATATATATATATATATATATATATATATATATATATATATATATATATATATATATATATATATATATATATATATATATATATAAATGTGAAAATACAGCTAAATACTTAATTCAAATGAATGTGAATTATTCATGTTTGAAAGTGTGGCTGAACACTAAAATGCTATATTGGCGGGAAATCAAAACCCCGGCACAACCCCGGCACTGCCGAGACTCGCCGGAGGTTAAATCCCGGCACTTAAGCCCCGCTATGTCCCTGCTATCCCCGGCTCTAGGGGGGCCGGGGATTCAAATGACTGGTGCATAATTTTTCAGCAGGAACATGAGAAAATCTGCTTTTTCAAAGGTGCTGTTTTTATTCTAAACTTGAAATTGCCACCATGTCTCTCAAAATGAGAAAACAAAGACGCAAAATGCCTATGCGAAAACAAAGACGCAGATCAGCTGTGCAGTAACTCGTATAGTACAAGCCCTCTTCTTAATTCCTAAATATGAGTTTTCAAGCTTCTATAAGCTCTTTTCTATCACTGTACAGGCCGGTTTGTGTCGGACCTGGTCGGAAACCCCGAAGACCGGTTTTTATTGTGTCATGGCTCAAATGTAGAAGAGACTGACTAGATCTTTGGTCTCCATTTTAATTCTGACAGACATGAGTTTGATTTTTGATGAAATTTGCTACCCAACCATATCTCAACTATAAAGAATCATATTTATTATTACAAATCAAAACTACATAAAGAAGATTATGCACGAGATGTTATCTGAAGTCTACCATTTGAAAAATATGAGCCGCCCCATGGGAAACCAACAATCTGCATAGGCGAAAACAAAGGCGCAAATCAGCTTCGCGGTAACCGCGAAGCTGATCAGCGCCTTTGTTTTCGCTACTGGATAGTACAATTCCTCCTCTACTTAACTCCAAAATTTCAAGCTTCTAGCCTGCTTCTGTAGCTGTACAGGCCGGTTTGTGTCAGACCTGTTCGGAAACCACATTGTTGGTTTTCCCACGAGGCGGCTCATATATCAGATAATAAAACAGATAAAATCAGTTTATTTCTAGAAAATTTTACTTTTTGCCAATTTTTTACTGTCTGGTCTAAATAAATACAAACTAAGCAATTTGGAAGTTTGTTGTTAAGTCAGGCCAGAATTATGTTTGCTGCAGTGAGGTTAGAATCCCATTATCATTTTGTTATAGAGCAATTACTATAGCTCGATTTTGACCTCAATTGCGGCAAAAGATCGACGAGTCTACTTACTGTAGTAGCATGTGAAAGGTAAATCTGTATGAAACATTGAAATGCTGTAGGTTTTCCGTTACACTTCGGTTGCATGCACAGTAAGTATTAGTACTGTTACAATCTGAATATCCTTTCACGTGCTACTATAATAGACTCCTCGATCTTTTGACACATCTGAGGTCAAAATCGAGCTATTATTTTTTTTTATGCTATAATGTGAGTGTACATGTTGTCGACAAATTAAGTCATATCGGGGTGGCAGCATCCATTTGCTGGGTTTTTAACTTGTATCTGCATATTTTATAAGGTGAGCTTAAAGTGTCTTACTAGAGGACACACACAATTGGCAGATGTAAATTTGGTTTCAAACCAAAACCAGACTCCCACTTAATTCGTATCTGACACACTAACAGCAGACCAACCATCAGGAAAACATGTCCATGTAATGTATACCCCCCTTAAACCCCAATTTTATATGCAAAACTGGGATGTACAGGGGTATACCTAGTTTTCTTATTTTTGCTCCAAAACATAGACTGTGGGTGCTCGTTACACTGAGGCGGTTCTAACGAGTACCCACAATCCATGTTTTCAGCAAAAATAATAAAAATATCAAAATTTTTCATCTGAAAGTTTTCATTTTTCACACCTTTAAAAATCTCTGTTCATTGCAATTGCATGGGCATTTTTTCGGAATGACAGTCTGTGATTGAAAGAATGATTCTGAGCTCAAGCTATTTACCTTGTACATTTAGGATATAGTTGGCCATACTGTCCACTGCCCCGGCCACATTTTCAGCCCTACAGGAATACACGCCATTGTCTCTCGCCGTCACCCCGGTAATCTTTAACCTCGTCCCTTTGTCTGTGATCCGTACATTGTCCTTACTGAAAATCCTGAAAAAGATTAAAATAGTACAATATTCTGGTTAATGCTTTTTTTTTTTTTTTTTTTTTTGCACTAGAAGTGAACAAAAACTTCAAATATGTTTTGAAGCACTTGTGGATGTCATGACATCGTTATTTTGGGTCTATTCCCAGAGATTGGAGGCAACCTGCCTACATGACCATGGCTGTTTGGCTGGGATGTTAAGCATAAATTCAAACAAACAAAAACTAATTGCCAAAGGCCAGTAAAATCAAAGCACAATTGAAGAGGTAGTGAAATTACTTCCCTTTGCAAAATTTGAAAAGGGGTTCGCTAGCAAATGGCAAAGTCACCCAAATCAACACTCATCTCCAGGAGGGAGTGGGGGGGGGGGGGGGGGGCTAGTAGAGGTCATGCTTAATTACATATGACTAGAGCGTAGCAGCATGTTACACAAACTAGAAGGAAATTATGGTAATGTTGCACAGGTTTCATTTGCAATACTCATCAAAATTATACATAATTAACATACTAATGTGAAAGTGGGAATGATATAATAGATTTGCTGTTGCAAAATTTGTTTTTTGATGAACATATTTTTATCTTTGTAATATTCAACAGGCAATACTATTGAATCAAAGAAAAAATATCTAGAAGACATTTATCAAACTGAAATGCACACTTTTCATGAATAACTCATCACTTTACATTCTTTTCATGTAAAAACATTCAATTCTATTTAAGAATCTAAAATGAGTTCTTTATGCATTATGCCCTCAAATTAATTGCTATAGTCCTTAAAATACCTTTTACATAAAAATATCATAACCTTTGAAAAAGTGCACAGATATAAAATACTGAAAATCATTAATTAAACACTCTAGTAATTCTAGTGCAACACATGATGGCCAATGCTTTAAAAACATTTTATTAACATTATTATTACAATAATTATTATCATTATCATTTTGAAATTCATAATAGATCGATGTTTGGCTGCTTTTTAGTTTTTATTCCCATGTAAAAAGACAGACACTCAGACTGACAGACGGACTAATGGGTGGAGACAGCAAAGACAAACCATATATGAGCCGCATCGTGAGAAAACCAGATTTTTGCCTAGGCGAAAACAAAGGCGCAGATCAGCTTCGCGGTAACCGCGAAGTTGATCAGCGCCTTTGTTTTCGCTACTCGGACAGTACAATTCCTCTTCTACTTAAATCCAGAATTTCAAGCTTCTAGCTCTTTTCTGAGCTTGTACAGGCCGGTTTGTGTCGGACCTGGTCGGAAACCCCGAAGACCGGTTTTCTCGCGTCGAGGCTCATATATAATGCATGTTCAGTCACAAATTATTACAGAATTTTTTTTATGTCAATCAATCATGGCTTGAAAGTGGCAAATGTATTTTTGATTTTTATCCTGATGCATTTATAATTACATGTACGAGCCTGTGCATGAGAAAACCAACAATTTGTGTTTCCGACCAGGTCTGACACAAACCAGGCTGCACAGTCACAGAAGCAGGCTAGAAGCTTGAAATTTCGGATTTAAGAAGAAGAGAGATTGTACTGTCCGTGTAGCAAAAACAAAGGCGCTGATCAGCTTCGCGGTCACCGCGAAGCTGATCTGCGGCTTTGTTTTCGCTTATGCAAATTGTTGGTTTTCCCATGCGCAGGCTCATATATGTATTTCAGATTTATTTCTAACAGAATTTCTGTAATTTTACAATCAAAGAGATGACTGTCATATTTTCAAAAGTATCATAAATTGAAGCATGTCCTGCGGTCATTATAAACATATAAAGTTTTGATTAACATAATTCATACATGAGTCAATGTCAAAATTCGTCAAATTTTGAATGTGGGAAAAAAATAAAAAGCAACTGAAAGAAAGTTAAATTTTTTTTGATTGATAGTAACAAGCTAACCCTAAAATAATTAAAACAAACTAAAGGTAATCTTAACAACCAATCAGATTGCTTAAACAGTTCGTCAAAAGTCACATGACCAGGAAAAATGTCCATACCGTAACAAATTTTAATTTGTGTTTTTCTTTTAAATATGCAACAACTTTTTATTTCTGATGTATGCAATCTCATAAACAGAATGTCTCTACACATGCAATGAAGAAAAAAATGTACAGCTGTAATGATAGTAGAAAAAAACAGTAACCATACAAGCAAAAACGACTTTTTACAGATTTTAGATGTTTTCCGCTTTTAATTACATTTTTAAAACACATGTTGCTATACAACAACAATACTGCAGACAATTTATTCATCTTGATAATATTGATTTTGTGGTTATAATCCACATGAAGTCTTTATAAAGAACTTATTTTCAGAAATTTATTACCGTTACGGTACTGGACAAGATGCATGTTACGGTATGGACATTTTTGACTTTGCGCACTAATATGTTGCTAAATGAAGACAGTGATTTAGAAAGATGTTTATTTATTTTCACTGCAAAATCTTCTTGGTGTGAATGCAAAAGAAGGTAAACACAGAAAAGCAACTAATAAAATGTTACACAGTATATACTTTTCTGATGTTGTTACGGTATGGACATTCTCTGTTACGGTATGGACAAGATCTTATATTGATAAGATCGTTACGGTATGGACATTTTTAGAATAAATATCAATGCTTGCTTTTTTGACAGCAATACAGGCAAGTGTGACTGAATGATATAACAAGTAGGGCTGCAGCGATATATCGAACACTCGAGTATTTGCGGTACGACGGCCGACGAACCAGCGTATCGTATCGCCACCTGCTTTTACACAAGGTTCGCGAACCTCCTTAGAAAAGATTTCATGAAGAAAACTCTCCTTTTTTTTAAGAAAACTGACATGTTTTGAGCAGAATTGCATCTATAATTGTCCTATTATTTACGCAATGTTTCTAGGAAGCCATTCTAATAATAAATATATGTCGGAAAATCCAACTGTATGCATTCCTACTCAGCTGAACGGTGCACTGTAAAATCACGAGGAGCTGGAAACCAGACAAGCTGACGTGACCTTGGGATTAGCACGCCAAAGAAGCATGCTTTATTGGCTGATTTATTTTTTTTCCGATATAGCGAGTGCTATACTGTACGGAATACAAACCGAAAATAATGAAAATCCGACCAAATCGGTCCCGAAAACCTTGGACGCCAATTGTTTTTATGCGCAATTGTGTGCGCACAGCTCATTAATATTCATAAGTAGGCACTGGACAAAAAGTGCGGGAAATTTGGTGTGCATATTTGTGTACTGACATATTACACGCCTCAATAAACAATGTCAAAGGTGAAACTTAGCTGCATAATGCAGCCGTTTCAGCTGGTGATAATCATATGAACTGATGCGTATGAGGATTATTTTTTGTAAGTGCTAATTTACGGGTAATTACAAAAGTTCACCGTATTGCAAACCGTATTGCGTATTGCTGTACCTGTATCGCGAACTGTATTGTATCGCCTCCTAGGTGGCAATACGCAGCCCTAATAACAAGTATTTAATCTTTTGGTATCTTCTATGGTGATTTAAGTCTAATAAGTTTTGTTAGTTTTCTGGTACAGTTAAACATTTTTAGATATCGTTACGGTATGGACCAGCATGTTACGGTATGGACATAAGACATTTTGTAGGAAATAATTGTTCTCAGTCATAATCCTGATAGCTATCTTTTTCAATAAAATAATATATTTTACATGACATACAATTGTATTGCTTCTAGATTCGATTTCCAAATGGTTTTCCAAAAAAGCATGGTATTTCACCAAAATGTCTTTACCGTAACGGAATAATTCCTATTCACGTATTTGTGTAAAAATTTCATTTATAAATTTGGGTTTTAATAATCCTATTACTCTAATTGAAACAAGTTACAGTTTCTCATAGCAAATGTATCTACATAAATAACATACAGGTTGAATTATTTTGCTGTTTAACAGTTGATGTCCATACCGTAACAATTTGAGTCCTTACCATAACATTTTATATTGTTACGGTAAGGACTGTTATGGTAAGGACATATTTTAAGTTATTTCTATCTTAAATAATAGTTATGCATTAAAACATGGTAGCAAAAGTGGTTTGCTATTGAAAAATGTAATTGGATCAATATGTCAGAATCAGACCTATTTCAAAGTATTCACTGTGCTAATATCTCGTTACGGTCAGGGGACACACAAAAAATATACTCTACTGGGCTTACTCACTGAAACAGTATTTTCCTTGAGTAGTTCAGTAGCAGCATTTCAAAACACATGCAATGCTTGTAAATAGAAAGTGCCCAGTGAGTATGACAGATAACCAGATTTGCCAACATCAGGGATCCTGTATTATTTTGGCAATTTATCACTGCGTTACGGTAAGGACATAAATCCAGGGACAGATTTATTATTGCCAAAAAATATGAAAACTAAAATGAAATATCCCATTTTGAAACCTCTTATATTTACCTTAATAATGTTCATATTGATTCAACCAGTCAAAACTACCCAAAATTTTACAGCGGCTTTCAAGAGCTGTGCTGAATCTTCATTTTTTTTCGAGGGACAGGCAAAAATGATGAAAAATGAGGTTTTAAATCCAGAAAAAAGGTATTTCTACACCAATCAAATATTGTTTTATCGTTTACTATTATTAAGCATGATCAGTAGTATCATATGAAAAAATTCAAATCACGATCTGGTAAGTGGTTTTCATAAAATATTGAGAAGACAAGAATTTTGACGAATTTTGACATTGACTCACATGTGGTACCTCCCTCATCATCAGGGAGACTCCAGGAAATGAGCCTTAGAATTGATTGAAATTCTTCTAAAATATACATATTTTTCTAACAAAATTCACAATCTCCCTGAAATGGATCAAGAAATTCCCTATATATTCTATACATTTTTCAAAAACCTCCTTGAAATGAAAGAAAAATCTCCCTGAAGCTCCTTTTCAACTCATCACATGTATGATAATTTTAGATGATTTTCTAATGATGGTTGTTAGTATTCATCATAACTATCAGTGTTATAACATCTTCTTAATGAGCATGTCATCTTGCATAATGAAGTTGAATTCATCAGTGTACCAGCTGATTTGATCTGAATTATACATGGGACAGACACTGAGCCAGAACAGTGCTCAACCTGGTTTAGGCAAACTTTGCAGTTGCAAACAAAACATTCAGTCTTTTTGCTTATCACATAGAATCGTTTAATTATGGCTATCACACCTGATGAAACATTATTTTAAGCTGATTGTTTTTGTGTGTACACTATTTCCAATTATGCTGTAGCCAAGCAGCAACATAGGGAGAACTTTGCAGCAAGCATTAGGGCATTAAATTGCAGAGTGATGATAATAGTTACAAAATTTTATTAACCCATATTTGACGAATGGATTTTCCCATCGTTATCATTTGGGTGAGTCCACTTTCATTTTTAGGGGATCAGGAGTGATGTTTTAGATTTTATTCAATTTTTTCGATGAAAATTCTCTAAGCAAACAGAATAGCCCCAGATGGGACGCCGCGTTTTGCGGCGTCACATCTGGGGCTATTCTGTTTGCCTTTGTCCCATAAAAGGGATGCCAGGCTTAAATGAGTTAAATTGGAAATGATCAAGAGCATCTGCTTGCATATATTATTGTATGGGTGCTCTCTTAATTAATTTAAGGTAATTCAGTATCATGTCATGTCACCAACTTCAAACATTATTTGATGTAATTGATGAAAGAAACCTGCCACCAACCGTAAAGTTTCAATCATTTTGGACACCCAGATGCACATCTACTGACCACTACTAGCCCCCAGAAACTGATGCCTTATAAGGAAATTCTCATTGCAAGGGGTATACCGGTAGGGTAATCTAATCTGGGTCTATGCTTGTATTTATTATAAAGCCTATCTATCTTCTTACCCCACCCATGACTTATTAACCCGCCTCCCCCCCCCCCCCCCCTCTCCCAAAAAAGAAAATAGTCATCACCGTATACAAGTAACTGAATGTACTATCTACATGTAAACAGAGGCGTTTTCTCATCATTTTGTATAATTTAGAATTTAAACTGTATTAACCTGTAACCTTACCTGTTTTTAGGAGAATAAATTTCAGAAATTCTCATTATTTTACTCTTAATTTGAGGAAAAAAGACATAATGCATTAGTTTTCATGACAACCTAAGTTTATAATTCTAAATACCATGGACTTTTTAACCCTAATAGTAAAGCATGAAGGAAGTCAACAAATTTAAAATGGCAAAAAATTTGGCAGCACTTGAAGGGCTGTTAGTGTTACAGTAAGCCTAAAACTGGCTGTGTTAGTCATGCAAAATATGAGCAGCGACGCCAGAAAAACGGTCTTTGGGGTTTCCTTGACCAGGTCGGACATAAACCAGTCTGTGCAGTCACATAAGAGAGCTAGAATCTTGAAATTTTGGAAATACTAAGGTAGAGGAGGATATCCCTGTAGCGAAAACAAATGCTCTGATCAGCTTCACAGTTACTGTGAAGCTGATCTGCGCCTTTGTTTTTGCATAGGCAAAAATCCAGTTTTAATTTCTCATGATGTGTCTCATTTTATATGATATTTTGTGGCCATCAATGTAAGCTTCAATGTTCATAAACATCTTTGCACACTAAATTGCATGTACACTTCAATTCCTTATATGTTCAATTCCTTTTACGTATGAGCCGCCTCGTGGGAAAACCAACAATGTGGTTTTTGAACAGGTCCGACACAAATCGAGCTGCACGAGCACAGAAAAATGCTACATGCTTGAAATTTTGGATATAAGTAGAAGAGGGATTGTACTATCTGTTTAGCGAAAACAAAGGCGCTGATCAGCTTCGCGGTGACCGCGAAGCTGATCTTCGCGGTGACCGCGAAGCTGATCTGCGCCTTTGTTTTCGCCAATGCAGATTGTTGGTTTTCCCATTGTACTCCAATTCCTTTTAAATTATTTAATTTCTAAACTTTGAGAATGGTTGCTGCAGGATTATGTATGTGCTTTTCGATTCCTTGTCAATTATTTGTTTTCTCAAAAATGGAATTGATAACATTTTCCATTCAATTCCTTTTCAATTACTTAGTTTCTTAAAACTTGATCAAATTAATTGTTCTTACGAGTACCGCTTCAATTCCTTTTAAATTACATATTTTGTCATTAACTTACTGGAATTGGTTCTGGTACCAGTAGTAGCGTGGTTCAGGATTCCCAGTTACGGCACACTTGAGCTGTATGTCAGATCCCAACACAACTTCCTCGGGCTTGGGACGTTTCAGTTCTACTTTCGCTTCTTGGTCCAACCCTGAAAGACAGAAGAAATATCTTTAATTAAACAAACTGTGCAGAATTAGAGCATAATTTCGACAGTCAAATAACTTGACCCAATGTTGGAATGAGTCGAGACCTAGGTTATGGAGTTGTGGGTCTGGAATCATGCAGGCTGTTGCAAGTTAAACATCTTCTGGCCTGCAACATATTTAAACTAGACAATAAGTAGGGGAAAAGAATTGCTACCTGTCAGTATTGTGATACCTAATCTGCAATGGCTCTTAAAGACACATTGGCTTTACTTAATTAAATGATGTAAGAACAAAAATATCCAACAGTCTTTGATCCAGCGTCTCTAGATCCGCTGGCTCTTGCCGCTGAATAAGCAAATGCTGCTGATCTCATCAATGCCCAATAAGTACAAGCTGCCCAAGCTTTTTGACCCCTTTTAACATTCTGACCATTGGGTACAAATATGTCATTCAAAATAAGTAGTGACAGATCTATGATTTGATTTCAGCAGTAATTTCTGAAACTATCTCAGAAACAAATCACAATCATAACAAAATGTCTTTTTCCTCTTAAGTTGCCAAATCTTTCCAATCTAAGTGTCATTCAACATTACGATAACACGCCAGATGCAATATACAGAGATTTTTAAAGTTGTCAAAAATGAAAATTTTCAATAGAAAAATTCTGATATTTTTGCTCAAAACATAGATTTTGGGTACACGTTAGAACCGCCTCGCTGGGTATACCCCTGCATACCCCAGTTTTGCTATATAAAAGTGGGGTTAAAGGGGGTATACATTACACGGACATGTTTTCCTGATGAAGATTGACACAGGTTCATATTTCCTTGATCTATTTTCATTATAACCATAAACCTTTACAATCAACTAATTGATATGTCAAATATTCATAAAAGTCAGTTTTCTTTTGGTATGTGACTCTTAACCTAAAGCTTTAGACCAGAGACCATGCGGCCATAAATTTTACTTACTTGGTTAAGAATAAAAATGATATGGGCAATAAATCAGTTATAAAAAGGTCTTTTGATCCACTACTGCTAATTGATTGTATCTTTATGAGTGATTGCCCAATTATGGTCATTTTCACCTGCAGTAAATAATGACTGTAACTGGATCTAGGGTTCATAACAGTCTCATGAACCCTCATTTTCGGCCACACAACTATAAATTTAAACTGTCAGACATTTTGTCATCTAAGATGACAACTCAGTAATCTTAAACAGCAGCTGTATGCAAAAATCCTCTGTCTAAGACAACAGAGCAAGATAATATGTGACTTGCAAGTTGTGAATAGTTAGTTCAATGTTATGAGTTGAGAACTGTGAGTTGTGAGATAAGAACTGACAAAGCTAGAGTTGCATTTAAAACTGCAAAATCAATGATACTCTGCGGCATTGCATAAATTGTGGTCTAGAATCTGTATAACTATTTATTTCCATGTGCCTATATGTTTTGATTAAGTTTTAAAGGGAGAATTAACTGCAGATATTTTACCATGTAAGCATTGGACGTTTAAATTAATTTTGCTCCAAGGGTAGTTGAAATCAGACCTAATAGGATAATGGCTCCAACTAGCCGTTTGTCACTTGCAACTCACAGTTTAATCAACTCGCAGCTCGCAACTTGTGACTCACAGATGACTGAAAGTTGATGAGTTTCAGTTCAAGGTTTCTGTACAAAGGCTGCCAAACAATCCAGGCAAAAACGATAAAAGAACACCCTACAAACTTAGCCTAGTCAAAAAGTACCATTTGACCTCAGATGGATCAAAGATGGGAAGTGTCCACTTATCAAGCATGCAGAAAACATAAGAATTTGCGACAGTTGCTTTTTTTGCAAATTTAACATCTTACATTTG
The DNA here is from genome assembly GCA_964017185.1 of Rugalucina vietnamica. Taxonomy (NCBI): domain Eukaryota; kingdom Metazoa; phylum Mollusca; class Bivalvia; order Lucinida; family Lucinidae; genus Rugalucina; species Rugalucina vietnamica. The sequence continues at coordinate 8,143,646 of OZ024872.1, forward strand.
TACTTAACTGTCTATGCCATCAAAATGAGAAGAAAGAAAATGCTGGCAGTTCATGTATCAACACTTATTTGAATTTTTGTTTGTATCCAACCTTGGTTTTTGATTGTGCTGGTCCCTGGTCATTGCTTACTGTTTACTCTTCTGAAGCGGACCACATACATTACGAAAATACGTCCATGCAATATACAGATAATGTTTTGGTTGTAAAAATGAAAATTTTCCCTGGAAAAAAAATGATATTTTTCTTATTTTTGCTCAAAACATAGATTGTGGGTACACGTTAGAACCGCCTCGGCGAGGCGGTTCTAACGAGTACCCACAATCTATGTTTTGGAGCAAAAATAAGAAAAATAGGTATACCCCTGCATACCCCAGTTTTGCTATATAAAATTGGGGTTCAAGGGGGTATACATTACACGGACATGTTTTCATGATGATATTCTTCTCAGAGTCACCAACCACTGAACTGAAAAGCCCCTAAAAACAACTAGCTTTCTTCTAATCAGGCTGTAATCATTGTAATTATCTCAAATACTGGAACTCATATCATACAAGTGATCAGCGATAAATCATTAAAATCTTTCTCAATCCAAAAACATACATTGTAACCTTTGTTTATCAAAACAATGCAAGGTTTTGTGAAGATCTGACCTAAAAGCCTTAAGTTCACCACACTATCAAATAGGGTTGAAATGAGTTAAGACTCAGCCCATATTTTACACATTTTCAGAATAGGTTTTGGCCTTAAATTACAGCAATTTGTAATCAGAACCTATAATCTACCTGTAATCAGTGGTTTATTCGATGAACCGCGGTACCTGGCCACTGCCTTATCACCATAATTTTAGCTCTCAAGGTAACCAAAAGGACCTCCTCTTTAATTTCTCCTTGCCCCTGTGTACTCTTGTATAAATATTCAAAAATGAAATGCTACCAGGAGCTTGTACAATCATAAACAAAAGACCTCGATCGTTAGAGAAACCGGGGTGGCGCAGTGGTAGAGCATCAGACTCCAAATCGAGATATCCTGGGTTCAATCCCCACAGGCATCACCATGTTGTGTCCATGAGCAATGAGCAAGACAAATTAACTCCCTATAGAACTGGTTATATGAAACCCAGGAAATGTTGGCTCCATCCTGACATGACTGAAAAATTGTTGACTGGGATGTTAAGCCTAAATAAAAAAAAAATAAAGACATAATATAGTTAGACATTTTTAGAACAAAACTTCTTGAAATATACTCAGTATATACCCAGCGGGCACATGACGTCAGAATGACGTCGCATCGCCGTCGATCTGACGTCATGTGCCTGCTGGGCAGGTGCACATATTAACTAGCTATAAGCAAAACTGTTCACAAAGGCCTTGACCACTGCCCAAAATTTTTGTGGTCATTTCGGAACCAACAAATGGTCAATTCCGTGATGGGCAGTAAATGAAACCATTACCAAACAAGTCAAACAGAAAATTCAATCAAAGGAAGGTCCACTGGGCCTAAATGATTGAATCAGATTTGAACCGCCGCACCAGAAAACCAACATTCTGCATACGCGAAAAACAAAGATGCAGATCAGCTTCGCACTAACTGCGAAGCTGATCTGTGTCTTTGATTTTGATACACAGATACTACAATTCCTCTGCTTTCTAAATCCAAAATTTCCAGCTTCTAGCCATCTTTCGATTCTGTGCTTGTACAGCTACATTTGTGTCAGCCCTGTTCTGAAACGACATTCTTCGTTTTCTCATGACGAGGCTAATTTAAACCCAACAAAAGCGACAATGACATTGTGGTCACTGATTGGATCAATGTGACATGTGACCTTGGGTCACTGCAACTGGACACTGGCCGCAACAATGGCCGCCATCAATTCCGACATAAAACTCATTAACATTCATTATCATCAATACCTTTCATTTAATTATGTCCTATGTAATTTGGAGCCAATGTCAACCCCATGAGCTCGCTCAGAAAAAATGAGTCTTGAGCAAGTCTAATGGGGATCATACATTTTTTCATGCACACTTATATTTGCTGGTCTGATGACAATGATAATGTCATGTAAGCCAGCGTGATGGCTTTCATCCTAGAGATTTCGATAATTTGCGGCCTAACAGTTGAAAAATATTCATTACATAATATTTTGCATGAAAATTTGCATGTCGCAGAACAAATGTTACAGCCACGGATTTTATGACAGGGTCATGATATCTTGGCCACATTAAAGGGCGGAAATTGAGTATGATGAGGGATTTATTTCAGTTGACTTGGCGCTCAATGTGTGGAAGAATAAATAGTACCAGCTGCTACTAATACCGAAATGTAGTCATCAAATGAGCTGCCTCGTGGGAAAACCAACAATGTGGTTTCCGAACAGGTCTGACACAAACCGGCCTGTACAGCTACAGAAGCAGGCTCGAAGCTTGAAATTTTGGAGTTAAGTAGAGAAGGATTTGTACTATCCGAGTAGTGAAAACAAAGGCGCTGATCAGCTTCGCGGTTACCGCGAAGCTGATCTGCGCCTTTGTTTTCGCCTATGCAGATTGTTGGTTTTCTCATGGGGCGGCTCAAATGTAGTCCAATCTCTACTTCTTATTGTGCGCATGAGGATTCATAACAAATTAATTTTTGTTCTTTTATAAAATTACAAAATCTATTTAAGTATAATGCAACCTTCAAATTAAAACAGCAGAAACATTGGTTTTTGATGATTAAAACCGCAGTCACCCAGTACAGGTCTCATATTGTGGGGTAGTGACATCAGGAAAACATGTCCCTTAAATGTGTACCCCCTATAATACCTCACTTTTATTTAGTAAAACTGGGATATGCAGGGGTATACCTATTTTTATTTTTGCTCCAAAACATAGATTGTGGGTACTCGTTAGAGGCGGTTCTAACGTGACGAGGCGGTTTTTTGTGTACATATATCTATTTTTTTGAGTAAAAATAAGAAAAATATCAAAATTTTCTTCCGAAAATTTTCATTTTTCACAACTTTAAAAATATTTGTATATATATTGCATAGGCATGTTGTCGTAATGGGTGTTGCCAATTTTCAGCACCACAAATCTACTATTATCAAACTGCACCTAAAATATGTTAATCCAAGGACTTATTAAACATACATTTCAAATCAATGGTAAGGAATTTGAGGGCACTAGCTGACTGATTAAAACGCAAACCATGAGATGTATCATCTTATCAGTACTTAATTGAAAATGATTTTAAAACCCTACCAAATAGCAAAGTTTGGGACAACATAGAAATGTTTCAGTCATCAAGTGGATTATTTGCCACCTTCATATCAGCTGTACATGTAATGGTGATAATGAAATATTAAAATTTTTAAGAACCCCCTATATGTGGCTGTGAGTCACATTAAGTAATTTTGATGTTGTTGTTGTTGTTGTTGTTGTCGTTACTTGTCTTAGGGGGTCATCATCATCAAACCCTTGAAATATTGAGCATTAAAAACCTGAGCCACCCTATGGCGTAGTCTAAATGTGTAACTCAAGGATTAAAGCCCATTGAATCTTGATTTTACACAAAAAAGTACTGAAAACTTGGCATAATGATTATCGAGAAATAGGACAAAGGAATTCTGCTGGACTAAGACGTGGCCTTGAGGTTATAAAACTTATTTCAAGCTCAGCTCAGCTCACCCTGGTCCGTCATTACGTACAGGAAACTAAAGCAACGTATAGATTTCTAAAGCGCAACGTATAGTTTACTAAAATAATGGCGGATTTTGGTGGACACGAATCGGTGAGTAAGATTTGTTTATTGATTCTGATGTTCCTTTTTTGTTTATCTTAATCAAACACACCTTACGGACCAGCAAAACTATTGTGTTATTTGCCTCGATCGGTACATTCTGCAGGAAATCACCCATTTAAGTATAATGTTCGACACCCTTAGACAGCTGATTGCCAAATCGTGTGTTTTGAACTTCTCCGAGAAGAAAACCTTATATTGTGGTCAAAGTTCGATGGTAAATGGGTTGATTTTTGATGTCGAACGTAGATACTGACCTAATAAGACGATCTGGCCAAAAAAAAATTTCAAATGTCCTTTGATAGCGAAATTATTAATGATTTTTCATTACAACGCATTCGACACCTAAAACGGTACAACGAAAAAACAACTAAAACGTTCTAATTTGGGTAAAATAAACCTTATTACGATACTGTATGTAACATTCTTTGTTACTATAGCGTTTTATTTCATCCAAAGTTTTCATTTGTATACTTTTATCTCAAGATTTGCTGATATAGCTCACAGGTTAAACCCTAAAACATTAAAATAGGCATCAAACCATCATATGAAGCCAAACTCGAGTTTTATGGCGACTTAATGTTTAAATTTAACAAAAATTTTGGATGAGAGTAATGAAAAGACAAAATCTAATCATTTTGCTGTTAAATAAAAAAAGATAGTCAATCGATATCGAAGAATCGGTTGAATTTAATGCAATATACTGCATGCTTAGTTTTTAATCCAGATACGGTAAAAAAACTTCACTTTCCTCTTTAAGTGCACGCCGGTGGGTGTATGGGCCCTCAGACTCAATGACGGTACAGAACTAAAGCTGTCTTACAGATGGGAGGGACCTGACAACAAGTTAAGGTTACGGGATAAATATATGTCTCTGGTCGGGTCCACCAAGGTTGAAATAGTTGTTTTGTTTTGCTCCCGGCGGTTTTTCAGTGTCGGCGTTACTGTTGAGTCGTCGTTTTTGTTTCATCACAGTGTTT